>OX637293.1:13347214-15747214 GCA_951799445.1 Pseudisothecium myosuroides
CTGGTGTGCGCGGGCCACCTCGTTCGGGCCTGGCTCGGCGATCCCAGGACGTCCAAGCTGCTGACGCTGAAGGACGCGATCATCAAGTCGAATCCGCAGTGGAATCGTCTTCCTGACCTTGGATTGTTGTCCTTGAAGGAAGCCCAGTTGGCAGATGTGACGACGTAGGGAACTGAGACCGTGTCGTCTCGCTTCTGATTCGAGGGAGCGTGGTTTGATCACGCCTTCCCCTCCACTACATGGGACGGTTGAGAGCCCTCGGCAGGTCGGGTGAGATTGGCAGCTGGTTTGCCTTCTACTATAACCCTAAACCGAGGCCCTTCCTCCCATTCAGGTACCCAGCTCTTCGATCACAGACGAGGAGGCTTGGCTCGGTTCATACTGTAATCTTCTTTTGAAGAGCAGGCCGTTTGGACAGATCTGTCGGTCGCATATACCGCATTCAGTACGCCGAGCATGATAATCCGTCGAGAATTTTGGTCCCTCCAGCATAAACCTGAGGCTGGTCACGCGCTGATCGGTTAGTTTAGGTCATTGATGTGCCGGAGGCCCAACCTCCGCGATGTACAATATTCAGGCCATGTGCTGGTGGTGTATTCGGAAAGCATTTAAATACTTTACATTGGAGCTATTGAATTCGAGGCATCATCTGTGTCTAGACTGTCTACTTCTCCACGATGACTGCTTTCGGTAGCGTTGTGAACTCGTGTGACGTGGCATTGTGGATATTGGTTGTGTATGTGCTTGTGCGGAGTGAGTTTGATGGGATCGCAAGGCTTATGTGATCTCCATGCCCTAGAGTTTGGCTGGTTGCAGAGTGGCTTTCTGTGTTTACCAGGTTGTATACAATTTTGTTTGTCAGTTGCTTCCATTTTGGGTCATTGTTGTCTTAGATTGCATCAAGGAGTGGATGATGATAACGTTCCGTTTTTCACTGAGCTCGTGAGCTCTTTTATGAAAAAATAATTGGGTAATGTCAATTCCAACCGGTGTGCCCTGTGCCGTTGCCACGGCCAAAATAAAAGTGAAAGTAACTCTCCATTATTTTAATTCATAGAAACTTCGAAATTCAATATCTTCACACCATAGGTCCAAATGCCACAAAACAAAGTCTTTTGCACCCCTCCTCCGAGAGTGCTTTTTGAGGGTGCCAAGAGCAAAGTCCATGCACCCCTCGTTGGAGAGTCCTTTCCGACGGTACAAAGAACGCGACTGGAGAATGCACGCTTGTGGATATTCTTTCCTAGTAACAGTCATTTTGAAAGAGGTGAACATAGCAAACATTGTAATTTAATGTGTGGTTGATGGGAATGTTGTTGTAAGCAATCTATTACCTTTGTTTTGTTTATTTATAAAAAACATTACAAATTGAGTTTTAAAACCAACTTGAAGTATTATGTCTTCCCTTTTGATGTTTCGAAAGCCCATAATCTAGTTGTAATGTCATTTCTTTAATTGTAGATATTTTATCTAATCGGTATCTTTTTGTAATAGAAGAGGCAATATTTCTTTGCAATCCAGATTGCTTGAAAGATTGCCCTAGTATATTTCCATGAAAATAAACAAAGCCTTATAATATTGCAATACTTGTGACTTTTGCAATACTTGTTTCAATTAAAAAAGAAGTCTTACAATGACTAGAAGCTACAATGAAATATCAAAAATTAAATTAAAAAATGTTTGACCCTTAACCCCTAAATGCCCGAGGCACCAAATTGTGGTGTCAACAGAACTTTGAAGTTAAATAAAACCTAACCAAGTTGCTATTTTTAGTAATTTATATTTTTGAAAATTCTTTTTGAAGTCTACCTTTAGTGCCAAAAGTTCAATTTTGAAAATGATAGATTACGATTTTTCTATTCAAGATTTTGTGCAAGGGTACCCATTGCAATCTTGACTTTCTGTAGTGTTGAGGGCTCTTGGAAATGAGCCTCAAATACATTAGATCTTGAAGGAAAAATCACATTAGAAATTCATTTAAAAAAATTGTAGAGTAGATTTTGAGAAGCCATAAATTGATTGGGGTTATGCATGTTAGGTCCTTGGACCTCATATTTTATGTTGACCAACTTTTTAGATTTGGCATGTGAAGAGCATTGAAAGATTTCAAGTCACTTTTGCATTTTTAACACCCTCATGTTCAAACATTTTAATCTTTCAATTCATAATTGATATTGTTTTCTTTTCTTTTCCTATGTGATCTCTAACATGTCTAGTTTGACTTTGTATAGTTGCATTTCAAAAAAAATTGGTACAACTTTTCAAAATGCTGTTTTTTTGTTCAATTTAGAGCAAATTCCTAGAAGTTCAAAAAAGGCCTTGGGCATTTAGGGGTTAAATTTTTGGCATCTAATGGATGACAAGGAATTCTTCTAGTAGTACAGAAGTTCAACAATTCATCTTTGGAATTCTGTTGTAAAAAAAAGAGGTCTTCTACAATAGTTTGACTTCCAGTGAGTGCTTTTGCAATTTTTTAAGCCAATGATTCACACGGTAATGAAAAGGTATGATTTCCAAGGTCACCCATTCATCCTTTAAGGATAAAACCTCTAGATCCTATTCAAAAATGTAAAGTTCTACTTTTGTCTAGGAATAGATTTAAGGAATTGTTTTTTATTTTTGCGTATCTCCAAATGAAATTGAAAGCCTCTCTTTGTGTAAGATGTCATTTTGTACATTTTGGAACCCACTTTAGTGATTCAATTATTTTTATATATTTTTATAACACTTTCAACATCCAAATTCTAAAGAACTATGAACCTTGTAGAGTCTCTGAAGGCTTGTATGCAATTCAATCATATAATTCCTAAAGGTACAAAGTCCTAGTAGGCTTTTCTTAAGATTTTTGAGAGGTTCCTTTCATGTCAAGTTTTTCTATTATGTATGTATGTATATATAGTGACTCCCAAAAGTAGTTGGCCACCCTAAAAATCGCTCTCACAAATTGAGAAATTGGAATTTTGAAGTGAAATTTAAACATGTTGTTGTACAAAAGGAATTATACTTTCATGTGTAATTTCACTTTAAATGGATTATATTTAGACCTATTATTAATTGAATGAAATTTCTATGGAAATTTTTTTTTTTGTGAGAAGTCAAAATGTCCCATTTCTTTTTATAGGAAGAATGTACATCTTCACAAGAATCACATATTACAAGTTTCATGAATTTTGGATTTTTATTGATTGAGATCTAATTGATTGAAATTTGACCTCAAAATTTTTTTTTCTAAATTTTTCACTCCATAAATTGCAAAAAAATATGTTTTTGATGTACATAATCATTTTGTGTTATTTTAAATTTTTATTTTATTTTTTTGCAATTTATGGAGTGAAAAATTTAGAAAAAAAAATTTTGAGGTCAAATTTCAATCAATTAGATCTCAATCAATAAAAATCCAAAATTCATGAAACTTGTAACATGTGATTCTTGTGAAGATGTACATTCTTCCTATAAAAAGAAATGGGACATTTTGACTTCTCACAAAAAAAAAAATTTCCATAGAAATTTCATTCAATTAATAATAGGTCTAAATATAATCCATTTAAAGTGAAATTACACATGAAAGTATAATTCCTTTTGTACAACAACATGTTTAAATTTCACTTCAAAATTCCAATTTCTCAATTTGTGAGAGCGATTTTTAGGGTGGCCAACTACTTTTGGGAGTCACTATATATACATACATACATAATAGAAAAACTTGACATGAAAGGAACCTCTCAAAAATCTTAAGAAAAGCCTACTAGGACTTTGTACCTTTAGGAATTATATGATTGAATTGCATACAAGCCTTCAGAGACTCTACAAGGTTCATAGTTCTTTAGAATTTGGATGTTGAAAGTGTTATAAAAATATATAAAAATAATTGAATCACTAAAGTGGGTTCCAAAATGTACAAAATGACATCTTACACAAAGAGAGGCTTTCAATTTCATTTGGAGATACGCAAAAATAAAAAACAATTCCTTAAATCTATTCCTAGACAAAAGTAGAACTTTACATTTTTGAATAGGATCTAGAGGTTTTATCCTTAAAGGATGAATGGGTGACCTTGGAAATCATACCTTTTCATTACCGTGTGAATCATTGGCTTAAAAAATTGCAAAAGCACTCACTGGAAGTCAAACTATTGTAGAAGACCTCTTTTTTTTACAACAGAATTCCAAAGATGAATTGTTGAACTTCTGTACTACTAGAAGAATTCCTTGTCATCCATTAGATGCCAAAAATTTAACCCCTAAATGCCCAAGGCCTTTTTTGAACTTCTAGGAATTTGCTCTAAATTGAACAAAAAAACAGCATTTTGAAAAGTTGTACCAATTTTTTTTGAAATGCAACTATACAAAGTCAAACTAGACATGTTAGAGATCACATAGGAAAAGAAAAGAAAACAATATCAATTATGAATTGAAAGATTAAAATGTTTGAACATGAGGGTGTTAAAAATGCAAAAGTGACTTGAAATCTTTCAATGCTCTTCACATGCCAAATCTAAAAAGTTGGTCAACATAAAATATGAGGTCCAAGGACCTAACATGCATAACCCCAATCAATTTATGGCTTCTCAAAATCTACTCTACAATTTTTTTAAATGAATTTCTAATGTGATTTTTCCTTCAAGATCTAATGTATTTGAGGCTCATTTCCAAGAGCCCTCAACACTACAGAAAGTCAAGATTGCAATGGGTACCCTTGCACAAAATCTTGAATAGAAAAATCGTAATCTATCATTTTCAAAATTGAACTTTTGGCACTAAAGGTAGACTTCAAAAAGAATTTTCAAAAATATAAATTACTAAAAATAGCAACTTGGTTAGGTTTTATTTAACTTCAAAGTTCTGTTGACACCACAATTTGGTGCCTCGGGCATTTAGGGGTTAAGGGTCAAACATTTTTTAATTTAATTTTTGATATTTCATTGTAGCTTCTAGTCATTGTAAGACTTCTTTTTTAATTGAAACAAGTATTGCAAAAGTCACAAGTATTGCAATATTATAAGGCTTTGTTTATTTTCATGGAAATATACTAGGGCAATCTTTCAAGCAATCTGGATTGCAAAGAAATATTGCCTCTTCTATTACAAAAAGATACCGATTAGATAAAATATCTACAATTAAAGAAATGACATTACAACTAGATTATGGGCTTTCGAAACATCAAAAGGGAAGACATAATACTTCAAGTTGGTTTTAAAACTCAATTTGTAATGTTTTTTATAAATAAACAAAACAAAGGTAATAGATTGCTTACAACAACATTCCCATCAACCACACATTAAATTACAATGTTTGCTATGTTCACCTCTTTCAAAATGACTGTTACTAGGAAAGAATATCCACAAGCGTGCATTCTCCAGTCGCGTTCTTTGTACCGTCGGAAAGGACTCTCCAACGAGGGGTGCATGGACTTTGCTCTTGGCACCCTCAAAAAGCACTCTCGGAGGAGGGGTGCAAAAGACTTTGTTTTGTGGCATTTGGACCTATGGTGTGAAGATATTGAATTTCGAAGTTTCTATGAATTAAAATAATGGAGAGTTACTTTCACTTTTATTTTGGCCGTGGCAACGGCACAGGGCACACCGGTTGGAATTGACATTACCCAATTATTTTTTCATAAAAGAGCTCACGAGCTCAGTGAAAAACGGAACGTTATCAATCATCCACTCCTTGATGCAATCTAAGACAACAATGACCCAAAATGGAAGCAACTGACAAACAAAATTGTATACAACCTGTAAACACAGAAAGCCACTCTGCAACCAGCCAAACTCTAGGGCATGGAGATCACATAAGCCTTGCGATCCCATCAAACTCACTCCGCACAAGCACATACACAACCAATATCCACAATGCCACGTCACACGTGTTCACAACGCTACCGAAAGCAGTCCATCGTGGAGAAGTAGACAGTCTAGACACAGATGATGCCTCGAATTCAATAGCTCCAATGTAAAGTATTTAAATGCTTTCCGAATACACCACCAGCACATGGCCTGAATATTGTACATCGCGGAGGTTGGGCCTCCGGCACATCAATGACCTAAACTAACCGATCAGCGCGTGACCAGCCTCAGGTTTATGCTGGAGGGACCAAAATTCTCGACGGATTATCATGCTCGGCGTACTGATTGCGGTATATTGCGACCGACCAGATCTGTCCAAACGGCCTGCTCTCAAAAGAAGATTACAGTATGAACCGAGCCAAGCCTCCTCGTCTGTGATCGAAGAGCTGGGTACCTGAATGGGAGGAAGGGCCTCGGTTTAGGGTTATAGTAGAAGGCAAACCAGCTGCAATCTCACCCCGACCTGCCGAGGGCTCTCAACGTCCCATGTAGTGGAGGGGAAGGCGTGATCAAAACCACGCTCCCTCGAATCAGAAGCGAGACGACACGGTCTCAGTTCCCTACGTCGTCACATCTGCCAACTGGGCTTCCTTCAAGGACAACAATCCAAGGTCAGGAAGACGATTCCACTGCGGATTCGACTTGATGATCGCGTCCTTCAGCGTCAGCAGCTTGGACGTCCTGGGATCGCCGAGCCAGGCCCGAACGAGGTGGCCCGCGCACACCAGACGCCCTTCGTTGTATCGACCCACTTGGAACGGGGCCTTGATCTCCAGCAACCTCGACTCCACGGCTCGTTTCACGGTGCTGAAGCCGGCCACTTTGCTGTGCTTGCCCCAACCGGTCAAAATACTGTCCATCACAGCACAAAACGCCACAAACATCAGTGCGGGCTGTGCAGTCATCGTCAAACAGTCTTCTACAGCAGTTCTCACACACGGTACAACGAGCGAAACAGATCAAAGCCTCGGCTAACTCACATACCGACCTGCAATCACTGAACCCTACCACCCCAAAGCTAATCACCATTACATACCTGAGAACTCGGGGCAAGTCGTGACCTTCCCACACCAAGTCTCGCAGATCCAGAAGCCAAACGTGGAGCATGGCTTGAGCTGCGCCGACGGACATCAGGTGCAGGTCCAGACAAAACTGCTGCTCAGACCGCCACCACGCGTTCTCCCACACCTGCCGCCGCTTCGCGGCAACCACCACCTTCTGAGCTCCCTCCCTCTGTTTCGACAACCACACGAAACCTCAGACGCGGGACTCGTTCGAGCAACCAGGTAAAAACCTTTGGACTCGTTACTTCAAGACCCGCTAACCAGCGAAGACACAGCATCATGTGTTGCAACGCAACCATCTCGACCAAACCTAAATAACAAATCAAACCCTAAAACCAAGCCCCAACCCTCGGGGCAACGGGGAACACCCACATAAGGTCCGAGAACACACTGCCGGACCACAAGACCTCGCTGGCAGCAAAACTGAGTAAACCAGAGACCGGGTAAAAGCTCACACCTGGCCAAAGTGCCACAGCACATCCGTCAGAGCGTTGTAAAACGCGGCCCCCGTGGCGTAGTCCATCCGAGCGATCTCGTCGAAAAGCCTCAGAGCCTCCACCCAGACCTGCTCCCTCAAACCCATCAACAGACCGTGGGCGATGCCGTACACCCAGCTGTCGAAGAAACGCATCTGCTCCAGCAACACGGACGCCTCTTGCAGCGAAGCACATCGACTGCAACAATCAAACACGCCCAAATCGGTAAACAAATATTCAAGACCGCACCCCTTCATCCAAATCTGGATGTACAAAAACATGCGCTCGACCTTTCACCAGCAAAGGCTCACCTGCAGGCGTTCAAAATGGCGGAGAAGGTCACCACATTGGGCTTCAGACCGAACTGCTGCATCTCGTGGAACACGCTCACGGCAGCCAACACACCAGTGTGGTCGCCGACATTCTCTTGCGGGTGAGCGGGCCTGCGCACCATCTCCATGCTCTTATCCCCGAATTTCTGGACCACAGGGTTGTTCGGCAAGCTGGCCTTCATGGCTTCCACACTGTCCACCTGCACGCATAGGGTCACAATGTTCAGAATTCGCGTCCTTCGCTCTTCGGAACACACATGAGCGGGAGCAAAAACCCTAACAAAACACATGGCTCGCATGGAAACACATCGCAGAAACCAGGAACAAGCAAAACCCGCAACTGGATCCGGATCGTCGAGGTCACAAAAAGAAACCGGCAAAAAATCCCAAATCAAATGACTAAACCCTGCGCCGTAGAATATCGCTTCCTTCCACGCACCTGGCCGTTTCGCCCGTAGGCGTCGATGAGCGAGTTGTAAGTCACGATGTTGGGCTGGATCCCAGCCTGCATCATCTCCTGCAGCAGCACCACAGCGTCCTCCACCAGACCGCATTTGCAGCACGAGTCGATCAGAGAGCTGTACAGCACCACATCCGGCTTCAGACCCGCGCGCTTGAACTCCACGAAGATGTTCGTCGCCTCTTGGTGCATCCCCGCCTTCGAAAAAGAGTCGATCAACGCCGAGAACGTCAGCACGTTCGGTACCAGACCCTCCCCTTTCATCTTCTCGAACAGGCAAGCAGCGTCCTTGCACTTCCCTTGCTTCCCGTACGCGTCGATCAGCGCATTGTAAGTCACCACGTCCGCCTTCAGACCCGCGCGCTCCATGTCCTTGCACGCCGTCAGCGCGTCCTCGAAGCGGCCCAGCTTCGCGTAGATGTCGATCAGCGTGTTGTAAGACACACGGTCCGCACGCACGCCCGACTCCTTCATGTCGTGGTACAGACCGATGGCCTCCTCGAAGCACCCCAGCTTGCCATACCCGTCGATCATCGTGCTGTACGTCACCACGTTCGGGCTGATGCTCTTGCCGCGCATGGACGCCATGATGGACGCCGCCAGCTCCATCTGACCGCCCTTGCACAAGGCGTCGATCAGCGTGTTGTACGTGAAGATGTCCTGCTCGATGCCCCGCCGCTGCATCTCCGCGAACACGCGCTGCGAGTCCTCCCACAGGCTGCCGCGGCTGCACACGGCGATCAGCGAGTTGAACGTGATGCGGTCCGGCTCCACGCCCTCCTTCTGCATCTCCTCGAAGATGTCCAGCGCCTTCTTCAGGTCCACGCCGCCCTTCCCGCACGCGTCGATGATCGTGTTGTACGTGATCAGATTCGGCTTGCAACCCGCCTTCTTCATCGCCTGGAACACCTTCAGCGCCTCCCGGCAGCGCCCGCTGCGCCCGTACGCGCTCACCATCGCCGAGTACGCGTACACGTTGTTCCCGAAACCGGCCTTCTGCGCGCGGCTGAACACGTCCAGCGCGATCTCCACCTTGCCCAGACGACCCAGCGTGCTGATCATGATGCTCGCCAGCTTGCTCCACTCGCTCCGCAGGTGGCCCTGCTGCACCATCCACTCGTACCCCTGCAGCGCGCGCTCCCACTCGCCGCGGTTCCCGAGCTCACGCAGCAAATAAGGAAAATCCTCCATGCCCACCAGCTGGTGCGACCACTTCTCCAGCAGCATCCCCGTCGTCGTCGTCGTGCTGCTAGTCGCGCTCCCCGCCATCGCCGACGCCTGCAGAATTTCCTGAGCCGCCATGTCCGCCTCGGGGCTGTGCTTGCCCATGTACAGCTTCTGCCGCCCGTGATGGAACTTGCTCACCAGCCGCGTCGACCGCCGCCCGCAAAACTCCGCATTCAGGCCCCCGGACGCCGACGCGGACGCCGACTGCGCCTGCGGCGGGTGGTGGTGGCTTTGGTGGTGGTGATGGTGCCCCGCCGGCTGGTGTCCCCAGCCCGCGCGCCCGCTCCCCGCCACAGCCACGCGCTGCGCCACCCACGCCTCCCCGCCATTACTCCCGACCACGCCCTGCTGCCTCCATCGCCCGCCGCGGCCGCTGCTGGTGGCGCCCTTGAGCCCTGAGCTTCCCGCTCCGCCCACCACCGCACCCACCCCGGCCGCGGCGCTCGCCGCCTTGGCCTCCGCCGTCAAGAACCCCGCCCCGCTCGCCATCGCCCCAGCACCACCAACAAACCCTCAACCCCGCAACCTCACAGCAACCCCTTCAAACCCGCGCCACCCAATTCAACCCCCGCCATCAAACCACCACATCCCCCAACTAGGCCCCGTTGAAGCACAGAAACAATTTTCCCCTAAACTCCACATGGAGTCCACGTGAATGCCCGTCCTGTCGTCATTCACGCCCATAGCGACCGCAAATCAACAAACTAAGCTCCCAAGTGAACCTAATTTGCAAAATCCTTAACCAAAACACCGATAATTCCAAAGCTCCGATCACAAGATGGAGCTCCGGAAGCCCGACTGGTGGCTAGAAACGGACGGAGGGCGTGGAAGCGTGAAAAACCTAGCATTCACTGTTCAAAGGGAATGGTGCTTGCTCCCATCCCTCTGTGCTCCCCATATCCGCATCACAAGCACATGGAACCCTATTCCCGCATGGGACCCTTATTACCGCATGGGAACCTATTTGCACGGGAACGGGCACTACCGCGATTCTCGTTGGCATGATTCTCATCCAATGTTTTCATCCGGGCTGGTTTTTGGCTTTCAGCTGGCCTGCTGCCCCTGCCCGCGGGGCTGTGGATCATTGGCTCGGGCAGTGTGAAGGAGGGAATGATTTAGAGGTTCGGATGAGCGAGGGAATCGAGGGTGCAAAGGCGACATGCATGGACGGATCCGATGCTGCCGAGCTGGCAAGGCGACGTGGCGGCGTCACGGCGTTTGGTGGGTGTTTTGAAATGGATTTGGGGGCCTTCTGATTCATCAGGATCGACTGCCTTGGAGGGGGTGTCAGGGAGGGGGAGCCATGGGAGGCGTGGGCTCCTCTGAGTTCCTGTGAGGTGAGAAAAAGATCTGCTGGGTTCTGGATTCTTTGCTCATGGCTGGAACCGAGTCTGTGCCTTTTCTTTTTCTTTTTCTTTAAATTTTTTAAAATTTGTTGTGGTAGCGGAAGTGGGACACACTCCTTGGCGGCATAAAAAAATTCTTGGGAAAGTTTCGGCACAATCTTAACCCTGTAAGGACGCGGGGGGTGACCCTGGAAATCATGCATTGTATAACCGTGAGAGTCATTGGAATAAAAAAATCCAAAAGTACTCATTGGAAGTCAAGCTACTGTAGATGTTCTCCACTTTCCACAAAAAACTCCAAGGATGAATAGTTGTAGTTCTGTCCTACATTGGAGAATCCCTTGTCATTCATCGGACACTTATGGTCCACGGCATCCTTACTGGGTTAACCCTTAACCATTAAAGGACGGACCCATGACCATTGATTTCAAGCCTCCTTGTCCATCACTCAGTTTGCTTCCATTTTGCAACTAGATATGAATGAAAAATTTTATATTTATTTTTCAGGGATGGAATTACATGTCTTCTTCACTTCATAAATTTTTTAGATTTTTTTGTAAAAAATTGATGTTTTTTGAGAATTTTTAAAGAGAAAGTGAAGAAAAATCATATCAAATAGAAAATTATGTCAAAAAATTGGAAATTTTCACCATGTATGTATATTATAGTGACAAACATCATGGTGTAACCTCAATTTCCGTGTCATTCTATAATTAGAAAATAATAGACATTGAAAATACATCCATAGTTCAAATTGTAATAAAATCTTCTATATTAGTAATTTTTTCAAAATTCAAATTGGAGTTGAAACTAAAGTACATGACCTTCATTTTATTAGTTGGGCTCAAACTCAAAAAATATCATTTTTGTGGAGAAATTTCAAATTTAGAGCAAGGAGCAACAACTTCTCAAAATACACTAAAATAGCAGAATTTTGTGATCCGTTTTTTTTAATAACTTCTCATTTCCGTGAAGACAAACACTAGCAAGACTACAAATTCAATTGGATACCCTTCATAACCCACCATGAAAGGTCAGTAAGAAAAACATGGATGAAAAACTGCTTCCAGTCTCTCTACAGGTGAAGGCATGGTCATCCAAAGGCCACGAAATGGCTGTGGCAGCGTTACAGGGTTTAATGTCGACGCAGCCATTCTATGGCTGATGGATGAGAGGGAATCAAACTATCTAGGATAGAAATGCAACTATTCATCCTCAGAATTTGTTGTGAATAAAGAAGATCTTCTACAATAGCTTGACTTCCAATGAGCGCTTTTGCAGTTTTTTAAGCCAATGATTCACACGGCAATGCAAATGGATGGTTTCGAGGATCACCCCTTTGTCCTTTAAGGGTTAATCCTAGAAGGACGGAATGGTCAATGTGGGAACCAACTTTTCTAGTATGGTGTGAATCATTTGCCTAGAGAAATTGAACCACGTTCATTGGAGGTTGAACTATTGTGTAAGACCTTCCCTTTTCACACAAAATTCCAAGGATGAACATCTATATTTATGTCTTACATAGAAGGATTCTCTGTCATTCATTGAACAATTAGTGTCCGTGGTGTCCTTCTAGGGTGAACCCCTTTAGAATGTGGAGAGCATGTATGGGCCTTGATTTCTAGTATTTCACATTTTTGTGTTGGTTTCCTTATGTATTGGGCAAAACATAAAATTATAAACACCTCAACAAAGTTTTAGAGAAAATTATGAGATTTAAAAAAAAATTAAATAAAAGGATAGAATCTATGCCCAGGCAAAAAACATATTCTACGCATTTGCAACGAATGCAAGCTCTTTCTTGTAGAAGGGTTTGTGTTAGGCATATTTTGCTTGGAAAGTATGCATATGTCTTTAGCTACTAGCATAAGTGCTCAAAAAACAGTTATATACGTGCTCTAGTGAGTTGTAGAGGTGCATGCTAGCAGACGAGGGTTAGTCTTGGATTCGTCAATTCACTTGTTTGAGTTTTGTGAAGAAGATTTGCAACAAGGCAACAAGGCAATATTGTAATTTGTCATGTTATTTGATGATGGTTAGCTATTGGGCTCTGTAAGGCATGTTAGGGGGTGGTTGTAGACTTAGTATAGCCAAAATGGCCATGTATTGGCCATTGGGGGTTAAACTAGTGTTTTGAGACTGTTTGAAGGTGTAAACATGAATATTTGGAGGTAGAAAGGGTTGCTTGAAACCTAGGATGACCCTCCTTCCCTTTCATTCTCTTCAAGTAATAAACATCCAAAATACTCCCAAATGCTTCTACTATATCTCGATAGGACTAGTCTTGCACAGAAATTGAAGTATGCATTGGATGGTTGTTCATTCATGCGTTATTGTAGTATGAATTTGCTTTGGAACATGTATGTGTGTTCTAGTACTTGTAGTTTATAACACCTACTATTAGCGATGCAAAGTGACACAACAAATTGTTTATTTTTTAGTCACTCTTGCAAAGGACCGACATTTGCCAATATCATTGGATAAGGGCAAAGGGATTGTTTAAAGTCGGTGCACATAGGGGGCTTCAGTTGTTGGAGCTCAATTTCCCACAATCATAGCCACGGCTAGCAAAGTGGAATCAACAAAGGACTTTTGCAACAACGAAGCATTACCAATATTTCTTGTATTGGCACATTGCAAGGCTACTAGGTTGGCAAGTGCAAAAGGCATTTCCTGATTTTGTAAGAGTTGTTCTATATAGATTGATTTATCACTCCCAACTAAAGTTATAAAAAAATTGGTAAAGACACAATTTGTCCAAACATTGGAGTCCCTCGTGATCGACGCATCAGCTCCACCAATAGTACTTCAGAGGACTAAAAAGGATATAATAGGCATCAATCTCTTCCTTGATGAACTTCAAGTTAGATATTGTTCAAATTTCATTTTCAGAATCACATGGATTTAAGCCACAAATATCAAGGTTGAAAATAAACTCCTATTTAAATTCTTGTTTGAACTTGTGTAGGTTTAACCCTGGAATGCCGTCGGCACCACTCTGTGACATTTGGATGACAATCCACTAAGCTCTAAAGCTATTGGAAGCATTTTTCATCTCCTTTTTCCTTGTTGACCTTTCGTATTGGGTTATGAAGAGTATCCAATTGAGTTTGTAGTCTTGCTAATGTTTGTCTTCATGTAATTGAGAAGTTGTTAAAAAAAATCACAAAATATGCTATTTTAGTGTTTTTTGAGAAGTTATTGCTCCTTGCTCTAAATCTGCAATTTCTCCAAAAAAATGATATATTTTGAGTTTGAGCCCAACTAATAAAATGAATTTCATCTACTCTAGTTTCTATTCCAATTAATTTTTTTTTAAATTCCTAATATTGAATTTTTATTGCAATTTGAACTTTGGGTGTATTTTCAATGTCTATTGAAGTCTAATTATAGAATGGCATATAAATTGAGTTTATACTATGATGTTTATCATTGTAATATGGACACATAGTAAAAATTTTAGGTTTTTTGAAATAATTTTCTATTTGATGTGATTTTTCTTCATTTTTTCTTCAAAAAATCTCAAAAAATCAATTATTCACAAAAAATCTAAAAACTTGTGAAGTTAAGAAGACATGTGATTTCATCTCTGAAAAAAAATTAAAAAATTTCATACACATCTAGTTGCAAAATGGCAGCAAACGGAGTGATGGGCAGTGAGGCTTGAAATAAATGTTCATGGGTCTATTATTTAGGGGTTAAGGGTTTGTTGCATCTTCTATTCTAGAAATGAATTGAAAAGATTCATACATGAACATGGTTGTGTTTTGTTTGGCCATCATTTGAAGTTGTTGCTACAATTGCATATATTGTTGTGGTCGTTGCATGGAAGATACAACTGTACAAGCGCTTCCATCTAAAACTTGAAATGAATTGAATTACTCAAAAAAAATATTGTAACTGTCCCTTTCTATTTTGACATGTTTGGGAAGCTACAGCGTCACGACTTTAACCATTTTGTTTATTTGTTTCTTCCATTTTCAAAAATGCAGATACTTTTGGATCCTATCATAACGGGAATAGATATTGTTTCAAAGATCATCTAATGTTTTGATATTGTTCAAATTCGTTGTTTATTGAAATACAAAGTTTAATTTTATGGTATGTTTTAGTGTTTTGCAGTATTCCTCAAGTTAATATATGTGATCCAAACATGATAGATTTACTCACATCTTGTATTTGTCCAATTGGATCATCTCTTAGGCAAAACCTCAATTGTTATGTACGCATTCCAAGTGATGTTTGATGAAATTAAATAAGTTCTTTATAAGAATATAAGAATAGAGCCTTAGCATCTTGGAAATCTTGTAGAATACTGAATCTCAATTTACCACACAGTACAAATTTAGAAGGATTTGAAATTACTCTAAAAGTCAAGCTTATCAAAATGAAATTTTCTCAAATGGATTTCGTCATCATTATTGGACAAGTCAGTAAGGTCACAGGTCACAAGTCAAGGAGTGCATCTGTAAGGTAGGAGGTCCATAAAGCGACCATCTAAGCGCTGAACCTGAATTTTGGGGAGGTAAAACATCTTGAAATATTTTTCAGTAAATTTTCCTTGAAAGACAAGAAGAAATGGCATCTGGCTCAAGTTGTTTCATATTTTTCGGAGCTTTGTGGAATTAGTTATGAAATTTTGAAGGTGAAAAGTCAAAGGGCTGTAAAAGCGACCACCTCCTAGAATGTACATCCGTTGTACATTTTGGGAAATTGAAGAAAGCAAAATGTACCTGTGTGTCCTAATCGGTTCAAAATGCCCGGTCGGAGTTCGAGCCTCCTACCTTATAGGTCCTCGGATATTATAACGACAGAATTCAAGAAAACTAAAACAAAGATCCGACAATGACAACCAATTCAAAGACCTTGCAAATATAAAGGAACAAAAATAACTTCTAGTATTTCTCCAAGTCATCATCACTTGTGCAACCTTTTCTACATTAATTGCCATATTAGCTCCTAAAGGACCAAGGCCTTTTTTCTGCCAAAAAACACTCAAAACTACCATATCTATAGCAAAGAGTAAAAAATTTGAAAATTGTTTTTTTTTTCAAACCTAACCATAGGATCTTACACCTAACTAGTATAAAAAGTGTGGAAAAAATTTCAGAATTTTTGACTGTACAAATTACAAGATATCTGCGTTTAAAGTGAAAAAAACAAATTTTCCAGCACATTGCGGGACTAGAATTTTTTACTTTGAACATTTTTAACTTAAAATTTTTTCACTACAGAGTTTTTAGCTTTAAATCTTTATAGTGGAGAATTGAGTTGAGAGTCTAGGGAAAAAAAAATTCAAAAAAAATTAATTATCGGTCTTAAATAATTATTAAATAGAAGTGGGTACAAGATAGAGGGAAAATCTAAAATATTCATATATTTTAAATGGAACTAAAATGCACTAATCCCAATGGTGAGATTGTTCTAGCAAATAAATCAGACCATGTAAAAAATTTGAAAAATTGAAAAAATTGCATTCAGAAAAAGTTATTTTTTTCAAGAAGATGCTCTAACTGCCCGAAAAACAATTATGTCCATAACTTTTTCATAACATTTCCAAATGAAATGAATCAAAGCTTTCCAAATAGAAAAAAATATATCCTATGAGAAAAAAAAAAAAATTCAAATTCAAATTTTTGTCCACTTTTTTTTTGTTGCCAAGGCTGCCCGCGGTCCCTTGTTTTGAGCTTATTTGGTCATAACTTTTGTTCCCGAGCACTGATTTTGGAAAAATTTATATTCCCACAAAGCTTATCAGTTTTTCTATCTCCATAAAAAGTTTCAAAAAATCACGACAACATTTCAGCCCGTAGGTACCTGCTCGAAAACGCATTTGTCCCCCAAAGGGACAACGGTCCTTTAGGGGTTAATGCACTCTGCTTTGTTTTATAAGGTTCATGGTTTCCACAATACTTATATAAAGAACATATATATGCTTGCAATTCTTGATTTGATGAAAACATCATAATCTTATTTGCATTTGCTATTGCCAATAAATCATACATTTTTTTACTATAGCCCTCAATCTTGTCCTTGTAAAAAAACAAAAACCATGGCAAAAAAAATATGGCATTGATACAATTTTTTAAAGAGAAGACCATCAATAATCTTTAAGAAACTAGTTTGTTCATGACGTTGGAAGTTCCGAACAGAGAAATCTACATGATTATAGAAAAAGCTATCAATTCAAAGCCCTTCAAAGAGGGAGTTCATAGTTGCGTACTATCTACTAATGTCTTACATTTTTGTTGCTTGAAGGGACAAAGCCACGTCTAGGCAAACATGAGCATCCTAATGATCACAACAAAGACCAAGAAGCCCCTAAAGCCAGGAGGCAAGAAGGTTGCAAAAAAATCTAGCTCAGGAGGAGGAAGGTGCTACAAATATTATGCCAACAATGAGAGTGGAAAAGATAAAGAAGCCATGGGGAAAGAAGGCGGCATGGAAGGAGAATACAATGCCTCTTGCAACAAATATGCAAATACCCATGCCCATGTCACATGAGCTAAACGACATCAAGCCTCTACCAACTAAAGGTGCTACAAGTAATGCATTTAAAAAATTTTAAATAATGCTTTTTTAACCCCTAAAGGACCAGCCTACTATTTTTAGCAACATAGTGATTTTGGGCAGGTTCTTGTGACTAAAAATTTGCATATTTTAGGCTGAAATTTTAATAGAAGGTGGGAACAAGGAATATCTTTCATATGCACTAAATTTTATGACATTTGGAAATATGAGTAAAAAATTATGGCCTAATATGTTGTTTGTTTCTCAACTCAAGAAGTCTAGGTAGATTAAAAAAATACTTTTTTTAGATACAAAAATTTGAAATTGGTTTTCTAGATTTATATATGCATGAAAGAACTTTGAAGTATTCCATTTCAATCAATGAGTCAAAAGTTACGAGGAGTTTTAGTTTGCGGGCAGTTATGGATTCTCTACTCTAAAATAAACTTTGAAGTTGTTTATTTCACTCAATTTTCAATGTTTTGTGAAAAAATAAAATCATAGGATGTAGATTGTTTATACCAACATTACAACCATTGGTATTGACATTTTTCAATTCCATAATTAAATTCTTAACAATTTTGTATTTTGAGTCATTCTCTATTTCTTTCTACTTATTATTTTTCTTATATGTTGTACAATTCCAAATGATTTGAAAATCTCAAGCATGTAGCCAACTTGTTTAGAAAAATGAATTCAAAGAAGAACCACCATTTTGAAAAAAATTCATGCAAATGTGACCATGTGAAGTGCACCTGCCCTGTTTTTCGTAGGAACAAAAAAAGGATTTCTGCCAATTCAAACTCAAATATCTTCCAATCCGCACAGTGGAAAATTTTGAATTTTTTTCCACATCTTCTAAAACTAGCATAATAGAAGATTCTATGGTTACATGTATCCAAGATTTTTTTTCCCTAAAATTTGGTACTTGTACTAGAAATGGTAGGTTTGGAGCGTTTTTGGTAAAAACATAATCAAGGAACTTTAGGGATTAATGCCATTGATTTGCAAGGAATTCCAAAATATAATAATCAAGTTAACACTTAACCCCTAAAGGTTAGAGACTATGTTTTCACCAAAACCGCTCCAAAACTGCCATTTCTAATACAAGTACCAAACTTTAGAAAAAAACCCATTTTTGGACACATGTAACCGTAAGGAACACTGGTTTGAGAAGATGTGGAAAAAATTTCAGAATTTCCCACCGTGCGGATTGGAAGATATTAGCATTTGAATTGATAAAAACCCTTTTTTTGTCCCTACGAAAATCTGGGTAGCTGCACTTCACAAGGTCACATTTGTATGAAAATGCCCCAAATGGTGGTTATACTTTGGATTCATTCTTCTAGGCAAGTTGGCTACATGCTTGAAAAATTTCAGATCATTTGGAATTGCACAACATATAGGGAAAAAAATAGTAAGTAGAAAGAAGTAGAGAATGATTCAAAACACTAAATTGTTAAGAATTTATTTATGGAATTGAAAAATGCCAATCCCAACGGTTGTAATGTTGTAATAAATAATATACATCCAATGTTTTTTTTTTTTTCAAAAATATTGGAAATTGAGTTAAATAAAGGACTTCAAAGTTAATTTTAGAGTAGAAATTCCATAACTACCCTCAAACTAAGAATCCTCATAACTTTTGACTCATTAATCCAAATGGAATAATTTAAAGCTTTCCACGTACATATGAATCTAAAGAACCAATTTAAAATTTTTATATTTAAAAAAAAATGATTTTTAAAGAATTTTTTTGAACTGCCCGGGGTACCCGCCGTACACAGAAAATTATATATTATGCAATAACTTTTTAACCATGTAGTCAAAAGTTATGAAAATTGTTGGGTTTTAAAGCTACTCCTCGAGCACATCTTGTGTGAAAATTTTAAAGAAAAAAAACAAAAAAACTCCACTCGTAATGAGCTGCCCAAAATCGTTATGTTGTCAAAAAACGGTGTTTGGACCTTTAAAGATTAAAATTTAGAATCCCAAGTTCATGAAGTTTGGGTCCCAAACTCATAGTCTCAATATTATATTTAATTTGAAACATCTATGATATCAAAATCTAAAAGCAATTTGATATGGCACACCATGGGTGGAGATACTTTAAGCTAAAGTTCAAATTCAACTAATACTCCCTCTGTCTCAAAATGACTATTTATAATTCCAAAAAGAGATGTCAAGATATTATTATCCACTGCTTCATGAACTTGGGATTCTAGTCTTTGTGTTAATCTCCAGTCTATGTGTTAATCTTGCATAGTATCCAAAACAGCCTCAAAAACAGCTCTTGCTTCCACTATAGTCTTCTCATCACACAAGATGGAAGAAGAAAGCTCTCCTTGCCCATCCAAACATTTCTTTTCCATATGCTCCATTTTGTATGAGATACCTCCCTCGTCTTTCAAGGATGACTGCATAGCTTGCTGCCATGATAAAAACATACACATAATCTTAAATGTGTCAAAATTAGAATACGCAATTTCTACAACTTCAATTAGCTCATCAATTGTTGCTAGAACTTCGCAAAGCTGCTCAACTTCAATAGCCCTAAAGAATCCAAGGTTCAAGACATTAAAATTATGATTGTTCGGAAGTTGGCATCTCAACGATATGTTGAAACCATCCATATGTTTTGCATGCGAATTTGCATTGTCTTGTTGGATGTAGATGGGGTGCTTTCTTGTTCCAACAGGTCACTTCTCTTTGATTGCAAGAATCATTTTCTCGATGATGAGCTTCACATACTCTTCTTGATTGACTTCACATGTTTTTGTCACTAGCGTTCCCCGCGGTCAACTCCTTGAAGATTGCACTGTTGATTCTTTTTTAACAACAAGGCAAAGTCCAATGAGCCCATCAAACATTGTCTTGTGGTGTAGATCATAGCACGGCTTGGCAATTGTAACAAGGAACATGACTTTTGTTATGTACAACTTTCTCTTGATTAATTGCTTTGGGACAAATTACTTCGAAATGAGTGTAGTAGATGCATTTGCACTTTGTCAAAAAAAAAAAGTTTTCATCAAGATGAACAATGTCTTCCATGCCATAAAATGTTGTCTCCACCTTCAACATTGTCAAACCAAACCGTATGCATTTTAGCTTGTTTGCTTCTATCAATAATGGTTTGATTGTGTTTGTAGTTGAAACAATGAACCCTTCCTTCAACAAACAATGTGGAGTGCTCCGTAGAATCTCTGTAGCATCTGAAAAAAGTCCTCAATCTTGTCTTTTTTGCAAAGGAATTTAGATGATCTTTGCCTGTAGAGCATCATAAACCATTGCCTTTTAACCTGAGTTGCCTATGATGTGGGACGAAACTTTGGTAGAGGCTTGTCTATCTTTGAGGCTTCCTTGTGCTTGCCTCCAGATTTGTGAGATGGTCTTTGGACAAGTTTCAAAGTGCCTTGCAATATCATGCATAGCGCCTTTTGAAAGTATTCAATTGTTTGACAGCTCCGACAATCTCTAAAGCACACCTTCTCGTTCTTCATTGGTAATTTTTTGCTATTCTAAGTATCATTGTGGGACTAAATAGACTAGCTACATGATGCAAAAGCAAATGCACTCAACAATGAAACTAAATGAACTTGGAATAGAAACCAGATGCAACAATAAAATTGAATATTTGATAGCAAAATTGAAATAGAATAAATAATGAATTAACTTAACCCCAAAGTGTCAGGGAGGACAGAAAGTGTCCTCTAAGGTTTTCAGCAGCGTTTTATGCACACTTCGAGGATCCAAATGGAAAAATCTTCTAGAGATGGCTTGTAGATATTTTTAACAGCGTTCCAAGGAGTCCCTCTCCACGCCGTTCTGAGTAGTTTACAATTTTCTATGGCAATTTAAAGGATGAAGCGCTCCGGAGTTTGCTCTGGGCGGCTGGTTCAAAGCTGACATCACCGGAACGAACCCCGGGTTTGGTATTGGCGGGAGCCCGGAGAAAGACTGTTGGTGAGGGTCCAATGGAGGCTGAGTGGGAGTGAGAGTGAGGGTTTTGGGCGGTCGCCACGAAGTCGCCGCTATTGACCGCCGAACGCTACGAGCATTTTCACGCCACGTAGATCCTCCTGCGCTCCCTGTGTGCACGGCAATGTCGATGCGGCGTGTTCAAGGTGGGGTAGCCCGACGGATGCTCGGGTTTTGTCTTCAACTACTCTGATTGTTTTGTTTGATGCCTTTGAGGCAGACATCGCCTCGACTAATTCCATTCATTTTTTTTGGCTTGTGGCTGTTCAAAGGAGGCTTGGAATCTAGCGAATGGATCTTCGAAAATCTCTTCGACTCGCTTTTTGACAATTTTTTTTCCTTCATGACCTCCTAATTGAGGACGTTGAGAGGGCTGTCAAACCTGCATCGAGGAGGCCAGGATTTAGGCGCTTTTGCATTGTTTTCACCGCAAGTGTGAAGACTATCTTGTCCTGCACGTTTTTTTAGTTCAGTCTGACACCAAATTCAAAGTCTATGATGCTCGAATAGCCCTTTGGAGGAAATTTCCCTGCAACTTGAGAGTATTTCCGAGAGTGCCGTACTGCTTTCAAACACAGAAAAGTGTCCACAAAATTATCTTTCAACGGCTCAAAATTTTTCAGTGTACACCTTGTAAGTCTTTCTTTCGAATTGTACGGTTGGATGTATCAGTAAATTCTTTGATGTGGTGCAAATAATTTATGTAGTTGGTCTGTTGTTTGGAGTCATCTGGTGCTGCGGAAATCTCATGTCACTTTGGGGTTAAGGACTCACAACCTAAGGGACTCACACTATATGCAACCATTCATACCTCAAGTCAATATCAAAAAACACTCTCTATACATTCTACTGGAGTAAGTAAATGTAACCCTTGCTCACACATCCCTAGAATCATTAGGAAATGATCATATTAAATTGATTTACGTACTTTGCAACATTTACAGAAAGGTAACCAAACATCACTCAATGCCAAAGTATTCCAAACTTGCTCAAATGCTAACCAACAACAAACAAATGCCCACACACAATGCAACAATTGATTGATTCAAAACAAAGAGGAATAGATAACCAAGACTTAGTTTAGAGATTTCCAATGAAAGTGAAAAGGAAAAAGTTCAAAGGACTGATGATGAGATCAATACTAATCTGGATGTCAAAATCTCATCCATCAGTAGATAATTTCTTAAGCATTCTTAAAAGTTAAATGTTTTTTTATCCACTTTACATATAGACAATATAAAACATCATCATCCCCTTCCAAGGCTTGAACCAAAAATGAAAATCTCTCAAGTCTTTAGAATACCAATTTGGAATTGGGCGAGACACAATTTTGAAACCAATTCCTCATCTTACAAATTCACTCGGATTTTACTTCAACACAAAAACAATCTAATCATATTATCACCCTTTGTTGTCAACAAGGTCAAGCCGCATTAATTAAATTACATTAAAAGAAAAACAAACAACTTGCAAAATTCAAAACATTGGAAGCCGTTTAGAAAGGTTTTAAGGAAACGAGAAAATTCAACTAGTTACTCCCCAAAGAAAACATCTTTTTGTGAGTAAATTGAAACAAGTGCAAACAAGTTAAAAAATAACAAAAAATCAGTAGAGTGCTATGGCAGAAAATAATTTTTTTAGATCTTGCCCTCAAGTCGTTTTACAAATGAAATGCAAACAACTTCTGTAGAAAAAAACAAAATTAGACTACTATTTTTGATCATCTACTACCAAGTTAATTCCTAGTGTTCATGAATTTGCAAGCGAAGGAACAAACACTAATTGTTATCCAATGAAAGTTGGAACATCGTCACCTTCAAGCCTTAAATCCTAAAAACTCAAAACTTGAAATTTGCTATCTTAAATATTTGTAATATCAATTTGATGCATACAACTTGCAATTTACAAACTAATTCATTCACATGTTGTGGCAAATTAAAAAATGGATAAATAAAATTGATGGTTCTACAAAGAAAGTCAAAAGGGTTGGAAAAACAACAAGTAGCATACCACATCTCCAATTGAGATCAAAAGCATGCTTGCACGTAGCTTCTAAACACAAGCTTCTTACCGAGCTGCTTACAACAATCTGCACAAAAATTGCTCAAAAAGAATCTAATTCTAAGCTACCTTTACAAAATCTTCACGTGGTACAAAGACAAGATGGAAAACCAAGGTGTTGTTGTGTTTAATGCTCATTTTTGGTGGAAAATTGTAAAACAGACGGTAATTTATCATGTGAAGTTGCAGCCTCAACTTTCCCATTTTAAGTAGTTTATGCTTGAAACGTGGTATTGCCGTTTTTGCAAACTGCCAAACAAATTAGGAATTAATCTACATGTCTACATTCGTTACTTTATTAAATTCTCAAATTTGCCTTAATCTTAAAAAAGTTTGTCATTGGACAATCATTTTAGGACGAAAGGAATATAATGATTATTTGAATGTTTTAGGAAGGATAAGAAAAATTCATCAAAATACAAGAAAAAAAGGCGGTAATGTCTAAACCACAACAACCACAAGGATAGATGACGCCAATTATGAAACCAAACTTGACAAATGGGGTTGTAACAAGAGCAAGGAGGAGGTTGCTTAATCAATTCTATGAAGAATCATTGGTGGATGCAAACATTTGAGAGGTATTGCATGATTTAAATGACACTAGTGCACTAAACATTGTGAGCGGCTTCAATGCACCAGAATTACAAAATAGCATAGGCAGCATGGAAGCCCACAATTTCAACATCTGGACGTCAATGTTGAATGATCAGTCTTAGCGATTGATAATATTCCTACCCATTATAGAGAAAGTCAAGCCTCAAAAAGGCCGCTAACTCAATTGATTTTAATTGTCGTTGATGGCCTTAATGGGGACTTTTCCCCTATATCCGTGTAGAGCATTCATTGTGGCCAATTGCCCGCGCAAAGATTGAATGGTGTAGATCTCTTCTTCATTAAAGCTTGCTCGATGATCATGTCTTCTTCCTGGAGCACCTTGTCCACGTTGCCTGCGACGTTCACTTTATTTCATCCATTCATGACTTCGCGCCAACATTCTTTTGATTTCGGGCCAAAGAATCTAGCTTTTGGATTTCCGGAATTCTTTGCAAATAATTCTAGTGTCTTGACTTGCTTGGTCTCTTTAAATCCTACTGTCCACTTGAATTCACTTGTAGTGCTAGTACTGCCTTGAAGTATTTGGTTGCATGACTTTGCTCAAACTACTATTTTCTTGAACTTGGCGCTATTGTTTTCTCAAAGTTCAAGCTCTTGCTGTGCACAATGTGAGGACTAAATTGGTTCAGTACGAAACTATTGAATTGGATCATAACTTTATTGTTTTATTATTGTTGAATTAGATTTAAAAAAACCATTACTAGATTGTGTCAGGACTGAATTGTAGCATAGTTGATTTGTATTGTTGATCGGGAGTTATGGAGGTAGATGATGCAGTGCCTTACAAAGTGCAAGTATCAATTAGCGGCAAATATCGGCCGTGATTTATTGTGGTCACATGATTCACGAGCAGACACCAAAGTCTGCTTTTCCGGCAAAGAGAAGAGCTGGTCATACAAATCTTGACTTGTAGCCAGATGGTAAGGTATACCCGGTAGATTTATTTAGAAAGCGCCCAAACTTTGTAGACGTCAAAACTCTATAAGAATTTTTTGGAGATGGAGAAAACGAAATGCTAGGTTATACAAAGAGTTTATTAAATTTGAGAGAGATGCTTGATCTATTGAGATAAGATTCTACAAAAATTGATAGGATACGGCAAAATATCGACAAGTTGACTTCTTCATTATTGCAACAAGGAAGATAGCTAGATATGCTACTTGAATCAGAGAGTATGCTTAGAAGAGAATCTGAAGCATGTCTAAAGAAGTACAACTATTATAGACTGAGATTATTTTAATACAACAAAGTTTGAACTCCGTGAAAGCTATTCATGTCAACGAGTTAGTTGATCTCCAAAAAGAGCTCAACGACAAAATCCAAGCAGATGTGGCGCTTGAACCAGACATAAACACAATGACGAGTGAGTACGCCAAGAATGTCCAATCATTACATCATAGTTACGTAGTTGAGCTTACAACAGTCAACTTAAAGCGTGACAATGTATTACAAAGTTTTACACAGCTGCAAAGAAAATGGAATAGACTTCAGTCAACTCCAAATGGTTGTCAAAAACAAGTACAAAAACAGAGAGACGTTTCCATGTTGTCGCAAACAGGAGGTCAGACAAAAGCATTACATAGACTTGCTTGTTCAATCATAGCATCAAGCATTGTTTATGATATTCAAGTCAGGAATGTGTTGAATCATAAAAAATGACGGCTTCATGGCACTCAAGATGAATCTGGAAAGCTTTTTGGCGAAATCTTGTCAAAAACTGAAGTCAAATCAATGCTTGAGTTCCCTAACTTAAAATCAGTTATTATAGATGTAATAAACAAGTATTTTGATATGATTGGACACGTAGTTGGTGCTCCTCAAATTTTGGAAACCTACAACAAAAGTGGTATCATTCAAAATGGATATGTAGTGATGTATAAGCAAATGAAGTGCGATGCAAAATCAGCAAGGCGGGATTTACATACCATGTCTCTTTATTGCGTAGAACACTCAATGCCAAATTAGCAGACTATATTGGTGACTACTATTTCCTTCATTCTTAGTCTCAATTCCTATCAAAGAAAGGATTGAAAAAAAAGGATCCAATTTATGTCCAGCACATAGAACAAAATTCTTTTTTTCTGACATAGAGCAAGTACAACGAACAATGGTACAACTCTACCAAGTCACTCTAGTAGGTGTGTTTCCTTATAATTTCACTTTCATACATCTCATTTCCAAGCCCTTTGTTTGAACTACTTCTAAATGTGCATACTATTTGTTAAATTGGCAAAATTCTATACCAAAATCTGTACCTGTCTTAATTTGTTCAATGCTATAATGATATGTGTTTCCTTCAGTCCCTTCTGAGAACTTACATTCGATACTAATTACTAAAAATGGGCATACATTGTATACACATATTTCTTAAGTATATTTTGTAAATTTGAATAGCAAAGAACTAGTATATCACTACAAGAAAAAGGGATGTTTTAAGTATGTAGTCCTATAAGTAGTGACCTTTTACTAAAGGGTGAATGGACGAAACACTTGTACTATTTGTTGCGTTTTGTCACACCCTAGTTTTTTATTTTTATTTTTACCATAACTTCTGTGTTTTAGCTTCAAATGACTCAAAATTTATAGGAAAGCTTCGTACAAAAGTTGTAGCAATTGGATTAGAGGACATTGGCTTTTGCACTCATTTTGTGAAACAAGAGTGATTGGATCACCATGTTCTTTTCCTTTCCCCTTTGATGTCCAACGCTTGTAGTGACGGCCCATGAGTAGTGATTCCGGCGTCAAATTTTTTCTAACTTTGTATGTTGTTAGATTGGGACCCACCTTGAGTATTGCCAAAAACTCACTCTCTGATTTTGCTTGGTTGTCCACTCGGGGGGGTCACTTCACGCATTTTAAAAACAACGTGCGGCTTAAAATAGAGTGAATTTTATTCATTTTAGGTAAAAATTATAAAAAATTATAAAAATTTACAAGTAAAGTAGGGAACATTCAAAGTTACAAATCCATTATAAATAATATAAGTAGCCTACAAATCTGGCCCATTAAAAATTTAGTACATGTAATTTAGGGGCCAAAGAATTGGATCTTAGGAACTGTATTTAGTATAATCGGTGAATTCATGTGGTTGTACAACTAGGTAAGAGGTATTGTGGATGAAAAGATGTTCCGTTGGCTATAATTAACCTTGTAGACAAAGCAATGGTGTGGAAGAACCTCAGTTAGGGTTTTTGTTTTCAAACCCTGTGGCAGCGTTTTGTATTGAGACTTATATTTGTGTAGGTAAGCTCTAGTAGAAGCTGATTTTTGTTTTCATTTAAATCCACACATCGCCTTGTATTTTTGAACACATGTGAATGAAAAATTTGTGCAAGTCCTTTCCGAACCTGAAGTTTTATTTTGATGTGTTTGTTTTCTAGTTGTTCGAAAATCATGTTTTGTTGTTTCCCCTTGTGTTTTCCTTGGTTATTTCATGCTTGTGAAAGTAAGACATCCATGCAGCTCAGATTGCTTTCCTTGCTTTTAACTACAATCTATTTTGCATATTCTTTCTATACACATGACCACATTGAAGTTTGATCATTGTTTGAGAAAGTAAAAAGATAGATTGAATTCCAATCAATTTTTTCTTAGACTCTTTTTATAATACTTTTGCTTTCACATTACTTTTTAATTAACTTTTTTTATTTATAATGAATATAGCCTACAAAAAAATGCATTGACCCTGGCAATATAAGTAATGATAGAATGTATTAAAATGGGCCATTTTTTGGAATTAAATAATTATAGGGACCCTTTTAATGATGCCTTGGATGTAAATAGCCCCCCCCAAAATACCCCCTTGCCGCATGTGGTGCACAAAATATACAAAAAGTGACCCACCCGAGGTCGTCCACCAAGGCTTCTTCTAAGTGTTAGCCCTCTGTTTTGGCAAATTGTGAAAATTTTCAACTCAATTTTGAGTGTTATAAACTTTACATCCATACGATGGTTCATTATGAAATTTTCCATGTACCTCTAGGCCTAAAGCATTGTTTGATTTCAATGGTCAGTTTTTGTGACCGCACGCATTGAGCAGGTAGTGACATCCTGACTAGTAGGAGGTCCTTAGCTCCTTCAATTTAGAAGTCACACCATGGACGCTCAGGGATTAAATAAGTTCAGTTTGTGATCAAGTATCATAGTTAGGGACTAGAGTTTGTTTATAATCATGGATTATGGATTTAAACAAATAAAGTGTACGTGCTCTCATCATTTCAAGGCATAAAATATAGCTCAAAAGTACATACCTTATCTTTTGAGTTTTGAGAAATAAGACATGTACTTTAGAGCCACATTTATGCTTTGAAATGACAAGAGCATGTACATTCTAACCATTTAAGGTCCATAAACCAATTTATAGTATTCCTACCTTACCTGATTTGAGTATTGGCTCCTTCAACATTAAGAAGAATGTTTGAAAAAATGAATGATGTTGCCAAAACCTACTCAAAAATATACTAGATTTGCCAATATTTGAATGAAAGCTACTAATAATAGATAATTTTGTAAATAAACATACACATGTGGATGATCTTATGTGTTTTTTTCCTTACTTGCATACATTCCAAGGTGCAAATCGCTCTACTACCCAATAAAAGTTGGTTGCTCTTTAGAATGGTTGGAATGTAATTTGTTAGGCCAAAAAAACATCTCTTTTTGTTGGCTCTTATTCCTTAGAACCTCGAGAAGTTTGAGAATACTAGTTTGCCTTGATATTGAATGGAAAAATGAGCTTCACCTTGAAAATTAATGGCACTACAAATTTTTATTTTTTGGGAAAATGGTTCAATACTATAATCTTAGCTCTTGCACTAATTTAATATAGTGTGACTTTGATAAATTAGTGTCACATGTACTATTAGAACCAATTATTGTAGCTACATTAGAGCATCATTTTCCAATGGTTTGTCAAAAGTTTGTGCAAAGTAACTACATCTAATAGGAACAAAGCTCAATTGCTTATCTAAACTTGTTGGATCTTATTGGAAGTCAAGAGATTTATTCTAAATTCTCTACTTATGCATTTTTCTAGACACCGGATAAATAAACTATGAATTTTCAAAGTGCTAAAAAGATATTCAAAACTGATTCTGAACTCTCGTGTACATTTCAAGCAAGAATATGTAGGGTTTGTTTTTTGAAAGGAATACAATCAAGTGTGGTTACCTAGACAAAACATTTGTTTAACTCAACTTGTTGACTTTTAAAGACTTGTTCTAATAGACATACTTCAAATTTTGAGTTGATTTTTTTCAAATTGTACCCTACATAGTTCTACTTTCTAAAGGTACTTCTGCCTTGACTTCTTTAACCTTGTAAGGACGCGGGGGGTGACCCTGGAAATCATGCATTGTATAACCGTGAGAGTCATTGGAATGAAAAAAATCCAAAAGTACTCATTGGAAGTCAAGCTATTGTAGATGTTCTCCACTTTCTACAAAAAACTCCAAGGATGAATAGTTGTAGTTCTGTCCTACATTGGAGAATCCCTTGTCATTCATCGGACACTTATGGTCCGCGGCGTCCTTACTGGGTTAATTGAAGATTTTGGAGTTACAAATGAATAAGCAAACTTTGCAGAAACAAAACAATGTGTTGCTGAAATGTTTTACATCTTCACACTCTATAATTTCTTGTCTCCCGATCCGATCATCTTTGATACCACACAGACGGATTTGCTCGTATCCCCTTGTAACCATATAGGATTGAAAATTAACAAATTTCATATGTTTGTGTCATATTTCATGTGTTGGATTCTATCAATCAATGCGGAAGGTACACCCAAAATCGCACCCTGCCTAAAACCACCATCATTAATTTGTGTACATCTCCAAAATCAATATGTATGAATTTTGAAGAATCAATTTTAGAACATCTTCCCAAAAAACTTTGATCCTTCATACAATAACTTTTGCATACGGTATCCAAATGCCGGGTTCTTTGGTCCGTCGGAACCCCGTTTCACTTGGGAAGAAGCAAATATGAGAATTTGACCAGGCTAATAATAGTAAAGAGACACAAGGCACAGTAGCAGAGAGTGGCGGTTTTGGGGTACCCACGTTGGAGGAATTTCAAAGTTGATTGAAGTCTTTCAACGATGTACTGATACGCCGATTCCACATGGCAGTCTGGGTGGGCGGGTGTGGGCACCTTACTGAAGAATTCATGCACCGCTAACCTTTTTCTCATCTCCCCACCTCATAATGGCAAATGGCACCAAATTGATTAGAAGAGGTTCTGTTTAATGCCACTCACTCGTTACTGAAGATGACACAAGTAATTAATTAGTTCACTTGATCGTCGCTTCTCAACCCGATCATTAGCATTGTTTGCGTTTCTCTGGTGACAAATGTTGTGATTATCCCCTTGGGGTGAATTTATCAACATTCTTGTTCAAAGTCCATTCATCAAGGTCTGAAATCCTGCCACTGATGGAACTTACAACATCGTCTCAATTGTGAAATATTAAAAGACTGGCACTTTAGGAACCTCAGAGATCTGAGACAGTCCAATTTTTAGAGCTTTGTGCATGGCATGTCACAATTGTGGCACTGGTGAAATATGCCATTTTAGCAAATACAATCGTTGATCGTCAATTCTGTTACTTTGGCAGAAATTCACGACATTGACAATTCCTCAGATGGGCAACTCGAAGCTAAAATCTCCAGTTTCTGCGGCTCTCCGAATCAGGCCGGTATAACGATTGATTTTGGGGGCTATTGACGATAACAATGCATTGATGCTGAAGGCTCCTGATCTCAATAACCTGCATGGTAGTACTAGACTGCGGCTCCGGAGTGCCTGAAAAATCTCCGGACTGCTCCTGTTCTGCTCTAGAGTGCAGCAGAGGAATCCAAGGCCAATGGCCACCCAATTCTGTGGAATTTCACTTGAATTGGTACGAAATTGAGCCCAAACTTCCAATTTTCAACACCCAACAATGAAAAGAGTATTCTGCCTCTTGGATTGTCTTGTGGAGAACTTCCAGCCCTCCTGAATAATGTTATGTATGGCCCCAGGCTAGGACAACCCTCCTGGGTTACGAAATTGAGCAACGAGGAGCTGAAGATGGTTTTCGTATTTTTGATTGTCTCGGCTGCGGTCCAATCTTGTAAGTCCCTGCTGCAAGTGACTCATCATCTTCATGTTGCCTTGTTTAACCTAATTGTGCTGATAAGTGGACGAATGTGCATGATGAGCTCACCAGAGGTTTTATTTTTGGCGATTTTGGAATGATGGGCTCTCATCCACTCAATCGACTGTCAGCTCATGATGTTTAGAATATCACGGACAGACCTGTTACACTCGTTTACAAAATGTAAGAAGGGACTCAACGAGGGGGGAAACGATGAAAGAAACACTCAAGCTTAGGTGTGATACCCATTTCAAGGACATGTAGATAAGCATCAGATAAGGTCCAGGCAGTGTTATGACGCTTCACCTACAACTGCAGTTGAAAGAATAAGAAGCGGAGATACTTAAATGAGTTAGAGAAGTGCTAAAAAGGACGTCATTGATGCTTCCCATAAAAAGTCCCTGTGCATTGAGAACCTTCGCCTTATCAAGTCATCTCGTATCACCTACACTACTGCGAGTCAGGATACAAGCTCACAATGGTTCAACCTATGAGCTGCACACAAACCCTGCACAAGGAACTACCATCCTTCCCAATTCAGCTACATGAAAACCAAAGTCATCTACTCAGGATAGCAACTAAAAAAACCGGCTTAAAGCCAAGCTGAGCATGATATCCACACAGCCAAGGCAAAACAAGGTCATAGTCGTTAAAATGGCACGTTCCAATGCATCATCATTGCGGAATTCAAGTGCACAGACACTAGGATTAGAATATTAAATTTGAGGTATCTGAAACTGCATCAATTTCACTCAATAAATCTGCCACCTTAACAAATATGAAGCTCAACCTAAAACTCAGCAAAACAAACCAAAAGCTCTGCTCGCACGTTTCCAAATTCCCGCTCAAGAAGACACAACCCAAACATCCCAAGTAATCGAAACATAGCTTATATTATGAAAACCAAAAAGAATATACAGAACCTAACAAAACTGCTTCCACCATTCACTGGTTCCCAAACCCCAAACCCCTACAAACCCTACAAACCCCTGCCCCATTGGTTATTATACGGAGCCTGAGGGTACCCAGCAGGCGGGGCCTGAGGATAAGCAGGCGCCCCGTAGTAAGCAGGCTGCTGCGGGGCGACGTACGCCACCGGTTGCGGAGGGTACGCCGGCTGCGGCGGAGCTTGATAAACAGGAACAAAAGCTTGAGGAGCCACAGGAGCACAGTAGGGGGCTGCTTGCGGGTACGGCGCCGGAGCCTGCTGCGGTGGGTAGTGGTGGGAGTGGGAGTGGCTAGGGGCGCCGTATGCCGGGGCGGGGTAGCACGCTGGGGGTGCGGGCACGCCATAGGTAGAGGCTTCCTGCTTACCGGGTTTCTGCACGCGGGGAGTAGGATAGGTGAGTCAGAAAATCTTGAAAACCAAAACTGTCACTAAAATACTCTACTTCATGTTTGTCCTACTAGCGCATGCAACAAGAATTTACCAAAGTCACACTATTTTTAAATTGGTGTAGGTTAGGTTGGATATCATACGAATTTCTACAAAAATTTGACATTCTAATTCATTTGACAATGATTAGTGCGTGTGTGATATTGTAAACCCTCCATTCACCACTCAATAAGGGAGAGAGCAGTCCCATTCATCATACATAAGCAAGTGAACTTTGAACTTTTTCCTACAATAATCTAGAAACTTGTGTAATGTGTACATTATCTTCAATTTTACACATTTATTCTCTCCATGTTAAGTTAAAAATCAATTGCAAAAAACTAATGATCATACATTAAGTAATTTTACACTTAGTAGAAAGCAAAGCCTACAAGTTTGGTCAATGGAATCCCAAATGGTCTCTATGGTTACTAATTTACAAAAGTCACTTTACTTATGATGGATTTAAATTAGTGTAGGCTAAACTAGTATTGCATTTGACCGATTTCCACAAAAATATAACGTATTTTAGTGATGCTTTGGTAAATTAGAGTCACCCACAGTAATAGGACAAATCAAGGTACGTGGAATGGAAAGCTCATTTTGATAAATAGAAAGCTCTCTTTGAGAGTACCAGTAACTGTGGTGATTCCTTTCAACTTTTTTTAATAATTTGATTATGTAGGGAATGCTTCTTTTGTTTCTATTAGCTAATTAAAAGACCTAGAAATCAACTTAACAATTCATTTCAATCCCATTTCAAATCCCATAGATACAGAAGTGCACACGAACTAAGGTATTCAGAGTTTAAAGTTTATTGAAAGGTTCATGCCGTTATGACAATACTCGGCGCATTCTGAACGTGCAAAGTTGGAGGTAAGTAGTTGAGTGACTTTGGGGTTTTGACAAATAATCTATTAAAAATTAATATACCAGTAGTAAAGAAGCAGGAGATCGCCTCTTGTAAATTTCCGAAAGGCAGGGTTATAAAAACTTACAGCTTTACCACCGGCAGCATAGTGCAAAATCAACTTCAACACCCCAGCGGATTTCCCAGTGGAAGCATTCGTCAGTTGCCATTGGGAGTCGTCATATCCACCGTCAATCACCTTGTTCAGCAAAATCCTGCAATTGGATGATGAATTCAACCATTATTTAACCACCCTAAAAAATTAAATTACACTTACTAGAGACGCAAAGAATGATCATGAGAAATTGTAAGAAATTGGCACATTTCCTCAGATCTAAAATAGTCCTAATCATTAGAGTTCTATGCACAGGACTGTTACAACTTAACACTTCGAAACAGGCTCCCAGACCTGCCATTTCGAACGATCAACACTTGTGTGACCATTCGAACATGTATTAAACTAGGCCTAGTTTCATAAATGCACAGATTTTCTTACTTGGTGCTGCCAATGTAGTCATCACGTTCGATTGTATTACTGTTCCATACACTAGCATTTACTTCACGAAGACCTTCGATCAAGGCTAACTTGAAGGTTTCGTTGAACGATGGGTTCCTGCCTCCATCTGTCGGTAGAGGAACAAAAGTTACTAATGAACTCAACACCCACAGAAAAAGCACACACTGACATCAATGAAGCTCCTATTTCTTGCTCTATTACTGTGCTAATTGAGTGCGGTAAAAAATTCATAAAATTTAAAAGAAAAACCGTATCACACCTGTGTCGGTACGGGTGCGAAACTTCTGTCCGGAGTAGTCGATAACAACATAAGGATCTTGCCTGCTGAACCACTCCTTGTCACTTAAGTTGTAACACCCCACAACTGCACACACAAAAAACAAACATTTATAAGCAGCGTGTTCGGCAACGTGGAGACAATAAACTGAACACTCAGACCTCTTCACAATGACCTTGAACTCTAAAACGATATTCTGGAACATCTTGCATAAGTCACACTATTACCGACAGAAGCACATATTCAAACTATGCCAAAGTCAATTTTTTCTGGGACTCCAGGGTGCATTTCAAAACCATAAAACAAAGTATCAAGTCGGCAAACAAAAAGTAGTAGAGCGGAAAGCATTTGTGATGAAGCCTTACTAGTCATATCTAGCGTTTGACCTTGTACACTATGGGCTTTCTGTGGGTACGCCATCTTGCAAACCCCTGGCACCTCTTCACAAAATATGAAGCTTCTCCTGGGAAGCGTTCTGGAGCACAAACAAAACCTAGCTAGTAAGAAAAGAACAGAACACCGATGGAAGCAGCGAAAACCACGTACAAAGCAGTGTCACTAAGGCCTTCGGATGCAACTGCTTGCAACGACGCAAGAAACAGCAAAGAGACTGAAAACTTAAATGTAAACCTGTCTCAGAGAAGCGCTAGCTAGCTTTGTTCTTCAGCAATGGAAGAAGAGAGATCCAACTTAAAAATGAAATAGCTGAAGCAACCAAGCGCAGCAAATGAGCGGTGAAAGACGCGGAGGAGACGGAGACTGAAGTGCAACTGTTTGCTGAGCGATCAGTTGAAATTAAATTTCTGAAGACGAAGATGGAGATGACTATTATAAGGTAACAAATCATGAAGTGGAAATCGTGTGAGGATCCAGCCGACTGAACCGGAGACTCGCCAATGCAAGTGCACTGCTGCGTTGTTGCACAACTTGGAAGAGTTAATCTTGCCGGTTACCACCTAAACCTTTTTTTTTAAACTGATAGTGCATATTTTTTCCTTCCATCTTTGTACATGTACATTATTTATTTCCAAATTCTCCTAATTGGTTAGTGTTTTATAGATTTGAGCATCAATTTGGATAAATATGAAGTTATTTGGACAAAAAAATGTCCCAAAGCATTGTGTTAGTCACCCTAAATATGGACATTCAAGATTTGAGGAGTTACGGACGTCGAAGTGTAAAAAACATCCAATGAATGCACATATCCAATGATTTTGTTTTGGAACATTAACCCCAAAAGGATGTGGTCCCCATGACCAAGGTAGTCAACAAAATACTTTGATTATTGGACCAACAAGTGCATTCTTTGTTTCTACAATCAATAGTAAAGTCATCCATCAGACTTTTTAGATCCACAACATCTTTACAGGGTTAAGCTTTCAGTGCTCTCCTTACATTGGCAATTTTATAGAGTATGTAAGTCATATAGGCCAAAATCCGTTATAAGAGCAATATACTGCGTAGTAAAAAAAACTCTACCTATCCATCTTAGAATTTGATTACTTTTTGTTGATTAGCTTGGTAATAAAGCCCCGCGGCAACAATTCTTGAAACAAAGAATGCACCTCTTGATTTTTAGAATCGGAGCATTTTGGTGACTACCTTGGGCATAGCAAAGAATATTTCTAGCAATGTGCAACATTTTCAAAGTTTTTTTGTTTACGGAATGGGTACTTTGAGTACAAACTGCACTGCAGCAGTGTACCGCGGCTTTTGAGATAAGGCAATGACAGAGTTGCAGAGCATCCGCGTTGACTTGCTCGCCAACTTGCTGCACATGGCTGTCTTCAGAGTTCAGACGTTGGCCACTGATCGCTTGAATCCAGGAACTGGAGCCTTAACTGTCGGTACACGGCAACTTCTGACGACTGCCATTGACTATTTTGACAAAGAAATCGGTAGGACTGACGGGCGGTAAATCATGAATGCCCGACACAAAATAAGTAATGGGGAATCGGTAAACATTTTGAATGAAAAATCTAAAATTTTCTAAAATCTAAAAATAAATAAAAATAAAAATAAAAATAAAAATTTAACGTTTATTTGTGGGAAAACATGGGTGTCTCTTAGAGCGTGTAGTTTTAAAATCTTATTTATTTTGCTATTTTTTTCTTTTCTGTTTGAAATTGGGTGTACGTGCCAGTGAAGAAGAATGAGGGGCAGCGTTTAATTTTGGTTTTCATGTAGGAGGCAGAACATGCCACCTTGAAATGCAAGTGGGTAGGAACAATCAATCATTTAATACTAGTTTTTTTTATGCACAATTTTTTGCCATTTGGCTATAGCCCAAAAACATTCTAATAGTTAAACTGATAGCCATTCTTGAAATATTGTTGTATTTCAAGACAAATAGCGTATTTGCACCTAGGTATTACCTAATTTTGATATAGGTATGGCCAATTTATTGTATACCCAATTATACTCATGAGTATTGAAGAAATAGGTGGCTTCTTCACCAAAATGATAATAAAAACATTGTTTTATACACCATATATCGTAAATGTTGGGTAGAATAGGCACCTTTTTGTTGAAAATTATATTTTTCCAAAAAAATCCAATTTAAAAGATGCTAATAGTAAATTATTTGCCAATACTCTTTTTTCTCACCACACAAAAATTTTGGTTTTTGAAAAAAATCCTTACAATTTTGGCATCTATATTTACAAGTATTTTCTACTGGCCCTACTTTACAACTACAGTATGTATTTTTGTCCATAGTGTTTATCTACCATTTATAAACTACATCCAAATTTTGGTGAATCCTATATTTATTGGTTATCTTTTTGACAATTTCATCCAAATTTTTTTCCCTATTTTATAGAGGGATAATGGGTAAGATTATAGCAGAAATTGGCCAATAAAAAATGACATAAATTGGGCCAAAGGACAGATGCTAGTTAATCCTTGAACGCCGGGCTAGTGACCGTGGAAATCATCCCTTTTAGCACTGTATGACATCATCTACTTTGAAAAAACCAAAAGTACTCCCTGGAGGTCAAACTACTATTCATGATTTCTACACAAAATTTTGAGGATGAATAGTTGCAATTTTGTCCTACACAGAAGGACTCTCTATCATTCATCGACTAGAAAATGGCCGCGGCGTCCTTTATGGGTTAATTGACCTCCTTGGTAAGTCCTCCTCAGGAATTTCTTAAAAATTCAGATTGAAACCCACAGGACTTCATTCTTCAATTTTTGAAGGATTTTTCTATTCAAACCTATTTTTTAGTGAACGAATCATCTTCTGCCTACTTATCGAGAATCTCATCACTTGATGACAACGACTTTCAAGCACCCCGTGTTTGAAATTCCGAGTGACACTATTTCAGAGCTACACTGAAGAGAAGAAAGAGAGTACTCCGTACTTGCTTGACGGATCTGCCACCGTGCCACGCCTTTTACTTTTTATTTTAGAAAACGATGAGCCGTATAAATCCTATCGGACGAGCAACAAGCGGTAAGAAAATTAAGGTCCCACTCGTCCGATGAATTCGGACGAACTGAATCTGAACTGCCGGATCGAAGCTGAAGGTATGATTTGGTTGGAAACTTCACTGGCAAGATCGATCAGTGAGCGTTCCTCTTCTTCTCGATCTCTCAATCAGCATACTTCCATTCCATTCCATTTTTGAGGACAGTGTTCGTTCAGCATGTTGGTGGGTTCAAGACTTCAAGTGACAGGCTATGATCGAAAGGGTAGTTTTCCTTCGCCTATCACTCCTGGTTTTGTTGGTGCCTTCTTTACTGCTACATTTGCAGCAGCAATCCAATCCGGCATTTCGCGATACATAGCTATATAGCCCCTGGGGTACGTAAATGCAAGCCAAGGATTCGAACAGAGGATTGCCTTCTATTTGAGCTTTGGCATTTCGGAACTAGTTTGCTTCTGATTCGTACGTGCTGATCACTGAAGGTTCTTGCGGTAAAGTTGTGATCGATTTTCTAATGGCGAGAGCTAGCTCTAAAAACTAGAATTTGGAATCGATTTGTGGTCAAGATGGGGTGAGTGACAAAAGGTGCCAGTCTGTTCAAATTTCGCAATTTCATCTAATATGGTCGAGTAGTCTTTCCATATTCCACTGAACATAATGTCAATGCAGGAGAGTTTTGCTGTCGTGGCTTCCTTCAATTGGTTAAGGAGAGGCAGATTAAGACTGATAACGCTCACTGCGGACTTTGTGCAAATTTCCAACAGGGTCGGTATGAAGTAGAAATTTCATTGGTTTGGGAGTGAGAGAAATCTTAGAGAAATCTTTGCTACTACCAACCGGTATTAACTTACTTAGTGAATGCGGATTCACCTAACATATTCTAAATGTAGGAGACTTTTACCTTTGTGGCATGTTTTGATTGGTTAGGCACTTAGGCAATCAAAGAAGTCAAACACTCAACTCTCCTATATTGACATTATGTCCAGTAATTACAAAGCAGGCCAAGTCATCAAAAATAATCGCAGGTTAGAACCAACCTCGCCACCCGCAGCTCAGTAGGTCCTAACCTGCGATTACTTTTGATAACTTGGCCTGCTTTGCAATTACCTAGTCCATTATATTGGCTTTGAACCTCCAGATAGTATTCGTTGCTTCTAGCCCTGCCTTGGGTTGTGCTCATCAGCCTCCCCGTCACTGTTCTCTTGTGCTCTATATTACCGAAAAAGAGTCCTAAACTCCTAATTAACAGAGAGAAGCTAAGCTTAGTTAGCAGAAGTGGATTCGAGACTGGCTGAAGCACGTTTGGAAATTTATGTACAGTACAGTACAGGAGAAAGTTAGGCCTTTAGATTCAGAGCTTCTTGTTAAGTGGGTAATTTCTTTAGCTCGCATAAGCGTACGATGCAGCAACAGCAGATCAGTTGGAAGCCTTGACACAATGCAAATTTTATTCCCAGGTGTTTCTATTGATCACCCACCTGCTAACGACTCTCCGGCTGGATATCTATTACGTATGGGGCAATGCCTAAGGAGGAGGGGATTGCCTGACATAAACTACTCGCAAGAAGGATGAACATCCGGGATGAAACTTGGACTTTGGATGAGAAAGTCGTATTGCTCGATTATGTGAGCAAAACCATGTATTCGCACATTACAACCTGTCGAACTTGATTTTGAACAAGAACCCGCCCGCAAAATCAATGGGGGATTTTCTGGGAGTGGTTTACGGAATATATTAACCCTCAAAGGTTTATGGGAGAACGGTATGAATGTAATGATCATGTATTTGACTCTTAAAGTACCAATTATGTATTAGACGACCGATGAGCCGTGCTAGCGGCGAATAGGGTATCGTACAGAACCGGTTGTACATTTTTCAATCACAACCTTTGATCTTCATGATCCAAGGGTGTAGGAAGCAAGTTAAAAGGAAAGAAGTTTATGAGTTGCAACTTGTATTGGCAATGGTGACATGTTGCCAATGGGACAATGCCACGTTAGTGTTGAAAAAGTCAACAACTGGTTATGTACTCAAATATGTCAGAAAAAGACATCATTGGATTGATTCTTCAACAATTAGAATATTTCACTTAGATGTCACTTTCACAAATAATCCCTATCATGCTCAAATATGGCACCATAGAATACACATAGAATATGTGATCATTTTTGGAGCTTCTAAGAGATGTTTGTAAATTCTCTTATATTTGTACAAGATAGAAGTTTTAGAAGTTTTCTTTACAAAATTCTATAGTTTAAGGAGTATAGGTATGTTTGATCTAAAAAAACAACTATTCCAATTCAAATAATGACGTGTCAAAAACGACTTGAATAAATAAGAAAAATATAAATTTAAAAAAATTTATCATTAAAACTTAACATCTTTTACATTGAAGAGAAAACCGTTCTTGTGAAAATTATGCATAATGAATTATCTCTAATCAAGCTTAGAGGAGATTTTCAGTTTTTTGGTTTTAATCATTGGTTAGTCTAGTAGTTCCAAATGTGTGGATTTTTTACAACTTTTGTTCGAAAACCATCATTCAATTACTCTTCTAAGTTGTATTTTATTATATTTCTTCACAATTTTGGAAATTTGAACTACTCCTTTGGATTTTCCCCCAAAAGGTTATAACATGATTAATTAAAAACTACCATTTTCAATGGAAAACAAAAGAATGAAAACAAAATTAGTTTTGGAATTCAAATATAGGATCTTGTTTAACCCTGAAGCGCTCTGACGTCCATTTTCTGGACGATGAACAGAAGGCTTTAAGGCACTCTGTAGTCCAACCAACTTCTCATTCATCCAATGTAATACTTGAATCTAGAAAAGACAACCTTCCTTAACAACCACATTCTTAAAATTCCGGTAAATGATATTTTTGTACAAAGATGTAAGCAAAAATGTGCAAAAATGTGCAAAAATTCAAAAAAGGGTTGAGGCGTTTAGGGGTTAACAATACTAGGAGAATGTATGGAGTTTTTTTCTATGTTAATTTTGTAGATGAAAAGATTATAGCATTTGAGGGAAAAAAAAAGATGTTTCTACAAGGTCCCCAAAAGAATCAACAAACTTTGAAAATAAAAAACCACTTAGTTCCATTCATTAATAAAACTTTAAGTAGGAAGAGGTATGAGACAATTTAAACAAATTACTAAATTGCTAATAGGGTCATTGCAAGAAAGAGTGTCCGTTTTTGTTCCACTTTGGCCGTTTTCAGTCTTTTCTAGGGGAGTACTATAAAATTAGAGAATTTTTTTTAAATATTAAAAATGCGATACATGTATACACATGTAAGAAGAAGGTACCCTATGAAGGAAAAGCTAAAAAAATTGTCTAAGTAGGAGAACTAAAAAAGTGCATAATTGCCAGAAAATAGATATTTTGACGTTTTAATTTTTTTTAAATAGGAAAAACAATTTTTGAAGAAACTAAAAATTGGGCATTTGGAAAGGCTTTTTGGTAGAGACATTTCACTAAAATAATGATCTTCAATGTTCAAAATTGTGCACACACGGGAGCCCTATTTGCATGAACATACGTTGAGGACATAAAATAAAATATTTTAAAATTTCCCTTTGGATAAACATGACTTCCTACTATGAAAATAGAACATAAAAATTTCAGCTTTAGATCATTAAATTTAAGGACTTTATAGTACTTAAAACCCCTAAAACTCAAGACGTGACATATTAATTTAATTGATTTTTAAATATTGAATGATTTATTTTAGTTTTTGAAAAATATGAGATATGATTAGACTGAAGACAAACATCTCCATTAAAAATTTAAAGTTCATGCAAGTCATGCTTCAAAAGTTATCACAAAAAAAAGCTTCGGCACTCCCCTTGTAACAAATAACCAGTACCACTCTTTTTTGTAATAACCCAATAATTCTTATATGAAATTGAAAAATGCCGAACTAAATAGTTGTTGCAATTTAGACTAGTAATCTTAAATAAGTTCACCTTTTGTTTTGAAGAATTGGAAATTGAATAAAATAAAAGATATTACATGTTATTTTTTCTACAAGGTACCGCATCAAGGGTACTATAACTACTTGCATAACAAAAAATCTTTATATAGTTTTTACTTTACTTGACAACATTGAATGTAAAAATTTTCCTTGTAAAAATTGACCTATCAAGACATTTGACTCCTTAAGTACCAATTATGTTCTTAACTCCTAAAGTTCCTTGACTATGTTTTCACCAAAAACGCTCCAAAACTGCCATTTCTAGTAAAAGTACCAAATTTTAGAAAAAAAAGCATTTTTGGACACATGCAACCTTAGGATCTTATAGCATTCTAGTTTTAGAAGATGTAGAAAAAATTTCAGAATTTTTAACTATGCGGATTGGAAGATATTAGCATTTCAATTGGCAGAAATCCTTTTCTTGTCCCTGCAAAAACAGGGCAGCTGCACTTCACGAGGTCACATTTATATGAAAAAATTTCCAAAATGGTGGTGCTTCTTTGAATTCTTTTTCCTAAACAAGTTGGCTACATGCTTAAAAATTTTCAAATCATTTGGCATTGTACAACATATAGGAAAAAAATAGTAAGTAGAAAGAAGTAGAGATTGATCAAAATAAAAAATTGTTTAGAATTTTATTATAGAATTGAAAAATGTCAATCCCAATGGTTGTAATGTTGTTATAAACAATCTATATACTATGATTTAATTTTTTTCAAAAAAAATATTGAAAATTGAATGAAATAAATAACTTCAAAGTTTATTTTAGAGTAGAAAATCCATAATTGCCCATAAATAGAATTCTCATAACTTTTGAGTCATTGATGGAAATAGAATGATTCAAAGCTTTCCACATATATGTAAATCCAAAAAAACAATTTCAAATTTTTGTTTTTGAAGAAAGTGATTTTTTTAATCTGCCCGGACTGCCTGAGTTGAGAAACAAACAATATATTAGGCCATAACTTTTGACTCCTATTTCCAAATGTCATGAAATTTAGTGCATATGAAAGACATTCCTTGTCCCCACCTTCTATTATAATTTCAGCCTAAAATATGCAAATTTCTGGTCACAGGTACCTGTCCAAAATCGCTATGTTGCTAAATATAGCAGACTGGTCCTTTAGGAGTTAAATATGTTAGAAAAAGACATCATTAGATTGATTTTTTAACAATTAGTATCTTTCATTTGAATGTCACTTTCACAAATAATCTTGATCATGTTCACATATAGCACCATAGAATACATGAGCATTTTTGGAGCTTTTGAGACATGTTTGTGAATTCGAGGGTAATTGTAAGCAACAGTTGTCCTATTTTGCATCACACGCTCAATGCGGAAGTTGTTTTGTGCCTTAAGTATTGCAAAAATGATTGAATGAATATAAAATTTAGAAGTAATTAAGCTTCATTTAGCAATAGAAAATTTATTTGAATTATTATTTGAATTTTTTCAAAATTAATTCAATAGGAGAGATTGAATTTTGAACATATGTCACACATATAGTTTTGGTGGTAATTAGTACTATCAAGTACCTTTTTTGAAGAGTTACATCATCAGATTTGGTAGGCTAGCTCTTCTAATAGAAATACTCTTTATCAAGAGAGGGATTTCTAAAAACATGTTCCAAGTGTATTTTGCATTAGCCTAAAATGTGCTAATTATTCAAATTAAATTTATGTTGAATTAAAAATGATTTTTTAGATTTGCATTTAATTTTCCTTATGTGTTTTATTTGGCAACAATGGCCACTCTTAAAATAAAATTTTCAAGTTTGTTTTCTAATTTTTAACAATAGAAATGTGAAAGTCTCATTTTCCATCATAAATTGCATCTTGTGGCTCGAAATAGTATTTCAAAGCATTTAGAAAGACTCAATAGTATTAGTAGAAGCCCATAGCACCTCCAATCTACCATTGTGAATTATTTTTATGGCAAATTAAGTATTGCCATCATCTACCCTTGTCATTCAATAATAAACATCACTTATTATCAAAATAGTAGATGTGAAATCCAATCGCCCGTCTAGAGTTCATGTTCCATACCCTAGATAGAAATGAAGGTGACTCATAGTACAAAAAGTACTAAAAGGTTGAAAATAAAAAACACGACAAATACTACAAGTGTTCTTGCAATCAGCCAACTTGAGTTTCATTTTTCATTATCTTGTAAAATTGAGTTCAAAATCCATTAAAAAATGCAAAAAATGCAAAAAATTATTATTTTTTATTAAAAAAATCATTATGTAAGATGAGATATGAAGCAAAACAAATAACTACAAATTCTAAATAATATGGTACATTTTATATACAACTTAATGGCATATGGAGTTAACCTTCAAAAGACAAGACGTATCATCAAGGTATTTTTTGAAAAACAATAGGTACAGTCTTCATATCTACAATTATCTTGAAAGTCATCCATTAGCTTCAATGTCCTTCTAGGGTTCATATGATAAGATATAAAGATGTTTATAACAAAAATTTATCTAGAAATTCAGTACCAGCACTTCTCAAAGAAGCTAACTGTATAGTCTTTTACCAACGTTGTACTATTATCATTTTTTTCTATAACCAAAGTGGTTTGCATACTTGAATTTCAAGAAATAATCCACGATGACTAATTTTTTCAATAGTCTATATCATCAAGTGTACCAATACCAAACTTTGTTTTTTTAATCAAATCAAGTTGGTCACAACATTGAGTGGAATACTTGCATTGAACAAATCAAAATAGTGTAAATGGCAAGCAATGAAAAACTATCACGAATTCAACATCATAAGTAATAATATGTATAAAGTTGATAAATGCTTTGTCTTCTAAAGAGTTTATTTGATTTGATTGATACATCGAAGGCTGGCCTAAAGACCATTTGGAAAGTAATTCAAATATTCTCCAAAGACCAATTATAAAAAATATTGTTGCAAGGTCTAAACTAACAATTTATTTTTGTAGCAATTATAACAATTAAGAGCAATATCAAAAATGACAACCAAGCCCTTATATTTGTAAAATTGGCACAATTTAAATACCAAAAGCTTGGGAGGGCAACCAAGATCAAAGCTAGGATGGTAATATTTGTAAAAATGGCATATTTTATAGCACCACAAAGAGGGAACAAGTTGATTGGAAGCTTCATTCATGGAAAATAACAAGCTATTTGATAGATCAAACTTATGGCAAATAGAATTAGTTATCTCCACTTAGCGTCTAGTGACATGTAAATTGGATAACAAGTTGGTTACCATCAATCAAATATACAAATTGAATAAAGTAGGGATTCTCCCAGTTTGAATTAAATTATAGTTACTATTATTAGACTCATCAAATTTTTATATTTTTTTACTGGCAACCGAAAGGAAATTTTAGCGCATCAAAAAATGTTTCATTTGGATATTCTATGCAAAAGTTATAGTATACAAGGTGAATTTTTTTGTAGATGTTCTAAAATTGTTTGTTGGGTGGAGGTCAATATTGATTAGATTAACCTCGTGAAGATAGCACTTTGGGGTTGGTGGCACATTTGTGAGTTCCTACCTTAGACATTGTAGCAAGATTACAAATAAGGATTTGAATGACAATAAAGTCAATGTCACTCACCCATTTAACCTTGTAACACCGCCATTGACAAAGAATGACGAAGAATCCTTCCACTTAAGAAAGAAGTGCAATTGTTCATCCTTGGAATTTTATGCAAAAAGGGAAGGTTTGACAGAGTGGTTTAACTTCCAACAAGTACTTTTGGTTTTATTAAGTAGATGATTCACACTCTATCAAAAAGGCTGATTTCCATAGTGAACAACCCATGTTTACAAGGTTAACCCTCAAATGACGGGCTCATAACCGTAGAAATCATCTGCTTTGTTGCCGTGTGAATTGTTGGTTTAAAATAATGCAAAACCATTCATTAGAAGTCAAACTATTGTAGATTATCTTCCCTTTTCCCACAGAATTTGGAGGATGAATAGTTGCACTTTTGTCTTACATAGAGAGATTCTTTGTCATTCATCGGCCAAAAAACATCCTCCGCAGCATTTATGGGTTAATGACAAAAAAATTGCTTCAACTTCTTTTAATTACTTGATCACCCATTTCAACACACTAGCAGTCTATAATTTCATGTTTGAAATAGCCAATGCCACAAGTCCTCCAACCCAGACATGGCCAATTGTTAGCAAATATGAAAGTTGATGGCTCAAATGTTTACAATTGTATCCGAAAATCAAAACAAAACAAACACAACAAGCAACACCATCCAATATGATTCTTGATTCAAAAAGTTGTACAAACGACAAAAAGATCACACATAAAGTATGTTGACAACCAACACATTACGAAAAAACCACTCAATCATGTACAAAAACTAAAAATGATCTTCTGAGGAAATAGACTAGTAAGCAAACTTAAATGCTTTGTTGATATGCATTGAATCCCCAAGTTACTGATCACATGCGCTATCATCTCCATCACGAAAAATGAGTGTGAGCAGTGCAATAACTAGTTTGACCTGATGCTACGGAACTACTCATACTTGAATTGCCCATTCCATCACCATTCCTCTTGGCCCAGGAATCTTTCTTGGCAAAGCGCTCACAACCATTACTTCGATAACGATCACAATCCACATACAATCCTAACACTTCAAATCTAAGTAAATACAACCTTCTACAAATGTTAACAAAAGTAGGCCTTAGCAAAGGATTCACATCCCAACACGCCCCTAAAATATCAACCAATGCCCCTGGCAAGCCTAAAGGAAGCTGTGGCCTCTCCCCCTTCAAAAGGCTCACATACAATTCGCTCAACTGCTCCATGTCTTCAAAAGGTGCCTTCAAACTCAAAACATGTGCACAGGTCATAGCAAAGCTATAAACATCCACTTTGGACCACTTGGCCTTGCCCAAACCATCAAGATGTGCTTTCGGATGAACCTCAGGAGCCCTATACCTTGTAGTGCCAACACCTCGAATTGATATGGCGTCCGATTTCGAGACCTCCACCTTGGTCTTGGACATTCCAAAATCAACCAACTTCACACAGTAATATTGATCCAGGAGATGCGCAGAGGACAACCTATTCACAACCACGTTTTGTGGCTTAAGGTCACGATGAGCAACTCGCTGACCATGCAAATAGCGCATCCCCTCTGCTATTTGCACAATGATGTCAACAGCTACAGGCAATGCAAAATGCACCCCTTGTCGATCTTCAATCACATCAAAAAGGCTCTTCTCCATCAGCTCCATGGCAATAAAACGATCACCTTTGGCCTCACCATTGCCACAGCAAATAAAATTCACAATGCGAGGGTGCTTCAAATGGGACAAAATGCTCGCTTCCTTAAAAAATGTGACCTCAGAAGCCTGGCCATGAAACTCTTTCCTCGCACAAGGCACACCCAACCATTGGGTCCTGCAGACACCACTTGCTCCTGATCCAGATCCAAGAAAGTTGGAGTTCCCCCACGTCCCTGGAGGTTCCATCTCCTTCTCCCACAAGCCTGTCTTGCACACATCTGAAGAATTGGAAAGACATTCTTGAGCCGTGCAACTAAAATTCATGAGCAAGTGCCTAGCCAGACATTGCTTTTGGGGTTCCGGCTTTCTGGAGAAAGAGCCAAACAACTTGACGCCGTTGAGATCACTTGCACGGAGTTCAAGCCTCCTTCGAAGGTCTTCTCGGTCCCTGTAAATGTCAGACACGGATGCACACGAGAACGAATACGACTTCGGAAGATCTTTGAGAAGAACAATTAGTCCCTTGCTAGGCTTGATCAAGGCACCGTCGTAAATTTCTTGGTAACACATGCAAACCTCCATCAAGATCTCTTGAAATGAACTTTCATTTTGGCCTTGAAATACTGCTACTGCAGTCCAATCTTCTTCCGCACATTCACTCACAAGTAATTTTGCCTTCTCCAAAGACTGATACAGGATTCGCAGAAACGGTGCGAAGGTCAATCCAGATGATCCTCTTACAATATCCTTTATCGCCCGTGTGCTTTCAAACGGTGCGAAGGGCAATCCAGATGATCCAGATGATCCTCTTATGGCATCCGTTATCGCTCGGATGTTTTCAACCGTTTGTAAAAGCTTGGAAGACAAATTTCGGCATTGTCTCTCATTGAGCAAGTTCCCACGTTTCACAACTTCCTCTATATCATGCGCGATGCGTTCGCAAAGTCTCAAGAAGTCCACATTCTCGTCAACTAACGAGGATCTATTACTTCCCGAGCACGTCTCCATGCTTTCAGAACTCGTACTATACATCAACATCTCATTTTTCAGAAGTCATTTCAAATGAACGTTGCTCAGTGCATATTCCCATCGCTGCTGGAATGCATCAAAGATTGCCCTTCACTCTCTGCATACCAGTCGTATTCATCAGCTCAAAAGACAAGGTGCGTCTTAATTCAATTTCCATTACCAAAAATGTAAGCCAAGAAAAATTGAAAAAATGGTAGTTTTAGTCCTTACCTCTCCATACAACCAGTAGGCATGCCAATATTGGCATTGCGAAACCTCGCAGGAGCACTTCAATGACATGTATCTCCAGACCAAGTGCTGTATTATTGGTGAGAGTTGATTCTGCAATACCAAAGATCTTAATACCAGGTGCTCAACCCGGTGCTCAATCGTCGCTGAGAGTTAATTCTAATAGCAGGCGCTCGAAACCTGATCCCATAATGCAAACACGCAACCGTAGTCAACCTGAATCGTCCTCCGACACAAAACCTGGACAGACAAAAATTCGAGACAAAACCTCAAAATCGCAACCAGCACACAAACTGCGGAAGGACCTGCAACCCAAACATCAACAGGACAGACATAGGAGGAATGTTCTACCAACTCTAGAGCACACTGACTACCTGCAGGACAAATCATTTGCTCACGAGTGGTGGGCTCACAATTGAACTGTCTCGAATTTGCCCACATACTTCGTACTACTAGAGAAAGCTGAGAAGTAATTGACGCATATTGTTGCTCAAAATGAAATTTGCATTAAGAGATTTCCAAATCAAGCGCAAAAATTGTGACATTCAAGTTCACATATCTCTAAATACTAGGATAAGATCGCATGGATCTGAGGCACCTAGAAAACTGTCAATCGTTGACAGCTCCACCATTTCATAAATGGGCAATTTCGTTAAAATGGCGGTATTCCAAGTGCCACTTTGACGGTGTTCCATTTTCACCATCTAGGACTGGTACAGGTTTCAGAACGGCCGTTCTGAACTGTTTTCATGCCATTTAAAATTTTTTTTTGCCATTTTAACGAAATTGCCCATATAAATATATGTCGATGTATTCTAGCTGATCGTGGACTTCATAAGATTCGTCAACGGGTTTGGGACCTGTTCCTAGCTGATTGGAACTTCGTTCAAGAAAAAATCATCATGCTTGCAGTTGTTATATTCTCCTCCAGTCTAAAATGGAAAGGAAAGGTTCGACATTTACCTCTCAACTGAACTCTCCACAAAAGTGCTGTGCTTCTGCCGGCACGCAGGGTGTTGGCACCACCATAACTTTAAGAGCACGCCTACGCCATGGCCCAAGGTCTTCGTGTGAAGTGATAAAATTTAACAGAGCGAGAAATTGATTCTCAAAGTACGTGCACGCAAGCTGTCTCCCACAATGCAAACGTACCATTCAACCACCGGAGATTTACCACCAAAAAACATAAATAAAAGAAGCTTCTTTTTCTACATCGTCAGCGGAGTTGGATCTCCTCTTGGATGGCCACAAATTTGAGCTTACTAGGTTAGACTGAACTAACGCCGACCTCCAGATCACACCGCAGTCGACAAATTGCGAGAGATAGAACTGAAACCCCAGTGTAGTGTCGGAAGGAGGGGCAGAGGAGCATGAAACCTAATCCTCCGTTGGGCCGACTAACTTAGAGACGTTACGGGGAACCTACCGATTGTCTGCAAAATCGGAACTGTGTGATGACCGTGACTCCGTGAGGCTCTGTCCTGGGCTCAGGCCAATCGGACCCGGTCGCGCTTATTATAACTTAGTTGTGCAACAAGCCGAATGCGGGGGTCCAGAACTCCAGATACCGATAAGGGTGAATGTTGAAAAAAAAGACACTCTATTTTGTGCTTGATTAACCCTTAACACTGTAAGGACGCGGGGGGTGACCCTGGAAATCATGCATTGTATAACCGTGAGAGTCATTGGAATAAAAAAATCCAAAAATACTCATTGGAAGTCAAGCTACTGTAGATGTTCTCCACTTTCCACAAAAAACTCCAAGGATGAATAGTTGTAGTTCTGTCCTACATTGGAGAATCCCTTGTCATTCATCGGACACTTATGGTCCGCGGTGTCCTTACTGGGTTAAAGGACAAAGGGGTGACCCTTGAAATCATCCTTTTGCATTACCGTGTGAATAATTGGCTTAAAAAATTGCAAAAGAACTCATTGGAAGTCAAGGTACTGTAGAAGATCTTCCCTTTTCACAACAAATTCCAAGGATGAATAGTTGCATTTATGTCCTACACAGTTTGATTCCCTCTCATCCATCGGCCATATAATGGCTGCATCAACATTTAAGGGTTAATCTACTTTCTACAGCTCTCCTACTATAGCTAATTTGGGACCTTTGATTGCAAATCAATATGAACTCAAAATTTGCAAGTTATATCATGCGTGGGAAATAAAAGGTTCTTGTGTTTTTCCCTAGGTGCTTGTGAAACCATAGTCGATGTGCTATTTTCCTATTAGAGACGGGGCCCTACAGCTGGGTAGTTTGGCATCAGTCCTGAATCTAGTAATGCCGCTAGAGCCATTTTGTGGCTTCTGGATGACAATACTGTGGTCTACACGGAGCTTTGGAAGCATTTTTTCATCTACTTTTTTGTTGTTGACCTTTCATGGTGGGTTATGAAGAGTCTTCAATTGAGTTTGTAATCTTGTCAGTGTTTGTCTTCAAGTAAATGAGAAGTTACTTAAAGAAGTGGATCACAAAATATGCTATTTTAGTGTATTTTGGGAAGTTGTTGCTCCTTGCTCTAAATCTAAAATTTCTCCACAAAAATGATATTTTTTGAATTTGAGCCCAACTTACAAAATGAAGGTCATGTACTCTAGTTTCTACTCCAATTTGAATTTTGAAAAATTCTTAATATTGAATATTTTATTGCAATTTGAACTTTGGATGCATCTTCAATGTCTATTATTTTCTAATTATAGAATGATATGAAAATTGATTTTATACCATGATGTTTGTCACCATAATATACACACATGCTGAAATTTTCTGATTTTTTGAAATATTTTTCTACTTGATATGATTTTTCTTCATTTTTCCTTCAAAAATTCTCAAAAAAATCTAAAAAAATTTTAAAATGTAGAAGACAGTCATGTTGTTCCATGTCTTAAAAATAAATATAATAAGTGCACAAACATAAGGTGGAAGCGTCCAAAACCGTCAATAATAAGCAATTCAACATAGTTGGAGGCAACTTTTCCTAAAATCGATATTTTTGTAGTATTAGCATTTGAAAATGATGAATATTTACCAAAAATAATTAGATTTTTTGGATGTGGTATGTAATTTCTATAATTTTTCAAAGAGACGACTCCCGAGACCACTGAAATTGTCACATAGGTGGATCCAAAATTGAAATCTGCAAAAATCAGTAGTAAGCAAATGAGAGCGAGGTATGTGTCCTTCAAATGCGTTAGCGAATAAAAGCCAAGCATTTCAAGGACACATTAATGGGAAGCCTAGGGACAGATTTGGTGACAGTCTAAGGTTCAAGAATGGGAGCAGGGACACTAAGGTTGTCTGCTCTAAAGGCGAGCGGACTCTTCAAATTGACCCTATAATTAGGTCTAAAATGGACATTAGGTGGTCCTTAAATGGACCTCTCAAGCCATTGATAGAATCAAGAGAAAAACATTATTTATTGCAAGAGTCAGTCATTGGTCTTCATTTACTCAAATCACTTTAGAAGTTGCAAGTGGTCGGATTTTGGAAGACCTAGGGTCACAAATAGGTGCCTACAACATTTTTTTTTGAAATTCATAAGTAATTCAAAAATGATTCAAAAAATGTGAAACCACTTGCGTTACATTCTGCATCCATTTTTCTTTCTCTGAAAAATGATCCAAAAATATTTCTATTCATGGAAACCTGTGAAAAAGGCAGACCATCCCTTAAATGGGTGCTTTTAGAGCATACTACCTTAATGGGTGTTTCTACCTTATAAGCAAGAAGATGGGCGCAAATAGAAAGGGTTGATTGAAGCACAATTGAGCATCAATAGGGCATCAATAGGGCCAAGTAAACAGAAACTTCGTGTCTATTGCACCCCGTGTAGCAACTCATGAGGGTATAGGCAGTTACTGCCTCTTTTGGGTACATTGTGACACTTCGCGTACACATCTCATTGTCCACATACAAAGAACACAGAAAATTTCAGATTTCACACAAAGACATACAATGGTTACAGAATTTCAGATTTCACATAAAGGTTAACAAACCTTACAAAATTTCAGATTTTACACAAAGGTTAACAAACAAAGCGTACAAAATTTCAGATTTTACAAACAACTTAGGAAATTTCAGATTTCACAAACAAAGTGAAAGTCTTGAGGATTCCAGATTTTGTAGTGCACAAAGTCTTCAAAAATGCAAATATTGCCAAAACCCAGTTCAAGTGAAACCAAGAACGAAACCATTAAACTCTATACAAGCATTGTGAAACAACAAAGGGAATCCATTAAATATCAAGAAACACCATACATTGAGAAGTACCAACGCCAATGAGTTTCTTCCCTAGAATTTGGATGCCTCATAAGCTGAAGCTAATATAAGCTTCAGATGGCAGAGATGCTACTGCTAATACCTCAAGCTGAAACCTCTAAACAACAACCTCTAAGCTGAAACTATCTTCAGTAGTCCTTTGATGCAACCCTGCCTCTTCTGCACTCTCCTGCAGGAGACAAACATCAAATATTAGAGCTGAAAGACTGAAATCCTAAAAAATTGAAATACATCTCCAACAAAAGTAGGGTTTTAAAAACAGGTGAGAGCTTCTTACCTGATCGCGCCTTGATTCCACCTTGATGGCACCTTCCTCCTCGGTTACGCCTCCCTGCTGCCCTCATACATCTCGATTAGCTGTCGTCCCTCACACGTCTCCAGCAGCCCCTCAGTGGCGGAGTGGGAAACCGTAAAACACAAGAAAACACATGTTCATGCGCTTGACGAAATCAATGGCGAAGTGGGAAACAAATCAAGAGATCAACAATGCATGCCCACCAAGAACAATCAGGTAACTCCACACACCCCCACACCGCAACAACAATTGTTTCCGAATCTCCCAACTACCGTGATTACACAAGCTCTCTCTACTGCAGCTCTGATACCCCTGGAGCTCTGGAGCTCTCAAAGCCAATGCAGGCCCATGAAACATAGCGATCAAGAACGATACTAACAACGATCAAGAACGATCAGCTCCCAATCCTTAACATCTCCCGATCAGCATTCATCAACCTCTCTCAGCGCAGCATCAACCTCTCTCAGCGATTGCAGCAGACTACCATAAGAGCTCCCAATCCCTAACAGCTCCAAACCCTAGCGTAACGAACGGCTCTAAATTTTTGAGATTGGGCGGCATCAACGGCCAGGAGCTTAGGCTTCTTTATTTTTCCAAAAGAATCGACGGCCACAATTTCTCTCATCTCCCTGAATTACGGGCAGAATCGACGGTCAGATCTTAATTATCTGACGAGATCCACGGCTGCGGAGGACGGGGGGAACAACAAACTCAGTGACGCCTCTTTTGGGTACATTGTGCTGCCCAGCGTCAATGAAGTGGTCTCCTTGCAGGAACATTCTGGCCTCAAAATTAACCTAATACTGTATCATTGCTGGCATCCTCCAATACGTACTGCAGTTCTTTCCTACGAGACTGAGGGCAACCCCACGGCAGAGGCGCCCAACAGGGGCATCAATGGCCTCCTTGGCGTGGATTGTTGATATGGCTAGCGCGTGTGACCTTCCTCTACCCCACAGGTAGACGAGAAATGAGACACGCCAAGAGCGAATTGCACAAGGACCCAAAAAAACATGTCATCAGCGTCATCAACGTCGACCACTCGTCATCAGCGTGACCACTCAGCTCCTTTGCCCTCCTTCACATGTTGGTATTTACCTTGAAAGCACAGCAAAAAGGTGAACCAGAGTGCTTGGCGTGCCACGCTCAAGGCTTTGCATTTGGCCAGGCCTTCCTGAAATTCTGAAGTGGCCGGTTTGTTTTTGGTCCTTGGCGTGCCTGCCGTGGGGCGTCACACCTAGCCTGGCTCGTCAACTCCCCAAGTCAGCCCCCCTTGGCGTGCTGTTGTGGGGTTGCTTTGAAGGTATCTATCTAGAGATCATCAAATGTGTCAAACAAAAAAGAATTGAGAAATTGCAGGCAATAGGATTTTGATTTTAAAATTTGATTTTAAGAATTTCCAAATAGTGTAGAAACTACACTTTAGAAGTATCATTTTTTTTAGTTTTGCTCAAAAGTTAAAGAAGTCATTTTGAATGTCAAAATGAAATTTTAAGGAGAAAAAGCTCATGGTATTGAAATACACTAGATAGTGTTCCATTTTTTTTTATAGACTACCCCATGTAAAACCAAAAAAACAACTAGAAGGTCTTGAATTTAAGTCAATCATGCGGATATAGCATCAAAGAAGTTGCACCCAAAACATTGGATGAAAATCATCCATTCTTCAATATGTAAAAAACATGTTTGACCATCCAAGTGACACAAAACGTTTTTGGCATCCTTCAAGGATTAAAAGCATAGCATAGTCACACCATTGCTCTCTACAAGCTAAAATCTAGGATGACACACCAAGGTTTTCAACCTCCCAACTCTCCAATGTTTTTATAGGAGAAGCTTGACCTATGACCACAACCTTAAACTTCATAGTCCTTTTCTTTGTATGCTCTCAATTTGCAACAACATAAAAAAGAATTTTTTGTATTTATATAAAGATATGTAATCACTTGTCTTCTATAAGTCATTAAATTTTTAGATTTTTTTGTGAAAATTTGAATTTACCATGAATTTTAGAAAAAAGAATGAAAAAGCTCATATCACATCCAAAATCTAAAAATTTCATATCACACAGTTACTTAAAAAATCTGAAAATTTCTCTACAGGTGTATATTATAGTGTAAAACATCACGGTGCCAAAAAAATTTCTACATCATTCCAAAATAAAAAAATCAACATGGTAAAAAATCTAAATTTTTAAATTGCAATAATCCCTAAAGTTCCATGACTATGTTTTCACCAAAAACACTCAAAAATTGCCATTTTTAGTACAAGTACCAAATTTTTGAAAAAAAAACTTTTTTGACATATGTAACCATAGGATCTTATAGTAAACTAGTTTTAGAAGATGTGGAAAAAATTTCAGAATTTTCCACCATGCGGATTGGAAGATATTAGCATTTGAATTGGCAAAAATCTTTTTTTTGTTCCTGCGAAAAACAGGGCAGCTGCACTTCACAAGGTCACATTTGTATGAAAAAATGTCCAAAATGGTGGTGCTTCTTTGAATTATTTTTTCTAAACAAGTTGGCTACATGCTTAAAAAATTTCAAATCATTTGGAATTGTACAACATATACAAAAAAAATAGTAAGTAGAAAGAAGTAGAGAATTATCCAAAATACTAAATTGTTAAGAATTTAATTATGGAATTGAAAAATGTCAATCCCAATGGTTGTAATGTTGTAATAAACAACCTAAATCCTATTATTTTATTTTTTTCAAAAAATATTAAAAACTGAGTTAAATAAACAACTTCAAAGTTTATTTCAGAGTAGAGAATCCGTAACTGCCCGCAAACTAAAAAACCTCATAACTTTTTGCTCATTGGTCGAAATGGAAAGATTTAAAGCTTTCCACGTATATATAACTCTAGAAAACCAATTTCAAATTTTTATTTTTGAAAAAAGTGATTTTTTCAGATCTGCCCGGACTGCCGGAGTTGACCAACAAACAACATTTTTGGCCATAACTTTTGACTCGTATTTCCAAATGTCATGAAATTTTGTGCACATGAAAGATATTCCTCGTCCCCACCTTCTATAAAAATTTCAGCCCAAAATATGCAAGTCTCCAGTCACAAGTACCTGCCCAAAAATTTTATGTTGCCAAAAAAGGCATGTTGGTCCTTTAGGGGATAACATACTAAATTCTAGAAAAATTTCAAAATTTCAAATTAGAATAGATGAATTGTACCTTTACTTTAGAGGGTTGCTATTGGGTGATTGCAAGAAACACTTAATGCGATATGTATTTTATTTACCTTAGTATTTACCTTAGTATTTACCTTAGTATTTTATTTTTGTTTTGGCCATAACTTTTGTATTTTAGCTCTAAATGACTCGAAATTTACATGGAAGCTACTCATAAATATTATATACTATATCTAATTTTTGAGGATTTTTCAAAAATAATTTACTATTTTTAAACAACCCCAAAAATTTCTCACAATGGCTGATTTAGGGGTTTTTAGCACTAATTGGAATCCAGAAAAACGAATTTTGAGCTGAAATTTGGAGAGGATGGTTTCTTAGTAGACTGATAGCTAATGTCCAAAGGAATTTTAAAAATACTTATTTTTATGTGGTATAGAGGTCCACAAAGAGAGCTTCTTCCTACATTTTTTTTCAAAGATATAAAACAATATTTTGGTGATTTTCTTGGTCAAATCTCATCACCAAAAAGTCTTCTCAAATGCTCAATTTTTATATATTTTTTAAAAAAAAATCCTATTTTTTACAAATTAAAATGTTAGAAGTGGTATTTTCTTCACTGGAATTCTATGTGAATTCTATGTCCAAAAGTCTGGTGAAGAAAATACCACTTCTAACATTTTAAGTTGTAAAAAATAGGATTTCTTTTTTAAATATATAAAAATCGATTATTTGAGAAGACTTTTTGATGATGAGATTTGACCAAAAAAATCACCAAAATATTGTTTTATATCTTTGAAAAAAAATGTAGAAAGAAGCTCTCATTGTGGACCTCTACACCACATAAAAATAAGTATTCTTAAAATTTCTTTGGATAGTAGCTATTAGTCTACTAAGAGACCATCCTCTCCAAATTTCAGCTCAAAATTCGTTTTTTTTGCGCTTAAATGGTGCTAAAACCCCCTAAATCAGCCATTGTGAGAAATTTTTGGGGTTGTTTAAAAATAGTAAATTATTTTTTAAAAATCTTCAAAAATCAGGCATAATATATAATAGTTATAAGTAGCTTCCCTATAAATTTTGAGTCATTTGGACCCAAAACACAAAAGTTATAGCCAAAACAAAAATCAAAAACTAAGGTGTGACGGAACGCAACAAATAGTATAGGTGTTTCTTGCATTCACCCTATTATGTGAGCATAGGAGTATGAGCCCATGAGCCTAGAATACTACACACTTATGTTATAGGTGTATATATTATTGTAACCATCTACGATTATGGGATAGATATATGTTACAACCATATTATAGGTGTTTATGATACATACACCTTCTATAGTATGTGGTATCTATATTTTAGGTACCTATATTGTAGGCTAAATGCTCACAAGCTTGCATTCTTGGATTCACATACTAGCACCGTTGCTTTACTTTATAAGCTTCAATTCTTTAGTTGGACTCAAATTAAAAAATAATCATTTTTATGGCTAAAATTTGTAGTAATCAAATGTTACCATGATACATCTATGACATTGTGACCCATAGATTTGCCATTTTCTTATGTCTTATATAGGAAAGTCAAAAAATATCACTAGGAGGGGATGTCCAACTTCATTTATTGCAAATGAGTTCAAATTATTTTCAAAAATCAATTGGACCAAAAACATTTTTTTTCATTTTAGAAGCCACTTGAAATTTACTAAAGGATCTAATACTTCCTAGTAGGCGCTTCAGTTCTATCACCTCATTGTATATTGGTATGACATCCTCGGATCTCTTTCCAAAATTAGACAATTACCTAAGGTAGGAGTACCTACTTATGATTCTTAAAGTATTCAATTTGGCCATGAAAAATGATGAAATAAATCGTAGAAATTTAGGTAGCATAGGAAATTAAAAATAATTCTCTTTGACCAAAAAACTTCAAAAAATCCATAACAAATGTATCTATATATATATATATATATGTAAATTATACACTAACAACAAACTTGAGTAGATATCTATAAAGTAGCCTTCTTAGTTAGCAAGATCATGACACTTACAAAAAGGTTTCTACTCTACTTTGAAAATTTTCAAAAATCCTAAAATTGATTGTTAAATTGTTAGTGAATGGAACTAGGGATTGGGAACCAAATAAGGTCCCTCTACATTCAATTGGTTGAAAACTCAATTTCTAATTTCAACTCTCACTTTAACAAAAATTTATGTCACAAGAAGTTGCATATTATTTTCATTGTGAGGACACATGTAAAACATGATCAAACCACTGAAGAGATGAACCCATAAAAGACGCCACGGCCATTTTTTGGTTGATGAATGAGAGAGAATCCTTTTGTGTAGGATAGAATTGCAACTATTCATCCTTGGAATTTTGTGTGGAAAGGGGAGATCATGAACAGTAGTTTGACCTGCAATGAGTACTTTTGTTTTTTTAAAATTAGATGATGTCATTCAATGTCAAAAGGGATGATTTCCATGGTCACCAAACCGGTGTTCAAGGGTTAATGCATTTCAAATAACAAAGCTTAATTGATCATATTGCAAAAAATCTATCACTCCTGGTTTTGTTGGTGCCTTCTTCACTTCGAGCGACATCTGTTGTAGCAATCCAATCCGGCAATTCGAGATACACAGCTAGCCCCCGGGGTACGTAAATGCAAGAAGAATTCGAACAGAAGATTGCCCACTTCGATTTGAGCTTTGGCATCGATCTGATTGAAATATTTCGCTTTGCTTCTGATTTGTGCTGATCACACTGAAGGCGCGGTTCTTGCGGTAAAATGGTGATCGATTTTCTAATGCTTAGTAAGAGCTCTGAAAACTAGAAAGTGGAATCGATTTGAGGTCAATTTGGGGAGTGAACTCGTGGAAAAAAGGAGCCAATCGGTTGAAATTTCGCCATTTCAACTAATGTGGCGTCGATTACCATAGTCTTTTCATCATATTCCATTGAGCATTCACTACTATGAAACCTGTCGCTTTTGAAATAGCAAAAAAACGTGCGGTGAGTGAAAAAAGTCACAAAGGAAAAATCGTGGGGCCAACTTGCATACTAACATTAGATCATTTTCAGTGAGAAGCAACATCTCCTGAATGAAAAATGACGGGGTTAGCTCTAGTGATTGGTTTCGAACGCGCGTCTAGATGGTATTTCGTTGCCTCTGGACCTTGCTTTGGTTGTGCTCATCAGCCTCCATGTCACCCATTTTCTTGTGCTAACTTCTATATTACCGAAAAAGAGTCGTAATCAACAGAGTGTAGCTAAGCTTAGTTAGCAGAAATGGATTCAAAACTGTCTGGCTGCAGCAAGTTTGGAAATTTATGGACTGCAAAGTTAGGCCTTCATCAAATTCAGAGCTTTCCCTTGTTATTCAAATGGGTGTTTCCTTTAGCTCGCATATAAGCATACAATGCAACAACAACAGATGAGTTGTTCAAATGCCACATTTAACAACTTCTGGACTTTTGAAAGTCCAGAATTAACATCGAGAGATAATCATCTAGAGATCTATACAAACATCAAGAGATAAACATCTGGAGACCTCGAGGTGCATTGTCTAGAATTCACTTAATAGTCCAGAAGTAGTTAGATGTGGCATTCAAATTTTGTTCCGTGGTGTTTCTATTGATTGCCTACCTGCAAATCGGACTCTCCGACTCAACATCTATTATAATAACCTTTAAAGGTCTGTGGGGAATTCTATATACATGATATTGTAATTTGACTCCTATTAAAGTATCAATTATGTACTCAAATATGTTAGAAAAAGACAATATTGGATTAATTACTAAACAATTAGTATCTTTCATTTGGATTGTCACTTTCTTAAATAATCCTTATCATACTCAAATATGGCTCTATAGAATACATATGGAATATGTGAGCATTTTTGGAGCTTTTGAGACATGTTTACAAATTCTCATACATTTGTACGGGATAGAATTTCAAATCTTTTCTTTGCAATATTCTACAATTCAAGGAATATAGGTATGTTTGACCTCAAAAACAACTTTCCCAATTTAAAAAAGGACTTGAACAAATAAGAAAAATAAAAATCTTAAGAAATCATTGTTATTAAAACTAAACATTTTGTACTTAAAGAAACTTAAGCAATATTCTTGTGAAATTCATTAGAGAAAATCTGGGCCTTGTAGAGGGCCATTTGACTTTTAGCGCAGTGCAAGAACAATGCAATTATTTTTTTAATATATATATTTATATATATTTAAATTAATTAAAAATTAATTAATTGCCCATTTGACAAGGCACACAAGCTAACACAAACTGGCAAGATTCCATGTGACAAGATTTGGGTAATTGTTTTTCCATTTTCACATTTGCATGCAGTCAAACAGCCTCCCAAAGGACTAAAATTTTCTTTAATGCATTCATATTCAATCTCTAACCAAGTTTAAAAGGAGATTTTGAATTTTTGGTTTTGAATTTTATTGTTTCTTAGTGTTTAGCCTAGTAGTAGTTCCAAACGCATGGATATGATCTATAGATTATACTTTCCAACTTTTGTTCAAAACCACCATTAAATTATTATTCTAAATTATATTTTAATAGATTTATTTATGATTTTGGAAATTTGGACTACCCTTTGGATTAACCCCTACAAGCTAGAGGGTATTTTATAAGAGGAAAAGTCCAAAACTACTAATTTTGGGTGCATTGTCCTAAATCAAAAATCAGTTTTTTTTTAATTCTAATTGTACAAAAGTGTATTAAAAAACTAAGGAAATGTTTGAAAAGAATTTCAACCCATTTGACCACTTTGAATAAAAAATTATAGTGTTTGAAATGAGAAAAAACAAACTATTTTCATTCCTGTGAAATAAGGTCAACAAACTTTAAGCCCTTTTAGAGTACAATTTTTACTCTACACAAAAATGAAGATTTTGACCATTCATAAGTATATGATGTTAGGTTTTACTCATAAAAAGTTTTAGAAGAAAATATGGAGTCTAGCTTATTCTAGATTTCCCTATAATGCAAGGAGGTTAAGTGAACTTGCAAATACACTAGTCATTTTTTTGATGATTTCTTGTGCAATGAAGAAATTTTCTATTGAAAATCCAAACAATGAAAATTTAGAGACAAAATTTTTAAATATGTGGGAAAAATTTCAAGAACTTTGACTTCATAAATTACAAGATAATATGGCTTGAAATTAGAAGAAAATAATTTTTCTTAAAACCGCTTCAACATAGCTAACAAAGTTTGACTCCTCTTAGAATGTGATTTGAGAATTACAATTTGTTATTTATTGGATAATTGTATGCCATATTTGATTAGTTACATACATGCCAAATTTTCCCAATTTAATGAGTATTTTAGCAAAGATGCCCCAAAGATGCCCAAATTGCCCAAAAAGTTTAAGGCAACATAACTTTTGATTTGGGCATCCGATCCGAATTATATTCCCACTAAGGGGATACATCTTGTGTCAAAATGTTGTGAACACTCGACCAAAATTGACTTCATAGGAACGTACCAGATTTTCAAATGTCCATTAGGAATTAACCTTCAAAAGGTCATGACATGATTAATTAGAAATTGCCATTTTAGTGCAAAAAGAACAGTGAGAGAACTGAAAAAGAATTAGTTTTGAAATTCAAACTTAGGATCTTGTTTTACATTACTAGGAGAATTTGTAGTGTTTTTTTTATTACATTAACCTTGCAGATTAAAATAATATTGCATTTGAAGTGAAAAAAGAGATGTTTCTATAACTAAGGTCCCAAGAGAATCAACAAACTTTGAGCTTACATCGCTTAATTTTTTAATTTTATTCTATTGTAAAATTGAGTTGATGATTTATAGGAGGAAGAAAAAGAAAGAAAAGTTAGTTCTTTTCATTTATAAATCTTTAAGTAGAAAGAAGTAATTATGAGACAAAACAAAAAATTAAATTGCTAATTATTCTTACATGAAATTGAAAATTGTCAAACTAAATTGTGACAACTAAATTGCAAGTAATTTAAACTAAGTTCACCTTTTTGTTTTGAAAAATTTGCAAATTGAATTAAATAAAAGACATTACATGTTGTTTTTTCTACAAAGTACCAAAACTATTTGCAAAACAAAAGTCTTTATATAGTTTTCACTTTACCTAGCATCATTGAATGAATGAAAGTTTCCCATGTAGATATTGGCCTATACTACAAACTCAAACATTTTTTTCTATAAAAAATAAATCCCATCTTATTTTTTTGTTGCCCCTTCATTGCCTTATATCTTAGTTTAGGGCAGCAAAACCTTTTTTCAAAGGTCTAATGAAAATAGAATTCATATATCTATAAACTAATAAATTGCTACACCGCCTAATTGAGTTTTAAAAATCATGATAAAAATTGATATTGCAAAAAGCTTACCAAAATTCACCCTTTAGTACATGTTCAAGGGGTGGAAGTCCACTAATAGGAGCCAACTTGGGCGTAACCATTGCTTTTTTTTTAAGAATCTTCATTCTAACTCTTGAATATAAGTTGAAATATGAAAAAAAATTGTAGGATATTGTTTTTTAGTATGGCTACATGACATAGTGTACAACAAAATTAATTATGTTAAATTTCTAAGTATCAAAAGGGCCCAAATGTAGCTGTAACCACTGCTTAATTATGCTTAATTGAATTCAATAAGGACCCATTATAGATGATTTAAAGACTATTTTAGATGAATAAACAACAATTTTTGGTAGAATATTGCAATAAGAATCCATTACAAATGACTTAAAGACTATTTTAAATGAATAAGCGACATTTGTTTGGTGGAATATTCCATTAAGGACCTCTATAAGCACCTCAATAATGTCTACGAGTGGCTCCTATTAGTGAACTTCCACCCCAAGCTAGTCTATTATATAAAGTGCATAGTGACACCGCCTATTGACAAATATTCATCCATTTGGAAGATCATATATTCATTATTACACAATTTTAAAAACAATCTTGGATGCACTTTGGCAAACTAAAGAAAATACTATATTTCAATTGCAAAGGTGTGCGTTGCTAGTCATCATTACAGGTAATAGGACAAACAATGAGTCAAGGATTTTGTATGTTCTTGCATACTATATGAATAGTATATTTCTACTATAATTCCTAAAGCTTCATGACTATGATTCAGTCACCAAAAGCCATTTCAAAATTGCCATTTCTAATATAAAGAGAAAAATGGGAAACAAAATTAGTTTGTGGGACTCAATAATAGGATCTAGACTTATTACTTAGACTTTCACTACTAGGTGAATGCATGGTAAATAGCATTGACAATATAGATTGCAAGATTACAGCATTTGGATTGAAAATAGAAAAAGATTTTTACCAAGGTCTCAAACAATATTAACCCCTAAAGTTCCATGACTATGTTTTCACTAAAAATGCTCAAAAAATGCCATTTCTGGTACAATTACCAAATTTTGAAAAAAAACTTTTTTTGACACATGTAACCTTAGGATCTTGTAATATGCTGACTTGAGAACACATAGTAAAATTTTCAAAAATTCCCACCATGTGGAGTGCAAGATATAAGCATTCAAATTCATTGAAATCATTTTTTGGGCCCTGCAACAAACAGGGCAGCTGCACTTCACAAGCTCAATTTTCTAAGAAAAAATGTCCAAAATGGTGGTGCTTCTTTGGATTCTTTTTTCTAGAGAAGTTGGCTACATTCTTGAAAAAGTTCACATCATTTGGAATTGTACAACATATAGGAAAAAAAAAAAAAGTAGAAAGAAGTAGAGAATGATTCAAAATACAAAATTGTTAAGAATTTAATTATGGAATTGAAATTTGCCAATCCCAATGTTTGTAATATTGTAATATACAATCTACATCCTATGATTTTATTTTTTTCAAAAAATATTGAAAATTGAGTAAGACAAAGGACCTCAAAATTTATTTCAGAGTAGAAAATTCATACCTGCCTGCAAACTAAAACTCCTCATAATTTTTGACTCATTGATCAAAGTAGAATATTTCAAGCTTTCCACACATATATATAATTCTAGAAAAGTAATTTCAATTTTTTGATTTTGAAAAAAGTGATTTTTTCTTATTAACTAGGATTGCCCATTTAAAAAAAATGACATATTAGGCCATAACTTTTGACTTATATTTCCAAATGTCATGAAATTTAGTGCATATGAAAGATATTCATTATTCCCACCTTCTTAAAAAATTTCAGCCTAAAATATGCAAATCCTTGTTCACACGTACCTGCCCAAAAATTCTATGTTGCCAAAAAACATATGTCTAGTGGTCTTTTAGGGGTTAACATACTTTAAATTCTCTTGACTTCAAATTTTTGCACTATAGGAACTTAAATTTTTATTTTTCATTGTATTGTGAAATGAATCTAGAATCCATAAGAAATACAAAAATACAAAACATCATTATTTTTCACTAAAAAATCAATTTGTAAGATGAAATATGAAACAAAACAAATAACTAGAAATTCTAAATAATATAGCACATTTTAAGTAAGAGTTATTGGCATAAAGTTAACTCTCAGAAGACAAGATCTATCACCAAGGTATTTTTCCAAAAACGATAGGTACATTCTTTGTATCTACAGTTATCTTATAAGTCATTCATCGGCCACAATGTCCTTCTAGGATTCATGTGATCATATATGAAGATGCTCATAATATAGATTTATCTAGGAAAATTTATGAGCACTTTTAAAGAAGCTAATTATACAGTCTTATACAACTTTGTACTATTATCATTTTCTTTTCCAAAACCAAACTCGTCTGCGCACTTGAATTTTGAAAAATAATCCATGATGACTAATTTTTTTGATGGTCCCTATCATCAAGTGTACCAATACCAAACTTTGTTTTTATCAAATCAAGGTTGATCACAACATTGAGTGGAATACTTGCATTGAACAAGTCAAAATAGTATAAATGGTGAGCAATAAAAACCTATCAAGAATTCTACATCCTATGTAATAATACTCATAAAGTTGATAAATGCTTTGTCTTCTAATGAGTTTGATTGATTTGGTTGACACATGAAAAGGTGGCCAAAGGATCATCTTGAAAGTACTTCAAATTTTCTCCAAAGACCCCTAGTAAAAAAATATTGTTGCGAGGTTTAAGCTTACTATTTCATTTTGTAGCAAAAAAAATAATAAGCAATATCAAAAACCCGAATGAATCAAAACAAAAAATTTCATCCTAGAGGCCATGAGAAATCATCCAATTGACCCAATACTTCATGGATAGCGTTTTAGTTTTAGCACCTCCTTGTATATTGGTATCACATTGTTGGATCCCTCACCAAAATCAGACACTTATTTAAAATAGGAGGACCTATTTAAGACCTTTAAAGTATTTTTGTCCATGAAAACTAATGAAATAAACCTTGAAAATTTAGGTAGCATAGGAAATTAGAAATAATTCTCTTAGACCAAAAAAATTCCAAAAATTCATAATAGATAAACATTATAATTATATGAACAATAAATTTGAATAAATATCTATAAAGTAGCTTTTTTAGCCTTGGAAAGACAGAGCCTATGATCAATCTTTTGAATGTGAAACTTTTGCATATTTTATGCTTTGTTTTGTTGCAATAAAGAAATGAATTCTTTTTCCTAGAGATGAAATCATATGTCTTCTATGATTCATGAATATTTCAGATTTTTTGGTGAAGGCTTCAAATTATTGTGTGTTTTTGAAAAAAAAGGGAAGAAGTTTTATATCAAATACAAAATTATCTTGAGGAAAAAAATGGAATATTTCACTATAGGTGTATTCTATAGTGAAAAATATTGTAATATAAACAAAATTCCATCTCATTCTATAGATAGAAATTCAATACTCCATGATAATAGACCCAAATTCTAATTGCAATATAGCATTCAATTTTAGGATTTTTGAAATTTCAAAGTGGAGTAGAAACCAAACTGACTCTATTAAAGACAATTCATTAGTGGGGGTGAAATTCAGGAAAAGAACATTTTTGTTGGTGAAATTTAGAATTAGATCAAAGTACTAAAAGTTGTCAAATACTTACTCAGTGATCTGTGGAACATGCACAAAAATTATACAAAAGTATGCAAGCCCCCAAGCTTGAAGCATTTGGATTTGGGATTGGAAAGGAACCTCTAAACGGGTTGGTTTAAGGTGTTGTCTTTAGAGAATGGAATCAGGGGTTGGGAACCAAATGAAGGTCCCTCTACCTTGGTTCAAAATTCAATTTCTAGTTTCAACTCTCACTATAACAAAATTTTATGTCACAAGAAGTTTCATATTATTTTCAGAATAAGGACATATGTAAAACATGTTTAAACCAACGAAGAGACTAATGCATTTCAAATAACAAGCTCAATTGATCATATTGCAAAAAAACTTCGTCTATGATCACTCCTGATTTTGTTGGTGCCTTCTTTACTGCGCGCTACATTTGTTGTAGCTGCAATCCATTCCGGCGATTCGTGATACACAGCTAGCCCCCGGGGTACGTAAATGCAAGAAGGATTCAAACAGAAGATTGCCCAACTTTGATTTGAGCTCTCACTGGCATTTGAAGTAGTTAACTTTGCTTCTGATTTGTGCTGATCAGAAGGTTCTTGCGATAAATTTGTGATCGATTTTCTAATGCGCAGATCGAGCTCTAAAAACTAGAATTTGGATCCGTTTTGAGGTCAAAGATGGGGTGAGTGGGAAAAAAAGTGCCAAACTGTTGAAATTTCGCCATTTCAACTGAAGTATAGTCGATTAGTCTTTTCATATTCCACTGAACATGGGCTTTGAACGCACGTCCAGATGGTCTTTGTTGCCTCTAATTAGACCTGCCTTGGGTTGTGCTCATCAGCCGGCCTCCCTGTCCCTGTTCTCTTGTGCTCTAGATTGCCGAAAAAGAGTCCTAATTAACAGAGTGCAGCTAAGCTTCGTGAGCAGATGTGGATTCGAGACTGGCTGCAGCCTGCAGCAAGTTTGGAAATTTATGGACTGTGCAAAGTTAGGCCTTGATCAGATTCAGAGCTTTTCCTTGTTACGTAAGTGGGTGTTTTCTTTACCTCGCATATAAGCAGACGATGCAACAGCAGATCAGTTCAGTTGGAACGAACTCCACAATTCAAAATTTTGCTCCCTGGTATTTCTATTGATTGCCTACCGGCTACTAATGACTCTCCGGCTGGATATCTATTATATTAACCCTCAAAGGTGTGTGGGGAAGTGTATGTATGATCCCGTATTTGACTCCTGAATTACCAATTATGAACTCAAATATGTCAGAAAAAGACATTATCGGATTGATTCTTCAACAATTAGTATCTTTCACTTGGATGTCACTTCCACAAATAATCTTTATCATGTTTAAATACGGCATCACAGAATACACATGGAATACATGACCATTTTTGTAGCTTCTGAGACATGTTTGTGAATTCTCATATATTTGTACGGAATAGATTTTTCAGAACTTTTTATTATAGTATTATGTAGTTCAAGGGGTATGGGTATGTTTGATCTCAAAAAACAACTTTCCTAATTCAAAAAAGAACCTGTCATAAATGAGAAAAGTGAGAAAAAAGAATTAGTTTTGGAATTCAAACGTAGGATCTTGTTTCATACTAGGAGAATGCATGGAGTTTTTTTCATTACATGAACTATATAGATTAAGTGATTATAGCATTTGAAGTGAAAAAAAGATTTGTTTCTACAAAGTCCCAAACAAAATTAGCAAACTTTGAATTCACTTTTCTTGAGTTTTTAATTTGCATTATAGAGGCTTGATATCTTTTTGTTTTGTTGTAAAATTGAGTTGATAATTCACAAGAGAAAAATAAAATAAAATAAAATACTTAGTTCCAATCCTTAATAACCAAGATCAACCAAGATCAAAGCTAGGATAGTAATATTTGTTAAAATGGCATATTTCATAGCACTACTAGGAGTGGACTAGGTAGTTGAAAGCTTCATTCATGGAGAATAAGAAGCTAACTGATAGATCAAATTCAAGGCAAATAGAATTAGTTATCTCTACTCAACATCTACTGACATGTAAATTAGATAATAAGTCGGTTACCTTCAACCAAATATATTTTTTGAGTAAATTAGGGACTACCCCAATTTGAATAAGATTATATTTATTATTATTAGACTCATCAAATTTTTATATTTTCTTGGTGGCAACTACAAGGAGATTTGAGTGCACCAAAAAATGTTTCATTTGGATATTCCATTCAAAAGTTATAAAGGATTAGTTCTTTTGGCAAATGTTCTAAAATTGTTTCTTGAGTCTGTGGCAATAGATATTAGTAAAGTGGATGTATACCTAGTCAAGATGCCGCTTTTGGATTAGTGGCACATTTGTGAATTCATACCTTAGGCATTGTAGCAAGATTGCCAAACAAGAATTTGAATGACAAGTCAATGTCATTGACAAATTTAACTATTCATACCTTAGGCATTGTAGCAAGATTGCAAAGAAGAATTTGAATGACAAGTCAATGTCATTGACAAATTTAACCGTCTAATACCGCTATGGACACTAAATGTCCAATGGATGACAAAAAAACCTTCTATTTAAGCCTTGAACGCTGGGTTGATGACCGTGGAAATCATCCTTTTGCAATTGTGCGACATCATCTACTATAAAATATTCAAAAGTGCGCATTGGAGGTCAAACTACTATTTATGATCTTCCCTTTCCGCACAAAATTTCAAGGATGAATAGTTGTATTTTTGTCCTACATACAAAGAGTCTTTGTCATTCATTGGCCACAAAATGGCCACCGCGTCGTTCAAGGGTTAAGAAAGAAGTGCAATTGTTTGTCCTTGGTATTTTACCCAAAAAACAGAGGTCTTACATAGTAGTTTGACCTCCACTGAGTACTTTAGTATTTTTTTAAAAGTATATGATTGACACTATCAAAATCACTGGTTTCCACGGTGTCCAATCCCTCCTTCAACTTCATTTAGTTTCTTTATCACCCATTTCAATACACTAGCAGACTCTAATTTCAACTTTACAATAGCCAATGCCACAAATTTTCCATCCTAGACAGGGCCAATTGTTAGCAAATATGAAAGTTGTTGACTGAAATTTTCACAATTGAATCCGAAATCAAACCAAACCAAATAGAACAAGCAAAATCCAATATGATTCTTAATTCTTGACTTTCAAGGTCGTACTTACCAACATATATGCATCACAAGTATGTTGATAATCAACACATGTCTATGATTTTGAAAAAACAAAACTCATGTACAAAAATTAAAAATGATCTTATGAAAAAATAGACTAGTAACTAATCTGAAATGCTTTGCTAATATGAAATGAATCCCAAAAGTTACTGATCACATACACCATCATCTCCATCCTCCAAAGTAAAATCTTCAGCAGTGTAGTAACTAGAACTAGTATCAGCTGTTGAATTGTCCATTCCTTCACCATTCCTCTTCGCCTGGTAATCCTTCAGATTAGAAAATTGTCCATCATCTTGAACAATAGTTGGATAACAAGAACGGTACAAGTTCCCTCCTAACATTTCAAACCTAAGTACATACAACCATTCGCAAATGTCTCCAAAAGTAGGCCTCAAGAGAGGATTCACATCCCAACAGTCCCCTAAAACACCAACCAATGCCCCTGGCAAGCATGAAGGAAGTTGTGGCCTCTCCCCCTCCAGTAAAAGTGTATACAATTCACTCAATTGATCCATGTCTTCAAAAGGTGCCTTCAAAGTGAAAACATGGGCACATGTCATAGCAAAGCTATAGACATCCACTCTAAACCACTCGGCCTTTCCCAAACCATCAGGGTGTGCTTTGGGATGAACCTCGGGAGCCCTATACCTTGTAGTACCAACGCCTTGAATTGATATTGTGTCCGATTTGGAGACCTCAACCTTGGTCTTGGACATCCCAAAATCAACCAACTTCACACAATAATATTGATCCACGAGATGCGCAAAGGCCAAACTATTGACAACCACGTTGTGTGGCTTAAGGTCACGATGTGCAACTCCCTGCTCATGCAGATAGCGCATCCCCTCTGCTATTTGCAAAATGATGTCAATAGCAACAGGCAATGCAAAATGCATGCCTTGTCGCTCTTCAATCACATCAAAGAGGCTCTTCTCCATAAGCTCCATGGCAATAAAACGGTCCCCTTTGGCCTCACCATTGCCACAGCAAATAAAATTCACAATGCGAGGGTGCTTCAAATGGGACAAAATGCTCGCTTCCTTCAGAAATGTGACCTCAGAAGCTTGGCCATGAAACTCTTTCCTCGCACAAGGCACACCCAACCATTGGGTCCTGCAGACACCACTTGCACCTGATCCAGCTCCAAGAAAGTTGGAGTTCCCCCACGTCCCTGGAGGTTCCATCTCCTTCTTCCACAAGCCTGCCTTGCATACATCTGAAGAATTGGAAAGACATTCTTGAGGTGTGCAACTAAACTTCTTGAGCAAGTATCTAGCAAGACATTGCTTTTGAGCTTCCTGCTTTCGCAAGAAATAACCGAACACCTTGACGCTGCTAGAATCACTTGCAAAGCGTTCAAGCCTCCTTAGAAGGTCCTCTTGATCACTCTCAATGGCAGACACCGGTAACGGAGGCACGAACCATGGCGAACTCTGAAGAGCTTTGAATAGAATATTCCCTTGCATGGTAGGGTTGACATCCATGGCATTGTCGCGGATTGCATTGTAGCACAACCAAACATCCAGCAAGATTTCTTGAAACGAACCTTCATTTTGGACTTGAAATAATGCTACTGCAGTCCAATCTTCTTCCGCACATTCGCTCACAAGTAATTTTGCCTTCTCCAAAGATTGATACAGGATTTGCAGAAACGGCGTGCAGGTCAATCCTCTTCCGACATCCGTTATTATCTCTCGTATGTTTTCAACCATTTGTAAAATCTTGGAAGACAAATCTCGGCATTGTCTCTCATTGAGCAAGTTCCCACGATTCACAACTTCGTCTATATCATGCGCGATGCGTTCACAAACACTGAAGAAGTCCACTCCGTCGTCAACTAACAAGGATCTATTACTTCCTGAGCACGGCTCCATGCTGTCAGTGTAGAACTTGCATAATACATCAACATCTCATTTTTCAGAAGGCACTTCAAATGATTGTTGCTCAGTCCATATTCCCATCGCGGCTGGAATGCATCAAAGATTGCCCTTCACTCTCTGCATACCAGTCGTATTCATCAGCTCAAAAGACAAGGTGCGTCTGAGTTCAATTTCCATTACCAAAAATGTAAACCAAGAAAGATTGAAAAACTAGTAGTTGTAATCCTTACCTCTACATACAACCAGTAGGCGTGCCAATGTTGGCATTGCGAAACCCAGCAGGAGCACGTCTACGACATGTATCTCGAGACAAAGTGATGTATTATTGGTGAGAGTTGATTCTGCAAGTCACATTCATACCAAGTGCTCAATCATGGGTGAGAGTTAATTCCCAGAGCAGACGCCCGAAACCTGACCCCACAACGCAACCTTAGTCAAACTCATTGATGGGATGGATCGTCCTCCAACACAAGACCTAGACAGAAAAAAACTCGAAATAAAACCTCAAAATCGCAACCAGACCACAAACTGCGGAAGAAGGACCTGCAACCCTAACATCAATAGGAGACATAAAAGGACGAATGCTCTACCGACTCTGGAGCACACTTGACTACCTGCAGAACAAATCATTTGCTCAAGAGTGGTGGGCTCGCAATTGAACTGCCTTGGATTTGTCCACATATTTCCTACTACCAGAACTGAAAAGGAGAAAGCTGAAAAGTATTTGATGCATGTTCTTGTTCAAAATGAAATTTGGCATTGGAATGACTCCACGATCCCCGGGGTGAGATTGGTCTCTCCTCTCAAAACCATATTGGTTCTTACGTAAAATCATTTCAAAACCTTGCATAGCTGCGGGCGTCTTCCAACAGAGCGGATCTTTCTGACGAGACAATACTACTTCAAATGCAAGACAAGAGAGAATCAAATGTGTCGGCATCAGGAAGCAACAGTGGAAAACTTTCGAAGAAAATTGTCTGTCCCTCATCATTCATATCTCTAAGGCTGGTACGAGCAACTAAACTTCCACAAATTCAACGACTTATACAAAACTATCCCAAATGAAGCATGGATCTCAACATTGAGCTCCAAATAATTACGATGTTTTCGAAGCGCGAAAATTGTGACATTCAAGCGCACATATCTCTCAATACTAAGACAAGATCACATGGATCTGAGGCATCTAGAAAACTGCCATTTATTGACGGTTTGACTATTTCACAGATATATGTCGATGTATTCTAGCTGATCATGGGCTTCATAAGATTCGTCAACGGGTTTGGAATTCTAGCTCATTGGATCAATTGCAACCCGGCACTGAGATCAAAGTAATACATGTATCAGATCCAAAATGGCGGAGTTCAAAACGGCCTCTCATAAAAGGGACTGAAGAAGCAGACTTAGACTCGTCTGCGTTGTTGTAATTAGGTGCTACAAATCCTGATAACACTAGAAGACTCACAGCCATTTGAATGGGAGGCAAGAGACAGTACAGCTCTCTCACTTGCAGAGTAGAAGATACTTCAAGCTGACTCTTAATCAATTGTTGGTCAGAAGACTAGAGCAACAATTTCAGAGACGAAAGATAATAGTGCATAAAGCATTCAAGGACCAAATGAGGACAGCTAAGACGAAATTTCTAATCACGGGACACTACACCCGTCATTCCATATATCGTGGCTGCCCATTTGCCAGACTAAAATACTAAAATACGTAGAAAGACGACAAAATATTAAACCCCATCCCAAATAGCTCGAGACCTCCAGTTCCCTACAACCGCACGCAGGTGCCGAATACTTCATAGAAACCACCACAAACATGCCAGGCCACAAAAAACAAGACTTCGTTCAAGAAAAATTCATCTTGCTTGCAGTTGTCACCTTCACCTCCAATCTATAAAGGGAAGGAAAGTTTCAACATTTACCTCTCAACTGATCTCTCCACAGAAATTTTATGCTGCTGTCCGCACGCCTACGCCATGGCCAAGGTCTCCGTATGAAGAGATGAAATTATCAGAGCGAGAAACTGATTCTCAAAGTACGTGCACGCAAGGTGTCTCTCACGACGCAAACATACTATTCAACCAGCGGAGGTTTACCACCAAAGAACATAAACAAAGAAGCTTCTTTTCCTACACCGTCAGCGGAGTTGGATCTCCTCTTGGATGGCCACAAATTTGAGCCCACTAAGATACTGTAGACTGAACTACCTCCCACCTCCAGATCACACTGCAGTCGACAAATTACGAGAGAAAGAACTGAAACCCCAGTGTAGAGTCTGAAGGAGGGGCAGAGGAGCACGTAACTTGTACTCCGTTGGCCGCCTCGAGACGTTACGGGGATTCTACCGATTGTCTGCAAAACAAGATGACTGTGTGATGCCCTGGGCTCAGTCCAGTCGGATTTGGTCGCGCTTATTATAACTTAGTTGTGCAACGAGCCGAATGCGGGTTCCAGCCAAGGGTGCATGTAAAATAGTTGTGCTTGATTAATCTATTTTCTACAGCTCTCCTTGCAAATTGGGGACCTTCGATTGCATATGCGAACTCAAAATTTTCAAATTCTATCATGCGTGGCAAATAAAAAGTTCTTGTATTTTCCCAGGGGCTTGCGAAACCATAGTCGATGCGCTGTTTTTCTATTAGAGACGGGGGACTACGATTGGGCAGTTTGGCGTCCGTCCTGAAGCCTACGTTCTTGATGATGACCGGAAAATATCCTTCGCTTTCGGTGATGCTTCGTTCCATTCAAGGTACCGTTGGACTCTTTGTTAAACAATTAAAGTGGAGGTAAAAATTATAAGTGTACTGACATATTAGCGAAAGGGTTAATTGAAGCACAATTGAGCATAGCCCCAAGTAAACAGAAACTTCGTGTCTATGCCACCCTGGGTACCAACTCTGTGCTGCCCAGCGTAAAATGAAGTGGTGTCCTTGCAGGAACATTCTGGCCTCAAAACCTTAACATCGTTGCTAGCATCCTATAGTAGTGCAGTTCTTCCCTACGAGACTAAAGGTATCAAACTAGAGATCATCACATGTTTCAAACAGCAAAGAATTGACAACAGGATTTTTGAAGAAAATCTTCAATCCTATATATTTCATTCTTCTCGCTATGAACGAAGAAGGTACGAGCGACTATTCGCTCGAGGAGCGAGCTCGATCCAATAGGAGTTCAATCATTCCTTGAAAAACTAAGAGACAACGCTAGGAAAATGAGAAAATGAGTGACAAAATTCCATTGCCATGCACAATTGAATAGTTTTAGATGATGGGACCTATGATCGCGATTTTAGGGTGTCCTATGACTGCGATTAAGGGTACGTGTCATTTTGCACACATATAACAGTAGATCTAAAATACACCTAATACCGTGGAAATATAGAATGCGTGGATGGGAGAAATTGACTTTGTCTGGTCTATGCAAGTTATATTTGCACCCAAGTGGCATGTCTACCTTCCTCTTCTGCGATCCAAACACTTCTTTGCCTTCAAGGTGAGGCTCTCTATTGAAGAATTCTTCTATACCTAGAATGTTTGAAATATCTTTGGTAAGCAACTTTGGATTGCCCATTCGTTCAGTTGAATGCTAGGCAACGCGGAGCATTAGCTTTTCCTTCCCCAGTCATGTACTGGCTTCATTTCCTTTCAAGTATTGGTAATACTTTACCATCTGCATGAACGCTCTGACGAAATTGTCTACCGTGGTGATGTAAAGATCGTTCCTCTGATTTCTAGATTGTTGAAGTCACTTGTTATGTACTGTCTCAATGAGGTTGCAAGATGGCATTTTTGCTAGCTCAGACTCGTTAAGATCCTGAAAGAAAATAGTACATACGCCACATTCAATTTCCAGGATAGAGCCTACAATAGAATCCCTGTCAATACCGAAAGGATCCTTTAAGGTAGTATTGTCATGCCTCAATCGTACATTTTTCCTACTGCACACCACAATTGTACTACAAAGAAATATAAGAGTTCCAAGACAAAGCCCACGTCTACACCCCTCTCGGTACTGAGAGGTGTTTTCACTTAGGTACCAACGCCATGCATGAGTCACAAATTTCTACCTATTGCAGATAAAAATTGTCCACCCAATAAATGAAACAATTGCAAGAGGGAGCCCGCCCTATCACCCCTCTCAATACCAAGAGGGCTCTCCAAGGTTTGAACGGCATGTAACATTCACAAATTTCTTCCTAACGAAGCCGACAGAATTTTTCTAGAAAATGGTAAAAGTTCTAAGAGCATGTTCATCCAATCACCCCTCTTGGCGTCCAAAGGGATCTACAACGTCCACTTGCCATGGACCGGGTTGGGGAGCATTACAAATTCTGGTTATAGAACCTAAAGGGAAATAAAGACACCTGAAAATTCATTGAGATACAAAAACTCTAGATTATTTTGAAATGAAAAGCAGGAGGATAAGGACTTACAAGTTGCATGAATCAGCCCTATTGATGATACCGAAAATGCCAAAAAAAAGCCACAACTCCAATCTATGCAGTCCTAAATTTGTGGTGGCCCTTGATGATAACCACCACACTTTTATGGCTAGGTAACGAGTATCGGACTCATCGGAAGTCATAGCATTCTTGTATTGCTTACAAAGCAGACGATGTTGATCTTATAAGTCCGCGTGAATGTCCGCCTTGATATGTTTTTCCAAGGATTGAGTCCAATGAAAGAAGCACGTTCTTTCACGATGTTCCATTGGTATGCTAATGTCTCCGGATCCATAGACCGTCCGCACAGCATTCCAATTTGGTTGTGCACTATCTGCCATAAATTCCATGAACTGAGGGTTGCCTACCCTATGTCGGTCGACTATAGAGTTTAGGTTTTTCCAAAATAGAATTTGAACCGCGCAATCTTTGGATAGCATGTCACAAATAGCGATAGTCATTACACGACAATACATGGAGTCATATACATGACATGCCATGGTTGTCCACTCCTTCACGCATTTGACATAGTCAAACATTAGCCACGCGTCTTGAAGGTCCCCTCCACTTTACATTTGCTTCACCAGGTCAACTCCACTTCCAAGTCCCACTTCTAACATTTTGAAAACAAAAACCTTATCCACATCTGTCCCTTGACCTAAGAATTTATTTTCTTGAACAAATGCCCACATGCTTGATCCCCTCAACTTGGTAATGCTGTCAATCATTCCAAATCTCCTCAAATATGTGAAAGATGTTACCTTGTTTCAAATATTTGGCAAGCTAAAATACTTGCATTTCTCGAGCACCAGGACGAGTTCGTTGAAGTCAAGAGTCTTGGTCTGCACTCCATCCGGATGTAGAATTAGCTCGCCCAAGGGTTCCTTTGTAGCCTCTAAGATAATTGAGGAGTTGGTGCCACTCGGTGTGCTCTCCATCTGTTCTCTAATCAGCGTCCGAGTTCTCTCCTTCATGTTGTGGAGTTCCCCATCCTTCACATGATGTGTGTGAGTGCCTAGATGTACAAATGCATGAGTACACGACTCATTTCCAGAAACATAATAGACCTTCACATGGAGGATCATGTGTCTTTATTACAGCAATACTAAATTCAAAAGTAGTGTATTCTTCTACAATAATTGAAAATAATCATATAGTGCCAAATGTTTATAAATTAGTGTGGAACAATCTGTTTTACTATTATTTGGGGGTGATTGCATGACTGACTAGCTGTTTTTGTTCCATTTTGGCCAATACTCCCAGTACTATGAGCTTTTGCAAACAAATTTAAAAAAATAAAATAAGTATAAGTATAATTAGCATGACACTTAAAATAGCATATCACCAAAATTTTAGACCTAAAAAAAATCTAGGTAAAAAGTTATTTACAAAAAAGTGTGAGTTAAAATTTAATTTGAAGAAAATACATAGTTTGACGTTTTAATTTGTACAAAATAGGAAAACAATTTTCAAAGAAACTAAAAATTGGACATTTGCAATGGGAAGACTTTATGTTGAAGAGATTTTACCAAAAAAATGATCTTGAAACCATCTTCAACATTTAGAATTGCGTGCGCAAGGGAGCCTTCTTTGCATGGACGTAGAGGATATAAAATATAATATTTTTTAATGCCCCTTGGTAGGAACATGACTTCCTACTATGAAAATAGACCGTAGAAATTTCAGCTCCAAATCATTAAATTTGGGGACTCCATAGTACTAAAACCCCTCTAAACTCAAAACGTGACATATTAGTTTAAATGATTTTTAAATATAAGATGATTTTTGAAAATTTCTGAAAAATATGACATACAATTAATTTAAAGAGAGGCATTTCCAATAAAAATTTCAAGTTCATGCAAGTCATGCTTCAAAAGTTATTGCAAAAGGAAGCTTTGGCACTCCCTTTGTGACAAAGTTTTAGTATCGGTCTTTCATGCAATTACCCTTGGAGTAAAGAGAGTGACGCTAGGAAATCATAGAATTAGAAAAAATAAATAGTAAGCAACAAATTGCACAAACAAAATGTAGGTCTCGGCAGGGTATAAGTCAATATCATTTCTATTACACGAAATCCAAGAAAGCCAGGACTAGTTTGGTGATCCATCACTATTGAGCAAGACTATCTCTATGTAAGAACCAAGATGTCAAAACATTAAAAGTTAAAGCAAGCATACAAGAATGGACCCTTCAAAATTATCCGAGCAAAGACCCCGATCCAATTACCCGAGCCAAGACCATGCCAAACCCGTGGGCACAACAAAGCTCTCAAACTTGTCCCCTAATTGCAAATTTGATTGAACTTGACAGTGGCATGACCGGCCGCCAAGCTAGCAATCCCAGTTCCGTCGACTTTGACCGCATTTCTGAAACCCTAAAATTGAAAACCAGTCTTCAAAGTCGGCGATAGCACCTAAGACACTTACCACTTTGTTTTTGGCAACATACGACTTTTACACCCGAACCGTTTCTTAGATATTTTTGAATGTTTGATCGATTAGATTCCTGAACTTCCGAATATTAGATTGTTAGATTGCTTAATCACTTTTGTAAGGTAAAATTGCATTACATGCTCTCCATTATTCTCACTTCTATTTCTAAATTGAGTGCTCGCATCAGGAAGAAGTTCATTATGGAGAGGATTTTAAGGTCGCGTCGTGCACTCCCAATTTGAGATATTGGTGACGCACATCCACACAAGATTCCACCTCAAAGTAAAGAGGTATGATTAAAAGAAATCCTTTCTCATTTCTTTTAGAAATTCAAGGAGTCAGTTCAGTGCGAGTTTCAATTTCAGTCAACAGTTACTTGGGGATCAAGCTATTTAGTAATGTCATTAATAAGATCAAGGTACTTTGGATTGCACTATAGACTAGATGGAAATAAACAAGATTTTTGTTTAGAGTAAAAGCTTGCTCGGCAAGAATAGCAGTGCGATTGTGCGGCTATGCAAGGGCCTACCTCCTCTGGCAATCTCGGCGTCGAGACCCTTTGCCGGCACTACTAGAGGATTCGACTCCGTCTCAAGACAAAATTAACAGGAAATCTGTTGATTGCCTGTGTTGCTTACGAACACTTGATTCGGACCCCCAATGAACACGTCTGTGTTGGTTTTGATTATATGTCATTGGTTGAAAATGAAATGAACAGTGCCCTGCTCACCAGAGATTCTGCTGCACGTGGACGTCGGACTCCGGGGTTTGAAGATTCCTCCCCTCTTACCGGCTTCTAATTTGTCTTTTTGCAGTTGCTACTACTGAATGGCAGCCACACATGTGTCCGCTGCCTCGGTATTCTCTTCTGATTTGTATTATTACAAATCTTGTGAACAGTGAATTCTTCCGCCTTCTTTTTTAAATGATCGTCAGGTACTATGTGTTGGCTGTTCGCGCGAGCCCTTCATGATTATTGTAAACAATGCAATTGTACATTTCCTACTGGTTCAGTCATTTTGTGGTGTCAACTTCCGCTGACTCTTGTCATTGCTGACCCCTAAAACAAGCATGCCCAATGATTTTGTGATCTGAGATTCGCAATTCAATTATTCATGCCAGCCTCTTTTTTTTTTTTTTTGGGTTCTTCTCTCTTTCACTGCCTCCTTCCGCATCCAAGTGGACAGCACTTTCTGATTCGCACTTATCCGCATACATGTTTGCAAATACACTGATAGTACGCACGAGTACATGACAGCCGACATTTCTTACGCTTTCTGAATGACTGCTGCTGGATTCTCGAGGCCTATGCATGCTATTGGCCTTTCCACAGATTTTGATGCTGGAATTCAATGAAGGACTGCCGGTTAAACAAAATTATGCACAACAATAGAATGTAGTGCACAAGGAGACTGTGTACAGAAAATGCCTGCGTCAAACTTCACGACCGTGAATTCGAGTTCCAGAAACTGTGAACAGAAAGGAAAACAAGGCCTCTCCTGACCTCCAACTTCTTCTATGCAAGTTCCGCTCTTGCTTTCCCACTGATGCACTTATTCACACGCCAATCTATTCGGCCAGTCACGGAATCCTGACCCCAGTTCCATTCCACAAAAACACAACACGCCTTCACTTCTGTAGTCCCCATTTACAAGCACATTTCTCAGCACTCCAATTCTTCCCTTTATAGCGCTGCGTTGTACTATTGTAATACGCAAATCCATTTGTGTATGACCACCTAATCACTCAGTAATTACATAAGACTTGGCGCTCAAAAAATGATTTTTTTTTGAAAAGCACCCGCACACAAGTTACACAATTCAACGGAGAGACCATCCACTTCTTCTGCACGCCCTGTCGTCCTCCCTGAACCTCCGCTGCCCCGACTTTGTTGACGCTAAGCCTCTTTATCCTCCACACTTAGCCGTCCCGGTCTGTTTAGGGCTTTGGCGACGGTCTCCCTTATGACTGACTTTTCATCGCCTATTCCCGGTCGACATCCTCCCTTCTTGTCCCTTCTCCGGCACTGCGTGTTTGCGCCTATACACCTTCTGCAGTTTGCACTCAAGCATACTCACTTGATACCGTCGTCGGGCTAGTGCAACAATAACGTCTGCTGTAGTCAATGACGTTCCGCCTGCACAGTTGATAATGTATCAGCAACTTCCACTCCTTAATTCACGACTAAAGCTTGGTTGCGACAGTCTACGCCAAATGCATTCAGGGCTTCGGTTTGCACATTCGGTACTGCATGAAGACTCCGCCCGTCCTCCATGTGTGACCGTCGTTCATGTAAACAACTTCCGCACTTCAGAAAAAAGCAACTCCTACTACGATCTCACCTGGTCAGTTGCTCGGTCTAAATCCGGTGCTCGAACTGACACTGCTAGCGCATGCCCTGCCTCCTCCGCATTCCGAGTTGAAGCATCCGTTCCAAAGGTATAGATCCTTGTTTTCAAATTCTCCAACTCCGCCTGTAATTTCTTCACCAGCTCCATAGCCTGCATAGCTGCGTAATTTCCATCCTCCAAAGAAGTACTTATAACGGATTTTTTCAAAGCACAGCCACTGCCTTCCACCCTCGACGTCTCCAACGCCGCCCTCTCAGTCCGACTGTCCTGTCGAACACCTGCGGGAATGACTCCATTCGTGAACTCGCGAACAGCCATGTGCGTCGTCTTCCTCCGTTTCCCCCCGTAACCTTTGTCCCGTGTCATCTCAGCCTGCACCTCCTCGGGGTCTGGCGATCTACGTAGTAACGTCTTCAGGGCTTCTCGGACCCCTATTTCACCTCCTGGGCCTGTCTTCCCTACATTATGCCTATAAGAATTAGCATAATGCATTGCTGCTGACTTCCTTTGGAAATTCGGGCTGCAACATATATTTTTGAGTCGGTCCCAGGCGTCAGGGTCCACTGTTGTTGGACGTTCTTTCCCAGCCCTGATTAGGTTCATAATGTCATTCCTCCTTTGCGACACTTGATGACCCACTAGAGGTAGAAGATACTTATCCGAAATGACGCCCCCGTACTTGAAATTGTCAGTGAGTCTCCTCTTCAGCATCTGCATTTTCTGATGCGGTTGATGTCGAACGTCCCGCACCGACGGATCAAGAGCTATGCATAGCTTGTTTAGCTCTGCCTTCCAGGCCGTTAGGCCATCCCCATAAGCCTTGCCCAGAGAATTCACCATTATGTAGAAAGATTTCTTCCCCGCAGTTTCTCGCTTCAAAATTGCAACTTGCCTTTCTGCTTGTTTTCTCTTCCGAATAGCCCATGCTTCTGACTCCGTTATAAGACATCTATCTTCTAATTCAGTCAGCCGGCGCTCCCGAGGAATCGGTTCTTCAAAGTCATCGTCGTCGCTGTCTGCACCAGGAGAACCTCCTTGAGATGCTCTGCGCTTGTCCCGATCGTCCACTAGATCCTCAAACGGGAAGAAACTTGTTTGCTTACATGAAACTCAGTGAACTCCCATGCTGCTCCTCGGTGGACTGCGACGTTGTCGGTCGTGATCACGACCTCCTCCACGGGGCTGCTGTCTGTGGATGTGGCCGTTGTCCTAGGAACGGTTCTCCCGTTTCGACAGCCGCCCCACTGCAGCCCTCCGTACACGATGTTCCGAATCTAGCTCTCCTTGAGCACCGCTCTTGACGACCTCCACTTTCCATTCACGTGGACGACCTCCTCTGTTTGGATTACCGTCATATCACTGCGCAAGTCCAAGAGAGCACAATTACGAAGTTCACTTCCACAATGGAAATGGAAAGCAGGAAGTCCCATTCCTTTTCATTTAAATTACTTTAGCCTGAGCTTACGCAACGACGCCGCAATATACAAAAGCAGCTGCACTTCCTGAAACAGAGAGGGACTTCACCACTTCTGCGTGTCCCTCACTTTGAACCGATAGATCAAGAGTGAGACATACCTCAGGCATACGCTGGAAGTCACTATCTGAATCAAAGTGTGACTTCGGAGCATCATGCGCTGCCTCCGTCCTCTGCCCCTTGTTCCCGACGTCTCCATCTTCCGCTAAACGCTCGGTCCCTGACGGCCTTCCGTCAAAAGCCTTCTCGCATTCCTCATTGCTGGTCTTTGGTGAGTGCGCCTGCAATACTTCTTTCGACAGAGAAGGCGTTCGGCACGTATTCGGTGACTTCAAACAGAATTTTGCATCAGCCACCGGCACTTTCAAGGCAGAAGTGCTGCAGCCGCCTGAATGGACTTCTATTTTCTTCCCTAAACACGGCGTGAACATGCCAGTCAAATGACAGGAAAAATTGAACTGCACTACTGCAAAAGGCACTCTATAACAAAATCTTAATTGGACCCGCCTGCCTTGCTTGTTGTCCCTCATAATTCATCGGTGACTACGCCCACGACGTGGCCGTGGGCCCCTACCTTGGCGAACACACAATTGTAACACCAACATTCTCAATAATGGAGTCCGTCTCTACTCCTTCAATTACAGTGTCACTAAATTGAATTGGCAATGCAGTGGACAAGCGAAAGTCGTCACACACTGCGAACATGGCCGTCTGCTTCCTCACGTTGGATACTACACACTGCACACATGGACCTCCTCACATAAATTTTGCATGATACTTCTTGACAACCCAAGACCGGAATTAGCCGGACTTGCAAACATCCCAATCCCCTGAAGGGAACCTCTTGAATGTCAGCTCAAATTACATACACTACAGAATGCACATCCCATTTCCTTCATACCTGTGATCTCTCTGTCATTGTCATCTTCAGGAATTGCAGCCGACGACTGATTCTTCAAGCTCTGAAGCAACAAGTACTCCTTCTCTGTGATAACAAAGCTAGGTTGACCTTCGCCTTCGATTTTCTTCTCTTTCCTACCCTTCCTGTGGGCAAGCTTTTCCTCCGTGCTCCGCACGTTTTCCCTTGTCTTGACGGCTGAAGACCAAGTTCGCATTGTCCTATTTGGACGGATATCAGAGCTTGTATTGGATTGCTGGTCCACCAAGACTACGCCCTTCGTCACGGATTTCTTTGGCCTCTTCACCGAACCCCATCTTTCGAAGCCATCTTTGTCGCACTTATTTCCCTGAGATGAGTCCATGAACGCCAATTCCTGCCCCAGAAAACATGAATCCCACTACAGTTGTCAGATTACGTCTCACATGCTGTAGGTCTACCAAAAAGGATGTTCGAGAACGATTATGGAGGCACACGTTTGCACCGTGGTCCTACACTTCGAAATTCTTGACTACTATACTGTGCCCTCCAGCAAGCCTGCCTTCGAATTCAACTGCACGACAAAGGCCATGGCCACACAAACAAGACACATAGTGGGTCTGCTCTGTTTTCCATCACCTACAACAAGCACACGCGCACATAGAACTGACCACCTTCACTGCACTGCCACATCAGTGCCTAGGATACTCTAAAAATCGAGGAACTAGAATTTCTGTAAACTGAAATCAGCATGCCATCGACCTCCGCCAAGGCTGTCAACTTCGAGACACCGTCACAGTCACACTTACCTCCATGAACTTGTTTCATGCAAGATCCTGTCCACCTCAACTTCTACGCTACACAGACAGACGGCACCCGAAGTCCCATTCTGCATGCGCCTCATGCTCAACATACACAAAGAAGTAACATGACTTAATTCATGAAAACAATGTGTTTGACATGTACAAGAAATTCAACTGCTACCACTGCGTTCTCCTTCCACCATTGCTAAATACACTTGCTCGTGAAGCCACTGCTCATAGTCTTCCTCCCATTCGTCAAAGGGATAGTAGCCATTATAAAACCAGGACATGCAGTACATGTTCTGGTTGTATACGTCGTCCACGTTGCCTCGCAAGAAGTCCTTCCCACCCACTATTCCACGTTCATAATACTAATTGTGGTCGATGTACTGTACTACCAAGTCCTCCAAGTATGCAACATAATCCTCTTCATACTGCTCTGCCGGGTTCTGTGTACAGGGCTCCTCGGTCTCTCCTACAGATTTGACCTCAAATTTGGCATGTCCTTCCAAAGTGGCCTCACAGCTACACATTCGTTCACTAGTCCCTGGGAAGCTCATGTGCGACGCCCCACATGTCACGACATTGCATCACTCTTGAAGGAAGACCATGTGTCTTTTCTTGCTTCTGCCATAGGCAACGCCGTCACGGTCGCTGTAACGTAGCCTCATCAAGGGAGTTAGGTTCTCTTTTAAAACTTACACTTTGTTCTCTACCAAAACTTTAAAACATAATGCACGGCAAAGCATCAGAGTCTTGGATTCAACCTTCGACCTACCCATTTGCTCACTGCCAACTCTAGAACGACTATGAATAGATTGACACTTAGCAAGTGAGAAATGACACTGAAATGCGCGTTGCAACATGCTCTCGGTCTTCGTCCAGGAAATTTAAAAAAAAATGAGGACGGCAGCTTTCAGAAACGTCACAGACGTTGTCACTCTGGCAGCACCTTCCTTGCTAGCTGGGACTTCCTGGCCAAATGAAGACTTCTAATGCGTCATCTTCCAACATAAAGAATGCAGTAATACCTCCACATGACTCACAAGGCAAACAAACTTAGACCTAGGCTGTCAAACACTTTCGTCAGATTTCACGGAAAAAAAATCGTAATGAAATCGGTAATCCAGGTTTGCATTGCAAACCTTTGAACTACTTCACCCTACGCTTATAGTTTGGGGGTCAACGAAAATGGAACGCAAGGCTCAGGGTTTCCTGCCCCTGTTACCTGCAATGGCCAATCACACATCATATATCCTACCACAGAAAATCGTGGAATCCACTCTCAGCAATTCTGCTGCTGCAGTCGTCAGAGCAACAGGAAGGCAGTTATAGAAATCACCTTCACCTCCACTCTTCCCTTCCACTTCTTAAGTGCACCTTGTTGACGCAAGAGTTGTAAGCCTACTGTACAGCCATTTCAAAGCACTTTGTCTCCAACAACCCTATTCCGCCGACAGTTCAACCGATAAAATCCTAATTAGTCCCCGTTAGCTAGAAATTCCTTCTCACTTCGCATCCCATAAATCAGCGGAAACCACAGCATTCTCGTTCCAATTCCCTACCTCAACTCGTGAATGCCTTTGAAGAGTGAGGACGCCTGTGGTACATCCAATTAGGAAGAATTTGGAAACATGAATGGACCGAATGCCACGACCAAAACCCTACTCACTGTAGGGTATCTTCAAAGAATTAGCTTTGCCAATTAGTTCCCAAATTCATACATCCGTGGCATTGTCCACACTGCAGTGACATCATCCGAGAACTTGTGCTACTGACTCCACGGAGTGCATTTTCCCATTCCCGTGGATTGTGGCTGCACTTGACGGTACAAATAAACGACAGTCCCAGCAAGTAATGACGACCGACCTTCCAACGTCCCACAGCAAACGACAGGCATTCAAATTCAAATTACAGAGAAGAAAACCTAGTGTGGAGAAGTTCTTAGGCGGCGATGCGCTGGATGCAGGCGGTGAAGGAAGTTCAATGCACTCCAGCACTTGACAAACGCTTCGGCGCACACCTTCAGCAATTGCCCTATTAGAAGACCCTTTCGTCAATTGGATTCGTAGGTCTCTGTTACAAATGTTGTCTACACTGCCGTGACCTTCTTCCTCAGTCCGCACTCAGTGCAACTCCACTGAAGATGCCTCCGTGCTGCACCCGGGTACGCAGTGCTCTTTAGTGCCGTCGGCGTCTGAACTGCGGTCAGCGTCCTCCTTTCCTTTATTTCTCTCTGCAACAGAAGCAAAGTTCCTTGTTCCCTGTCTTTATCTACTGCGGACGTCTTAGCTGTCCTCTGCGTTGTCTGAGCTGCGCAACAACTCAGAAGGCGAGTCCGGCCTGCATAAAATGTCGTTCTCCTGTTGCGTTGATTTCTCTTCGCTTCCGTCGTTCTTGCTTTCAGAAGTGGTACAAGTCGCCGGAGTTTTTGATCTCCTTCGAGCAGTCCTCAGTGCAAGAGCCGTGTCCAGAAGACCTGGAGTATGTTTGAAGTCGTAACTGCGTTTTGTAAAATGACACAAAAGTGAGGCACACAAATGGAGAAGAGTGTGCGCCAGAAATTGGCAGGACAAGGACTGTGGGAGCAAGACAATCAGCGAAAAATGTGATTACTCCGCTTCGGAAAGACAAAGTGAACTCGTGAGTGCTTTGCCGTCCTAGTTTTTCATTCGTCTCTGGAATGAAAACATTATTCCGTGCTTTGAAAACTGTGCCTTCACAAAATATCAGCGAAACCCTATTCAGTGGAAGGGAGTCCCCAGATTCCGAAGAAGTCATCGGCGGTTGTTTTTGTCAGCATCCTCAGCTATTCATGGAACTTTTGCGCTGGACGTATCAGTGTTTGCTTTCCAAATCAGTGCACACGTCCTATGCACAGGTAAGGCTCTCTACGAAGCTACATTGCTTGTCAGTTTTAGAAATCTCTGTTGCATAGTGATTTATGAACAACGACGGACGGGCGGCGTGAACTGTAGAAACTGCAGCTGCAGCTGTGCATGGTGACACGATGCTACTGCCTTTGGATTTTCCAAATTAATAGTGTCATTGACATGCGATTAACCAAGGTAACAGAACAAGAAGAACAAGAGGACTTACAGGGACTTCCCTCGGCCGCACATCTGTTTCAGAAGGAAGTGGTTCTGACGAATCGGCATCAATTGATTCATTTTGAAGGTTGTCACTATTGGCATTCCGCTTCCAAGGACCGTCGCTGGCGTTCGTGATAAAAAATAGCTCCGGATATTTCACGAATTTCCGAGCACAGGAACGTGTGAAACCGGACCTCAAGGACGGTGATCACACTACAAAAGACTGTTGTCCTCTTCACCTTCTGTTACGCTGAATTCTGAAGACAGAGCCTTGCACTCGCCAACAGGTCGTATTCGAATGCAAGTCTTCCATGGTGTGATCATAGTCTTTCCATCAAGGTAGGTTCTCTTTGCTGTGACCTCTCCGATTGCCAGACCTTCCCATCCATCATTTCAGGCCGGATATGTGAATCTGCAGTCCTCATGTGCCCGCAATTGCAATGCAAATGTAACTGCCGGATATGTGAATCCTCAGGTTCGCTGGACCAGTCCTTTTCATCCGCACATGAATGGGGTGTATGCAAATTTCAAAAAGTTTAGTCACCTCCAATGGCATGATGAATATTTGGTTCCCTTTGGAATGACTCAGTGGGTTCTTGTGAAGGCCATCTTCTCATGAAGCAAACTTTGCTAAGGTTGTCGTTGGTTTACGGAAACTTCCAGCTTAAATGAACGGAATCTGAGTTCTGCTGCCTGTTTTTGTAACCGCTCATTACATATTCTAAAATCTTCGTGTCTACTGTTCAGGTCCAGTTCTCTGCCAAACAATATGCACGAGACAGTTGCTACCATGCAGTGATTTCCGGAGCAGCAAAAAGACGTTCATTTGCCAAGACAAGCAGAAAACAACAACAACGGTAGCATTCACGTCGTAAGCGCTTACAACACAATTGTCTTCCTAGTGTGCGAAGTAGTGCACTGTCACTTGTAGATTTCGCTGTGGGTGTGGACCTACTGTTTGTATAGACTCCCGACTGTGGGATATGCAAATCTTCTTACAGTTGTACTAGACCGGCAGACATTTGTTCCACGTCAGACGTTGGTACTTCTCAAGTTTTCAGTGGCGATCACGGAGAAGTGTGCAAGGTTTTGCACTACCGTACACTAGACTAAGTAGTTATCTCAGTGCGGGAGGTCATCGTCGATGACCTTCACTCACCTTTGGAGCTTCCGCTCTTCCAGAACTGTCCCCTGCAAATGAAAATTGGGAGGGGAGGTACTGTCTCGAATGCTACTGTAAGAGCAGTGATGACGAATCCATCATATGCCGACGTCCTAGTAGCAGTGGTCGCAACTCTGTTTCGAGGTTAGTATTACCTTGTCATGGCCATTCCTTCTTTAGGGAGGCAGTCTTTTGTTTTGTGGGCTATACTCATTGCATGTCTACCTCTGTTTCGCACTCCATTAGGACGTGAATATACACTGTTGAAGTCCCATGTCCACTTCTTTTTCTGATTGTAATGTTTTGTGGAGCAGAGTCACAAGTTTTTTCAGTATTAAGTACGGCGAGTTAAAGTGGTTTTCGGCACCCATCATGCCTAAGAGGAAACGCATGTACAAGACCGAGGTAATTTTGTACTCCTATGTCTATCGTCTTTCCACGCAGTAGAAGTCCTCGTTTTTTTGGCTAAGAACAGCTGAGCACATGGCAGAGTAGGTGGATGAACTTGAGCCTGAATTGCGTTCCCGTTTCAGAGAGAATGCGAGTACATGGAAACCTACGCCCAAGGAGAAGAAGTCCTGGATGCCGTCCTCCAGTGGTTGATGGATTAAAATGAAGTGAAGTGGCATAAGTTCACTTATAAGACGTGGACCATCGGTCGTGTGGCTCTAGCAACTCCGCATGGAGCCAGGGATTGTGTTATTTGGTTTAGGACGAGGGGGTACACACCCATAAGTTGGAGCCGTGTACTGGAATAGCCTTGAAAGCTGTGACAGAGTTGTGGTCACGTCAGTAATGAGTACGTTACTCAGTTGCGCGTCTTGTACAGGGAATAGTATTTCTAAGTGCTAGAAGCTGCGTCTACAGTACCGGGCGGTGCTCCGCACATAGTCGTGGCTGTCGCTTTTGTTTCCCAGAGTGGAAAACAACTGTTTTGCGGAAATATAATGTGAAATATATGTGTATTTCTTTTCTCATTGTACGCGTCCTGGAATTTCCGTGCATGGAGTGTGCTTCTGTATTTGAACAGCGATGACATTTTTCTTACTCACGGACACTGAAGTGAAGAATGTTTTGGTGGTGCAAGGCGTACGTGCTCATGTTGTTGTGAGCGCTTATTTATCCACCCTTGGTAAATAAGTGAGCACAACCAGGCTTTTGAGTTTTAGGTTTGATTCTCGTTCTATGGGTGCCTAGCGTAAATCCATTGTGCCTTCCAAGCAATGGATCTTTTCTAAATCCTAAACATACACAAGTTTGCAAGAACTAAAGAAATCAAGAAAAACTAACTTAAATTGCAAGTTTTACTCTAATTGGGTCGTACCAACTAGGCCACGGTGGTTTTTGAAATAAAGGTGATATAATCTAAATTTAGCCACATATAAAGATAGAGAATTTCATGCCATTTCCAAAAATATAAAACTCAACATTATGCGACCTTCCTAGCAAGAGTTTGGACGGATGAAGTTCTAGCTTTTATAAGTCTATTCAAACTTCATCCTTGGATTTAGACCCCTTCCCTATTCTATTTTACTTCAAGTTTTTGACTCTGACTCTATATTGCCAACTTCTACCTAAGTTCTAAGTTTGGACTTGGATGGATGAGTTTTATCCTATTTCATCCATATTCTAACCCAAAGTTCATCCGTTGTTTGCTACTAAATGATTAAGAATTTCTCCTAAGTTAGACTAGTTCTGGACTTTACTAAGTGCCTTCTACCTATTTCCAAATCTAATTCTTCTCTTTGATTACCTCTTTTAATAATTATTTGATCTTTATCCTACTTATGTGGCTCGGTGCTACTCTGAGCAGATTACTATTTTTAGATTTTTGTTAATTTTTCTTTGTAGTTCTTAATTCTAGCTTTCCAAAATGCTAAGACACGTGCTAATTGGACCTTCCTACTAGGAGTTATCAATGGATGAAGTTTGACCGCTAATCGGTACTTCAAACTTCATCCATGGTTTTCTACTAACCTACAACTTGAATTCTAATTTTTGTTTCACTTCTGGAGTCTAAATTTATGGTTCTACCTAAGTTTCTATTCTTGTTCCATTTGGATGAAATGTACTAAATTTCATCCAATATTACTCCTAAACTTCATCCGCCCATATCTCACTCGTTTTAGCTCCAAATTGTAAGTGTAAAATGGTTTTGGAAACCTCCAACTAGACTCTACAACATTACTACCCTGGTTCTTGAAACATTCCTATTATAGACACTTTGAATTGAATTTAGAGTTCGGTCCTACTTGTAAATGTCTATTTTTGAGAAATTGGAATGGATGGTTTAAAGTTAGGAGCTTACCTCGGAGTTGGAGTCATTGTTTAGGTAATTGTATACCCCTTCAAACTCCCCGTCATTTGCCATGTTTCGGAATTGTTTGGTAGTTTTGTCCACGGCTTAAAGTAGGGGTTTTAGTACAAGGTTTGCCAATTTCTTGAACTTCACTTTTCTTTTCTTTTTCTTCTAATCTCTCTTTCTCTTCTATACTATTCTAATTCAATTATTTCTACTTCAAAGGTTTGACTAGTCTTGAACTAAAATAATTGAAATCAACTCTCCAATAATAATTGACTCTTCAACTCCTTGGTCAATTATTATTCTATCCAAATTTCGATGGTTCTAATCGTTCTTCCTAGATTTCCACCTAATCCTATCTCTTCCTAAATCCTCTTCAACTTCTAAATTGCCACTTCATAATTCTAAATTGCCACTTCATAATTCTAAATTGTCACTTCATCTCTTCCATTCTAATTTATTTGAGTTTTGAGAGCTACTATGCTACTTAGAGAATTTTGGCAATGGAAACGTTGCACCAAGAGTTCTTTTCTTAATTGTTTCCTACCTACTAAATCCTACTTCTACTTGCTAATTTTATTTCACTAGTGTATGTCTCTTCCTATCTTTTTAGAATACCAAGCGGTTTGCTTGTAGTGTTAGTTTGCCTTTCTAGTATCAATTTTTTGAGTCCCAACTCGTTTTTTCCAAATTTTGATTCACGGCCTAGAGTTCAGAACAAGCAGTTCGAAGCAAGGCAGTTCGGAACAAGGCAGCCAGAACAAGGCAGTCCAGAACGAGCAGCCAAAACAAGCAGTCATAATGAAGCAACCAAGCAGCAGTCTCTTCTTACGAACCCCCCCCCGATGCCTTAAACGTGGCGGCTACTGGGCTCCCGGGCGGAATTGGCTCCCGTGCGACTTGGGGCTCCCTGCCTGGACCTTGGGGCTCTGTACGGCTTGGGCTCCCTTGCAACTTTTTTTCTGGATGTTCAAAACTCAAAACCACTTGAGATCTCTTTTCCTCTAATGTTTTAAATCAAGGCTTGTTTCTTTTTTGGGTGGCTAAAGGTCTAAATCACATGTGAACTTTGGAGGCTAAGCACTAGTTTTTGGATACTAAACTTGGAATTCCACAACAAATATTTTGGAAACTAAACTTGGAGTAAAAAGTGGCCACTTCTAATTTTGGGGGTTTTTTTGGAGTAAGAAAGTCAAAGCTTCGCCGTGCTTTGATAAATCTCCAATTTTCTAAGACAACTCAAATGAAGCAAAGTCAAAGCTTTGCCGTGCTTTGATAAATCTTCAATTTTCTAAGACAACTCAAACGAAGCAAAGTCAAAGCTTCGCCGTATAAGGAAAAACAAATAGAACCGGGGGACAAGGGAAGCCAAAGTACCACATCAAGAGTTAAACTAGCACTTAACCAAGGCCAAATAACACATACACACAAACTTAGGGGAACTTCTCAATTAAGGAGTTTCCACTTAAGCCCATGCAACAACAATTAGGCACTAGAGGGCCCCCTAAGCGGCATCGCCAAGGTACGGAGGGGGCGTTCTCTAGGATTAGTGCCAAGTAATAAGAACCACGCAATAAAACCCGCAATAAACCACAACAAGTTAAGTAAGAGCAAGCTTTAAAGGGACCCCAATGTCCTTCAAAGAGAGCTCCCAAAACACCAACAATGAAGCTAAAAATGCTTCAAAAACACACAAAATTGGCAACGTGGCCTAAAACGGCCAAAATCCAACTAAATGGACCCAATTGTGTAAAATGAGCCAAAATATGGCTACAAGGGGTGTTTGTGAGAGAAAAATGAGCCCCCTTATATACATTTCCAAGGGTACTCACCCCCTCTCTTTTCCTAAGTCGTAAACTTATCAACTAAGATTTTCATCCTAATCTTTAATTTTTGACTTTCTACGCTGGTCCAAATGTCTAACTTTTGGTGATTAACTCCAAATTGAAAATCAATTGCGCCGTTGGCTTCAGAAGGCCATTTTTAGTCTAGAAAAACTCCCCACCCCTTAACCAAACTCCAAAAAACGCAACATAACCTACCGCTAACTGAATGCCAAAACGGGGTAAAAATCCAAATCTTGAAGGTTGACTTTTCTGAGAAAAGTAACTAGCCTAGGTTCTTTAGTAGGTATGGGGGAATAAAAAAAGACCTAACTTTGACCTCATTCCGATTTCGTATGCTCCCGGTACGCAAGTCAACTCCACCGTAAACTTCAATTTCGACAATTTCCGGGGAATCTCGCTGGTTCGGGTACTTCTGGCTATCGGAATGTCTTGAAACTTGGTGGGGCATCTTATTAGCATAAAAGAAGATAATCTAATTTTTAGTGAGATTCTACTGCAACCTGGGTAATTTCTAGGAATTTCTCATCGTAGGTTTTGGCGGTTGACCGTCCGGAAGGGCATCTTCTACAAGTCAGAAAATTCCGAAACTTCTTATGGAACCTCTCATGGAATTCTACAAATGATGTGCAAGCTCATATTTTTACTTTGCACAAAGGTCAGAGGAAAATCAAATTCTGCCTTCTCCTTTTAATTCTGGCAACTAGGGAATCTTTCACATACAAGGGAATCTTGGCAAGCCGATTTCGCCATTGAGTCCCAAATGTAATTTCCAACCTAGAACACCATAATCCATACGTAGATTCCTCTTACAAGTCCATCTTGAGTTTGTAACTCCTGCAGGCCAACAATTAGGGTTTCTGCTATTTCTTCGATGCTACGGGGAAAGTGAAACCTATCTTTGGGAATGGACTTAGAACCTCAATGGTGTTCCCTCGGACCAATTTTAGCCATAAGATGTCACATGTACCGTAGGTCTGGGCTGTTTGGATCAGGTTAGCCCTTAATTCTACTTTTTACCGATATTTTCACATTTTAACCTATGTACAAGTGGAAATGGGATTTATTTGGGGAGAAACAACCTATAAGGGACCAAATGCTATATTGGTACGTGACATACCTATTTTGGTTTTACACTCGTTTTTGGGCTTTTTGTATATAAAACTATACTTAAATTTGTAAAAATTAAAAAAAAGAAAACTGTGAGTCCCCAGTGACAAATTGGAGGCTCACAGTTGTGCATTATGTTGCAATCCTGTACTAACTTTTATTTATCCTCATGTCCTCTACGATGAGGATAAACACTGAAATTAGACTAATTGAATATCAATATTGCGCACAGAATTTGGGGAGTTGGTGACAGTTCAGAGACCGCGTGCTTGTTCATTGAGGCCTGCATATTCCAAACGACGGAGAGGTGGGAGTAGACACAGAAATCTGTCAGAGCACTCAAACCTCTTCCACTATCCATGTATGCAAGCAAACCTCAGAGTCCCCTGTATTGACGGTTACGGAGGTGCACAGTGCGGGTGCGTCCCCTTCTGCTCACTTTGAAAAACTTGTTATGAGACCTACCACCAGATGGAAAAGAACAATACGTTAGCAAAGTAGTAGAGACAAGAAGATAGAAATGGGAATAAAGAGGAAACTAATCGTTATAGGGTTAGAGGAGTAGCCACGTCGCACTATTATGTACAGTTCGTATTTAAATTTTCTGGGACTTTTAGGTTGTACATGTCGATACAGTTGGAGGCATTGAGAAGTGAAACAACGACGACATGGATCACATGTAATATCATGTCGTTGCGAAAGGGTTCATGACGCACATGGTATTTGAAAGTAGACTGACGACGGAGAAAAGTTCGTAACAGAATGCACATGCGTCTTTTTGTTACGCCTGTGCTTACATTCTAGGAGTGCAAATGACTGTTTTTCATCTTCTTTACCATGCATGAAACTTGTTCCCTGCACTGCTGCGTCTATAAAAGTGAGGACAAGGTCCATGAAAGTGAACCCGTGATTGCTATGTCGTGGACGAGCATACTCTTCATCTCCGTGTAGTACACGCTACAGAAAGAATTCCAACAACGAAGTGCGGCGGTACTTGAATTTTCCACAATGTTGAATACGAGGACCCTCACGTCTTCAATGTGCAATTAAATGTACATTCACAAAATGGTATGGGATGGACAATTCCCCATACATGCACAGAATGCAGTGACAATGTTTTCTTCGGAACTCCCTTGAATAATTATGCTGCTTGTCGTCATGCTATGAAGTGGACGTCCTCGAACAAATGCTTGCACACTCTGTGAAGAGAAGCGCGAAGGAGTTAGCATTTCAGATGTGGAAGTGCGGGTGTTTTCACGGTTTTGTTCAAGAGAGGATTATGAGTGTGCCTTCAGAAGGGTAGCTATACCAGCAAGAAGCGTACGTGGAACATCAGTTTTATCGTGAAATTTGTTGTTGAAGTAGGTACGTTGCTGGGAAGGACGAGAAGAGCAGGCATTGCAGGCAACCGGACGAATTGCATAGCGGACATGGCATCGTCAGCGAGGTTGTCGGCAGCATATCACATCGAACGTGCCATCGCATCTAGAGAAGGATTATCAGAGTATTTGTGTGCATGTAAAAAGTGCAGAGGCGCAAGAACCCTGAAGGTTGACAGTCGCTCGCCACCATAGGGTACATGGACGAGATCCGTATCTACAATACCCTGTGTTGGTAAGGATCTCCTGACTGCATGTTAGAATTGAATGTCCGTTTGCTCAAGAAATTGTATCCCATTGTTTATGTGCGCTGCGGGGGCCTCATGTTCTTTGTGTGAGGGACTGCATGCAGCAGTTCGGAGATCATCCATGATCTAACGACTTATTGTTCCTGCAGACTGACGCTGGACAGAGCATCGCAGTTCCCACAGACGAAGGTATGGAAGAACAAGAAGATTACTTCCATGGGGTGGAAGCGGGTGAAAGAGGCCCGGATACATTCATCTGGCCAGAGAGGACGTCTGTGGACGTCACAGCGGCTATTCAGCATGCCTATGCACGTGTGGACAATCTCCACGATGAAATTCATTCGGCAGCATCACCTGAGCAGAATGACATGGAGGCGGACTTTGATTTTGAAATGTACGGTCCGGCTTACAAAGAGTTGCTGCGGGAGGCCAATGAATTAGTCTTCGAAGGGTGCAAGCTGAATCGACTGGAAGTTTCTATTGTTTTGATCACGATGTGCAGCTTGTATTCTATCCCTTTCACTTTTGTGGACAAGTTGCTGAAGTTTCTCTCGCAGGACTTACTTCCGCGATCAAATTGCTTGCCCCGCACTTCATACGAGGCAAAGCGAATTGTGAAGAAACTTGGATTGTCGCATGAAGCCATTCATACCTGCCCTGATGGCCATATATTGTTTTGAGGGGACAAGGCAAACTAGGTATCATGTCCGCACCCTAGCTGTGGGAAGTCACGGTACGTGGAAGGATTGACCACTATCCCCTGCAAGGTGCTTCGGTATTTCCCAATAGTAGACCAGCTGCGCCGATTGTTCCAATGCCCCCGAATTGCTGAAATGATGACGTTTCATGAGAGAAACAAGTCCGAAGATGGTGTAATGAAATCGGTAGTTGACGGGGAGCAGTGGAAACATATAAACGACACCTACCCAGATTTTGCTGCCATTCCGACAAATCTCCGTATAGGGCTTGTAGGGCATGGAGTTAATCCGTATGGGAACCAGTCTACGAAGCACTCGGTTTGGCCTTTTGTTGTGGCAATCTACAATTTGCCACCATGGATGACCACAAAAACTTTCTTCCTTAAACTAGTAATGATAATTCCAGGGCCGCAGGCGCCCGCAGCGGAGGTGATCGATGTGTACATGGAGCCCTCCGTAGAAGATCTTTTGAAATTATGGGACGGAATTCCGGCAATTGATATGTCAAAGCCCGTGGGCCACAGAAAATTTACTTTGCGCGCAATGTTGATGTGGTTGGTCCACGACTTCCCAGCATACGGCCTTCTCTTCGGCCAGCAAACAAAGGGCTATAAAGGTTGCCCCGCGTGCGCAGAAGAGACGTCCTCAGAGCATTCTGGCATTTTGAAAAAGATGATATACTTGGGAGCCAGGAGATTTCTGGACTTGCAGCATCCGTTCAGAAGTGCCCGAAGAGCTTTCAATGGACAAGCAGAGAGATGCCTTCCTCCACAGCGCCGGAGCGGGCACCAAGTATATGCTGACCGTAAAGAGCGTGAGCAATTTATTAATGAAGGAGGATTGGAGGATTCGGAAGAAGACCCAGTGAAGAAACATGGAGTGAAACGAGTCAGCTTGTTTTTCCGGTTACCGTATTGGGCGGTAAGAGCAATTCCCTTGCATTGTCACGTGCAATGTTGAACCTGTATGTATGGAAGCTAAGGTATCGCTCGTATCACTATTCAAACGAGGGTTTGCTTGGTGGTCGACTGTAATGGCGGGGAGGGGGAAGGTCTGTACTGGTAATGTTGATCGTGACGTGTCATGATTGTCAAAGATGTGCGTGACTTGCTCTCTCTGAAGACGGAGAGTGCAGTGACGGAAGTCTGAAATTGAACAATTTGATTTGTTTATCTGTAGCGGTTTTCCTTCCTGTTTGGAGGTCTCGAAGCTCAAGTGTTGGCGTTTTTGAAAACCGTATTTCATGTGGTGGGTGAAATAGTGAGGAGCACGTGAAATTATTCTTCTATGGCACAAAATTGTATTGTTAGAGGACAGGAATTGCTGCATTTCCGAAGTGGATGAGTCCAACGTTTCTAGGGGGTCGGATAGAGAGAGTGAGATTGAAGAGCGACAGATATGCCATTAGTTCAGAACTGAGCAGTGGAGGTTCATGTAATGCCAAGAATGTAATGTATAGTATCGGGAACGATGATTTTCTTCTTGGAATGATTGTTTGGGGTATGGCATTACTTCTTTATTCCCTGTCAGTGTTGATCCATGGCAACGTTTCTGACGATGTATATTTGGCCATTGTAGGATCTACCATGCAGGCACACTCTTGATGTAATGCACTGTGAAAAAAACATTTGCGAGACTTTGTTGAAGTTCCTTCTCAGCGAAAACGACACACCAGGAGTGCGTCTGGATTTGCAAGGACGGCAAGTCCGGGAGCACTTGTGGCTTCGAGAGACCTTTCCCGGGAGCGAGCGCTTCGTCATGCCGCATGCGGAGTACGTGTTGTCCAAGACCGATAGAGACATTTTCTTTCAGACGCTTCAAGCGATGAAAATGCCAAGCGGATATGTGTCTAATATTTGCAGGAAAGTAGAGAAGGGGAAGCTTCGAGGTCTGAAGTCTCATGACTTCCACGTGATAATGCAACAAATTCTTCCTGTTTGCGTTCGAAACATTGAGAACCAAGAATTAGCGTCTGCCATTATCAGATTAAGCAGGGTCTTTCAAAGAGTGTCTGACAAGGTCATTAGCAAGGACTCAAAGTACCAACTCCTTCGCGATGTCGCAGAAACTATGGTATTGCTTGAGAAGCAGTTACCACCTTTGGCATTCACTATAATGATGCACTTGCCGTATCATATAGTGCAAGAACTATTTCTTTGCGGTCCCGTTCACAGTCGTTGGATGTATCCATACGAGCGATATTACAAGGGACTGAAGAGTTATGTGAGGAATCTTGCAAAATCGGAAGGCAGTATGGCAGCCAGTTATGAGTTGGAGGAAGCAGCGGGGTACGTGACGGAATACATGTCCAATTACACTCCGACGTGTACAAGGGTGTGGGATTCGGAAGAGGATGCGACCATGGTAGACAAAATATTGGAGGAACGGGGCACTCCAAGTACGCTCACAGACGACCGTAGAGAGCTCTTTCACAATTTTGTGATTGATACGTCGGGTTACTTTGAAGAGCATCGTCAGTAAGTGTAGTTATTTTGGTCTCTTTGTAGTTGATATTGTCTTCTATTGGAATGTCTTCATAACATTCACTACGGCTGCTTGCATTTGTTTTGTTCATTGCATTGGGGCACTACAGAAAGAGAAGCGCAGGACCCATTGAGGCACACATTGTCGTCGAAGAAGAAGTATGGCGTCTTGAAAACGCAGGGGAAATTGTAGAGTCATTTGCAGGAATAAATTCTGTACCTTATTTTCAGGAGTTGTGCATAGGAAAATAATACTGAGTTGCTGATAGCGCAGGCGTTACAGCAAGCTGAAGCTTCAAAGGGAAGAGGAGAGGAGAATGTGGCGACGACGACACCCTCACAGGAGCGGCAGAAGAAGCGTCCCTTATCCTGGTAATTTAAGTGAGTTTCCGCCCTTCTCGGATTAGTTGGAGTATGATGTGGAGTCCGCAGTGGCCGGTGGATTTGAAGTTTCGGACATAGTGGTCGATGTTTCCATACCTTTAAAATTCCAGTGCAAAAAATTTCGGAGCATGTGGGCCTTTGGTACGCGATTCCGGGTGGCCAGTTACAAGAGTACGTTGGAAACGCGAGACAGCGGCGTCGCAGCCACATTCATCAGACCCTGGCGGGCTAGTGCAAGGGACACAAATGTTGTTGAAGCGGATGTGGAATATGTCGGCGAATTGGAGGAGATAGTTGAGCTCGACTATCGCCGGACATGTGTAGTAGTTCTTGTCTGTAGATGGGTTAGAGCGAACTACCGCGGGCCAAATGCAACGGTGAAGCAAGACAAGTGGGGGTTCACCCTAGCAAATTTTTGGTCATGCAAGCGTTTCGGTAAAGAGTTTTTCGCCTTCCCGAAGAATTGCGAACAGGTCTTTTTCAGTGACGCTCCTGAATCCCCTGGTTGGAGAGTTGTATTGCGACGTGAAATTCGGGGCAGGAGAGTTGGTAATGACCAGCAAGAAATTGGCAATCCCATGTTATTTGCAAGGGGAGAGGACTCTGACCACGAAGGTCTGCGACCCCCTGAGAGAATATCGGAGGACATACAGAGCCAACCTGTAGCATGCAGAGAGATACGACGGCAGGATGTATTTCAGGAAGCGCCAGCGGAAGACGAATTATATGATCGTGACCTCGGGGATTCGTCAGCCTCAAATTGAAGAAGTCATGAGGGGGGTGCTGAACATCCGGTGTACCGCTATTCTTGTGAGGAGTGTGATGCATAAATTAAAGTAGTTATAGGTTGTTTTGTAGGAAGTACGCTGTATGTATTAAGCATACGTATGGAGCAGCGCGGAAGTGACATGGAGGACTCGGGCTGTCGTATTCCTACTTTGCTGGAGATGGCGGAGAAGAGGAGCAGGTTCAAGGAATGAGACGTGTATGCTGAATTCAGGGAATTGGAGTTTGCAAGCCCAATGTTACCGTCATGGAACTAACATTGGCGTCACCGTCATTGAACGGCGGCGTTGGCATTGTCGGTGGGGCTATGATCGAATGAACAATGAAGGACACTCACACTCGGCATGGCAGTAATGTAAGTTTTGGCGAAGATGAAGCATGTGGACAAGAAGGGAAGTGACAATTGTGGAACATGGACGATCATTTCTGTGCAGATCAAGGTCTCCGTGAAAGTGATTTAAGTGTGCGGAAGTCCTAGTGTTTGAGAAGTGTGTACTGTCTTGCACTTCAGTGGACCCAGACAGTCATGCATATTTCTGATGTTTGGAAGAGAGCTGTGGCTTACAAAGTGACAGGTCAGCTGCGTTTGTGGAAGAGGTTGGATTCTGAATGATTGAAGGTGGCCGAATAGTGGATGGAGCAATCGATGGTGGTGTAGGATGTAGATGTGTGTGCACAGACATCTCAGGCGGCAGGAAAGTTTTTTCAGTGACGAGGAGGCGTATTTGACTGACGAGTGCGGAGTTTGTCAGTAAGCGATTTGTCTGATCAGCCTGTGATTCAGAAGTAGGAGTTCAGCATTTGGAGGGCAAATATGGAAGGGGGTCTTCATGAAGACGGTGACGTTGTAGTGCAGAATTCCTGAGGAACTGAGAATGCAGTCTTGATTTCCAAGTTCACGGTGGTCGTTTGAAGGAAGAAACTTTAATTTCGCACAGACTGAGGACGCTTTCCCCCATGACGGTGTCCTTTGCAATGGCGGAATTGAAATGCTTGAAGAAGCGCGTGCCAACCAAATGTTGGGCAGGTATAGTTGGAAGCAAAGTGCAGAGAGCAACGGCAGGCGCACAAACGAAATCACTGCCGACAGACTTGTCGGCAGTGAAAAGATTATGGACAGTTATAGCTTCCTCTCTTAAGCAGAAGGTGGGAAGGTAGGCAGGGTCACAGTAGAAGAACTTGTCAATTTAGGACGACGCTAAGGCTTTACGCAAGACTTCCCTGTAGGAAAGGGTAGTTCTCTGGTTTCCTCATTTCCGTTGTGGGAACTGACATTGTCATCTTTTGAAAATTTCTGGAATTGGAATATTGATCCTGTAATTGTTGTTCTCTCTTTTTCTTGCCAGTATTGCGTCGGCCACCTTTAAGTAAGCTTTCATTTTGGATGTGATATATCAGATGTCGAAATATATATGCATGTGATATACTGCAGTTGTGTGCAAAAAAGCCAGCGAACGATGAAAAAGAAACTATGAATGCCTACATTGGATGAATGAACTTGTCAGAAGGGCACCGTTCAGTACAGAGATAATGGTTTTCCGTTCCCAGCAACAGAGACTGTGTTGAACAGGACTACCAAAAGCCAATTTCAGCCTAAAAAACTTTTTCATGTTGGTTCCAACACAATCCTCTTGGTTTGGTCTTGATTTTGCTCGATCCTCCAGTAGTGTGGGGGTGGGAGGTCTTGAGTATTTCCGACAATGAATAGTATCCGAAATTCAAAACATTTGACCGAAGGTGGACAAAATACCACTTGAGGTGCTTGATTTTTAGGGTACTGTGAATGAAATCCGGATAGTTTGGTTCGCATTACCTTTCTTTAGAAATGAGAGCTCTTGATTTTCTGAATGATTTTGTGTTGGCCGGATAACAAGCCAGTTCTGCTATTCACTCTTGTGCTTTCATTCGACTAAGATGGTGGGGGGGGGGAGAAATTTTGTTGCTATACTCTTGAACCTTGACCTACAGAATGGCACAATAGTATTGCTATGTAAGCCTTAGTGGACCAAATATTAACTCGGGTGTATTACAATCAATGGGCGAGACTGAAATCGTATCTTTAGTCTGTGTATACTCAATCCCTCTCATACTACGGTCTCAACAACAAGACTCTTTTCCAAGGGTGGCAGCTCTTGAGTCTTTTCAACTTAAAAAGGTTGCTGTCGGACAAATCGCTCCCAGTTTGTTTGATCCTTCTTGGTCAAATTCTTGACTCCAATGCTTAAAATCTAATTTCCTGTTGATGAGATCAAGTTTTTGAGTTTTGCATTCCCTCAAAGCTGGCGAGGGGGTATGAGTCCAAATTATTTTTCGAACTCGGTTTGCAATGTTCGGTGCTTTATCGTTCGCCTGAGCAGCCCTGAGCCCAATCCATATAAGAGTCTTGGCACCAAGACTCTTCTAAGGAGAGGGCAGCTCTTAAGTTTTTAGATCCATTCCTTGTTTTTTGGTTCCTCAGTGACCAAATTATTGACTTGGATGTGTTATTTCTAGTTTTTCTGGTGTCATCAAGATGAGGCTATTTCAGTTTGCATTAGAGTCTCGGATGGCAAGGAGTGTGATTCAAATCATTTATTCTTGAACTTGTTTGGTTGTTGTATCTGCGTAACGTTCAGCTGAGCAAGCCTGGGCCCAATTCTACAAGAATCTTAGTGCCGAGACTCTTCTAGGGGGTGGCAAATCATGAGCATTTTCAACGAACATACGTTTGAGACAGGCAAACCAATCATGGTTTGTTTTGACTCAGTTTTTTGAAAGCTGCCTAGTTTCTTATCCATTAAAGTGTAAATGAGTCTGTATAAGCCCGATCTGCCTCCAATTGCAGTTTTGGCGCCAAACTCTTCGTTGAAGGTAGATCTTGAATTTTTCCAACATACACAAGTTGCCGTTGGACAAACTTTTGTCCTGACAGGTAAGCAGATATTATGATTCATAATTGAGATATAATAGCTACCAGAGTGGGATTCTTGTTCTTTGTATGTCTAGATTCTTCGGAGAGGGGGTAAATTTTAACATATTTGAGCAATTCTCAACATCCCTGAATGAGGGCCAAAAGATTTTTGTGCAAAACAAAGACCGCCACCTAGGTATCTTGGTACCGAGACTGTTCCCAGGCTTAGTCACCCCTTGACCATTTCTCAATTTTATATGCTTTCTGTTCCATTCATTTTTGTTCCGTAGTGGGCAGCTTCAAACATTGACTTGATTGATTTAGTATCTCTTAATTCTTCTGAGGATATACTGATTCACATAGTTAGGACTCAAAGGATAATGGAGAAGGGTATATATAGAAGCAGAAGACATCATTTTCTCGGAGCCATATACTGGGGTGTAAAATTTGTACTTGTGACAAATGAATCGGATGATTTTTTGGTAGTCCACTAGCAATGTTGTACATGACCAAGACTCCCCAATTAAGTGTCTCAGCACCGAGACCGTATTGGAGTAGGGTCGCCTCTTGGCCATTTATTAAATCTAGAGTGGGAGACTTGAGGCATCGGAGTCCTCATTTTTGTTCTATTGTGGACTGTATTACATTTTCACGGTTCGTATCAGATGTGATGTTATGCATCTGGATATCTAGCATTGAAATATGCGTGATGATAGGATTTGAGGGTGAAAAATGGATTGTATGCTTTGTTGACTTTTGTCGTTTTGAGCGTTTGAGCTATGTTCACTTGAAGATATTTTTTTGCTTTCAAGCTTCAATGTGGCAGTATCCTCCATATCAGTTAGAAACTTATCTTGATTCCTTTTCGGTTTGAAAGCACTTATGTACATGAGCGAGCGTCTTTCTGGGAGAGTCTCGGCACCAAGACCGTCCTTCGAAAGGGACTGGTCTTGGCCACTTCTCGAAATTGCCTGGGGTGCCACGGAACATTCGACTCCTAATTTTTTTGATCGTTCGTGAACTGCTTTAGACTTTGTCTACTTTGTTTGACTATCTCTTAATTTGACTTTAAGTTTTCTGATTTAAAGTCATTGCACAAAAGCACTCGTGCAGGATTCATGTCATTGGAGTGAATTCGTGGCCGTATTGGACACTCAACTTCCATATCAGTTTGAATTATCTCTTTTTATAATATAATCTCGGTCGATTCCTTTTTGGTTTGAAAGCACTTCTGTGTATGACCGGACCTCTCTCCAGGAGAGTCTCGGCACTGAAATCGTCCTTGGAAGGGGACTGGTCTTGGCCACTTCTCGAAACTGCCTGGGGTGCCACGTGAGACTTGGTACCAAATTATTTTGATTTGTTCGTGAACTACTTTCTATCTTTCTCTACTATGGTTGAAGATCACCTAATTTGACCTTTAATTCTTGATTCAAATTTATTGAAGGAGAGCACTTGGCTGGATTCTTGTCTCTGCAAAAAATTTGCAGCCGTATAGCACACTTGGAAGACCATATCAGTTCTAATTTTCTTGTTTCAAGTATAGTATTGGTCGATTTCTAATCAGTTTAGAAGCACTTGCGTGCATGACCTAGCCCCTCTCTGGGAGAGTCTCGGCACCAAGACCGTCCTTAGGAGGGGTCTAGTCTTGGCCAATTCTGGAAACTACCTAGGGTGATAAGCGGGTTTTGGAATCCAATTATTTTTTTTAGTTCGTGAACTGCTTTCTATCCTTGTCTACTCTAGTTGAATATCTCCTGATTCGACCTCTAGTTTCTTGATTCAAACTTGTCGAAGGAGAGCACTAGACTAGATTCTTGTCTTTCTCATGAATTCGTGGCCGTATTGGACACTTTGAAGATCATATCAATTTGAATTTTCATGTTTCATAAATAGTATTGGTCGATTTTTTTTTAATTGAGATGCATGTGTGTCCGTGACCGAGCCCCTCTCCAGAAGAGTCTCGGCATCGAGACCGTCTCTGGGAGGGGCCAGGTCTTGGCAACTTCTCAAAAATTCCTAGGGTGCCACGCGAGACCCGACTCCAAATTATTTTGGTTCGTCCGTGAAATGCATTTTATCTTTGTCTATTGTAGACTGTGGTTGAATATCTCCTGATTCGACCTTTAAATTCTTGATTCAAATTTGTCGAAGGAGAGTGCTTGACTAGATTCCTCTCGTTTTGATGAATTACAACCGTATTGGACACATTGAAGCCCATATCAGTTTGAGTATTCATGTTTCAAAAATAATATTGGTCAAATTCAGTTAAAATTAGAAGCACTTATATGCATGATTGAGCCCCTCTCCAAAAGAGTCTTGGCACCAAGACCATCCCTAGGAGGGGCTAGACCTTGGCCATTTTTCAAAACTATCTGGGCTGCCACGCGACATTCGACTCCCAATTTTTTTTATTGTCCGTGAAATTCTTTAGACTTTGTCTACTGTGTTTGAATATCTCGTTATTTGACTTTCATTACTCAAATATCATCAAAGGACAAAGGTGATCACAAGTGCGGTGTTCCTACTTCTTTGATGAATCCGTGGCCAAATTAGACACTGAGCTACTACTTCATACACATATTTTTTTAAATGTTTCTCTAAAAAGTTGGAAGTTCTAAAAAGTTAGATTTTTTTTTAAATGTGCATAAAGTAGTGCCCTCCAAACATTGTCTTGGCACCGAGACGGTGTTTGGAGGGCACTACCTCATGCACATTTTTTTTTAAATGTTTCTCAAAAAATTTGGAAGTTCTAAAAATTTAGATTTAAAAAAAAAAATGTGCATGAAGTAGTGTCCTCCAAACCCCCTCTCGGCACCGAGACGGTGTTTGGAAGGCAATACCTCATGCACATTTTTTTTAAACGTTTCTCTAAAAAGTTGGAAGTTCTAAAAACTTAGATTTTTTTTTAAATTGTGTAAGAGTCAGTGCCCTCCAAACATAGTCTTGGCACCGAGATGGTGTTTGGAGGGCACTACCTCATGCACATTTTTTTTTAAATGTTTCTCTAAAAATTTGGAAGTTCTAAAAACATAGACTTTTTTTTAAAATGTGCATGAAGTAGTGCCCTCCAAACCCCCTCTCAGCACCGAGATGGTGTTTGGAGAGCACTACCTCATGCTCATTTTTTTTTAAATGTTCTCTAAAAAGTTGGAAGTTCTAAAAACTTAGATTTTTCTTTTAAATTTGTGCATGAAGTAGTGCCCTCCAAACAGTCTCGGCACTGAGACTATGTTTGGAGGGCACTACCTCATGCACATTTTTTAAAAATGATTCTCTAAAAATTTGGAAGTTCTAAAAACATAGATTTTTTTTTTAAATGTGCATGAAGTAGTGCCCTCCAAACCTCCTCTCTGCACCCAGACGGTGTTTGGAGGGCACTACCTCATACACATTTTTTTCTTAAGTGGCTTCATTTTACTTCATTTGTTGAATTTTCAAATTCAACAAACGAAGTAAATGGAAGTCATGTGTAGTGCGTTCTAAAGCTAGATACCTAAGGTAGCAAGCTCTAGATTGCACTTTCTTAAATTCTGATGGTTGATTATGAGAAGTGGAGGTCTTTGTACTAGTGGGGTAGTAGTTGGGGAGACAATCCATGTGGGATATGTAAATTAGAAACAATAGGAGCTCAACCACTCATAGTTTAGGCAAATGCAGGAATTGTATTAAAAGTCAATTTTCAGACCTCGTTTAGGCATAGTAGAATATCGTTTTTCAAAAAACTTTGAATTAAAATAAGTTGGGTAATCAAGCAAAGTTTTATTTCCAAAAATCCTTTTGAGGTTTTGATACTCCAAATAAAAGTTGTGGACAAATTTCAAAGGAGGGCTAGAAGGGACATTTTTTGGCACATTTTCAGACACCTTCTCTGAAATTTGTCCATAGCTTTTTATTGAAATCTCAAAACCTGAAACGGATTTTTGGTGATAAAACTTTGCTTGATTACCCAACTTGTTTTTAGTTCAAAGTTTTTTGAAAAAAAATATTCTACTATGCCTAAATGAGGTTTGAAATTTGACTTCTTAATAAAATTTCTATGTTTTGACAATGAGCGGCCAAGGTCTCTACTTCAAGTTACTTGTGATACTCTTTGAGGACTCATGATGGACAATTGATTTCTTTATAATAACAATCTCTTTTCCCCCTCCTTCTCACTTAATGTCAATGAGGAAGTCTTTCACATTGCCATCAAAAGTTTTGGTTGATAGTAGATGGTCATTGGACTATTTTGGACATTTGCTTTATTTTCCACAACTTGGTTAAAGTTCAAGTAGCATCCAAGTTAAAGGTGCTCAATAATCAGACTTGGAGAGATCACTTAGTGCACATATTGGAAACCACGTGAGATCTAAGATAGGGTACTATATATTTATTGTACCTAAAATTGAAAACAATATTATATCTAATATAAAGAGTGTAGAATTTCATATAGGCTATTATAACTAATATAGGGTTATGTTTTATACCATGTAGTAGATTTTACATAGGTAAAATATAGGGTGGCAATAATATGTGAGAGAAAATAATTTTGTAGAGTGGGTATTTAATATCCTTAAAGAAGAGATGAACAAAAAATGACACATGATTTGTCCTAAATTATCCCTGAACCTTGGATGAAGAGCTCTAGTTGCCTCAAGAAATATCTTTAAAGTCTTTTGAAGTCATTTAAAATTTGAAAAATCTATCATTAATTTTTTCTTTAATATACTCTTATTTGTTATGAAAGGTATGAACTGAGAGCTTGGTGATCAATCATTATTAGGTGTATAAGAGCTTGGTGGTCTTCAAATTTGGATAAAAGTTTTTTAAGAGCTAAAAAGCTTTTCATCCAAGTTTGAAGACAACCAAGCTCTTACACACCTAATACTTAATAATGATAGACCACCTAGTTCTTTCATACCTTTTTACTATTTGGAGTGAACAAATATGAATATATTAAAGCCAAATTCATGATAAATTCTAGGTGACTTTAAAGTCCAATTATATTGTAATTATATAATGTCATCTTTTCTTTGCTGAAATACTTACACTCGATCATTGTATTCATTAGAATATATTGTAGATGATTAGTAATAAGTTGTTTGACAAAACTAGAGTGTATTATTTATAGCCTGTAAATGTATTTGTTTGGCCATAGTACATTCATCCAAATATATTGTATTTTAGTTTTTAGTAACCATAAAAAAATGATTTGAAAGGACAAAAGAATAAAGAAAAAAGGATAAAAAATAGTAATAGGAAAAACAATCATATAACACCTATTAGTTTCAATTTTTAAATCTAATATGAGGGCCAAAAAATTGGATTCAAAAAGGATTATAAATTGGATTATAAATAATATAGGGTTCTATTAGAATGGCAATTTAGAACTATTTTTAACAATAGAATATATTAAATTACAAAATATTAGGTAAATAGCCCCTCATAAAATATCCCCTGATCTCACGTATATACTAAACCTCTAAGCTAGTGACTCCCCCATGTAATCAAATTTAAAGTTCATTAAAGTACCTTAACCTTGATTATTGAACACTTAAACTTGGATTTGGAGCCACTGACAATCACCTGACGGAAGGTGAGCGAGAGTAGGAGAAAAATAAATCCCTAAGCCTAAAAAAAGGTAAACTTTGGGGTCCTTTAAGGACTGCAAAGCGGCCCTCCAGAGGCCTAATTATTTCTCTAATGGTAGTGCCCTCCAAACCTCCTCTTGGCACCAACAAGGGTTTCGGAAGGCACTATCTCATATTCTCATGCAACTTTTCATTTTTTCATTTTACTTGTTGTAAAGTGAATCTCGTCAAACATCATTAATTATTGATTAATGTTTGTAAAATATGCATGAAGTAGTGCCCTTCAAACCCCCTCTCGGCAACAAGAGGGGGTTTGGAGGGCACTACTTCGTACAACTTATTATTTTAAATCCTGATTGTTTGAAATGAATCTTGTCAAAATTTGTTAGTTGTTGAGTAGTGTTTATAAAAGTTCCATGACTCTTCACCAACAAAAGGCCTCTCGGTGCTGAGAGAGGCTTCAAGGGTGCTAGTTTATGGAATTTTAAAAAAAAAAAGTTTATGATGGCTTTTTTTTTAATCTCAAAATGTTTCAAGAGTTGGGGCGTTTAAATTGAGTTGTTTTGACCACATGAACCCGCCTAAGGCTTCTCGGTGGCGAGAAGTTCTTTGAAGACTCTTACTTTGGAAAATTTAATTTTTTTTTGCATTATTGATGTCATTATTTTTTATCTCTTCAAGTTTTGTTTACTCTTTATATTAATTTTGGAGGTTCCGATTAGCTGCACGAGCCCCTAGTTTTCTTTGGCAATAGTGGCCTTTGGGGCTCTACCTTCAAAAGTTTGTTGATTTTTATTTTGTAATGTCTTTAATTTAATTGAATCTCTTAATGTATCTTCACGTGCAGTACTTTTTGTTTTGAAACTTCTAACTTTATACATTATACCAAGGCCTTTTGGTGGCGAGAGGTGCTTCAGGGGCTCTAATATATGGAAGAATTCTTTTTTGGAATTTTGATTTGTGTCAAATTATGAGGCTTCTAATTCAAATTTTGGTTGTTGGGCATGGTGGAACCTGTCAATCCCTACAAATATTGCTTTTGGTCCGACCATGAGGATTAAAAGTTGGTGTTTCTACACCGTACTAGACAGGTAGGGATCTTTGCTTGTAATAGTTATATGGTTGTTGTGTTCATTTACATTGTCTCTAATATCCATTTGGTTTTTGAATTTTATCCCAAGCTGATTGATTGTTGGAGAATGTACAGGACGTTATGGAAAGGCCGTTGGTAAGCCAAAATGCTCAAAATCCTCCATTGGAGGAAATGGACAAAGAATGGAATTGGCCATCTTTAAAATCATGTTGCATATGACTGGGGTCAAGTGAACTAGTTCTTCTTCTTTTTTATTCTTCAAGGACATTTAGACCTGATCATGTTAGGTACAATGACTTGGAGGTGTTGTCCAACTACCGTATCTTGTCAAATTTTGTTAGTTTGTATCTTGTATGTTTATTGTGGACTATGGAAGTCTCTACTCCAAACATGCAATTGTAGACTTGAATAATGTACATCCTTTATAATGTACAAATGAAATTTAATGTACCAACTTATATTTTGTTTGGTGACATGAGACTATACTCTTGTTCATCTACCAAGCAATCTTGTTTACATTATTCCTCATTATTTGAACTACAATCAGACTCCATTCGTGCACTTTATAGTAATATGGTTTCCATTCAAAATTTAGTATCTAAGGTGAACATGATCTCTCTTTCAAAGTCTTTGGCCCTTGATGAGGTGAATGTTGAAAACCAACTTTTTATTGGCATAGAAGGAGAGGCAAACGATGACATGGGTCATAGGCCTATGGCGGGAGATGGTGTGGAAGATGAAGATGAAGATGAGATTTGACAAACTCAAACACTAGACTTTGTGGCTCACGCTCTAAGGCTCATAAAATAGCCCCCATGTAGGTTGTAGTGGGAAAATTGATTGAAAAATTGAAAATGTGCACTAATTCCTATATTCACGATTGTAGGAACTCTACACCTCCACAGTCATAGAACAAGTTACTTCCATGGGAATGGATTCTATTGAATGGACAAAACCATTTTTAGTTGAATGGAATATTTTTCTAGATCTTAACTCTTTTGTCGTAACACGTGAAAGCACAAATCCCTCCCTTAGGTGTTAAATTAGTGTAAAACACCTTAGGTGACTCGTGTATCGTTCCCACAGGATTTTAACTCGTAGTTTCCTCAAAATAACTGGAACAGGATCCGGAACACAAACCCAAGACAGAAGAACTCCGGAATTGAAAACCGGAAACTACCATTCTTCCTCCATATTCTTAAAATCTTCTCTCTCTCAACTCATATTATTCTTTGTACTTCTATCCGCCCTGGAAGGAGTGTCATTATCATGTTCCTCTTCCTGATCCGGATCCAATTCCAACGACCAAAGTAACCAAGATAGAAGTTTAACCTCTAATTCAAAGAGATCCGCTTTTAAACTTAAGGAAGGATGCGTGGTATCCTACCCTTCTATGTATTAGAGTGATAGAAGTTTCACTTTAAAAAGAAAACAAAAGAATAAAAATCAAACAAACCCGGACGCAAGTTCCTCCTCACAGCGGACCAGAAACTAATCATGATCCTCAGGTCACTCAGGAAACCCCTGCAATCCCACTTACTACAACGACAGACTCTGTTGAAACATAATTCCCAAAGCGGAACCGGTAACCAACTAACTAAAAGACCCCAACTGCCTTCCAGTTCCTCTCTTCCGGAAACAGCAAGACCTCATCAAACATCGGTTAGCATTCGTACTTCAACCTAAAGAACTCACCCAACCTAGGAATGGCTATCTCACTCAGAAGACTCTTAAGGAAAATCAGCAGATGAAACCACCCCTTAGTACGCTAGTTCTCATAAACCAACTCCTAATACTCTCGGAACTGGATCCAGACAGAATCCGGGGGCTATCTATTCTGCTCCAACACTTGCAAACCAGCTACCCGCACTACCAATGCTTAACACATTGATGGCATACCAACACAGACTGAGACTTTTCAGACCAGTACTTGCAAAGTAGAAATCTGATTTCAATTTGCAAAACACTGGAAATACACATAAGAATACCTGGGGCATCCAACCAAGGTCAGCCTCTAAATACCAAACACCTCGAGAATCCTAAAGGCCCCTGGGAATCAAAAGCAGAGGGCCAAAGAATGACAGTTGTCAATCCTTATCCTCCACGTTGACTTTCCTACCATCCCATCCGATCCGCAAAATGTAGATCTCAGATCCTAAAAACCCAGAAAGTACAGTCCAGGTGCATCCAGCTGAAAAACAGCTGTCTAATAGCTTCCTATCTATCCAAAACTTGGGCTATAGCCCTACTGGTCTAAGTCTATCCTAAGAAAATTTCTATTTATTTCTGGTCCCACCCACAAAAAGTGAATCTCAGATCCGACAAATCCGGATCTGGGTGTCTAGGTTCCTTCTAACAAAAAGCAACTTGCAAGTAACTTTCTAAATCAAAAGAACTTTAGTCCTAAACCGCCTACCTACTTCCTTCCTAAAATAATTGCAACTCACTTCAGCCACTTTGGAGGCGCCTCCACTTGATGAGGCTTAGGTAACACGTGTCAGCTCCTCCTGATTCCAGGTTCCGGTTTCCGATTTAGGACGAAAAATAAATTTTCCTCCTTAACCATTTTATCTTACTAAAAAATCCTATGTTTTGCTAATAGATAATTTTACTAATTCTTCTACTTCTGACTCACAAAATCAAAAAAATTTACTAAAAATGGATTCCTTACTTCTAATTCTATCTTAAATAACTAGGATCTTGTTTTCTGGGTTCCCACACCTTTTTCTTCCATTTCTTTTCTAACCTTTCATCTATTTTTGACAAGTTTTCATCTATTTTTTCAAACCACTTTAATCCATTTTTTCATCCACTGTCATCTAGTTTCATCCAATTTTTTCATCCATTTTTTCATCCACTTTCATCTAGTTTCATCCAAATTTCACCAACTTTCATCCATTTTTTTCATCCACTTTCATCTAGTTTCATCCAAAATTTTCATCCAATTTTCACCAACTTTCATCCTTTTTTCATCCACTTTCATCCATTTTTTCCAACCACTTTCATCCATTTCTTCCAATTCATTTCATTCACTTTCTCCAACCACTTTCTTCCACTTCTTCCATTCAATTTTGTGAATTTTTTCTGAAATTTCATCCATTTTTCAATCAACTTTCATCCACTTTTTCATCCATTTTTTCCCACATTTTTATTTTTTCTTCCAAGATTTTAGTTCCCCACTCACCAATCTCCACTTCCTACTCGCCACTCTCCGCTCCACGCTCGCTTCCCAGCATTCTCTGAATTGAAATACACTAGATAGTATTCCATTTTTTGATAAACTACCCCATGTAAAACCAAAAAGCAACTAGAAGGTCTTGAATTTAAGTCAATCATGTGGATATAGCATCAAAGAACTTGCACATAAAACTTTAGATGAAAATCATCCATTCTTCAATATGCACAAACTAAGCATGTTTGACCATCAAAGTGATATAAAATGTCCTCGGTGTCTTTCAAGGATTAAAAGCATAGCATAGTTACACCATCGCTATCTACAAGCTAAAACCTAGAACGACACACCAAGGTTTTCAACCTCCCAACTCTCGAGTGTTTTTATAGGAGAAGCTTGACCTATTCATGACCACAATCTCAAACTTCAAAGTCTTTTTCTTTCTATGCTTTTCATTTTGCAACAACATAAAAAAAAATTGCATTTATATTAAAGATATGTAATCACATGTCTTCTATAAGTCATAAAATTTTCAGATTTTTTTGTGAAAATTTGAATTTATTATGAATTTTTAGAATAAAGAATGAAAAAGATCATATCACATACAAAATATGCTCAGAAAATCTGAAAATTTCAAATTGGAGTAGAGATTGTACCCTTATTTTATAAGCTTCCACTACAAGAGAAAGAGGTGTTTTAAGCAAGTTTTTAAGTGTAGTCCTAGACAAAAGATTTTAAGTAATGACCTTTAAGGAGATTTTTAGCAAAGTTTTACTTAAAACACATGTGTTTTAAGTAAAATTTTGCTAAAAATCTCCTTAAAGGTCATTATTTAAAATCTTTTGTCTAGGACTACACTTAAAAACTCATTTAAAACACCCCTTTTTCTTGTAGTGTTCAATTCTTTAGTTGGACTCAAATTAAAAAACAATCATTTTTATGGCAAAAATTCAGATAATGAGAAAGTAGCAAAAGTTACCATGATACATTAATATATTACACTGTGATACATGGATTTTGGCCATTTTTTTATGTAGGAAAGTCAAAAGGTTTCACTAGGAGGGTATGTCCAACTTCATTTATTGAAAATGACTAAATGAGTTTAAATAACTTTCAAAAATCAATTGGATCAAAAACATTTTTTTTCCATCCTAGAAGCCACTTGAAATTTACTAAAAGATCTAATACTTCTTAGTACTAGGCGTTTCAGTTCTATCACCTCATTGTATATTGGTATCACATCGTTGGATTCCTTACCAAAATCAGACACTTTCCTAAGGTAGGAGGACCTATTTATGACCCTTAAAGTATTTTTGGCCATGAAAAATGATGATTCAATAAACCTTGAAAATTTAGGTAGCATAGGAAATTAGAAATAATCCTCTTTGACAAAAAAAAATTCAAAAAATCTATAATTGATATACATTTTAATTATACAAACAACAAACTTGAGTAGATGTCTATAAAGTAGCCTTCTTAGCAAGATCATGGCACTTACAAAAAGGTTTCTTTTCTACTTTGAAATTTTCAAAAAATCCTAAAATTGAATGTTATATTGCAATAAGAACTTGGAGCCTAATTAGTATCATGGAGTTCTTAATTTTTTATCTATAGAAATGAGATTGAATCTTGTTTATACTGCAATATTCTTCACTACTTTATGTAAGTTTGATTTTGGTATCCAATGTACAATCATAATGTACATACTTACATAAGGTAGTGAAGAAACAAAAAATGTCACCAAAATGAGACACTTACATTATGTAGTGAAGAATTTTGTTTACATTGCAATATTCTTCACTACCTTACATAAACAAAATTCCATCTCGTTCTATAGATTAAAAAAAAATTAAGAGCTTTGACCATGATAATAGGCTCCAAGTTCTAATTGCAATTTAACATTCAATTTTAGGATTTTTTGAAAACTTCAAAGTGGAGTAAAAACCAAACTTTATTGAAGTCAATTCATGAGCTGGGTGAAATTCATAAAACGAATATTTTCATTGGTGAAATTTTGAATTAGAACAAAGAACTGAAAATTGTCAAATGCACTCTAAGGTGATCCCCGGGGTGATCCCCGGGGTGATCCTCGGCACATGTTCAAAAATTTACATGAAAATGTGCAAGCCCCCAAGCGATTGAATTCTGGATTAGAAAAGAACCTCAAAAGGATGGTTTAGGTGTTGTCTTTAGTGACTGGAACTAGGATTGGGAACCAAAGAAGGTCTGTCTACCTTTAGTTGGTTGAAAACTGAATTTCTAGTTTCAACTCTCACTTTAACAAAACTTTATGTCACAAGAAATTGATTATTATTTTCATAGTAAGGACACATGTAAAACATGATCAAACCACCGAAGAGATTAACCCATAAACAACGCCACGGCCATTTTCTGGTCGATGAATGAGAGAGAATCCTTTTGTGTAGGACAGAATTGCAACTATTCATCCTTGGAATTTTGTGTGCAAGGGCAGATCATGAATAGTAGTTTTTACCTCCAATGATGAGTACTCTTGTTTTTTTTAAATTAGATGATGTCATTTAGTGCCAAAAGGGATGATTTCCATGGTCACCAGCCCGGCGTTCAAGGGTTAATGCATTTCAAATAACAAAGCTTAATTGATCATATTGCGAAAAATCTATCACTCCTGGTTTTGTTGGTGCCTTCTTCACTTCGCGCGACATCTGCTGTTGCAATCCAATCCGGCAATTTGTGAAACACAGCTAGCCCCCGGGGTACGTAAATGCAAGAAGGATTCGAACAGAAGATTGCCCAACTTCGATTTGAGCTTTGGCATCTGATTGAAGTAGTTTGCTTTTCTTCTGATTTGTGCTGATCACTGAAGGTTCTTGCGGTAAAATTGTGATTGATTCTCTAATGCGCAGTAAGAGCTCTGAAAACTAGAATTTGAAATCGGTTTGAGGTCAAGATGGGGAGTGTCTGAGTGGAAAAAAGGTGCCAATCGGTTGAAATTTCGCCATTTCAACTAATGTGGCGTCGACTAGTCTTTTTCATCATATTCCACTGAACATTGACTTCGAACGTGCGTCCAAAATGGTATTTCGTTGCCTGAAGGTTCTTGCCTTTGGTTGTGCTCATCAGTTTCCTTGTCACCATTCTCTTGTGCTAACTTCTATATTATCGAAAAAGAGTCCTAATTAACAAAGTGCAGCTAAGCTTAGTTAGCAGAAATGGATTCGAGATTGACTGGCTGCAGCAAGTTTGGAAATTTATGGACTGTGCAAAGTTAGGCCGCCTTCATCAGATTCAGAGCTTTCCCTTGTTATCAAAGTGGGTGTTTTCTTTAGATCGCATATACAGTGACTACCAAAACTGAGTATGGATTTGGTACTTTTGCATTCAAACAACCATACCATGAGCATCAATGGGCAAAGTCCAAAAGTCAATATACAAAAGTTGTAGTATGCAACATATAACACATTACCTATGGAAGTTTCAAGAATTTTTTTGTTGTGATGTGAAAGAAAATTAATTTCAAAGTTAGACATGTCTGAAACTCGATTTTGGAATTACATTTTATTTTGTCAAAAAAAAATTTGAACTCCAAAAAAACCTTTTGTGCCTTGGCATGTTGGTATACATCACTTTAACTTGTTGTACCCATAAGTTGAAGGAAGTTGACATTTTGTAGTCTAGCTTTTTAGTTTTTATAAAACTTTTTCGATTTTCTATGACATTTCCTATATTATTTATATATATTTTGAGTATTTAGTGTTAAAGTAGTCCAAAATACACTAAAAGTTCCAAAAAGTTAAAAGATACTTTGGTAGATAGTCAAAACAATAGTTAAAAGGGGAAAAAGACAAAGGCAAAGTAAAAGTTAAAGTCCAAAGATAAAGAATTATAGAAAGAAAAAGAAAAAGAGAAAATTAGGGATTGAAGAGGCACGGTGAACGCCGTGCCGATCGCGAGCGCTGCGACCTCCCCAATCACCCCCGGAATTCAGCATTAATCCCTGCTGTTTTCCTCAATTTCTCTCTCTCGCGTTTTCTTCTTCGTCTCCTTGTGCTGTGTAACCTTCATTGCAACAATTTTGCGCTGACATTGTACTGTTTCCATTGTTGATTAATAAAAAGTGCTGTTTTTTTCAAAATTGTGCTGGAATTGTCGAGAGTGCGGTGTGGTCAATTTTTTTGAACGCTGTTTGAAATTTGTGTATAATTTCGATTGGGACGGATTGTTGATCTGAGAGTGCGTCGGAGCACTTCTGGGAAGAGGCTGCGGGTCGGAATTACGCATCCAGCATCACGGCCAAGCGGGGAGGAAAACAAGCGCTGGTCGGAAACCTGTTGTACGAATCTCTGAAGCCAACACAAGCGAAACTTGGAAGAATCCGGATTTTATTCGAATACCAAAACTCTGATCCTCATTGTCGTGTGGTTGCGGGAGAAACCAGAAGAGGGAGAAATTGTGCACAATTTGGCAAATTATGATCGAATTTGCGTAGTCGCAGTACCTCTGAATTTCCTCATCAACTTTTGGAAATTTCAGCAATTCGGTCGATTTTTGATCTGGGGTAGATTGCTTAGACATCACGAGCCAAGATCTGAAGGAATTACGTACAAATAAAGAAAAAATCGAATTATCAATCGGGAATTCGGCTAGAAAGAGTGCAGGACGCCGGAGCGGGGAATCGGGATTCAGGTCCCAGGATCGAGTGAGGTGCCCGACGAGGTCCCGAGTTAGGGTTGGGATCTCGGGTAGTCTCAATCGAGGTGACGAAATCTCAGTTGATACTTGAAATTTGGTGGTGTTGTTACCCGACCGGGAGTTTGGGAATTGCAGGGTATCAACTGGTGTACGAAAATGGGGCTTAAAAGGCTTTTAATTAAAATTCAAAATCATTCATTAAAAACAAATTAAAATAAAGATCAAAATTTTTCGAACGGCCCTTTGGGCCGTACCCCTAATCGGGAACTAGATTTAAAATTCTATTAATTATTTTGTATTAATTATTATTAGAATTTGTATTTAAAATTGCATATGTATGTAGTAAATTTGAATTTTGGATATTGTAGGTAGTTGCTAATCCTTGATATTGGCCATATTGTCCTAGAGCTTTGGGGTGATTTATTGTAAGCCTTTCCAAACCCTTAACTCTAATTTGTTTTGAAATATTAAATACATATATTTGTACTATTTTCAAAGTACTATAGTGGGCTGTACTCAAGTCTAAGTCCTGCATTGCATCCATACACAAGTCAGTCCACCCTGAACTATTGTCAAGAACTATTGTCACAAGCCCTAGAACACTAGATAGGACTGAGACGTGCATGCTGAGTCTTTTATCTTATAATGGACTGTTGAGTGTTTCTTGGGGTATATAGTGGGAATAAGAATGAATTTTTATCCTATCTTCAAAACTTAAGTACATAGTGACATTTGAACACGCTACACTAACCTTATATAGATCATTCCCTGGTGTTCGAACTTGGTAGCGTTTGGAATAGGGATTCCAAAAACCTAATTACACATTTGTAGAATTTAACCCCTCAAGGCCCAAGGCCTTTTTTCTGCCAAAAAACACTCAAAACTGTCATTTCTATAGCAAAAAGTAAAAAAAAATTCAAATTTTTTTTTTCACATCTAACCGTAGGATCTTACACCTAATTGGTATGAGAATGTGTGGAAAAAATTTCAGAATTTTTGACCGCACAGATTGCAAGATATCTGCGTTTAAAGTGGAAAAAACAAGTTTTTCAGCACATTGCGGGACCAGATTTTTTGACTTTAAACATTTTTAACTTCAAATTTTTGCACTACAGCGTTTTGAGCTTTAAATTTTTATAGTGGAGAATTGAGTTGAGAGTCTAGGAAAAAAAAAGAAACTCAAAAAAACTTAATTTTCATCCTTAAAAAAATTGTTAAGTAGAAGTAGGTATGAGATAGAAGGAAAATCTAAAATATTAATATCTCTTAGATGGAATTAAAATGCACTAATCCCAATGGTGAGATTGTTCTAGCAAGTAAACTAAACCATTCCAAAAAAAATTTGAAAAATTTGAAAAATTGCATTCCGAAATGAATCCTACAAGTTATTTTTTTCAAGAAGATGCTCAAACTGCCCGAAAAACAAGAATGTCCATAACTTTCTCATAACATATCCAAATGAAATGAATCAAAGCTTTCCAGATAGAAAAAAATATAATCTATGAGAAAAAAAATATTAAAAAAAAAAATTCAAATTTTTGTCCATTTTTTTTGGCTGCCCGAGCTGCCCTCCGTCCCCTGTTTTGAGCTTATTTGGTCATAACTTTTTTTCCCGGGCACCGATTGAGAAAAAAATTATATTCCCACAAAGCTTATCAGTTTTTCTATCTTCAAAAAAAATTTCAAAAAATCAGAGCACAATTTCAGCCCGTAGGTTCCTGCCCAAAAACGCATTTGTCCCCCGAAGGGACAACGGGCTTTTAGGGGTTAAAATATTCACAATTTGGCAAATATGCAAATGATGTTGATTCTCATGATATTGAATTTTTTTTTGAAATTGCATTAGCCATTGTAGAGAGAATAAAGGTTGCAATATGAACCATTGTTATATCTTAATGCCCTTGCATTTGAAATATTTGTTGGAAAGGATAATGTGTTCAATGCATATATTAAAGCCATATGATGCATTTCTAGATTCAAATTTTGTGTACAAAGACTAGAATTCATGCTCCACGTAATTCATTCAGCCAATCTCAAAAAATTAAATTATCATTTTGTGTATCATCATAAAAGTTTCAATTTTATGAAAGTCAGTGCAAATTCTGACAGTTTTGAATTTTTTTGCCTACTTATTTCTATGAATTGCCTACTTGCTAATGACTCTCCAACTCAACATCTATTATATTAACCTTCAAAGGTCTTTGGGGAATTGTATATACATGATATTGTATTTGACTTTTATTAAAGTATTAATTATGTACTCAAATATGTCAGAAAAAGATATCATTGGATTGATTATTCAACAATTAGTATCTTTCATTTGGATTGTCACTTTCTTAAATAATCCTTATCATACTCAAAGATGGCTCCGTAGAATACATACGGAATATGTGAGCATTTTTGGAGCTTCGCAGACATGTTTACGAATTCTCTTACATTTGTAAGGGATACCTTTTCAAAACTTTTCTTTGCAATATTCTACAATTCAAGGAATATAGGTATGTTTGACCTCAAAAAATAACTTTTTCAGTTTAAAAAAGGACTTTGACATTTTAATTTGTAGAAATTAGGAAAAACAATTTTGAACAAAACTAAAAATTGTCCATTTGGGAGGACTTCTTGGTGATGAGATTTGACCAAAAAAATGAAGTCAAAACCATCTCTAATGTTTAGAAGTGCGTGCGCAAGGGAGGCCTATTTGCACAACTGTGGAGGATACCGGTATAAAATAATGTATTTTTAAATGATCTTTGGTAGGAATATGTCTACCTACTAGGAAAATATACCATAGAAATTTGAACTGAAAATCATTAATTTAAAGCGCTCAATAGTACTAAAAAACCCTAAACGTCAAAGTGTGATAAATTAACAAAATTGAATTTTAAATATAAATTGATTTTTTTTATTTCTGAAAAATAAGGGATGTAATAACAATTAGGACATCTAGGAAGCTTTTTTTGGGTTTTGGCATTGAACCTATAAATCAAAAGTTATAGCGGTCCATAAAAAACATGCAACAAGATAGTACAGGTATTTCTTGCAATCACCTAATCACCCAATTCCAAACTACTAATTTTTGGTGCATTGTCCTAAATCAAAAATCAATTTTTTTTGAATTCTAGTTGTACAAAAGTGTATTAAATAAGTAAAAAAATGTGTGGAAAGAATTTCAACCCATTTGACTGCTTGGAATAAAAAATTGTAGTGTTTCAAGTGAAAAAAACAAACTATTTTCATTCTTGTGAAATAAGGTCAACAAACTTTGAGCCCTCTTAGAATACAATTTTTACTCTACACAAAAAATGAAGATTTTGACCATTCATAAGTATATGATGTTAGATTTTACTCATGAAAAATTTGAGAAGCAAATATGGAATCGAGCTTATTCTAAATTGCCCTATAATGCAAGGAGGTTAAGTGAATTTGCAAATAGACTAGTCATTTTTTTGATGATTTCTTGTGCAATGAAGAAACTTTATATTTAAAATCCAAAAAAGATAAGTTAGAGACAAAAAATTTAACTATGTGGGAAGAATTTCAAGAACTTTGACTTCATAGATTATAAGATAATATGGCTTGAAATTAGAAGAAAATAATTTTCTCAACATAGTTAACAAAGTTTGAGTCTTCTTAGAATGTGATTTGAAAATTACAATTTATTATTTATTGGATAATTGTATACTATATTTGATTAGTTACATACATGCCAAATTTCAAAAGCTGATGAGTATTTTAGCAAAGACACCCCAAAGATGCCCAAATTGCCCAAAAAATTTTAAGGCAACATAATTTTTCATCTAGGCATCCAATTGGAATTGTACTTCCACTAAGGAAATACATGTTCACATCTTGTGTCAAAATGTTATGAACACTCGACCAAAATTGATTTCATTGGAATGTACTCAGATTTTTAGTTGTCCGTTGAAAATTAACCTTCAAAAGGTCATGATATGATTAACCAGAAATTGCCATTTTTAGTGCACAGAGAACAGTGAGAGAAAAAAGAATTAGTTTTGAGATTCAAACTTAGGATCTTGTTTTACATTACTAAGAGAATGTGTAGAGTTTTTTTTTATTACATTACCCTTACAGATTAAAATAATATTGCATTTGAAGTAAAAAAAGAAATGTTTCTATAAGGTTCCCAAGAGAATCAACAAACTTTGAGCTTACATTGCTTAATTTTCTAATTTGCATTACAAAGATTTGAGTTATTTTTATTTTGTGGTGAAATTGAGTTGATGATTTACAGGAGGAAAAAAAAGAAAGAGAAGTTAGTTCTTGTTGAGGGAGAATAATGACCTACTCAAAAATTATCATATTAGTATAATAAGTTCGTTCCAAGGGAGACGGTCAAGTAGGGAATCTATGCTAATAGGTTAATGTCTAAAATCAAAATATCTCAACTTCATTTCAATAATCCAATTTGAAATCTAATTCCATAGCCGAAAACATTACTACAACGACACTGCACACACAAATTGGAATTCAGCAATTGCAATTACTTATTTTCAAAAAAAAATGATTTGGATTTATAGCTCATTCTTTCACTACTTCAATCAATTTCACAACCACAAGCATCCACATACATCACAAAAGGACCAATTAGGCTAAACATATCATTGTATTTAATCAAATTCATTTGATGAACAAATCACCATATTACAATTTCTTCATTCACTTGATCAAAAGGTTTGTCACCACATGACACTTCCAACCAACTAGTGTTTCCATCATTTCAAATCCATCATCAAATTCCACACACTCATTCTCACACACTAACACACATCACATAACACAATAAAACAAAATAGTTATATAGCCACTTGGGGTTGGGACTCGAACTTGCCATTTATAAAGTGGGTGAAAGAAAAATGAATTGCACCACACCTAATAGGGATTGACAAACGGTTGCCGAACCATCCAACAAGACTACCCTTCCATTACTCACCTAGCCCTTTGAATTCCATATGAATCCACTTTGAGTTCACATTAATATCACCAAATTAAATTATTATGCCAATTAAAACTAATTAACACATGATTATCTACTTGGCATCCAAAACAAATAGAAAAGACATCTAAAATTGGAAAATGGCATTTCAAAAAGAAATTGGCAAGTCTACAGTTCTTTTCATCAATAAATCTTTAAGTAGAAAGAGGTAATTTAGAGACAAAGCAAAAAATTAAATTGCTAATAATTCTTACATGAAATTAAAAATTGCCAAACTAAATAGTGACAACTAAATTTCCAGTAATTTAAACTAAGCTCATCTTTTTGTTTTGAAAAATTTGAAAATTGAATTAAATAAAAGATATTACATGTTGTTTTCTCTACAAAGTACCATAACTATTTGCAAAACAAAAGTCTTTATATAATTTTCACTTTACCTAACATCATTGAATGAATGAAAGCTTTCCTTGTAGATATTGGCCTATTCTACAAACTCAAACATTTTTTTCTGTAAAAAATAAATCCTATTTTTTTGTAACCCTTTCATTCCCTTGTTTCATAGTTTAGGGCAGCAAAACCTTTTTTCTAAGGTCTAATGAAAATAGAATTCATACATCCATAAACTAATAAATTCCTACACCTCCTAAATGAATTTGAAAAAATCATGATAAAAATTGATACTGCAAAAACCTTACCAAAATTCATCCTTTAGTACATGTTCAAGCTAGTCTATTATATAAAGTGCATAGTGACACCACCTATTGACACATGTTCATCCATTTGGAAGATCATATATTCATCATTACACATTTTCATCCAAAATTGAAAACAATCTTAGACGCACTTTAGCAAACTAAAGAAAATACTATGTTTCAATTGCAAGTTGTGTATTGCTAGTCATCATCATAGGTAACAAGACAAACAACTCGACAAACAATGAGTCAAGGATTTTGTATGTTCTTGAATACTATATGAATAGTATGTTTGTGCTATAATTCCTAAAGCTTCATGACTATGATTTAGTCACCAAATTAAAGCCATTTCAAAATTGCCATTTCTAGTATGTAGAGAAAAATGGGAACTAGAATTAATCAATTGGGGATTCAATAATATGATCTAGACTTGTTACTTAGACTTTTGCTACTAGGTGAATGCATGGTAAATAGCATTGACAATATAGATTGCAAGATTATAGAATTTGGAGTGAAAATAGAAAAAGATTTTTACCAAGGTCTCAAACAATATTAACATACTTTGAATTTTCTTGGCTTCAAATTTTTGCACTATAGAGACTTGAGTTTTTATTTTTCATTGCATTGTAAAATTGAGTCTATAATCCATAAGAAATATAAAAAATACAAAACATCATTATTTTTCATTAAAAAGTCAATTTGTAAGATGAAATATGAGACAAAACAAATAATATAGCACATTTTAAGTAAGAGTTATTGGTATAAAGTTAACCCTCAGAAGACTAGATCTATCACCAAGGTACTTTTCTAAAAACAATAGATACATTCTTTTTATCTACAGTTATCTTGAAAGTTATCCATCGGCCACAATGTCCTTGTAGGGTTCATGTGATCAAATATGAAGATGTTTACAATATTGATTTATCTAGGAAAATTACTAGCACTTTTTAAAGAAGCTAACTATGCAGTCTTATGCCAACTTTGTACTATTATCATTTTCTTTTCCAAAACCAAATTGGTCTGTGCAGTTGAATATTGAAAAATAATCCATGATAAATAATTTTTTGATGGTCCATATCATCAAGTGTACCAATACCAAACTTTGTTTTTATCAAATCAAGGTTGATCACATCATTAAGTGGAATACTTGCATTGAACAAGTCAAAATAGTGTAAATGGTGAGCAATAAAAAACTATCAAGAATTCTACATCCTAAATAATAATACTTATAAAGCTGATAAATGCTTTGTCTTCTAATGAATTTGATTGATTTGATTGACACATGAAAAGGTGGCCGGAGGATCATCTTAAAAGTACTTCAAATCTTCTCCAAAGACCCCTAGTAAAAAAATATTGTTGCGAGGTCTGAATTCACTATTTCATTTTGTAGCAAAAACAATTATAAGCAATATCAAAAACAACAACTAAGACCATATATTTGTTCAATTGGCGCATTTTAAATACCAACAGCTTGGAAGGGCAACCAAGATCGAAGCTAGGATGGTATTATTTGTTAAATGGCATATTTCACAACACCATCATGAATGGACTAGGTAATTGCAAGGCTTCATTCATGGAGAATAACAAGCTACCTAATAGATCAAATTCATGGGAGAGAAAATTAGTTATTCCTACCCATCATCTAATAACATGTAAATTTGATAACAAGTCAATTACCATCAATCCAATATTTAATTGAATAAAGTAGAGACTCCCCAAATTTGAATTAAATTATAGTTATTCCTATTAGATTCACCAAAAAATTTTAATTTTCTTGGTGGCAACTGAATTAAGATTTCAGGGCTCCAAAAAATATTTTCATTTGGATATTCTATATAATAGTAATGAAGGATCAGGTTTTTTGGATAGATGTTCAAAAATTGTTTATTCAGTGGACGTAGATATTAACAAATTGGATGTATACCTAGTGAAGATGGCGCTTCTGGATTAGTGGCACAATTGTGAGTTCTTTAGGCATTGTATCAAGATTACAAATAGGGATTTGAATGACAAAAGTCAATGCCACTCATCCATTTTTACCCTGTAATGCCATTGCAAACATTAAGTGTTGAATGGATGACAAATAATCCTTCTACTTAAGAAAGAAGAGCAATTGTTCATCCATTGAATTTTATGCAAAATGGAGACTGAGGTCTTAAGCAGTAGTTTGACCTCTAATGAGTATTTTTTTTATTCACACTATCAAAAAGGTTGATTTCAAGGTGACAAGGCCCTACGTATAAGATTATTGGCCAAAAAGTTGCTTCAACTTCCTTTACTTTCTTGATCACCCATTTCCACACACTAGCAGTTTATAATTTCATGTTTGAAATAGCCAGTGCCACAATTCCTCCAACTCAGACATGGCCAATTGTTCAGAAATATGATAGTTGATGGCTAAGATTTTCACAATTTTATCCAAAAATCAAAACAAAACAAATACAACAAGCAACAACGTCCAATATGATTATTTCACTCTTGATTTTAAAGGTTGAACTAATCAACATAGACAAATCACAAATATGTTGATAATCCATACATTACTATGATCCAGAAATAAAAAACTCATGCTCATGGAAAGAAACTAAAAATGATCTTATGAAGAAATAGACTAGTAACTAATCTTAAATGCTTTGATGATATGAATTGAATCCCAATGTTACTGATCACATGCGCTTAAATGCTTTGTTGATATGAATTGAATCCCTAAGTTATTGATCACATGCGCTATCATAGCCTTCACGAAAAGTGACTGTGAGTAGTGTAGTACTCCCTCTGTCCCGAAATAAATGTAGGGTTTCCTTCAAATGGCTAAATTAGTGGGTGAGTTGCTCCTATTTTAAGGGGATTGGATAGGTATGGTAGTGTCTAGTCAACCCCACTAGGCATGAAAGGATGGAAGTCAATAGTCAAGTGGAGGAAGTTGAAAAGAAGTAGCAAAATTTACAAAATATACCCCTTTTGGGAACTACTCCGGTGGTATGAAATTCAAACAGTCTCCCACCACCGTTGGTGCACTGATGTTGGTTAACATTCTCTGTATTCCATTCGACCGAGGTCTTGTGATAAGCTCATTTGATTAAAGAGCGATTCCAGCACGCAATACAACCCCTGTGAACGTTGTTTTTCGCAGCGTCCAGTTCTGACCAACTTTGATCGCAGCGTCACAGGGTTTCTAGTTCACAGGGTGTTCCAGTCGACCAACTTTGATCAATATCCTTTGAAGGATCCTTCATTGACAATCATAACTGGAACTATGAAGCTGCGATACAACTTACGTGAACCCTGTGAATTGGAAGATGTGATCGTAACCTGAGTGTAATTCGAGTGCATTCAGAACTTCCAATCATAATTAAGCTGTGACTGAAGTGCAACCGATTGAAGTACAATCAACTCCTGCGAATTAATCAACTGCTGAGAAGCAACTCCGGTGATTCCAGTTCGATAACCTGAGTACGATTCCAGTTCTGATCAACTTTGGCAAATTCCAGTTCAGATCAAGTTTGCCGATTTCAGTTCGATCAACTTCAACAATTCCTGTTTGATCAACTTCAGCAAATCTTGTTTGATCACCTTCTGCGATTTAAGTTCAATCATGAAAGGCCACAAAGATTTCATTCCTTGAATCATTCAAACATCGAATTTAATTTGGGACAAGTATATTTGGAAACCCTGGATTTATTTTAGGACGGAGGGAGTAACTAGTTTGACCTGTTGCTAGGGAACAACTCATTCTCGGAGTGCGCATTCCTTCACCATGCCTCTTGGCCCCAGATTTTTTCTAGACAGAGTGTTCATGACTATTACTTGGATACAAATCAGGATCCACGTACACTCTTAGCATTTTGAATCTAAGTACATACAACCTGTTGCAAATGTCATCAAAAGAAGGCCTCAGGAGAAGATTCACATCCCAACACTCCACTAAAATACGAACCAATTCCCTTGGCAAGCCTGAAGGAAGCTTTGGCCTCTCCCCTTCCAATAGATGTGCATACAACTCACTCAACTGGTCCATGTCTTCAAAAGGTGCCTTCAAAGACAAAGCATGTGCACATGTCATAGCAAAGCTATAAACATCCACTCTAAACCACTTGGCCTTGCCCAAACCATAAGGGTGTGCTTTGGGATGAACCTCAGGAGCCCTATACCTTGTAGTGCCAACGCCTCGAAATGATATTGTGTCCGATTTGGAGACCTCAACCTTAGTCTTGGACATCCCAAAATCAACCAACTTCACACAATAATATTGATCGAGGAGATGAGGAAAGGCCAAACTATTCACAACCACGTTTTGTGGCTTAAGGTCACGATGTGCAACTCCTTGGGCCATGCAGATAGCGCATCGCCTCTGCTATTTGGAAAATGATGTCAAGAGCTACAGGCAAAGCGAAATGCACACCTTTTCGCTCTTGAATCACATCGAAAAGGCTCTTCTCCATCAGCTCCATGGCAATAAAACGATCCCCTTTGGCCTCTCCATTGCCACAGCAAAATTTAATTCACAATGCGAGGGTGCTTCAAATGGGACAAAATGCTCGCTTCCTTCAAAAATGTGACCTCAGAAGCTTGGCCATGAAACTCTTTCCTCGCACAAGGCACACCCAACCATTGGGTCCTGCAGACACCACTTGCACCTGATCCAGCTCCAAGAAAGGTGGAGTTCCCCCACGTCCCTGGAAGTTCGATCTCCTTCTCCCACAAGCCTGCCTTGCACAAATCTGAAAAATTGGCGAGACATTCTTGAGGTGTGCAACTAAACTTCTTGAGCAAGTGTCTAGTGAGAAATTGCTTTTGAGCTTCCTGCTTTCGCAAGAAATAACCGAACACCTTGACGCTGCTAGAATCACTTGCAAAGCGTTCAAGCCTCCTTAGAAGGTCCTCTTGATCACTCTCAATGGCAGACACCGGTAACGGAGGCACGAACCATGGCGAACTCTGAAGAGCTTTGAATAGAATATTCCCTTGCATGGTAGGGTTGACATCCATGGCATTGTCGCGGATTGCATTGTAGCACAACCAAACATCCAGCAAGATTTCTTGAAACGAACCTTCATTTTGGACTTGAAATAATGCTACTGCAGTCCAATCTTCTTCCGCACATTCGCTCACAAGTAATTTTGCCTTCTCCAGAGATTGATACAGGATTTGCAGAAGCGGTGTGAAGGTGAACCCAGATGATCCTCTGACGACATCCTTTATCGCTCGTATGTGTTCAACCATTTGTAAAAGCTTGACAGACAAATCTCGGCATTGTCTCTCATTGAGCAAGTTCCCATGATTCACAACTTCCTCTATATCATGCGCGATGCGTGCACAAAGACTGAAGAAGTCCACTTCCTCGTCAACCAACGAGGATCTATTACCTCCCGAGCACATCTCCATGTTTTCAGCGTAGAACTTGTATCATACATCAACATCTCATTTTTCAGAAGTCATTTCAAATGAACGTTGCTCAGTGCATATTCCCATCGCTGCTGGATTGCATCAAAGATTCCCCTTCACTCTCTGCATACCACTCGTATTAATCAGCGCAAAATACAAGGTGCGTCTTAGTTCAATTTCCATTACAAAAAATATAAGCAAAGAAAAATTGAAAAAATGGTAGCTGTAATCCTTACCTCTCCATACAACCAGTAGGCATGCCAACATCGTGAAACCCCGCAGGAGCACGTCTAGGACATATACCTCCAGACCAAGTGCTGTATTATTGGTGAGAGTCACTCTGCAATACCAGAAATCTTCGTGCTAAATGCTCAATCATCGGTGAGAGTTAATTCCCACAGCAGGCGCCCGCAGCCAAACCCACAAAGCAAACACGCAACCTTACTAGTCAACCTCAGTAATGGGCTGATCATCCTCCGACATAATACCTGAACAAACAAAAATTGGAGACAAAACCTCAAAATCGCAACCAGCCCACAAACTGCGGAAGAAGGACCTGAAACCCAAACATCTACAGGAAAGACATAGAAGGAGGAATACTCTACCAACTGTAGGGCTCACTGACTAACTTCAGAACAAATCATTTGCTCACGAGTGGTGGACTCACAATTGAACTGTCTTGAATTTGCCCACATATTTCCTACTACCAGAACTTAAAAGAAGAAAGCTGACAAGTAATTGATGCATATTGTTGCTCAAACTGAAATTTGGCATTTTAATCAAGTCTCCACGATCCCCGGGGTGAGTTGGGTCTCCTCTCAAAAGCTTTTTGATTCTTACGATGAAATCATTTCAAAACCTTGCACAGCTGCGGGCGTCTTCCAAGCTTTCCGACGAGACAATACTACTTCAAATGCAAGACAAGAGAGAATCAATTGTGTCCACAACAGTAAGCAACAGTTGAAAGCCTTCGAAGAAAATTGTCTATCCTTCGTCATTCAGATCTCTATGGCTGGTACGAGCAATTGAACTTCTACAAAATGAACGAGTTATACGAAACTATCTCAAATGAAGCATGAATCTCGAAATTGAGCTCCAAATGATTACGAGATTTTCAAAGCGCCAAAATTTTGAGCTCTCTACAGAAGTGCTATGCTGCTGTCCGCACGCCTATGCCATGGCCAATTTACCACCAAAGAACATAATAAAAAAGCTTCTTTTCCTACCTCATCAGCGAAGTTGGATCTCCTCTTGGATGGCCACAAATTTGAGCCCAAGAATGAGGTAGACTGAACTACCTCCCACCTCCAGATCACACCGCAGTCGACAAATTGCGAAAGAAGGAACTGAAACCCCAGTGTAAGTTAGTGTCTGAAGCCGGAGGGGCAGAGGAGCAGAGGAGCATGAAACTTAGGCCGACTCGAGATGTTCCGAGGAACCTGCAAAAAACTTGACTTCAGTGTTCAGGGCTCCTGCGGGTCCTGCTGTACGCAAGCTGTCACCTACATTTCTGTCAGTTGATCGGAAATTAGGCAGCCTGAGCTCCGAGAATGGGAACTTGATCGGATATGGGTGATCTCCTTTATCCTTCACTTGCGGTGATGTGTTGTCCAAATTCAACTTCTCATTTCCATCCAAGATAATGTTGGACTCTTTCTTAATTCCTAATGACCCAAGGAAGGTGTACTTTCAAAATAGGTCAAACTGTTGTGAACTCGAGCAATGTTTTGCTCAATTTTTCTTGAGACTAGCTAGAATGTAATTGTAGAATTTGAAGTTCACATTGAGAGTGAGCACCTCAAAAAAATTTAGATTATTTGACAACATGGTTTAGGAGATATTTAAATTTGAAGTCAATTTATTTGGGTTAATGGAAATACATGGTAGCACACTTTGAAGGAGCATATCTTTGTGAGAATATTTTGAAATGATGCCCTTTTTGTGTTTTATAAAAGATAAAAGAGTTGCATATGTACATATAAATTAAAATTTCACAACATTCCAAACACTTTTCAATTCATGGTGAAGCTTGCATTCTTGCAATGTAGAATAGCCGATCACTGAAATGAAAGTAGCTAGTGTTTGTAAGAAGAACAAAAATGGGACACTTGTTGTCTCCTTAAATTCTTTGGATTTGCCCTTTGTGAGGTGGGCAAAAATCACATTGGTGGATGACTTTTTAGTCCATGCCCAAACCAAACCCCAAAATGAGCTGTAAACTTCACTACACAAGTTAACTTTGAAAAATTCCATGGTGCTTGCTGGGGACTTGCTCTCCTAGTCTCGATGTACTGTTTCTACTCATCAATGGAAATCATTTGTTTGTTTGAAAAATGAAAAAATGAAAAATTCCAAGGTGGTATTTAACTCAAAATTTGATGAGACTTTTGCCATTGGATTTTTAGCACAATCTGATTTTTTTTAAATAATTTAAAATTAAAAAAAAAAAATCAAAATTTGAGAACAGGCACCTCAGTAAAGAGGGGTAGTGACCAGAAAATGGTCACTTGGATCATTAGGGTCTAAACAATAAAAGTTAAGGTAAAAATTATAAGTATACAGACATATTAGCAAAAAGATAGGCGTAAACAAAAAAGGTCAATTGAGGAAGCATAGCTACAAATAGAACTTTCGTGTCACTAAAAGCATTGCCACCCATTTATTGGGAAGCTCCCCAGCGCGGGATTGGACGTGGCTGGTAATGAAAAAGTGGTCCAATGTGGACCCGGCCAAGGAGAAAAAGAGCCCGGTCACGGCACAAATGGCTTTGAAAACTGTAGAATCCCGTCTTTGCCATGGGATTTTTTAATAATAAAACCAAAAGAACTTGGCCAATCAACCCCTAAGCCCCTTGAGTAAACCCTACGGAAGATTGTAGTTCCGCGCCTAATGATGCTCCGTTATAGGCCTAAACCTTACTTGCTCTGCTTTGTAGGGTTTAGGTTTCATTTGTTGCCCTAGATGAAGTAGGGGGCGCCTAGCCATTCTTCTGGCAATGGCCGGTGAGGTTGCCGTTGCTAAATTTTACCCTCATAATTGGTCCCCACTTCAGAGTGTGCAAATTAGAAGGTTTTTAAAAATGTTATGCACTCATTTGTTTAGCTTAGCTTTCAATGGGACTGTAGAAGATTTAAATTTTCCTGTTCCACGTTGACATTAGAGAAAATGTGAGGATTCTGTAGAGCTGCTCTGCAACCTTTTGAGGACTCCAAAGTTTGTTTGTTTTTTGGCTTAGGAAATTCCCCCCCCCCTATACCCACTCAGCTTTTGACAGTTTGTCAAATGTCTGTCCCTGGTTCAAAATCCAAATACGATTGTTTCAAAATCAGAGTTAAGGTATTTTATTTCACTTTAACTCTGATTTTTAAATAACTTAAACTCAGATACACCTTGCACACTAAATAAGTTGTGGAAAACAAGCAAATGTTCAAAATATTCCAATGACCATCTTCCTTTGAATTTTTTTTAATGACAATGAGAAACACTTATTTAATGAACATTTGGTGGTATTGAAGCTGATAAGTGAAGCACTTTATACAAGTTGGGTAGTAGTAGTGAACACAATCCATGTGGGATATATAAATATGGCTTAATAGGAACTCAACCATTCATATTTAAGTTAAAATAAGAATTGTGTTAAAAGTCGAATTTCAAACCTCATTTAGGCATAGTAGAATAAATTTTTCTTAAAAACTTAGAACTAAATAAAAATGGGGAATTAAACTATATTTCATCTCCAAAAATTGGTTTGAGGTTTAAAGACTTTAACTAAAAGTTATGGACAAAATTCAAAGAGGGTGTTTGAAAATGTTCAAAAAAATGTCCCTTCCAACCCCTCTCTGAAATTTGGCCATAACTCTTAATTGGAGTCTCCAAATAATAAACATATTTTTGGAGAGGAAATTTAATTTGATTCCCCACATTAACTTAGTTCAAATATTTTTGAAAATAGTTAATCTACTATGTCTAAATGAGGTCTAAAATTTGGCTTTAATGCAATTCCTGCATCTGACAACCAAGCTCTAGACCTATGAATCCTAATTTACATATCCCACATGGATTGTTTGACCTACCACTACCTCACTTATATAAAGAGGTTCCTCTTTTCAACTTGAATTTTATAATTTAAAGTAATTCTAATTGAATAAATCTAAGTGTCTTATTCAAAGCAACTAACTTCAAAAGCCACTTAAATTGATTTAATTAGACTTGACTTGATTTATTCCAATAGTGAACCAAGAACAAATCGCGGAAAGCTTGTATTGGCCTTTCTTTTAATTGTGAAAGTCAAGTAGCAGACTTGCTCTTACTAACTAATTTCGCGAAATTCACAAAGGCTGACTTATTGACTATGCACTTCTGATAGGTTTTGTAGGAGACTTACCTTTGTTTTAATAGATTGGATGGTCACCCTGGAGCAGCCCTCCGGAGGCCCCAAAATTCTTCAAACGATCATATATCATTTTCAAGATGCAATCAAATAAAGTTCAATAACATGCAATTAAGTACGTCTGTTTCTTCTCATCATAAAACAGGTTTTGGATCAGTACTTTTGGAGGTGCCTGTAATGATTTGATTTTCATGCCTGCTTTGAAGATTGAGAAGAGAATTAATAAAACCCGGTGTGTAATTCTTATTTATAGAGCATGAAGTTCCACCGGTTTGATAAACAGAGGACTGGAGGTCCATGGCATGAGATTGCTCAGGGAGTGTCGATCTTTTCTTCCAGTTGAGGTGCAGATCAAAGCTCACGTGGTCCGCTGAAGAGCTAGCTAGCCGCGGGTCATTGAATAAACCATCCATGTAGTAGCCATGAACACACGTTATCGATGTTCACTGACTGTTACGCGCATAACAAATATAAAGCAGAATGATACACTACTGTGAGGATTGACACAGAAAGACAAGAACATGCAGTTTGAGTCACTTCGTACTATTATTAAAATCTTCAAATTTTTATATTTTCTTGTTGGCAACTGAGAGAGAATTTCAACGCACCACAAAATGTTTCATTTGGATATTCCATACAAAAGTTATGAAGGATCCACCTTTTTTCGTAGATGTTCTAAAATTGCTTCTTGAGTGGAGGTAGATATTGATTAACTAGATGTATACTAAATAATATCCCAAAGTATACAAAGGTAACACTTTGGGATCAGTGGCACATTTAGGAGTTGCTACCTTAGGCATTGTAGCAAGATTGCAAAACAAACAATTTGAATGACATAAGTCAATGTCACCTACCCATTTAATGGCAAAAAAGTTCCTTTAACTTCATTTAGTTTCTTTATCCCCCATTTCAATACATTAGCACTCTTTAATTTTATGTTTGAAAATGTCAATGCCACAAATTCCTCCAACCTAGACATGGCCGATTGTTAGCAAATATGAAAGTTGATGCTTGGGAATTCCACAATGGAATCCTAAAATCATAGCAAAACAAACACAACAAACAAACACCATCCATCTTGATTCTTGGTTTTAAAGGTTGTTTTAACCAACATACTTAGATCACAAATATGTTGATAATCAACACATTACCATCATCTTGAAAAAACAACTCATACTCAAGTAAAAAAACTAAAAGTGATCTTCTAAAGAAATAGACTAGTAATTAATCTTAAATGTTTTTTTTTATATGAATTGAAGCCCCAAGTTACTGATCACATGTACTCTCACCTCCATCACCAAAAGTAAAATCTTGATGCTAGCGCACTGTTCATTCTTGAATTGCCCATTCCTTTACCATTCCTCTTAGCCCAAAAATCTTTCTTGGTAGAGTATTCCATCTATTCACTTTAAATCTTCCCATAAAGATCAGGATCCACGTGCACTCCTAACACTTCGAATCTAAGTAAAGACAATCTGCTAAAGATATTTCCAAAAGAGGGCCTCCGGCGAGGTTGCACATCCCAACACTCCTGTAAGATATCAACCAATTCCCGTGGCAAGCCTGAAGGAAGTTGTGGCCTCTCTCCCTTTAATAGGCGTGCATACAACTCACTCAATTGCCCCATGTCTTCAAAAGGTGCCTTCAAAGACAAAACATGGGCACAAGTCATAGCAAAGCTATAGACATCCACTCTGAACCATTGGGCCTTGCCCAAACTATCAAGGTGTGCATTTGGATGAACCTCAGGAGCCCTATACCTTGTAGTGCCAATGCCTCGAAATGATATTGTGTCCGATTTGGAGACCTCAACCTTAGTCTTGGACATTCCAAAATCAACCAACTTCACACAGTAATATTGATCCAGCACATGAGTGAAGGCCAACTTGTTCACAACCACGTTTTGCGGCTTAAGGTCACGATGTGCAACTCCCTCGCCATGCAGATAGAGCATCCCCTCTGCTATTTGCACAATGATGTCAACAGCTACAGGCAATGCAAAATGCACACCTTTTCGCTCTTCAATCACATCAAAAAGGCTCTTCTCCATAAGCTCCATGGCAATAAAACGATCCCCTTTGGCCTCACCATTGCCACTGCAAATAAAATTCACAATGCGAGGGTGCTTCAAATGGGACAAAATGCTCGCTTCCTTCAGAAATGTGACCTCAGAAGCTTGGCCATGAAACTCTTTCCTTGCACAAGGCACACCCAACCATTGGGTCCTGCAGACACCACTTGCGCCTGATCCAGCTCCAAGAAACTTGGAGTTCCCCCACGTCCCTGCAGGTTCGGTCTCCGTCTCCCACAAGCTTGCCCTGCACACATCTGAAGAATTGGAAAGACACTCTTGAGGTGTGCAACTAAACTTCTTGAGCAAGTGCCTAGCAAGACATTGCTTCTGAGCTACCTGCTTTCGCAAGAAATAACCAAACACGTTGACGCTAGTAGGATCACTTGCAAGGCGTTCAAGCCTCCTTCGAAGGTCTTCTCGGTCACTCTCAATGGCAGACACCGATGCAGACACGAACCATAAAGAGCTCCGAAGATCACTGAGAATAATTTTTCCTTGGATGCTAGTGTTGAGCATGGCATTGTCGTAAATTGCATTGTAACACAACCGAACATGCCACAAGATCTCAAGAAATGAATTGTCATTTTGGACTTGAAATAATGCTAATGCAATCCAATCTTCTTCCGCACATTCACTCACAAGTAATTTTGCCTTCTCCAAATACTGATACAGGATTTGCAGAAACGGTGTGAAGATCGATCCAGATGATACTATTACGATAGCCTTTATTGCTCGTATGTTTTCAACCGTTTGTAAAATCTTGGAACACAACTCCCGGCATTGTCTCTCATTGAGCAAGTTCCCACGTTTCACAACTTCCTCTATATCATGCGCGATGCGTTCACAAACACTGAAGAAGTCCACAACCTCGTAAACTAACGAGGATCTTTTACTTCCCATGTTTTCAGCGTAGAACTTGTATTATACATCAACATCTCATTTTTCGGAAGTCATTTCAAATGAACGTTGCTTAGTCCATATTCCCATCGCTGCCGGAATGTTTCAAAGATTGCCCTTCAGTCTCTGCATACCAGTCGTGTTCATCAGCTCAAAAGACAAGGTGCGTTTTAGTTCAATTTCCATTGCAAAAAATTTACACCAAGAAAAATTGAGACAATGGTAGTTGTAATCCTTACCTCTCCATACAACCAGTAGGCATGCCAATATTGGCATTGCGAAACCCCGCAGGAGCACGTCTATGACATATACCTCCAAACCAAGTGCTGTATTATTCGTGAGAGCTGATTCTGCAATAGCAAAGATCTTCATACCAAGGGCTCAATCATCGGTGAGAGTTCATTCCCATAGCAGGCGCCCGAAACCTAACCCCGCAATGCAAACACGCAACCTTAGTCAAACGTCACACACAAAACGTGGACAAACAAAAATTCGAGACAAAACCTCAAAATCGCAACCAGCCCACAAACTGCGGAAGGACCTGAAACCCAAACATCAACAGAACAGTCATAGAAGGAGGAATGTTCTACCAACTCTAGAGAACACTGACTACCTGCAGAACAAATCATTTGCTCAAGACTTGTGAGCTCACAATTGAAGTCCCTTGAATTTGCAAGGCATATTTCCTACTACGAGAACTTGAAAGGAGAAAACTGAGTAGGAATTGACGCATATATTTGCTCAAAATGAAATTAGGCATTGCAATGAATCCACAATCCCCGGGGTGAGTTAGGTTACCTCTCAAAAGGATTTGATTCTTAAGTAAAATAAATCAAAACCTTGAATAGCTGCGGGCGTCTTCCAACAGAGTAGGTCTTTCCCACAAGACAATACTACTTCAAATGCAAGACAAGAGAGAATCAAATGTGTCCACAACACGAAGCAACAGTTGAAAACCATCGAAGAAACATAGGAAGTCCTTCGTAGCAATTAAACTTCCAGAAAGTGAACGAGTTATAAGAAACTATCCCAAATGAAGCATGAATCTCAACATTGAGTTCCAAATAACTACGACATTTTCGAAGCGCCAAAATTGTGACATTCAAGTGCACATAGCTCGAAATACTGGGCCAAAATCGAATGGATCTGAGGCATCTAGAAAACAGCCATGATTGACAGCTTCACCATTTCAGAAATACATGTCGATGTATTCTAGCTGATCATGGGCTTCATAACATTCGTCAACGGGTTTGTGACCTGTTCCTAGCTTATTGTCTCAATTGCAACCTGGTACTGAGATCGAACTAATACATGTATCAGATCCGAATTGGCAGAATCCAAAACGGCCTCTCATAAAAGAGACCCCAAGAAGCAGACCTAGACTCGTAGACGACGTAGAGAGTCTGTCTGCGTTATTGTAATTAGGTGCTCCAAATCCTGATAATACTAGAAGACTCACAGGAATTTTAATTGGAAGCAAGAGACAGTACAACTCTCCCACTTACAAAGTAGAAGATAATTCAAGCTGACTCTTAATCAATTGTTGGTCAGAAGACTAGGAACAACAATTTCACAGACACGAAAGATAATAGTGCATAGAGCATTCAGGTACCAACTGAGGACACCTAAGGCAAAATTTCTAATCACCGGACACTACACCCGTCATTCCATAGATCGTCGCTACCCATATGCCGTACTAAAATACTAAAATACGTAAAAATACTAGAAAATATTCAACTTCACCCCAATTAGTCCAGATCCCTACAACCGCACGCAAGTACCAAATACTTCACATTTAAACCATATTCAGTACCTTCACCACAAACATGCCAGGCCACAGAAAACAAGACTTCGTTCAAGAACAAATCATCATGCTTGCAGTTGTCACATCCACCTCCAATCTAAAGAGGGAAGGAAAGTTTCAACATTTACCTCTCAACTGAACTCTCCACAGAAGTGATATGCTGCTGACCGCACGCCTATGCCATGGCCACGGTCTCCGTGTGAAGTGATAAAATTATCAGAGCGAGAAATTGATTCTCAAAGTACGTGCACGCAAGCTGTCTCCCACGACGCCAACGTACTATTCAACCACCGGAGATTTACCACCAAAGGACATAAACAAAGAAGCTTCTTTTTCTTTTTCTACATCGTCAGCGAAGTTGGATCTCCTCTTGGATGGCCACAAATTTGAGCCCACTAAGATACTGTAGATTGAACTACCTCCCACCCTAAGATCACACCACAGCCGACAAAATGCGAAAGAAAGAACTGAAACCCCAGTGTAGTGTCGGAAGGAGGGGCAGAGGAGCATGAAACTTATACTCCGTTGGCCGACTCGAGACGTTACGGGGAAGCTACCGATTGTCTGCAAAACAAGAACTGTGTGATGACGTGGGCTCAGTCCAGTCGGACCCGGTCGCGCTTATTATAGTTGTGCAACGAGTCGAATGAGTGGGGATCCTGCTAAGGGTGAATGTAAAAGAAAAGAGACCCTATTCTGTGCTTGATTAATCTATTTTCTACTGTTCTCCTACAGTAGCTAATTTGGGATCTTTGATTGCAAATATGAACTCAAAATTTGCAAGTTTTATCATGCGTGGCAGATAAAATGTTCTTGTGTTTTTCCCAGGGGCTTGCGAAACCATAGTCGATGCGCTGTTTTTCTATTAGAGACGGGGGACCACGAGTGGGCAGTTTAGCATCGTCCGTCCGTCCTGAAGTCCATGTTCTGGATGATGGCCGGAATATATCCTTCGCTTTCGGTGATGCTTCGTCCAAATTGCTTCTCATTCCATCCAAGGCACTGTTGGACTCTTTCTTAAGCAATTAAAGTGGAGGTTAAAATTATAAGAGTACAGACATATTAGCAAGAAGATGGGCGCGAAAGGGTTAATTGAAGCACAATTGAGCATCAATAGGGCCAAGTAAACAGAACTTCGTGTCTATTGCACCTCGAGTACCAACTCTGTGCTGCCAGCGTCAATGAAGTGATCTCCTTGCAGGAGCATTTTGGCCTCAAAACCTAAATCGTTGCTAGTATCCTCCAATACGTACTGCAGTTCTTTCCTACGAGACTGAAGACTAGAGACCATCACATGTGTCAAACAGCACAGACTTTTGAAAAATTGCAGGCAACAGGATTTCGAATGAAATCTTCCATCCTATATATGTCATTCTTCTCGCTATGAACGAAGAAAGTACGAGCGACTATTCGTTCGAGAAGCGAGCTCGATCAGTAGTGGGCTGCAAATAGATTCTAACGAGTGCTACAGATTTTCTAATTGCACTCTACCAGCTTCAAATTGCACTCCATTAGGAGATCGTTGAAGCACATCACTTGACCAGGGTTGGTAGATCGACTTGTTACAAGCGTTTCATTCGCATCAATTCGCAAAATCGGTAAGCCACGGAAACATTTGGAAACACTCGTGAAGTCGTGATCTTCAGAAAACAACCGGGTCTCGCCGGAACTGAACCGTAACCCTAGAAGCACGGGCCCATGACCAGTGATTTGAAACCTCACTGTCCATCACTTTGTTTGCTGGCAGTTCGCAACTAGACAAGAATGGAATTTTTTATATTTAATTTTCAGAGATGAAGTTATACAGCCACTAACAAAATTTAGTACAAATCTGAAATGTTTTCATTCATACAACTATACGCATCAATGGACAAAGTTTCAAAGTGGATATATGAAAGTTGTAGTGTGCGACATACTACACTTTACTATGGAAGTTTGAAGAAAAAATTAGTTGTAATGTGAAAGAAAATTAATTTCAAAGTTAGCCATGTCTAAAACTTGGTTTTGTTCACCATGAGTTGGAATTACTTTATCTTTTGTCAATTTTTTCTTAGAAATCCAAAAAAACTTTTTGTGCCTTGCCATGCTAGTATACATCATTTCGGATTGTTGTACACAAAAATTGTAGGAAATTGACATTTATAGAGTTTAAAATATAAACAATTTGACAAACATGCAAATGGTGTTGGTTCTCACAATATTTGAATTTTTTTATTGAAATTGAGAGCATGGGATTGCATTAGCCATTGCAAAGAGAGTATAAGTTGCAACATGGACCATTGTCATATCTTAATGCCCTTGCATTTGAAATATTTATTGAACAAGGCAACACAATTCAATTTATATTTTACAAATGTATAATGCGGTTTTAGGATGAGATTTTTTGTTTGAAGACTAGAGTTCATGATGCATTTAATTGGCCCAAAAAATCCCCGCCTCCCCCAAAAAAATTATCATTCTCAACTTCATCAAAAACTGCCAATTTCCAAAAATTACACTGACCTTCATGAAATTGGTAGTTTTTTTGATGAAGTTGAGAATGATAATTTTTTTTTTCAGGGGGAGGAGGATTGGGCCAATTATATGCATCATGAACTCTAGTCTTCAAACAAAAAATCTCATCCTAAAAACGCATTATACATTTGTAAAATATAAATTGAATTGTATTGCCTTATTCAATAAATATTTCAAATGCAAGGGCATTAAGATATAACAATGGTCCATGTTGCAACCTATACTCTCTCTGCAATGGCTAATGCAATTCCATGCTCTCAATTTCAATAAAAATTTCAAATATTGTGAGAACCAACATCATTTCCATGTTTGTCAAATTGTTTATATTTTAAACTCTATAAATGTCAATTTCTTTCAATTTTTATGTACAACAATCTTGAATGATGTATACCAACATGCCAAGGCACAAAACCCTTTTTCAAAGTTCAAAAAAAAAATTGACAAAAAAAAGTAATTCCAAACCATGGTGAACAAAACCATGGCTAACTTTGAAATTAATTTTCTTTCAAATCATAGCTAATTTTTTCTTCAAACTTCCATAGTAACGTGTAGTATGTCACACACTACAACTTTCATATATCCACTTTTGGACTTTGTCCATTGATGCTTACGGTATAGTTGTATGAATGAAAACATTTTAGATTTGTAATCATTTTTGTAAGTGGCTGTATGTTTACTTAAAGTCATAAAATTTTCAAATTTGGGGGATAAAATTTGAAATACTGTAAATTTCTTAAGAAAAAAATGAAAATATTTCATATCAAATTCAAAATGTACTCAAAAAATCTGCAATTTTTTCCATAGATGTATATTTTAGTGTGTAGCATCATGGTGTAAACCAAGGTTATTGTGTCATAAATCAACAACTATGGTTATAGGTCCAAAGTTCATATTGCTAGAAAATATTGGAATTTACAAATTTTTTCAATTTACAATTGGAATAGAAATTGCATCTGGTAAGCTTCATTTCATTAATTGAACTAAAATTCAAAAATTTTTAATTTTATGGCTAGAATTCACATGAAGAGCAAATATCAAGAAATGGCCAAAATACAATATAAAGGTAATCTGTGGATCAAGCATGTTCTTTAGAAAACTCAATAATACCATAATGAAGGAGTTTGCAATACTATTTACGAAAAATGTATTCAAACAACTTTCAAAAGATGAATTGGATGAAGAAACATTTTTTTCCATCTTGAACTTTTAAGTGAAGTCATCCATTGGACACTAAGTGTTTGCGGTGTCGTTCTAAGGTAAATGAAACCCTTAAAGGATGGAGCCAACTATGACAATGTAGCCAACTTAAAAGTCTCTCATTTTGTATCTTCTACTTCTTCGCCATTTATGAGTGAATTATTTTGGTTTTATTTTCTAGAAATGAAGTCATATATTTGGTATACTTAAAATTAATACAATCTTTTTTGAGAAAATTTCAAATTTCTATGAGTTTTCAACGAAAAATGATAAAAATTCATATCAAATACAATTCATGCTAAAAAAATCTAAAATTTTCAAAATAGAAGTACATTATATTTTAGAGCATTGTTGTATAAGAAGAATTCTATATCACTCCATATTTAAAAATGTGGTGTTATAGATCCTCGCATTGCTGAAATGCTTAATTTTAGGAATTTTTCAAAATTTCTAAAACGTGTAGAAATTGCAATTTAGAAGAATCATTCTCTTAGTTTATCTCTGAAGCAAAAAAAACATTTTGAATGTCAAAATCAAATTTTAAAGAAAAAACGTTCATGGTATTTAAATACATTGGATAGTGTGCCATTTTTTTTATAAACTACCCCATATAAAATATAAAGGAACTAAAATGTCTTAAATTTAAGTCAATCATGTGGATGTAGCATAAAAAAAAATGCAAAAAATAATTGGATGAAAATCATCCATTCTACAATATGCACAATGTACGTTTGACCATCCAAGCAATACAAAATGTCCTTGGTGTCCTTTGAGGATTAAATGCAAATCATAGTCACGCCATTGCTATCTTCAAGCTAAATCCTAGTATAGCACATTAAGGTTTCCAACCTCCAAGCTTTGCAGTGTTTTTATAGGAGAAGCTTGACCTATGACAACATTTTCAAACTTAATAGTCCTTTTTTTGTATGCTCTCATTTTGCAACAATTTAAGAATGAAATTTGTATATCCTTATTCAAGAGAAGTAATCACATATCTTCTATAATCATTAAATTTTCAGATTTAAAAAAAAAAATTGAAATTAGTATGAATTTAGAATAAAGAATAGAAAAGGTCATATCAAATACAAAATATATTTAAAAATCTAAAAATTTCTTTATAGGTATATATTATATTGTAGATCATTATGGTGCCAAAAATTTATTGCATCTTTTCAAAATAAGAAAATAAACACTCCGCAACAAAAAATCCAAATTTTAAATTGTAATGAAATACTTAATTCTAAAAAATTTCAGAATTTCAAATTGGAGTAGAGAGTGTACCCTTACTTTATAAGCATCAATTCTTTAGTTGGACTTAAATTCAAAAATTATCCTTTTTATGGCTAAAATTTAGATAATGAGAAACTAACAAAAGTTATCATGATGCATTTCATTGGGATCCGTGGATTTGCCATTTTCTGATGTAAGAAAGTAAAAAATATCACTAGAAGGGGATATGTATCCAACATCATTAATTGAAAATGAGTCTAAAAAAACAATAGGATTCAAAATATATTTTTCATCCTAAAAGCCATGTGAAATTCACCAAAAGATCCAATACTTTCTAGCATGCATTTCAATTCTATCACCTCATGGGTAGGAGGACCTATTTACAACTCTTAAAGTATTTTTGGCCATGAAAACTAATGAGATAAACCTTAAATAATTTTCTTTGACAAAAAGAATTCCAAAAATTCATGACAAATATACATTTAAATTATGCAAACAACGAACTTGAGTAGATATCTATAAAGTAGCCTTCTTAGCCCCAGAAAGACAAAGCCTATGATCATGCTTTTAAACTTGAAACTTCTTCACACTTTATACTCTATTTTGTTACAACAAGGGAATGTTTGTTTTTTATCAGAGATGAAATCATATGTCTTCTATGATTCATAAAGATTTCAGATTTTTTTGTGGAGACTTTGAATTATTGTGTATTTTTGCAAACAAAGTGAAGAAATTTCATATCAAATACAAAATTATCTTGAGCAAATCCCATAACATTTCACTATATGTATATTTTAGAGTGAAGAATATTGTAGTGTAAATAAAATTCCATCTCATTCTATAGATAGAAATTTAGTATTCTATAATAATAGGTTTCATGTTCTAATTGCAATATAACATTCAACTTTTGAATTTTTGAAAATTTCAAAGTGGAGTAGAAACCATACTTATTAAAGCCAATTCATTAGTTGGGATGAAATTCAAGAAAAGAACATTTTTGTTGGTGAAATTTAGAATTAGAACAAAGAACTAAAAGTTATCAAATACACACTAACTAAGGTGATCCGTGGAACACACACAAAAAATTGCACAAAAGATGCAAGCCCCCAAGCTCTAAGTGTTTGGATTTGGGATTCGAAACTGTGGATATTCGAATTGGATTTTTTTTTTGCAAAATTGTGTGTGAATTTTGTGTGTTTTGTTCAAGTTTGGGAGGGTGTTTGTTAAGTTGTGTATCCAATTGGGTCGTTTTGTTGAGCTGTTTTGATCTATTTGAATGTCTAAAAGGATGAGAGATGGACGTGGCCAGATCAGTCACCTAGTTGAACTAAAGATGTTTATCCAGTCGAGGTGGTGTGAGAAAGGGGTAATTAGGTCGATTTTAAATCCTACTCGGCAGTGTGTTAATTTGGTCAAATTGGGAGGAAATGTGTAGGTGGCAAATGCATAGGATGGATGTCTTGTAATTAAGTCTTGTGAGTCGATTCTGATTTGGTAATTAATAAGTTGGTTAGAGCATCCGCAGTGGGACCGGTAAATTAATCCCTTTAAATGTATTTCTAATTTTGAACGGTATGTAATTAGAACTTGAAATTTATATCTTTGGAAGCCCATCCAAAAGCACTTTGAGTAGGTAAAAAAAAAAATCCAAATTTAGACATTGAACAACCACTTCAAAAACAAGGTAAAAGTCTGAAATTATAGAAGGTTTGTCATATCCCGGTTACCAATGCAAAATGTGGCCATTGACCCTCCGAATGTATGCTTTTGGCTGCACTTCCAATGATATAAATTTCAAGTTCTAATTACATACCGTTCAAAATTAGAAATACATTTAGAAAGATTAATTTACCGGTCCCACTACGGATGCTCTTAGTCGTCTTCCTCCTTTGGTAACCGTCAGTTGGAATTCCCATTAGGCTTTTCTTCTTCATTCATTTGGTTCTTCTTCATTTTGTTTTACCCACTGTGAGAGAGCCATTGCGAGTCCTGGCCAGTTTGTGCTGTGTATTTTTTGTTGTTTGTGTGTGTCCAAGTTGGATGCTGTTTATGTGAGAACTAGTTGAAAGTGTGTAGTGTGTGTCAGTATGGTTGTGGAGAATGAGATGTATGTGTTCGAATTGGGAAGGACTGGGAGTTGGAGAATTTATATGTTACAGGAGGATGTGAATCTGATGTTGTTGATGTGACGAAGAAAATATTTTGGGATCAAGTTGGAGAGGAATCTGTGGTGATGGAGGTGGTTACCAAACCGGAGAGTGTGTGTGGAAGTGTGATCAAGAAAAATCTGTGAGATATTAGTGGAAGAACTAGAATGAGACATATCTGTCGTAGAAAAACTTAAAAATTGTAAAAGGTGGTTTAATCACCAATTCGGCTAATCTAATCGGAGTTATATACGATTGGTTACAATGTGTGTATGTGATTGTGTCTGTGACCTAGAGATGAGTGTCTAGTGGAAGTTTGAATTTTGAAATCAATTTGTGATAATTGTTTATGCACACGAACCATCGCTGTGGGTTGCAAGTCCGGTCCTCATGGTATGAGAGAGAGAGCTGTGTCGAATTGTCCTAATTGGAGTTGTGTATGTTCTGGATATTCATCTAGAGTTAATGGAAGATATTTTATGAGTGCATATGATGGAAGTTTCATGTGTTAGTTGTGAACGTGTGAGTTAATTGGTTGTGTGAGAGTATGTCCAAATTGGTTAAGTGATAAGCAATTAGGCTGTGAGTGAGTGCAGGGTATGTATGTCAACACCTATTTGAGTGAATGTGTCAATTAAGCTAAGGCAGGTGTGGTTCAATGAGAAAGCAGTTCAATTTGGAATGCGTTAAAGTTTGATTGTTGTCTTTGTTTTGTTTCCAAGTTGTGTCTGTGAGTCGGGCAATTTGAAGGACAGAATGCGAATTGATTCTGCTTTAAGACTGACAATGTTGTTTGTGTTTATTTGCACATGGATCAAATGGGAATATCTTGTAGTTCAAGTTAACCTGGGTATGTTCATGGAGAGTAAAATTCAAGTCGGACATGAACAATGCCGGATGTTGAGAAAGGAGATCAAGTTATGATTTATAATCTGAATGTTGTTTGTTAAATGAGTTCAAGTCGTGATAAATTAAGAGTACAAAGCATCTGTCATGTTGGAGTGAATTTACCGTGAGTTTGTAAGTCTGTTTGCTTAACCCCTAAAGGACCGACATGCGTTTTTTGGCCGTATAGAAATTTTGGGCAGGTCCGTGTGACTAGAGATTTCCATATTTTAAGCTGAAATTTTAATAGAAGGTGGGCGCAAGGAATATCTTTCATATGCACTAAATTTCAGCACATTTGGAAATAGGAGTCAAAAGTTATGGCCAAATATGTTACTTTTTTTCGTAACTGGGCAGTCTGGGCAGCAAGAAAAATTTGGCAAAATTTTGATTTTTTTTTTTTTAATATTTTTTTTCTTGTAGATTATATTTTTTTCTATTTAAAAAGCTTTGATTCATTTCATTTGGATTTGTTATGAAAAAGTTATGGACATTCTTCTTTTTCGGGCAATTAGAGCATCTTCTTGAAAAAAATAACTTGTAGGATGCATTCTAAATGCTATTTTTGCAATTTAAATAAATAAAAATATTCTCATGGTTTGGTTTACTTGCTAGAACAATCTCACCATTGGGATTAGTGTATTTTAATTCCATCTAAAATATATTAATGTTTTAGATTTTCCTTCTATCTCGTACCTACTTCTACTTAATAAATTTTTTAGGAATGATAATTAAGTTTTTTTGAATATTTTTTTTTTCCCCTAGACTCTCAACTCAATTCTCCACTACAAGGATTTGAAGCACAAAACTCTGTAGTGCAAAAATATTAAGTGAAAAATGTTTAAAGTCAAAAAATCTAGTCCCGCAATGTGCTGAAATACTTGTTTTTTCCACTTTAAACGCAGATATCTTGCAATCTGAGCGGTCAAAAATTCTGAAATTTTTTCCACACATTCTCATACTAGTTAGGTGTAAGATCCTACGGTTAGATGTGAAAAAAAAACATTTTTCAATTTTTTTTACTCCTTGCTATAGAAATGGCAGTTTTGATGGTTTTTTGGCAGAAAAAAAGCCTTGGGCCTTTAGGGGTTAAATTCGATGTGGTGATATTATGTCTGAGTGAGGGATGATCCTGAGAGTTAAAGAAGTCGATCTTAAGTTGGGTAAGAAGATCCTGTTGTTCCCAAGCAGGAGACAAAGATAAAAGTTGATAAGGGACGAGTTCCAGCAAGTTGGAAGTTCAAGGGCTGTCTCTTCAGTTAGCAGTAAGCTGTGTAGCAGATCCCCATTCAGAGTGAAGAATTAAAAAGAGCAATAAATTAAAGATTTGGGAATTAATCTTAACCCTTGTGGCCTTTAAGAGGGTAGTGATAATCTAGCAATTAGCCATTTTGCGTGAGGAAAACAATTTTGTATGTGGATAAAGGAACAATTCATTTCCTTATCTTTAGGTTGCAATGACAATTAGGTGAATGTGAGAGTCATTCCTATTTAATTTGCCTCCCTGGAACAAAAACTTGGTAAATTTCCATTTGGATCCCAAGTTTAACCCCTAAAGTCCCAAGGCCATTTTTCCATCAAAACCACTCAAAACTGCCATTTCTATAGCAAAGAGCAAAAAAAAAATATTTAATGTTTTTTTTTGCATATTTAACCTTAGGATTTAGTACTAGACTAGTATAAGAATGTGTGGAAGAAATTTCAGAAACTTTGACTGTGTAGATTGCAAGATATTTGCATTTAAAGTGAAGGAATCAAGTTTTTTTGCACCTTGCTCAACTACATTTTTTGGCTTTGAACCTTCTTAACTTAAATTTTTTGCTCTAATGATTTTGAATTTCTAATTTTATATGATGAAGAATTGAGTTGAGAATCTAGGAAAAAAAATTCAAAAAAGAAACACTTAGTTTTCACTCATTAAAAAATTGTTAAGTAGAAGTAGGTTCAAGATTGAAGGAAAAATTAAATCATTAATTGCTCTAAGATAGAGTTGAAATATACTAATCTCAAGGGTGAGATTGTTCTAGCAAGAAATCTTAACCTTGTGAAATTTTTTTTTCTATAAAAGTTGTCAAAATTGAGTTCAAAAATGAATCCTACAAGTTATTTTTTCAAGAAGATGCTCTAATTATTGCTCGAAAACTAAGATTGTCCATAATTTTTGTATAATAAATCCAAATGGAATGAATCAAAGCTATCCATGTAGATAAAAATAAAATCTATATGAAACAAATTTTTAAAAATTTTAATTTAAAGTTTTTGTGAGGTTTTTTTTCTGCTCGCTGAACTAAAATTTGAGATTTTTGTGCCATAACTTTTGCTCCCGGGCACCGATTGAAATAAAAATTACATTTTCGGAAAGCTAATGTGATTTTCTATCTTCACAAAAAAAATCCAAAAATTACGACAAATATTGAGACCGTAGGAGCCTGACCGAAATCCATTTTGTCCCCCGAGGGGTCAACGGCATTTCAAACTTAAGGAATGACGTTTTTTTAACAGATATCGTACTGATTCAGTGGCTTCGTACCTGCGTACCATAATCGTACTGATTACGTGTATTTGGACGCACTGAATTAGTGTCATTAAAAAGGGTTTTAAAAGCGTACAATTTATGTACTTTAATTATACAAATGTGGTATCCAAAATGCACGTAAATTATACTAATAATAGTACAAGAATCATACGTTATTGATATTCATTGTTTTCGCACTGATTCAGTGCGTCCAAATACACGTAATCAGCACGATTATGGTACGCAGGTATGAAGCCACTGAATCAATACGACTATGGTACGCAGGTATGAAGCCACTAAGTTCGAGATGGAGACTTTAGGGGTTAACAACAAACAAATCTGGATTGTTTGGGTGAGAAAAAAAGTAATATATTAGGCCATAACTTTTGACTCATATTTCTAAATGACATAAAAACAAATTTGCATAGAAGATATTCCTTATCCACAACTTCTACTAAAGTTTGGACTTAAAATATACAAATTTCTAGTCATAGGTACTTGTCCAAAATTGCTATGTTGCTAAAAACACCAAGTTGGTCCTCTAAGGGTTAAGTACCCCCCCCATCAAGCAAAATGAGGGTAAGGTAGGGGGTTGTAAAAGCAACCTGTCTCCAAAAGCGATTTGGTACATTTTACCTCTAAAATGTACCAGAAGTGTACATTTCAGGAAGTGGTCGCTTTTAGAAACCACTATGTTTTCAACTTCAAAAATTCATAACTAATTCCATGAAGGTCCAAGAAATATGAAACGACTTGGGTTAAATGCCAATTCCATTTTTTTTACCACAAAAATTTACTGAAAATTATTTTAAGGAATTTAGCTTCTCCCAAATATGCAATCAGCTCTTAAAGGGTCGCTTTTATAGCCCCCTACCTTATTTGTGGCAGTGGGCCTTGCTCAGGCTGCTCTGCCCGCGCTGCCCTACTCAGGTGACTCCCGGCCCACCATCCATCCTCCTTGCCCCCTCCATTATGCTTGAGGTCCTTTTTGCCAATTTGGTTCACTTTTTTATGACTGTCTCTTGGCTTCCTTCCGCCTCCGTCTGTTGTCTCGAGTAGTGGGTTTTTTTAGGCGATAAAAAGACTAATAGTACTAAAAGATATCTTCTGCACCAAGCCCTTAGAAAAATTTGGAGGTAAAAAAGTTTAAAAAGCTAGATTTAAATCTTGGATCACACCCAAACAGACAATACATCGACAGTGACTACTGGAGTTTGCCACCCTATTGCCACCTAAATAGATGTTGATTCAACAACTTTTCATCTGCAATCGCCTAAAGTATACCAAAGTTGGGGATATGGACACAGATTGTAGCCACTATAATGCTTCTAGAATTAGGGATACGATCATTTGGGGCCTCCCCTACTTATTCTCTGAGTTCTTCTTTGCTTGTCTTGTCTTCTTTTTTGTCCAACCCCCGTGGTGTGGATGGATTTTTTTCTCATTTTGCAATGGAATCCATTTATTTCAAAGAAAACAAAACATTGAAGAGAGATTTTTGTGCCTACTTGTGGGGAAACAGATTTGGTTGTACCTATTTTGCTCCAGTTCAAGAGCTGAAATTGCCAAAGATGATTTTTTGGTTTTTGTTCTAAAGCCATACAACTCACACTAACTCCTAACTTGGAGCCAAATTTTGCACCAAAAACTAAATTGAGCCTAACTGCAACCACTTACTTTTCACGTGGAGCCTACATCCAGATTCTCTTAAAATTGAAAAAAACCCAGTGGTCTTGAGCCTCTCGCTGTCTTGTTCCTCCCAACGCCTCCGAACAAACTAGTTTTGTAGAAATGTAGTATTATAAATCTTCAATTTCTAACATTGATGAAATGCTTAATTTAGAAATTTTTCAGAAAATTTAAAAGGCATAGAAACTGCACTTTAGAAGCATTATTTTTTAGTTTTGCCCAAAAGCAAAAAAAAATCATTTTGAATGTCAAAACCAAGCTTTAAAAAAAGAACTCATAGTATTGAAATACACTAGATAGTGTGCCATTTTTTTGAAAAACTACCCTATGTATAGCCACTAACAAAATTGAGTACAAATCTGAAATGTTTTCATTCAAACAACTATACAGTAAGCATCAATGCACAAAGTCCAAAAGTTGATATACAAAAGTTGTAGTGTATAATATACTACCATGGAAGCTTCAAGAAAAAATTAGTTGTGATTCGAAAGAAAATTAATTTTAAAGTTAGCCATGTCTAAAACTTGGTTTTGTTCACCATGATTTGGAATTACTTTATCTTTTGTCAATTTTTTCTTAGAACTCCAAAAATAGTTTTTGTGCCTTGGCATGTTGGTATACATCATTTCACATTGTTGTACACAAAAATTGAATAAAATTAGCATTTATAGAAATTAAAATAGCAACAATTTGACAAACATGCAAATGATGTTGGCTCTCACAATATTTGGAATTTTTTTATTGAAATTGGAAGCATGCAATTGCATTAGCCATTGCAAAGAGAGTATAGGATGCAACATGGACCATTGTTATATCTTAATGCCCTTGCATTTGAAATATTTATTGAACAGGGCAATACAATTTAATTTATATTTTACAATTGTATAGTGCGTTTTTATGATGAGTTTTTTTGTTTGAAGACTAGAATTCATGATGCATATAATTGGCCCAAACACACACACACAAAAAAAACTATCATTCTCAATTTCATCAAAAAATTGCTGATTTCAAGAAGGTCAATGTAATTTTTGGAAATTGGTAGTTTTTTGATGAAATTGAGAATGATAATTTTTTTTTGGAGGGGAGGGGAGTTTTTGAGCGAATAAGAATAGTGTAGATGGCAAGCAATAGAAACCTATCAAGAATTCATCATCCTAAGTAATAATATGCACAAAGTTGATAAATGCTTTGTCTTCTAATGAGTTTGATTTATTTGATTGACAAGTAGAAGGGTGGCCTAAGGACCATCTTGAAAGCTCTTCAAATTCTCTTCAAATATTTGTAGTAAGGAATTTTGTTGCTTGGATGGTAATATTTGTTAAAATAGCATATTTCACAACACCGGTAGTGTATTAGGTAATTGCAGGTCACCTAATATTCACTTCTAGAAAATAACAAGCTACATGATAGATCAAATTTGTGGTGAACTGAATTAGTTAACTCTACTCAGAATCTAGCAACACATAAATTGGATAACAAGTCGGTGACCATCAATTGAATATACAATTTGAATACAATAGGGATTCCCCTAACTTGAGCCAAATCATAGTTACAATTGTTAAACTCATCAAATTTTTATATTTTCTTGTCAGCAACTAAAAGAAGACTTCAATGTACCAAAAAAATGTTTCATTTGGATATTCCATGCAAAAGTTATGGAGGATCAATCTTTATTGGTAAATGTACTAAAATTGTTTTTTCAGTGGAGGTAGATATTGATTAACTAGAAGTACATCTAGTGAAGATGGTGCTTTTGCCTTGGTGGCACATTTTGGAGCTACTACTTTAGGCATTGTAGCAAGATTGCAAACAAGAATTTGAATGACAAAAGTCAATGTCATTCACCCATTTTACTCTGTAATGCTACCACGAACTCTTACTGTAGGTGATTGACAGAGAATCATTCCGTCCATTTAAGAAAGAAGTGCAATTGTTCATCCTTGGAATTTTGTGCAAAAGTTGAGGTCTTGCACAATAGTTTGACCTCTAATGAATACCTTTGGTTTTTCTTAAGTACATGATTCACACTCTATCCAAAAGGTTGATTTCTACTATACCACAAGGTTATTGGCAAAGTGCTTCAATTGCATTTCATTTCTTTATCACCCATTCCAATACACTAGCAGTCTAAAATTTCATGTTTGAAATAGCCAATGCCACAATTCCTCCAAGAATTGACATGGCCAATTGTTGATATGAAAGTTGATGGTTGGGAATTTTACAATTGTATCCAAAAATCAAAACAAAACAAATACAACAAGTAACACCATTCAATATGATTCTTGATTCTTAGTTTTAAAGGTTGACTTACTTACATAGATCACAAATATGTTGATAATCAACACATTACTAGGATCTTAAAAAAAGCTCACTCGCACGAAAAGAAACTAAAAATGATCTTTTGATGATATGAATTGGATACCCCAAAGTTACTAATCACATGCGCCATCTTTTCCATCACAAAAACTATAATCTTGAGCAGTGTAGTAACTAGTTTCACCCGTTGCTAAGGAACTACTCATTCTAGTTTGACCTGTTGCTAAGGCACTATTCAATCGCAAAGAACTAGGTGAAGAACTTGAATTGCCCATTCTTTTACCATTCTTCTTTGCCCTGTAATCTTTCTGGGCAAAACATTCTGTCTCTCCTCTAAAAAGCGTTCGAAAAAGAATAGGATTCACGTTACCTCCTAAAATTTCAAATCTAAGTAAATACAACCTTCTGCAGATGCCTTGGAAAGGAGGCCTCACGAAAGGATTCACATCCCAGCACTCCTGCAAAATATTAACCAATGCCCATGGCAAGCCTGAAGGCAGCTTTGGCCTATCCCCCTTCAAGAGGCACACATACAGTTCACTCAACTGCTCCATGTCTTCAAAAGGTGCCTTCAAAGACAAAACATGGGCACAAGTCATAGCAAAGCTATAAACATCCACTCCAAACCACTTGGCCTTGCCCAAACCATAAAGGTGTGCTTTGGGATGAACCTCAGGAGCCCTATACCTTGTAGTGCCAACGCCTCGAATTGATATTGTGTTTGATTTGGAGACCTCAACCTTGGTCTTGGACATTCCAAAATCAACCAACTTCACACAGTAATATTGATCCGGCACATGAGTGAAGGCCAACTTGTTCACAACCACGTTTTGCGGCTTAAGGTCTCGATGTGCAACTCCCTCGCCATGCAGATAGAGCATCCCCTCTGCTATTTGCACAATGATGTCAACAGCTACAGGCAATGCAAAATGCACACCTTTTCGCTCTTCAATCACATCAAAAAGGCTCTTCTCCATAAGCTCCATGGCAATAAAACGATCCCCTTTGGCCTCACCATTGCCACTGCAAATAAAATTCACAATGCGAGGGTGCTTCAAATGGGACAAAATGCTCGCTTCCTTCAGAAATGTGACCTCAGAAGCTTGGCCATGAAACTCTTTCCTCGCACAAGGCACACCCAACCATTGGGTCCTGCAGACACCACTTGCACCTGATCCAGCTCCAAGAAACTTGGAGTTCCCCCACGTCCCTGCAGGTTCGGTCTCCGTCTCCCACAAGCTTGCCCTGCACACATCTGAAGAATTGGAAAGACATTCTTGAGGTGTGCAACTAAACTTCTTGAGCAAGTGCCTAGCAAGACATTGCTTCTGAGATTCCTGGTTTCGCAAGAACGAACCCAACTCCTTGACGCTGCTAGGATCACTTGCAAGGCGTTCAAGCCTCCTTCGAAGGTCCTCTTGGTCACTCTCAATGGCAGACACCGATGGAGGCTCGAACAATAAAGAGCTCCGAAGATCTACTATAAGAATATTTCCTCGGATGCTAGGGTTGACGGTGATGGCAGTGTCGTAAATTGTTTCGTAACACAAATTAACATCCCTCAAGATCTCGTGAAATGATCGTTCATTTCGGACTTGAAATAGTGCTACTGCAGTCCAATCTTCTTCCGCACATTCGCTCACAAGTAATTTTGCCTTCTCCAGAGATTGATACAGGATCTGCAGAAGCGGTGTGAAGATTGATCCTTGTGCGACATTCTTTATCGCTCGTATGTTTTCAACCGTTTGTAAAAGCTTGGAAGACAAATTTCGGCATTGTCTCTCATTGAGCAAGTTCCCACGTTTCACAACTTCCTCTATATCATGCGTGATGCGTTCACAAACACTCAAGAAGTCCACTTCCTCGTCTACCAACGGGGATATATTACCTCCCGAGCACGTCTCCATGTTTTCAGCGAGGAACTTGTATTATACATCAACATCTCATTTTTCAGAGGTCAGTTGAAGTGAACGTTGCTCAGTCCATATTCCCATCTCTGCTGGAATACATCAAAGATTGCCCTTCCCTCTCTGCATAACACTCGTATTCATCAGCTCAAAAGACAAGGTGCGTCATAGTTCAATTTCAACTACCTAAAATGTAAACCAAGAAAAGTTGAAAAGATGGTAGTTGTAATCCTTACCTCTACATACAACCAGTAGGTGGCATGCCAATATTGGCATTGCAAAACCCCGCAGGAGCGCGTCTGTGACATATGTCTCCAGGTTAAGTGCCGTATTATTAATGAGAATTGATTCTGCAATTCCAAAGATCTTCATACCAAGTGCTCAATCATCGGTGAGAGTTACTTCTCATAGCAGGGCGGCCGCAACCTGACCCCACAATGCAAACACGCAACCTTAGTCAAACCTCAGTAATGGGCTGTATCGTCCTCCGACACAAAACCTGGACAGACAAGAATTTGAGACAAAAGCTCAAAATCGCAACCAGCCCACAAACTGCGGAGAAAGGACCTGAAACCCAAACATCAACAGGAGAGACAGAAAAGGATGAACGTTCTACCAACTCTAGAGCACACTGACTACCTGCAGGACAAATCATTTGCTCACGAGTGGTGGGTTCACAATTGAACTGTCTTGAATTTGCTCACATATTTCCAACTACCAGAACTTCGAAGGAGAATGCTGAGAAGTAATTGATGCATACTGTTGCTGAAAATGAAATTTGGCATTTTAATCACTCCACGATCCCCGGGATGAGTTGGGTCTCCTCTCAAAAGCATTTTGATTCTTACGGTAAAAGCAGTTCAAAACCTTGCACAGCTGCGGGCGTCTCCCAACAGAGCGGGTCTTTCCGACGAGACAATACTACTAAAACAATACTACTAAAAATGCAAGACAAGAGAGAATCAAATGTGTCGACAACAGGAAGCAACAGTTGAAAGCCTTCGAAGAAAATTGTCTGTCCATCGTCACTCCTATCTCTATGGCTGGTACGAGCAATTCAACTTCCACAAAGTGAACGATTTATACGAAACTATCCAAAATGAAGCATGAATCTCAACATTGAGAGGCAAATAATTAAGAGACTTTCAACGCACGAAAATTGTGACATTCAAGTGCACATAGCTCTAAATACTAGGACAAGATCGCAAGGATCTGAGGCACCTAGAAAACTGTCAGTTGTTGACAGCTTCACCATTGCATAAATATATGTCGATGATCTCTAGCTTATCACGGGCTTCATAAGATTCGTCAAGATTGGGACCTTTTCCTTGCTCATTGGCTCAACGGCAACCTGGTACTAAATCAAACTAATATACGTATCAGATCCGAAATGGCGGAGTCCAAAACGGCCTCTCACAAAAGAGATCGGAAGAAGGAGACCTAGACTTGTAGACGACGTAGATTCCGTCTGCGTTGTTGTAATTAGGTGCTCCAAATCCTGATAAAACTATAAGACTCACAGCAATTTGAATGGGAGGCGAGAGACAGTACAACTCTCCCACATGCAAAGTAGAAGATAATTCAAGCTGACTCTCAATCATCACATACCGTCACCACAAACATGCCAGGCCACAAAAAATAAGACTTCATTCAAGAAGAAATCTTCATGCCTGCTCTTTCACTTTCTCCTCCAATCTAAAAAGGGAAGGAAAGTTTCAACATTTACCTCTCAACAAAACTCTCCACAGAAGTGCTATGCTGCTGTCAGCACGCCTATGCCATGGCCAAGGTCTCCGTCCGAAGTGATAAAATTATCAGAGCGAGAAATTGATTCTCACAGCAGGTGCACGCAAGCTGTCTCCCACAACGCAAACATACTATTCAACCGCCGGCGATTACCACCAAAGAGCATAAGTAAAGGAGCTTCTTTTTCTACATCGTCAGCGGATTTGGATCTCCTCTTGGATGGCTACAAATTTGAGCCCACTAAGATAGACTGAACTAACTCCAACTTTAAGATCACACCGCAGTCGACAAATTGCGAGAGAATGAACTGAAACCCTAGTGTCCGAAGGAAGGGCAGAGGAGCATGTAACTTATACGGAGTACTTCGCTGGCCAACTCGAGACGTTACTGGAAACCTACCGATTGTCTGCAAAATAAACTGTTTCTCTATTAGAGAAGTGGGACCACGACTGGGGGGAGCCACGTCGAGGAGCCTACCGATTGTCTACACAACAATCTGTTTTTCTATTAGAGACAGGGGACCTCGACTGGGCAGTTTGGCGTTAGTCCTGAAGTTCATGTTCAGGATAAGAACCGGAATTTATCCTTCACGGTGATGCTTCTTCCAAATTACTTCTCATTCCATCCAAAGGCAATGTTTGACTCTTTCTTAAACAATCTTTTTCTATGACCAATTACATTAAACTTGAGGAAAAGATTGTACGTGTACAAATTAAGCAAATACTGAAGGTGGGTGCGAAGGGTTTATGGAAGCACATTGAGTAACAAACAGAAACGTCGTGTCTATGCCACACATTGTATAAAACTCCATGCTACCACCAAAGAACATAAACGATGAAGCTTCTTTTTCTACCAACTCCATGCTGCCCTAGCAGGAGCATTGTTGCACCCAAACCTATTATCGTTGCTGGCGTCTTCCAATACTGCAGTTGTTTCCTACGACACAAAAGGTAGCTGGAGATAATTAAATGTGTCGAATAGCAAAGAATTAAGAATTATTTGCAGCTACAAGGTACTCATGAAAATCTTCCATCCTATTTCATTCTTCTCGCCATGAATGTAGCAGGTTACGAGCGACTATTCATTTGACGAGCGAACTCAGCATTGAGCTGCAAATAGATTCAAACAAATGCTACTATGAGCTACAGATTTTCTAATTACGCTTTACCAGCTACAAAATACACTCTACAAATTAAGAAAATTCAGTACATCGTTGAAGCAAATCACAGGACCAGGGTTGGTAGATCGACTTATTACAAGCGTTCATTGTCATCAATTCGCAACATCGGTAAGCCACGGAAACATTTGAAAACACTTTTGATCTTCGGTAAACAGCCGCCACTCACCGGAGCTTAATTAAATACGTATCGTGGTTACGCCATCGCCATCTGAAAGCTTAGACCTCGAAAGCCCTATGACCAAGGTTTCCCCCTTCCAAGCTCTCCGCTGTTTGTTTCTCATATCCGGGCCTCTGTAATATCACCTCATTGTGTGTACTGGAATCCATCCTCTGATCCCACCAAAATCACTAAGGTAGAGGGGCCTATTTCCGACTCTTAAAGCCATGAAGCCTAGTGAAAAATACCTGAATATTTACGGAACAATGGAAGTTAGAAATGTTGATATTTGACCAAAAAAATTCAAAAGAATTCATAACCGGTTGTTGACTTTTTAACGCTAACGTAGCACCGTCCTATTGGCAACCCGTCACTATTGTCATTCCAAATTGCAACTCATAACCATCTTTCCTTTCAACTTGTTGTTTCTCATATCTAGGGCTTTTTCAAAATTACAATTTATCGCATCATTACAATGCATCACTTCGCATCTTTATTGCATTGTTACAATGCATTACTTGCAACTGCATAGTAACGATGCAAAGTAATGCATTGTAATGATGCAATAAATTGTAATTAACGTGCAAACCCATGAAACAACGATAACCGCATGATAATTGTTGACAAACCGTAGGGTCTAAACTTTGTGATGAGGTACACAATCTTCCAAAACTACCGAATGTGCAATTTGTGGGGATATTGGGTTGGATGTCCATGTGCCAGTAGTGCAAAAGTAATTTGTTAGTCATTTATGAATTATGAGTTGTTTTAAACGACTACGACAAAGTCATATTGAAGTCACAAGAGTCTAGGCTACGAAGTAGCATTCAAAAAGTCATCTACGAGTATTGTAATGCATATGAGCCCTATCCTCTTTGTCATAGGGATTGCTTACAATTAGCAATGTCTTTGCGTCCAGGAGGTGAACCACAAAGGAATAGTGGGCGCCATCAATTGTTGGCAAAAGAAAACTTATTAGCATAGGAGGAATACTAGTGCATCATTATAGAAATTGTTTTCCATAGATAGTGCTATAGATGTCCGGGTGCCCTTAATGGGTGCAAGAACATAGCAATGGTCAAAAAATGCATAATGAGCATGATCTTGATAGGAAGACCCAATAGTTCAATATTTGAAAATGGAGATAGGAGGAAATTACTAGCCCATTACTTTTGGAATACTATAAGTAGTTAATTGGCAGTCATTTGTTAGTGACGATGTAGAGGTAGTTGCAACGTGCATTGGAGTCAAAACCACGTGTGAATAGTCGTTGAGCCAAAATAATTGTTTTTGTAGTGGATCATGTAGTGAAAGGAGTCATTGTTCAACTTTACTATTTTGCAGGGGTGTTGCAGGCTTGCAGTGAAGACTAGTTCTTTGTATTAACCCCTAAAGGAGCAACATGCCTTTTTTGGCAACATAGAAATTTTGGACAAGTACGTGTGACTGGAGATTTGCATATTATGGGGCGAAATTTTTATAGAAGGTGGGGACGAGGAATATCTTTCATATGCACCAAATTTCATGACATTTGGAAATACGAGTCAAAAGTTAAAAATTTGAAATTGGTTTATCAGATTTATATATACATGGAAAGCTTTGAGTCATTCCATTTTGATCAATGAGTCAAACGTTATGAGGATTTTTAGTTTGCGGGCAGTTATGGATTGTCTATTCTAGAATAAACTTTGAAGTTGTTTATTTCACTCAATTTTCAATATTTTTCAAAAAAAATAAAATTATAGGATGTAGATTGTTTATTACAACATTGCAACCATTGGTATTGGCATTTTTCAATTCCATAATTAACTTCTTAACAATTTAGTGTTTTGAACCATTCTCTACTTCTTTCTACTTACTATTTTTTCCCTATATGTTGTACAATTCCAAATGATCTGAAAATTTTCAAGCATGTAGTCAACTTGCCCTGAAGAATGAATCCAAAGAAGCACAACCATTTTGGAATTTTTTTCATAATAATCTAACCTTGTAAAGTGCAGCTACCCGGTTTTTTGTAGGGCCAAAAAAAGAACTTTTGCCACTTCAAATGCTAATATCTTGCAAACTACACAATGAAAATTTCCGAATTTTTTCCACATATCCTCAAATTAGAGTAATACAAGATCCTATGGTTACATGTGTCCAAAAATGGTATTTTTCAAAAATTTGGTACTTTTACTAGAAATGGCAGTTTTGGAGCATTTTTGGTGAGAACAGAGTTAAGGAACTTTAGGGGTTAAAGTCCTATGTCTTGTGTTTGCAGTCAATTGTGCAAGAGCATGAATCATAATTTCAAGCCTTGCCCTGTGGACAAAGATAGGCACCTCTAAATTGCAAAACCTGGTTGACAAGCCAATCGTCAATGACCACTACGTCATATCGTAGTGGCCTCTGAGTGACCCACACCCGCAACCCTTAAGTGCATAGTACTCAGATTTGACTAAGGCACAATTGCCTCAGTGGTCACAATCATAGCCCAATAATGCGGCAATTTCTGTTGTCCACGTCAGCACAAATCTGTGCTACGAATCTTTCTGAAAACGCACTCAAGCAGCTTTGGAAGTCATTTTTCAATTGCAATGTAGTAAAGCATAGTTTCAATGTATGACAGGTGGGTACTTGAGAATGACTAAGGCCGACTTGTTGGATTCCCCACTTTCCCCACGAAAGCCTTGACAACGTTACTAATAGAGTAATAGAAAATCATAGATGACCGTTGGAGTTTGTCAAAACTTCATCACGAAGTCACGTGCAGTCATTCCCTAGTGATGGAGGTGGTACAATTGCATCGTGTAAGGCGCCCACACATTGGAACTATCTCTGTGGTTCAATGTCCACATTTTTTTTTCACTTGGTGTAGTCATTTTGTAATTATATAACAACTCTAAGTGATTTTGCAATTGCATTGTGGAGTCAAAATGGCTTTGTCACAGTCAAACATAATCTAGTTTTCTTCCTTGTTTGTGAAACTCAGTGGACAACCTGTCCGTCTCAGTATGGGTAGAGGTTCGGACTGTAAAAAAGTCAAAGTGGCTCAAAAGCTAAGTGTCAATGATTCAATAGTCATTTTTGAGTTGCGCAATAGTAAAGCCTAGTCACAACGTATAATAGGAATATGACTCGGAAATAACTTTGCTGTCCACGTTGGATTTCCCCCTTTTTCCGTCAGGAAGTCGAGGACGTAGTAAACAAGAATATTAGTCTTACACTCTGATTTCTTTGACTGTTCATCCTGCGATCGCAACCCTGATTCCAAAATAAATGAGGACAAGCTTCCGATGCACAGGTGGTGCAATTACAGAATCCACAGTCATTTTCTAGTGAAACCGGACAAGCAGTCATTCTTTCGTAGTCATAATTAGGCCCATTTTCTTGTAGTGCACAACATAACAACACGTTAGAATATTAGTAAGAAAACAACAGGTTTCTTTAGCTCATAGCGCATGTTATAGCTGTCACTAGAATACAATCAAAATTACTCATGCAAATCAAAACACAAGGCTAAAACTACAGTTGAATCTAAAAAACAATAGAACATTACGCCGTGCTTTGTAAGGGATCCATTGCAATTTGAGAGTTACCACTAGCCAAATCCAAAACGCCTTGCAGATGGCACAAGTGAGGTCTATGGCTTTTCAAAAACTTTCAAAAACTTCTTGCATGATGTGAAGTTGTTCCTTACCTTAAATTTATGTTAACTTTTAGGAATAAGGAAATGATGTTTAGTTGATTTGTCAATGCTTGGATAGTAACAAGCTTGATATCTTTGGCATGAAACTCTCTAGATTCCATTTAGTGCATTGCTTGTAATATTATTGATACTGCTGTAAGCTTGATATGGTAAGGCAAGGTTCGGTAGTGGATTTATGAATAATATGGAGATGGAACTAAACATGCTCAAATAGTTGTAAATAGCCTAGACCGACCTATATGCTCTAGCATATATAGGTCAATAGAGAATGACATAGATAGTATATAAAGAATACAATATGTCTATTTGCTTCATCAATTAAGAGGCTATTAAATGGTAGGGAAGTTAACCCCTAAAGGTCTGAGACTATGTTTTCACCAAAACCGCTCCAAAACTGCCATTTCTAATACAAGTACCAAATTTTATAAAAAAAACATTTTTGGACACATGTAACCGTAAGATCTTATAGAACACTGGTTTGAAAAAATGTAGAAAAAATTTCAAAATTTTCCACCATGCGGATTGGAAGATATTAGCGTTCGAATTGACAAAAATCCTTTTTTTGTCCCTGCGAAAATCCGGGCAGCTGCACTTCACAAGGTTACATTTATATGAAAAAATGCCCAAAATGGTGGTTACTCTTTGGATTCATTCTTCTAGGCAAGTTGGCTACATGCTTGAAAATTTTCAGATCATTTGGGATTGCACAACATATAGGAAAAAAATAGTAAGTAGAAAGAAGTAGAGAATGATTCAAAACACTAAATTGTTAAGAATTTATTTATGGAATTGAAAAATGCCAATCCCAACGGTTGTAATGTTGTAATAAATTATCTACATCCAATGTTTTTATTTTTTTTCAAAAATATTGGAAATTGAGTGAAATAAAGGACTTCAAAGTTTATTTTAGAGTAGAGATTCCATAACTACCCTCAAACTAAGAATCCTCATAACTTTTGACTCATTAATCCAAATGGAATGATTTAAAGCTTTCCACGTACATATAAATTTAAAGAACCAATTTCAAATTTTTATTTTTAAAAAAAATGATTTTTAAAGAATTTTTTTGAGCTGCCTGGGCTGCCCGCCGCGCACCGAAAATTACATATCATACAATAACTTTTTAAACATGCAGTCAAAAGTTATGAAAATTGTTGGGCCTTAAAGATACTCCTTGGGCACATCTTGTGTGAAAATTTCAAAGAAAAAAAATAAAAACTCCACTTGTAGTGAGTTGTCCAAAATCACTATGTTGTCAAAAAACGGTGTTTGGACCTTTAGGGTTTAACAGCTAAAGGACCAACCTGCTATTTTGAGCAATATAGAGATTTTGGACAGGTACGTGCCATTAAAAGAAATTTGAGGCCTCCAAAGGGCCGTTTCAAGGCTGTTTCCACTGTTGGGAATAATCAAAATATTAGAAAAATTTATAAAAATTATAAAAATTAATTTTTTTATTAAAAAAATATTTAAAAATTAATTTTTTATTATCTTCTGACGTGGCACAGTCTCGACCACGTTAGATTACTGTTCCTAGGGCGTTCCTAAAGTTTTTAGGGCCTGAGAACTCGCAGCTTCTTATTGCCTCCGAATTTTCTTCTAATGTGACTAGAGATTTTCATATTTTAGGCTGAAATTCATATGGAAGGTGCGGACAAGGAATATCTTTCATATGCACTAAATTTCATGACATTTGAAAATATAAGTCAAAAGTTATGGCCTAATACATTGTTTGTTTCTCAACTTGGGTAGTCCGGGCATATAAAAAAAATCATTTTTTTCAAAAAAACAAATTGAAATTTTTTTTCTAGATTTATATATACGTGGAAAGCTTTGAATCATTCCATGAGTCAAAAGTTATGAGGAGTTTAAGTTTGCGTGTAGTTATGGATTCTATACTCTAAAATAAACTTTGAGGTTGTTTATTTCCCTCAATTTTCAATATTTTTTGAAAAAAAATAAAATTATAGGATATAGATTTTTTATAATAACATTACAACCATTGGGATTGACATAATTAAATTCTCAACAATTTAGTGTTTCAAATCATTCTCTACTTCTTTCTATTTACTATTTTTTTCCTATACGTTTTACAAATCCAAATGATTTGAAAATTTTTAAGCATGTAGCCAACTTGTTAAGGAAAAAGAATTTATAGCAGCACCACCATTATGGACATTTTTTTATACAAATGTGACCTTGTGAAGTGTAGTTGCCCTGTTTTTTGCAGGGACAAAAAAAAGATTTTTGCCAATTCAAATACTAATATCTTCCAATCTGCATGGGGGAAATTTCTGAATTTTTTCCAAATCTTCTTACATTAGCATACTATAAGATCCTACATTTGATGTGTCCAAAAATGTTTTTTTTCTAAAATTTAATACTTGTATTAGAAATGGCAATTTTGGAGCATTTTTGGTGGAAACATACATCACAAAGTTCACATCCTACAGTTTGTCAACAGTTATAGTGTAGTTATCATTGTTTCATGGGTTTGCACGTTAAATACAATTTATCGCATCACTGCAATGCATTACTTCACAATTTATCGCATCGTTACTATGTATTACTTTCAGTTGCAAGTAATGCATCGTAATGATGCAATAAATTGTAAAGTAATGCATCGCAATGATGCGATAAATTGTATTTAACGTGCAAACCCATGAAACAACGATAATCACACTACAATTGTTGACAAATCATAGGATGTAAACTTTGTGATGTAGTCAAGGAACTTTAGGGGTTAACTTGCTCCAAAACACCTTATTACGCCCTTAATACAAAGTAAAAAGTTGGTTTGATAATCTTAGAGGTTCTAGCACTTAACTCATGAATAGATTATCTCATAACACAAAGTGGATGTTGCACATTGAATTTCCAAGTATAGAAAGAAGTATGGAAAAATCAGATAGGAATCATGGTGGTGGCATGAAGATTCATGGATGTCCCAAAAAAGTTTTGTTTTGTTTTCTTTGTTATGGTGAGATCTCCAGAACTATGCATCCCCCACTGGGGTTCTTAATATCATCAGAAAGCTCTTTGTCAAAAAGGACGTACAAACTTTGTTTTGTGGCATTCCCACTCACAGTAAAAAAACATATTGAAGTTTGAAGATTTATGGATTAAAATACTTGAAAATTAATTTTATTTTCATTTATTATATTGTGGCAATGGCACAAGGCACACTAGTGTGTATGAAATTATAGAATGTCAGAAAGAATATTTTCAATCCTATGCATGGAAAAGTTGTAGAATAAGGAAGTAAATTTTTTTTGTGAATGGGAGCTTTATTAGCCCCAAAGGATTCAAAGCTATTGAATGCATCTTTCAGGATTTTAGATACGTTCCTACAATGTCAAGTTGTGCTATAATTTTTGAAACTTTTGGTAAGGATCAAAGAATGTACTAGCTTTTTGTGAATATAATTTTTATTCCAATTGGTGCTTGGAACCAAAAGTTATACCTCCCTAAGCACAAAATGCTTGAATTTAAGTAGCCTAAAAAACATGCAAAATATTAAATTTTTTTAGTTTTATTTTTCCTCATAGACTATAGTTAATTGTTTATTCATGGAAACATTTTATTCACTCCATTTGGATTAGTGACATGAAAGTTATGAAGGGTCTTGTTTTGAGGGCTATCAAAGCATATTCATAAAAAAGGAACGTGGTAGGATTGGATTCTGAACATAATTTGTCAAAACAAAAGGTCTATAAGGTGTAGATTACTTGCTAGAACAATTTCATCATTAGGAATGACATGTTTCAATTCCATTTTAGAACTACTAGTAATAATATAAATTCCCCATCCATATTGTATCTACTTCTACTTAACAACTTCTTAAAGACTAAAAATCAATTTGTGTTTTTTTAAGAAAAAAATCCTAGATTCTCAACCCAATTCTCCATCATGAAGATTTAATCCGTAAAAGACCTTTGTCCTCTTAGGGGACAAAATCGATTTTGGGTAGGTTCTTGTGACTTCAACTTTTGATGAATTTTTTTCATAAAGTAGAAAAATTGATAAGCTTTATGGGAATTTAATTTTTATTTCAATTGGTGCCTGGGAGCAAAAGTTATACTACAAAAAGCGTGAAATTGAACTCGGTGGGCAATACAAATAAATTCAAAATAAATTTTTAAGTTTTTTTCCTAAGATATTATATTTTTGTCTACATTTGAAGCTTTGATTTATTCTATTTGAACATATTATAGGTGTTTATGATACATATACCTTCTATAGTGTGGGGTATCAATATTACAGGTACCTACATTGTAGGCTCAATGCTCACAAGCTCGCATTTTTAGGCTCACATACTAGCACTGTTGGTGCACCATGTGCACATTGTGTACTTTGAATTGTTAAAATGGTGTTTTTAAACCAATTTTAATTATACATAGCATTAGCACATTGAAAAATTAAAAAAAACATGGCTTGACTATCAACTACTCCATATATAACAAACATAGAGTCAGTTTTTGGTTCTTTAAAATTAATCTATCTTAATGGTTTTGAATTTTGAAAATCCCTTTTCAATACTACATTTATTACCATATTTTCTACAAACATGATTATTTAAAATTTGCAATTCAATATTAATTCTAAGAATTTGTTGAAATTGTCAACTTCAAAATTTCATTTTCAAACACATTTAGAAAAAATTCTACAAAGAAGTTTTAAAAGTAGATAAACAATTGAAATAAACTATAAATACATGATAATTTAATATATGGACAAAATGGTGTCAAATAAATTAGACTTGAGCAAATATAATCACCATTTTTCAAATTTTTGGTAATGATATTTCAAGACACACATTCATAAAAATCGTAAAAAAATTTATCCTCTAGAATTGAACTTCTACTCTCATTCATGATATTTTGAAAGTCTCAAAAGTTGCCCATCTAGTGCACCGAGGCACAAAAAGAGGTTGAGTCTACCCTACATACACCTTCTAGCATGTTTATATTCAAGAAAGTCTATTATATAAAGTGCATAGTGATACCATTTGTTGACACAAATTCAATCATTTGGATGATCATATATTTGTCTTTATACATTTTCATCCAAAATTAAAAATGATCTTGGAAGCACTTTGGCAAACTAAAGAGATTACTATGTTTCTCATTGCAAGGTCTGTGTTGCTAATCATCATTATAGACAATAGGACAAGCAATGAAGCAATGATTTTGTAAGTTTATGCATATTATATGAACGGTATGTTTGTGTTGTAATCCCTACAACTTCATGACTATAATTTAGTCACCAAAAGTCATTCTAAAATTACTAAATCTAGTATGAAGAGAATATTAGGAAAAAGTATTAATTTGGGGATTCAATAATAGGATCTGAACTTTCACTACTACGTGAATATGTGATAGCTAACAATCCTAACATTGACCACACAGATTGCAAGATTAAAACATTTGGAGTTAAAAAGAAGAAGATTTTTGCCAAAATCTCAAATAATGTTAATATACTTTGAATTCTCTTGGCTTCAAATTTTTGTACTATATAATTAAGGATTTGAATTTTTTTCCTTTGTGTTCTAAAATTGAGTTAAGATTCCATAATTTTTTTGAAAAAACAAACAAATTTATTTTTATTCAATATAAATCATTATGGAGGATGAGATATGAGATAAAATAAATAATTAAAAATACTAAATAATATGAATTCAATTTTAAATAAGACTTATTGGCATGTAAAATTAACCTTCAAAGGATATGACCAATCACGAAGGTACTTTCTCCCAAAAATAGGCTCTTTTTTATATCTACAATTATCTTGAAAGTCGTCCATTGGCCACTTTTTGGCTTCAACATCCTTCAAGAGTGTATGTGATCAAACATGAAGATGTTCACAATAAATATTTATCTATTTTATCTAAAGATAATTATTAGCACCTCTTAAGGAACTAAGCATGTAATCTTCACCAATGTTGTACAATTATCATTTTTTCTTGAAACCAAACTGGTCTATGCATTTGAATTTCAAAAAAAATCTTTTACAACTATTTTTTTCCTATTATCAAGTGTACCAATGCCAAACTTTGTTTTTATCAAATCAGGTTGGTTACAACATTGTGTAGAATACTTGCATTGAGCAAATCAAAATAGTAAAAATGGTAAGTAGTAGAAACCTATCAAGAATTCAACATTCTAAGTTATAACCAAAGATGCTAGTATATGAGCCCTTGAATGCGAGCTTGTGAGCATTGAGCCTACAATGTAGATACCTGTAATATATATATCCCACACTATAGAAGGTGTATGTATCATAAACACCTATAATATGGATATTTGTAACATATATACCCTATAATCATAGACATTTCTAGAGTATATACACCTATAACATAAGTGTGTAGTATTCTAGGCTCATTGGCACACACTCCTATGCTCACATAATAGCAATCCTTATCTAAGAACCATCTTCAAAATACTTTAGATTTTTTCCAAATAGTAAAAATATTGTTGCGAGGTCGAAGTAGACAATCTACTTTTGTAGCAAAACAATTATAAGCAACATCATAAAGACAACTAAGCCTTTATTTTTGTTAAATTGGCTCATTTAAAAAACCAAAATCTTAGGAGGGCAACCAAGATTGAAGCCAAGTGGAAATATTTGTTAGAATGGCATATATATTTCACAGCAACAGTAGTGGACAAGGTAATTGCAAATCATTGAAGTTTTATTTATGAAAAATAATAAGCTCCTTGATAGATCAAACTCATGGCAAATAGAATTAGTTATTTCTAATCAACATCTCATAACATGTAATTTGGATAATAAGTCGGTTACATTAGTCCAATATACAATTCAAGTAAAGCTAGTAGAACTTACCAAAGCTCTATTTCTATCAGATCATAGTTATTACTATTAGATTAATTAAATTTTTTATATTTTCTTGTTGGTAAGTAAAAGGATTTCAATGCACCAAAAATATTTCATTTGGATATTCCATACAAAAGTTACAAAGTTTTAATTTTTTATTGGTAGATGTTCTAAAATACCCTACATAAAGGTCAAAATTAGACATATATTAAGTACCTTTTGGAAAGTCTAAATGTTTGGAATATTACAAGTTAAATGTCTGAAATGTTGCAGAATTTTTCATCTATATTGCCTGAATTTTTGAATATTTTTGAAAATCTACATCACGCCTTAAACCCCGCAAGGCGGGTGTCCCAAAACAAGAAAACCTAGAAGTTGTTGAACACAAAAAATTTGGATGCCAAAATGCCGAAACTCTAACACTAAATAGTATTAGTTGCTAAACCCCTTTGCGTGTAAAAAAAGAAAGTATTTTGGCATTTAGGTGCCAAATCAGTCCTTCACGTACAATAGTTTCTTTAGTGGAGGTAGAAATCAATTAACCCTTAAAGAATGGATTGGTGATTGCAGAAATCTTCCCTTTGGATACCATGAAAATCATTGCCTTGAAAAAATGCAAAAGTACTCATTGAAGGTCAAAATACTATAGAAGACCTTCCCTTTTCACAACAAAATTCCAAAGATGAATAGTTGCAATTCTATCCTATATAGAAGGATTCTTTGTCATTCATTGGACACAAAACATCCTCTGCGTCGTTTATGGATTAACTAATGTCCACCTCTAGAAGATAGTGCTTTTGGATTAATGGTACATTTGAAAGTTCCTACTTCAGGCATTGTAGTAAGATTACAAAACAAGAATTTCAATGACAGAAGTCAATGTCACTTACCCATTTAATGGCAGAACAGCTGCTTCAACTTCATTTAATTTCTTTATCACTTGTATCAATATATTAGCAGTCTATAAATTCATGTTTGAAATAGGCAGTGGTACAAATTTTTCAACCCAAACATGGTCAATCATTAGCTAATATGAAAGTTGATGGCTGGAATTTTCACAATTGTAACCAAAAATCAAAACAAGCAACTCCATCCAATATGATTCTTGGATTTAAAGGTTGTACTAACCAACATAGATAGATCACAAATATGTTGATAATCAACGCTGATATTACTATGATCTTGAAAAAACAACTTGTACTCATGTAAAGAAACTAAAACTAATCTTCTGGAGAAAAAAAAATAGTAACTAACTATAATTGCTTTGACGATATGATTTGGATCCGCCAGTTACTGTTCACATAAGCTGTCATTTCTATCACAAAAAATTCTCTTCAACAGTGTAGTAACTAGTTTGACCTATTGCTAGAGAACTGCTCATTTCTGAATTGCCCATTTGTTTACCATGATTACTCTTGACATAGCCTTCTTCCTCAGCAACCTAATCTATCGGTCGAGGAATTGCTCTGTAAAGACTAGGATTAATGTCCACTCCTAACAATTCATATCTAAGTAAATACAACCTGTTGCAGATGTTTACAAAAGAAGGCCTCACGAGAGGATTCACATCCCAACACTCCCCTAAAATACGAACCAATTCCCCAAGCAAGCCTGAAGGAAGCTTTGGCCTCTCCTCCTCCAATAGACGTGCATACAATTCACTCAATTGATCCATGTCTTCAAAAGGTGCCTTCAAAGACAAAACATGGGCACAAGTCATAGCAAAGCTATAGATATCCACTATGAACCATTGAGCCTTGCCCAAACTATCAAGGTGTGCATTTGGATGAACCTCGGGAGCCCTATACCTTGTAGTGCCAATGCCTCAAAATGATTTTGTGTCTGATTTGGAGACCTCAACCTTGGTCTTGGACATTCCAAAATCAACCAACTTCACAGAGTAGTATTGATCTGGGAGATGAGGAAAGGCCAACCTGTTCACAACCACGTTTTGTGGCTTCAGGTCACGATGAGCAACTCCCTGGTCATGTAGATAGCGCATCCCCAATCCTATTTGCAAAATGATGTCAAGAGCTACAGGCAATGCAAAATGCACGCCTTTTCGATCTTCGATCACATCAAAAAGGCTCTTCTCCATCAGCTCCATGGCAATAAAACGATCACCTTTGGCCTCTCCATTGCCACAACAAATAAAATTCACAATGCGAGGGTGCTTCAAATGGGACAAAATGCTCGCTTCCTTCAGAAATGTGACCTCAGAAGCTTGGCCATGAAACTCTTTCCTCGCACAAGGCACACCCAACCGTTGGGTCCTGCAAACACCACTTGCGCCTGATCCAGCTCCAAGAAACTTGGAGTTCCCCCACGTCCCTGCAGGTTCAGTCTCCGTCTCCCACAAGCTTGCCCTGCACACATCTGGAGAATTGGAAAGACATTCTTGAGGTGTGCAACTAAACTTCTTGAGCAAGTGCCTAGCAAGACATTGCTTCTGAGATTCCTGGTTTCGCAAGAAATAACCAAACACTTTGACGCTGCTAGAATCACTTGCAAGGCATTCAAGCCTCCTCCGAAGGTCCTCTTGGTCACTCTCAATGGCAGACACCGATGTAGGCACGAACAATGGCGAACTCGGAAAAGCTTTGGAAAGAAGATTTCCTCGGATATAAGAATTGAACATAACATCGTCGTAAATCGTATGGTAACAACACGTAACATCCATCAAGATCTTTTGAAATGAACTTTTATTTTGGATTTGAAATACTGCTACTGCAGTCCAATCTTCTTCCGCACATTCACTCACAAGTAATTATGCCTCCTCCAAAGATTGATACAAGATTCGCAGAAACGGTGTGAAGGTGAACCCAAATGATCCTCTTACGACATCCTTTATTATCTCTCGTATGTTTTCAACGGTTTGTAAGAGCTTGGAAGACAACTGTCGGCATTGTCTCTCATTGAGCAAGTTCCCACGTTTCACAACTTCCTCTATATCATGCGCGATGCATTCACAAAGACTCAAGAAGTCCACTTTCTCGTCAACCAACGAGGATCTATTACTTCCCGAGCACGGCTCCATGTTTTCAGCATACAACTTGTATTATACATCAAACATCTCATTTTTCAGAGGTCAGCTGAAGTGAACGTTGCTCAGTTCATATTCCCATCGCTGCTGGACTGCATCAAAAATTGCCCTTCACTCTCTGAATAACAGTCGTACTCATCAGCGCAAAAGACAAGGTGCGTCTTAGGTGAATTTCCATTACCAAAAATGTAAGCCAAGAAAAATTGAAAGAATGGTAGTTGTAATCCTTACCTCTCCGTACAACCAGTAGGCATGCCAATATTGGAATTGTGAAACCTCGCAGGAGCACGTCTATGACATATATCTCCAGACCAAGTGATGTAGTATTGGTGAAATTTGATTCTACAATACCAAAAATCTTCATACCAAGTGCTCAATCATCGGTGAGAGTTAATTCCCATAGCAGGCACCTGCAACCTGACCCCACAATGCAAACCCGCAACCTTCGTCAACCTCAGGAATGGGGCTGGATCGTCCTCCGACACAAAACCCGGACAGACCAAAATTTGAGAAGAAAACTCAAAATCGCAACCAGCCCACAAACTGCGGAAGAAGGACCTGAAACCCAAACATCAACAGGAGAGACTTAGAAGGAATGTTCTACCATCTCTAGAGCATGCTCACTAACTGCAGGACAAATCATTTGCTCACAAGTGGCGAGCTCACAATTGAACCGTCTTGAATTTGCCCACATGTTGCCTAGTACGAGAACTTAAAAGGAGAATGCTGACAAGTAATTGATGCATTTTGTTGCTCAAAATGAAATTTGGCATTGGAATGACTCCATGATCCTCGAGGTGAGTTGGGCCTTCTCGCAAAAGCATTTTGGTTCTTACGGTTAAATCATTTCAGAAACTTGCATAGCTGCGGCGTCTTCTAACAGAGTGGGTCATTCCGACGAGACAGTACTACTTCAAGAGAGAAGCAAATGTGTCGACAGAAGGAGCAAAAGTGGAAAGCCCTCGAAGAAAATTGTCTGTCCTTCGTCATTCATATCTCTATGGCTGGTACGAGCAACTAAACTTCCACAAACTGAACGTCGAGTTAAACAAAACTATACCAAATGAAGCATGAATCTCAAAATTGAGCTCCAAATAATTACGACATTTTCAAAGCGCCAAAATTGTGACATTCAAGTGAACATAGCTTGAAATACTAGAACAAGATCGCATGGATTGAGGCATCTAGAAAACTGCCAATTATTGACAGGTTCAACATTTCATAAATATATGTCGATGTATTCTAGCTGATCATGGGCTTCAAAACATTCGTCAACGGGTTTGGGACCTGTTCCTAGCTTATTGTCTCAATTGCAACCTGGGACTGAGATCAAACTGATACATGCATCAGATCCGAAATGGCGGAGTCCAAAACGGCCTCTCACAAAAGAGACCGAAAGAAGCAGACCTAGACTCGTAGACGACGTAGAGAGTCTGTCTGCGTTATTGTAATTAGAAGCTCCAAATCCACATAACACTCGAAGGCTCACAAGAAATTTTAATTGGAACCAAGAGACAGTTCAACTCTCCCACTTGCAAAGTAGAAGATACTTCAAGCTGACTCTTAATCCCTAAATGCCTAAGGCTTGTTTTGAACTTCTAGGAATTTGCTCCAAGTTGAACAAAAAGCCAACAATTTGATAAATTGTATCAATTTTTTTTTAATTGTAACCGTACAAATTCTAACTAGATATGTTACAAATCACATAGGAAAAGAAAACACAAAAATTTCACTTATTAATTGAAAGATTATAATGTTTGAACATAAGGGTGTTAAAACTAAGAAATTCTTTCAATCCTTTTTTCATATATCAAATCTAAAAAGTTGGCCACCAAAAAAATATGAGGTTAAAGGGCCTAACATGCATGGTCCCCATCAATTTATGGCTTCTCAAAATCTACTCTACAATTTTTTTAAATGAATTTCTAATGTGAATTTTTCTTCAAGATCTAGTGCATTTGAGGCTCATTTCCAAGAGCCCTCAACACTACGGAAAGTCAAGATTACAGTGGGTACCTTTGCACAAAATCTTGAATAGAAAAATTATAATCAATCATTTTCAAAATCGGATTTTTGATGCTAAAACTAGACTTCAAAAAGAATTTTACAAAAATATAAACTACTAACAATAACAATTTCATTAGGTTTTATTTAACTTCAAAGTATTGTCAACACCAAAATCTGGTGCCACGGGCATTTAGGGGTTAATCAATTGTTGGTCAGAAGACTAGAACAACAATTTCACAGGGACGAAAGATAATAGTGCATAAAGCATTCAAAGTACCAACTGAGGACAGCTAAGACGAAAATCCTAATCACCGAACATTACACCCGTCATTTTATATATTGTGGCTAGCCCTATGCCATACTAAAATACGTAAAAAGACGACAAAATATTCAACCCCAGTACCCCACCCCAATTAGCTCCTGACCTCCAGTTCCCTACAACCGAACGCAGGTTCCGAGTACTTCACATAAACCACGTACCTTCACCACAAACATGCCAGGCCACAGAAAATAAGACTTCGTTCAAGAAAAAGTCATCATGCTTGCAGCTGTCACTTTCACCTCCAATCTAAAAAGGAAAGGAAAGGTTCAACATTTACCTCAACTGAACTCACCACAGAAGTGCTATGCTGCTGACCGCACACCTACGCCATGGCCAAGGTCTCCGTGTGAAGTGATAAAATTATCAGAGCGAGAAATTGATTCTGACAGTAAGTGCACGCAAGCTGTCTCCCACAACGCAAACGTACCACCGGAGATCTACCACCAAATAACACAATTAAAGAAGCCTCTTTTTCTACATCGTCAGCGAAGTTGGATCTCCTCTTGGATGGTCACAAATTTGAGCCCACTAAGATACTGTAGACTGAACTACCTCCCACCCTAAGATCACACCACAGCCGACAAAATGCGAAAGAAAGAACTGAAACCCCAGTGTAGTGTCGGAAGGAGGGGCAGAGGAGCATGAAACTTATACTCCGTTGGCCGCCTTGAGACGTTACGGGGAACCTACCGATTGTCTGCAAAACAAGAACTGTGTGATGACGTGGGCTCAGTCCAGTCGGACCCGGTCGCGCTTATTATACTGTAGTTGTGGAACGAGCCGAAAGCGGGGGTCCAGCCAAGGGTGAATGTAAAATAGTTGTGCTTGATTACTCTATTTTCTACAGCTCTCGTAGCTAATTGGGGACCTTCGATTGCAAATATGAACTCAAAATTTGCAAATTTTTTCATGCGTGGCAAATAAAAAGTTCTGTTTTCCCCAGGGGCTTGCGAAACCATAGTCGATGCGCTGTTTTTCTATTAGAGACGGGGGACTACGACTGGGCAGTTTGGCGTCAGTCCTGCAGTCCATGCTCTGGATGATGACCGGAATATATCGTTCGCTTTCGGTGACTTGCTTCGTCCAAATTACTTCTCATTCCATCCAAGGTACTGTTGGACTCTTTCTTAAGCAATTAAAGTGGAGGTAAAAATCATAAGTGTACAGACATATTAGCGAAGCACAATGAGCATAGTCACAAGTAAACAGAAACTTCGTGTCTATGCCACCCTGTGTACCAACTCTGTGCTGCCCAGCGTACATGAAGTGGTCTCCTTGCAGGAGCATTTTGGCCTCAAAACCTAACATCGTTGCTAGCATCCTCCAATACTGCAGTTCTTCCCTACGAGACTAAAGGTATCAAACTAGAGATCATCAAATGTTTCAAACAGCAAAGAATTGAGAAATTGCAGGCAACAGGATTTTGAATAAAATCTTCGATCCTATATATTTCATTCTTCTCGCTATGAACGAAGAAGGTACGAGCGACTCTTCGTTCGAGGAGCGAACTCGATCAGTAGTGGGCTGCAAATAGATTCTAACGAGTGCTACAGATTTTCTAATTGCACTCTACCAGCTTCAAATTGCACTCCACTGGTACATCGTTGAAGCACATTACATGAGCAGGGTTGGTAGATCGACTTGTTACAAGCGTTTCATTCGCATCAATTCGCAAAATCGGTAAGCCACGGAAGACATTTGGAAACACTCGTGATCTTCAGAAAACAACCGGGACTCGCTGGAACTTAACCCTAGAAGGACAGACCCATGACCACTGATTTCTAACCTCACTGTCCATCACTTTGTTTGCTGCCATTTTGCAACCAAACAAGAATTCAAACTTTGTATTTATCAGTTTTCAGAGATGAAGCCATATAGGAGCCAACCCATTTTCTGACCACCTAAGCAGTTCTAACCATCTGCAGGGCGCGTTCTTCAATAAGTAATTTTTTTCCTATGTAAAAATAGACTGCATAAGGTTTCCATAATTTCCCAGATTTTTTGTTTGCAAGACATAATTACTATCATTTTTTAGTTGAACATTATGTTCGATCCGTATAGATCATACAGACCTTCCTATTTCTGACCAAGGATTGGTTGCAAAATCCACCAAGGGTTGGTTGCAATATTGAGAGTCTTCTAGCCAACCATATATATTGCGCCACAACTTCCTCCAATAACTGTGCCATAATTAATCATGAATTGTTCATCTCGTTTCATGGGCATCGATTCGCAAAATCAGAAACAATAAAAAATACTCGTGATCTTCAAAAAATAACCGGGACTCACCGGAACTAAACCCTAACCCTACAAGGACGGGCCCTTGACCACTGATTTCAAACTTTGACTCTATTTGCTGCCATTTTGCAACTAGAAAAGAATGAGAAATTGTGTATTTATTTTTCAAAGACGAAGTCATATGTCCAGTACAAATCATAAAATTTTCAAATTTTTTTTAGAAAATTTGAAACTACTAGGAATCTTTTAAGAAAAAAATTAAGAAAATTCTTATGAAATTCAAAATATACTCAAAAAGCTTAGCTCGTTTTAAAAAAATATGTCAAAAACTTAAATTTTTTTGCCAGAGACTTGTTCTCCTTGTCTTGATGTACTGTTTCCTTATATCAATGGAAAATTGTCCATTTGGTTCTATATATATATAAAATCTAAAATTTTCATGATAGATAGATAAATAGTGTATAACATTGTGGTATAAACCAAAGTTACCGTATCACTTTAAAATTAAAAAATCAACAAACCATGGTTATAGGTCCAAAGTTCATATTACTATAAAATATTGAAATTTACAAATTTTTCAAAATTTCCAATTGGAGTAGAAATTGAACTTCGTAAGCTTCATTTCATTAGTTGGATTTAAATTCGAAAAATATCATTTTTATAACTAAAATTCACATGAAGAGTAAATAGAAAACTATGGCTAAAATACACTACAAGGATGATCCATGGATTAAGCATTTTTTCTTTGGAAAAGTCAATTATAACATTATGAAGGGGTTTGCAATACTATTCACCAAAAATGTACTCAAAACAACTTCAGTAAAAAAAATTGGATGAAAAACTGATTTTTTTCTATCCTGTATTCTCAAGTGAAGCCATGTAATTAGACACTAAGTGTCCACAATGTCCTTCTAGGGTTATTTAACTCCTAAACGACCATTGCATGTACCTACAGGGCGACAAATTCATACCATTTTTTGAAACTTTTTGTGAATGTGAAGAATTGAGAGAGGTATGTGGCGGAAAAAAAATTTGAAATCGGACCTTTGAGGGAGAAGTTATGCCATTTCTTGGAATGCGTGGGGACGGGAGACAGAAAAAAAAATTTGCAAAATTTTGATTTATATCAAAATTTTAAATATTTTTTTTCTCATAGATTATATTTTTGTCTATCTGGAAAGCTTTGATTCATTTCATTTGACTTTGTTATGAGGAAGTTATGGACATTCTTGTTTTTCGGACACTTAGAGCATCTTCTTGAAAAAAATAACTTGTAGGATGCATTTTTGAATGCAATTTTTGCAATTTTTCAAAAAAAAAATTCTCATGGTTTAATTTACTTGCTAGAACAATCTCACCATTGTGATTAGTGTCTTTTAATTCCATCTAAAATATATAAATATTTTAGATTTTCCTTCTATCTCGTACCTACTTCTACTAACAATTTTTTGAAGAATGATAATTAAGTTTTTTTGAATTTCTTTTTTTTTCCTAAACTCTCAACTCAATTCTCCACTGTAAAGATTTAAAGCTCAAAACTCTGTAGTGCAAAAATTTTAAGTTAAAAATGTTCAAAGTCAAAAAATTCAGTCCTGTAATGTGCTGAGAAACTTGTTTTTTCCACTTTAAACACAAATATCTTGCAATCTGTGCGGTCAAAAATTCTGAAATTTTTTCCACACTTTTTAATACTAGTTAGGTGTAAGATCCTATGGTTAGATGTGAAAAAAAAACAATTAAAATGTTTTTTACTCTTTGCTATAGAAATGGCAGTTTTGAGTGTTTTTTGGCAGAAAATAGGCCTCGGTCCTTTAGGGGTTAACTCATACCATGTTCCCAGTGTTGAATCCCGGTAAGTCTCACTTTTCCCTGTGTATGTGTAGTTGTAACATGTGTACAAAATTATTTTAATTAGTAAAGTTTTTACAGGTGTCAAATTTTAAAGTTTAGTGGAAAAAGTGAGACTCACCGCGAATCAACACCAGGACCGCAATATGAATTTCTTGTGGGAGTCTATGACTGAATAGCCCACTTGAAAGTCTCTCACTTTGTATTTTTCATTTCTTTACTATTTATAAATGAATTATTTTGGTTTTATTTTTTAGAAATGAAATCAAAGATTTGGTATATTTCATAAAAAATTTAGAATTGTTTGAGAAAATTTCAAATTACCATAAATTTTCAAAGAAAAAATGAAGAAAATTCATATCATGTACAAATCATACTAAAAAAATTTGAATTTTTAGAATAGAAGTACATTACACTAAGGAACATTGCCATGTAAAGAAAATTTTGGTATCACTCTATATTTAGAAATGTAGTGTTATAGATCCTCAATTTCTAACATTGATGAAATGCTTACTTTTAGGAATTTTCAAAATTTCCAAGAGGCATAGAAACTACAATTTAGAAGCATCAGTTTTTTCATTTTTTTCAAAAGCTAAAGAAGTCATTTTGAATGTCAAAATCAAGTATTAAGGAAAAAAGTTCATTGTATTGAAATAAATTGGATAGTATGCCATTTTTTTATAAACTACCCCATGTAAAATTAAAACACAACTAAAATGTCTTGATTAAATTTGAGTCAATCATGTGGATATAGCATTAAAGAAGTTGCATACAAAAAATTGGATGGAAATCATCCATTCTTCAATATGTACAAAGCATGTTGACCATCCAAATGACCCAAAACATGATCCTTAGTACCTTCAAGAATTAAATGCATATTATAGTCACGCCATGGCTATCTATAAGCTAACCCTAGAAAGGCACACCAAGGTTTTCAACCTCTGAGGTCTCTAGTGTTTCTACAGGAGAGGCTTGATCTATATTTACATTTTCAAACTTCAAAGTCCTTCTCTTTGTATGCTCTTATTTTGCAACAACTTAATAAAAAAAAGTTTGTATATCTATATTAAAGAGACCTATATGCCTTCTATAAGTCATAAAATTTTCAGATTTTTTTGCAAAAATTTGAAATTATTGTATGAGTTTGAGATAAAGAATGAAAAAGATAATATCAAATACAACATATACTTAAAAAATCAAATTTTTTCCAATATGTGTATATTATAGTCTAGATCATCCAGGTGCCAAAATTTTTTATCCTATCATTTTAAAATAAAAAAATCAACATTCCATGGTAAAAAGTCAAAATTGTAAATTGTAATAAAATATTAAAATTTAGAATAATTTTAGAATTTCAAATTGGAGTTAAGAATGTACCTTTCTTTATAAGTTTCAATTCTTTAGTAGTTTAGTTGGACTCGTTTTTAAAAAAAAATCATTTTTATGGTTAAAATTCAGATAATGAGAAAGTAGCAAAAACTCCCAATTATGATAATACATTTCATTGTAATCCGTGGATTTGCAATTTTCTTATATAAAATAGTCAATATATATCACTAAGATGGCATGTCCAACATCATGCATTGAAAATGAGATCACGTGAGTTCAGTTAACTCTCAAAAATCAATTGGATCAAAAACATTTTTTTCATACTAGAAGCCACATGAAATTGACTAAAAGATCCAATACTTCCTAGTAGGCGTTTTAGTTCTATCACCTCACTGTATATTGGTATCACATCTTCGGATCTTTTACCAAAATCAAACACTTATGTACGGTAAATGATCTATTTATGACCTTTAAAGTATTTTTGGCCATGAAAATTGATGAAATAAACCTTGAAAATTTAGATAGCATAAGAAATTAGAAATAATTCTCTTCGACAAAAAAATTCCAAAAATTCATAAGAGATATACATTTTAATTATACAAACAAAAAACTTAAGTAGATATGTAAAAAGTAGCCTTCTTAGCCCTGGAAGGACAAAGCCATGCTCATGCTTTCAAACTTGAAACTTCTTCATACTTTACACTCTATGTTGTTACAATAGGGGAATGTATTTTTTCCAGAGATGAAATCATATGCCTTCTATGATTCATGAATATTTCAGATTTTTTTGTCAAGACTTTAAACTACTGAGTATTTTTGGAAAATAGTGAAGAAATTTCGTATCAAATACAAAATTAGCTTGGGCAAACCCCCATAAAATTTCTCTATAGTTACATGTTATAGTGAAGAATATTGTAGTGCAAACAAAATTCCATCTCATTCTATAGATAAAAAATTAAGAAATTCATGATAATGGGCTCCAAGTTTTAATTGCAATATAACATTCAATTTTAGGATTTTTAAAAATTTCAAAGTGGAGTAGAAACCAAACTTTATTAAAGTCAATTCATTAATTGGGGTGAAATTCAAGAAAAGAACATTTCTGTTGGTGAAATTCAGAATTAGAACAAAGGATTAAAAGTTGCCAAATACACACTAAGGTAATCCTTAGGACATGCACAAAAAATTACACAAAAATATGCAAGCCTTCAAGGTCCAAATATTTGGATTTGGGATTGGAAAAGAACCTCTAAAGAATGGTCTAGGTGTTGCCTTTAGAGAATGCAACTAGGGTTGGGAACCAAATGAAGGTCCCTCACCTTGGTTCAAAATTCATTTTTTAGTTTCAACTCTCATTATAACAAAATATTTATGCCACAAGAAATTGCATATTATTTTCATAATAAAGGTGCATATAAGACATATTTAAACCAAAGAAATTAATGAATTTAAAATAATAAGCTTAACCCCCATAAATTAATGCATTTAATATATCAAGCTTAACCCCCATAAATTAATGCATTTAATATATCAAGCTTAATTCCCAGAGGAGGTTGTTGCCTCTAGCCATATTCACCTAATAATGGATTGAAAATGGAAGTGTTTGCAAATATGGGCAACTTGGATATTATTGGCATCAATGTAAGGAAAAATTAGATTTTCTTAAAATAAATTTAGAGATTTAGAGAGGAATCTTTGCCTATTGGAAGTGAGCCAATAGTGTATATCTTGCAAGACTATATCTCTTGTAAGACTATATCTCTTATGAGACTATGTGATGCAAGTATATTGTTGCGCCTGAGTGTTAGGTTGTAACATACTAGTGACCGGTTTAGCCAGGTCATGCATGGTTGTTAAATAGGAAACTTCTCACCATGATACGCACCTCCGCTTGGATGCTCACCTCAAGGTTTAGGTGCTTGTATATTTGCAGATTATTGTTGTCGACCTTGTAGCTTGTGCATTTGTTAAATACTATTGCGACTTTCCTTGCAATTTGGGACATCACTTTGATCTCATCTTCCCCCAAATAGTTTCTTTCTGCAATCGCCAGTCTCTAGGGTTTGGAGTAATTTGTTGAGTTGCAATTGCTGAGGGTTTATTCCATCAAACTAGGCAGTGAAATTTGACAAAATTCAATGTATGCCACATTTAACTACTTTTGGACTATTCAATGAATTTTGGACTAAACATCCAAAGATTTCGGGACAATAACATCGTGAGATCTCACGATGTTTGTATAAATCCCTTGATGTTTGTATTGATCTTTCGATGTTTTAGATTTTCTCTTGATGACCATCGTGAGATCTCCCGATGACCATTATTAATTCTGGACTTTCAAAATAGTTAAATATGGCATATGTGAAAGAGCTCAATAGAGGAATGCCATCATGGTTTGAAGAGAGAACCATGAATTCACTTCTACTCTAGTTGTGATGACAACACCCTAATCATCCTTCAAATTATACCAAATAACGCTTTGCAGAACACTTCTTGACCTCATTGCACTTTCCAATTTCGAATTGGATGTTGCAAGTTTCAAAGTCGAGGTTTGCTTTTGTTTTGGTGAAGATTGTTGCGTATTCACATACTCCAAATCTAGGGATGGAGATGATCTCAAATGAACCTCAACTTCGTTGCTGAAAGAAAGGAATATTGAATAACCATGTCAACTATTTTAGCTGGCTTGTGTTTGTGAAAAACTACATGTAGTTGCAATATCAACCTAGCTAAACATTAATTGTGAAGAACCCTTCTCATGGGTGCAAGCGTCAATACCTCACACTCTTTTGGCAATCAGTAAGCAAGCTCACTACCATCAATTCACCAATTTATGTTTTACTCAATTGAGTTCTTGATAGTCTCCTCAGTTGAGTCTGGTTCTATGTAGATATATGAGAAGATGCAAAAGAGAGAGCCAACCTCGCACATTCCATGCATGATCGCACGATTGATTTAAATTAATTCTGCAACTAAGGTATTTGATGCTCAAACGCTAAACAAATATCCCCGCTTAGGCTCTCCCACACGCTTGTAACCTAATTCCAACACTTGATTGCAACTTTAAAGAACGTGGACATCTCCACATTGAACATAAACTAGTGCTGCCTAAAATTCAGAAGTTGACTCATTTGTGTAGCTCCGTCACAACAGATGCTAGATAGCAGATGCTTGACAAAATCTCATGCAAGACAAGCGTGGTAGCATTCACTCATTCTTTAGTGCTGTTTCTTTCTTTCTCACAATTAGGCTCCCTTAAACCTAAAACCGTAGGTGATAATGCATGGGACTGAGTAACCTATACTCCGCTATCACATCGTCCCATTTTGGGCTGACGCGCCTGTCTCAATTAATCATCGTTTACGTAAGGTATTGTATCAATAGCCAAGAACGTCGACAGAAGACTCTGCCCAAACCCCACCCATGTTTACATTTTTCATGAATTTTGACCATCAGAGTATGCCCACACATTTTGCCATACTAGACTAGCCTCAACAGGGAACACAAACAAAAAATCTGGGCTCCCAAAGCTGCTTCATAGAGCCTAAAATGAGTGCTCTGTACACAAAGCAGCCTCAGAATACGGTCCAAATGGTGCCTGTATTCTGAAGACCAACCTCTTTTACGGGTTATTTGATCATATTGTAAAAAATCTTTGTCTATCACTCTTGTTTTTGTTGGTGCCTTCTTTACTTCGCACTACACTTGTTGTAGCTGTATTCCAATCCGGCAATTTGTGATATACAGCTAGCCCCTGGGGTACTTAAATGCAAGAAGGATTCAAACAGAAGATTGCCCAACTTCGATTTGAGCTTTGGCATTTGAAGTAGTTAATTTTGCTTCTAATTTATGCTGATCAGATGGTTCTTGGGGTAAAATTGAGAGTGATTTCCTAATGCATAATTAGAGCTCTGAAAACTATGATTTGGAATCGATTTGAGTTTGAAGATGGGGTGAGTGGAAATGATATGCCAATCTGTTCAAATTTTGCCCTTTCAACTAAAGGATGCACTAAGGTAACTACACCTAAAATTGCACAATTAAGCTCTGTGGCATGATCAATATGCTCTTGCAAATGAACAACATTTTTTGTATATAGGTGAAGGATTATGAATCAAAATGCAAGTGGTTCCATAATTTTTGGATGCATTGTGAATTAGTTACAAATTTTCAAAGATACAAGGTGTAGGGTGTTAAAAGTGTCACCTAGGTGATGCCAAAATCAATTTGATGCACATGAAGAAATGTCAAAGAGAACTGAAGAAGTTAAACGAACAAAAAATGTATTCAAAATGGACCACTTGTGAGGTTGCCACCTCCATAGTTCTATTAATAGAGCTGCATACAACTCAAAATGGGCTCTTACACTTGTCCTTTATTGTGCACCATTTTCAGTTTCCTCTCCATTCATTTTCAGTTCAAAAATAGGGATCACTTTTGAGGAGTGGTCCATTTTAGGTGTAGTTACCTCAGAGCAAACCCCATCATATTTCATTCCACAGATCTGGACTTGTGTTGCTTCTCACTGAAAATTATCTAATGTTAGTAGCCAAGTCGACCCCACGTTTTGAAGTTTGTGACTCTTTTCACTGACCCCATGATTTGTCGCTATTTTAAGGAATGAAAAGTGACAGGCTTTGCAACAGTGATGGTATTTGTTGCCTCTAGACCTGCCTTTGGTAGTGCTCATCAGCCTCATTGCTCTCTTGTCCTAACTTATATAGTTATATATTATCAAAATTAGGCCTTCAATTAGATTCAGAACTTTCCCTTGTTATTTAAGTGGGTGTTTTCTTTATCTCGCATGATTGAGCGTATGTTGCAACAGCAGATCAATTGGAAGACTCCACAATTCAAATTTTGTTCTCTGGTGTTTCTATTGATTGCCTACCTGCTAATGACTCTTTGGCTGGATATCTATATATTAACCCTCAAAGGTATGTGGAGAATTGTATATGTATATGACCCCATATTTGACTCCTAAAGTACCAATCATGTACTCAATTATGTCAGAAAAACACATCATTGGGTTGATAATTCAACAATTATTATCTTTCACATGGATGTCATTTTCACAAATAATCTTTATCATGCTCAAATACAGTACTATGGAATACACACTTAGAATACATGGTCAAATTTTTTTAACTCTAAGACATGTTTGTGAATTTGCTTACATTTGTATAGGATAGATTTTTTAGAATTTTTCTTTGTAGTATTCTATAGATCAAAGGGTACATGTATGATGGACCTCAGAAAACAACTTTTTCAATTTAAAAATGGCTTGAATAACAAAGAAAAAGAAAAATCTTAAGAAATCATTGTTATTAAAACCTAACATTTTGTACTTAAAGAAAGAAATATTCTTGTGAAATTGCGCATATTCAATCTCTAACCAAGTTTAGAGGAGATTTTGAGATTTTGGTTTTGAATTTATTGTTTTTTAGCGTCTAGTCTAGTAGTAGTTCCAAACGCATGGATGTGGTCTATGGATAATACTTTCTAACTTTTGTTCAAAAACCACTATCAAACTATTTTTCTAAATTGCATTTTCTAAAAAAAATTTGCAATTTTGGAAATTTGAACTACCCCTGTGGATTAACCCTCAAAAGATCATAACATGATATATTAGAAATTGCCATTTTCAGTGCAAAGAGAAAAAAAGGATTAGTTTTGGGATTCAAACTTAGCAAATCTTGTTATACATTACCAAGAGAATGTGTGGACTTTTTTATTACATTAACCTTGTAGATTAAAAGATTATAGCATTTGAAGTGGAAAAAAAAAGATGCTTCTATATAGTCCCTAAGAGAATCAATAAACTTTGAACTCACATTGCTTAACCCCTAAAGTTCCATGACTATGTTTTCACTGAATACGCTCAAAAATTGCCATTTTTAGTACAAGTAACAAATTTTTGAATTTTTTTTTGACACATGTAACCATAGGATCTTGTAGTATGCTGAATAGAAAACACATGGTAAAATTTTCAGAAATTTCCACTGTGGATTGCAAGATACAAACATTCAAATTCATTAAAATCATTTTTTGGCCCTGTGAAAAACAGTGTAGCTGCACTTCACAAGGTCACTTTTCTATGAAAAAATGTCCAAAATGGTGGTGCTTCTTAGAATTTTTTTTTCTAAACAAGTTGGCTACATGCTTAAAAATTTTCAAATCATTTGGAATTGTACTGAATATATAGGAAAAAATAGTAGGTAGGAAGAAATAGAGAATTATTCAAAATACTAAATTTTTAAGAGTTTAATTATGGAATTGAAAAATGTCAATCCAATGGTTGTAATGTTATAATAAACAATCTACGTCTTGTGTTTTTATTTTTTTCAAAAAATATTGAAAATTGAGTGAAATAAACAACTTCAAAGTTTATTTTAGAGTAGAAAATCCATAACTACCCTCAAACTAAAATTCATTATAACTTTTGACTTGTTGATCAAAATGGAATGATTCAAAGATTTTATATAAATCTAGAAAACCAATTTGAAATTTTTGTTTTTCAAAAAAGTGATTTTTTTTAATCTGCTTGCTCTGCCCAGTTACAAAAAAATAATAATATATTAGGCCATAACTTTTGACTCCTATTTCCAAATGTCATGAAATTTAGTGCATATGAAAGATATTCCTCGTCCCCTTCTTCTGTTAAAAATTCAGCCTAAAATATAAAAAAACTATAGTCACACGTACCTGCCCAAAATTTCTATGTTGCTAAAAATAGTAGGCTGGTCCTTAGGGGATAAAATTTTAATTTGCATTATAGAGATCTGAATTATTTTTATTTTATTGTAAAATTGAGTTGATAATTCATAGGAAGAACCAAAAAAAAAGAAAGAATTTAGTTCCATTTATTAATAAATATTTAAGTAGGAAGAGGTATGAAACAAAATTAATAATCTAAATTGCTAATAATTTGTATATAAAATTGAAAAGTGTCAAACTAAATTGTGACAATAAAATTGCAAGTAATTTAAACTAAGTTCAACTTTTTGTTTTGAAAAATTTGGAAATTGATTCAAATAATTTAAGACATTATATGTTGTTTTTTCTTCAAAGTGCCATAATTATTTGCAAAAGAAAAATCTTTATATAGTGTTTACTTTACCTGACATCATTGAATGAATGAAAGTTTTCTTTGTAGATGTTGACCTATTCTACAAACTTAGACATTTCTTTCTTTAAAAAATAAATTCTTTCTCATTTTTTTGGTAGACCCTACATTCTTTTGTTTTGTGCTTAGGGTAGTATAACTTCTTTTTTCCAGGTCTAATGAATATAGAATTCATATCATGAGAAACTAATAAATTTCTAAACCTCCTAAATGAATTTGAAAAAATCATAATAAAAATTGATAATGCAAAAATCTTATCAAAATTCACCCTCTAACACATGTTCAAGCTAGTCTATTATATAAAGTGCACTAAGACACCACTAACTGACACAAATTCATCCATTTGGATGATCATATATTAATCATCACAGATTTTTATCCAAAATTGAAAACGATCTTGGAAGCACTTGGACAAACTAAAGAAAATACTATGTTTCTATCGCAAGTTGTGTGTTGCTAGTCATCATTACAAGAAATAGGACAAACAATGAGGCAATGATTTTGTAAGCTCTTGCATACCCGATATGAATGGAATGCTTGTGCTATGATTCTTACAGGTACATGACTATGTTTTAGTCACCAAAATCTATTTCAAAATTGTCATTTCTAGTATGAAGAAAAATAGAAAACAAAAATAGTTTGCGGATTCAATAAGAGGATTTAACTTCTTGGCTAGACTTTTACTATTAGGTGGATGTGTGGTAGAGTAACACTCAAGATACAATTGACCATATAGATTGCAAGATTACAACATTTGGAGTGAAAATAGAAGAAGATATTTACCAAGGTCTCAAACAATGTTAAGATACTTTGAATCATCTTGACTTCAAGTTTTTGCACGATAGGAACTTAAAGTTTTATTTTTCATTATATTGTAACGAGTATTGTAATATTGAGTCCAAATCCTATTTAAAAAATAAAAGAAATAAAAATAATTATTATTTTTCATTATATTATAATATTGAATCCAAACTCTATTTAAGAAATAAAAGGAATAAAAATAATTATTATTTTTCATTATATTGTAATATTGAGTCCAAAATCTTAAAAAAATAAAGTTAATTATTATTTTTCATTAAAAAATCATTATGTAGGACAAATGAGATATGAGACAAAACAAATAATTAATTTTTTTGAATAATATGGCACATTTTTGGGTAAGAATTATTGGCATATAAAGTCAAAAGATAGGACCTATCACAAAATTACTTTTTAAAAAACAACATTATGGGTACATTTTGTCATATCTACAATTAGCTTGAAAGTCATCCATCAACCACTTTTAGGCCTCAGTGTCTTTTTAGGATTCATGTGATCAAACATGAAAATGTTTAATAAAACAATGATTCATTTAGCAATTCTTAAGGAAGTTAACTATGCAATTTTAACCAATGTTATAATGTTATCATTTTTTTTATAAACCAAATTGGTCTATACACTTGAATTTTGAAAATAATCCATGACAATTTATGACAATCTATGACAATCCATGACAATTTTTTTGATAGTCCATATCAACAAGTTTTTTAATACCAAGCTTTGTTTTTATCAAATTAGGTTGGTTACAACATTGAGTAGAATGCTTGCATTGATCAAATCAAAATAGTATAAATGGCAAGCAATAAAAACCTATTAAGAATTCAACATCGTAAATAATAATATCCATAAAAAGTTGATAAATGCTTTGTCTTCTAATGAGTTTGATTAATTTTTTTCCCCTTGAACACATGGACAAGTTCCATTGAGTTTGATTGATTTGATTGACACATAAAAGGGTGGCCTTTAGAAGGACCATCTTGAAAGTACTTCAAATTTTTCCAAAGACCCATCATAAAAAATTATATTGCTGTGAGTTCTAAATAGACAATTTACTTTTGTAGCAAAAACAATTATGAAAATTATAAAAAAGGACAACTAAGTCTTTATATTTGTTAAATTGGTGCATTTTAAATACTAGAAGCTTGGAAGGGCAACCAAGATCAGAATCAAGATGGTATTATTTGTTAAAATGTTAAATGGCATATTTCACAACACCGGCAGTGAACTAGGTAATAGCAAATCACTAAATTTCATTTATGAAGAATAATAACCCCTAAAGGCCCAAGGTCTTTTTTCTGCCAAAAAACACTGAAAACTGCCATTTCTATAGCAAAAAGTAAAAAATAAATAATTTTTTTTTTCATATCTAACCATAGGATCTTACACCTAATTGGTATGAGAATGTGTGGAAAAAATTTCAGAATTTTCGACCGCACAGATTGCAAGATATCTGCGTTTAAAGTTAAAAAAACAAGTTTTTCAGCACATTGCGGGACCAGATTTTTTGACTTTAAATATTTTTAACTTAAAATTTTTGCACTACAGCATTTTGAGCTTTAAATCTTTATAGTGGAGAATTGAGTTGAGAGTCTAGGAAAAAAAAAAATTCAAAAAAACTTAATTATCATTCTTAAAAAAATTGTTAAGTAGAAGTAGGTATAAGATAGAAGGAAAATCTAAAATATTCATATATTTTAGATGGAATTAAAATGCACTAATCCCAATGGTGAGATTGTTCTAGCAAGTAAACTAAACCATTCCAAAAAAAAAAATTGAAAAATTACAAAAAATGCATTCCGAAATGAATCCTACAAGTTATTTTTTTCAAGAAGATGCTCTAACTGCCCGAAAAACAAGAATGTCCATAACTTCCTCATAACAAATCCAAATGAAATGAATCAAAGCTTTCCAGATAGACAAAAATATAATCTATGAGAAAAAAAATATTAAAAAAAAAAATTCAAATTTTTGTCCATTTTTTTTTTGCTGCCCGGGCTGCCCCCTATCCCCTGTTTTCAGCTTATTTGGTCATAACTTTTTTTCCCGGGCACCGATTGAGAAAAAAATTATATCCCCACAAAGCTTATCAGTTTTTCTATCTCCAAAAAAAATTTCAAAAAATCAGAACACAATTTCAGCCCGTAGGTACCTACCCGAAAACGCATTTGTCTCCCGAAGGGACAACGGGCTTTTAGGAGATAAGCAATCTAATAAGGGTAGAACAAATCCCCAAGATCAAATTCATGACAAACAGAATTAGTTATCTCAAATCAACATCTAGTGACATGTAAATTGGATAACAAGTCGGTCATTGTCAATCAAATATACAATTTGAGTAGAGTAGGTCCCCAAAGTGCCATTTTTTCTATTAGATCATATTTACTATCACTAGACTCATCAAATAATGTATTTTTTTTGTTGGTAATTGATAGAGGGTTTCAATGTACCAGAGAATGTTTCATTTGGATAATCTATGCAATGATAATCAATGTTGCAAGGATATTCAAGATTTTTTGGTAGATGTTTTGAAATCATTTCTTTAGTCGAGTTAGATATTGGTAAATTAGATATTCACCTAATGAAGAAAGCACTTCTAGGTCACTGACAAATTTGGAAGTTCCTACCTTGGGTATAGTAGCAAGATTGCAAAACAAGAATTTGAATGACATAAATCAATGTCATTCACCCATTTAGTGCATGGCAAAAAAATTAATTCAACTTCAGATTGTTTCTTTATCACCCATTTCAATACACTAGTAGTCTATAATTTGTGTTTGAAATAGCCAATGTCACAACTCTTCCAACTTAGACATGGCCAACTATTTGCAAATATGAAAGTTGATGGCTGGAATTTTCACAGCTGTATCCAAAAATCAAAATAAAACACACAAAACAAACAAAACAAGTAACACCATCCAATAGGATTCTTGATTCTAACCAATATACACTACAAGAGAAAGGGGTGTTTTGAGTCAGTTTTTAAGTATAGTCCTAGACATTTGATTTTAAGTAATGACCTTTAAGGAGATTTTCAGCAAAATTTTACTTAAAACACATGTGTTTTAAGTAAAATTTTGCTGAAAATCTCCTTAAAGGTCATTACTTAAAATCATGTGTCTAGGACTATACTTAAAAACTCTCTCAAAACACCCCTTTCTCTTGTAGTGATAGATTGATCACAAGTGTGTTGATAATTAACACATTACTATAATTTTGAAAAACAAATCATACCCATGTAAAGAAACTAAAAATGATCTTATGAAGAAATAGACTACCAATAGCAATTAAATCTTATATGCTTTGTTGATATGAATTGAATCCCCAAGTTATTGATCACAAGGACTATCATCTCCATCAAGAAAACCATAATCTAGTTTGACAAAGCCAAGCATATGTAATCAAAAGAAGGCCTTAGTTGAGGTTTCACATCCCAACATGACCTTAAAATTTCAACCAATGCCCTTGGCAAGCCTGAAGGAAGCCTTGGCCTCTCCCCCTTCAATAGGCGTGCATACAATTCGCTCAACTGCTCCATGTCTTCAAAAGGTGCCTTCAAAGACAAAACATGGGCACATGTCATAGCAAAGCTATAAACATCCACTTTGAACCACTTGGCCTTGCCCCAACCATGAAGGTGTGCTTTGGGATGAACCTCAGGAGCCCTATACCTTGTAGTGCCAACTCCTCGAAATGATATTGTGTCCGATTTCGAGACCTCAACCTTGGTCTTGGACATTCCAAAATCAACCAACTTCACACAGTAATATTGATCCACGAGATGCGCAGAGGCCAACCTATTCACAACCACGTTTTGTGGCTTAAGGTCACGATGTGCAACTCCCTGCTCATGCAAATAGCGCATACCCTCTGCAATTTGCACAATGATGTCAACAGCAACAAGCAATGCGAAATGCACGCCTTTTTGCTCTTCAATCACATCGAAAAGGCTCTTCTCCATAAGCTCCATGGCAATAAAACGGTCACCTTTAGCCTCTCCATTGCCACAGCAAATAAAATTCACAATGCGAGGGTGCTTCAAATGGGACAAAATGCTCGCCTCCTTCAGAAATGTGACCTCAGAAGCTTGGCCATGAAACTCTTTCCTCGCACAAGGCACACCCAACCACTGGGTCCTGCAGACACCACTTGCACCTGATCCAGCTCCAAGAAAGTTGGAGTTCCCCCACGTCCCTGGAGGTTCCATCTCCTTCTTCCACAAGCCTGCCCTGCACACATCTGAAAAATTGGAAAGACATTCCTGAGATGTGCAACTAAACTTCTTGAGCAAATGTCCAGCGAGACAGCATTTCTTTTGAGCTTCCTGGTTTCGCAGGAAATAACCGAACACGTTTACGCTGCTCGGATCACTTGCAAGGCGTTCAAGCCTCCTTCGAAGGTCTTCTTGGTCACTTTCAATGGCAGACACCGATGGAGGCTCGAACCATGAAAAGCTGTGAAGATTTTTGTTTCTATGCATGCCAGGGTAAAGCATGGCCTTTCCGTAAATTGCATCGTAACACAACTTAACATCTTGCAAGATCTCTTGAAATGATCTTTCATTTTGGACTTGATATACTGCTACTGCAGTCCAATCTTCTTCAGCACATTCACTCACAAGTAATTTTGCCTTCTCCAAAGATTGATACAAGATTTGCAGAATCGGTGTGAAGGTGAACCCAAATGATCCTCTTATGACATCCTTTATCACTCGTATGTTTTCAAGCGTTTGTAAAACCTTGCAAGACAACTCTCGGCATTGTCTCTCATTGAGCAAGTTCTCACGTTTCACAACTTCCTCTATATCATGAGCGATGCGTTCACAAAGACTCAAGAAGTTCACTTCCTCTTCAACCAACGAGGATCTATTACCTCCCGCCATGTATTCAGTCTAAAACTTGTATTGTACATCAGCATCTCATTTTTTAGAAGTCATTTCAAATGAACGTTGCTCAGTGCATATTCCCATCGCTGCTGGAATGCATCAAAGATTGCCCTTCACTCTGCATACCATTCGTATTCATCAGCTCAAAAGGTAATCCGCGCCTTAGTTCAGTTTCCATTACCAAAAATTGAGAACCAAGAAAAATTGAAAAAATGGTAGTTTTAATCCTTACCTCTCCATACAACCAGTAGGCATGCCAATATTGGCATTGCGAAACCCCGCAGGAGGACGTCTATGACATATATCTTCAGACCATGTGATGTATTACTGGTGAGAGTTGATTCTGCAATACCAAAAATCTTCATACCAAGGGCTCAGTCATCGGTGAGAGTTTATTCCCATAGGAGGCGCTCGAAACCTGACCCCACAATTCAAACACGCAACCTTAGGCAACCTCATTAAATGGGGCTGGACCGTCCTTCGATACAAAACCTGGGCAGACAAAAATTCGAGACAAAACCTCAAAGTCGCAACCAGACCACAAACTGCGGAAGAAGGACCTGATCCCCAAACATCAACAGGAGAAACATAGAAGGAGGAATGTCTCTACCAACTCTAGAGCACACTGACTACCTGCAGAACAAATCATTTGCTCAGGAGTGGTGGACTCACAATAGAACTCTCTTGAATTTGTCACATATTTCCTACTACCAGAACTTGAAAGGAGAAAGCTCCAAATAATTAAGAGATTTTCAAAGTGCCAAAATTGTGACATTCAAGGGCACGTAGCTCTAGATACTAGGACAGATCGCACGGATCTGAGGCATCTAGAAAACAGTCAATTATTGACAGTCTCACCATTTCATAAATATATGCATGGGCCTCACAGGTTCAACGGGTTTGTAACCTGTTCCTAGCTGATTGGCTCAATTGCAACCTGGTACTGAGATCAAACTTATACATGTATCAGATCCAAAATGGCGGAGTCCAAAACGGCCTCTCACAAAAGAGACCGAAAGAAGCAGACATAGACTCGTAGACGACGTAAAGAGTCTGTCTGAGTTGCTGTAATTAGGTGCTCGAAATCCTGATTTAACACTACAGTACTCACCGCCATTTAAATGGGAGGCAAGAGGCAGTACAACTCTCCCACTTGCAGAGTAGAAGATATTTCAAGCTCTCTCTTAATCAACTGTTGGTCAGAAGACTAGAACAACAATTTCACAGAGACGAAAGATAATAGTGCATAAAGCATTCAAGGACCAACTGAGGACCGCTAAGACGAAATTTCTAATCACCGGACACCACACCTGTCATTCCACATATCGTGGTTACCCATATGCCGTACTAAAATACTAAAATACATCAAAAGAAGACAAAATAATCAACTCCACCCCAATTAACTCCAGACCTCCAGTCCCTACAACCGCACGCAGGTATCGAATACTTCACATAAACCACATACCTTCACCACAAACATGGCAGGCCACAAAAAACAAGACTTCGTTCATGAAAAAATCACAGTTGTCACATTCTCTTCCAAGTCGAAAAGGAAAGGAAAGTTTCAACATTTACCTCTCAACTGAACTGTCCACAGAAGTGCTGTGCTGCACGCCTACGCCATGGACAAGGTCTCCTTGTGAAGTGATGAAATTATCAGAGCGAGAAATTGACTCTCAGAGTACGTGCACGCAGGATGTCTCCCATAACGCAAATATACCACTCAACCACCGGAGATCTACCTCCAAAGGACATAATTAAAGAAACTTCTTTTCCTACCTCATCAAAGAAGTTGGATCTCCTCTTGAATTGCCACAAATTTGAGCCCCATAACAAGGTAGACTGAACTAACTCCCACCTCAAGATCACTCCCCAGTCGACAAATTGCGAAAGAAAGAACTGAAACCCCAATGTCTGAAGGAGGAGCAGAGGAGCGAGTAACTTATACAGTACTCGGCCGGGCAAGTCGAGGAGCCTACCAATTGTCTGCACAATTATCTGTTTTTCTATGAGAGAAGTTATACTCTTCCGGGCAGGCCGGCCAAGTAACTTAGGAGAGTCCACCGACTGTAAATGGAACATATCCTTCACTTTCAGTGAAGCTTCTTCGAAATTACTTTTCATTCCATCCAAGGTAATGTTTAAAACAATCTTCTGTATTGACCAATTACATTAATCTTGAGATAAACATTAGACGTGTACAAATATTTAAACAAGAAGGTTGGCAGCCAAGTCGAGACTTCGTACTCCGACGGCCTACTCGAGACGTTACGGGGAACCTACTGTACTGATTGTCTGCAAAACAAACTTTTTTTCTATTAGAGAAGTGGAACCACGACTGGGTAGCATCTGGAGCAGGTAGCGTAACATTTGAACTGGGCAGTTTGGCGTCAGTCCTGAAGTCCATGTACGTTCTGGATGATGACCGGAGTACAACCTTCGCTTCCGGTGATCTTAGTTCGTCCAAATTACTTCTCCTTCCATCCAAGGTAACTGAATGTTGAACTCTTTCTTGATCAATAAAAGTTGAGGTAAAAAACATAAGTGCACAGACAGAAGTTATTAGCAAAAAGATGGGCGCAAACAGAAATGGTTAATTGAAGCACAATTGAGACCGAACCTTCATGTCTAAGCCATAAAGCCACCCCTTGTACCTTGTATCAACTCTGTGCTGCCCAGCGTAAATGAAGTGGTCTCCTTGCAGGCGCATTTTGGCCTCAAAACCTAATACTGTATCGTTGCTGGAATGCATCCTCCAATAACTTACTGCAGTTCTTTCCTACGAGACTAAAGCCGGTATCTAGAGATGCAGCAACTTAGAGAAGAAAGAATAGAGAAATTGCAGGCAACAGGATTTTAAATAAAAATCTTCGATCCTATTTTCATTCTTCTCGCTATGAACGAAGAAGGTACAAGCGACCAGTCGTTCGAGGAGTGAACTCGATCAATACTGAGCTGCAAATAGATTCAAACGAGTGCTACAGATTTTCTAATTGGACTCTACAAGCTTCAAATTACACTATTAATTAGTATATCGTTGAAGCACATCACATGAACAGGGTTGGTAGATCGGCTTGTTGCAAGCGTTTCATTCGCATCGATTCGCAAAATCGGTAAGCCACGGAAAACATTTGGAAACACTCGTGATCTTCAGAAAACAACCGGACTCACTGGAACTTAGAATGACGCGCCATAACCACTGATTTCAAACCTCGTTGTCCATCACTCTGTTTGCTGCCATTTCGCTACTAGATATGAATTAAAACTTGATATTTATATTCACATATGAAGTCAATTTGGTCGAATGTTCACAAAAATTTTATACAATGTGTGAGTATATACCTCCATAATGAAAATCTAATTTTTTTCCGATCAGGTGCCCAGATCAAAAATTATGCTACCCTAAATTTTTCTGGCAGCTTAGACAATCTGGAAATATTTTGAGAATCTTTTGCAAAAAAGCTCATTAACTTTTGAAATTTGGCCTGTATGTAACTCACATAATACAAGATGCAAATGTAAGAAAAACACAAGTATACGTAGTGTAAAAATCTCATTCTAGTAGGAGTTAAAGTCTGCTGGCCCTGGCAAGCAAGGCTAAAAACATCCTTTTTTTTTTCACTTCAAGTGCTATAATTTTTCAATCCATGCGATCAAAGTTTCTGAAATTTTTTCCACACATTTCTATAGTAGTCTAAAACAAATTTGTACGATTGGATTTTGAAAAAAAACTTTTTTTTTCATTTTTTTCTCACTACCCTAAAAGTAGCAATTTTTCAAAATTTCTGCCCAAAATATGCCTAGGGGATTAGGGGTTAAAATTAGAAAATTAAAAAACCATGATAACAAATCCAAAAGTCAATATTGCTATAAAATATTACGGAGTATAATTTATGAATTTTCAAAATTACCAATTGAAGTTCACACTGCACTTGATAAGCCTCATTTCATTAATTGGACTTAAATTTTAAAAATGTCATTTTTAGGGTTGAAATTAATATGAAGAGTAAATAGTAAGAAATGGCCAAAATACACTATAAGGATAATTTATGGATTAAGCATCTTCTTCTTCAGAAAAATCAATACTACCATGATGAAAGAATTTGCAATACTCATTACAGGATTTTTCGGCCTCTAGAAGACTACAAGTTCCTGGATTGTGGGAACTCTGGGAACGCTGCCAAATCATCACTCTAACATAGTTGAAAGACTGCCACATCATATATTAATAATTTTTTAGTTTTTTCATATTTTTTTAAAAAAAAATTATTATTTTTAATTATTTTTTAAAATTTTAAATTATTATTATTATTATTATTATTTATTTATTTAGACAGCAGGGGACTAGTTCCCAACAACGGGAACAACCCTAAAACAATCTTCCAGAGGCTCAAATCTCCTCTAATGATTCATTGAGAAAGTACTCATGCAATTTCAAAAAAATGTTGGATGAAAAAACATTTTTTTCCATCCCACAGTCTCTACGTGAAGTCATCCATCAAACACTTAATGTCTATGGAAGCCCTTTAAGGATTAAGTGAAACCTTAAAGCCTATGACTATGTAGCCATATTTGAAAGAGTCTTTCATTTTATATCCTCAATTTCTTTGCAATTTACGGGTGATATTTTTTGGTTTTATTTTTCAAAGGTGAAATCGCATGTCTAATGTATTTCATAAAAGAATTAGAGTTTTTTGAGAAAATTTTGAACTACTATAAATTTTCAAAGAATTAATGTAGAAAATTCATATAAATGCAAATCATGGCTCAAAAAATCTGAAATTTTTGGAATAGAAGTACATTATAGTGTAAAACATTATAGTGTAAAACATTGTAGTGTTAAGAATTTTTTTGTGTCATTACATATTTAGATATGTGGTTATAAATCCTCAACTTCTAATGTTAATGAAATGCTTGTTTTTAGGGATTTAAAAAAAATTCCAAGTGGGGTAGAAGCTTCACTTTAGAAGCTTTATTTTTTAAGTTTTGCTCAAGAGCAAAGTAACTCATTTTGAATGTCAAAATCAAGTTCTAAGGAAAATATGCTCAAAATATTGAAATACGCTGTTGTAAATAGCGTGCTTTTTTTTTAATAAACCAACCCATGTAAAACCAAAAACTTCAAGTAAATTGTCTTGAATTTAAGTCAATTGTGTGGATATAGCATCAAAAAAGTTAGATATCTAAAATTGGATGAAAAATATTTATTCATCCAAATGACATGAAACGTCCTTCAAGGGTTAAATGCATATTAAGGTCAAGCCATCACTATCTATAAACTAAACCCTAGGACAACGCACCAAGGTTTCTAACCTTTGAGCTCTCTAGTATTTTTATAGGATGGGTCTAGTTGATGACCACATCTTCAAACTTCAAAGTCCTTCAAGAGAGAAAAAATTTGAAAATTTCTCCATGAGTGTATATTCTAGTGTAGAGCATCCATGGTGCCAAATTTTTTTATTATATCATTTTAAAATAAAAAAATCAATACTCCGTAGTATAATGCCCCAATTCTAAATTGCAATAAAATATGGAATTCTAGAAAATTTTCAAATTTTCAAATTGGAGTAGAGAACGTACTAGCACTTCATAAACTACAATTCTTTCAAATTCAAACAAGATCATTTTTATGGCTAAAATTCAATTAATGAGAAAGTAGCAAAAGTTATTAAGATACCATTAGAAGAAAAATGGACCCTCGGGAGGTCTGTGAGTTCCCGGACAGTAGGGAACGCTGTTTGGATAAACAGGAAAAAAAAAATTTGGAATTTTTTTTTTTTTGGGGGGGGGGGGGCTAGCGAACGGGGGGCCTATTCAGGACAGCGAACTGGCGGAACAGTGCAATAAAATAATTTAAAAAATATTAAAATAATATTAATATTAAAATAAATACATAATTTCAGAATTCTCAAATCTGATGTGGCTGAAATTTTCCTCGTCAGCCTGAATCATTATTTTATTATTATTATTATTATTATTATTTTAATATTTTTATTATTTTTTAAAATTAAAATTTTTTTAAATATTTTTAAATATTTTTTAAATATTTTTTAAATATTTTTTTATTGTGACCACTATTCATCATTGATGATGAATAGTGGCCATTGTCCCCCAAAGGGATTGTGAGTTCCATTGCGGGGAACTCACAGCCCCTTTGCAAAGGGAAGGAACCCTCCCGAGGGCCCATTTTTCTTCTAATGACTACACTCTAATCCGTGATTTTTCCTATGTAAGGAAGTCAAAAAATATCACTAGGAGGGGTTATCCAACGTCGATGAGTTGAAATAGCTCTCAAAAAACAATTCAATTAGAAAACATTTTTTTCCATCCTAGAAGTCACTTGAAATTGTCCAAAGGATACAATTCTTCTTGGTAGGCGTTTCAATTTCATTACTTCATTGTATATTGGTATGACATCCTTGGATCTCTCACCAAAACTCAAATAGTTATCTAAAGTATGTGGACTTATTTATGATCTTTAAAGTAATTTTTCCCATGAAAACCAATGAAATAATCCTTGGAAGTTTACGGGTAGCATAGGAAATTAGAAATAATTTGTTTTTGACCAAAAAAATTCAAAAAATTCATAATAGATATAAATTTTAATTATACAAACAACAAACTTGAATAGATATCTATAAAATAGCCTTCTTAAACCTGAAAGGATGTAGCCTATGACCATGCTTTTAAACTTAAAATGCCTTTTTACTTTATGCTCTTTTTTGTTACAATAAGGGAATGAATTTTTTTTCAAAGATGAAATCATATGTCTTCTATAATTCATGAATATTCAGATTTTTTGTAAAGACTTCAAAATATTTTGTGTTTTTGCAAAAGAAAAGTGAAGAAATTTCACATCAAATTCCAAAATTAGCTTGAGCAAAAAAGTGGAAAATTTCACTATAGATGTATTTCATAGTAGAAAATATTTTAGTACAAACAAAAATTCCATCTCATTTTAGTAAATAGAAATTTAATATTGGATGATAGTTAGTAGGCTCCAAGTTCTAATTGCAATACAACATTCAATTTTAGGATTTTTGAAAATTTCAAAGTAGAATAGAAACCAAAATTTATTAAAGTCAATTGATTAGTTGAAGCAAAATTCAAGAAAAGAACATTTTCATTGGTGAAATTTAGAATTAGAACCAAAGACTGAAAATTGTCAAATACATTGTAAGGTGATCCGTTGCGCACGTACAAAAATTTACACAAAAATATATAGACTAAGCCTCTAAGTATTTGGATTTTGGATTAAAGAGAAACCTCAAAAGGATGGTTTAGGTTTTGTCTTCAGAGAATGGAACTAGGGTTGGGAAGCAAATAAGGTCCCTCAAAACTTAATTTTTAGTTTCAATTCTTACTGCAAAAAAATTTTAAATTACAAGAAGTTGCATATTATGTTCATAATAAGGACACATATAAAACATGTTTAACCCCTAAACAACCAACATGCGTTTTTTAGCAACATAGAAATTTTAGGCATGTACGTGTGACTAGAGATTTGCATATTTTAGGCTAAAATTTTAATAGAAGGTGGGGACAAGGAATATCTTTCATATGCACTAATTAAATTTTATGACATTTGGAAATATGAGTCAAAAGTTATTGCATGTTATGTAGTTTGATTTTCAACTTGGGCAATCCAGGCAGATAAAAAAAATTCACTTTTTTTAGGAATAAAAAATTGAAATTGGTTTATTAGATTTATATATACATGGAAAGCTTTGAATCTTTCCATTTTGATCAATGAGTCAAAAGTTATGAGGAGTTTTAGTTTGCAGGTAGTTATAAATTCTCTATTCTAAAATAAACTTTGAAGTCCTTTATTTAACTCAATTTTCAATATTTTTTGAAAAAACTAAAATCATAGGATGTAGGTTGTTTATTACAACATTACAACCATAGGGAATGATTGGCATTTTTCAATTCCATAACTAAATTCTTAACAATTTAGTATTTTGAATCATTCTCTACTTCTATCTACTTTCTATTTTTTTTCTATATGTTGTACAATTCCAAATGACTTGAAAATTTTCAAGCATGTAGTCAACTTGTCTAGGAAAAAGAATCCAAAGAAGCGCCACCATTTTGGTCATTTTTTCATAGGAAAGTGAGCTTGTGAAGTGCAGCTGCCTTGTTTTTTGCAGGACCAAAAAAATGATTTTAGTGAATTTGAATGCTTATATCTTGCAATCCGGGCAGTAGAAATTTCTGAATTTTTTTGTGTGTGTTCTCAAGTCAGCATACTACAAGATCCTACAGTTATATATGTAAAAAACATGTTTTTTTCAAAAATTTGGTATTTGTACTAGAAATGGCAATTTTAGAGCATTTTGGATTAAAACATAGACATAGAACTTTAGGGGTTAAACCACCGAGGAGATTAATGCATTTAAAATGAGAAGCTTAATAGATCATATTGAAAAAATATAATTCATACAAGAATTAATTCAATATCTCAAAAATCAATGATGAATTCTTTATATAATAATGAAAAAATAAATAAAATCCAACACAAACATTTTTCTATATGACAATATAGATTTTGAGATCTTTGCAATCATAGTTTAGTTAAGAAAAAATTGTAGATTGTATTTTGGAGGCCCATATTTCTATAAAATAAAAACAAAATCTAACTTTTTGACCAAATACAATTATGAATTGTTGGATGGATATATTTTAATTTTAGAAAGGATTGGAACAATGAAAGATGATTTTCAATGCCTTTGTAATTAACTAAGGTTTATTAGAAATACATATATTCTTTTTGACCATGCTCGTAAACTATTTGTTCCAACCAATCATGTCCTTGTTCATTTATAAACAATTTCATCTTGGAATGACCTTTTATTGGTTAGGTCTCTCTTTGAAGATAAAACCCAATGAAAAAACCTTGAAGTGTTTGAATTTGAAAAATCACCTAAGATAGTTTTTGTCTAAATCTAGAGTTTTATAGCCATCTAAAGATGACCCCATAAACTATATAGGGAGAAAAAAAAAATTATTTAGGCAACTCATCAAAGAAGATCAACAACCAAAATATAGTTGTTTCAACATTTAGGGGTTTAAAAGTCAACGTACTCACATAGGCTATATTTACCTCCAACTAAATTTGAACATCTTGACTTATTAAAATTAATGGTTCATCCTCAAAGCCATATTGGCTAAGTACAAATGAATGAGCAATTTGATTTTTAAGAAAAAAAATTAGGACAACAAAAGGGTTAGACTCCAAACTTGAACCAAATTAATTAAAGAAATTGGTAAGCTAGCTTTTATTAAGGTAGTAGTACATGTTTTGGACAACCCCCTGTCTTCGCTTTATAAGGTGACCTATTGTGGACAACACTTAAATACACTAAGGTAAACCAGCCCATGACGGTCAGAATTAGGAGTTTGACCTCATATGGTTGCTGAAATTTTTCAGTTTTTTTCCTACGATAGTACAAGTGTGAGAAATAGTGAGAGCAATTGAAATTACATTTTTTTGACAAAGTATGACTTTGCTATGGATTTTTGAAGTGATCAGCCTATAGGGGTCTGTAGGCTACATCATGACCAACAAAATCTGAATCCAATATGGTCATCTTCCTACCCAATGCAGTCACAACATTTTCAAACATGGAAGACCTAAAAAATCAATTTTTACAAAGAATTTTACACTAAAAAGTTTGAAGTACCTATTGAGGTCACTAATTATTCCATAACTACCATGTAAGGCATTGATTGTGGTCTAAAAAACCACAATGGGATCATTAGGTGTCCATCATGGGCCATTTGACCGTCATAGGCTGGTTTACCTTATTCATTGAAAAAGATTCTTTGTTTGTGCCTTCTCACCCATTCATCTCTCTTCCCTCCTTGTTTAGGGAGAAGTACCAAAGCTAACCATAATAAATGAGTCTATGAAACCAAAATGGGTCCACATGAAAAATGCACATTTATATTGAATAATATATTCATTCTTGAGAAAAAAATTCTTTTTTTTTGCATTCTTCCTCATCCTTATGTTTGCACACATTGAGCTAAATTTCTCAACGAATTCCCCATGTCCTATAGGCTGAAATGCTTAAGTTATCCGAAATAGGTACCTCTACCTTAAACACGTACCCAAATCGACCCCAAATTCTACTAGGCTCTCGTGTTCAGTTCGTGTTAGGCAAGAATCTACTGTATATCGCGTTCAAGTAAAGCTCGCACTTCGGGATGTACTTACCTTGCATATTTCTACATCCAACCAACAAATGAACATAATGATGAGATTCGCATTAGAAATTTGGATCCAAGTTCAGTCAAGTGCACAAAACCCCAGATCATATTCATGTCACCAAAATTTATAAATCTAGTGAGAAAACATAAGAAAATTTTGAACATAAAATATAAGGTATCTGCTTAAGTGTCCACCACTCGGCACGAGAAGTAACCCCAGCGCCTACACCTTCCAGCTAGCCAGCTCTATAGAAGGTGTGAATGTGTAATACTACTGGACAACAAGCCAGTCAACGTCAATGCAGAATACAATTCGGGGAACAATTTGAGCCTACGTTGGAGCAGAATCACCAATCTGGAGCTCGTGTAAAGGAAGTCGATTTCGACTTCCACAGACTTCTTGAGCGAAGCCCTTCCAGCCACCCCTTGGATGGCTGAAACGCCACTGGAGTACTCTCAGCCAGTTTTGCTTCAACTTCATGTAGTTTCTCAAGCGCCTCCTTTTCCTTACGATTCGCAACATCTGTTTCCATTCTGTGAATAGCCTGTGTCACAATTCCTCCAACCTGTACATGCCCACACGTTTCTAGACATGAGAAGCTGATGAAGGTAAGGATCTAACAAGTCAAAAAGAAAAAAAATCACGGTACGATAACGTAGTGCAACACGATGCATGGTGTCGAGAGGTTGCTCCAGAAACCACAGATATACGGAGATAAGTTCACAAAACATTCATCTCGTGGATACATGCTGTACTTCCCGGCAACCAAACTAAATGTGTTCTTGATCAGATCAGGAATTCTAGTAACTAACCTTAAAGGCTTTCAGAGAATCAATCTTTGAATGATCCAGCACACGTTGTCCGGATCTGTTGATATGGATGAAGTCCTCGTAGTCTCCATCCCACACAACATCCCCATCACACACAAAGTAATCCTGCACATTGAAAAATCATGGAAAATAATCCTTATGTCCCGACTAGAAGATATGATCTAGCAGTGCAAAAGATTCACATGAGAATGAGTATCAAAAGTTATCAACATCCCAAACTCTCGAGGGCAGAAGTTGACCCCTCACCTCCAAATGAAAAATAGGCTGCATCGACGTGCGCTCTAGGCCCATGATGGTAAGAGAGAAAGAGGCATCTCCGTCCGTCAACGTCTGCATTGTATGACCAAAGATCGGACTCTTTTTGTCGATGATGTGTCGCACCATGAGTCCATATCGCAAGTACGAGACCTGAATAACAAGGAATCAAAATTAGAATAACACATCTTACAGCATCATGACAATGTCGTCAATAACAGGTTGCAATGAAAAGAACTGAGCAGGAAGAACTAGCCGAAAAAACATCCAGTGACTCGGTTGATAATCATCTGATGAATACCTCAGGTCGAACAAGTTCCAGGTCCTGGGTTGAACAGAACATAGAACCCGAGGGTAGCTTCACGAAAATCCGAAATGTCAAACAGATTTTAGCATCCACTAATTCGCATGGTGCTGGGCCAGTCAATACCAGCCGTACAGCAAAAACCCTGTCAACAAGTGAAAAAAAGATAAGACAGTCACTTAAGAGATAAGAGCCAACATCCGGAACCTTCTCTGGACTACAAAGTAGACAGAAGAGTGACGCAAGAGAAGAAAGTCAAAATATGCAGAGGAACTGTTCCCAATTGTTCACTCCAATCTCGATTTATAAAACGAAAAAACAGAAAACAGAAGGTAGACGTTCAAGTCCTACACTCTTCAGGTAAATTAGGTTGCCCCACGCGATTTTGACAACAGTTCATACTAATTTTAATCATTATAATCAATCATAATGATAGATGCGACATTCTTGAGTTTCCATTATGAACCTGGTTGTAGATATTGAAATCTAATCTCTAATCACGTAACCAAGATGTTAGAAAAGGAGAAAGGCGGCCTAAAAAGCTGCAGATGACTTGAATATTACCTGTTCTTTTCTTCTCCAGGTGTAGCTACATAATCATCACCACGAATGATTGCCTTCTTAGAGCAACGCACCGGATGTGAAGGCTGCGACATTCTTGCAAACACTGTCACAACAGACACAACAGAACTTCAGCCCTAAGGCACATACCAGCTGACTAGTAATACCAAAGAAACAGAAGTCAACCAAACACTTCCAATCCGAAGTCTGGGAGTGAGTTGTTTACCTCCTCCACTAAGAAAGACAAAAAGAAATTGAGCCATAAGAGTATTCACATTCGCCACCAGCAAACAGAATGGCGAAAGGGCAGCCACAGGCGACCCTCCGAACGTGGTTGACAACGACAACCTGAACATACACCACGACGCCTGTCATTCAAGCATCCTACGACCAAACTATACTTCCAACTAGGTCTCGCAAAAAAGACGAATCGTAAAAGAACTATTGACGCGACCAAGGCAAATTTATGACCTGCAGAAAGGTCTCGAGATAAATTCACAAGATGAAGCACGTACGCATAGAGGAAGACATTAAGCAGTGCAGAAAACCGCCGCCTGGCTGCTGCAACTGAGCCTTCTCCAGGGACGGTCTCAGCTAATGTTCTTCCATCAAAAGAAAGACCACCCATATCCATCAAGAATACAGGAGTAAACAGCAACCCAAGTGCTACTGGCGCTAGAAACACACCGAGAAGGAACCGTCCCATGGGCATCTAAACAACCAGTACAACGAACTTTTAGCAAACCTCTTTAAAATCAAAACAATCCTAATACCAAGTCTATCGAGCCAATAGCGTATGCTTCAACAATGATCACAATTCAAAATATAGCACCCCTCATCAGGCACCGAAACTAAGGAATGACTAACCTTCAAACACGCCACGTAGAAGTCCTGCAACATAGTGAGGAAGCTTTTATCATGCCGCACCAACATGCCTTCCATGCCTTTCCTTCCCCTGGGGCGACGAACAGCACCTGTCTTTTCTCCATCAAAAGCTGCTGCTCCTGTCACCCCAGCATTATCCCTAATGCTATCCTGTCTATGCAACGCCTCATTTGCATTCTCCTCTATCAGATCAGCTGCTCCTTGTCTGCACGGTTCCACTGGTCTCAGTCGATCTACCTCCCAAGATTCAACTCAGATACACATTCCTAAGTTTCTACTAAACAGTGTCCACTACTGTAGTGAAATGCACTTAAACAAGACGGTGGTTTAAAATTCAAAATTGTCAAATTTTTGGCCTGATGAGTGATTCTTGACAGAAATCAACATTGAAAATTAACTCAAGGAACTAAGTGCCCAATCTCAACATAGAAAATTCCACTTCGGATGCTAACAATTATCGAACATATTCCAACAATGCAAAAGGTAAAGTATGATTTCTCCTGTCTGTTGGTACATTTTGATTCAAAGTACTCTATTTGAACTCCTACATATGGAAGCGGCTGAGTGGTTTCGGCCATTAGAGCTCATGCATATTCAGTGCTATAGAAAGTAAACTCCAGAAATAAACTCCCAAATTCCATGAAATATAGCTGCTGGTTCTGTTATGACAAAGCTTGAATTGTGTGACAAGTGTGCTACAAACAATGATTTTAAAACAAGTATGCAGAAGGTCACATTGAAGAGGTCTGAATGTACCTCAAATGTGTCATATGAGAGGCAAATTGCACTGTATGCTTAAGACGCCGCCATCGGTTACGCGCTCCAGAGGACGAGCGCAGCAAGCGCATGCTCCCACCCGGAGATGGGAGCGTGCCCGATCCTGCAAGAGGATGCTCATCATCTCGACTCCTCGGCGACGACGGAGCAGATTCTTCAGCCAGGTCGCCTTCCTCGATCCCCGACAAGCGTTCCAGCTTCAAGTGCGAGCTCGAAGTTCTCTTCACACTGCCACTTCGGAACGTCCCAGACAGACCCCGCAGAGTTGGCAACGCCTTCTCCTCCGACTCAGGAACCAATGGAGCATCATCCGCAGTGGAATCTTCTTCCTTCGGCACTTGTTCAGTGTTCTTCTTACTCTCCGACAACCTGTGCCACACCTCGGCGAACGATTCTTTCTTCTCCATTCGACCACCAAACCCCGACCCCAGTTTCCTCAAACGAGGCGATGCATTTTCAGTTTGCAACGGAGTACTTTTCCCCCGCTCCAACCTAATAATCCCGCCGTCTTCATTGTTATTCAGCTGTTTCGCTCTCTTGGCTCCGCCATTCACCGCCGTTAAAGCATCCTGAAAAGACTCCCCGTTGGTGAAAGGAGCATCAAGCTCCTCCCCCTCCTGTGGCGAGAAGAAGGGCTGCCCCCGCTCGCCATACAAAACCGCATCCAGGCCGGTCTCTTCTATCGACGGTGCAGAAGACAATCTCGACCGCAGATTCTCACGCCTCCACGCCGTTGCGGGAACAGCCCCTGCGGGCAAGCCTCCCGGAACCCTAGCTCCCACCACTCGAAATGCCTCGCAAAAACTCCCCTCAAACGATCAAATACCAACCTCAAATCTTTCAGAAACCTCCTTGAAAACTCGATACAAATGCTCAATCTCGCGAGAAGCGACGACAATCAGAGCTGAAAGTCCAAACCGTCCGAAAGCGGACAATCTGCGAGCGTGGAGGGGATTCGGGACGGCACGAGGAATCGAATGGATGACAAGTCGAACCCGTGCATGCAAACCTCTCCCAAACCCTATCACCGACCACTCACAAATTCCTCCTTCAATCCTTCAGAAACCTGCACCAAACCTTCGGATGCCCGCTCCAAACTTTCGCATACCTTAATTCAAGCTTTCAGACGTCTCCTCCAAACCTCGACACACGCTTCTCAAAGCCAAGCTAAACCGACGATCTGAGCTGAAACTGGAAACCCACCCCAAATCCCACCTCCAACCACTCAAAATTCCTCCCAAAAACTCCTTCCAACCTCCTTCGATTATTCAGACCCCTCCTTCAAACTTCAGATACGTGTTTCAAACCTCCGTTGCCTCCTTCGAACCTTCAGATGCCTCCTTCAAGCCTCGCTCTCCAAACCCTAACTCCGACCACTCTCAAATTCCTCGCGAGATTCCTTGCAACCTTCAGACACCTGCATCAACCCTCCAATACCAGCATCTATATCAAACCTTCAAATGCTCGCTTCAAGCTTTCCAATGCCTCCTCCAAAGCTCGAAATGCGACGACGATCTGAGCTAAAAGCTGAAACCCTTATGGAATTGAACGCGGATTTGAATGGGAGGAAAGTTCGGAATGGTACTGTACTTGAGCTCTCAAGTGGAATGAGGTGCCGGTGCATGGGGTTGTGGTGCTGCACCACCGCCCGGCTCCATCGCTGGCAGCGCCCGACGCGCGAATTTGGATTCGGGAGCCGAGGCGAGGCGAGGCGAGAGGGGAGGTGGAGTGCTGAGGGGGGCGACTGTGATGGGCGGTGACCCGTTCAAGGGTGAGGTGGACTCGGGGAGTGCCACGTGGGTGGGGGGGTGTCGTGGGCGGCATCTTGGAGGGCGGGGTACCGGGGCCGGGGGGGGGGGGGGTACGCGGTAAGGAATCGTTCAGGTATCCTTTTGTTTGTGAAGCCACCCAAGGTCTGTGGACTGTGGAGTGGGGCCTGCCGTGCATGAGTGGGGGCTTTCTGCGATTTATTGCGGGACCGGGGAGCTGAGTGGATGTGCTGACGAAATTTCATTCGTTGGTTTATTATTGTGTTGGTATGAAAATACTATTGAGTATGAGTATTAATAATTGGAAGAGATTTGTAGGTGGGAAACTGGGAGGTCTGTAAAGTGCTTGGGGTTTAAAAGTGTCCACCTTCTAAATGTGCATTATTTATACACGTTGATTTTTTTTTATTGTATTAGCAATGTATATTTCAATTTATATTTCAACTTCAAAATTCATAATTAACTCCACCAAGCTCTAAAATATGAAACGACTTGAATTAAATGCCAATTCCATTTGTTTTTCGAAGAAATTGTATTGAAAAAATATTTCAAGTCAATTATTTTTTCTAAATTAATTTTCAATCTCTTAAATGGGAGCTTTATGGACCTTCCACCTTATTATTCCATTGGTTGTGTGGAAAGCATTTTTCGAATCCAAAGTTTTGAACTAGGAAGCATGCCTTCTTGACTAACTAGTAGTCACATTGAATCAAATAGATGTGGCCCAAAATTTTCCAATTTTTTCATTATTAATAGTGGATACATGAAAAAATGTATTTCCTATTTAGAAGTAGGTAGTTTGGTATTTTGTAACCTGTTTTTGCTCATTTATAGATTGTAGAAGATTGTAGATTGTAAACCAGTGAAAGTGAGAAGAAAAGATTCTTTTCAATCTTGCTTTATAAGGTTTTGGACTTTAAATCCCTTTAACTTAAATATTTTAGCACTATAGACATTGGAGGTCTAAATCAATAGGAAAACACGTTGAAAATCTAGGATTTTATTTTTATATTTTAATAATTTACACTCTTGAATATTTTATTAAGACCAAATACATATAACATGGAAGGAAAAACCAGATCATTAATGTTTCAAAAATAAAATTAAAACCGATGTCAATTCTAATAGTGAGAGTTGGAGCATCTAATCTACACCAATGGATGATACATCTAATCTACATTTAGTCTAAAATTTTGAGAATACACATATTATTTGAATAATATCCTTTCTAAATAACCTTACAAGTAGGGGGGTCTAAATTTTACACTAAGTGCCCCCCAAAATGGTCTAAGATAGAAACACTTGAAATCGCCACTTATTTTGATTAATGTGAAAATGGTCAAAATGATGATTTTAGAAAAAAATTATCCATCTCTAAGAGCACCGAATCAAACTGTCTTGTTATGTTATGACAAGCATACAATATTTTACAAATTTTCAAAGTTAAAATTATAGAAGACCCACTCGTGGCACTAGACTTCCCTCAAAATGTAAAGCAAAAAATGCTTCAAGTTCCATCACAATTTTTGGTTCAACAAACTCTTTAACTTCCATTGGTTGTTCTTCAAATCTTGTGGCAATTTTGGATGAAGGTGAGTGTCTATTCAAGGTCCAAATGAAGATGCCACAAGATTAGAAAATGGTGCAACTATGGGCTATTCAAATCTAATACTAACAAAGTTAATGCATGAGTTGAAGACTTCAAAATTTATGTGAGGATTCAAATCAGTTCAATGTCTCACCTATTCATATTTACCAATCTTATGTAGCTACATATAAAACAAGCTTGCAGAATTGTTTTTGGTGGTGTATTGTTTCTATATTTAAACCCCAACTATATTGTGGATCAATCATTTATTACCAAATTTAATAATTCTTTAACCTTTAAGCACTTTGATATCCATATTCATAACAATTAATAAAATGCTTCCAACAAATGCTTCATCCAAATATCTTCTCATTCATTTAAAGCAATTCATAAATAAAAAAATAACCTTTCTTTATGATCAATTTGATAAAACTGACAAAAATAATATATTTGTATGAAGACTTAAGCAAAAAATGTGCAAAAATCCAAAAAAAATTAGACTTTAATAATCCTTAAATCATAATCTTTTCTAATAAGGGTAAAGGGTATCCATACCCTAAGTTGGCTGTTTGTTCTGTTAAGTTTACTAGATCCTCTAGACCGTGCGCTCCTTGCTCATGTATTTGGTATCGTCGGAAAGCTCTTGGTGAGGAGGGGTGTATGGACTTTGTTTCATGGCCTTTGGACCTGCACTAGAAAAGTTATAGATTTTTGAGTCATTTTTTAATTAAAAAAATATACTTTTACTTTTGTTTTAGCTGTGGCAATGGCATATAGGACACTAGTGTAGTCTTGGTATTAGCGTGTCACTTGTCCTCCCTCTTGAAGTTTCATGTGGGATCCAAGATGAACAAATTTTTAATTTACACTAGCCTTCTAAAAAAAAGGTTAAAGTCATTTTTTTCCTCTCTTCCCTAAAATCTTGGATAATTTAAATACATGATTCTTTTGTAAATACCAAGATGTTTGAACCAAAATGTCTTTAAACTACCCCTAATTGATAGTTAGGAATTCTTGAACTTATTAGACTTGTTGGGCCTACAAGGTCTATTGTTAGAAATCCTATTGGTATTTGCAGTCCAAGCTCAATCACTTAATTTGATGGTGGAAACAAAAAACCTTGCCACTGATGGGGGGGTACCTTTGGCGTAAATACTCGGTTATGATCAATGCGGTTAGACCTTGCTGTGACTTAATTGTAGCTACTAGCCGTATAATGGCCTTCATGAGTATTCATACTGTTCAAAAATTGCCATAACTAATTGAGAAATTAGTTTTTTCCAAAAACATTTGGACATGTTGAAGTATAAGTAATTCACTTGTATAAAATGATTCAAAAAAATTATAATATTTTTTTGATTGTTTTATAATCTAATCAAACAATTATTAGTGAAAAACACTTTCAATACAAGTAAATTTTTTTCAAGATTTTTCAATAAGTGGAATGAGAGTTTTTTTCAAAAAAATTTGGTAAGAATTTCAAGAATTTTAAAATTTTATTTGAGTAAAATATTACTGACTATAATATGACTCCAAATTTTTACGTATCTTCTAGAGTAAACGAGCAATTTGCTGCACACATCCAAAAAACAAACAACAACCATTGCCATTTACCAAATGCTAACCGTACATCTCAAGTACTAATTCAATTGCGATGGGAACAAAATTTTGTATCACTGCCCAATGACCGCATACTGTGGAGTGAAGGGTTGCAAGGTACTCTATATCAATTTTAACTACTATAGTTTTCACCTTCACCACCTTTAAATTGCAATAAAATTTGTAGGAAGAATTCTTTTTGCATTCTATTTTTTGAAGGTGAATCTTAACATGACATTTCATAATCACGCCAAATTTCAAAACATGCAAGTCTATATATTTATGTGGAGAAGGATTTGAATTTTGTCTATGCGGTGATTGGCAAGTGTAGGGGAGGCAACCCATTCCTGATCAACCCCCCCTATTGAGGCTATGTGTACTGTTCTCTTTCCATGAACAATGATTCATTGTGGCACGGTTCCCAACGCAATTGTGGCTCATAATGATTGGCCACAAGACTCTCAATATTGTAACCATCCCTTGTCAATTTTGTTTTCAGTCCATGGTTGGAAATAGCAAGTCCCATATCACCGGTATGGGAAAAATAGAATCTTCCGCTGAAAAATTCATAGTAATTATATTTTGAAAAAAAAAATCTGGAAAATTATGGAAACCTTCCAAACTCTATTTCTGCACACAGGAAAATTCCCCACCAAAGAAACCCACCCTGCAAATATGTGTAATTCCTTATTTGATCGGAAATGGGTTGCCTCCCCTACTTTAATTCTCTCCAACTGAAATGCGACGACGGCACCCAATCCCACATCCACACAGCCAGCGCGCCGTGGCGACACCCCCAGCCACGCGGCCATCCTCTCCAGCTTGTGGCTCCCTGTCGCCACGCTCCCCATCCTTCCAAATTCCGTCCCTCCATCTCAAAGCCACCAAAACCCACCACCCTCCGCCTCCATCTCCACCTTGCGCAACTTACCCAGTTGCCCCACTCTCTCAATCCGCGCCATTTCGCCTGAATTCGTCAGAATTCGTCCCAGATTGACACACCATGGCGGCCATAGCCGGCTTGAAGCCGTTGGTGCGGAGCTCCCTCGCCGCTTCCATCAAGTCCTCCTGCTCTTTGGCCGAATCCACACCATCCATTTCGTTACTCCCGCAGCGGAGAACGCCGAAAGGACTCACGAGTCGCAGGAATTTGGGTTGCAGGAATCTGGGTTGCAGGAATTTGAGAAGAAGCAGCTCCGCGGTCGTGGTGTGCAGCAGCAACTCCTCCTCCGGGGATGTGTCGGTGTCCATTGAGGCTGAGACGACTCCGGGAGCAGGGAGTTCGCCAGAAGCGAGTGGCAACTGGGTGCCTGTTGTTCCCCTCAGTGCGTTGCCGAGGGGGGAGAGGCGACTGGTGAGGCAAGACGGGGAGACGGTGTTGCTGTTGTGGTACAAGAACGATGTGTATGCGATTGAGAATCAGAGCCCGGCGGAGGGGGCCTACAGCGAGGGGCTGATTAATGCGCGGCTCACGCCGGTAAGGGCTTCAGTTTGGATCGTGGATGCAGGGGAAAGGGTTTAGGAGAGGATTGGTGAGCTGGGGATATTACTCCCTGGAATGTACATCTCTGGTGCAGGGAATGTGCTTTGGGCGATGCTTGGGCACTCCTTTTTCTGTATGGTAATTGCAACATGGGAGGTACCGAATAGTCTTTGCGTGTTGTTTTTTGAGTTTTGAATCGGGTAGTGTCAAATAGCTGCATTGGTTGATATTTGTGTGTAGAGTCGGCTCCTGTAAGTGGACTTGCATTGCCTTTTGTAACCAATTTCCAATTCTGGGGATGCTAACGGAAAGATTGCAACATGGGAGCTAACGAAAAGATTTTGCGTTCTTTTCTGTGGTTTGAATCGGATAGTGGCAATCAGCTGTATTGTTTGATATTTGTGCTTAGTGTCAGCTCCTGTAAGTGGATTCGCATTTGCCTTTTGTAGCCATTTCCAATTCTGGGGATGCGTTTTGCATGGCAATTGCATCATGGGAGCTAACGAAAAGATTTTGCTTTTTTTTCTGTGGTTTGAATCGGATAGTGGCAATTAGCTTTATTGTTTGATATTTGTGCTTAGTGTCAGCTCCCGTAAGTGGATTCGCATTTGCCTTTTGTAGCCAATTTCAAATTCTGGGGATGCATTTTGCATGGCAATTGCAACATGCGAACTAACAAAAAGTCTTTGCGTTCTTTTTGTGGTTTTGAATCGGATTGCTTCAATTAGCTGCATTGTGTGATTTTCGTGCCTGGAGTCTGCGCCTGTAAATGGACTTGCATTGCTTGTAGTAGCCAATATTCAATTCTGGGGATGCATTTTGCATGGCAATTGCAACATGGGAGCTACAAAAATTCTTGGCGTAATTTTTGTAGTTTTAAATTGGATGGGTTCAATTGGCTGCTTTGTTTGATATTTTTGCCTAGTGCCTGCACCTGGAGGTGGACTTGCATTGCCTTTTGTAGCTTATTTCCAATTGTGGGAATGCATTTTGCGTGGCAATTGCAACATGGATGCTAATGAGCATTGGAGACTTTTGCGCTTTGCTTTGTGGTTTCGAATTGTATAGCTTCAATTAGCTGCATTGCGAGGCATGTGTGCCTAATGTCCACTCCTGTGAGTGAGCTTGCACTGCGGGCTGTTGTTGCCAATTTTCGATTCTGAAATTGCATTTTACATGGCATTTGCAACTCGGGAGCTAACGGAAACTCTTTGCATTTGTCATATTTTTTCGGGTGGTTTCGAATCGGATAGTTTCATTTTCATTAGCTGCATGATTAGACTTTTAGGCCTAATGTCTCCCGTGATTAACAGGAGGGGTGCATCATCTGCCCATCGACTGAAAGTACGTACGACTTGAAGACGGGGAAAATGGTAGATTGGATGCCCACCAACCCTATTCTCAGATTCTTGACTCCATCACTGAGGGATCTCGTCACATACCCTGTCAAAGTGGAAGACGACTCCATTTACATCAACGTGCAAGGCCGAGGGGATTTGGCCGAGATTGTCTTCGGCGGTCCTGCTACCGGCCAAGCTGGCAAAACTGCAACGAATATTAACGTCGATGAGGTATGCGTCGAATGTTCCGTGTCATAGAGTCCAGGGTATAATAAAGAAACGGAATTCTCTAATTGTGTTTATGAAGTCGCCATGTGGATCATTGCGGCGTATCTTGTAGAAATATCCCAATATACTCTTTCATTTATGTTCTCTTAGGTTTTATGCATCAATAGGCCTATGTCTTAATTAAGTTTACTCTATTTCCAAAACAAGGAATCCTATGGAAACCTATGGCTAGGTCCATGTGGCGGAATTTGTAGGACTAGCCCTAATTGACCCTGATAGGTCTGCTTCGTAGAGTCTACTTCAGAACGGAGATATCAACGATATTACTGTGCATGTCGATTGATCTAGGTCCACGTGGCTTAATTAGGAGGGCTACCGCTAAAATACTTGTTGGTCTTAGGTTTTATGTATCAAAAGCTTCGTGTCATTGAGCCTTCCTGAAAAACGTGGAATTTGAAGGTAGCACTTGCTATCAAGGTCTAGAACTTCAAGTTTCTTTAGATTTTATGTCTCAGATAGTTTGCGTCTCGGAGTCTTTTTCTCAATCAGGCATGCAATTTTAGCGGTGTCTATCTAGGTTCACCTGGGTTTAGCCAGCGGATCTTTATTCACGTCAGTTATAGGTCTTATGTGTCCAAAGTTCTGTATCATCATAACTTTAAATGGACGGATCCTAGGTAACACTCACTACTCGGGTCCATGTGGCTTAGCAAGTAGACCTACCTCTAGTACTCTCTTCATTCCCGCCAGTCTTAGAGCTGGATTTATTCTTCTTCAGATTCAAAAGTATCCCATTACTCTTTTGCCACTGTAAGAGAACCGTAGAAACAGGAATCAGATTCTGATTTTTTTCATTTTGGGGGTATGTTAAATTATCCATGAGTTTCACGGTTTTAGATTTTCTTAAGCGTCGAATAATTATTATCATTTGTGTTCTTGATCTTAGTAGTAATGTAATTGATTGTGGGGGTTGTTTCAAATTGTTCTTTTTCAGGTTCGCATGGAGGTCGACGACAGCTCGGAAGGTTTTGGCTGGACTCGGAAGAACGAGATCATCAACGGGAGGGCCGCCATGGCTGGATTCTTCATGCTCATCATTCAGGAGTTGGTCACTGGAAAGGGATTCTTGAAGGGTCTGGGCTTCCTGGACTTTCTGTACAAAGTCACCGGCTACTCTCCTTGAAGAAAACGAAGGCCATAGTATGACATTCAGGTGCTAGTGCAGGAACTAGTGCAGAAGCTCCGTTTTTTCCTCCACGAAGAGTTGTTGTACAGTCGTTCATCGCCATGCTGGAAATTCACGTCAATTAAGCTGCTCAGTTTGTACTTTAATGTTTTGGAGATTATTTGAAGTTATTTCTATGAAAGCTGTATTTTGGCACACTTCATTCGATTCATGGTTGTTCACTTGGTATAGATATGACCGTCTGGATTCTACGTGATAAGGAGTTGATGCCTTGCAAACAATACATTTGGGTCTCGTAATTGTTTCAGTTCTAAATGTTATGATATCATATCTGTTGTGTCAAGAAAATTCTGCTCTCATTGCATTGTAATTTTTAAAATGTCAGATATAAGTGTTTACAAAAGGGCACTCTCTTCTTTGTTGTAGTGGCACTTATAAATGTCACTGGTCGAATGACATCCACATTTTGGATGAGTAGAATAGAATACAATGAGGTCACCAAATTCATGAGCATTCTATATTAAATTGAGAAGCAATTGACCATTGATTCTTTGAATATGTTACTCTATTGAAACTATTTTTGCAGGATTGTTATAAATTAAATATGTGTTACGTACTGAAAGGTCGACTTCCGTGTCAGTTGTTAAAACGTTAACACGCTGTATTTGTAATTTGTAATAAAATATTTACTCCGAGTCATAAGATTACCGGTAGTAGTGGTTCGACTGTATCAAAGAGCTAATTCTATGCAGTTGACAGAACTACAACAGTTATCATCATCCCAAATAACAGGTGAATACGGAGTGCATGGTCTTCCACTGCAACCAGCTCACGGCCACAAGAATCTTTGCATTTTCCTCATACTTGCAATGAAATTATTACCACATCAGATGGTTCCTTTTGAAAACTTGGTCTGTATGCCTTCTTCTAAGATCGGGCTATTCAAAAGCTCATTCTGACAAAACTGAATTGCTGAAAGGACCATAACTGGATTTTGTGGCAGCGATGCTGCACGCTACTGGAGTCAACTCCGCATTTTTTATGGAGTGAATGTGCGACACTGTCATTTGCTTTGTACTCAACGACTACTGTACAGTACAACCTGCAGTGCATTCTGGTTGCATTATTTTTACTCGGTGGCCTGGCAGATTGAATATTAGGGCTAGTTGTGTGCACAGCTCCACAACTTGCGAGTGGCATGCACCCACAGCGTTACCTTATGCAATATCTGGATCATGTACTCCTGCATTACTTGCTGATTGGTGTTTGGACTCAATGAGTTGTATTTGAGTGATAAAATTTGGAGGTCAATTAAAGGTTCCAGGCAAATTGAAATTTGCATTATCAAAAATGTACGCTTAGTATCTCAAAACCTTGAACCTGAGTGATGATAAGTTTTGAATTTGTATTCTGATTCTCAAACGAGCTTGCGTACTTGAGCCCAGCGGCTTTGACCTGCACCACCGCCAGTGAATATTCACGCTTCTGAATTACCCGTAAATAATTCCGCACCCTGAGTTTCAAGAACAAACCATATGTAGGATTTCCCTGCACACTGCTGCTTTCTCAATGATAGTTGCACTGATGATGCCAACAATCCTACTTTAAAAATAGGAGCAATAAAGAAGAGAGGAGAAAATTAGCCTGAAGCTTGACAAAAGAGATGGCTGTATCATTAAGCATGTATAACGTATTAAGACCCTGTCCTGCAAACCCCATGTTGGCTACTCCAGGTTGACGAATGAGGCCCAATGGTTTCCCTGAGTGGCTAAACACTGAGGCACACAAACATCAGAACTCGCGTATTCCAATGCGTCCACTAACTCAAAATCATAACTCAAAATTGGTAGCATTCACAAGTTCTTCCGAAAGTACAGTCCTAACCTTGGACTCCATCCACCGTGCCGGTGTAAACTCGTCCCTCCATGTCGACCTTAATGCCATCCGGAATTCCAAGCCCTGGAGGGCTTCCATCGTAAACCCCTACGGAAGCAAACAACCGGCGGTTGCACAAGAGGCCATCAGCGCCCACATCAAAGACAGTGATTGAGTGTGGCTTTGTCACATCGAATTGCCCCGCAACCCTGCCCACGCATCAAATTAAGGTTTAGAACAGAGACTCGCTCATTAACTTATGAAATTCAATCTCGCAAAGAGGAATTAGGACTCCTGCGCTGTACCCGACAGCAAACCCGGTGTCTGTGACAAAGAGGCGCTTCTCGTCTGGTGAGAAGGCCAGCCCGTTGGGCTGTGTGAAGCCATCGGCCACCGCATCCACCACGCCCGTCACGCTGATTCTGTAAACTTGGTTGTTCAGCATAGGCGCGGTTCGAAAACCCTGCACACAGTGGCTCTTTCTTTTGGCTAATTATTGCCAGATTTCGGTAATTCTTGGAACTAGCAACAAGAAACGAATGGAGATAATGCGATTGTTTAGCCAGATTTAAAGAAAATTTGCTTTAAATCGTCAGAGGAACAGTATTGTAGCTCCATACTAACAAAAATATCCTGCTATATTTTCAAAATCCTCTACAAGAAAAGACTGAAGACCTGCCTGCACACTCCCATAACTGGGATCGGTGAACCATATGGAACCATCGCGTTTGACCACGACGTCATTGGGGCTGTTGAACGGCACTCCGAACCAATTGTCTGCCACCACGGTTTTCGCTAGGGTCTTCAGGTCGATCTTCTGGATAACCCCCCCACGACTTTTGGACCCTTGCTGGTATATCAACAGATTGCCCTCGTTGTCCAGCACCATTCCGTTTGGTACCTCGTCTGAAGCGGCGAGCAGAACCGTCACCGTGCCCTTCAGCAGGTTCACCGTCTTGAGCTGATCATGCATCAAATATTGCGTGTTCTCTCCTATACCCTCAGCTAGTACTTTGTATAAAAACTCGTTCACCGCCCAGAAAATCTGTAGTCTGTATGCAAGCGTGGTTCGTGACATTGTTGCTGATTTCCATGGAAATGATTAGGGTGGGTATGCTGCGACGAGCAGTGATTGTTTTAGTTTTTGCTGCCACATGTAAGTTACTTCTAATCGAAGCTCTCCTCTCGAATTCCCCTTTCAGGCACTTGATTAAGTTGTCAGATTTTCACTTAGACGCGAGTTGGTGCAGATGCTGCGGATGGGCCGGGAGACTCTGCCTTCCCCGAAACATTCTGGGAGTAGAACTTTCGGGAGACCGCAATCGGGCGTGTGCAATTGGCAACAAGGGAGTCTCATTCACGAGAGGCCCACGGGCGCTACGCAACCACTCGAACGCTGTAGATTTGTGGTATGCGAGATCAGTTCTGTATCACCTCATCTCAATCCAAATGTGAACTCAAAATTTAGCTTTCAAGAATGACGCGGACACTTGTGGTGGGAATTGAATAATTTCAGCACTGCTTGTTATGCCATTGCAGGTGCGAGACCCAGAGTTTTCTGATGTTCTCGGTTCGTCACCGGAGATCAATGAGTTAGTGACGACAAACGCTCATGAAGGTGGTGTGTGGTATCCTGACAGAAACGAATTCTACTGCACGTACATCTACTACATTGACGGATTCCACTGGCGATGCGAGGGCAGACGTAGGTATTCTTTGCTATTGTGTTTATTTCAAGTGGACGGATGTAATGAAGCGGAAAGGCAGATGCACGAGCTTGTGCAGCTCCTGGAGTTGAAGTTTTATCTTAATTTTTATTCATTTCACTACAAGAGAAGGTACAGTTTGCAACAGTTTTTGCAACGATTTTGCAATGCCCGCAATTTTGATTTGAATAACTTTGCAATGGTTCTAATTAGAGTATTGCATTGTATTTGCAATGGTTTTGCAAAGGCCAAACATTTTGTTTGAATATTTTTGCATTGATTTAAACTAGAGTATTGCATTGTGTTTGCAACAATATTGCAATGCCCGCAAGTTTTGTTTGAATAACTTTGCAATGGATGTAATTAGAGTATTGCATTGTACATTAGAGAAAAAATCAGCCCTCCGGAGGACCCTGAAATTTACTTTTTTTTTGCCAAAAAAATAGTTTTTCCCCTATTTCCGCCCGGCAGAAACTGCAGCAGAACTGACGCAGGAACCGAAAATTACTAGTAAATTTTTTTTTTTTTTTTTTTTTTTTTAATCTTAAAAAAAATATTAAAAAAATAAATTAAAAAATTAAAAAATTAAAATTAAAATAAATAATCGCAATTTCGGCGAGCAGTCAGCCAAGCTGACTGCTCACCGCAGGACAGTACTGGAGTGACAGGCCAAGCTTTTTAATAGCTTGGCATGTCACTCCGGAGCAGCCCTCCGGAGGGCTCATTTTTTCTCTAATGATTTGCAATGGCATTACAGTGATATAGCTAGACTATTGTTTGCAATGAATCTATATTTATGCAATAAATGCAGTATAAAGTAGAACAATCCGAATAGTAGACACCTAAGGAATGACCCCATTATGGTTTATTTCAATAAATTTGTTTTGGGCTACAATCAATGTCTTACCTGACACTAATGGAGTGATCAGCGACCTCAACGAAAACTTCAAACATTTTAGTGTAATTTCATTGTAGGAAGTGGCTTTTTATAGCCTTCCACATTAAAAAATATTGTGACTACTTGAGGTGTGTAAGATGAGAATTGTGGATATAGATTTTGTTGGTTGTTGGGTAGTTTAGAGACACTTTTGGGCTATGATGGGTTGAACACTTTAAAAATTCATAGCAAATTCATAATTTGTTAAAAAAACATAATTTCAATTGCTCTTGTTGTTTCTCACACTTGTCTTTATGGGAAAAAAATAAAAAAACTTTAACAATGGCATGAGAGCAGATTCCTAATTATAACTATGATGAGTTGTTTTACCTTGTACAAGAGTGCCAACCAAAGAATTGATGTGTCCGGTAATAGGATCCGCCCTAATCCCCATGCAACCAATTGGAGCAAGTTAGACAAGGATGCTCTCATCATTGTTTCTGTCCACCACCTTGTCGATGAGCCACTACGTTGTTCATACTTGTTGAACTTTTGAAGTTGGTATCTTAACCTCTAAAGAACTGAGAGAAACACATTTGGGACAAAAATTACCCAAAGAGATCACTATCAATTTTTTAGAAAACTATGTGAGTTAAAAGATAGGGTCCATTTAATTTGGAGTAGAAAAATTCTCGGGGGAGACAATGAGTTGTAGCACTAGAAAATTGTGTGTGAACAAATGATAGGGTGCCTAAAAAACATTTGAGATAAAAATTATAATTTGTTTTTTTATACTGTAGGGTACAAAAATTCCATGACATGTCTTCAAACTACTATAGGGTATAGAAAAATAGGTCCAATTAGTAAAAAATTAGACCTTGGATACCTTCCTTTTTATTCTTTTTTTAAGCCAAAAGTATTAAATGCTGCTGCCTTGTGAGTGGCATATTCAAAGTGTTCAATAAGTTTATAGACTTTACTAATTTCTACAATAGACGTTGGCTGGCTTTAGGTGGCTGTCATGCAACTTAGAAAATGAGCTAATCACAGATTGTTAAAAATTTAGACATCCTGGCTTGTATCATATACCTATATTTAATACCTGCGAGAACTCATGAGGTTGTAAAATTTTGCAATTAACTTCAATTTTGAGTACTCTTAACTTTATACCTATAGTGAATGATTTTGATTTAAAAATGGAAACACAAATACTGTCAACACCAAAAAGGTAATTCTACCAAAAAAATTTGGGAACTTCAAACATTGCACTCTTTTCAAAACTCTGGGCAGGTTTATATGGTTTGAATTTTGCACATTATTTTTTTAAATTTATATTGGAGTTGGATGTTTGTGTGACATGTCCAAATTTATTTTTTTGAAATTCATTGCAACCCATGGATCAAAGTTATGTTGTTCAATAGCTTCAGGCAGTTTGGACAGGGCCTCCTGAGGATTGATTGTTGATATTTTTGAATTGAAATAAGATAGAAACACCCAAAAGCAATCCTGTTCCCATTCTTGTATCCTAGATTATCACTAAATGTCTCTCTAGACTTCCATCAATGTATCCTTCAAATGCTTAACTTGATTCGTTAACGCATTTGAAAGACATATACTTAACTTTGATTTATAAACTACGGATTTTTGCAAATTTCAATTTAGGGTCCACCTATGTGACAATTTCAGTGGTCTATTCAACTGGCACTTTGAAAAATCATAGAAATTACATACCACATCCCAAAAATCTAATTTTTTGGGGGATTATTCATGATTTTCACTTGCTAATACTACTTAAATGTTATTTTTAGGAAAAATTGTCTCCAACTATGTTGAATTGTTTAATATTGACGGATTTGGGTGTTTTCATCGTAGACACAAGTATTTGACTTTACTAATTTCTACAGTAGACGGTGGCTTGTATTAGGTGACTTTCTAGTTTTCCCATCAGTTATAATATTGCATGTTTGAGTTTAAGTGTACAAGCTCAGTTTTGTTCGTGTCTCCATAACTAGACATGATATGCACATTTTTTTTTCACTCATTGTGTTTGTAAACAGAATGAGGACATTCTATTTCATACTACCATTGCATACTACCATTTCATACTACCATGATTGTGCAAAAATATTTCTTACATTCTATTTTATACTATAATTTCATACTACCGTGATAGTACAAAAATAATTCTTACATCTTATTGTGCATACGGTGAAGACATGTACATTGAATCAAACAATGTAGGTTAAAGTAAAGTTGATATCAAAAAGCGATCTCTATATCATTCATATTAATCATGTAAAAAGGCCCTAAACCTAAAGTTCAATTGATAGCATTCAATAATAATTATGATACCTTCCTAGTAAATGAGTGTCATTGACAATTTTTATGGACGATACAATAGTAGTATTGACTACACTTTTATGTTGAGTTCTAGTTGTAAGTAGTCATTAGTGGGGGAAAGAAAAGAAAGTTTGAAAGAAATTTAATGTAGGACAAAAGATGTAGTAGAATTTTTTTAAATTTAAATTACCATATCATTTATTCATATCAATTTAGAATTATAAGTAGTGCAAGCCCCTTTTCTAATAACCCAGAGTAGGAAATTATATAATGATAGCGTGTTTTAAAAAAAAAAGTAATACCCCCTTTAAAAATACTTGATGTTCGCACCTATCTCCTTATATTTTTTACACATTGATCCCCCCGAGGGAAAATTTTGTATAATATGTAGGGCAAGTGTAGAGTTTATGAAATACTACCGTATATTCTAGTAATTATATATAAATTAGGCTATGTAAAAACATCATGTAGTAGGAATTTTTATTAATAAGTTAGCCTTGGCAGATAGAGGTTGTGCAAAGTTTTCAAAGTACAATGAATATATAGATGTGGACAAATTATTTCTATCATATGGATGATAAAATGGACATAGTCCAAAAAAACCACAATGAAGGGTGGTTGATTGAAATTGTGCCACAATACTAGTAGTATATATTTCAAAAAAATTAAGTGTAAATGTAGTTAACGCATTGACCACAAATGGCAAAACTTGTAACATACATTGCACAAACAAGGAGGTTTACCTTAGCAGGTTTAACAAACTAAAAACTATACAATATGAGAATAAAGTTTATAGTCTGTTTAACTTCAATCTTTGAAGCCATATATATTAAACACACTCATATTGAATCATTGAATGGGATATTTACGCAATAGTTTTAGTGGAGATTTTGAAGTTTTCAATTGTAAACTTGTTATGAACCCCTAAAAGTCGGAGGCTATTTTGGAAGAAAAAAAGTCCAAAACTGTCCATTTTTTAAACCAGTGTCCAATATATATATAATTTATAATTTTTTTAATTTTTTAATTTTTTTTTTAGAATTCCAACTATAAAAAAGTGTAATAAACAAGTAAAGGCCATGTGTGGAAAAAATTTCAGCCCATTTGACCATGTGCATTGACAGATTATAACATTATAAGTGAAAAAAAATACTTTTCTTCAATCTTGTAAAACAAGGTCAATAGATTTTGAGCCCTCTTGGAGTAAAATTTTTGCTCTACACAAAAATGAGTATTTTCGCCATTTATACGCATATGATGTTAGGTTCATTCATGAAAAATTTCAAAAGCAAATATGGAATCTAACTTTTTCTAAATCAACCTACAATGCAAGGAAAATAAATGCATTGGCAATACACTAGTCATTTTTTGATGATTTCTTGAGCAATGAGGAAATTTTTTATTTGAAATGCAAATAATAAAAAATTAGAGACAAAAATTTGGAATATGTGTGGGAAAATTTCAAGAACTTTGACTACACATATTGCAAGATCATAGGGCTTGAAGTTAGAAGAAAATGCTTTTTCTTGAAGCTACTTCAACATAGCTAATAAAGTTTGACTCCACTTACATAATGTGATTTGTGAACTAAATTATTTTTGACAATTGTATGCCATATTGTATTACCTACATAAATGTCATATTTTATTACTTACATAAATGCCAAATTTCAAAAGTTGATGAGCATTTTTGTAGTAGGTACTCAAAAGATGCCAAAAATTACTTTGGATGCCAAAAAAGTTGAAGGCAACATAACTTCTGATTTGTAAACCCAATCGAAAAAAAAGTATATTCTTAATAAGGGGGTAAATGTTCACACCTTGTATTTGTGAACATCCAACCAAAATTGACTTCGTAGGATCCTACCTAAATTTTTTAAATATTCATTCAACGGACAGTTGGTTTGCAGGGTTAAAAAATACCACTTGGTCAATTGGACACTTAAATTTTATATATAAGATAGCCCCATTAAAAAAAATGCATGAAATTTTTTACAAAAACCATAGGGGATTGGAAATGTACCCCTCATAGCTTTTTATGTAAAATATGGTCACCTTAACCACTAAAGTCCCATTGGCTCTATTGGGGCCAAAATGGGAATTTGGGTAGGCTCATATGGTCTCAATATTCATCAGAATTTTCTAAAACTCTTTGAAAAACTAGAAAAACACATAAGCTTTCTGGGAATATAATTTTTTATTTCAATCGGTGCCCGAAAGCAAAAGTTATGGCACAAAAAGCCAAAAACGGAGGTTGGTGAGCAGCCCAAAAAAAATCACAAAAAGTCAAAATATTTTTAAAAATATTATATTTTTGTCTACATGTAAAACTTTGATTCATTCTATTTGGACTAGTGATGAGAAAATTACGAACAATCTTGTTTTTTGGGCAATCTAAGGATGTTCTTGAAAAAAAACTTTTAACTTTGAATGCTAATATCTTCCAATCCGTACGGTCAAATTTGATGAAATTTTTACCACATGATCTCAGACAAGTGAAGTACAAGATTTTATGGTTAGATTCTAAAAAAAAATGTTTTTTCTGCTTTCTTGGGTGAATGTAGCAAAAATGGCAGTTTCGAATGGTTTTTGACATAAAAATGGCCTTGGGACATTAGTGGTTAAATACAATAATTAAGGTAAATAGTCCCACATCATATACCCTCTTAACCCCTAAAGGACCAACATGCCTTTTTTGGCAATATAGATATTTTGGGCAGGTATGTGTGACTGGAGATTTTCATATTTTGGGCTGAAATTTTTATAGAAGGTGGGAACAAGGAATATCTTTCATATGCACCAAATTTCATGACATTTGGAAATACGAGTCAAAAGTTATGGCCAAATATGTTGTTTGTTGGTCAACTCGGGCAGTTCGGGCAGATCAGAAAAAATCACTTTTTTCAAAAATAAAAATTTGAAATTGGTTTATTAGATTTATATATATGTGGAAAGCTTTGAATCATTCCATTCTGATCAATGAGTCAAACGTTATGAGGATTTTTAGTTTGCGGGCAGTTACGGATTGTCTACTCTAAAATAAACTTTGAAGTCGTTTATTTCACTCAATTTTCAATATTTTTCAAAAGAAATAAAATTGTAGGGTGTAGATTGTTTATTACAACATTGCAACCATTGGGATTGGCATTTTTCAATTCCATAATTAACTTGTTAAAATTTAGTGTTTTGAACCATTCTCTACTTCTTTCTACTTACTATTTTTTTCCTATATGTTGTACAATTCCAAATAATCTGAAAATTTTCAAGCATGTAGCCAACTTGCCCTGAAGAATGAATTCAAATAAGCACAACCATTTTGGAAATTTTTTCATAATAATCTGACCTTGTGAAGTGCAGCTGCCCGGTTTTTGGCAAGGCCAAAAAAAGGACTTTTGCCACTTCAAATGCTAATATATTCCAATCTACACGATGGAAATTTCTGAAATTTTTTCCACATATTCTCAAACCAAAATACTACAAGATCCTACGGTTACATGTGTCCAAAAATGATATTTTTCAAAAATTTGGTACTTGTACTAGAAATGACAGTTTGGGAGCATTTTTGGTGAGAACATAGTCAAGGAACTTTAGGGGTTAACTCAGGTGTATACTTTAAATTACAAGGAGTGATCTCCTTGGGAGAAATTGTGAAAACTGCCACCTTTTATGGTAGTTAGGGAAACATGAAAAAGATTTTTTTTTTTTTTTTCAAAAATTTTGAAGTTTGTACTAGACTATTGTAAGAGTGTGTAGACAAAAATAAAAATTTGTCTACATGGATTGAAGGATTATAATGTTTGAGGTTAGAAGATTTTTTATTTTAATTCAACTTTTTACCTTGTCCAATAGGGCCAATAGACTTTTAACTCCTCTTAGGGTGAGATTTTTACACTACATATGGTTATATTTTTTGACATTTGCGTCTCATATCATAAAAGTTGCATGCTTGCCAAATTTAAGAAGAAGAAGAGAAGTTTTGCTATCCAAAGTTGCTTGAAAAATTTAGGGTAGTTTAACTTTTGATTGGGGCAGTTCATCAAAAATAAATTATATTCTTACTAAAAAGGTACATGTTAATAGCTTGTGTGAAAATTCCATGAATGTCCGACCAAAATTGACTTCATGCGTAACTACCTGAGATCTCTTGCACACAGTTACTTATCTTTTGAGGTAAAACAGCCCATTACAGACAAAAGATCCATTGTGGACACCTACAAATGACTCCATTATGGTTTTCTTCCACCCCATGATGGTTTTCTTTCACTGAATGAGATTTGAGCCACAATCAATGTCTTAGCTAACCGGAATGGAGTAATTAGTGACTACAGTAGGAACTTCCATCTTTTTAGTACTAATTCATTGTAGGAAGTGATTGTTTTAGGGCTTCCATGTTAGAAAATATTGTGACTGCTTTAGGTGAGTAAGATGACCATTATGTATATAATTTATGTTGGTTTTGGGGTAATCTAGAGACTCTTTTAGGCCACATTGGCTGAACACTTCAAAAATTCATAACAAATTCACAATTTGTCAAAAAAATATAATTTCAATTGCTCTCGCCATTTCTATCACTTGTCTTTCTGTGGAAAAAAAATTAAAAAAACTTCAGCAATGACATGAGGGCAAAATCCCCATTCTGTCCGTAATGGGCTGTTTTACCTTAGTTCTCCAAAACAAGGAATGGCCAGCCAATCCGTTCTCAAGAACATTCTTCAAATCCTGTTTTTTCCAAGCCCTAAACGATGACTGACAGTTCACAAGGTTGCCACAGTGAATGGTTATGGCACGACCCTAGCTCCGACTAACTTACTTACACTGTAGTTGTCTCGATAAAATATGACTGATAAGCCCAAACATCAAAGCAGGGTTTTGACCCTGGCAGGTGGCAATGGAGGGACGGTTCTAAACTCATGGATTACACGACAGCTATAGGGAGGAAACTCATCAACTATCATTGCCAACCCAAGAGATCCATTCCTTCTAAATGGTCAGGAAACCTTCCCACCACTTTCTCACCGGACTGGAAGGAGCTATGGCACAAATCTAGATCTATGAAAGAAGCCACATTTATGTGGTCAGTCTGGCACAACGCAGTCGCGGTCCATTCTTGGAGAGCCAAGATTTCCCTAGACATTGATACGACTTGTAATTGTTGCAACTTTGGTATTGAAGAATCCCCCCTTCACAGATTCTACTCATGTCCTCGATCGCAGGAAATATGGGACTATGCCCAGTCTATTATCTATCACATTCGTGGGGTGCAACCAATCTTGGGACCTCATGAGAGATTGGGCTTCTTTCAATGCATCTTTGGGTCCTCAACTCCACGACGGTTCCAGGCTCTTAGAATCGTTTGGACTTTGCTTCGTGGCTCTGCAATGTGGATTATGTGGATCTCTCGCAACAGCAAGGTCTTGGCCCAACATTCTTGGCCTCTAGATTTTATGCAGACAACACTTTGGGATGCGCTTCTCAACTCCGGTCGTGTTGCCCAGTTGAAGGCTCAACTTGGGGCTCGTCTTCACCCTCAAAATAGGAGTAAAATTTGGGCTAAATTTGATAGTATTTGGCTTGAATCTCCTATCCTTGCTAGTAGGGAAGGATCCACCATTTATTGGAATAAGAGGGGTCCTCCCTCTTGTTCTTTTTACTAGGGCTCTTACTTGGTTCTTTTTTCCTTTTTTGCTCTTATCTCTTCATTGTCCAGCCTGTGTGGCTTGGCTGTTTTGTATTGTGTTTTTTTCTTTTAATGCAATGGCTCGTTCCATTTGTTCAAAAAAAAAAAAAAAAAAAGCAGGGTTTTGCATTGAAAGCTCTTTGTCATTTCGTCGGCTTAGGCCAGCACCACGCCTGTTCATCGTCGGACTCTGGAAATCGAAAGCACATTTCGCAGGATGTGCTCGCTAGCAAATTGGTGGGATGAACTCTGCGCTTTGATTTGCACGAAGGAGGCAACTGGGTGAGCACAAGAAGCTGTCGGAGGTTTCGGGGTTTGGGGTTCTCCTCACAAGAACAAATTCGCGGCCCTACGGTACAATCTGATCTGTTTGTTCCCAGCTGTATTTTGTTTGTCAGTTCACAATTGCATCTTGTTGAAAACCATTTCAAACAAAGCCAACACGCCATTTGCAATTGAGAGAGCCTCTTGGTGTACAGTAGAACCCTAACAGTGTTTGTGGCGAGGTGTTTGCAATTGTACTTCTAGAGTGACTTTTATCTGTTTCCATGTTCGATTTAGCAGTCGAATTGATTAGCACACGTGGGGATTCTTGTCTTTCGTTTCTAATTGATCTCCAATTGGACTTGGGTGTCTTCTTCACTTGTGCTTCTTTGTTTCAGGTTTTATTTAGTGTTAAGGCCCAAGACTTAAGTTACTTATGTGCAAAGAAGCCGCACTCCAACCAACTGGGCTTTGTGTCCAAGTAAGAACTCGAGCAGAAATGATGACTGAGATGGATGACCCCATGGTTCTGGAGAGTGTTTTGGCAGCACGCAACAGGAGAAGTAGGAAGCTGTGTCGAAGACTGGTGTTTTCGAGAATTGGGTTGTTGAATCACCAGCCTCCGGTGACATGGAAGTTACAGACCAAGGTGAGGCACATGTGAATTGGGCCTCATGTTGTTTGACAATGTTTTGAGTGGGTCAAAGGGGACTGACTTTCTTTGTCCAATTATATTTAGTATAATTGTGATCAACGTAGGCAATGTGCTTCACTGACTTTTTTGGTTTGAAATTTGACCCCATCTGAATGATTGACTTTTCAGAACATGATCAATCAAATTTGTCATTTTTATACCCTGAATCCTTGGTCCTTAAGGGATAATGTGTAAGAGCAATATTCATTGCTCTCAATGTTTATTGAATGTGTCTAGCTTTGGCGCAGTCATTAATTGATGTAGATGTTGGTGGTCACAGGGCATGGAGTTGAAGGCATTACAATAGCATTGTAAGGAGCTTAGATGAAGAAGCTGCTCATCATCGGTTGGACTACTGTGGTGGCAGAATTGCTGATTTTTTTTGTTTTAATTTTGAGATCTTCAATTTTGTTGAATTGAGATGTATGTTTTGTATGGTGATGACTAGCAGGTATGCACTTCTAGCGGTACTAACTGCAAGTTTGCTTTGGTTCAACATGTAGGCAAGTGCATACCAATCACAAGGGATGCAGGCATTTACCAACCTCATATGGGTGAGGCTCTTGAGTGCCTCAATGACAATATTGCTTAAGTAAATTTCTATCGTTGCCTTGACATTTCTAGAAGGTTTTTGCCATATGCAATTTCAGTTTGCTTTAATAGTGTAGAGACCTCAATTATCACTTCATCAGCACTTTTGATATCTCGTAGCTAAATGCATTTCCTGAAGGCAAAGTATCTCAAAAATTCAGCCACTGCGACAACTTAAATGGAGAACAACAAGTTTAATTGCTTGGGCTAAAGTTTCTCTTATTATGTTGCCCATTGGCCGCAGTGGGTTTGAGAATGTGAGTTCTTTCATCATGGGCCCAATGTTTAGCTTATTAGTCAGCTTTGACTTAGCACACTAGGATTTGATTTCAGATCTCTTCTGCTGCAGGCTTGATTATGTACAAAACCATAGCTTTACAAAGAGAAGTCTGGTATATTGTAGGTGCAATCAAAACTTGGGTGCATTTGGGTTTTGATGAAAGATGTTTGTATAGTTTCTTTTCATGCTTTTGTTTTTCGATGCAATGCCTGGTTTCTGTGGTGGACTGAGGTGGACTGCTGATATGAATTCTGTGACTCATTAAACTATTGTTGTTTGAATGCACAGATTTGACTTACTGGAGAGGAGTAGCATTCTGGGGAGATTGGATGTCTTTGCCCCATATCTGACATTGGCACTGTTGAAGATTTGACATCTAATTCTTCATTTATACATGGAAGTAAGTTTTGTTGATAGGGTTCATGTTTTGATCATTTTTTGGATATGAACTTTGAAATTATGTTGTCTTGTGATACACATCTAGTTACAGGTTTTCTAATAATTACTTAGTTACGGGAGGATTATTTGGTACTTCCTTTTGTGCCATAACATTGTCTTATGATTGTAACTTAGGAATACTACACTACAGAATCTGTAGGTGTAGCTTGAAATTATGGATTTTTTTGTAAATGATCTAGTTCAATTTTGTTGTAGATTGATCTAATTTCTAATGTACCAATGTCCTCTTATCATTTTTGCAATAAAATGTGCAATATTCAGCTACAATTTTGTGCTTCTCATCCCATTCTTATCCATTTTGTCATTTGTAATTTCATCTAGTCTACAGTACAAGTTTCTAGCCATTGCATCAGTGGGTGATTGCACGAAACACCTGTACTATTGGTTGCGTTTTTTTTTTGGACCGCTATAACTTTTGCTATAACTTTTGATTTATAGGTTCAATGCCAAAACCAAAAAAACGCTTCGTAGATGTCTTGATTGTAATTGTATCCCTTATTTTTCAGAAATTAAAAAAAATCAATTTATATTTAAAATTCAATTTTGTTAATTTGTCACACTTTGACGTTTAGGGGTTTTTAGTACTATTGAGCGGTTTAAATTAATGATTTTCAGTTGAAATTTCTATGGTATATTCCCCTAGTAGGTAGACATCTTCCTGCTAAAGATCATTTAAAAATACATTATTTTATACCCTCCACAATTGTGCAAGTAGGCCTCCCTTGCGCACGCACTTGTGAACAGTAGAAATAGTTTTCACTTCATTTTTTTGGTCAAATCTCATCACCAAGAAGTCCTCTCAAATGGCCAATTTTTAGTTTTATTCAAAATTGTTTTTTCTATTTTCTACAAATTAAAATGTCGAAGGGTGTATTTTCCTCTTCGCTAGAGTAGTCTGCAGAATTGTTCTAGAAAATACACCCTTCGACATTTTAATTTGTAGAAAATAGAAAAAACAATTTTGAATAAAACTAAAAATTGGCCATTTGGGAGGACTTCTTGGTGATGAGATTTGACCAAAAAAATGAAGTGAAAACTATTTCTACTGTTCACAAGTGCGTGCGCAAGGGAGGCCTACTTGCACAACTGTGGAGGGTATAAAATAATGTATTTTTAAATGATCTTTAGCAGGAAGATGTCTACCTACTAGGGGAATATACCATAGAAATTTCAACTGAAAATCATTAATTTAAACCGCTCAATAGTACTAAAAACCCCTAAACGTCAAAGTGTGACAAATTAACAAAATTGAATTTTAAATATAAATTGATTTTTTTTAATTTCTGAAAAATAAGGGATACAATTACAATCAAGACATCTACGAAGCGTTTTTTTGGTTTTGGCATTGAACCTATAAATCAAAAGTTATAGCAAAAGTTATAGCGGTCCCAAAAAAACCCGCAACCAGACAGTACAGGTGTTTCGTGCAATCACCCCAGTATCCACAAATTCATCCATTCCAATTTATTTCATCCAAATACATGATGATATTCATCCATGTATTCAATGGAATGCATCCTAAATTGACCAAAAATTTACACAAAAGTGTCTCAAAATTCATCCACATGTATACATTTGTTATGGTTTTGCAATGGTTTTGCACTAGTTTTGTGCTAGTTTGGAAATTTTTCATTATTGGTTTCCCAATGCAATATCTAACGTAGTTGACATGATAATAAATTCAATAGTTTTGCAATGAATTTCCAATGAGAATTTGTATTTTGTTTGCAATGTATTGGCAATTATAATTGGTTGCAATGGATTTTCAGCACTTTTCTATTGTTTTTACAAGATTTTGGTATTGTTGTATTAACTGTTTCTGTAGCATCAAATTTTTTATTGAATAGCAATGTAATTGCACATTTCTTTGCAATGATTATTGCAACAATTTTTGCAGTAAACAATAACGTTTTGTACATGATTTTGCATTTTAAAATCCATGAATTTGCAACAGTTTAGGAATACAATAGCATGGATTCTTTGTCCAAGACTTTTACATTTAATTCATTACAAGTTTGTAATGCTTTTGCAATGCATTATATCTTTTCTAAGATCCAAATTAAGTTCCGTTACACATCAATCCACTGCAGAACCATTGCAAATGAATTGCAACCGCGTTGCAGTCACTGCTTTCTCTTGTAGTGAATGTAGTTGCTTACATGAGGGATGAGAGAATACCCACTACTAGATGAGGGAACACGCAATGTAGTTGCTTACAAAACCTCTCTAAAGTAGGCAAAACCGGCAGGAAAAAGCTGTCGACTATTCGATCACAGGTAAGTTCTGCAATTACGTCTGGAAAGGATTGCATCTCCTCTCTCACGTAACGTTATGTGCTAGTGTAAGCAAGGTCCCTTTGAATTGCAGAGACGCGCACTAACTGGTACTTGGGCCTTCAATCTGCGGTGGCTCGCTTCTATTCGATGCGATCGACCGAATTCTCAAACTGCTCTTGGTCTGAGCAAACTGCTCCTTCCTGATGTAAGTTGAACTGCTGCACTTGATACCTTATCACATCAACTAAAAATGTTTGCGCTGGACATCCCAAATTCGCCAAAAACTTATATGCTCAAATCCGCACACAAAATTGGAGAGATGCAAAATGACCGATCCACAAATAGACATCCCGTGAAATACTTAAAGCGCAACAAGAACAGCTTCATGATCAGAGCATGTGATGCTGGTTTTTTCGTGATTTGCAAAAGAAGCTACAGAGGTCCAATGAACGGGGAGTACCAGCATTTAGTTACGACGTAGCCGATTTGTTTGAGAATTTTCAAATGAGATAGAAAAGTTTAGAGATGAGGTTCCGAATGAAAAAAAAGATTTACGGAAATGAACTGGGTTTTAAAATTAAATTTCGTCATTTTGGCTGTCCGCCCTTGGAGTATGTAGGAAAATTATCAATTCAAAATCCTATTTTGCAGCTGGCAATTGACCGGGCACATACTTTTAAGGAAATTTTTGTTACTATGTGCATAAAAAAAATATTATACAAATACTACAAAATACTGCAATTGAGCATAATTACAAACAAGTGGTGATTGAAGCTCAATTACTCACCAGTCACCACATTAGTCAAGACAGGTCACCTTCATTCAGTTCATTGCTTTTTGTTTGATTCAAAAAAAAGACTCATCACTCATGCAAATATGTCAGAAGCCTCACTAATTAAGAAGTGTATTTTGGTACAGTAGTAGAATCTCCTTGTTCCACAATACAGATGCATTAACTAAACTTAACCCCTCTATGTCCAAGGCCTTTTTTGAACTTCTAGGAATTTTCTCTAAATTGAATAAAAGCCAACATTTTGATAAGTTGTATCAATTTTTTTGAATTATAACCGTACAAATTCAAACTAGACATGTTAGAGATCGGATAGGAAAAGAAAACACAACAATATCACTTATGAATTGAAAGCAACAAATAAGATAGTGAAAAAAAAAAACCCACAAAAACACAAAGCCGGGCCTACTTTCCACATTCATGAAAATTGACAAATGGAAAAAAAAAAACTAGGCAAATTGCCGAATCACATTAGAAAATGGAGGATTTCAACTGATAAAATTTTCACTCTTTAGGCCGACTTCCAGGTAACTGAAAATTGAAAAATCCGAGCCACCTTCTAAAAGTTAGGAAATTGTCCGATTTTTCTACAGAACTCCCCGTTCATTGCTCTGAGAGGTCGACTTCGAAGATTTTGCCACCACGAATCCAACCAAACAACAGCTTGCATTGCTGCTGCAACAAGCAGAATGATACTTCTTACAGTTTAGAAGATTCTCTAAGCCATTACCATGTATTGTTGGATTGCTCTGATAATGTGGAACCAAAGGCACAGATCATGGCAACAGTGTTTGAAAAACAGTCCTTTATTTTATTTATTTTCGTGAACACATGGACAATTTCCATTGATAGAAGAAACAGTACAGTGAACCAAGGGAAGAATCCTCGACAAAAAATATTTTTTCCTTTTTTTCCTTTCCTAACCCATATCAACTTAAAACTTTTAAAACCAACTTCACAGCCTAAAGTCCTAAGGAACAGGAGCGCCAAGGCGCCACCCCAAGTGTTTGTTTCAAAAAAAACAAAAAAAACAAAAAAACAAACCCAAGTTGGGAGGAGTGAGGCTCCATCTCATTAACATTCCTATTTTTGAATTAAAGAAAGTAGTACTGTAAGTCTTTTGATAAATCAAAAATCAAAATGAATGAAAAATATGTTATGTTGACACATTCATTCAAGTACTAGAAGAATGGATTTACCGTAGTCCCTTATCAGATTCAGCAGAAAATAATTGTTTTTTTTGAGAAATTCAAATTTACAGGAAATTGTCAGAGAATTCATGGGAAACTCAAAAAACTAAGTGCACTGATTGCTGGAATCATTGGAAATTGGATGAAATATGTACTAATTGGTGAAATCAGTGGAAATTTGTTGGTTTTAGGGTTTTATCTTAGGATCTCGAGACTAGTATATTAGACTCCCGTACTCCCTTTGTTCTCATTTTTGTGTTATAGGACGCATTTTTAGAGCCATGCAACAAATGTTGGAACAAATGAGGAAAACAAGAATGAGCAATGAAGAGAGAGAAGCATTGGGAATTTCCAAAATTTGTCAATCTCAATATATATATATAGCAATATGAACTTTAGGCCTATAACCATGATTTGTTGATTTTCTAATTTTAAAATGGCACTGTAACTTCAGTTTATACCACAATGGTATACACTATTATATTCATCTATGGTGAAAATTTTGGAATTTTTGAGTATATTTTGAATTTCATATGAATTTTCTTCATTTTTTTCTAAAAAATTTTACAATATTTTAAATTTTCCCCAAAAAATTTGGAATTTCTTATGATGTGCAGTAGACTTCATCCCTAAAAAATAAATACACAATTTTTCATTCTTATGGCCAGGGGAGGCAACCCATTCTTGATCGACACTCCATTGTGGCACAATAGACTTCTCTCTTTTCCTACAAGCAGAGATGAATAGTAATCAATGATGGTGTAGTTCTTGGCACAGTTGTGGCATATTATGATTGGCTACAAGAATATCAAGATTGCAACTAATCCTAGATCGGAAATAGCAAGACCTATATCACCAATATGGGATGGACACAATCTCCAGCTAATCTCCAACTGATTAATTCATAGTAATTTCGTTTTGAGACGGAAAAATCTGAAAATTCTGGAAACTGTCCAAACTCTATTTGTGCACACGGAAAAATCCCCCAAGAAACCGCCCTCCACATTCCTGCAACTCCTTAACCCCTCAAGGCCCAAGGCCTTTTTGGGTTTAAAAACATCATTGCCTTTGAAGTGATATAGTTCAAAATGTTAGTAAGGTATAAAAATCTCAACCGTACAATCTTGTAGCGAACGTGTTGTAGATGACGTGCATCAAATTTGGAATCATTTGACCACGTAGATTGCAAGATTATAATGTTTTAGTGTAGAAAAAAGATGCTGAAATTTTCCTGGAAACACATTTGGAGGTGAAATTCGATTTCTAAACCTCCTCAAATGAAAAAAATTTAAACTACAAAGTGATTCAAAATCAACATACAAACACATTGGTGAAAAAAACATCATAGAGTTGACTCATTGTATTTGCAAACTGGCTTGCAAATGTCAAAAAAATAGCAAGAAAAGTTGCAAAAAACACAACTAAGGCTGAACCTCCTTCTACTAGAATGCTTCTCAGTCACTCATAAATTCTTGGATTGGTATGAAATTTTAGCCACACAAACTAAACTAATATGTGCAACTTTTCCAGAAACTTTTATTGAAATCGGACATTGTATGAAGAAGAAACAAGCCGCCGAAGTTCACTGTAATCCAAAAATGTCAGGGTTTTGAACTTCAAATTGCTCCCAAACATTCAAAACAACTTGGGTTGACATGAAAATTCTACCACAATAACTAGACATTAAGGGGAACATAATCCAACAAATTTTATTGAAAACTAACATTGGATGAAGGAGATACAAGCCCCCAAAGTTTCAGCCTTCAAATGCAGTTTGGTGACCTCAAATTGAACCTGTGAACTTCGATTGGCTTGAATCAACAAATCAATACATCTTGGATTGATCTGAAACTTTTACCACATAAACTAGAAGAGAGAGCGCAAATTCCCCAACAAGTTTTATTGAATTCGAACATTGGATGCAAAAGTTACAGCACTTTGAATTGGACTTGAAACTATGTGAGGCTTTTTTTGGGCCCCTTGGGCGTTGAGGGGTTAAGTGTTCAGAAATGGGTTGCCTCCCCTAGTTGCGAAATGGCAGCAAACAGAGTGATGGACAATGAGGTTTGAAATCAGTGGCTATGGCGCGTCCTTCTAAGATTCCGGTTAAGTGCCGGTGAGTCCGGTTGTTTTCTGAAGATCACAAGTGTTTTCAAATGTTTTCCGTGGCTTACCGATTTTGCGAATCGATGCTCATGAAAAGCTTGTAACAAGTCGATCTACCAACCCTGGTCATGTGATGTGCTTGAAGGATGTGAATTTGTAGCTGGTAGAGTGTAATTAGGAAATCTGTAGCACTCGTTTGAATCTATTTGCAGCTCAATACTGATCGCGTTCGCTCCTGGAACGAATGGTCGCTCGTACCTCGTTCGTTCATAGCGAGAAGAATGAAAATAGGATCGAAGATTTTCTTCAAAATCCTTTTCTGTTTTCTCAATTCTTTTCTGTTTGACACATTTGATGATCTCTTGATACATGCAGTCTAGTAGGAAAGAACTGCAGTATTGGAGGATGCCAGCAACGATATTAGGTTCTGAGGCCAAAATGCACCTGCAAGGAGGCCCCTTCATTGACGCTGGTCAGCACAGAGTTGGTACACGGGGTGGCATAGACACGAAGTTTCTGTTTACCAGGGGCTATGCTCAACTGTGCTTCAATAAACCCTTTCTATTTGCGCCCATCTTTTTGCTGATATGTCTGTACACTTACTTATAATTTTTACCTCCACTTTAATTGTTTAAGAAAGAGTCCAACAGTACCTTGGATGGAATGAGAAGTAATTTGGACGAAACATCACCGAAAGCGAAGGATATATTCCGGTCATCATCCAGAACATGGACTTCAGGACTGACGCCAAACTGCCCAGCCGTAAAATGAAAAAAATCGATCCGCCGGGGACTTGCTCCTCTGGTTCTGTGTACTGTTTCCGCCGGGGACTTGCTCCTTTCAATGGAAATTGTCCATGTGTTTTAAGAAAAACAAAAACAAACTGCCCAGCCGTAGTCCCGCGTCTCTAACAGAGAAACAGCGCATCGACTAAGTTATTGTTTCGCAAGCCCCTGGGGAAAACACAAGAACATTTATCTGCCACGCATGATAAAATTTGCAAATTTTAAGTTCATATTTGCAATCAAAGGTCCCAAATTAGCTAGGAGAGTTGTAGAAAATAGATTAATCCAGCACAATATAGGGCGTCTATTTTTTTACATTCACCGTTGGCTGGACCCCGCATTCGACTCGTTGCGCAACTACTGTATAAGCGCGACCCCCGACTGGACTGAGCCCAGGACAGAGTCTCACGGTCACACAGTTCTTGTTTTGCAGACAATCGGTAGGTTCTCCGTAACGTCTCGAGTCGGCAGGGGATTTATTAGATTTCAGTTGTTTCTTTCGCAATTTGTCGACTGCGGTGTGATCTTGAGGTGGGAGGTAGTTCAGTCTACCTCATTCTCGGGCTCAAATTTGTGGCCATCCAAGAGGAGATCCAACTTCGCTGACGATGTAGAAGCAGAAGCTTCTTTGTTTTTGTTCTTTGGTGGTACATCTCCGGTGGTTGATTGGTGTATTTGCGTTGTGGGAGACAGCTTGCGTGCACCGGTGCACGTACTGTGAGACTCAATTTCTCACTCTGATAATTTTATCACTTCACATGGAGACCTTGGCCGAGTAGGCGTGCGGACAGCAACATAGCACTTCTGTGGAGAGTTCAGTTGAGAGGTAAATGTTGAAACTTTCCTTTCCTCTTTAGATTGGAGGTGAAAATGACAAGTGCAAGCATGATGATTTTTTCTTGAACGAAGTCTTGTTTTTTGTGGCCTGGCATGTTTGTGGTGAAGGTATGTGGTTTATGTGAAGTATTCGGTACCTGCGTGCGGTTATAGGTAACTGGAGATCTGGAGCTAATTGGGATGGTGTTTAATATTTTGTCTTCTTTTTACGTATTGACGTATTTTAGTACGGCTTATGGGTAGCCACGATATATGGAATGACGGGTGTAGTGTCTGGTGATTAGAAATTTCGTCTTACCTGTCCTCAGTTGGTACTTACCTTAAATGCTTTATTATGCACTATTATTTTCCGTGTCTCAAATTGTTGTTCTAAGTTAGTCTTCTGACCAACAATTGATTAAGAGTCAGCTTGAGTTATATTCTACTCTGCAAGTGGGAGGGTTCTATTGTCTCTTGCCTCCCATTCAAATGGCTGTGAGTCTTCTAGTGTTACCGTATCAGGATTTGGAGCACCTAATTACAACAACGCAGACGGACTCTCTACGTCGTCTGCGAGTCTAGGTCCCTTCTTTCGATCTCTTTTGTGAGAGGCCGTTTTGGACTCCGCTATTTCGGATCTGATACATGTATTAGTTTGATCTCAGTACCAGGTTGCAATTGATCCAATGAGATAGGAACAGGTCACAGAACTGTTGACGAATCTTATGAAGCCCGTGATCAGCTAGAATACATCGACATATATTTATGAAATGGTGAAACTTTCAATAACTAGCAGTTTCCTAGATGCCTCAGATCCATGCAATCTTGTTCTAGCACTTGAATGTCACAATTTTGGCGCTTCAAAAATGTCGCAATTATTTGGAGCTCAATGTTGAGATTCATGCTTCATTTGGCATAGTTTCGCATAACTCGTTCCGTTTGTGGAAGTTTCGTTGCTCGTACTAGCCATAGAGATAGGAATGAGGAAGTACAGACAATTTTCTTCGAAGGTTTTCAACTGTTGCTTCCTGTTGTCGACACATTTGCTTCTCTCTTGTCTGCATTTGAAGTAGTATTTCTCGTCGGAAAGACCTACTCCGTTGGAAGACGCTCGCAGCTATCCAAGGTTCTGAAATGATTTTACCGGAAGAACCAAAATGCTTTTGAGAGCAGAGCCAACTCACCCCGCGGATCGTGGAGCCATTACAATTGATGCCAAATTTCATTTTGAGCAACAACATGCATCACTGAGTTACTTCTCAGCTTTCTCCTTTTAAGTTCTGGTAGTAGGAAATATGAGGGAAATTTCAATGCAGTTCAATTGTGAGCCCACCACTCGCGAGCAAATGATTTGTCCTGCAGGTAGTCAGTGAACTCTAGAGTTGGTGGAACATTCATCCTTCTATGTTTCTCCTGTTGAGGTTTGGGTTTCAGGTCCTTTCTCCGCATTTTGTGGGCTTGTTGCGATTTCGAGGTTTTGTCTCGAATTTTTTCTGTCCAGGTTTTGTGTCGGAGGAAGATCCAGCCCCATTACTGAGGTTGACTAAGGTTGCGTGTTTGCATTGTGGGGTCAGGTTTCGGGCGCCTGCTATGGGAATGAACTCTCACTGATGATTGAGCACTTGGTATGGAGATCTTTGGTATTGCAGAATTAATTCTCACCAATAATACAGAACTTGGTCTGGAGATATATGTCGTAGACGTGCTCTTGCGGGGTTTCGCAATGCCAATATTGGCATGCCTACTGGTTGTATGGAGAGGTAAGAATTACAACTACCATTTTTTCAATTTTTCTTCGTTCAAATTTTTGTTAATGGAAATTGAACTAAAACGCACCTTGTCTTTTGCGCTGATGAATACGAATGGAATGCAGACAGGGAAGGGCAATCTTTGATGCATTCCAGCAGCGATGGGAACATGCACTGAGCAACGTTCATTTGAGATGACTTCTGAAAAATGAGATTTTGATGTATAATACAAGTTCTACGCTGAAAGTACGTTGCGAAAAGCGTCGTAGTTTCTAGTGTGTGATCGACCTGTGATCGTTCTAGCTATGAGTGGTCAAGTTTTGGTTGCGATTGAAACAATCAAGCCAGTAGAAAAGGAGTTTGGGTCGCAATTGAATCAATCAATCAACCCCTGCTTTAGAAAGACGTTGTAGATTGAATCACTAACGCTCTAGCGCCATTTGGGGAAGAGTTGAATCCATCCAGGGGAGTTTTAGGTGTCGAATTTTGCGCTATGAGTTGAGTTCTAAGCACCTTGGAAGTGAGTCAGAGTGGTAGCTTTGGGTTTGATTTTGGTGAAGCTGAGGATTGCGAGCGTGACTGCTATGCTAGCGCTTACATTGATTGCGGAATTGATGAATTCCAGCCTTTCCACTGTGCATTTGTCAAAGTTTAATTCATCAAACGGTGACTAGGTACTGAATTCTCAAGCTAGATCCGAGAACCGAGTGAAGGGCAGTAGTTGACTATGCAGCTTCACTGCTCATTTGCGTGAAGCTTGGGGTTTCCAATTCCCGAAGTAATCCAAGACTCTCTGTTTCTCTGTTAGGTCAAAATTACGTACAATTGGTCAGGTTCAGATTGATATTTCCAGATTTTCCAAGAGCATACAATCAATTCGGCTTGTAAATTCATTACTTGGAGACTGGGATTTCATAAGCTCATCACTTGGAAAATGAGTTAAGGTAGAAGGCTCAAGAACCACCCATTTAAGGCAAAACAGCCCTCTGAGGAGAACAAAATGCATGAAAAGAATTTCGAATTTTTTTTGCTACACAGACAATTGAAATTGAAAGGCCGTTCAGTGGAGACTTGAAACATAAATTTCGGAGTTAGAATGCATTACATATGAATTATGGAAGTGCAAGCTGCATAAGTCGCTATTTATGTTCGTAGGGTACAATAGTAATGAATTAAAACGCATCTCAAAATAGAGCAAGTCAGTGCATGAACTGATGCATAGGATGCCTAAATGGGTGCACTAGTGACTGTAAATGTAACTTCTTTGCATTCCAATAACTACACTTATATTTTCAGTCTTTCTCTTTAAGAATTTGAATATGAACATAAATCGTCCACTTTGTTCAGCTTCTTCATCTGATGAACAGTCAAAAATGACCTAGCCAGATCCGCAGTTTCGCAGCACATACTCTTTATTGCAATTCTGACACGCACTGCACTGTATCAAGACCTTTTGTAGGGACGCTTGAAAATGCCCGAAATCGGCCTTCTACCTTACGGATTCAGGGCAATCCAGGGCCGTCCCGCCAATCCAGGGCCGTCCCGCCAAGTTGATATTCATGTGCAGAAGAAGCTGCGCAGTTTATTGGAGCACCTGCGCTGGTCCTACGTTGCTCTTTGGTCTTTCAATCCCCAGTCAAGGTTAACCCTTCCCACTCCCCTTCCAAGTAAAAAAAAGAAGGAATCAATTCGATCCAAAGCCTTTAAATTTGGTCTCTTATTACATCAGTGATCAATAAACTTCAGAACTATGTAAGCAGTCTTCTAATGTAAAGAATCGCCTCTTGACCCTTCAAAGTAGAGCAATTCAACTCAAAAGGGACAAAAAAATTTGGAGAATTTTTCGAGGTTAATTAGTGCATAGATTCTATTTGTACTGGTGGATCTACGACCTTAGATGCGAATTACGTTTCTGCTTAGGAAACTATTTCTCAATGCTTTGTACGGTTTGGGAAGCAGGGCTAAAAATTTGAGTACTGAATGTTGCACATTTTGTTCAGGAGCCTGGAATGGACAGGGGGGCACTTCACGGGCTTTTGGAGTATGCAACTTTTCACTATGCGAAGGTGCTGCACCTTCACTCCAGGCCGAGGGTAAGATCCTGCTGTGTCATTTTCACATTTGAAAGTAGGAAAACCTAAAACCACACTGAGTACAGTTCCTGTTACGAGCCTGTCCAAATTTTTATTGGTCTTGTTAGCATTTTGAAAGAGGATTCCAACGCACCACAGTAAAATCCATTTGGATTTTAAGAGCAAAAATTACGAAGATTCAAAATTTTGATCTGTGATTGACCTAAAACCAACACAAGCTTTGATGTTTAGGGTTTAGGGTTTAAAGTGCATGTGAGAATTGTATGTTCAAACTACCTAAACATTGATGTTGCCGGATAAAATCTCTCATATGCGAATTTGCAGGTCTGTCGGAGTGGCGTATGCAGAACGAAGGAACATCTGGATGAATGGGCCATCGGTGCGCCTCTCTGCAGGATCCGAAGTGCAAGCCTATGTTTTGGAACTCGCCAGAATTGAGGTGCGGAGTCAAACTTATCTTCTGATCAGAATCAGTTGGTTGCCTCTACTTCACAATTTGACACAATTTGTCACTCCCTTTCCTTACTTTAGAAAACTTGGTGGCAGGGATTTATCATTCCTTCTACAGTAATTGATAGAGCGCTAATAATCTTAATTTCCTGTACACAGACTGCGGTATACATTTTTTCGGCAGAGACCGTGCTGGAGCTTGGCACTTCTGCAAGTGTAAGCACATACTTGATTCCTGAATATATTTGCTCGAGTATTTTGTGAATTTTTGGCTGAAATTGTATATCTCTACGCTGATTTATCCCACTAGTGAGGGCACCTGCAAATTAGTGTCACAACAAAGTTTTTTCTGTTTTTTGTTTTCTGGACAATCTGTATAATATCTGTACAATCCGTAGAGTATGATCCCCTTTGAGATTGCTTCAATCGTCTAGCAGCATGGAAATTTTCAGTTGATGAATTCTTGAGTTCTCAGATTTAAGTGTCATGTATAATCACAGGTGGCTGAGGATATGAATTTCATGAACGGAATCCGCGACTACATGTGGGAACACATCTTGCCAGCGCTTGGGCATGCCCAAGCTCCTCCACATGTTTCTCAATCGCCTCTTGCTCCATTGTTGAGCCATGAGTCACACGAACTTCTGCAAATTAGAGTCACACGAACTTCTGACTTTGAATTCAACGAGAAGACAAGAAGGTACTGCAACGTAACATTTCCAGCTACATATTTTCTTCTTCAATCTTCCTAGTTTTAACTAATATTTAACAAACACCAGATTTCCAGTAAAATTCGACTGTTTCAGAACTTTAAGACTTCTGAAAGAGAATCCTAATAGCCAATGCTCCAGAGGTAGATCTCTCTTTATTCATAATGAACACATCAGGAGGCTTCTCTATGCATCACAGGGTAGGTCTACGTATGATCACTGCGACCATATTAGACTTCATAAATCAAGGATAAGATTATTTTATAGTGATGTCTAAAAATTCATGAAGCAATCTAATTTTGCTGAAAACCCCCGTAAATATCCCTACGATTATTCCATTGATACATTTTCAAATTGTCATCACACATTCTCTCCAAGTTTCAAGTTCTACATGGTATTTCTCTGAGGCAGGATCAAACCAAAGTTTAAGTCAGGACTTTTGGTTCCTCTTCGTGTTTGCCACAGAAAGCCAAGCTTGAACATCGACGACATGTTTTTCCAACACCCGAATGAGAACGAAGAGTTAGGGATTACCAGCAGTGGATACCATCCGCCCACAACACCCGAGCCAACGTGGATACCATCGCCCACAACATCACCGCCTACTGATTTGCTTCAATCACCGAACCCCTCTTTACTAGTTTCTGCGGCGAATTATGAAGCCTTGAGGAGGTTTCAGGCCTATAGATCCCCATCCGGCAGCCTGGAAGATACCTCCGTCAAGCTTTCTGTGGACTCCCCGGAGCAGAACATCTCCTTCATGGCACCCTCCACCAGCCAGCGCCACAACTCCCATAACCATGCAAGCTCATCTGCAAGAAGGTAAGCCTTACGAATTTAAACCAATATGTAGGAGTGTGATTATGGTAGATTTACTAAAGAGCTTGGAGAGATCAATTTGAGTATAAGTGCCAAATCTGATGAGATCAAGTTTTTATCACTATTTCAGGTGTTTCTTTAATGCAATTTCGAAGTGAAGCTCGAACTGGAATTTGAGATGAATAGACTCTTAATTTACGTCAGCCTAATTTGGTTGGATTTATTTCTCTGCAATCTATGACTTGTTCTAACAAGTGTGGAAATTTCAATTCGGTGATGATAATAGAGAAACACCATCGCATAGTCCCGAACTTCAGCAAGTGGGCGTTACAGGAATTCCAGGTCCTGCACCTAATCTGCATGACGTTCAGCAACTCATCAGACAAATGCTGGGTTCTCAGGAGCCATGGCCACAGATCACGTACATCGACCCATCTCTGGAACCTAGGAACCTGCCGGATTCTGCCGGATTCAAGGCATGGCGACCTACACTCGGCCTGCGAAGGAGGGAGAGAAGTACGAACCAGGGGCTTCTGCGTCGTAGCTTCGAGATTCTGAGACAACATCGCAATCTAGTGAGGACACCTGCAAATTAGTCACCTGCAAATTATTGTCGCAACAAAGTTCTTTCTTTTTTTTGTTTGCTTGTGAAAATTTGTACAATCTGTAGAGTATGATCCCCTTTGAGATTGCTTCAGTCGTCTAGCAGCATGGAAATTTTCAGTTGATGAATTCTTGAGTTCTCAGATTTAAGTGTCATGTATAATCACAGGTGGCTGAGGGTATGAATTTCATGAGCGGAATCCGCGACTACCCGTGGGAACACATCTTGCCAGCGCTTGGGCATGCCCAAGCTCCTCCACATGTTTCTCCATCGCGTCTTCAGTCGTCAACGTACTCGAGAAGTGATAGATCCTCGTTAGTTGACGAGAAAGTGGACTTCTTCAGTGTTTGTGAACGCATCGCGCATGATATAGAGGAAGTTGTGAAACGTGGGAACTTGCTCAATGAGAGACAATGCCGAGTGTTGTCTTCCAAGCTTTTAGAAACGGTTGAAAACATGCGAGCGATAAAGGAGTTCGCAGGAGGATCGAACTTCACACCTTTTCTGCAAATCCTGTATCAATCTCTGGAGAAGGCAAAATTACTTGTGAGTGAATGTGCGGAAGAAGATTGGACTGCAGTAGCAGTATTTCAAGTCCAAAATGAAAGCTCTTTTGAAGAGATCTTGCTGGAGGTTTGGACGTGTTACAAATCAATTTACGACACTGCCACCAACGTCATCCCTAGCATCCGAGGAAATATTTTTCTTCGGAGCTCTTCATGGTTCGTGCCTATACCGGTGTCGGCCATTGAGAGTGACCGAGAAGACCTTCGAAGGAGGCTTGAACGCCTTGCAAGTGATCCTAGCAGCGTCAAGGTGTTTGGTTATTTCTTGCGAAAGCAGGAAGCTCAAAAGCAATGTCTTGCTAGACACTTGCTCAAGAAGTTTAGTTGCACATCTCAAGAATGTCTCTCCAATACTTCAGATGTGTGCAAGGCAGGCTTGTGGAAGAAGGAGATGGAACCTGCAGGGACGTGGGGGAACTCCAAATTTCTTGGATCTGGATCAGGAGCAAGTGGTGTCTGCAGGACCCAATGGTTGGGTGTGCCTTGTGCGAGGAAAGAGTTTCATGGCCAAGCTTCTGAGGTCACATTTTTGAAGGAGGCGAGCATTTTGTCCCATTTGAAGCACCCTCGCATTGTGAGTTTTCTTTGCAGTGGCAATGGAGAGGCCAAAGGGGATCGTTTTATTGCCATGGAGCTCATGGAGAAGAGCCTTTTTGATGTGATTGAAGAGCGACAAGGCGTGCATTTTGCATTGCCTGTAGCCGTTGACATCATTGTGCAAATAGCACAGGGGATGCGCTATCTACATGACCAGGGAGTCGCACATCGTGACCTTAAGCCGCAAAACGTGGTTGTGAATAGGTTGGCCTTTACTCATCTCCTGGATCAATATTACTGTGTGAAGTTGGTTGATTTTGGACTGTCCAAGACCAAGGTTGAGATGTCCAAATCGGACACAATATCATTTCGAGGCATTGGCACTACAAGGTATAGGGCTCCTGAGGTTCATCCCAAAGCACACCTTGATGGTTTGGGAAAGGCCAAGTGGTTTAGAGTGGATGTCTATAGCTTTGCTATGACTTGTGCCCATGTTTTGTCTTTGAAGGCACCTTTTGAAGACATGGATCAGTTGAGTGAATTGTATGCAAGCCTATTGAAGGGGAAGAGGCCACAACTTCCTTCAGGCTTGCCAGGGGAATTGGTTGATATTTTAGTAGAGTGTTGGGATTTGAATCCTCTCCTGAGGCCTTCTTTTGACGACATCTGCAGAAGGTTGTCTTCACTTAGACGTGGGTACCCTTGAAACATTCTTGGGCTAAGAGAAATGGTAAAGGAATGGGCAATTCAAGAATGAGGGCAGTTTCCTAGCAACAAGTCTAAGTAGTTACTACATTGCTCACATTCACTTTTCGTGATAGAGATGATAGTGCATGTGATCAGTAACTTGGGGATTTGATTCATATCAACAAAGCATTTGAAATTTGTTACTAGTCTATTTCTTCAAAAGATCTTTGTTAGTTTCTTTACATGAGAAAGAGTTTTTTTCTTTACATGAGCATGATAGTAATGTGTTGATTACATGTAGCATTGGCTATTTCAAACATGAAATTATAGACTCCTAGTGTATTGAAATGGGTGATAAAGAAACTAAATGAATTTGACTTACGGAGTACCTTTTTTGCCATTAAATGGGTGAGTGACATTGATTTCTGTCATTCAAATTCTTGTTTTGCAATCTTGCTACAATGCCTATAGTAGAAACTCCCAAATGCACCATTGACCCAAAAGCGCTATTTGCATGAGGTGAACATCTTGCTCATGGATATCTACTTCTACCAAAAAAATGATTTTAGAACATCTACCCAAAAAATTGGACTAATAACTTTTTCATGGAATATCCAAATGAAACATTTTTTGGTGCTTTGAAACTCTCTTTTAATTGCCAACAAGAAAATATACAAATATGATGAGTCTAATAATAGTAACTATGGTCTAATAGAAAAATGGCGCTTTGGGGAGTTCCTACTTTACTCAAATTGTATCTTGGATTGATGATAAGTGACTTGTTAATATCTAATTTTCATGTCATTAGAAACTGAATAGAGATAACTAATTCTATCTGCTATGAATTTGATCTTGAAGATTTGTTTTACTCCTATTAGGTACCTTCTTATTCTTCATAAATAAGACTTCAATGATTTGCAATTACCTAGTCTACTACTGGTGCTGTGAAATATGCCATTTATACAAACCATAAAAGCCCAAACATCGTTTTTTGGTAACGTAACGATTTTGGGCAGCTCACTATGAACCAATTTAATTTATTTTTCTTTAAAATTTTCACACAACATGTGACCAAGGAGTAACTTTAAGGCCTAACAATTTTTATAACTTTTAACTTCATGGTTAAAAAAAATTTGTATGATATGTAATTTTCATTGTTTGGCGGGCAGCTCAAAAAATCTTAAAAAATCATTTTTTTTTAAAACCAAAATTTGAAATTGGTTTTCTAGACTAATATATAAATGGAAAACTTTGAATCATTCCATTTTGATTAATGAGATAAAAGTTACGAGGAGTTTTAGTTTGCGGGCAGTTATAGATTCTCTTCTCTAAAATAAACTTTGAAGTCCTTTATTTAACTCAGTTTTCAATATTTTTTGAAAAAAATTAAATCATAGGATGTAGATTGTTTATTACATTATTTAAAACTATTGGAATAGGCATTTTTCAATTCCATAACTAAATTCTTAACAATTTAGTATTTTGAATTATTCTCTATTTTTTTCTACTTACTATTTTTTTCTATATGTTGTACAATTCCAAATGATCTGAAATTTTTCAAGCATGTAGCCAACTTGCTTTGAAGAATGAATCCAAAGAGTAACTACCATTTTAGACATTTTTTCATACAAATGTGACCTTGTGAAGTGTAGCTGCTCAATTTTTTGCAGGGCCAAAAAAAGGATTTTTGTCAAATGATTCAAATGCTAATATCTTCCAATCTATACAGTAGAAATTCCAAAAAAAATTCTACATCTTCTCAAATAAGCTTACTACAAGATCCTATAGTTACATGTGTTCAAAAACGTTTTTTTTTCTAAAATTTGGTACTTGGACTAAAAATGGCAGTTTTGGAGCATTTTTTGTAAAAACATAATGATAAACATTTAGGGATTAACAAATATTACCATCTTGGATTTGATCTTGGTTGCCCTCCCAAGCTTTTGGTCTTTAAATGATCCAATCTAACAAATATAAGGGCTTAGTTGTCCTTATGATGTTGCTTATAATTGTTTTGCTATAAAGGTAGATTGTCAACTTAGACCTTGCACTACAAGAGAAATGGGTGTTTTAAGTGAGTTTTTAAGTATAGTCCTAGACATATGATTTTAAGTAATGACCTTTACGGAGATTTTCAGCAAAATTTTACTTAAAACATATGCATTTTAAATAAAATTTTGCTGAAAATCTCTTTAAAGGTCATTACTTAAAATCATATGTTTAGGATTATACTTAAAAACTCACTTAGAACACCCCTTTCTCTTATAGTGTTGCAACAATATGTTTTACTACAAATCTTTGGAGAAAATTTGAAGTACTTTGAAGATGGTCCTTAGGCCATCCTTCCATGTATCAATCAACTCATTAGAAAACAAAGCATTTATCAACTTTACACATGTTATTACTTAGATGTCAAATTCTTGATAGTTTTCTATAGCCACTTGCCATTTACACTATTTGGATTTGCTTAATGCAAGTTTTCCGCTAAAAGTTGTGACCAGTCTGATTTGATAAAAGCAAGTTTGGTATTGGTAAATTTGATGATATGGACTATTAAAAAAATAGTCTTCATGTATTATTTTTAAATTCAAGTGTATAGACCAATTTGGTTTTGAAAAAGATTGATAATAGTACAATTTACATTGGTAAACTAAGACTGCAAAGTTAGCTTCTTGAGAAATGCTAGTAAATTTACTAGAAAAATCTTTGCTACGAACATCTTCATGTTTGATATTTGAAGGATGTTGAGGCGAAAAAGTGTCCGATGGATGACTTTCAAGATAACTATAGACATGAACAATGTACCTATTTTTTTGGAAAAGTACCTTGGTGATAGGGTTTGCTTAATACAAGTCTTACTTAAGGATCCGATAAGTCTTATTGAAGTCTTACTTTGCAAGAACCACCAATCCTATTTTGCATCGTGGATAGCATGATTGACTTGTCATTTGCTACAACTTTTGAAGCATGAACCCGATGAACTTGATTTCTTTTGTTGGAGATGGATGTTTCCATTGTAATCACAACTTTTGTTTTTTTAAATAAAAAAATCATTTTATATTTCAAAGTCCATTTTGCTAATTTGTCACACTTTCAAGTTTAGGGAGTTTGAGTACTCTCTATGGCTTAGGTGAAATCTAAAAACGACGTTTGAATATTGTATACGAAAACTATGATAGATCAAAATTCTAATGATACCTTTTTTAAACCAATACCGACCATAATTTTGATGTCCTACTTTTGAACATTCTACAATTAATATCCATTTATTTATCTAAATTTATTAGAGCTAATTCCTAAATATGCATTCTGTAATTAGTTATCCAACTTTTAGCCCCTAAAAGCTTTGAAGTCCATATTATGAGTGATGCTTGAACTTTTATCCCCTAAGGTCCCAAGGCCCTTTTTTCATCAAAAACCACTTATCAAATTGCCATTTCTATTACAAAGAGCAAAAAACTTTACAAATTGCTTTTCTGAATTTTTAACTGTAAGATCTTACACAATACTAGTATAAGAATGTGTAGAAGGAAACTTATAAACTTTCACCGCATAGATTGCAAGACATTTTTGTTTAACCCCTAAAGTCCCAAGGCCTTTTCCCATCACAAACCACTCAAAATTGCCATTTCTATAGCAAAGAGCAAAAAAAAATTTCAAAATGTTTTTTTTGCATATCTAACTATAGGATCTTGCACTAGACTAGTGTAAGAATGTATGGAAGAAATTTCAAAAACTTTAACTGTGTAGATTGCAAGATATTTGCATTTAAAGTGAAGGAAATAAGTTTTTTGCACCTTGCTCACCTACATTTTTTGGCTTTGAACCTTTTTAACTTAAAATTGTTGCTCTACTGATTTTGAATTTCTAATTTTATATGATGAAGAATTGAGTTGAGAGTTTAGGAAAAAAAGTTAAAAAAAAACACGCTTAGTTTTCATTCATTAAAACTTGTTAAGTAGAAATAGGTTCAAGATTGAAGGAAAAAAATAAACCTTTAATAGCTCTAAGATGGAATTGAAATCCAATAATCCCAACAGTGAGATTGTTCTAGCACGCAAACTTATTCTTGTCTAACAATTTTTTTTGAAAAATTGTAAAAATTGCATTAAAAAATGGATTCATTAAGTTATTTTTTCCAAAAGATGCTTAGATTGCCCGAAATACAAAAATGTCCATAACTTTCTCATTAGTAGTCCAAATAGAACGAATCAAAGCTTCAAACGTAGATAAAAATATAATCTATGAGAAACAAATTTTTAAAGTTTTTAATTCATAGTTTTTTGAGGGGGTTTTCTGTCCACTGAACTAAAAAAAGGACTTTTTGTGCCATAACTTTTGCTCCCGGGCACCACTTGATATAAAAATTATATTTTCGGAAAGCTAATGTGTTTTTCTATCTTTATAAAAAAAATTCAGAAAATCATGACAAATATTGAGACCATAGGAGCCTTCCCAAAATTCATTTTGTCCCTCCAAGGGACAACAAGACTTTAGGGATTAAAGTGAAGAAAATAGGTTTCTGAGCACATTCTGTAACTAGATTGTTTGAATTTGAATCATCTTAACTTATAATATTTGCACTAGGATTTTGAATTAAATTTTTTTTGTTGAAGATTTGAGTTGAAAGTGTAGGAAATAAAGTTCAAAAAAATAATACGTGATTTTCATTCTTTAAAAAATTGTTAGGTATATTGAAGTTGGTACAAGATTAAAGAACAAACTAGATTGTCAATAGCTTTGAAATGGAATTGAAACATACTAATCCCAATAAAGAGATTTTTTTAGCAAGAACACTTAACCTTGCAGAATTCTTTTTTTAACTTGTGAAAATTGAATTCAAAAACAAATCCAATATATTATTTTCTTAAGAAGTTTCTATGATTACCCCTAAACAAGAAGCTCCATAACTATCACATCACTAATCCAAATGGAATGAATCAAAGCTTTCCAGGAAGACAAAAATGTAATCAATGAGAAACAAAAAATCATTTTTTTTCTTCAAGTTTTTGTGATTAATTTTGCTACCCAATCCCCCCCCCCCGATTTTGAGCTTGTTATGACATAACTTTTGCTCCTAGGCACCAATCAAAATAAAAAAATATTCCTTGAAGCTAATGTGTTTTGCTACAATAAGAAAAAATGTCAAAAAATCACCTCAAAAATTGAGGTCATAAGAGACTACCCAAAATCCATTTTGTCTCCAACAGAACAATGTGAGACTTTAGGGGGTTAAATGTCATCTTTTCTTAACGACCAATTCAATGAACTTTACAACAAGAATATGTACACACACATACATAAATATGAGGAAAAATGAGAAATTTAACCCTTGAAAGGCTTGATAGCCCTTTGAGGCCGTACAGTATGTTATGAATATGGTGGTATTTCATAATAAAAACATTGACCAAATATTTTTCAATACAAAATAAATTAATGATTATGATAGTACATAAATAACAATGTACATAGATAACAATGTATTACAATTCATATATTGAACTACAATAAAAGAGTTATAAGACTAAATACAAGTCGTATACATGGATTCCAAAGGGCCGTAAGGGTTAAAAATATATTTTTTTTTAACCCTTAAAGGACATTTCATGTTCGAGCTTGGTCAAACTGTTTTAGATTTCTACATTAAAACACATATTTCAAAAATTTAATATTTTTCACATGTAGTATTATATGTCCAAAATGTAATCTCATTTTTTCATAACTAAAAACATCAAATTCAATTTTATATGATTTTTAAAAGAAATTTCTTTATAAAAATCATAGTAATTACAAAAATGCTTAAAATAGTATGAAATTTTTAAAGAAAATCGAAATAATAGTGACAAAAATCATGGAATAATTGATGTACTCCTTCAGCTCATACCAAGAGAAATTTGATAGAAAAAGTCCCAAAAAGATGTATTTTTGAGCTTTCAAGATGCTATCTTCAAAGTGTCACAAAAATTACAATTTTAACAATTTTGAAAAAAAATTCAAATAGAGTATGAAAATAGATTATTGAAATTACATTTTCTTTGTTATGCTTGAAAGCATTTAAAATCAAGAACTATGTGAAAAAGGCAAGTTTGACTTTCAAACAAGCCCGCGGGGCTTGTAATGTCCTTTAATCCTTAAAAGACGAAGGGGTGACCCTCGAGAGCCTTCCTTTCCATTACCATGTGAATCATTGCCTTAACAAAATGGAAAAGCACTCATTGGAAATTGACCTACTGTAGAAGACCTTCCCTTTTCACAACAAAATTCCAAGGATGAATAGTTGCACTTCTATCCACATGCAAAGATGCAAAGATTCATCGGACGCCAAACGTCCTCCGCGTCATTCAAGGATTAAGGGTTAAATCCAAGCTTTCAAGGGTTAACATTTGGCATCATAGAATTGGAGTTGAGCCAATGACCCAATGCCGAATACCCACAACCCAGCAAACATACCACCCTGATTACCGTGGATCCGACCTTTCACCGTACAACCCACACCGCAGTATCACTACTGTAGTCCTGCCTCCCTCCTCGCACACCCGTCCTCCCTGCTTCCGCAACAGCGCCGATCCGAGTTCAGATTATTGTTGGGAATACTCACGCTACATCAACAATTAGTCCGTCTTTCACAAGAAAAATAAAAAAACTCGAGCAAGATGTTTTTCCACATCTACTTAGACAGGAACATGCAGCTGCACCCTCGTCATTTCGGACCTCACTTGCGCGACAAGCTCATTGCGAAGCTCATTCAGGATGTTGAAGGCACTTGCAGGTACGCATTTGTTCCTCGGACGGCCTCCACAGTGATCAAGGTTTTTTTATTAGGTCGAAGGGTTTTGCGAAGAATTTAGGGTTTTTTTGGGTGAGGTTAGGCGAAGCTTTCAAGGATGGTTTTTAGCTTCTGTAATGGAATGGGACTTTTAGGTTTTCAGTTGATACTTTGCAAATCCGAGCGGGTTTTAGGTGGACTGTTGATTTTTTTTGGTCTTGCGGAGCACTTGGATGGTTTCGTATGTAGCTGGTTTAGGGTTTCCGCTTGGTGAGAATCGTAGGGCAAAGTCGTATGTTCTGTCCGTTATATACGCCAGCTTCTAATATCGCGCTTTCTCTTCACTCTGTGGGGCGTTTTTTTAAATAATCTTTGAGTTGCGTTTTCTGGTATTGGGTCCATTTGGAAACCCTATTCCCACATCTCGTTTGAAGACCTGCATTACATTATGAAATATTTACCGGTATATAAGGTAGAGGATACTTTTTGGTCACTCTTAGCAATTTATCCAATATGTAGGAGTGTGATATTGGAGACACCAGTATACTGCAGCAGAGACATCACTTTGGATACAAGAGCTAAACCTGTTGATGTCAAATTTTCATCTCTATCTATGAACTTCTTATGCAATTTCAAAGTGGGAGGTTGTAGAACACTCGAAGTGACAGTAGACCACCCCATTTCCATTCAAAGATTAGGGACCATCGACCAATTCAGTCAAGTTATGCTTATACAACTTGGTAATTGAAGGCTAACCAAGCTGAGGAATAGATGAATTGCTGTTGGTAACAGGAGTCTGTGTAGGATACGGCATTAGGTTTTGATATCGTCCGCCTTGTTTTGTCATGGAACTGAAGGATTGTGTGCCTTTTACAGTGGCCGGCACGGATTTGTCGTGGCAGTGACTGCAGTGGAGACTATCGGCTCGGGCCTCATCCGTGATGGAACAGGCTTCGTGACCTTTCCTGTCAAGTACCAGTGCGTGGTTTTTAGACCCTTCAAAGGCGAGATTCTGGAGAGCGTGGTCACTATGGTGAACAAGGTATCATCAATGACATGTTATCCCTTGATAGCACAATTTATTGTCTCTATCCCAAGGGGCAAGTGTAAGCAACGGTTTGAAAATGTAGAAAGCCGTGGTGTCCAATAAGAATGAGGCTTGTGACATGTGGTTGTAGGAAAAGTGCCATTCTTAACTTGTTGAATCTGATATTTTAATTTTTCAATATGCAAGGATCATACTGAGGATTACATGGCGCCACAAATGTGAAAATTTTACATTTCTGTTTGGGTTAAATACGCGTACTCAAAAAAACCAAGCCGATATGATTATCTGAACATAACCTGGGAAATGCAGATGGGTTTCTTTGCCGAAGCTGGTCCTGTACAGATCTTCGTATCTAATCATGTAAGCTTTCTGATTTCTTCTTCGGGGAATAGAAAGGTCCTTAAAACTGTCACTCCTGTCTTCCTAACCAAGACTGTTGTGCACTTGGCTAAACTTTTTTGGCAGTGTGCGGTGGAACTTTGAGCTGTTAAGGCTGAGTTTAGAGTGTTCAGCTCTCCATGACTAGAGATGGTTCTCGTTTTCCTTTCACTCGAAAAGTCCTCATCCTCTACCTTATGTTTTGACAGTTGATACCAGACGATATGGTATTTCAATCAGGAGATGTACCAAGTTATGAAACTTCAGATAGCTCGGTATGAAGTCTACCTATTTCGCACAGATATTTTAATGTTGAAGTTACTATGTTTTCATTTTTGCTTCGCGTAATTCAGAGACTTTTTGTTTGAGTCTCTGTATTCCTAGAAAATATCTGGCAGGTGGCACAATGTCTTAGTATAGTTCATTCCTGGCTTGTATACTTAGACTGGCCAGCCCTCGTTGCGCAGGTGAGGATACAAAAGGACAGCGAAGTGCGGCTCAAAATTGTTGGCACCCGTGTTGACGCCACCGAGATTGTGAGTTTTCTTCGTTGCCATTGTGTTTTAGTGTTTGTGTGGAATACAAATAGCCTATGAATTCTTTCCTGGTTACGATAACTGCAGCTTGATTTCTTGAGACATGTAACCCATCCTGAACACGGGTCTGCTTACCAAAGAAGCGGTGATCTAATTCACATTGTGTAGCGCTAGTTTTCTGGGTCAACTGAAATTGACTGGCTTTGTTGCTTCTCCTTGTTTGATTACTGATTTCATAGGCTTTTCTATGCAGTTCTGTATTGGCACAATCAAGGACGACTTTCTAGGGCTTATTGGCGATCCTGGGGGAGCCACCTGATAGAGATTTATTTTTCATTTTAATTATTTTAATACAGTTGCCTGAGTAGCCATCCTTATGAAGCTACCACCCTCAACTTGTTGAGACCTAGCTGGTTAGGCGTTGTTAGGCGTTGTGGACCTGGTGGACACGAGCTTAGCTTAATTCGCCGCGTGTAGACTTGAAGGTAAAATGTGAAAATATGAAATTAAAGATGTTTAAATGTCATGGACAACTTATAATGTATGGTAGAGGAGCTTATTTTGGATGCTTGCAATGTGATTTACAAATGAAAATACACTACATTAGAGGGACCAAATTAGAATTGAAGTACCAAAAATTTGCATAGATTTTTTAAGATGTATAAACGAATATGTCATGGATATGCTTGGGTTTGACATCTTCAACTCATTCATACACTTTAGAAGGTGAACTGTTGGAAGCTTGGAGTTCTTGACCGAAATATAAATATGATGTAAAGATGTGATCTACAATTTCTTGAAGCATGCATCGAAAAAAAACAGTGAATGTTCAACCTCTTCACGATAATCTTTGAACTAACCATTGATGAAATTTTGAAATTTAGATGAAAATCGTATGATTAGGGATACTAAAAAAAAGTGTAGATCATGCTATATTGATTATATTTGAAATATTGTGAACTTTTGTATTAGTCTGTCTCTTAAATTTGCATAATTCCAAAATTAATGTCTCTCAAATTTGCATAATTCCAAAATGAATGCAAGTGAGCATATTATTGCACTGAAGGTGCAGTAGTTGAATTACTCTGTGTAATGGTAAAGAATTGAACAAAATCCAATAAATTTTCAAAAGCATATCCCTTGGAGACTAGGAAATAGTTTAAATTTTCATAAGTGTAAAAATGTATTATATAATACAACTCAAATAACAATTTTATAATGATTTTCAAACAAAAGTTGTGAAAATGTAATCCATACATTATATCCATACAATTAGATCAACCACTACACTAATCAATATTTTCCAACAAAATTTGAAACCAAGATTTGAAAATAAGAAATTTATTTTAGAGACTATCTAAATAGTCAGTTATAATAACTTTAAAAATGTTTTTCCGATATCCAAATTTTAATCATTCATCTTTTTTATTTGTATATTTTGTTTAGCTTCTTACACAAATTATTGGATTATAGATATAGAAACAGATGTTGTTGACCATTTGAGCATCAGGATATTAAAAAAGATAATCTATTCAAAACAAAAGTGCCAAACTTGAAATTATAAACCTAGGACTATGGCTTATGAATAAGGTACTAGGGTGCTCTAAAAGTGACCCTGTTCTAAAAGCAACCACTAATACAAAGGTACATTTAGCTTTCTTCAATCTACCAATAGTGTACATTTCAAGAGGTGGTCACTTTTTGTGGCTATAGTACGTTTCAACTTCAAAAATTTGTAATTAATTCTACAAAGGTCCAAAAAAAATGAAACGACTAAGATTAGATACCAATTCCATTTTTTTTCCTATAAAAATTAACTGAAATTTATTTCAAAGGTACTCATCTCCCCCCCAAAATGCAATCAGCTCTTACCCTTCATCGCCGAAGGGGACAGGAAGTGTCCTCTTACACTATAACAATCCAATTTGAAGTGCTGTAACTTTTGCATCTAATGTCCAAATTTAATAAAACTTGTTGTAAAAGTTGTGCATACTAGTCTAGTTTGTGTGGTAAAATTTTTAGATCAATCCAAGACAAATTGCAACTTTGGTGGCTTGTATCTTTTTCATCAAATGTTCATTTTCAATAAAATTTGTTGGATTTTGTTTCCCTTAAGGTCTAGTTATTGAGGTAAAATTTTCATGTGAATTCAAGCTATTTTGAAAGTTTGATAGCAATTCAAAGTTCAAAATCTAGATATTTTTGTATAATAGTGAACTTTGGCGGCTCATAACTTCTTCATATATAGTCCGTTTTCAATATTTTGTTGTAAAAGTTGCGCATACTAGTCTAGTTTTTGTGGTTAAAATTTCATATTGATTCAAGAAGTTATGAGTGATTGAGAAGCATTTTAGTAGAAAGAGGTTCAGCTATAGATGTGATTTTTTGCTACTTTTTTCACAATTTTTTAACATTTCAAATCCATTTTGCAAACACAATAAGTCATTTGAATGATATTTTTTTCACCAAACAGTTTACATTCTGTTTTTTAATCACTTGGCAGTTTGATATTTTTTTCATTTGAGTAGGTTTAGAAATTGAATTTCACCACCAAATGTGTTTTTAAGAAAATTTCAGCACCTTTTTTCAACACTAAAACATTATAATTTTTCAATCTATACAATCAAATGACCCCAAATTTGTTCCACACCATCTGCAACATGCACACAACAAGATTGTATAGTTGAGATTTTCATACCTTACTGAAATTTAGACTTTTAACACTTGCAAAGGCACGATGCTTTTAAGCATGTTTGGACCTTAGGTGATGAAGGGTTAAAAGGTCACTTTAAGAGCAAACTACCTTACCTTGCTAAGTGAGTGATTCACATTGTTCATAAATTGGTTCTTTTACAACCTGCACAACTTGATTTGCAGTCATTCTAAAATGGTTTTTCTTTGGTTTTGTTCAATGCTACGCTAAATTCCATATGAACAATCCACAAACTCAGCTCATTTATCTTAAAAATATATATCCAAGATAATTACACTTTTTATACTTAAAAGCATCAAAATAAGAAAGAATGTGAGAATGATTCTTATTATTGAATTATCTCTCTAATTATCTTAATTTTTGTTAGCTATTGAAGGCCATAAAAAAAAAAATTCAAATTCCCTCAATGTATATGTTTTGGACACCATATGAAAAAATTACGAGTCTTCAAAGTGTTAATTAATTATAAGGATCGAATATGGTGTCTATACTTATATCAGATCCATCATGTCATATAATTTAGTAAGAAGATGGATCATGCCTTCTCACCCTTGGTATGGGTTGTTGAAATGGCAAGTTGTTAGAAAGTCAATGTTTTGGTGTGGATAAAGGATTGTCTTCTTTATAGGCCTTCTTTTTGTTTCACTCAACAATATTCCTTTCAAAGCATATGACCCAACTACATTTTTTTTCTTCAAGATTGGTAGCTTCATGTCTTTAATTTTAGCTGCTAGATGAATTGGCCATGCGACAATCCCTCCCTTCCATTTCATTTACAATTAGCATACAAAATAATTGAGAAAACAAACATTGTTGATCACAAGAACATTCATAATTGCATCACTTATGAATTGTGGTGTTGCCACTAGTACAAAATCACCATCCTTTTTAAAAATTAGATTTGGTGAAATTTTGGTTCCTTAGGGTTTTTTTTGCCTTTTTTGGTTTGATTCTATTAAAATTTGTTAATACTTGTTGAAGCATTTTATTTTTTTATAGATTTTAACGTACTTATTAAATATAACTGGAATGCAAACCCTAAACTTTTTAATAAAATCAAGCTATTTCACAAGAACTTTTAGACAACTTTATGAAATAAAACTTTGTTGTGATTTATAGGGAGGTCTTATTTTGCTGAAAATGATCTTATAAGGGTTTCTTCATTCAAAGAGATTTGAGGGCTCCAAGAGCCTGCGAGTTATCAGGCCCTGGGAACTCTGGGAACGCCCTGGGAGCAGTAATCTGACATGGCCAAGACTGTACCACATCAGAAAATAATAATAAATTAATTTTTAAAAAATATTTTAATAATATATATTTTTTTAATTATTTTTATTTTTTAATTATTTTTATATTTTGACTGTTCTCAGCTGCGGGAACAGCCTGAAATGGCCCTTCGCAGCCCTCAAATTTCTTCTAATGAAAGAAAATTATGGACTCTTGAGATTCAATCATTTGCAATAGGGTTTGCAATTGGCTATCAACAATATAAAAGCCTATATTTTGAAGTTTAGGCACATTAAACTTTCAGTTGCAATTACTAGGAAAAAACACTCTAGATTTTTTAAACAATGTTTTTTTTTCTTTCTTGTAAAATGAGTGTTTTTAATAAGCAATCACTACCCCCTGGTATGTGCCGCTTTTCTAGGAAAGCAATCCTTCTCCCAAAGGTACGGGGTCATTTTGCCGAGTTCCATTAATATCTTAACAAAAGGATCCTATGGTTAAATTTCACAAGGGAAAAAACTAAATTCCAGGGAAATGTCTTGAACGCAGTTAAGATTCTACAGGGCAGGATGGTAAAGCATAGGGACTAGATAGAATCAGGTTTTATACACTTAGTAAGAATCCCCCTTTGTTGATGTCTTTGGTGTTATTTCTATATTGATGTCCCACTCTAGACAATCAGTAGCATTAGTAAGGGAGAGGAGCAATCTAAGAGAGAGCACAACTATGGTCTTAAACCTAAATGACCATTGTTTGATTGAGGATAAACAAAAATTCAAGTAGGCTCCTGTAGGGCATTGTAACAAAATCCGAGGAATCAATGGAGGGTCATTGCAAGAATGACCGGTACTGTAACATTGTCACAAAACGATTGCGGATGCTTCTTTTTGCTATAATGTTTGCAGCATGACTCGCATGAATTTGAAATTTTTATTGGAGATTCCTCTCTTGAGTTTAATCATATCTCATATTTTTCAGAAATTCTCAAAAATCATTTTATATTTAAAAATTATTTAAACTAATATGTCACGTTTTGAGTTTTAAGGGGTTTTAGTACTATGGAGTACTCAAATTTAATGATTTGGAACTGAAATTTCTATGGTCTATTTCCATAGTAGGAATTCATGTTTCTACAAAGGGGCATTAAAAAATATTATATTTTATATCCTCTACGTCCATGCAAAGAAGGCTCCCTAGCGCGCGCAATTCTGAATGTTGAAGATGCTTTCAAGATAATTTTTTTGGTGAAATCTCTTCAAAATAAAGTCTATCCAAATGGCCAATTTTTAGTTTCTCTGAAAACTGTTTTTCCTATTTTGTACAAATTACAACGTCAAACTATGTATTTTCTTCAAATTTTCAGCTTTTTTCTCTTGTGAATAACTTTTTACCTTGATTTTTTTTAGGTCTGAAATTTTGGTGATATGCTATTTCTAGTGTTATACTAATTATCCTTATTTTATTTTATTTTTAAAAATTCATATGCAAAAGCTTGTAGTACTGGGAGTACTGGGAGTACTGGCCAAAATGGAACAAAAACGGAAGGTCATTCTTGCAACGACCCTGGAGCGATGGACGGAGTTAAAGCTGGCCTAGATATGGGTTTTTCTGATAAAATCTACTACATAGTTTGGATCAATTTTGAATTAACTCTTGTTTAGGGATCTCATTCTGTAGCTGCTATAAATATTCTTGACGCCATTTTTGTTGGGTTTTATATGGCTTTCCTTGCAACAACAATTGGGTCAAAACTAATTGGTTCATAGTGTGTAGATATTGTGAAAGCGTATGCTTTTCTTTTTTTTAGAGAATTGTATATAGTTTGGATATATTTAGATGACACGGATTACTGGAGAAAGGAATAAAGGCTTTGTCCAATTTGAATTTACAGGGCGATTTGCAAGTAAACTCTAGGGCAACAATAGAAGCAGTAGCAGCAATAAGTGATGGACTAAAAGAAGATGGGAATGCCACAGTGGCCACACTGCACTGCAAGTGTCATTGTCTTTGGCGACGTCAAGTGTCATGACGCAGGCAAAAAAAGAGAAGAATCCCACCATTCCCAATCATTCTGGTAGGAAGGAGCTTCTTTCTCTGATTTGTAATTCATTTGTGTAGTTGATGATTGTTTAGCAGCTCTTTGTAGATTAGTAAGTTGGGAATATTTAGGAGTTCATATCAAGTCTCTTGAGTGGTAGAAGACTTTGAACCTTTTGACAACTAATTGGTAGCCCCTAAAAGACTAAGAATTCTTTGTTTTTAGATGACCAATTTGATTCACAGTCATGATGATAGGAAGGAAATTATTTTTCAACTATTAGTTTTGTTTTGGTGAAGTATTAGCCCTTGAAGGACTAATAGCTATAAAAGACCAACTTGAATGATCATATTTGTGAAAGATTTTAGATGGAGCTTGATTTAATATTACCAGAGTCAGTGAAGAACACTAGATAGTTTAGTGGAAAAATAATATGAAATTTTGGAAAAGAAACTCTTTATTTGATTCCTCAAAACTGCCAAAAAGACATTGGGCCAGATTGAGCCTCTTGGTCTTTTAGGATTACAAGCTCTTTGCAGATATTTTTAAGTTGGAAATGTGAAGAGGGCTTTGTTGGAGAAAGCACATGAAGTTTCTAATATAACAATTATGGACAATGCACTTGACTCCGAAATTGGAGAGCCCATGCTGCCACCAGATCTTCCAATCTTTGCAGAAACTAGTAGTCCTATCATGGCCCGAGTATGGTTTTTCTGATTAGATCTTTTGCATAGTTCGGATCAATTTTGAATTAACTCTTGTTTGGAGATATCATTTTGTAACTGCGGTAATTAAATATTCTTCACACCATTTTTGGTGGGCTGTAGACATCATTGTCATATTAGGCACGTGAAGAACTTAAGATTAGCGGACGTCCTAGATGGGCGGACGGTTTGGACGGACCGGACAAACTAGACGGATGATGTAATTACCTTAAAATAATCATTTTAGGCAGATTAGGATAACTAGATGTCCCGGGCGGGGGGGGGGGGGCAAATCAGACAATTTCATTGAACGGTGTGTCTAATGTAACAACTATGACTTTATATGGCTTTCTTTGCAACAGTGATTGGGTCAAAACCAGTCGGTTTGTAGTGTGTAGATTTTATAAAAGCGTGTGCTTTTTTTCTTTTTAAAGAATTGTGTATAGTTTGGATATATTTAGTAACACAAACTATTAGTGTGTCTATTTTTGTGATGCAGGCACCCAACATTGTGATTTTTCGAGAGAGATGGGATTCTTCAAAGATTGGGAGCAGCGTAGCAAGAGGTAAAGAATATAGTGTAGGTGAAGCAAGACTAGTTGTTGAGCATGGCTATGGAAAGGTGGGAGGAGGAGAAGAGGATCTCACTACACAGGTGGATCAGCAAAAGAAGACCATCTTAGATTTGAACTCACAGATGTTTAGTTGTGTGGTGTGTTTTATTGCGTTGAAGTATTGTTGGTTGCTATGGTGTCATAGTTGGCCACATTGGTAGATCGTAAGATGGAGCTGAAGGACAAGATGGAAGCTATGAAGGGAAAGCTTGAGGTACATTTTATTTTGGTTTACATTTCATTGAGTTCTTGAAGAGTTTTTTATTTGAATTTTTTTTAACCAATTGTGTTTGATGTTATTCAAGTTGTGAGCAAAAGAATACAACTAGTAATACAAGAGGGGCTAAACTTCCGCTTCTTGGAGATAGAGCAAGATCATAGGGATCTAAGGAGGGGGATTCCATAGCGCTTATACTACGCCTATGGTTGTCTTTTTGGTTTTACCATTATTTGTATTTTGGTCTTCCTGGCTATACTTTGTGATTCTCACTACAAGAGAATGGGGTCTTTTAAGTAGTGTCCTAGACATCATGTCTTTTAAGTAATGTCTTTTAATGCGTCTTTTAAGTAAAATTTTACTGAAAAGACGGTCTTTTCAGTAAAATTTTACTTAAAAGACGCATTAAAAGACATTACTTAAAAGACATGATGTCTAGGACACTACTTAACCCCTAAAGGACCGAGGTCTTTTTTCTGCCAAAAAACACTGAAAACTGCCATTTCTATAGCAAAAAGTAAAAAAAATTGAAAATTGTTTTTTTTTCACATCTAACCATAGGATCTTACTCCTAACTAGTATGAGAGTGTGTGGAAAAAATTTCAGAATTTTTGACCGCACAGATTGCAAGATATCTGCGTTTAAAGTGAAAAAAATAAGTTTTTCAGCACATTGCGGGACTAGTTTTTTTGGCTTTAAACATTTTTAACTTAAAATTTTTGCACTACAGTGTTTTGAGCTTTAAATCTTTAAAGTGGAGAATTGAGTTGAGAGTCTAGGAAAAAAAAGAAAAAGAAAAAGAAATTAATTATCATTCTTAAAAAAATTGTTAAGTAGAAGTAGGTACGAGATAGAAGAAAAATCTAAAATATTAATATCTCTTAATTGGAATTATAATGCACTAATCCCAACGGTGAGATTATTCTAGCAAATAAACTAAATCATGCAAAAAAAGAAAATTTGAAAAATTTGAAAAATTGCATTCAGAAATGAATCCTACAAGTTATTTTTTTCAAGAAGATGCTCTAACTGCCCGAAAAACAAGAATGTCCATAACTTTCTCATAACATATCCAAATGAAATGAATAAGAGCTTTCCAGATAGACAAAAATATAATCTACGAGAAAAAAAATATTAAAAAAAAAAAATCAAATTTTTGTCCATTTTTTTTTTGCTGCCCGGGCTGCCCGCCGTCCCTTGTTTTGAGCTTATTTGGTCATAACTTTTTTTCCCGGGCACCGATTGTGAAAAAAATTATATTACCATAAAGCTTATCAATTTTTCTATCTCCAAAAAAAGTTTCAAAAAATCACAAGAAAATTTCAGCCCGTAGGTACCTGCCCGAAAACGCATTTGTCCCCCGAAGGGACAACGGTCCTTTAGGGGTTAAAAGACCCCATTCTCTTGTAGTGTCTTGATGGATTTCAATCAATTTTAGTTGGATTTCAGTCAATTTTAGTTGGATTTCAATCAGTAGTGGTGCAAGGTGAGCAAACCTCATGAAAATGTACAATTAAGCTCTTGTATTGAACGTGTATGCAAAGCTCATCTTTGGATTCCATTGGTTTTATTTTAGCTGCATTAGCATTTTATTAGAATGATGCTTTCTTTATAATTTAGATCAGTCAAATGTGTTGAAATGAATAGAGTAGCTTGTCTAATTGGTTTTGAGTGTGTTGAAAATTCTTCCAAGTTGTTCTACCATAGCTTCAAACACTTGCACTATTGATGCCAGTTGGTAGGGAACATCATTGTTACATTGGGCAAGTTAGGAACTTATGATCATAGAGACGGGCGGACACATCGAACGGTTTGGACGGACAATGTGATTACCTTAAAATAATCACATTGGGCGGATTAGGATCATATGATCACAGAGACGGGCGGACACATCGGACGGTTTAGACGGACAATGTGATTACCTTAAAATAATCACATTGGGCAGATTAGGATCACTAGATGTCCCAGGCGAGCGAGCAAATTGGATGGTTTGGATGGACAGTCTGTCTAATGTGACAACTATGGTAGGAAACGATATCAACATTGACGGCTTTGGAAGTCTTACACTTGAACTGCTTTCTGCTTTGCTCAGATACTTCTCTCATTGAGTGAAAGTGAAATATCTTATAATTAGATCCAAACAATGGTAGAACATGCAAGGGTCTCAACTTGAATTCCTGCACAAGACTGAGGAGATATAATACTTTAACCTGCTTAATCCTTAATGGAAAAGATGAACCCTATGATCATGGAAAGAACCTGAAAAATTCATTGCTTTGTATGCTTTATTTTCCATTCATTTGAATAGACCTTATTTTATTTTATTTTATCCATTTTTTCATATATTTAAGGAGATAACTTTACATAACTTAGTGTCGGTTTCCTTCCCTCCAACATCATACTTCATCATAGGGGTCATCATATGCTTTGCAGTGATTTTGCATCTAAGTTTGTAATTACGTGGTATTGCATTTGCAAAAATTATAGGTTTTGAATGAAATCACTCTTTAGTGATGATTGCAAGGTTTTTCTCAGCTCAATTGAAGGTGCTCGTCCAATGCTTGCTTCTTTGACATTGATATGGTACAAAAGAAGGAATAAGAAGATCGAAGGCTTTTATTGATCAATCTGAAGCGCCTCTTCAATAGCCAAACATGAGTGACAAAATATATTTGTTACTTGTTTTTTTTCCAAAGTGACGGTGGCCATTGCATTAAAAAAAAAAAGACAATCAGTCTATTTCATGCAAACAAGATAATCTAGGAAGAAAGTTGAGAGAAAGATGCCACTCAGGCTTGTGAAAACTATTGGATCAAAAAACTTCAATTTTGCACCACAAGTCTTGAAAATCTTGGCAGATAATTTGTTGGCATTCCTCACTACACTTGTGGTAGTAAAAAAGAGCTCATTCTGGATGTAATAATTTGAACTTAGAACATTCTGCTTCTATTATTTTGAGGTCTGTTGAAGAGTGTATGGTTTGTTATTTGAGCTTCTTTCAAATTTAGTTTGCCATGTAAGTTAGATGAACAATGATGAGTATTTCTTGCTATGATTGGCTTCGTCTGTAGGTGAACATCTTTTCCTAATACACTAACTTATCTTTTAGTATATGGAATATTCTATGACCTACATCAAGGTTAAGGATATTAGAAAGTTTAGGATTCACTATTGAACATCACAAATGTCTACAAGCTCTTGGAGACAAGCAACTCTATTTATAAGTAAATTTGGCCTATCTCCTCATTCTAGCTCTATCTAAAATATGACTTATTTGTATTGGTTGTTATAATCTGTATATTATTTTGTATATTATGTACCTTAATAATCATAGTTAAAAATATTGTAAAATCATAGTTATATTGAATTATTTGCAAGTCTAAGACTTGCTTGAACTCTTGATCTAGCTCTTGCTTGCACTTGTTGTGCCCATGCAGAAGACTTTCTCTTCTTCTTTTTCATTTTTAGTTTGGTGTTTGTGTGTGTACTCAAGATAGAAAAATGTCAGATTGAGATCTATATATAATAAGCATTTTAGGGTTGAGGGTGGTAGAGAGATTGTAGGCTTGAAAGTTTCTACGCCTAGTACTTCTTCTTCACCCTTTCCACCTTCTTCTACCCCTCTTAATGACATTCAAAAGGCCAATTTGGAATGGAAGGATGTTTAGTTTTATTTGTTTTATTGAGTTAAATTTAATAAGAAATTGGAGAGGGCTTTCTATAAGATTTGCAAAGAAAGAAGAGGTAAATATGCTTATGCTAATTAGGGGTTAACAAACATTAAAGTTTTAACCTTGCAAGTCCATGCAAAAACAATAGAACATAGGAAACTATCATGGGCAGAACATTGTGGTAAAAAATTTGCAACAAGATATTACAACTACAAATTATAATTGCGATGAAGCTGTTATGTCCCTTTTTAGAGTTGCCTACTTTGTGGGCAAGGAATGTGTGTGTTTCTATAAATGTCCAAATTTGTGCAATCTTTTTGTATCTTGTAATGCACCAATGACTTCAACATTGTATCATGATAAAAAAGCATGTGTGAACATAGTTTTAGGTATTTCTAGTGTAATTCAGAGACAAATGATGAAAAGAGTGAGGGACTCCAAAAATTTGGGCTAATGATTGATGAATCCATAAAAAATTCAATTAGAGGACATCATGTTGCCTTTGTTACACTCTTAGAGGCAAGTTTATCAATAACTTGTTTCTTTGGGGTTTATTGTTGATAGTAGATGGAAAGAAGAATTCAAAGGTCATTTTTAATTATTTCATAGGTACTGAGAAAGCATGGGGATTAGACATGTCAAAATACCATGGATTTGGTTCCAAAAAACCAGCTACAATGGTAAGGAAGTATGTCGGAATGGTTGTCCAATTGAATAAAAATAAAAAAAATAAAAAATATGCTCTATGATGTTTTACAGTATAATATAATTCTATAAAAAAAAATTCATATTTTTTAGCATTTATTGCATGTGATATGAATTCCTTCATTATAATTTAAAAATTCATTGCAATTTCAAATTTTCATGAAGAAAAATTATAATATCATCAAATTTTTGCAATTAGTGAAAAAATTGAAATCAATGCTTTGTAAAAGATTAGAAAAAACTTTATTGTATAGAATTTTTTAAATTCTATTTATTTGAATAAAAGAATAAAAACATAATACTTAAAGTATCAATGTAAATTTCATTTTTTTTTTAAAAATTGATAGGATTGAATATCATAATTAAATACAATAGACATTATTTGCACATTACCATCAAATCATTATTCTCTTTATGATATGTTGATTCTAGTATATTTATATTTTTATGGATACAAAAAATGAGTTTATACATTTGTATTTGTATCCATTTATATTTTGTTTAAAAATTTTTCATGGATTCTCCATTGCATGTAATGAATGAGACATTTATGACCCAATTATACAACATTTAGACTTTTAGAGGTTGAAAATACTTCTCAACAGATATAATCTAATAAAGCACTCTAATAAAGAGTTTTACATTCTTTTCAAATTTTGTTGAATATTCAACCAATATTATATCAGTGAACATAGAATCCAAAAGAAAAAAATTGAGTTTAGGATTTTTGAAAAAAATTGAGTTTTTGAGCCTTTGACTAATCATTATAGAATCAAGATCATATCCACATTTTGTGATTCAAAGTTGAATTTTTCAATTATCTAAATTCAATGTAATGATTCTATTAAATAAGAATAATTAACATATAATTTTTAAATTTTTGAATATAAATTCGAATGTCTACAATTTCAATGCTTCAATATTTATCAAATAAAGTTTAAATTAATGTCAAGAGCAATTTTAAATTTCTTGTATATTACAATCAATTTTGATTAAAGTGGCTTGAACATTCACAATGATGTCTTTGATGGTGAAGCATAGTCTAAATAGTGAAGTGAATTGAACAATTGGCAAGCTTGGAGTAAATGAAGTTTTGAGAATTTGGTTCACTTGAGGTCTTCAAACAAGTGTTGTGATTGGTGAATGTTTCTTTTTGGCTTTCTACTTCATCATACTCTCATTAAGGTTAATCTTGAACTATCTAATCGATTAAATAGGTCGGTCTAAAATTCTAGGCTTGTTTTGAGGTGGACAGTTAAATTCCTTTGACAGCTTAAAATTTTTTTATAGGTAGTTTTGAAGGTTAACTAGTGAAATTTTTTATTTTTCACTGAAAAAAATAAATATTTGATTTTTGAGAGAACCTCAAAGGTGTATATATTTCATTGTGGAGGAATGAAACTTACAAATTATACTTGAATTCCAAGCTTTAAGCTAAGCTTGCCAATTGCATTTGAATTGAGACCTAAAAAATTGTACTTATTCATTTATTTTGAAAATGGTCCCACTAAAAAGAGTAAAGTGTTTTCATGATTTTTTCACCGTTGAAAATTTAAACATGCAAGTGTTGATTTAAAACTATTTGGAAATTCTACTTATTAAAAAAATTGCATTTTAACAATTGCAAGGTAGATTGTGTAATGAATTTGATAGCTTTTCATGTGAGATAAAAAAATTTGAAAGTATATTTTAGTGTGCTAACACAATTTGTAGTTGTTCATGTCACCACCAATCCCCCCAAAAATATATACAAATTTCTCAAACATTGTGGGGAGGGGTAGCATACTAAAAATAAAAAAATATATATTTATCTTGTTATGATCTCACATCTCCTATGCAATTTTGCACTCAAAATTGGTGTACATGCTAATAAGCTAGCTCTTTAAACATCTATACGGTTAGTTTTTGAAAAAAGAACAATTTAAGTCATTAGAGACAACTATAACTCCATGCTCTTTTTTCATAGGAAAAACACACTTAGAAAGGCTTAGGCACTTAGGGGTTAATAATCCATTCTCAAATTTGGCAAAATCCTACCAAATAAATTTTCTAGCTACCAAAAGATTGTGAAATTATCAAAGTGTTAAATTTCTTTTAATTTCCTGCATATTGTACAATGTCCTCAGCAAAGGAAGGTAACCTCCAATTTTGACGTACAAGAATATCTTTCAAAATTTGACCTTTTTAGACCTATCATTAGGAGAGAAATGAGGCCTCCAAAAGGCCCCTTCCCTTTGTTAAACTAAAATCAATCCAAATCTGCCCAAATCAGCTGAAATTTTCAGACTGCAGCAGTCAGCAGCAATCTGCAGTAGTCTCCAGCAGTCAGCACAATTTTTCTATTTTTTCTTTTTTTCTTTTTTGGACTTCAATTTCGGGATTTATTCCTAATGATTTCGAAAAGTCTATTGCTGTTTTGATCAGAATAATTTGTTCGTAATTTTAAATCTATGTGATTTATTGATTCTTGAACAGATGTAAAGAGCCTTATAACGAAATCTTTACCCCTTACTAGTGGTTGTAAGATATACTTATATACAACACCATTAAGGTAGGAGGTCCTAAAATGGAGCGGGTTCTAAAACCAATCAGGCTCTAGAGGTACATTTTGCACTTTCCAATGTACAAGTGGTGTGCATTTGAGGAGGTGGTCGGTTTTAGAGCCCACAAAAATGCACTTTTCTGCAACTTCAGAAATTCATAACTAATTCTACAAAGCTTCAAAAAATATGAAACAACTTGGGTTAGATGCCAATTTCTCTTGTCTTTCAAGGAAAATTTACTGTAAAATATTTTAAGAAGTTCTACCTCCCCAAAAGTCAGCTTCAGCTCTTAGATGAGCGGTTTATGGACCTCCTACCTTAGTACCAGTTACACAGACGATTTACCTTCCCAAACCAGAGCTCATAATTCAAACAAGATGTGATAACTATCTCTAGGACTTGACACGAGAGAATACTATGAGCAGGATACCTCTGGCTATTCTGCACATTCTGATTAAAATACAATTGACGGCTTTTGGGGTGCGTGCCTTAACTCGCTTAGTTTATTACATCTTGTATTGAATTGGTTGGTAAGCTAATTAGCATGAATGCGTTGGCCTTACGAAGCCTTAGATAACTGCTCTCTCCTTTCTCGGTGTGAACTAGTCTGCCCGAACTGGACGGTCTTTTTGCTGTGGTAACAATTTGTGACGCAAAGCAAGATTAGAGTGGCTGTAACTTGGAGGCAAGGGTCTAATTGTAGCGCAAGCGTACGAAAATGGTTTTGGGTTCTCAAAACAGCGGGCAACAGGTGTTGTGTCAATTACGTAGCTTTTTGAAACCAACCTTCTTGGAAGGAAACCTGGTTTTAGTTTTTTATGTTATATTGAACAATTTTCTTTGGTGATTTTACGATAACAAGTAGTGGTAGCTTGCAGACACCTTGTACACGTCTAGTGGCATACTAATAGTTTGTTGTTTGGCATGGGTACAGGTGAGGGCTACCACCTCCTCAGAATTTTGCAAAAATTTCAAAAATTCTTTCAAGTGACGACCTCTGGTGAAATATGCGCTGGAGAGCTCTTTGAAATACTATGTCTGGATTGACAAATCCAAGGCACTTGCTGAAATCTTCTTTTGCTGCATATACTCTGAGTTTCAAACAGCTGTTGTCCTGGCCGTGTGTTTATTTCCTTGAGTCCTGGCCCTCGGGGTCAATCAACTTCCCATTCGTTTGCTGGTTTTGATTAGGATACAAACTACTGTTGAAAGTTTATCTCATATTATACTTTCAAATAGTTGTTTTTATGAGGGACCCCTCGCCCATGCTTGAACACTGTTACGCTTGAAGAGTGATGTACTGGTAATACATTGACAGGTGATAAACACTTGTTTAACCCCTAAAGGACCGTTGTCCCTTTCAGGGGACAAATGCGTTTTCGGGCAGGTACCTACGGGCTAAAACTTTGTTGTGATTTTTTGAAACTTTTTTTGGAGATAGAAAAATTGATAAGCTTTGTGGGAATATAATTTTTTTTACAATCGGTGGCCGGGAAAAAAAGTTATGACCATATAAGCTCAAAACAGGGGACGGCGGGCAGTCCGGGCAGCAAAACAAAAATGGACAAAAATTTGAATTTTTTTTTTTTAATATTTTTTTTCTCATAGATTATATTTTTGCCTATCTGTAAAGCTTTGATTCATTTCATTTGGATATGTTATGAGAAAGTTATGGACATTCTTGTTTTTTGGGCAATTAGAGCATCTTCTTGAAAAAAATAACTTGTAGGATGCATTTCTGAATGAAATTTTTCAAATTTTTCAATTTTTTTTTTGCATGGTCTGATTTACTTGTTAGAACAATCTCACCATTGGGATTAGTGTATTTTAATTCCATCTAAAATATATGAATATTTTAAATTTTCCTTCTATCTTGTACCTACTTCTACTTAACAATTTTTCTAAGAATGATAATTAAGTTTTTTTGAATTTTTTTTTTTCCTAGATTCCCAACTCAATTCTCCACTATAAAGATTTAAAGCTCAAGACTCTGTAGAGCAAAAATTTTAAGTTAAAAATGTTCAAAGTCAAAAAATCTAGTCCCGCAATGTGCTGAAAACTTGATTTTTCCACTTTAAACGCAGATCTCTTACAATCTGTGCGGTCAAAAATTCTGAAATTTTTTCCACGCACTCTCATACTAGTTAGGTGTAAGATCCTACGGTTAGATGTGAAAAAGAAATAATTTTCAATTTTTTTTACTCTTTGCTATAGATATGGCAGTTTTGAGTGTTTTTGGGCATAAAAAAGGCCTTGGTCCTTTAGGGGTTAAAAATAGGTTATATACACCCAATTATTTTTTGGACTCCGTCCAAACTTTTTGTCGATACTGCGAGTTTGATTCTCCTGTCTAGTTCACTACCAAATGGAAACTCTATTTAGGGATTTACTCTTACGCCCATGCTTCGATACTGATCACTGGGAAAGCGATATTCTTTTACAAATACTTTTCTGGATGGGTACTCTTTCACATGAGAGATTTTTCATTTACAACCCATTTTTTTGAACAAGCATCCCAGCTATACAGGTAGCAGATTTTGGTGATACGAAGTGAGTACTGAGTTGTGATATTTATCATAAACTCTCTTGAGTATACCAAGACTGTATCTAGTCTGCTTGTTTACTTAGGCTATGCTTTGATAGTGATACGTATTACTATTCGGTAGTAGTAACTTTGAATCCTCTGTTAATAACTTGATAATGAGTTTTTGTGGAAAACAAAAATGATTTATACCTCCTATTTCGAGTTTGATTTTCAAAAGGGATTTAGAATCTACTCTGATTCTATCGGAGAAGTATCGAAACAACATTTTTTTTTTGTACTCTATCTTTATGACATGCAAAATGATGAAGATGGAGTACAAAAAAATTAAAAACTCTTTACATATCAGCAATCCTAGGTGGAGGATCATCGGCCACCTAGGAAAAGGGAATTTTTCTTTTTTTCTTTTTTTCTTTTTTCTTTTTTCTAGATTTACAATTCAAGCTTTTATCCTAGTATTAATGCTTGAATATGCTTCTAGTATATCTACACATTATTCAAATATGTGTGATGTTATGGAACTCAAAAAACTAATACAAAACTTGATAAAGCTTTGCAAATTATAGCAACAGGCTTGCTAAGGTTTGCCTACTTGTATCTCTCTGATTTTCCATGATTTAATTGAGCTTAAGGACTTGATTTTTTTCTGCTCTTTCTTTTTTAAGAAGATGCTAATAACAGGAGATTTATCTCATTACCTATTTTTTCCAGCTAAACTACCTCTTACGGTATTTAGTTAATATTCCTCATTATCAGCAGCATTAGCTGTAATTTAGATGCTTATTATGCATTATATGCCACCTGTTGGTTATAGTTAAACATCCCCAATAGGTAGGCTTATTAAATCCCTAATTATTATCTGCTGGACACATGACATGTGACCAACAGCACATACCATTTGATGTTGGGATTTACCTCTGTTAATACTTGATTTGGAGGCTATTTGCCAGGCTGACATTGATTCCCGCGTAATCAGCCATATCTACTTCATTCAACTACCCCCATGTTGACATGATGGTTGCCTTATTGGACAAGGACTGATTACCTTTGCTTGAACCACTTGGTCCACCTACTTGGATACTTTCAAGCTGGTTGGATAACATTACTACATTAGAGAGTACCAAAATACAGTGATTAGGCTACCTTGCTGCTAAGTTTCTTCTTCTTAAGGTATGTTCCCACCTGTTCCCAGGTAAGAGCGTGGGTACGAAGTTAACGACGGGGACAAAGAAAACCCGTTCCCCATTCACACAGCGAGGCAAGGGATGGCGCGCCGTTGGACTAGGGTTTGTTGCTCCCTCATGAGAGCGTTCACGCGGCTGTCGGTTTTACGTGATTAGCGTAACGCGCCACCGTGCATTTGCTAGCCGTTCACACTCTTTCAGCATCCTGTAGTGGTGAGGTCAGCGATTTCAGTGGAATCACGAAGTTCTCGACGTGTTTTGTGTTGTCTGCGTCTGTTGTGTCTGTTTTGATTGTGTGCGCGCTCGTGGTCGTGGTTGCAAATCCGGTGTCGTTGGAAGCAGAAGCCCGATTTGCCGGAAGCACGCGCTGCTCTGTCGCGGCCCGTGGTGCTGCGGAAGTGAAATTTGAGGAGAGAAGCTGACGCCGTGAAGGGAAGTGGAGCAGGAGCAGAGGTGTGTTCAATTTCCGGTCTTCATCGCGGAAAGTGAAGAATCTCAGGTGCGTTTTCTCCCCTGTATCTCCTATTTTAATTGAAGTGGATGTATTGGACTCCTTTTGCACTTCCAGTCGGGATGACTTGGTCGAGGCACACTTGAAGGATGAGAGCATTAGTGGTAACCATTTCAGTTTCCACCTGCGCAGCAGACGTAAGGCAGCAATTTCTTTCTCCCTAGTTAGCTTGTTCTTTGCCTACAACTATTGCACTATTGCTGTGTACTTGATTCCGCTCTAAATTCTACGAGCGCCAAAGTTTGCATTGTCGAAGAGCATATCGATGTGGTCGTCTTCGTAGGACAGAGTTCATGGATTTCTAGTGTTCCGGTTCATCGATGCAGTGGTCAGTAACTGACAGCAGCTTCCTTCGCTGTGTAGATTCCCGGAGCTCAGGATTCAGCTGCCGACATGGATGCCTTACAGAACCCTCGGACGGCCGTCGCCTTTGCTGTCTGGCTCATTCAGCTTTTACTGAATGCGGTTGAGCCTCCCTGTGCACCTGTCATTGTTGGCAACGACGAAGACGACGAAGATATGCTGGCAGTGATCGGTCGAAGCCAAGAACGCGCCCTCTGCGACACGACGATGTTCATGAGAACCACTTTCGACAATTTTACTTTCTGTGTAGCGCTGAATGTCTTCCCCGAGGACTTGCAATTCTGGGTGAAGCCGCGGTCCACGGTTTGGTTCTCCAAATTTGTTGTGCAACAGTATGATAGCAAGCGGTGGGTTTCAATGTTCAGGATGAGTAAACCAGCGGTATTTACTCTCTCTGAGGTCATTAGGCCTCACATTGAGAGAAGAAACACGAGGTATCGGTTAGCCGTTCCAAATCTTGTGTGTGTGGCATGTGCATTATTTAAATTGACTCACGGGGCGAACTTCACCATTTGCAGTGAGCTGTTCGCCATTGGAAGAAGCACAATGTCTAAAGTTCTCAGAGAAGTTGTTCATGCCATCAATGAGTGCTTGCGGCAGGAGATTTCGTGGCCTACTGGAGAGAAGATGCGTGAGACGCAGAGGAAATTTAGCAGCCTCTGCTCCTTACCTGCAGTTGCTGATGCACTAGACGGTGTGCACATTTCCATTGCGAAGCCTTCTTTTGCTCCTGCCGACTATTTCTATTTCAAAAGTGGAGGCTACAGCATTAATTGTCAAGCTGTAGTGGATAGTGACAAGAGATTTCTTGACTTATATGTTGGCATGCCCGGCTCTACGAATGATGGACGCATGCTCCGACGCTCTTCCTTCTATCAGCAAGCTTCTCATGGCCACTTGTTAGACCCTGCTGATTCATCTGAGGGCTTCTCACCTTATCTTATTGCGGACTCGGGTTTCCCATTGCTGCCGTGGTTGCTTGTGCCTCACTTAGAAGGCGATCACTTGTCCCTTGCAGAGAGGCTTTTCAACCGCAGATTGAAGAAGGGCCGCTGCGTTGTGGAGAATGCGTTTGGCATACTAAAACAGTCCTTCCGCGAGCTGCAGGGAAAATCCAAATTGCATCTCACGTTTTTGCCTGACGTTGTTGTGTGTTGTGCAATCCTCCATAACATTCTCCTCCGTCAGTTTCATGAGAAAGTTGAGGAGTTCCTAGAAGTGCTACACATGGATGGCTACGAAGAAGAGCAGGACGCAGCAGGTGTTCGTCGTGGACAACCACATCCGTTAGTGGAGGATGATGCCGCAAGTGCACAAGGGCTAGACAAGCGTGAGCGACTAGGGCTGTACTTGATGACATGTCGACGATGAAGAGCGTCACTAGCGGTGAGTTTCAATGTCCTGTGTATGAATTTCCAGCGATCTTGCTTGTCGACCTCATTTCCGTCCTTTCAGCGTACTGTGCACTACGGCAGGGACTTCGTTTTCCACTTTCAGTTGTAGAACCAAGTTGGGACAGTTGCCCTATACAGGACCACGCATGTGGACATCGTCCATGACGATTTGAAGAAGCCAGTGACTTTTATTTCTTGTTACTGTTAACTGTACATGCAGGTTAGTGCACTTGCAGTGGTGGCCCCAAGTCCCAACTATCGCTCTTCCCTACCTTCTCATAGACTTCTGCTCCTACTATACAGTGAGCAAGTCCCACTTCGTGTAAAACTGTGGTCAATGTGAAGTTCAGTGTTTTTCCCAAAAAAAGTCCTAGAAGGCATGCAGCGATACACTGACGTGGTCCACACTGTTCTTACTAATACCGGTATTGTCCGTTTGCAGAAATGAAGCAGGAGCGACGTTTTCCGCCAAGCGATCCTGCGATTTTGAGCACTTGCTTCTCTAGTTTAATTCGGAACTGAGGTTCAGCCTCGTTAGTCCTGTACATAGTGTTTCTCCGTCTCCTCAGCTGTAGCGTCGTTTTGCTCCTGTACAGGGTCGTCTGCAGCAACAGGGGCTGACGGAGTAGCAGCAGGGGTCGCAAACTCTGATGGATGGTGTAGCATGGGACTGTCTGTTGTGAAGCAATCTGTGTTGAAGTTTTCAGGAATATGTACTCCGTGTCCGCTTGCACTTGACAAGCCTTTGCCTAACATTGCTGTCAACTGTGCCAAACAGGTTACCATTTCTCCTTGCTTCAGTATGGCAAGTCTCGCGTTGTCGTTTGCAGTAGCAGCAGCCTCATGCAGTCTCAGGTCTCTCTCTCGCTGGTAAGCCATTTGCTCTGTGAAGAGACGGAGCTGGACATCCATTTTCGATTTCTCGACTTCCAAACTCGCATCAGCAATGCCTTTCCTCTGAGAGGACATAGCTGCCCCCGTACTCTTCGTGGCCTCTGCGATAATAGAATGTCCAGACAAATTTTTCCTCCTCACTGCGGTGTTGCTAGGGCGTTGATGCACGGCTGCTGTGGTGTTGTCTGATGAACTCATAACTTCCCGTCGCGCTTCTCCTGCGGTGTTATTAGAGGAACTGATCATCTGTGGAATAACTCCTGATGGCACTCCTGTATAAGATCTTGGTAAGGGCCCTCCGAAACCAGAAGGAGGCGGTGTTCCTCGGGGAGGGGAGGAAGAGCTCTGTGGAAACGATGACCTCGGTAGCTGTGGGCGCTAGATTACCCACCCTTGGTAATAAAGCGAACACCGACCAGGTTCTTTGCCTTTATCCACATTTTTAATATATGGGGGTGTTGTGAGCGCGGTCCACTGTGCCTTCCAAGCAATGGATCTTTTTTGCTAACGTTTCCTAAGTGTCGTGGATGGCAGCGAATAATTAGAATGCATGTAGTAACTCCCAAGGTAATTGCAAGGCTCAGGGGTAATGGTGAAACTCTGACTCCCTAACTATCTATCCTATGTCGAGGGTGGACTGGGTAGTTGGCGTCATTTCTAACGTCCCTAACTACGTAAAAAGGGGAACCCCTATGTTCCTTCCATGGACCTCTAAGACTATCTTAGGGTTTTAAAACTCCACCTAGAAGTCCTACTTCTATAGGCTAATTCTAAAGTTCAATTCTTACTCTAATTTTCAACCTCTAAATGTAACTCTAGATTTTACTTCTCTAACTTGGTTTTAAATATTAACTACTGACTTTTGACTCTAGGTTTTTACTCTTAATTTAACTCTAAAATTTATCCTCGGAATTTAACTCTAGGTTTAACGTTTGACTTTGTTTTGACTTTGACTCTAAACTTTTACTCCTAAACTAACTCTAAAAGTTACCCACTACCTCTAACTTTTAACTTCTACTTTTAGCTTTTCACTCTAACTTTTTACTTTCCAATTAAATCTAAAATTTAACCTTTGAATTTAATCTTAACTTTTGACTTTAGACTTTTACTCCTAAATTAAATCTAGCATTCACCCTTGAATTTTAACTCTATGTTTTAGTTTTTAACTCTAAGTTTTTACTTCTACTCTAACTCTAAAAATTTAACTTCTACCTCTAACTTTTTACTTCTAAATTAACCCCAACTTTTAACTTCTAGGTTTAATTCTACTTCTAACTTTTACTTCTACTTTGAACTTTGATTCTTTTCTATCTAATTGTTACCCCAAATTTTAACTTCGAAATTTTGCCCTAGCTTTTGACCTCTAACATTCACTCTAACTTTGAATTTCTAACTTCAAGACTTAACCCCTATTTCTACCCGTAATTTCTATCTCCTAAATTTAATCTAAAGTTTTTTACTTTTAATTTCTACTCCTTACTCGTATTTTTTTACTCCTAATTAACCCTAACTTCCTTTTCTAAACTACCCTAAGGGTTCACTGGAAATTTTAACCCCTTAAGTTAAACTTCCAAATTAATTATACTTTTTAACTTCCCAAAGTTAACTCTAGATTTTGACCTTAGAATTTTAACTGTAAGAGATAAAAATGCAAATTGACTCTAATTCTAACCGCTAATTAATTTCTACTTTTAATCCTAAAGTCTCCTTCTAATTTTGACCCCTAAGTTCCTTCCATTGTTCGTTGTAGATCAAATTTAATTAAAACTCCTCCGTTCTACCCCCTACCGCTTAACTTAGTCTAACGCGGTCAGTTTACGGTCAAATCTTAATTATAAGATGTTTTTGGAAACCTCTAGTCCTCATCTATCAACTTTTGAATCTAACTTCTAATTTGCACTAATCTCGGATGCTAATTACGCCCTAAGGGCTGATTAGGAAAATAAATGCTAATTAGGGAGAAACATCAATGATAAAATTAAAAACTCACCTCTTCACTACCGGTGTCGGAAATAACTTCGTCCATGTCCACGTGTACATCTTCATGCTCCATGGTGGTCTTTGGCTTTGTTTTGAATTTTTTCCAAGCTCACCGCTTATTTTAGGCAATATTACAATTTTTTGATGATCTAAACTCCCTCTTTCCCTTCCTCCTTCTTTTTCTTTCTTCCTCCTCCTTCTACACTAGCACTATTCCACCTAAGCTTTTATGAGTCTTACACTATGGTTTCAAACTACGAGAAGGGTTTAAATGTTCTCTTACCCTCTTACGCAACCTTGCTTTGTGTCATCCTAATCCTCCTCCCAACGGTTGCAAGGAGTTCTTCTAGATTTCCTACCTAATCTCCTAGCTAGGCACTATTTATCGTCTCTCTCCTTTCTACTCCTATAACACACCCTTCTCCCTAATCTCCTTCCATTGTGTGTAGGTGTGAGTGGTGATGTAGGTTGGATCGGATGTTTGTGTGCAGGTGGCGCGTGGAGTGGCAACTTCTATTTCTCCCCCCCTTTCTCTTGTGTTTTTTTTAAGTTCCAAGTTGAGTTTTTTCCTCTCCCCAACTGTATTCCAAAATTTCAGAGTTTTTAGAAGAATACAAAAAAATAAAAAAAAAGGGTGGTTGGGGCCCCGCAGGGCATCGTCCCGTTTAGTTTTGGAAATCCAAAAAAACTAGATTCCAGTTTAACCAAGCTGATGGCCCGAAGGCTGGTCCAGCCAAGCTGATGGCCCGATGCTGGTTCAGTCAAGCTGATGGCCCGATGGCTGGTTCAGTCAAGCTGATGCCCGATGGCTGGTTCAATCAGCTGATGGCCGATGCTGGTTTAGTCAAGCTGATGCCGATGGTTGGCTGCCGGTCCGGTATGCTGGGTATGCTGGCCGGTATGCTGGTCCGGTATGCTGGCTGGTTATGCTGGCCTGGTATGCTGGCTAGCCCGCCCAAAAAATCCACACAACCGGGTTCCCTTAGGGGAACCCACTAACACAACTTAAATCGGATTTTTGTAGGGGGTTAGGGCTAGGGTCAAAGCTTCGCCGTCCGGGGGGGTTAGGCCCCAATTTTGAGAATGGACACCTAAGCTAAGTTTGACGGGACGGTCACTCTCTTACTAGGAACTAGTGACCAATCTTGGAAGCTAAACTTTGGACTTTCCCAAGAAGGTCTTGGAAACTAGACTTTGGAATATAAGGCTATGGAGGTTCAAAGCTTCGCCGTAAAATTGGGTTTAACACCAACTTTAGGACTTGTAACACTCCACGGGTTCAAAGCTCCGCCGTCTGGGGTTATTTTAACACACACTATAGGACTTGACGTTTGTTACTAGTTCAAAGCTTCGCCGCCGTGGGGAGGGCCCACATGACAAGGGAAAGATTAGAAGAAGGTAGAAAAGACAAACTTAAGAAACTCACGTGGCAAAGCCAAAGCTTCGCCGTCCCGAGGGGGGGTCCACACAACAAGGGAGATATTAGAAGAAGGTAGAAAAGACAACTTAAGAAACACACATGGCAAAGCCAAAGCTTCGCCGTCCCGAGGGGGGGTCCACACAACAAGGGAAAGATTAGAAGAGGGTGAGAACACGTGAGTGAGGAAAGACAACACGTTAGGACACGTAAAGACACACAACTTCACAAGCTAAAGGCCCCCCAAAGCGGCATCGCCAAGGTACGGTGGGGGGTGGCTTTAGGATTAGCACAAGACACCAAAAGACTCTTAAACTCACAAGTTAGCTCACAAAGGTGCAACAAGGTAGCAACAAGGACTCTTAACTCATAAACAAGGGTACAACAACCACACAAGAAGTACACAAGGCAAGATAGAAGGACCCCCAAGGACCTTCAAAGCTTGAAATCTAGCAACAACGGAGCAAAAAGAGCTCCAAAAACACCGTAGAGGTTTTTGGCTTTAGACGCCAAAATATCCAAAGCAAATTAGACCCACGGACCCAAACAAAAGTGAGGGGGTGATTTTAGAGAGGGAAGTGGGGCCCCTTAAATAGGTTTCCAAGGGTTCACTCCCCCCCCTAAATTCCTAACGGTAACCTTATCAACTTGGATTTTCATCCTCATCCTCAAAGATTTTCATCCTAATCCCTAAAATTCTACTTCTACCATCTATGCTGATCCAACATCCTAACTTTTGGAGATTAGCTCCAATCGCCGAGCGGATTGCGCCGTTGGCTCCAGATCGCCGTTTTTAGTCCTAGATCCCTCAATCCCCCATACCGGGGCTAAAAACCCATCGTAGGCTGGTTTAGTTTAAAAACCAAACCGTGGTAAAAACCTAGATCTTGGGGGTTGATTATTTTGAGGAAAGTAACTGGCCTAGGGTCTCCGGTAGATGCAAGAGAGCAGGGAAAGACCCCTGGTCGACTTCGTTTCGCCTTCGTATGGTCCCGGAATGCCGGTCAACGCCGCGGGGACCCGCCACGTGTTTAAATTCTTGAGGAATCTCGGTAGTTCGGGTACTTGCCGCTATCGGAATGCCACGAAACTTAACGGAGCGCATTATTAACATAAAATAAGCTACTCTAATTTTTAGTGAGATTTTACCGCAACCTGGGTAATTTCCACGAAATCCCCGTTGGAGGTTAGAACGGTTGACCGCCCGGAAAAGGTTCTTCTGCAAGTCGGAAGATGCCGGGAATTTTTATGGGACCTCTCAGGGAATCCCACAAAAGATGTGGAGGTGCGTTTCCGTACCTGGCACAATTGGTCAGCGGAGATTGAAAACAGCCAACTCCTTAATTGTCGATGGTGCGGGGAATCTTCTGCAGATGAGGGAATCTTGGCAAACCGATTTTGCTGTTGGACTCCTGGCGTGGAATGTATCCTAGAACACCATCCTTGGGCAGTAGATTCCTCTACAAGCCTCGTCTTGCGTTAGTGTCTCCTACATGCTAACAAATGGGATTTTGGGAATTCGTCGGTCTAATGGGGAATTCTAAATCTAACTCTAGGACCCGACCTAGTGGCCTCGCTGTGGATCCCTCGGACCAAATTAGCCATGATTTGCCACTTCCTAACTAGGATTTAGCCCTCTGGGGCTATCTGACTCGCATCCTCCAAATCTGGCCATTTAGTTATTTATATTCCATTTTTAGGCCAGATTTGGGGGATTCTAAGTAAAAACACAAATCTAGACCAAATACTATAATGGGTATGACACAACCCTATTTCGGTTCTACACTCTTTTTATGGGTTTTTGTATACTTTTATCAACTTTAAATTGCAAATTTCCAAAAAAAATAATTCTACGAGTCCCAAGTGACAAATTGGAAGCTCACATATGGCGGCCATCTGCGGTATGATTTGCAAAATTATGAGGACCCAGCATCTCTTGCTACAACTATTTGGATACACGGTCAATGCGAGATCAAACCTAATGACGGACTAGAAACCAAGATGTGACTCTATCTAAAAGGATGTTGATTCAATCAAGAGACTCTTGATGGATTAACTGACAAGGGGGAAGAGAGCAGAGGGAGTAGTCCACCTTCCAAGTGGAAGGGCTAGGGGTGGTCAAAGGAAGTTTGACCCCCGTAGACTTATCACTCATATTTTTTGTTCATTTCCTACTTACTCTAGTTTTTAATTTTCTTGTTGTTTCCCATCCGCCTCGAATGGGGTCGACTTGGATCTATAGATAAAAAATCTAAGACAAACCCGCCATCCGCCCTCAACGGAGTGAGTTTGGATCTAAGGGGGAGATAGAAGTAGAGAGAGAAACCCCTGTCCTCCTTTGATACAGCAAATCGGGACACTATAGATAAAAAATATTTCAAACCCGCCTTCCTCCCTCAACGGAGTGAGTTTGGACTAATGAGATGAAATAAAAGAAAAAAGAAAAAACAGAAAGGAAAAGCCTAAATGGAAAAGACAAGTGGTCTGAGACCTCAATGTTCGGGAGCTTCACTTGTAAAAGTGTCTTCCGTCGTGGAGGCCGCAGCATTTCTTGCCATCTTGTCACTAGCTCAGGTAGGGGGCGCCCCGGTGCTTGGCTCGAGGTTCGAACCTGTGTCGCCACGGGAAAATTGAGGTGTCTCGACTGCGGTGGGACTGCAGTCTATAGGCTGCCAGCTGCCGCGGCGGAAGACGTCCGTCGGTCCGCCTCGGTGGTATATAAGCTGGTGCCGGCGTCGGCCCGGTCCCTCCCCTAGTGCACAGCTGCAAGGATTTTTTTATTTTTATTTTTTAAGTATTACAGGGGCGGTAGGGTTTATATCTTGCCCAGAATTAACGCTATGTACAAAGAGGCTGGACCTGCTCATATTCCAAAGAACAGGCGCAGTTGGTTCAGGACCTCAAAGATGTAGCGAGGATATTGGCCTTGACTGATAGGCTGGAGCTCTGGTCCGCGGATTGCCAGCAAGTGGCCGCCGGCCACGGAGTTTCTTGTGATGCTGATGGCGGGGCGTTCACTTGCAAATTGGCCCGTTACCATAAGGTGGTGGCCCAACAAGATGTCGTGATCCTCCACGAGAATCATAAGTGAGCAGATCCCGTTTGGCCTAGGTTACCTTGCATCCATGGCTAGAGGGTTTCTTGCCAGTGGAATCTCGCGACCCGGTTGCTCCTCCTCGTCACGTAGTCGCCGTCGTGAGTGAGGCAACCTGCCCGGAATTGCAAGTCCGTCTCCAGCAGGGTTAGCCGTTGGATCGAGTGCGAGCTCTTCCGGACGTTGGAGCGGAAGCTCCTCAGTCGGTGTGGATGGTTTGTCTGTTGATGTAGATAACGTGGTTGGTAACATGAGGACGTGTCTCGCCGCCTCGTCCACCGAGGTTGGGATCAAAGACGACGACTTGGCGCCCGTGGGGGTGGCTGGTGAAGATGAAGAAGAGGGCGAGGACGGCGGAGCCGCGGGTGAGGTCCCCGGGGACCCGTTGTCTTTGACCGACATGACATCTACACTACCTTATCCCCCTTGTCCTCCCCAAATGGAGTTGGTTTGGACCTGCAATGTGAGGGTTTGACGTATCTATTTGCCAGAGCAGATTTTGAAAAAGAAGAAGTCTTGAAGAGACTGAACAGCGAAGAACAATGGTAAACAAGGAAAACAGGTAGAGATCAAATGTGAAGAGAAGATAACGAAGACAGGCAGGGGGGAGATAGAAAGGCGCAGGCGCCCGAAGACTGTGAAATCACTCCGCTGCTCGAGAAACGCTAGACGAGGACGTAGATGATGCTCTCCCAGCTCTCTCCATAGTTAACAACGGGAATCTGCACAGGCCAAGGATGCTAAAGCATACGGAGGAAGAAATTAAAACCAAAGCGAGAGATGAGGAAATGGAAGAAGCTGCGTTTCTCAACACAGAGAATTTTGATCTGAAGCGCGACTGGTAAGACTGTTGGCGGGTTGAACCATCCATGGTCCATCGGTTACTCGAGCAGTACCTGCACATGATGCTGCCAGTAGCTTAAAAGTACGAGGGTTGCCCCCCCCATTCTTATACCCTAACGTGGGGGACATGATGTAAGGTGTCAGTCCTAACTAGCCATTTTTTAAGCCTTCTGCATTATTACAACGGTCTAGTATCTAGTGCCCCTTCTTAAACTAGCCGCCTCGTCAGCATATCAGCAGGTTCGACGGTCTAGCAAGGGACGAGTGTTTTCCTTTTAGCCGCCCTTTCATCCTCTTCGCGGGCTTCTATTATGACGGTCTGACAAGGTTAGTGCCCACTCAACTAGCCGCTTTTTCATCCACTATGTGCCTTCTATTACAACGGTCTAGGGAGTACCTAATCTAAGTGAAAGGTCATCTGTCTTCCACATGACGCTAACTCCGACAGGTTGGTGATGTGTTGGGCTCAGGTCTGGGCAGTTCCCAACACACTCATGTGTTGGGACCAAGTGTGAGCAATTCCCAACACACTCGACGTTTCCTGTCCTACTGAGAGTTAGGCAAGCTAGAACGGTCAACAAAGTTGGTTGGCCTTGCGGCTTTTGGCCCCGCGGCTTTTACTTTTACGTTAGATGTGAACCATCCTCAAGAATCTTAATATTCTTGATTCTTCCCAAAGGGTAGATGGATTAGTCCCGACATAACAACCACCACAATGTGTTTTTCCTACTTCTAAAATCCCATAGGGATTTGGGAGATCATGCAATAGTGAACTTTTGGAACCTTCAATTTTTTTAGGATTTTTTCAAGATTTTTCAAGCTTTCATTTTTTTGGTATTTTTTGGGGTTTTTTCTAGCTTCCTTACTATCCTGTGTAAATAATAAGATGGTAGCTATTAATTTTTTTTTGTCCGGAGGGCTAAATAGGCCTTTTACACAATCATCTATAATATAAGGCTAACCTTAAATTACTAATAATCGTAACCGGTTACGGTTTAGGCGCCCAGAAACCAACAAGCCATGGTGTGAAAGAGAGTGGTGGCAGAGATACCTAGTACCTGGCCGGTGGGTGGTCGATTCTTTTTGTTGTCAGGTGTGGTAGGTGCTGCAGGACTTACCAGTGGCTGCAGCTTGTCCTCCTCCTGTCTCCGTGGCGCTTCTAGAGCCCTTACCTGCTGCTGCCAAGCGTGTGGAGCATTGTGTATTCCGTATGGGATGACTCCGACCGAGGCCGTTGCTACCTCGTGCATGGCCGACAAGGTCTCGGCAATCTCTTCCTCGTTGGTCAGCTCTAGGACTTCTCCCCATTCACCATGTCTTTTGGGAATCCATCCTTCTGGAGGATGGCAGTCGAATGGAAAATCGCGGATCGCAATAGGGCTGTTGTCCTCGTCACTGAGATAGTCCCCTGGTTGCGGGTCACCATCTTCAATCTCTTGGGGTTGGCTGCGCCTCGGCTCGAAAGTGTTTGGAATGGACCTTAGCGCGGGTAGTACCGTGGCTGAAGTCGGGGGTAGATCTCCGCCCATGACGTGGGTGGCGTCGCTGGGTAAGGCCACTGTTCCTCCCGAGTCGCAGTAAATCACTCTAGGAGCTGCAGGGCAACGGGAACATGTGATTTGGAGCGGCCTGCGTCGGTGGGGGGAGAGTGATACCTGAAGTCATGACGGTGAAGGATGTCCGCGTCCCCTCAGGACCGAGTTGCAGCCAACGTGGTGGCCGTGGAGCAACTATCCGGTGTGGGACGTGCCGGACTCGGTGGTCGTCTTCAAGGTGGTGGTTGGCATTTGCCCTGACCTCGTGGTTGGGTATCATGCTCTGGCCGGATCCTAGTGTAGGAGCTAATTCGGCTTCGTTCTCGGGATCCAAGCTATCGGTGGAGACTTTGATAGCTGCACTTTGCGCGGTGCTTGGATCGTTTTGAATTGCGGATGTGCAGATGATGACCAACGCATCTTCGCTGGAGTCGGGGTGTTCTTGAAGCCATTCCTCGAATGGCGTATTGTCCTCCAACCCATACAAACCCAAGCCTAAGCATTTCATCTTGCCTAGGTCAGTGGTTGTTGAGGCCTGCATAGTTTGGATGGTGGTGTATACGAACTCTTGGGGATCCCGTAGAGCTGGGTCATTGGAGACGATTGGGATCTTCGTCCTTGCCTCGGTTGGCCCGTAGGTGAAGGTAGGCTAGGCCTTCCCCCAGTCTACTACCCCGCCACATTGGCGAAGGAACCCCCGACCTAAGAATAATGGGTAGGGACTGGTGGCCTCCTCGTTGAGTGACAAGACTTCAAAGGTGACAATGTAATCGACTCCCCCGGTCTGAATCCGGAGGTCTTTGATTCGGCCAATGGTCTTGAACGATTGCTGATCAGCGCATTTGAGGGTCACGCAAGAAGGGTGCGTAATCTCTAGACCTAACTTGCGCATAGTATAGGCTGGCATGATGTTGACGCCGCTGCCGTCATCCACTAGGGTTCGGGGGATGATTTTGTCAACTATTTCAACTTCAATCTCCACCGCTTTGAAGCTCTCCAAGGTGGTTCGAAGGTCCTTGCGGGACGTTTTGATTAATGGGGTAGACTCTTCGAAGTCAGACTCCAGCTCTTCGGGGGTGACTTGGGACGCCACTCGGTTGACAGAGGCGAGCTTAGGAGCACGGGGAACGGTGGCCCCTTCCTTTAGTTGCTTGCGTAAGGCGGGAGAGGTCTTGACCAGCTGTCCAAAGGAAATGTTTGCTTTGGTGTGCGCCAAGTCCCCCCACAAGTCGTAGGGGCCAGAGGGGTTGTTAGTTCTTTGGGCTTTAGGCCGATGGGGAAGAACCCTGGAAGGGAAGGCATCTCCCTGCTGGACGAATTGGTATTCGTTCTCGTTCATCTCAGTGCGAGTGGGGAGATCCTCGTGGGAGCGTACCTCCTTTGCAGTGTCCCTTAGTGTACTCTGGAGGTCAGAGAACTGAGGGGAGTCTTGAGAAGATTCTAGGGGAATGCCACTATGGGAACTAGAGTCAGGGGAATCTATATTTCCAGGCTCGGGTAGTGGAGGAGGAATCGTTTGTGCTCCCCCTCTCGTGACTACGAGAGCGGGCAACACTTCTTGACATGAGGTATCCTTTGCTGGTTTGACTGTCTCGGGTTCAACTGCAACGTACATACTCCGATGACACTCATGAGACCTAGAGGACTCTGCCATGGTGGCTGCCACAAATCTAGCATCCTGTGTCACTTGAGGGGGCAAGGCTGAGTTCAATGGAATGGTACCTTGGGCAGTTTGGACTGCCGCTGGGGGTTTTTGCGTCTGTCTGTTGTTGGCATGGTCATAGTACATGTTTGGTGGTCCAGTCGAGGCAACGGGGTCGGCAAAGCGGACGCCTCGCTGGTTGTCTTGCGCCTGCTTGGCGTAGTCTGCTTTGGGAAACTCCAGTGGAATGACTCTATCCGCCGTTGTACACCGGATCGTGGGATGGGGACCATCACAACGTTCACACCTGACGTTGTTTTGAGCCCAGCAGTCGCCTGGAGCATGTCGCCTCTTGCAAGTGGGACATCCTTCAGCGGTGTTGGATCGTTCCTGACGTGCGGCATTGGGATGCCGATACGGCTGTGGCTCTCGCGGTCGTGGTGGTGGAGGCTCGTCCTTCAACAGCGGACAAAAAGGGGGCGTGTGATTTTTCTGGCCACAATGGTTGCACCACATGGTGGTCGCGTGTTGACCCGACTCATGGTATCTGGGGCGAGTTGGCGGGGCTTGTCCTCGAACTAGAAACGCCATTTGATCGGCCAACTCGCGCACCGCTCGCATCATTTCCCCCGAAGCTTGCCGCATCTCTGTTCGTAACTCATTGACAGGCGCGGTTAGCGTTAGTATGGGTTCGTGGGTAGATAGTGGGTTTACCTTGAGGGTGGTCGAGTGGTACGGCCCCATGCTCATCCCTTGGTTATGGACCGGGATGAAAGCTGGGATGGGGTCCAACCCTTGCCGTACCATCCGATCGTTCTCCTTTTTGATGAGTTCGACCTCGTATGCTGCGCGGACAGCGTCCTCGAGAGTTTCTGGCCTACGTGCCAGAATGTCTCGGATGAGCGGGGGTTGTTAATCCCCTTGATGAAGTAGTATCGAATTGTGTCGTTGTTGAGTAGATTACCCACAAAACGAGTACATACCATTTGAAATCTCGTGATGTAGGAAGTTACATCCTCCGAGAAGTCCTTACGGATCCGGTCGAGGGCGGCCAGAGCATGCTGTTGCCCCGTTGCCGGTCGGAACTTCCGGAGGAAAGCCGTCTGAAGTTGCTGGTATGTGGTGAACACACCTTCGCCATGAGATCGATACCATGAGTAAGTTGCTCCTACCAACGTGCTGGGGAACCAAATCAAATAGTAGCCAGGGTTAGTGACCAGACTAGATATGAGAGCTTCCTCGAACTTTTCCACGTGGGCTGTGGGATCATCGTCCCTATCACCTGAAAACCTGGGTAGGTTGTGAGGGATAGGCACTTCCCGCAGTCCTTCCGGTACCACGATGGGCAACCTTCTTGGTAACATCATCGGATCGATGTCTAGCACGAAGGGTGCTGCTGGCGGAACATCGCCAGCATTGAGCGGACCAGGAGGCCGAAGAGGCTCGTGGCCGTCCATCTCTCCGGATGAGTCTGACGCACTTACTCTTTCGACAGGTTCGGGGAGGTGGATTTCCCCTTCGATATTCCCCGGCGAGCCTACCCTTATTAGGGGTTCGGGCGAATTGGGATCTTCCCGGATTGATGCCGTGGGAGATGTTGGTGGCGTTAGTCGGGACGAACTCCCGCCTCCACCTCTAGGTCGCGCTACCCTTTTGGGTCTCGGGGATTTGGAAGACTTGGGTGGCATCTAACTTTAGGCGAGTCGAGGTATACACCAATCAAATCCACGCATATATATATAGTAAGTTAATACAACACAAATACCAAATCAAATCCACACTATATGTAGTAATCGAGCTATGGATCTTAGACGGGTACTAGATCTGTCCCATAGAGGGCCAAGCTAGCTGCAATCTCTGTAGCAGTCGGCCGGTACTCGAAGAAGTAGGGGGCCTGTTCCCTCTCAATGCGGTCGATGGACGCTTGGTGGCGAATCCAAGAGTCTTCGTTCGTAAAGAACGTAGCGTTCTTGATACGAACGAAGCGGGTTCTCTTCCCCCGGCACGGGTACCGATAGAAGAGAGGATGAAATCGGGGTTGATGCAGAAGCTCAAGCCCCGGTACTGTATTAAGCGCCACCCGAATGTCTTTGGCGTCTTGGCACGGCTCACAAGCTAGGTGATATTCGGTGATGTAGCTCAGTTGGTGCACGGTGGCGGCGTGGAAGGGCAAGTAGCGGGTCGAGATGCCCTTGCACCCTTCTTTGGTGAGATGGCCACCGTGGTCGTGCCACGAGCGGAAGTGCTGGAGACAAGTATAGGGGTTCTTTGGTACCTGAAGATTCTCGATATCTGATGCGTCGAACCGATACAACTGGCCGTCAAAGAGGGGCTTTGGGGCTTAATAGCGTATATCGATGTGTGGCAGCTCTCGCAAGGGCGCGTCACCTTGATGTGATGGAAGTCGCGAGCCGAAACACTCTCTCACATAGTGGTTTTCGAAAAACCAAAAGTGGACCACTAGGTGCCAATAGAAACAGATGTGCTTGTGGAAACTGTGTGATGGCACTCCGAATGACTCGGCTGCGATTGCGTGGGCAATCTCCGGAGTATGCCGATTTGGGTCGTGCAGGTAGAGGCGGACAAGGTACGTCCAATATTCGAAGGATATCTTTAGTGCCCGTGGGCGGGTTGCCAAATCTGCCAACGAAATTACTTGGAGACCACTCTCTTCTCTTCGGCCAAGTTCGAAGTCGGAGTAATTCTTGAGGGGGATGCCGTGGAAGGTAGACGCCCAAACCTCAAGGTCGGAGTGGCCCCTAGTATTGGAAAACGGCTCAGATGATCCTGAGTCCGAGTCCCCTTCAAAGCCCTTCACATGCAACACTTGTTAGACAACATGTAAATGTAATCCAATGTTTTCAGCTCCCGGCAGACGCACCAAAACTGTCGGCGCTAGATTACCCACCCTTGGTAATAAAGCGAACACCGACCAGGTTCTTTGCCTTTATCCACATTTTTAATATATGGGGGTGTTGTGAGCGCGGTCCACTGTGCCTTCCAAGCAATGGATCTTTTTTGCTAATGTTTCCTAAGTGTCGTGGATGGCAGCGAATAATTAGAATGCATGTAGTAACTCCCAAGGTAATTGCAAGGCTCCCTAACTATCTATCCTATGTCGAGGGTAGACTGGGTAGTTGGCGTCATTTCTAACGTCCCTAACTACGTAAAAAGGGGAACCCCTATGTTCCTTCCATGGACCTCTAAGACTATCTTAGGGTTTTAAAACTCCACCTAGAAGTCCTACTTCTATAGACTAATTCTAAAGTTCAATTCTTACTCTAATTTTCAACCTCTAAATGTAACTCTAGATTTTACTTCTCTAACTTGGTTTTAAATATTAACTACTGACTTTTGACTCTAGGTTTTTACTCTTAACCCCTAAGGGCCCAAGGCCTTTTTTCTGCCCAAAAACACTAAAAACTGCCATTTCTATAGCAAGGAGTAAAAATATTTGAAAAATGTTTTTTTTGCACATCTAACGGAAGGATCTTACACCTAACTAGTATGAGAATGTGTGGAAAAAATTTCAGAATTTTTGACCGCTCAGATTGCAAGATATCTGCGTTTAAAGTGGAAAAAACAAGTATTTCAGCACATTGCGGGATTGGATTTTTTGACTTTGAACATTTTTAACTTAAATTTTTTGCACTACAAAGTTTTGTGCTTCAAATCTTTATAGTGGAGAATTGAGTTGAGAGTCTAGGAAAAAAAAATATATTCAAAAAAACTTAATTATCATTCTTGAAAAAATTGTTAAGTAGAAGTGGGTACAAGATAGAAGGAAAATCTAAAATATTCATATATTTTAGATGGAATTAAAATGCACTAATCCCAATGGTGAGATTGTTCTAGCAAGTAAACTAAACCATTCCAAAAAACAAAAATTGAAAAATTACAAAAATTGCATTCCGAAATGCATCCTACAAGTTATTTTTTTCAAGAAGATGCTCTAACTGCCCGAAAAACAAGAATGTCCATAACTTCCTCATAACAAATCCAAATGAAATGAATCAAAGCTTTCCAGATAGACAAAAATATAATCTATGAGAAAAAAATTATTAAAAAAAAAAATATCAAATTTTTGCCAAATTTTTTCTGCTGCCCGGACTGCCCAGTTACGAAAAAAAGTAACATATTTGGCTATAACTTTTGACTCCTATTTCCAAATGTGCTGAAATTTGGTGCGTATGAAAGATATTCCTTGTCCCCACCTTCTATTAAAATTTCAGCTTAAAATATGAAAATGTCTAGTCACACGTACCTGCCCAAAATTTCTATACGGCCAAAAAACGCATGCCGGTCCTTTAGGGGTTAATTTAACTCTAAAATTTATCCTCGGAATTTAACTCTAGGTTTAACGTTTGACTTTGTTTTGACTTTGACTCTAAACTTTTACTCCTAAACTAACTCTAAAAGTTACCCACTACCTCTAACTTTTAACTTCTACTTTTAGCTTTTCACTCTAACTTTTTACTTTCCAATTAAATCTAAAATTTAACCTTTGAATTTAATCTTAACTTTTGACTTTAGACTTTTACTCCTAAATTAAATCTAGCATTCACCCTTGAATTTTAACTCTATGTTTTAGTTTTTAACTCTAAGTTTTTACTTCTACTCTAACTCTAAAAATTTAACTTCTACCTCTAACTTTTTACTTCTAAATTAACCCCAACTTTTAACTTCTAGGTTTAATTCTACTTCTAACTTTTACTTCTACTTTGAACTTTGATTCTTTTCTATCTAATTGTTACCCCAAATTTTAACTTCGAAATTTTGCCCTAGCTTTTGACCTCTAACATTCACTCTAACTTTGAATTTCTAACTTCAAGACTTAACCCCTATTTCTACCCGTAATTTCTATCTCCTAAATTTAATCTAAAGTTTTTTACTTTTAATTTCTACTCCTTACTCGTATTTTTTTACTCCTAATTAACCCTAACTTCCTTTTCTAAACTACCCTAAGGGTTCACTGGAAATTTTAACCCCTTAAGTTAAACTTCCAAATTAATTATACTTTTTAACTTCCCAAAGTTAACTCTAGATTTTGACCTTAGAATTTTAACTGTAAGAGATAAAAATGCAAATTGACTCTAATTCTAACCGCTAATTAATTTCTACTTTTAATCCTAAAGTCTCCTTCTAATTTTGACCCCTAAGTTCCTTCCATTGTTCGTTGTAGATCAAATTTAATTAAAACTCCTCCGTTCTACCCCCTACCGCTTAACTTAGTCTAACGCGGTCAGTTTACGGTCAAATCTTAATTATAAGATGTTTTTGGAAACCTCTAGTCCTCATCTATCAACTTTTGAATCTAACTTCTAATTTGCACTAATCTCGGATGCTAATTACGCCCTAAGGGCTGATTAGGAAAATAAATGCTAATTAGGGAGAAACATCAATGATAAAATTAAAAACTCACCTCTTCACTACCGGTGTCGGAAATAACTTCGTCCATGTCCACGTGTACATCTTCATGCTCCATGGTGGTCTTTGGCTTTGTTTTGAATTTTTTCCAAGCTCACCGCTTATTTTAGGCAATATTACAATTTTTTGATGATCTAAACTCCCTCTTTCCCTTCCTCCTTCTTTTTCTTTCTTCCTCCTCCTTCTACACTAGCACTATTCCACCTAAGCTTTTATGAGTCTTACACTATGGTTTCAAACTACGAGAAGGGTTTAAATGTTCTCTTACCCTCTTACGCAACCTTGCTTTGTGTCATCCTAATCCTCCTCCCAACGGTTGCAAGGAGTTCTTCTAGATTTCCTACCTAATCTCCTAGCTAGGCACTATTTATCGTCTCTCTCCTTTCTACTCCTATAACACACCCTTCTCCCTAATCTCCTTCCATTGTGTGTAGGTGTGAGTGGTGATGTAGGTTGGATCGGATGTTTGTGTGCAGGTGGCGCGTGGAGTGGCAACTTCTATTTCTCCCCCCCTTTCTCTTGTGTTTTTTTTAAGTTCCAAGTTGAGTTTTTTCCTCTCCCCAACTGTATTCCAAAATTTCAGAGTTTTTAGAAGAATACAAAAAAATAAAAAAAAAGGGTGGTTGGGGCCCCGCAGGGCATCGTCCCGTTTAGTTTTGGAAATCCAAAAAAACTAGATTCCAGTTTAACCAAGCTGATGGCCCGAAGGCTGGTCCAGCCAAGCTGATGGCCCGATGCTGGTTCAGTCAAGCTGATGGCCCGATGGCTGGTTCAGTCAAGCTGATGCCCGATGGCTGGTTCAGTCAGCTGATGGCCGATGCTGGTTTAGTCAAGCTGATGCCGATGGTTGGCTGCCGGTCCGGTATGCTGGGTATGCTGGCCGGTATGCTGGTCCGGTATGCTGGCTGGTTATGCTGGCCTGGTATGCTGGCTAGCCCGCCCAAAAAATCCACACAACCGGGTTCCCTTAGGGGAACCCACTAACACAACTTAAATCGGATTTTTGTAGGGGGTTAGGGCTAGGGTCAAAGCTTCGCCGTCCGGGGGGGTTAGGCCCCAATTTTGAGAATGGACACCTAAGCTAAGTTTGACGGGACGGTCACTCTCTTACTAGGAACTAGTGACCAATCTTGGAAGCTAAACTTTGGACTTTCCCAAGAAGGTCTTGGAAACTAGACTTTGGAATATAAGGCTATGGAGGTTCAAAGCTTCGCCGTAAAATTGGGTTTAACACCAACTTTAGGACTTGTAACACTCCACGGGTTCAAAGCTCCGCCGTCTGGGGTTATTTTAACACACACTATAGGACTTGACGTTTGTTACTAGTTCAAAGCTTCGCCGCCGTGGGGAGGGCCCACATGACAAGGGAAAGATTAGAAGAAGGTAGAAAAGACAAACTTAAGAAACTCACGTGGCAAAGCCAAAGCTTCGCCGTCCCGAGGGGGGGTCCACACAACAAGGGAGATATTAGAAGAAGGTAGAAAAGACAACTTAAGAAACACACATGGCAAAGCCAAAGCTTCGCCGTCCTGAGGGGGGGTCCACACAACAAGGGAAAGATTAGAAGAGGGTGAGAACACGTGAGTGAGGAAAGACAACACGTTAGGACACGTAAAGACACACAACTTCACAAGCTAAAGGCCCCCCAAAGCGGCATCGCCAAGGTACGGTGGGGGGTGGCTTTAGGATTAGCACAAGACACCAAAAGACTCTTAAACTCACAAGTTAGCTCACAAAGGTGCAACAAGGTAGCAACAAGGACTCTTAACTCATAAACAAGGGTACAACAACCACACAAGAAGTACACAAGGCAAGATAGAAGGACCCCCAAGGACCTTCAAAGCTTGAAATCTAGCAACAACGGAGCAAAAAGAGCTCCAAAAACACCGTAGAGGTTTTTGGCTTTAGACGCCAAAATATCCAAAGCAAATTAGACCCACGGACCCAAACAAAAGTGAGGGGGTGATTTTAGAGAGGGAAGTGGGGCCCCTTAAATAGGTTTCCAAGGGTTCACTCCCCCCCCTAAATTCCTAACGGTAACCTTATCAACTTGGATTTTCATCCTCATCCTCAAAGATTTTCATCCTAATCCCTAAAATTCTACTTCTACCATCTATGCTGATCCAACATCCTAACTTTTGGAGATTAGCTCCAATCGCCGAGCGGATTGCGCCGTTGGCTCCAGATCGCCGTTTTTAGTCCTAGATCCCTCAATCCCCCATACCGGGGCTAAAAACCCATCGTAGGCTGGTTTAGTTTAAAAACCAAACCGTGGTAAAAACCTAGATCTTGGGGGTTGATTATTTTGAGGAAAGTAACTGGCCTAGGGTCTCCGGTAGATGCAAGAGAGCAGGGAAAGACCCCTGGTCGACTTCGTTTCGCCTTCGTATGGTCCCGGAATGCCGGTCAACGCCGCGGGGACCCGCCACGTGTTTAAATTCTTGAGGAATCTCGGTAGTTCGGGTACTTGCCGCTATCGGAATGCCACGAAACTTAACGGAGCGCATTATTAACATAAAATAAGCTACTCTAATTTTTAGTGAGATTTTACCGCAACCTGGGTAATTTCCACGAAATCCCCGTTGGAGGTTAGAACGGTTGACCGCCCGGAAAAGGTTCTTCTGCAAGTCGGAAGATGCCGGGAATTTTTATGGGACCTCTCAGGGAATCCCACAAAAGATGTGGAGGTGCGTTTCCGTACCTGGCACAATTGGTCAGCGGAGATTGAAAACAGCCAACTCCTTAATTGTCGATGGTGCGGGGAATCTTCTGCAGATGAGGGAATCTTGGCAAACCGATTTTGCTGTTGGACTCCTGGCGTGGAATGTATCCTAGAACACCATCCTTGGGCAGTAGATTCCTCTACAAGCCTCGTCTTGCGTTAGTGTCTCCTACATGCTAACAAATGGGATTTTGGGAATTCGTCGGTCTAATGGGGAATTCTAAATCTAACTCTAGGACCCGACCTAGTGGCCTCGCTGTGGATCCCTCGGACCAAATTAGCCATGATTTGCCACTTCCTAACTAGGATTTAGCCCTCTGGGGCTATCTGACTCGCATCCTCCAAATCTGGCCATTTAGTTATTTATATTCCATTTTTAGGCCAGATTTGGGGGATTCTAAGTAAAAACACAAATCTAGACCAAATACTATAATGGGTATGACACAACCCTATTTCGGTTCTACACTCTTTTTATGGGTTTTTGTATACTTTTATCAACTTTAAATTGCAAATTTCCAAAAAAAATAATTCTACGAGTCCCAAGTGACAAATTGGAAGCTCACAGCAGCGAAGGAGAGCTCGGGTGAAACGGTGATCTCAGGGGATTTGATGACCTCGGCAGTGTTGGGGCGTTGCGGGGAAACGTCGACGTGGGCAGTGAGTTGGCACTGTCACTGGCCACTGTCTCATCTTCAAGCACCTCCAAGACATCGTCTGCATTAGGTTCACTCTCAACCTCCTCTGTGTCTTACTTTTGCCCTTCACGGCTGCCCTGGAAATTGCCGTCTGATGGAAATCGAAGATCACGAATGTGAAGGGGCTGCATCTGTGGTCTGTTGCCAAACCAGTCGTTTATTGCAACAAAGAATTCTTGACCAAATTGTCGGGGAAGCCCTTGTGCCTTCCATTCAGTTGCATTCATCTTCCAGTAATTAGAAACTTCACGTCCTATGCGAGATGAGTAGTCTGCGAGCTTCTTGTAATCTGGTCCAACCTGATTCCACTTCGTCTTACAGGCTGCACCATCATGCACGCAAGGGGAGCAATCGGCAGCCATGACGTGTTCTGAAATTCGTTGCCACTTGGTGCTGTCGGGAATCATCAAGTGCCGGGAGTCACGAACTTCCAACTCGTGCAGGTACATGTCTCTCTTCGCTTGTATTAAAGCCAGAACTTCTGCAGATGCCCAGTTTGGACCTCGATCCTTTCTGGGACGTTTTGCTTGGCTGGGGCCGCTAGGGCTTTCTTGGGCAGCGGGGACAGGCTGCGCAACAGTCCCCCTTGAAGACGCGGATGGAGGCAGGCCGCCCAGGCTACTGAAAGCAGAGTTCCCTGCAAGACACAACAACAAACGCAGCTGTGAGTTGTTGACTACAAAGTTTTTCTTGGTGCACGTCATGTGCAGCAAGAGTGGTTTCCCGAATCCAGGTGATTGCTGACACGGACACTATAGGAATGAGAAGTAGGAGAAAAGGACAGCATTCAAAGTTCAGTGCTTCCTCATTCGTCAGCTTAACACATTCTGGTCTTAAAATTTGATGTTGTATGCCTCTTCAAAGGATGGCAGGTCATCAGTGAAATACGACATATATAAATTGCGGAATAAAACGGCAAGTCAAGACGCCTTGGATGCTGCTGCGGAGCCACTCTCTGAAGACAGCGGAGCTACACGTGGAGGCATGTGCAATCGGGTTTTACTATGAGCCTAGCAACTTCGAAGTGGACAGGACTCCAGCGACTGTAAGTGTTTCCTCCGGTCATGTTTTCACTTTCAGCTGTCAATGAGCATTCACTCATGGAGGCATCAGAGTGTGTGTTGTTGTTTTGCAAGTCAGTGATCTAAGGAGACGCTATGAAACTGAATTCTGGCTCGCAGGAGATTTTTAGAAAGGTCAGTGGGGACATACCTGATACGGGCCTTGCTGTTGGACGGATTGGGCCTCCTTGACGTTGTGGTCCGTGTGGAGAGTCCATAGCATTCAAATTTTCAATCCTGCTCAAGTGCAAAGATCACGTCAGCCTTAAAACTCTCTGACATTGTGTTCACTTTGTAGGACGACAGAACTGTGCGCCACTGCGAATGACGGAGCTGCTGTGGAAGTCAGCAGAACGCTATGGCACTTCTTACACACGCTGGCTACAGCTTCCATCATCGGCAATGACAAGGAATGCAACAATCTTAATTGTCCACGAGATCTTACACATCTGCACTATTTTCAGTACTCGTTTGTCTAGCAAAACAGCCTTCTCTTTGACCGACACGACTGCACTGCTGTAAGTACTTCCCAACTACTGTGATTGTCTGCAAGGAATTGCTACTGAAGGGCCATGACAGCTCTTCACGTTGACAATGGAATTCCACCAAAAACACACGTTCATTTCCGGAAGTCAATGCTGAAACCTACAGCAGGAAATGCTCTGAAGTTCAAAAAGCATTCACCTGATCAGATGACGTTCAATTTACAATTCCCGTCCGCAATGAGGTCGTCAGATGGACTCGCACGTGATGCACTAGCTAGCGCAGCGTATGATCCTCCCAGCGTCCGCAGTAGTCGCTTCGCCAGAATTCCGCCAAATGCGTAGACAAAGCAACTACAGGGACGGGCTTCCTCTTCACGTAAAACCTGGAATTAAAATAACCTTTTTCATGGAGCCGCCACTCTCGGCTCTTAATTACTGGCGACTCTTTCATAATGGCCCACCCTCTGGCCACGTATATAAAAGCGTTCTTATTCCTCTGAAATCTCCGTTTTCCCAAGATCAACAACTTCTTCATTAAAAATGGACGTCAAATTAATTTTGCCCACTGGCAGCCGTAGCACCGCTCTTTTTTGGCCTCCACCAAACCACAAACGTAGGTTCGGTCACTAAGATGCGCTGCTGCTGTGAATCCTCTATCACTTGCAGACCGCTGTCCCGCCTAACACCCCCTGTTTAATGACAGGTGGGAACATACCTTTAGCTGCTGAGTTTTCCTTTAGCCTTTTGTTGTGGAGTATTGTATACACAAATCACTACTCTTTAAAATTTGTGTTGAGGACAGGGGAGTCTCTACTTCAAAACATGGCCTCTATACAGTCCACACAAAGCAGTCAGGTTTTGATAATTTGGTTTCTTCATTTCTTGTTCTATATCATCTGGTATTATATTTGGACTTTCGCAGGGTTGTTTGTTTCTAAGCTATTTGATGTGACAACGATAACAAGTTATTAGCACTGAAGACACCTCGCATACGTTCTGTGACAAACTAACAGTCTGTTGTGGTACATGGGTGCAGGTGAGGTGCTAATACTCATGAAATCTCTTAGAAGATTCAAACAGGGTTTATTTCCTTTACCCAACTTTAGTCCCAATTAAAAAAAAAGATTTGTATAGTATTATGGAATTTCCATGAGATGTTTGAGTGCTTCCTATGAAGCTATTTTATTACACTATAGTGAACCTTGTTCCTCATCTCTTATGATACATGGTTATAGGGTTACATGAGGAATACCTGTTTCGTTTAGAAAATAAGACTGTTCCTGTGTTTACTCTATATATTTTTGTCACTACTTGATGGCTCTATAATTTGCTATTTTGAATCTAATGAGATCATACAGCTCAGATGAGTCAATATGCAAAATACTGTGATGGAACTGTGATTGAAATAGACATTTGATCGATTTGACTGAAAATAAGGAGTACTTGTTCAAGTAGCTATTCTGCATTTGGAATTGAGAAGATCAGATAAGTGCTCTTGTGTAAAAGAGATGTTCCAAGAAAAGGTTTTTTTTTTGGGTAGTGACGGATCTCGAGGCCTTATGGAGGCCTAATTTTCCTCCTAGTGCATTCAAAACTAACCTTGTGAATTTTTTTTTTTAATCCAATCTTGATCACCACACCAAATTTCAATTTAAAAAAACAAAAATTATATTTTTGGTAAAAAAAAATTATATTTTTTTTGTATTACATAATAATTGATTGAAGAATATGGGTGATGAATTTTAAAATTTTTATTGTGCAAATATTTAAGAAACATCAATGTGCACATCTCACTTTGAGGGAAAAACCACATTACCTAGGAAATTTTTTGTACTATAGAGAATTAAATGTCAAGGTGTCACTAATCAAAAATTTGTACAACAATTTTTTTCTAAATTATAATTAGATTTTGGTAAACCAATTGAACCATCGTGCTCAAAGATATAGTAGTATTCATCATACAAAGATCAATTGGTAAAATATAATTACAATTTAGATGTATCTATTTAATAAAATTTGGAAGGCATTACCTTGACGTTGAATTCTCCGTAGTGTAAATTTTTTCCTACATAATGTGTTTTTTCCCTCAAATTGAGATGTGAACATTGATGTTTCTTAAATATTTGCACAATAAAAATTTAAGAATTCATCATCCATATTTTTCAATCAATTATTATGTAATGCAATGAAAAACACATGAAACAATTCACCAAAAATGAATTTTTTGTTTTTCTAAATTGAAATTTTGTGTGTTGGTTAGTTTTGAAAAATAGGTCTGAAGAGGTCAAATTTTCAAATATATTTTTGTAAGTCGAAATTGGGAATTACCTCACTTCACCTAGGGCACTCTTTACCTCTTCACACTAATTGAATGAACTATCCACTGATGAAACTTAGATGAAAATCATATGATTAGAGATACTATGAAAAAAGTGTAAATCATGCTATATTGATTATATTTGAAATATTGCAAAATTCCAATAATTTTTAAAGTGCATATCCCTCAGGAACCAGGGAATAGTCTAAATTTTCAAAAGTGTAAATATGTATTATAAAAAAACCTCAAAATAACAATTTCATGATGATTTTCAAACAAAAGTTGTAACCTAAAGCTTTTTTCAACTAAAATGTGCTTGTTTATTTTAGGACAAGTATATATAAAATGGAAATTTTGTTATATTGACAATTTTAGGTGCCTCCATCATAAAGTTCATAGGTGTCACTTATACTAGTAGAAAGTGAATTTGTAATGTGATCCATACATCATATCCATATAATTAGATCAACTAATGCAATAATCATTATTTTCCAACAAAATTTGAAACCAAGATTTAAAAATAAAAAAATAATTTTAGAAGCTATTTACCCCAAAATGACCCTGAGGGCAAAATGTGTCCTTGACCAATTTTTGAAGTTAGATAAAACCTTACCAAATTACTATTTTTAGTAGTTTATATTTTTGAAAAATTCTTTTTGAAGTTTAGTTTTTGCTTCAAAAATTTGATTTTGAAAATGATTGATTATGATTTTTCTATTCAAGATTTTGTGCACAGGTGTCCATTGCAATTTTGACTTTTTGTAGTGTTGAAAGCTCTTGGGAATGAGCCTCAAATACACTAGGTTTTTGAGAAAAAATCACATTAGAAATTCATTTAAAAAAATTTCAGAGTAGATTTTGAGAAGTCATAAATTGATTGAGGTTATGCATGTTAGGCCCTTTAACCTCATATTTTTTGGGTGACCAACTTTTTAGATTTGACATGTGAAAAGGAGGATTGAAAGACTCCAAATCACTTTCACAGTTTTAACACCCTCATGATCAAACATTATAATCTTTCAATATTTAAGGGATATTGTTTTATTCTTTCTAATGTGATCTCTAACATGTCTAGTTTGATTTTATATGGTTACAATTCAAAATAATTGATACAACATATCAAAATGTTGGCTTTTTGTTCAATTTAGAGCAAATTTTTAGAAGCTTAAGAAATTCCAAGGTCATTTTGGGGTTAAATAGTCAATTAAAATAACTTCAAAAATTATTTTTCAAAAATTCAAAAGTATAAGGTATCATTTATTTTTTACATTTGTATATTTTGTTGAGCTTCTTACAAAATTTCTTCAATTCTTCTAGATTTGGAAACAATTGTTGTTCACCATTTGAGCATTCAGGTATAAAAAAAGACAATCTATTCAAAACAATACTCCAAACAAGTCAAAAGGGTATATCAAAATACCTTTGAAGATTCAACAAAGAAATAGTGAGTATTCAATATTTTTTCACAATTCTATTGATTCACAATTAAAATATATTATCAAATTCTTTATATTTTCGTATGGAGTACCAAAAATAACACAGTAGACTAAATTGGTTTTGATAGTTTTATGATGCTTTCACTTCTATGTGAAAAAAAACTACATTGTAGGATTATCATTGCCTTGTTATTAAACTAAAAGCAATCAAAAACTTCAGATTCTATGTTGAAAGCAGTTTTTCAGAAGTCAAAAGCTTGCTTCCCCCACTTTTTACCAGCGCCTCCCTAAAATTTTGTCATTTAACAATTGTAATTCTCTTCTTGCAACTATTGCACACATCCATGTAGAATTTTGAAAATTCGTTTTGTCTTGTATGCAAGGTTAAGGTGACTCTAGGTACATGAAAGTTCGCCCAAAGTAAATTAAAAAGAAATAAAAATAAACATGAAAAAGGATCATGTACAAGTGAATGAAAGCTACCGTACATTAGATTTAGATTCATTAGGCCCCATACAAAATCATTTCAATTTTTGGTAAATTTGTTCTCATTAACTCGACTTAGAATTTTTTGAAGTTCATTTTATAGGCTTCAGAATTATTCGTGACCTTTAACAATATTCACGACTTTACCGGTACTCACGGCTTGGGCTTCCTAGAATTTTTGAGGATTAAGATGATTTTCATTAATATTTTCTACAGTATATTCTATTATGCCACATTATAATTTCTGAAAATGCCATATTTCATTAGATGCCATATTTAATTATATTTGAATTATTTTTAGACCATGACATTGGAAGCGCGAGCGGCGATAGGGACCCTTTCTGTCCTGCTTCATTCCCACGAGAGTGACGAGCGTCCATTTCGCAGCAAGAGCTCCGCCCATCTTCCCGCACCCCATCAATCGTCGTCATCGTCCTCTCCATCTCTCGTAAGCGCTCTCCCTGCTCCTCGATCTCTGCATTTCCGCCGTTTTTCGCCGTTTTTCCTCTTCTTCTCGGTAAGTGTTTCCGCTCGAAATACTGATTGAAATTGTGGATTGGTGAAATTGCTTGATGTTAGGGAAGGTACACTCTTAGGGTTTCTTCCGGATGTTCTGTTCTGTTCTGTGAATTGGTTTCGAATCCTTTCATCTTGTGGTTACGGTTTGCTTCCTTTTTTGTGTTTAGGTTTCTGGGGGAATTAGGGTAAACTACTAGTGCCTTGTTTGTCGCTGTGTGGAGAGGGTGGTGCGTATCTTGATTTAGGACGAGTTTTCGTTTCGGCTCTCGAGGTAAGGTAGGGGTCACTATGAGATCGTTTAACCAATATGTAGGAGGTGTGATTTTCGGAAGATCGGCACAAACTCTCTCGAGAGGTTGATTTTTTTTTTATCACTATCTTATGTAATTTCGAAGTTGGAGATTGTAGATCAGTGTAAGTGGGGGTAGAGAATTTAATTTGTGTTTAAAGATCAGTGGCCGTAGACGTATAGGGTTGTCACACTCCAACCATGCTCCAACCAGTTGTATGAAGCACAAGAGTGACTGAGCTATAAGTCTAATGTGAGTTGCTGGAGAGTGAGTTTAGGAGACGGGATCTACTCCTTAGGTTAAGCCATGGAACTCTTCTCTTGAGTAGAAGGTTTTGGATTGAAGGTGACATCGTGATATTGTTTCTGTTCCCGCTTAAAATTGCAATAACTTTCTTTTCAGGAACTACTTTGTGGCATGTGTGATTGACGCTCTGAAGTTCCGGAAAGTTGCTTTTGGAATCATTCCGCGTGGTTAGGAGGTGTCCAATCTGATTTCTCAGAGCTTCGCAGTCTTGATTTCAATAATTTGAAGCTTCCTGCACAATTTTTATTTTTATTTACTTTTTTTATGATGGAGTCAATTTTTAAAGATTTTCTGTCCTTTGTCTTTTCGTCTTCTTTGTCCTGGAGTTCTCCGTACTCTGCATTTTGCGAGGCATTGTAGCTTCTGGTTGCTTTCTCCCTTGATTCGAGTTTTCGCACGAGTCTAACGATAGCCTTTATTTTTCCCGTTTCAAGTGTGCAGTGTCTGGCATCATGGCGGCACCTTTAAGGCATCTGGCGAGCATGAAGGTCAAGGACGTTCCCACCTACGTGAAGTCATCCCTTTCCCGGGAGAAGGTGATGAAGGACACGTGGTCGTGGTTGTACAATTACAACGAGAAGTACATTCAGACGGGCAGCATCAGGCCTCTCATGGATGTGATGATCTCTGTTGGATTCCTCTCCTACGCTATTTCCTGGCCCACGGAGATCCGGCATTTGCGTCATGAGGAGGAAGCAGCGAAGCATGCTAAGCACTAAATCGATGCTCCAGTAGTTTTGTTTCCTACTGGTTAGATGCATTCCACTCTGGTTGTGAAGGGTACATAGTAAACATGTAGAGCCTTTATCGTGTTTATCCCTCTTCTGAAAATTCTCCGCCTATTCTACTGTACAATATCAATGTGCAGTGAATTGGAATAGGTCTTTTTGGATTGTGAACAAGATTTGTTCGTGATGATCAAAATAAAGCAAGTCGGAGATATTGCCCGAACTGGTGCACCTTGGGTTCGAATAAACTGGATTATGGTTGCTATGCATATGATATGCTTCTCGTAATGCAGAGGTCACTATGATAACATCGTTGTGCTTCAGACTTGAATTTGATTGCACCGAGGTTGCTGTTTCTTTTCCATTTTGTGACGTATCAGATAACTGAATTGATCCAAACAAGTCCATGGATCTTGCGTCATTCACTGGAAGTGGGTAGCGAGGTAGATGAGCGACTAGCTACATTCTAGCTTGCATTTGACAGCTTTGTCCATCGTTACTGTAGTCTCGAGGCTTGCATAGCAATGAATTTGACCAAATTTGCAAACTTGGAACTCCATGTCGATGCGTATTCTAATGAAAAAATTTCATGGCAGGGTCCTGGGGACCTTGCTAATGGCATCATTTTGGTGAATCGCACCCAATGACGGGTGGCAGAGCTGGTCTGCAGAAGGAGCGATTTCGTAATGGCAGTACAGAAGACGGGCTAAGTTAGCACTTGTATTTTGCCCAATTTGGCAACCAATATTGCAATTGACGGAATAGGAATTGTGAGGTTTGACACTCCCATACCGATCATTTGGTACCACTTTCTTTGCTGCCTTCGCAATGCTCAACCCTTTCTAATGTCACACTGTCAAATGCAGAAGTGTATGCAATTGTTTGCAGAAGCAAAACACGTCCCACGTACTGACATTGTAAATGAGTCACACATCTGAATGAACAACTAAGGTACACATACCCAAAATTACCCCCAAGTACATTTGTTACATTGTAGTGAAAACTGTGAAGGGTTGCATTATGACTTTTTGAGTGTTGTAACTTCAAGGAACATTTCCATGCAATTTAGACACCCATGGCAAAAGGGTCATTTGGATTATTCCACAATTTGAAGGGATGCTTTTGGATTATCATTGCAATTATGTAGGGAGTTCAAAGAACCACATTAGAATCAAAGTGGACAAGAATAGTACTCCTTGGGGACAACAATGCCAAACCACATTAGAATCAAAGTGGACAAGAATAGTATTCCTTGGAGACAACAATGAGCAGCTAATGAAATGGAGTTGACCAAAATACTCGTGGAAAAATCTTTGATTTGTTGTTCTATTGCAAAAATAAAATCTTGAATTTCATCAATCTACACAATGGACAACAATGGATCATCTTACCTTACCACATGTCAAGTTTATAATACATGTGCAAGGAATCCATTTGTTTAGACTCCAAAGGCAATTCTAATATCTAAAGTTCTCTATCACTAAGGTAAGCAAATGAATTATAAATTCTAGCCCAATTTGGATCCCTGATCTAGAAACTAATTTTAGGATGGAAGTAGGGCTTAAAAGGTGAATTCAAAAGCCACCATTTTATGAAATCAATGAGCGCCTTCGATATAATGGCAAAAGGTTCATACATTATTTAACAATGTGAAGGGACACTTTTGGATTGCCATTAGAATGGCATAGGAAATTAAAAAAGCCACCCTTAGCGTCCTTAAAGGCAAGAGTAGTTTTCCTTAAGGTTTGTAATGGCAAACTATTGTGATTTTGCTTTGACATCCTAAGTAATGTTTGTTTGTTTTCAAAAATGAGTTGACCAAAATATATATAAAATACTCTTTGACTTGATCTGATTTTGCTTAAAGTTTTGTAAATCTTATAAATGGAATTATATGAACTAGGTCTATAAAGGATCTACAATAGGCTTCCAATCTTCCTAGTTTACAATATTTAATCCCTAAAGGACCAGCATGCAGTGTTTGGCAACATAGCAATTCCAACTAGGGTTTTGTTTTGTTTCCTCCATTATCCGAATTAGCAAGTCTTAGGAGCATAGAAAAGATCCATTGCTTGGAAGGCACAATGGATTGGCGCTAGACACCCGTAGATCGAGTCAGAACGGTTAATTACCGAGAGCCTGGTTGTGCTCGCTTCTTTACCAAGGGTGGGTAAACAAGCGCTCACATAATGGTGCGTCTTCCGAGAGCCCTAGGCCTACTTTCGGGCCTGGCCAGTTATATTGACGAGTGGGTCGACGACGACGGCGTTGACCACCCCTTTGCACCGTGCGAGGTAAAGTATGGGCCATTGCCTATTCCACAGTGCATCCGGACCTGGTTCACGGCGGCGACGTCTGTGCCCAAGGAAGGATCCTCCTCCATGGTTGAGGAGGAGGCTGATCTAGAACTCCTAGGGGAGGAACACGGCCACAACCTAGTATCACTGGTAGACGACATTGCGATGGAGGATGTCTACCACCTTCAAATCAATGGAACTCAGGAAATGTCCTGGGAGACCATACCATTAGAGGAAGAGATTCTTCCCAACTTGCACTTCCGCAGGACCTCCGAGGGCTTGCAGGTGGGATCCGATCTACCATCCTACCCCCCGGTACCTAACGATTGGTACCATGGGCCGAGCGATCCGGTCCACGTCCAGGCATCCGATTGGAAAGAAATTGATGTCTCCTTCCCCGGCGAGGATACTAAGCTGATCAAGGTCGGTATGCACCTCGAAGGCGAAAAACTGGAGGAATACCGAGCCTTAATCATGAAGTATCGGGATGTCTTCGCATGGTCCTATCTCGAGCTTAGAGGTGTCCCATCTCACATTGTCCAGCATACCATTCCGGTCAAGCCCGACGTCCTGCCAGTACGACAACGGCAGAGACGGATGAATCCGTCCCTCCAGCTGATCGTGAAGGCCGAGATCGAACCGTTATTGGCCGCTAAGTTCATCCGACCCGTGGAGATCACCGACTGGGTTTCTCCCATGGTCTTAATAAAGAAGAAGAACGGGAAACTGCGGGTATGTGTAGATTATCGACAGCTGAACAAGAACACCAGGAAGGACCACTTCCCTTCAGGGTTGTCTTCCCCGACCTGTCGACAACTCGACAAACACGACGTCACAGACAGACATGAGCCCCCCCGTCCGTCTAGTAAAGTCAACTTTTATCCTTGACTTTTTTTTAATTACCCTCCATTTACCTTAGCCTAGTTGGACGCCATGTGGCATCCACATGGCACAGTGCAAGGGCGCATGCGGGTGAAATGGGACTTCGGGTGGAGGGCGACTGCGGGGGCAAGGCGACCGCGGGTAGGGCGACTTCTCCTCGGGGGCGACTTCGGGTCAAGGGCGACTTCGGGTACAGGCTGGTCCAATTTGGACCAGAGGTCGCCCAAGTCGATCCGCGGTCTCCCAGCAGCATGCGCACGCGCCCCGTACCCGCGGTCTCCAACCGGACCAGCACGCGCCCCTTCCCGCGGTCGCCAGCTCTCCCTGCGCGCGCCCTCCCGCACCCGCGGTCTCCGGACGACCTGCACGCGCCCCACCCGACCCGCGGTCTCCCTGTCGACCCGCACGCGCCCTTGGACCAGCGGTCGCCAGCCGCGGTCTAGCACCCGACCCGAGTTATTTTCTCGACCTGCACGCGCCCCTTGGACCAGCGGTCGCGTTCCTATAAATCCGTCGCCCGTGTTCTTTTTTGGTACCTTCCTTCTTCACTTGGGCTATACGGCTTGTACCCATTCGTGGCTACATGCGATACCTTAAGTGAAGAAAAATAACTATTTTTATTATCTACGGTTGCGGTTTTGGATTTTGGCGAGCCTCACGGTGGACATTTACTCATGGCTAGCACAGGAAACACCAATGGGTCAGTTCCCATTTCAGCTGCTGCTCGAAATGCCGGGGCAGTGAGAAAGGCTGCTCTAGACAAGAATCGGAAGCGCAGAGGTACTATACATCGAAAACGATTGCACGTGCTGAATAGTGCAAATCACCTTGCATTTAAAGGGTGGGACGAGGAGCCCGAACCATGGACATTACAAACCTGCGAAGATTACATTGAATGGTGCCACATCGACAAGTTATTTCCAGCATGGCGGCATTATCAAAACCGGCACACAAACAAGGCAAACTTGAAGTACTGTGAAAGTCCAGCTTTCCTTCAGAGATGCTTCGAGTTGTGGCAAGTCCTTTACAAAACCGCCTTCGTGGAAAGAAATGAAGTCCCGCTCTTCCTTGCGAGAGGAGCATATGCTGAGGTGTCACTAAACAAAGAGGTTGATTGGAGCACGGTCAAGGAAAGTACGTACATTACACGTCCAGAAAACGGTTCCATACCTAAAGGTGTTTTGACTTTTCCAGAGGGTGGACTTGGACCTATTCGAAGTACTCCTAAGAATCAACCCCCTGTTCAAATTGAGAGCGCGGAATCCGAAGAGGATGACGATTCGGATGGTACGCGTCTTCCCAGGACAACACGAGTTGTTGAGGAGTTTTTAGCCCCCATTAACATTCAAAATGGAAGTACAAAGGCAGGGGAAACCTCGCGAGGACGTCATGACAGACCAGCACCAAGGGTGCGACGTTCAATCAATCGAATTGGAACTGCATCGGTCTCTATGGCGGTTTCAAGACCAGCTGCACCACCACCACATGCGAGCAACGTCTTCGATTTTAGCCAAGACGAAGACATGGCGACGGAACGAACCGTCCACGTTCTTCTTCCGCAATCTCGAGTACAACCAATTGACGACGTGATGACCTTGGCAAAGGCCCTAGACTTCTTGAAGACGAAGGATGCCACCATAGCTTCTCTAGAATCTGATGTGAGCAAACTGCGGTCCGAGTGTGAACACAAGAAGGTCCTCATTTCACAACAGTCTGTAGAACTACAGCGCCTTCGAGACAAAGAGCGGGAGACTTTCAGTTTGTCGGATATGGATGACACCTTCATTGACCACGATCCACTGCAGCTGGAGAAGGTAGTAGGGGACTTGACCAGTGACATCCTTCACCGTTCTCCTCCTTCCAAGCGTATCAGGCGTGCTTCATTAATTCCAAGTGCACTTCCTACTGCCACCATGATAGATACTACAAATGACACGACTGATCTCCATGGCACCCAAGATTCACTCTCTTTTCCAGCAGTACTACATTCCACACCGTTGGATAAGGATAAGAAACTTCTTAAGGATAATGGATTGCTTAGAAAGCGTTTGGCTAAGCTGCTGGCAACATACTATCATTGGAAGGTTGCGTGCATTTTAACCGTGGACCGATCTCAACAAATCGCAGTGGAATTGGATAAAGTTTCGAAGAACTTTCATGCAAATGCACAGAAACGAGAGAACGGGCTCACATCGTGGGCATTGGTGGAAGACATGTTTCCCAATGACATGCCCATGATGGCCGCGCCAGCAAAAAATCTAATCGATTGGGCGCAAAACGGTTGGGACCACGGAAATCAAATGTCCTCCCACGACGACATCGAAGGGCGAACGTTGCTTTGGCCGAAGCCTGCTTCTTTTGTCTTGGACCAAACCATGTGTCCTATATGTCAAAACCAATTTGGACCTGAAGGCGGTTGGGCTCTTGGATCCTGTGCCCATGTCTACCACCCTCAATGCCTCATCACGCAATGTTTGATTAGACGATGTTGCGTTCTCTGCTCAGCACCATTCCATGATCGTCTGTATGCCATGTTCAATTTGATGACTTACATGCCACCTTCTTGGGAACATAGCGTTGACACAACGGCAAAGCGGAGCTTATGGGGTCGAGACTTGGTTTGGAGTTGGCGATTGGCCCAACATGACCAAGAAAAGGGACAACCTAGCGCTCAGTTGAATTGGGAAACTGACCCGGCCGAAATTGTTCAAGTTGCACCAAGGCTGATGGGAAAAGGCCCACAAAATGAAGGAAGGAGGGCATTCTTCTTCCAATGCCTTGGTGGATATTTTGATAAGAGTTCTTCCACCTTCAAGTGGGGTCCTCATCCTGAAGGGCACCGTTGGAATTTCCAAGGGGAGAGGACGGCCAATAACGATGAAAATGCCTCGTTAGAAGAGTTGAATGATGCGCAGTACATGGACTCCACGTATGGACCTTATTACTTGAGTCAAGCACTAGACTATTTGTTGGAAGTACACTCTCCGGGGACAACAAGGACCCTCCAAGCTCTCAAAGACTCCAATGTCTTGGAATCCATTTTGAATGCGGACGGACCAGCTTCACGAACTCATGCCAGGAGGAAGCTTGGGGTTGGAGAGTCATCCAACTACGAACGTGGTGAAGGAAGTGGTACTCGAAATGACCCGAATGTTATTGTCTAAGCATTTTCATTCTCTGGTTGCATTGACGTCGCTTCTCGTAATAGTATAAATTATGATAGGCCCCCAGCATGTGGTCATAGCATATCCACCTATCCACGCTTGTTAGGTCGAGCTTTATTTTGTAATTTTGTTTTATCTCGGAAAATAGTCTTCTAAAGCTTCAAAGTTCAAACTGTAGTGATGTACTGCAATTTTATATTGCTTTTATTTTGATTATATATTACAATATTTTTTTGTACCGGAATTTGAGTGTTTACCATCAATATTACTATACGTTGCTCACTTGCTATTTAAAAAATGAATTGTTTAAATCATCTGACCATTGATTTGAGGTTCACGTTGATTTTGCATTTCCTTCTGCTGCTCTGCATGAACGGATAAAGTACAAAAGGAGAGTTCTGGTGTAATCTACCAATGGTTATGTTACTTGAACTTCACATAAGAATGTGATACCATTCCAAATAAGTAAACCTCTAAAGGACCTTAGCCCTTCTTCCACGAAAATACACTAGGAATTGCCATTTCTAATTTTCTATTTGTAAAATTGAAAGTTCTCAAAAGTATTCTCTGTCAATGTCTCACCATGAGGATGAAATATCCAAAAAGGCAAAAAAAATGAACTGTGCAAAGGAAAAAAAAATAGAATCCTAACCACAAAAATAGGTTAATATTTGACAAATTGCCAATTACAATCTCACCATTGGAATTATTTATACCTTAATCCATCTTCGAGCTTCTGATATTTTCATTTTCTATTCATTATTGAAACAACTTCTCCTTCATAATTTTGTAACCCCTAAAGGACCGAGGCATTTTTTCTGCGAAAATCAAATGAAAACTACCAATTCAGTTTCTAAGAGTATAAAATTATTTCAATAGATTTTTTTTAGCATCTAACCGTAGGCTCTAAGTCCTTTAACACCTAACTAGTATGCAGAAGTATGGAGAAAAATTTCAAAATTCTTGATCACATGCATTGCAAGATATTTGCGTTTAAACTTGAAAGTGGAAAACATAAGTTCTTCAACACATTGCGGCGGTAGATTTCTTGACTTTTAACATTTTTGAATTAAAATATTTGGACTATGGATTTTGAACTTTAAATCTAGAATTCATTTTAGAGTGACAAGAAAAAAAATTCTAGATAAATTCATTTTCAATCTTAAAGAAATTGTTAAATAGAAGTAGGTACAAGATTATGGAAAAATCTAGAATCTTTTTATCTTTTAGGATGAAATGAAATGCACTGATTCCAATGATAAGATTGTTCTAACAAATAAAGTAAACCATGCAAAATTTATTTATTTGCAGAATTTTCCAAATTGCATTCAGAATAAAATAAATGATTCCTACAAGTCATTTTCTTCAAGAAAATGCTGTAAGCCTGTAACTGCCCCCCCCAAAAAAGGATGTCCATACCTTTCTCATAACAAATCCAAATGAAATGAATCAAAACTTTCCATATAGATAAAAACATAATCTATAAAAAAAGAAAAAAAGAAAAAAAATGTTGGAAAAAATGTTGTTGCCCATTTGTCCCCCGTCCCCAATTGTGAGCTTGTTTGGTCATAACTCTTGTACAAAAGCACCAATTCTGGAAAAAAAAATTATATTCCTACAAAGCTTATTAGTTTTTCTATTTTCAAAAAACTTCTAAAAAATTATGACAAAAATTCAGCCGGTAGTAACTTGACCAAAATCCTATTTCGCCATTTGTTTCTTGAAGGGACAATGGACCACTGGGGGAGGTTGTAATGAGTGAAAATTAAATGAATTTAAGTGAAAATTTCTTTTGTGCTCTTTGAAGTGAAGTCTTGACCATTAAAAATTAGAAATTCAAAATGGGTAGTGCAAATCATCAAAGATGTGAATGTTCAAACTTTGAATACCTAAAAAGCCATTGTCCCTTCAGTGGACAAATAGGATTTACAACAGGTACATACAAGCTACAAATTTTGCTTGATTTTATGAACCTTCTTTTCCAAATAAAAAAGTTGATTAGCGTTGTGGAAATATAAAATTCATTTCAATCTGTGGGCGAGAACAAAATTTATGCCCGAATAACCTCAAAATAGGGGAGACAGGGTAGCAAACATATTTATTGCTAAACTTTTTACGGATCTAGTTTTCCTTTAAATTTTTTTTAAAAAAATTTCCAAAGCTCAAAAATGTTTCATTCAGATTTGTCATGAGAATGTTCTGGTCTTTCGAACAATTTTGTTTCTTCCAGGCAACTAGAATTTAGAGCGTGCACTTGAAAAAAAAATAGTAGGATTCATTTCTAAATGCATTTTTTGCATTTAAATAAAAAAGGGGCCATAAAATTTAAGGTGCTTGCTAAAAGAATGTCACCATTGGTATTAGTGCATTTTTATTCCATCTAAAAAATTATAATATTTTAGATTTTCCTTCTTGCTCATATCTAATTACCTACTTCTATTAAACAAATTTTTGAATAATGAAAAACAAGTTCCCGGGAATTTTTTTGGAGTATAATAAACTCAGTTCCTCATTATAAAGATTTAAAGCCCTCCCACTTTGTACTCCTGGAAATTTAAGTTTAAAATGATCAAAATTAGGAAATGAAGCCCCGCGCCTCCGCAATGTGCTAAAAAATTCAATTTTTGCACTTCAAACGCAAATATGTTGCAATTGGTGTGGTTTTAGATTCTGTATTCTATCGACGCATTTCCATACTAGTTAGGTATAAGATCCTACGGTTCGATGTGGAAAAAATAAATTTTAAATTTCTTGAATTTTGCGTTAAATTTGACAAATGACACTTTGAAGTTATTGTTTACACTAAAAAGACCTTTTGTTGCAAGGGATTTAGAATCTATTCAAACAGGGTGCATAAAATCAGATTTCATCACTTCAAATGCTAATATCTTGCAATGCATTGGATAGAAGTTTTGGAAATGGTACATTGTTACCCACACGTTTTATTACTAGTCTTCTGGAAAACCCTACTGTGAAGTAGGCACAACAACCCTTTTTTAAACTTTTGTACTTTCTGAAAGAAAAATGGTAGTTGGATAAAGTTTCTTGATTTAAATCAACATGGCGGAGAGTAGAATCTACAGTGTTAGGGGGAACAAATTGGAAAGATAGAAAATTTCATTCTTTTTAAAATTGTTAAGGGCATATTGAGACAAGATAGAGGAAAAAAATCATATTCCCGTAGAACTATAGGGTTCTTCTATTTTTAATTAAGTATTACCAAAAGCATGACAAAATTGAAGACTCTACGTACTTGTCCGGATTTCCATTTGGGGGTCCGCATTCCTATGACGGTGGACATTGGACCATTTTGTTCCAAAAAACTCTAAGCATGCTTTTCCAAAAAATAACATTGAAATTCTATTGTGCATGCCATTTTTACAATTTTGGTGAATATATTTTTGATAGGTGAATTCCTGAAGTCATTAAGGCTCCAAACCATTCAAAAATCGCAATTGGCATTGCTTTCCCCCTTTTGACAAAAAAATTTAGAATTCGTGTGTTTGGCATATTTAATTGTAGGATCTATCTAGGCAATAGTACAAAAAAATTAAATATAGAATGAACCTTGATCAATTACATTTACAGGCTTCTAATCATTTGCCGGTTAGAGAATTCCCACTGTGGACAACAAACTTCTATTTCTTCAAGTTCAAGAATTGGATTTATAGTCTATAATTACTACTTCTTTTTCAATTTCAAGTGCCTATTAATTCCTAAAGAACCATTGTCCCTTCAGGGAACAAATGCATTTTTGGGCAGGTACCTACGGGGAGAAATTTTATCGTGATTTCTTGGAAAAAGAATTTGAGATAGAAAAATTGATAAGTTTTGTGGAATTGTCACTTTTTCCAAAATCGGTGCCTGCGAACTAAATTTATGACCAAATAAGCTCAAAATAGGGGCCGGTGGCCGACGGGAGCCCGGGCAGCAAAACATAAGTAGACAAAAATTTTAAATTTCTATTTTTTTATTTTTTGGCTTATAGGATATATTTTTGTCTACCTTAAAAACTTTGATTCATTTCATTTGGATTTGTAATGACAAAGTTATAGACATTCTTGTTTTTTGGGCAGTTAGAGAATCTTCTTGAAAAAAATTACTCGTATGATTCATTTTTTAATGCAATTTTTGCAATTTAAAAGAAAAAAATTTCCATGCTCTGATTTATTTGCTAGAATAATCTCAGCATTGAGATTAGTGCATTTTAATTCCATTTAAAATATATTAAAATTTTAGATTTCCCCTCTATCTCGTACCCACTTCTATTTAGCAATTTTCTTAAGAATGATAATTAAGTTTTTTTGAATTTTTCTTTTTTCCTAGACTCTCGTCTCAATTCTCCACTATAAATATTTAAAGCTCAAAACTAGTTAGTGAAAAAATTTTGAGTTCAAAATGTTCAAAGTAAAAAGATGTAGTCCCGCAATGTGTTGAAAAACTTGTTTTTTTCACTTTCAACGTTCATATCTTGCAATTTTTGCCGTCCAAAATTCTGAATTTTTTTCCACACCTGTTTATACTAGTTAGGTGTAAGATCCTACGGTTAGATTTGGAAAAAAAAAATTCAATTTTTCTGACTCTTAGCTATAGACACTAGAAGAAAATTGCGTTGGAAATCGTAGTTTTGCGTGGGCTGGAATTTGTTGAAGCGCACGTTTCCAACGCAGAAATTTGTGTTAAAACGCGTTTTAACACAAATTTCTGCGTTGGAAACGTGGGCTTCAACAAATTCTAGCCCACGCAAAACTACGATTTCCAACGCAATTTTCTTCTAGTGAGATATGGCAATTTTGAGTGTTTTTGGCCAAAAGAAAGGGCCTTCGTCCTTTAGGGGTTAATGGGCCAAGAAATATAAAGTATAAAGTCCGACTTCGTGTACTATACATTGGAAGGATTCCTGAACATGACACAAAATGTATTTATTCTTTTCATACCAAAAGAATTTTGCTTTCGAATTTAAGTTTTAAAGTTATCCATGTATCAGACTCATTTGAAAATTCATGGAGCATATTACATTATGGGCAATTGTAAGACGTATGGGAGAAAACATCATATGCAAATTGACTGCCATCAGCTACCTATGTAACAATTCATATATTATATACAACATCATATTTGCAAAAATCATATTCAATTCATGATTCATAGTACCTTCTACACTTCTACCAAAAGACTATACATGAAAATTCATAGAATCTAAGAAGTTCTAAGACCCAATGTTGTTATAGTATTTCTACACTTCTACATAAGGAAACCCACAAATTTAATCTTCTTGTACGCACTGTATCAAGCGGAACCACAATGTACACGCTTATATATGCCAAAATTTGAGATTTACGTACATAGTCACAATAGACAAGTGTCATCCAACAAAATTGTGTTCACAACGTTTCTTTGTCATGTGTTCCTAAGTTGCTTTTCTGCGTGGGAGGAAGTCACTCCACATAGGCTCCGGGCCTATTTCCTCTAATTCTGGACCGGTCTTTCCTTCGGTATCCTTATACCACCTGTACCACTTGAAACGATAATCATTCTCGGCCTTTAGATCAAGAAGCTCATTGGCCAATAAATGTACTCTCTGGTCACGCAACTGTACGCACTTTTGAAGCATTGCTAATTCCTCAGGATTACAACCATACCCAGAGGCTGCAGCCTCAGCATCCACGTTCGGGATGTCATGGACGGCGGCATCAAAATATTCTTTCTCTTTCTCTTTTATTTCAAGATTTAAGCTTCGCTTCTTGTTCTCTACTTGACGACGTCTGTGTTGAAGGGTTTCTAGTTTAGATTGCCATAAAAGATAGATGTCCACTGTGAACTCTTTTCCACTTTCAAGTTGTTTGACATACAAATCTCTATTTCTCTTCAATTCCACAAAATCCTTCTCATTTTGTTCAACGATGTTCACCAAAGCCTTCACTCGTTGCTTCAACACATCCACGGCGGTCGGATTCGCTTCACGCGCCTTTAAATTCTTCAATTGCTCAGTCTTGGCACGCAGAGCAAACCTTGTACTATCAATTTTTGCAATCAACAAAGTTCTATCATCTTCTAAATCGCTTTCACTACCACTCTGCAGCTGCTCTTGCAAAGAGGGGTTTGTTTGTACAGCCTGGGCCACATCTTCCATGACTTCATCAGAGCAAGGGGGAACTACGATGGGATCTTCGACCCTTTTCCTCTTCTGGTGAACTCCCAAGTCGCCCTTGTCTAGTTCTTTCATGACGACATCTTCATCGTCACTATGGAAAGAGTAGCCATCATACTCATGTGTGTGCTCATCTGAGCTAGAAGTAGCTGACCACTGTACCAAATCATCCGGAACAAATGACTTTCCACGCTTCACGGAGGTCAACATCTTTGTCAAATCAATTGGTTTGTCTCCCGCCAAAATTGATGCGTTCTCTGGATGCACTCCAATGGGGATTTCCTTTAGTGTTGTCCAATCCACCTTCTTCTTCAATATAAGTTCAGCATACACCATTCTCACAAGATAGAAACAGAAATTATCGTTTCGGTAAGTTTCAGACTCCAAGTACAATTGTTGCCATACCTCGCAGCATCTAATCATGAAGTCTTGGTCCTTGGAGTGTGCAAGATTTGCTTTGTTCTGCTTCACGTGTTGCTTATGACGACACAGAGGAAATAACTTGTCAATGTGGCACCAATCCACATATTTTTGAACCGTTTTGTAACTCCAGGGTTCAGGTTCAGTTCTCCAACCCTTGAAAGCCTTGATCTTAGGGTTGAGCAAGATGGGCACACGCTTCTTGTGGTTCTTTCCTTTCCGTTTTCGAAGCTTGTCACGAATGGCCTTCTTCTCTAAGGCAGTGAGTGGCTCACTTTTGGAAGGGGGCGATGGTTCAAGCTCGTTCTCCATAGTGATTACTTTGTACATTAAACGCTACTCCAAATACTATGCCAAATGGGGATGCACAAGCACTTGTTCTACGAGAGGGACACTACAACCCCCTTGACCTTCACATTTACAAAAATACAATCATAAACATTTACAACCACAATCTATTCTAGAAATAATCTCGCGTAATTTACGGTCTATGCACCGGAATGGAAGAACCCGAGTTGAAGAAGGACAAAATATCCCCCCCCAAACCAGGAATCCCCTCACGGGCATGCAGTCAGCCACTTCGAGGTGGGTGACAGTCATCGCGCAGAGGGGACGACTGACGACCGCCAGTCCAGGAGACTCCTGAAGTACCCGAAGTCGCTATGGGGCGAGTGCGGGTCCCGCCCAGCCGAAGTCGCCCGATTGGTACCCGTCTGAATGATACCCGAGGTCGTGGGGTGAGTGCGGGTCGGGAGGTACCCGAGGTCGTGGGGCGATTGCGGGTCGGGAGGTACACGAGGTCGTTGGGGCGACTGCGGGTCGGGAGGTACGCGAGGTCGCTGGGGCGACTGCGGGTCGGGAGGTACCCGCGGTCTCCACTGATAAGGTAGGAGGTCCTATATTGGAGCATTTAAGGGCTGGAACTGAATTTTGAGGAGGTAAAATATCTTGAAATTTTTTTCAGTCAATTTTCCTTGAAAAACAGATTGAACTGACATCTAACCCAAGTGGTTTCATATTTTTTCATGCTTTTTTGAATTAGTTAAAAAAATTTGAAGTTGAAATGGCATAGGGCTGTAAAATGGTGCCCTACCTAAAATGTACACAATCTGTACATTGATGGAGGCTATGAAAAAAACTTTTCCAGCACATTGCGGGACTAGCTTTTTTATTTTGAACATTTTTTACTTATATGTTTTCTATTATAGGCCTATAGGGCTTTGAACTTTAAATCTTAATAGTGAAGAACTCAGTTGAGCCGACTTGAGCGTCTAGAGAAAGAATATATTCAAGAAAACTTAATTTTAATTCTCCAAAAAAATGTCAAGTACAAGTAGGTATGAGATAGAAGGAAAATCTGAAATATTAAATTCTGAAATATAGAATTAAAATGCACTAATACCAATGGTGAGTTGGTGACATTGCTCTAGCAAGCAAAACAAAATATAGGCTTTTCTAGTCCTTACAAAACGTGAAGTTTTATCTTTCAACATCTTAGGAAAAAAACACGTATGTACTATTACTTGTGCACTTTAGACAATCTGTCGGAAAATGGGTTGAAAACATATATAAAAAAATTACACCAATTTTTTTTTTGTATTCACTTGTAAATAACTTGTAAAATTGAAGGTAGTACTGAATGAAAGATAAAACTAATATGCTATTAATTTTTGGAAGAATTTGAAAATTGTTAATTTCAATGGTGAGAATATTCTAATAAAAAATTAATATCTTTTATTTTCATTTTCATTTCAAAATTTCAAAATCAAGAGCAAAAGATGACTTCAAATGTTTTTTCTACCTTAAAAAACCGCAATATAAAACTCCTCATAACTCTTACCTCATTATTTGAAATTGAGTGGTTCAATTTTTTGGAGGTAGGGATCAATCTACAGAATTCCAAATAAATATTTTTTATTCTTACAAAAATTAAATTTTGTTGTCCTGTTTGCCATTGAAATGGAAAAAAAATCTAACTTTTGCATTACTTATTGGAATGACACGAAACAAAGCTTCACATGTACATTATGATAAATAGCATCCGTCCTAAAAGTTTCATGCAAAAATTCCAAATTATAAAGTCAATAGAGCCTGCCCAAATTCTCAAAAAGCCAAAAGTCGGCTCCTTGGTAGTTTAGGGGTTAATGAAAAAACTTCATGTGTTGCAGTCAGGAATGCTAAGAACTTAGATGGACAATTTCATTAAAATGCTGGTATTCCAAGTGCCACGGAGATGGTGTGCCATTTTCACCATCTAGGAGAGATATAGATTTAGAACAGCTGTTTTGAATTGTTTTCATGCCATTTTAAAATAATATTGCCATTTAAATGAAATTGCCCATTTAGGTCTTGAAGACCTCATTATTATTATTATACTACTAAAATCACAACTCCCTTTGTAATATCACAAATGCTGCCATTAATAATAGGGGCTCATGCTTGGAATGCTATGCATTCGTTGTATCACATATAGTAAAATTTTGAAATATTTGAATAGAATGCATGATAATGATTTCAATAAGTCTTTGAAATAATTAATTTTAATATTTTGTAAAAATATTTTCAATCATGCATACATAAAAATAATATTTTCACACAATGTTATATTACAGAAATAGAGTAGTAGTTTGCAATCACCTCTGGAATATCACTTTTTCAACTTTTATGAATTTCAAAATTCTATTGCTACTACCAAATGATTTGAGAAATTTATTCAATTGAAGCGAATTTGATTTTTTGTTCTGCATTTTATCTAATATATAAAAATTCTAATAAAATTCTAATGATGAATGCGTAGCATAGCAAGCGCCAACCGCTAGTTATACTACTAAAATCATAACTCCCTTTGTAATATTACAAATGCTACCATTAATAATAGGGGCTCATGCTTGCTATGCTACGCATTCATTGTATCACATAGTAGTAAAATTTTGATATATTTGAATAGAATGCATGATAATGATTTCAATAAGTCTTTGAAATAATTAATTTTAATATTTTGTAAAAATATTTTCAATCATGCATATATAAAAATAAAAAATTTACACAATATTATATTACAGAAATAGAGTAGTAGTTTGCAATCACCTCTGTAATATCATTTTAACAGCTTTTATGATTTCAAAATTCTATTGCTACTACCAAATGATTTGAGAAATTTATTCAATTGAAGCGATTTTGGATTTCACAACAATTAAGTTGTTCATGAAATTTACAAATTTTTCTTTTCAATTCACCCAGTTTTTAGGTTGCCATTGTTCATAATAATTGAATCAACTTTTGAATGCATTACAATAAATGTGTATCTTTTACAGTTTTCACCATTTCATATATTTCATTCATCATTCAATAAATTTCTCTTGTACGTTTCAATATATGCTTACTTATAAACAAAATTATACAAAGATTTTAGTCATTTTTATTTGAAGATTTATTGAGATTTTTGTTCTGCATTTTATCTAATATATAAAAATTCTAATAAAATTCTAATGATGAATGCGTAGCATAGCAAGCGCCAACCGCTAATTAATGTTAAAAAAGGAAAACTTTTAGTCATTCATAATAGAATTCAATCATTGGTAACAAAAACACTCATGACATAAATTATACAATGTTTGTGCCTAAAAGCAAAATTTGAGGTAGAACACATTGAACAACACAATTTGCACATACAATCATCCATACTTTTATAAAATTAGCACTTCATATAAAATGTAGTTTATGAGTTCATAGTGCTATTTTCAAATGGAAGATGAACAACGTCTCCTACATTCTTGTTCTTGCTAAAAACAATAACATTATATCTAACTACTCTACTACACGACAGAATCCCGGAAAACTAATTCGGGAGGCTTCATCAACCACGGTTTACCCATGAGCATGTCCACCACTTCAGCGCATGTTCGTCTTTTTTGAACATCAGGCTCGGTAAGTTCGCGTAGCTTCATCGCAAAGTATCGTTGTGTGTTGACATTTATGAATAAGTCCGCATCGAAGTCGTGCCCATTTCTAATTTTCATCGACTGGGCCAGCTTTCCTATAGAAAACGAATCCGACTTCACCGTATATTTGTGTGTTGCTTGCATCATCTCTAGGCTCCTTTCCGGGTCTTCATTTGAATACATATAGAACAACTCCGGAGCCACCCACCATTTTCCTTTGAAGTAACGATCCTTGTCTTCTTCTCTTCTATATGCATAATGTGAGGCGTATCCTTCATGAATGCGACTAGCAAGTCCCCAATCACAAATCCCGATGTTGATAACGTCTTCCGAGTATCCCGGAAAATGAAACAATACGTTTTGAGGGGACAAGTCATTGTGTAGCACCCCTGCTTGGTGCACAAGACTTGTGACATACACCAAAGCCCAAGCCAACTTCGCCTTGTGCCTTCGGTACAAGCTAATTTTTTGTACCTCTTCCCCTGTAAGTTCCTTCACCAGCTTGATTTGATTCCATTCAGCATGTGGCACCACCTTGTCGTTGAGAACAATCATGTTCTTCAAATGACCACCATTCCACCATAATGTGTACGCCTCCATTGTATAGTCATGGACAGCCAAGAATTTAATAATGGCTGGATGATTCAATGGACAGGCAAGGGCCTCTGTGGAACGATCCACCCTTGCCTCACGCGGGTTTGTTGCTTTTGACACTTTCCCTGCAAATGTACATGTCGCGGGATTATATCCATTCCTTCAATGCGTACTTTGCGCACCTTCCTGTATCCACCTTGGTTGTCGTATCCAGTGAGGCCAACAACTTGAGCCTCTCTCGAGATCCACGTGACACATGATGCACCATCCTTAGACAATTGAGCCTTCAATGCAGTAGCAAGCCATCCGATACCCCTAGTTTGTTGTCTTGACAATCTTTTTACTGCGTCTTGCCACCACTCCATCTTCTGGCGAAACTCCCTTGCCGCCTCCCCATCTGGAAATCCGGGCACAAGAGGGCGCAACTCAAGCATCAATCTCTTAGTGTTGAATATGCATGCTTGCTGACAGTTTGATATCCAAGTGTGAATTCGATTATGGTACACATCTTGCACGTCCTTATATTCCGCATTCTCATTGCACTTTTCCGTAATTAGAGCCAGGAAATCATCCTTCAACTTCTCAATGCCTGGCCCTTTATTTCTCAAGTACTTCTTCTCCAAATACTGGGTGCTTTTTTCCTCGTACCATTGCAAAGCCATCCTGTATACAAAGGTCGTATATCTTGGCGGAGGATAATCCGGATCCTTCTCGTTTGCTGTCCTTGGCTTTTTTGGCTTTGATGGACCCGCGCCCCCTATTTGCCCACTTGCAGATATATCCGGAAGAAACTGACTAGGATTGTCAAGGTCCCTATCCCAAATAGAGATCCGTGATGTACTGCTCCCTTCCCGTGGATCAGACATGGTTGTTGTTAGTGATAGTGATCGCTTTCTTCAACTTCGGGCGTAGAAACTGCAAAAATTTCCCCCCCTCAACTCCCCCCTTGGCCCACGGGCACGCATTCAGCCACTTCGAGGTGGGTGAAAGCCGTTGCGCAAGGCCAAGAGTGGTGACTCCGGGTCTAGGCGACCGCATATATACTCGAGTTCGCATTGGGGCGCGTGCAGGTCTTAGGGCGACCGCGGGTTTGGGCAACCGCGGGTTCCCGCGCCAAGTGGCGACTGTGGGTTTCTGCGGAGACTGGGCGACTTCGACTGTGACAGTAGGCGACCTCAGGTGCGGCAGCAAGCGACTTCGGGTAGGGCGACTTCGGGTAGGGAGACCTCTGGTACTGGAGGGCCTTTTTTCATTTTTTAACTTCTTGCCAAAGTGGCGATATAAAATGTTAGAGTGGTGCTCCAAATGTCAACATTAATCCACATATTGGAAAGAAAATATCCAATTTGCACATATTACATGTCTATAACTCTATATTGATCCACCACTTGGCAATTTCGTACAATAATTTTTTGTAGGTCGGAGTTTCCAGGTGAAAAAATCTCCAATTGGCCGAATACATTGAGCAAACTACTTAAAAAAAGGCTAACAGGTGCGCAAACTCTAGAAAGGTCAATTTACAACCTCAAGCAATGACTCCCACTTTTAGTCTCGGGTTAGAAAAGACCTCCGGCTTGTCGCCCGTCATTAAATATTTAACCCCTAAAGGTCACAGACTATGTTTTCACCAGAACCACTCCGAAACTGCCATTTCTAATATAAGTACCAAACTTTAGAAAAAAAATAATTTTGGACACATGTAACCGTAAGATCTTATAGAACACTGGTGTGAGAAGATGTGGAACAAATTTCAGAATTTTCCGCCGAGCGGATTGGAAAATATTAGCGTTTGAATTGACAAAACCCCTTTTTGGGTCCCTTCAAAAATCCGGGCAACTTCATTTCACAAGGTCACATTTGTATGAAAGAATGCCCAAAATGGTGGTCACTCTTTGGATTCATTCTTCTAGGCAAGTTGGCTACATGCTTGCAAAATTTGAGATCATTTGGAATTTCACAACATATAGGAAAAAAATAGTAAGTAGAAAGAAGTAGAGTATGATTCAAAACACTAAATTGTTAAGAATTTATTTCTGGAATTGAAAAATGCCAATTCCAACGGTTGTAATGTTGTAATACAAAATCTAAATCCTATTTTGTTAATTTTTTTCAAAAATATTGGAAATTGAGTGAAATAAAGGACTTCAAAGTTTATTTTAGAGTAGAGATTCCATAACTACCCTCAAACTAAGAATCCTCATAACTTGGGACTCATTAATCAAAATGGAATGATTTAAAGCTTTCTACGTACATATAAATCTAAAAAACCAATTTCAAATTTTTATTTTAAAAAAAAATGATTTTTAAAGAATTTTTTTGAGCAGCCCGGACTGCCCGCCATACACAAAACATTACATATCATACAATAACTTTTTAACCATGTAGTCAAAAATTATGAAAATTGTTGGGCCTTAAAGCTACTCCTCGGGAACAACTTGTGTGAAGATTTCAAAGAAAAAAAATAAAAAGTCCACTTGTAATGAGCTGCCCAAAATCACCATGTTGTCCAAAAACGGTGTTTGGACCTTTAGGGGTTAAGGTGAAAGTGAGTCAGTCACATTTGTCGGGGCCTAGGTTTTTGAAGCTCTACGCTTTTTTTCCTTTCCTAAATTTTGAGGGGTGAAAGTCAATCACTCCCATTTTCAAGATTCCCTTATAAAATAATTCAACATTTTTATGTCAATACCGTCCGCTAAACCACTAGTATGTCAAATTTCCCGAGCTTATCAGTCTACATGTGAAATGATTACTGAAAGAACTAAAATCCCGTTCACTATTCCACCACCTTGATGATAAAACCTTATAGAAAATCCTAAACCCATAAGTGAAATTGTTGTTGTTCTTCATCCTTTGTGGGTTCTAACATTTCAAGTTCAAATTCCTAAGGTTAAGAATTACAAGAAGTGGGAGTACTTATCAAAGTTTAGGTTCTTCATGAATTTTCTAAAATTCCTACAAATTTAAAAGAGGCTTTTGGCATTTAGAAGAAAAGGCACCATTCCACAATATTTTGAAGTGAAAAGAATCGTAATCAAATTCTGGTTTGCAGTAGTTTATGTTTCTCCTAAAGTCATTTTCAAGTGATATTGTGTGAGCATCTTCCATTCAATTTTGAAAATTCAATGATTATTTTTTTGTCTTTCTGATGATTTGATACCCATTTAGAGTTGCAACCCTTCATGTTCTAGTATTTAAGCCTCTCAAAAATAGGCCTCAAATTCATAAGATTAGAGAGAACAAATGTCTTTGTGAATTAGGTTATTGAAAGTATACAGTCTATTTGATAATTTTTCAATAAAATTAGGCTTACGTAATTTATGCACTTCATTTTCAAATTTTTGTGGTCACCAATTTGTAAGTATCAAAACCGAAAACAAGTATTTCAAGAACTAAATCCTTTTCATTAATTTAGCACCCTCATGGCCACCCCTAAACCCCAGTATTATTTCAATAAGTGATATTGTCATGGGGTTTTGGCTCATATTATCATTAACATGTCTTGTTTTAGATTGTATGCTTTTGCCTTTTGCCTTAAGGAATATTCATAGAACTTGTCAAGCAACACATTTGAGATTAAATTTGGTAAGAATTCATAGAAGACCCAAAAATTAACTTCTAGATATAGGAATTTCAAGTCAACAACCAAGAAACGCTTTGCTAATGATGTAAATACAAATGGCATACTCACAAATTTTGTACTTTAATCCCTAACAAACCAGGCTTATTACCTCCCCAACAGTCAAAAAAGCCATTTCTATTGCAAAAGGAATAAATCCAAGTGCAAAAATAAAAAATTTCACATCTAAGCGTAATATCTTATATTACAGTAGTTTAAATATGTATGGCCGAAATTTCTAAAACTTTGACCATCGAGATTGAAAAAACATTCCATCCAAAGTGAAGAAAACAAATTCTTTTACACCCTCTAAGACTAGATTTCTTGGCTTTCAATCATCTGAACTAAATTTGATTGGATTACTAAAACCTTCTTTGGGGGGACTTTTTATGATAAAAATTTGAGGTCATAATCTATTAAGAAAAATCCAATATTCTTTTTTTTCCTTTTTGCTCTTATCTCTTCATTGTCCACCCTGTGTGGCTTGGCTGTTTTGTATTGTGTTTTTCTTCTTTTTATGCAATAGCTCCTTCCATTTGTTCAAAATATATATATACATAAACAACAGAATTCACTAAATAGAAAAATTGATCATCAAAACTAGGTAAAACAGTGGGAGGGAAAGTAAAATTATTGATAGCTTGAAGATGGAATGAAAACACAATGAGCTCAACAACAAGAATGTTGCAACCAATAAATTTAAGCATGCCTAACAATTTCTTTTGGATAATTGTAATAATTTCATATAAAAACAAATCCTATAAGTTATGCTTGGATTTCCCACAAAACTAAGATTGTCCATTTCTTTCTCATCTTAACTCCAAATTGAATGAATTAAAGCTTCACATGTGGACAGAAGTATAGTACTCAAGAAAAAGAAATTCACAAAAACTGTTTTGCCTTTTTTTAATTTATGTGCCACACTTATGTAAGGTGGGTACACCTAAAAGCGCCACTTGTTGGCACTGTGTATAGTTACTGTTGTTCGGCTGATTAGATTTTGATTTAGTTGTGTTGGCAAGAACAAGCACATTCCAACGCACCCAAAAACATAAGATTTGAATACTGTATACAAAAGTTATTAGCAGTCAAAGTCAGTTTCTGAAAGCGCCATCTACAACCTGTGAAGATGACTGATTTTGAAAATGTATACTTGTTTGAGATGGCGCTTTTAGGTCAGGTGCCATTTTAGGTGTACCTACCTTAGTTCACCTGAAAAACACATGTCGGTCTTCCACCCGAGGCCGCCTCGGACCCGCAGTCGCCCTTGGTCGCCCACCCGTAGTCGCCCTCTGACCAGCACTCGCCCTGTGACCCGAAGTCGCCTCTTCAAAGAACAATTGTCGCCACTTTTTTGTGGCACTTCCTGCACCAGCGTTCCCCCTCTGATCCGCACTCGCCCTGTGACCCGAAGTCGCCCCTCCAAAGAGCAATTGTCGCCACTTGGTTGTGGCACTTCCTGCACCAGCGTTCCACAAGGACCCGCACTCGCCCTGTGACCCGAAGTCGCCCATTCAAAGAGCAATTGTGGTTGTGGCACTTCCTACACCAGCGTTCCACAAGGACCCGCACTCGCCCTGTGACCCGAAGTCACCCGCAATTGTCGCCACTTTTTTTTGGCACTTCCTGCACCAGCATTCGACAACGACCCGCACTCGCCCTGTGACCCGAAGTCGCCCCTTCAAAGAGCAATTCTGGACACATTTTTGGGCACCTCCTGCACCAACGTTCGACAAGGACCCGCACTCGCCATGTGACCCAAAGTCGCCCCTTGAAAGAGCAATTGTGTCTACATTTCTGTGGCACTTTGTGCACCAGCGGTCGCCAAGTCCCGCACTCGCCCTGTGACCCGAAGTCGCCCTCACCGAGGAACGATTTGTGGGCACCATCTGTGCCAATTTCTGCAGCAGCGGTCGACAAGGACCCGCACTCGCCCTTGGTCCACCAAGCCAGACACTAAGGTAACAGCTGCAGGATTCCCTAAACCGAGGTTGTGTAGGTGCTCCCTATTCCATAGTTCTGTAAAGGAATTTTGCATTAAATGATCCCTGTGAATTCCTTGTGAAGGAATATTGTGTCAAAAAGTGAACTACAATTTAGTTACAATTTAGTTTAAAGTATAAAGTCCTCTCAAACCCTAAACCCTAAACCCTATACCCTAAACCTTAAAACCATAACCTTTAAACAAGAAGTGGGAGGGCTTTGTTACAATTTTTCTAAAGATTTAACATAGAACCTCCATTTTAATTCCACTTCCTCAAGCGTGCCTCGGTGTCTTGATTTTAATTGGGAGTGCCTAAATTGGGATGGAGAGTTCCTAATGCCCATGGCCTCTTCATTTTATTTTTAATCTTGAAATGACCGTGTTAATTGGAATTTGTGGAACGTGATAAGTATAGAGGATGAAACCCAAAAAATGGGGAGGGAATTAAAAAAGAAGAAGTGGGAGGGCTTTGTTACAATTTTTCTAAACATTTAACATAGAACCTCCATTTTAATTCCACTTCCTCAAGCGTGCCTCGGTGTCTTGATTTTAATTGGGAGTGCCTAAATTGGGATGGAGAGTTCCTAATGCCCATTGCCCCCTTCTCAAACCCACTTAGGATTAAAAAGGGGAAGGAGTAGAAACAAATGCAAAGTGATGGAACTATTATTCATTTCATTCAAACCCACTTAGGATTAAAAAAAAATGGGGAGGGAATAGAAACAAATACAAAGTGATGGACTTATTATTCATTTCATTCAAACCCACTTAGGATTTAAAAAAATGGGGAGGGAATAGAAACAAATACAAAGTGATGGAACTATTATTCATTTCATTCAAACCCACTTAGGATTAAAAAAAATGGGGAGGGAATAGAAACAAATACAAAGTGATGGAACATTTATTCATTTCATTCAAACCCACTTAGGATTAAAAAATATGGGGAGGGAATAGAAACAATACAAAGTGATGGACTTATTATTCATTTCATTCAAACCCACTTAGGATTAAAAAAAAATGGGGAGGGAATAGAAACAAATACAAAGTGATGGAACATTTATTCATTTCATTCAAACCCACTTAGGATTGAAAAAAATGGGGAGGGAATAGAAACAAATGCAAAGTGATGGAACTATTATTCATTTCATTCAAACCCACTTAGGATTAAAAAAAATGGGGAGGGAATAGAAACAATACAAAGTGATGGACTTATTATTCATTTCATTGAAACCCACTTAGGATTAAAAAAAATGGAGAGGGAATAGAAACAAATAAAAAGTGATGGAACATTTATTCATTTTATTCAAACCCACTTAGGATTAAAAAAAATGGGGAGGGAATAGAAACAAATACAAAGTGATGGAACATTTATTCATTTCATTCAAACCCACTTAGGATTAAAAAATATGGGGAGGGAATAGAAACAACACAAAGTGATGGACTTATTATTCATTTCATTCAAACCCACTTAGGATTAAAAAAAATGGGGAGGGAATAGAAACAAATACAAAGTGATGGAACATTTATTCATTTCATTCAAACCCACTTAGGATTGAAAAAAATGGGGAGGGAATAGAAACAAATACAAAGTGATGGACTTATTATTCATTTCATTCAAACCCACTTAGGATTAAAAAATATGGGGAGGGAATAGAAACAAATACAAAGTGATGGACTTATTATTCATTTCATTCAAACCCACTTAAAATTAAAAAAAATGGGGAGGGAATAGAAACAAATACAAAGTGATGGAACATTTATTCATTTTATTCAAACCCACTTAGGATTAAAAAAAATGGGGAGGGAATAGAAACAAATACAAAGTGATGGAACATTTATTCATTTTATTCAAACCCACTTAGGATTAAAAAATATGGGGAGGGAATAGAAACAAATACAAAGTGATGGACTTATTATTCATTTCATTGAAACCCACTTAGGATTAAAAAAAATGGGGAGGGAATAGAAACAAATACAAAGTGATGGAACATTTATTCATTTTATTCAAACCCACTTAGGATTAAAAAATATGGGGAGGGAATAGAAACAAATACAAAGTGATGGACTTATTATTCATTTCATTCAAACCCACTTAAAATTAAAAAAAATGGGGAGGGAATAGAAACAAATACAAAGTGATGGAACATTTATTCATTTCATTCAAATCCACTTAGGATTAAAAAAAATGGGGAGGGAATAGAAACAAATACAAAGTGATGGAACTATTATTCATTTCATTCAAACCCACTTAGGATTAAAAAATATGGGGAGGGAATAGAAACAATACAAAGTGATGGACTTATTATTCATTTCATTCAAACCCATTTAGGATTGAAAGAAATGGGGAGGGAATAGAAACAAATACAAAGTGATGGAACATTTATTCATTTCATTCAAACCCACTTAGGATTAAAAAAAATGGGGAGGGAATAGAAACAAATACAAAGTGATGGAACATTTATTCATTTCATTCAAACCCACTTAGGATTAAAAAATATGGGGAGGGAATAGAAACAAATACAAAGTGATGGAACATTTATTCATTTTATTCAAACCCACTTAGGATTGAAAGAAATGGGGAGGGAATAGAAACAAATACAAAGTGATGGAATTATTTAGATGGAGTTATTTTTCATTATGTTCAAATGCACTTAGAATTAAAAAAAAATGGGATGGGGGAAGGGTGTGCTGTAGGATATTAAGTGATGGAATTATTTTCCATTCACTTAGGAATCACTTAGGATAAAGAATAAAACTTCTCGCCCCATATTTATATGTTGAGAAGTCTGTGTTATGAGTAGAAATGAAATTCATGAATGCAAATGAACATTGAGAAAAATTATACAAATGTATAAAACTTCTTTAGGAGGCCGGAGCTGCGTTAAGGCGTTTCTAACCGCTGCTATAAATAGTTGCAACACGGACATGGAGTGGTTCTAAAATTGACCTCTATAGTCCTTGAAAGAATTGAATGAAAAAAGTATTATTAATTGAAAGAACCAATCATTCTCTTTGCTTTCTCCATCATTCTTTAGAATTGCCAGTGAAGAGTTCATGGAAAACTTGGGGTGTGAAATGCTTGCAAAAATACAAAAACACTTGTGTTACATTCGTCATGTATTTCTCTTTGTCTGAAACATTAGTTAAAAATATTTTCATCCAAGGAAATACGTGAAAAACGAGGACCAGCCCTTTCAAGGTCAATTTATGAGCCTTTCACCTTAGTGCATTTATGGGTTGTTGACGAACTAATGCCAACTGCCCTCTCATATGGATGCTGGTGTTAGAGCGCCTGTGATTTTCAAGTGAACAGACTCTGACCCGCAGTCGCCCACACCCGCAGTCGCCCCAGAGCCGCAGTCTCCGTTCCCCGACGTCACCCGACTTGCACGCGCCCTCGGACCCGCAGTCGCCCCAGACCCGCGGTCTGTGCTGCCCGCGCTGGACGTCACCCGACTTGCACGCGCCCTCGGACCCGCAGTCGCCCCAGACCCGCGGTCTCCGTTGCCTGCGCTGGACGCACCCGACCTGCACGCGCCCTCGGACCCGCGGTCGCCCAGGACCTATGCACGCGCCCTCTGGCGACCTCGGGTTGTTGCTGATCGGAGGTCGTTGCCCTGACGTGCACGCGCCCCGAGAACCTCGAGTCAGTGTCAGACCCGCGGTCTCCTTCACCCGCACTCGCCCCAGGGCGACCTCGGGTACTTAAGAATTGACTGGCCCTCATTCTGCACACTTCCTGCGCTGTGCAACGTCTTCCAACCGCCTTGAAGCGTCTGGATGCGTGCCCGTGTGTGGGAGGTTGGGGTCTAAACTCTTGCAATTTTTTTCCGTGGGCTTACACTCTACTGTTTTATTGTACTTTGGATACAACTCTATTTTAATTGACTACGTGCGTAACCAAAAACATTCACGATGGATCCGAGCTTGAAGAAGAAAAAACCAAAAGGAGATCGCCACCATAGGCGGCGTCTCGTCCTTATAGACCCAACGGTGGTGGCATTCCGAGGTTGGCGTAGCATCCAAGCAGATTGGACCTTGACAACTTGCAAGGCATTTGTGGGATGGTGCCATATCGACAAGTTGTTCCCTTACCATCGGCACAGGCGCCATTTGAACCAAAACTATGCAAACCTACATTATTGCAGAGATGACGCATTCGTGCAACGGTGTATCGAGGTGTATAGATTTTTATACGGAACACAAAGAATTCCACGAAGCGAAGTTGGGTTGAACATATGCCAAATGGTGTACGCAGAACTACAGTTGAATCGGACGGTGGATTGGAGGACCATAAAGGCATCGAAGAAAATCTCCATTCCAACAACTAGAGACATCCCGAGGGCGGGCCCTTCTATTAATCCACGGCAGGGGCTAGGGCCAAAGAAGAATATCAAAGACCTAGTGGCTGATGTAAACTATCAGTGGTCAGATTCATCTAACGTAGACAGTTCGGATGATGAGGTTGGTCCCGACCCCGTGCACAGGATGGAAGACCCACCAGTGGAAGGAAATTTATCACTAGTAGTACCGGAAGAAGGGGACATGAGAGGTGCCCTCGTGATTTACGTGGAACCACTCATAGCAGTTGAACCAGTGCAAGGCACTCAAGCAAATTTGGACGAAGTACCTTGGGATGTGCATGCACAGATGCATGAAAATGTGGAGGACAGATTTGAGGGTGAAATTATAACGCAACAAAGGATTGTGCCTTCCTTGCTACAAGAACGTGATGTTGTACTTTCGGATTACAGTATTCGGCGAACAAAAAAGTCTTATAAAGAGGTGCTGAAGAAGCTTCTAAAAGACTTAGAAGAAGAACAAGAGAAGTGTGAGATTTTGCAAGACCGGATGGCAAAGGATGTTGAGGCCGACGATGTCCACGCTCTTGAAGCACTAATTCAAAGCGGGCAAGTTCATTTGTCGGTCCAGCAAAAGGAGATGGAAGAGTTGGAAGAATTTTACCTTAAATTCAAGAAGGGTCAAGATGGAGGGTCAAGCTCAAATGCCAACCCACTAGTGGAGGAACGTCTTCACAAAATTATGGAAGACTGCAGAATGGAAGAGAATCGAGGAATCGAAGAAAGGAAAAGTGTGGCAGAGGCACAATTAAGGTTGAATCACCTCAAAGAAATGAAGGACCATGCAACCGTTGACCGGGCTTTGCATTTGAATGCGGCATATGAGGATGTGCAACATCAAATATCTGCATTAGAGGTAGCTGACTTGAAAAAGAAGTTAGCTTCTTTGAAGAGATTGGAAGCCAAGTATGAGGAAAGCATATCACAAGAGAAGCAAAAGATCAATATACGGAAATTGCACAAGAAAGTATGGCTCCAGAATAAACTGTGGACCTATGGCCGCTACCATGAGAATCAAGCGGAGGCGTACAGAGTGGCTGAAGCCGAGTTAGCAAAGAAGAAAAGAGAAGAAGAAGGCCACATGGATGTTGCATGATTTTAGGGACTACAATTTTTTGTAGAGGTGTATATGTGGTTCTCTAAACATATGTATATGAAAAGTTTTTTTCTACATTTTAAGCTTTCCAATGCAATTACTGTGAATTCTATGTTGCTTGTATATGAATGAAAATCTAAATTCTTATAAACGCCATCATTGGATTCATTGCCATGTTTGGAAGTTGTGATGATTTGCAAATTCTATTGACTTGAGAATTAAGAGTTTTAGAGCCATTTTTTGTAGGATGGATGGTACTCACCATAATGTGGATAGAAGCTTTGTTTATGTCATTCCTATGAGTATTGCATAAATTAGCAGTGTTTTTCTAATTATTTTGTTCACCTTGTGCACATATTAGAAACTGTGTGAGATCTAATATAAAGTACTATTTATTCCTTGTATCTAAAATTTTAAAAATCGTTATATCTAATATAGAGTGTGTAAAATTACATGTACGGTATTCTAACTATTATAGGATTATGTTTAATATCATGTATTATATTTGATGTAGTTCGAATATAGGGGGGCAATAATAAGTGTAAAAAATAATTTTGTAAAGTGGGTATTTCATGTCCTTAAAGAAGAGATGTATGAAAAATGACACATTATTTGTCTCAAATTATCCCTGAACCTTGTTAGAGGGACTCTAGTTGTTTGAAGAATTATCTATAAAGTTTTTTGAAGTCACTTAGAATTTAAATTTTGCTTTATTATACTCTTATTTGTTCACTCCAATTTGTAGATGATTAGCAGTAAGTTGTTTGACACAATTACAGTCCATTGTTTATTATGGTGTACGAATGTATTTGTTTGGCCATAATACATTTTTCCAAACACATTGTACTAGTCGTTTAAGTACTATAAAAAAATAGTTTTAAAGAGAAGGGACATAATGAGGAGAAAGAAGAAAGGATAAACAAAAATAATAGAACCAAAAATCATAATTTTCATAATTTTCATAATCATAATTTTCAAATCATAATTTTCACTCCATCATTACCCAATCCCAATGAAGCATACAAAATTTCAGTTTCAGAATTGCAAAATTGGATTGTTGGTAATTTTTTGAAGTCAATTTCTGCAATTTAACATAATGTTTTATTGAAAACAATTGATGGTGACTTCTCTTAATTTGATTGCATGGATACATAGGGAACATCCGTACGCACATCTTTCATATTAAAAAACACCCCCTTAAGTAACAAAAATATAATCTATTAAAAATTCAATATGAGGTGCCATATATCCTAACTTTGTGAAATACATATCTTTGTATTTTAACTAGATTTTGGCAAGTAATTATACCATCATATTGAAATGTACAAAATTAGTTACAGTGTGAGAGTGAAATGCCAAAATGTAGTTAGAATATAGAGATATCCATTTCTTCAAAGTTTGGTCATACAACACTTTTCAATGAACTCTTTGTTGATCATAATTTTGTTACGTAAGGGGATGTTTTTTAATATGAAAGATGTGCGTACAGATGTTCCCTATGTATCCATGCAATCAAATTAAGAGAAGTCACCATCAATTGTTTTCAATAAAATATAATGTTAAAGTACAAAAATTGACTTCAAAAACTCACCCAAAATCCAATTTTAGATTTTTGACACTGAAATTTTGTATGCTTCATTGGGATTGGGTAATATTTGAGTGAAAATTATGCAAGCTTAAAAAAAGCCTATTTCATTCAACATTATGTACAAATCTTTAAATGGATAAAAAATGCAATTTGTAAGCTTTCAGTACCCAAGAGTATACATTAAAAAATCTGAACCTGTGTCCATATTTGAACCCATAAATGCCAAAGGCCTTTTTTGAGCCTCTAGGAATTTCCTCTAAATTGAAGAAAAGGTCAACATTTTGATAAATTGTATCATTTTTTTTTAATTGTAACCGTACAAATTCAAACTAGACATGTTAGTAATCACATAGGAAAAGAAAACACAACAATATCACTTATGAATAGAAAGATTAAAATGTTTGAATATGAGGGTGTTAAAACTAAGAAATTATTTCAATCCTCTTTTCACATATCAAATCTAAAAAGTTGGTCACCAAAAAAATATGAAGTCAAAGGGCCTAACATGCATAATCCCAATCAGTTTATGGCTTCTGAAAATGTACTCTACAATTTTTTTAAATGAATTTCTACTGGGATTTTTTCTTCAAGATCTAGTGTATTTGAAGCTCATTTTGAAGAGCTGTCAACACAATGGAAAGTCAAGATTACATTGGGAACCCTTGCACAAAATCTTGAATAGAAAAATCACAATAATCATTTTTAAAATCGAATTTTTGATACTAAAACTAGACTTCAAAAAGAATTTTACAAAAATGTAAACTATTAAAAATAGCGACTTGGTTAGATTTTATTTAACTTCAAAGTATTGCCGACACCAGAATTTGGTGCCTTGAGCATTTAGGGGTTAAGGGAAAGGAGGCGGAAACAGGAAAAATTATTATTATTAAAAAAAAAAAAAAAAAAAAAAAAAAAAGGACCCGAGGTCGCCCTCTTCGTACCCGAGGTCGCCCTTGCTAGAACGCCGGTCACCTTCCTTGACCCGAAGTCGCCCCCCTCCTGACCCGAAGTCGCCCCATTCAACGTGCTCCCGCGTGCGGCCAGAGTAAGACTGTTGGTGTTTTGAGGTCGCCTGGAGTGAGCCGCAGTCGCTGATTGGGCGACCTCTGGTGCAAGTAAGAGTAACTATAAAGCCCAGAGGGCCACCATTTCCTTCCCACCTTGCTCCGTTGACGAACTCACGACTTGAAACTTCTAAAGAGGCTTCCTGCGGACTTCAGATCTTCGGAGGGCAACAACCTTGCTTTGAGGGGTTTGAAAGACCCCTTGAAGCGGGTGGCTTTGTCATAACTTTTTTCGATACTACACGTTGCTGGATTATATTTTTTTTGAGTGAAAGACCTTGTAGACAATCACCAATATGGCTAATCGAGTTGTTGGGAGGACCAATGGTAATGATACACGGAGGGCCACAAGGGAATGGGACCCTTGGTTGGTTTTGGAAACTGATCCTAACAAAGCCACAAATTCGAGGACATGCGTTTTTTGTGGATGGAACAATGTCTTCGTACGGAAGAGGGCTCTCATGCACTTTGGATATGGAGGCAACCCCTCATCGGATCGTTGTAAACGTGCTCCGCGGTTAGTATTGGAGAAGTTCAGGAACTGTGAGGGGATTGTCCCAAAAGAAATGCTTTATGAAGAGATGTTTGGGGTGATTGAGGAAGGTGAGTCCGTTGCTGCGCCCGTTGCTGTGCCTATTGTGGCCTTGTCAGCAGAAGAATCCGCAGATCCTGTCGACACGAGCGAAATGCGGCCTTCTAATCCAGATTCGGTTGATTCTACTCCAGCAACACTTGTGAGAAGGAGGAATACTCCTTCCATTTCTCGCCAAATGAGCATGGATGAGGCGTTACAGGTGGGTGTCAGACAAAAGTTGGATACGATGTGGGCCTCTTTCTTCTACGAGGCCAACATTGCTTTCAACGTCGTGCGTCATCCAGCCTTTGTAAAAGCAGTGAAGGAAACGGCGGCAGCTGGATTAGTGTATCAACCGCCATCATACAACGCGGTGCGCACCAAAATGATAGATGTGAAGAAGGTTGCAGTTTCGAAGATGGTGTCAGAGCGGACAAAGCAGTCTATTGAGTTTTATGGAGCGACCTTTTGTTCAGATGGGTGGTCTGATACGAATTCTCGTCCGTTGTTGAATATAATGCTTGTGTGTCCTGCCGGCGATGTATTTTTGGGATCTGTTGACACCACTGGAGAGAGGAAGGACATTGCCTATACAACGAATACGATGGTGCAGTACATAGAGGAAGTTGAACCTAAGAACATTGTCCAACTATGTACGGACAATGCAGCAGTGATGACGGGGACCCTGGCAAAATTGGAAGAAAAGTATCCTCACATGTTCAGGCAGGGATGTGCAGCGCACATTATGGATTTACTTATGGAAGATTGGGGTAAGGAGAAGAGGGTTTCGGATCTAGTGACCAAGTGCCAAGCTATCGTGAAGTTCATCAAGAAGTACCATCATACCTTGGCTCTCTTTCGGAAGTATTCACCAAAATTGTCATTGCGACTTCCTTCCAAAACACGCTTCGCAGTGAACTTCCTCATGATAGACCGTTTGGTGGATTGCAAGCAAGCATTGTTATCCGTGATTTCGGACGAGTCGTACGAAGCGTTTGAGAGTAGTTTGTTTTATCGGAAGAATGGTCAAGTGGTCAAAATGCGAGCGCGTAAAGCTCGAGAAGACATCCATTCGGAAGCGTTTTGGCAGGAATGTGCCAATTATCAGTACCTGATGAAGCCAGCTCTCTTAGCCCTTCGAGTGTTTGATGGAAAAGTTCCGGCAATGCCCCAAGCTTGGATGGTAATGCACGACCTGAAGCTCCATGTTTACTCTCTCCATGATGAGCCGTACTTTCTAGATGACGCAACAGCGGCAAAGTTCAGAAAGCAATTTGATGCTTGATGGAAACTGATGCATACTGACCTCCATTTTGCTGGGGCATTACTTAACCCATATTTGGCCGAAGTAGCAGTCATTCACAACAATGGCGAGGCCAAGCGAGCCTTGAATCGAGTTATACGAAAACTAAGCGAGCCATTGGGAGTATCGGAAGATGATGCAATGAGCGAGTTGACGGAATTTGAAGAAAAGACAGGCCCATTCGACCCCTTACAGGAGGCTCCTGATATCACCCGCTGTAAACTACTGCCTCATCAGTGGTGGAATCGTGTGGGTGGCAATGCTCTTCCAAAAATTGCTAGGAGAATTTTGTCTTTGACATGTTCAGCATCATCATGTGAAAGGAATTGGAGCATGTATTCGTTTGTGCACAGTAAAGTGCAAAACCGTTTGACTACATCTAAGGCTGAAGCATTGGTGTATATCTACACCAACAGCAAACTAGCACGGGAGAAACGTGGAAAAAATCCTGCTGAATTTTACGAAAAGTATTTGGAAGATGCAGATACAGACGAAGAGAACGAGGAGCCATTGTCCTCAGGATCTGAAGATGAAGTTGTACGAACGGCAGCACGACAGGCTGAAAATCGTAGGGAGGTAGAGGAGCGTTTACACGGAAATAGATGGGCTGGATTGGTTCCTCCACGAGACAGTCCTCCACGACGACGACGACCTTACGCAAACACATTTGTAGGTGGTGCTGATGAGAACAGTTTGTCAGAGGAGGAAGATCGACGCACACCTGACCGACCCCATGTCTCTGCTTGGGATGCATTTCCAATAATAAATTCACCGCCATTGAGGGCCAGAACTCCTGAGGACAACAATGAAGGTGTAGATATTCCAATGTCACAGGAAGTGGAACATGCCACGTCTCCCATATCAACTCTTCCATCCTTCAGCAGACCAGTGACTCGTCAGGCCGTTGCAGCAGTTACTATGCCAGTTACCGTAGAAAGTGAAGGGCAAGAGGAGGCAACACACGAAGAAGAGGTTTTGCCTGCAGGCTGTCCAATTTCTGCAGCACATAGCACTCCAACAACAGTAGATGCAGACGACGATGACGATTTGCCATTGGGAACTCTCTTGAACAGGAATCGTAACGCGTCTTCTAATCGAGGAGCAACCAGGGACGTTGCTAGGGCCAGGAGGTCTATTCCAACCCTTCCGACAAGGCCGGAGCTGAGTCAAGGTCCAGTGCAGAGCGTTGATGAGGAAGTCCGAGGCTCAGCTCCTCAAGCCACTCAGCCTTCATTAAGGTTTGGCCCTGGAGAATCGTCATTGGGAACGTGTGCACGTAAATCAAAGAAATGTTTTAGGAAGACGGATGACAAGAGACAGCGCAATCCTAAACGGCCCAACCAAGTTGTCCAGCGATTTATTATAGGCGCAAGTAATTCCATCGTAAACCCTGGACAATCAAGCGGAGAAGCTGCACGACACCCTGCATCTAACACTGATGGAATCACTGATACATTGAGGTTGGTTAAACGTTTGGTGTCCACTCAAGTACCCGGTGGTATAGACACTCAAGTGCAAAACCTAAATTCCGAGGTAGAACGTGAGCTACAACAAATACCAGTACCACGAGAAGAGGACGAGAACGAGAGCTCTGGCGATTACGAGCACACAGATTCACCGCGTGAAGACACGGATCCTGAAGCTGATGAAGTGTCTAGCGATGATACATTCACCCTATAATTAATAGAATTATAACATTATATATGTAGAGGCAGTAAGTAGTATTGTTAGTATCAACAATTTTTTTTCCAATGCATATATACTTATAGCTGAAGTGTACAACCAAATAGCTTATGGTTGGATTTTGTGTAGTGTCTACTTAGAGATGGCAATGTCTTAATTACATAGCAATGTCTCAAGTTTGTTGTGGTGACTTTCACAAGCGTTAGAGTGCTGAATATAACGGAGATGTGCAAGTTCATGTGAGTGTTGAAATCCACCTTTTGCCTCCTGCTAATATGTATGATTTATTATTGTTTTTATAAATATTATTATTTTTATTTCTATAATTTCTATTGATATTATTGAATTACATTGTTATATTAGTTCTGGGCTATAAATTAGACCAGAAGAAAAAAGTGAACATTTTCTAAACTTTATCAAGGTGATTGTACCAAATAGCTGCATAATTTAAGAGGACTGTACTCATGTTTTTTTGTATTTGGAATACTTGGAACTTAGAAAAAGAGCCTTTGACTTTTTCAAACATTGTATTTTGGACTGTTGGAAAAAAATAGCAGTGCCAAATTCCACAATAATATAAAGATTGGTATTATGGCTAGAGAAAAAAGCAAAGAAAGGAATTAAAAGATTGAAGAAGGTCATTTGTAACTGCTTTATGAAATGATGGTCAGTTACCAAGTAAAGCACCAAAATAATTATTTGCATTCTTTAAAATGGAAATTCTCCTAAACTCACTTTTTGGACTTGTATACAAGACTTTATTACTTTTTTTTAGAAATCTTCTTAAGAATAGCTAAAAGTGAACCACTTCTTCCAAACTTCATTTCCAAATCTATTTCTTTAAATAAAGCTATGTATCCTAAAGTCCTAAATCCCATAATTTAAATTCGGAAAGTCTAACAATAAATCTAGGGCTCATTTTACAAAGTGAAACCATCTTTAAAAATAAATAAAAATTCTCTTCATTGTCCAGCCTTAGGGCATGGCCGCTTTGTATTTTTCTTTTAAAGTAGCGGGATTACCGTTTGTTTAAAATATATAATAAATCGCCCACACTACTCAAATGTACACTACTCATACATGTTGCTTTTTCATAGCCTTCACTAGTATTCAAATAGTGTACATTTTAAAGAGTGGGCGAATTTAGAGCCCTATGCCACTTAAACTTCAAATTCTCACAAGTAATTCCAAAAAGCTCCAAAAAATATGAAACGACTTGGGTTACATGTCAATTCTTCTTGTTTTTCAAAGAAAATTTACTGAAAAATCTTTTGAGATGTTTCACCTCCCCAATATTCAATTTCAGCTCTTAAATTAGCAATTTCTGGACCTCCTACCTTAGTTCAGTGGTCGCCTCTAAACCCGCAGTCGCCCCGGACCTGGGACCCGCAGTCGCCTTTGTATGTGCGACCCGGAGTCGCCCTGACGTGGGACCCGCAGTCGCCCTTGTATATGCGACCCGAAGTCGCCCCAGACTCTAAACCCGCAGTCGCCCTTGTATCTACGACCCGAAGTCGCCCCGGACCTGGGACCTGCAGTCGCCCATGGATTTGGTACCCGCAGTCGCCCAGTGTTTTTTACCCGCGGTCGCCCTCAATTTCAGACCCGCGGTCGCTCTCATTTTAAAAGCCGCAGTCGCCCAGGCAGCACCCGCACGCGCCCTGACCCGAAGTCGCCCTTCATGACGTGGACATGGCAGTCTTGGGAGCCAGCCACGTAAGACAGTTTTTTTACCGAGGGGTAAAAAAAACCAAAACCCTAAAACCTTACTCGACGACTTTGTCGCCCACACTTGACATTTGTCATACGCGACATCCGACGTCAGACGAACAACACGACGACCAAACCCCAAAACGTGTCAGACAAGACAACCCTGCTTCCCTTTGCCCTTCATCAACACCATTGTAGACGAGGTGGCGGGAAATGAGATGTTCACCTTCATGGATGGGTATTCGGGCTACAATCAAATCTCGATAGCCCCAGAAGATTGGTCCAAGACGGCATTCATCACACCATGGGGCACCTTCATCTATGTGGTGATGCCATTTGGCCTCTGCAATGTGCCCTCTGCCTTTCAGCGGGTAATGAGTTTGGCGTTCTCGGATCTACTCCACAAATCTATGACCGTCTATATTGACGACTTCAACACTCAGTCCAATGAGGAAGACCACCTTCCCCTTGTAGAGGAGTGCCTCATCCGCTGTCGGAAGACCGGGATTGCCCTTAATCCCGATAAGTTGTTCCTAGGAGTCAAAAAAGGAGTCCTACTGGGTTATGTAGTCTCCAAGGAAGGGAAAGCCGCGGACCCGGAGAAAGTGGAGGTTATAGTTAACCTCCCAGCCCCGACAGACGTCAAGGGCGTGCAGCGAGTGCTAGGGCACGCCGGATACTATCGAGAGCTAATCGAGGACTTTGCCACCCACGCCCAGCCACTGACCAATCTAATCAAGAAGTCAGTTAAGTTTGACTGGACCCCTATATGCCAGCAGGGGTATGACGAGCTCAAAAGGAGGCTGGCCGCTGCCCCTGTCCTCAAGCCACCAAATTGGAACCAGCCCTTCCACGTCTATTGTGATGCCTCTGCATTAGCCGTCGGCGCAGCATTATGCCAGGTTGCGGAAGACACGAGCCGCGAGCACCCCATAGCCTTCTCCAGCCGACAGCTGACACTGGCAGAACGCAACTATAACACCACCGAAAGGGAGTGTCTCGCTATGATTTTCGCCGTCAAAAAATATCGACACTACCTACTTGCTAATTCGGTGGTCTTCTACGTTGACCACATGGCCATTAAGTACATTGTAAACAAGGCCGAGTTAAGTGGAAGACTGGCCAGGTGGGTCTTACTCCTATCCGAATTTGACTATACGGTGGAATACAAAGCCGGTAAGAAGCATGAGAGGGCCGATCACCTATCACGAATCACTGGAGAAGTAGGGACTGAAGAACTTAGCGATGACTTTCCCGACGAACAACTCTTCTTGGTTCGTGCAGTTCCTGCTTGGTACGAACACTTGGCCCAATTTTTGAGCACACAGCAGTACCCAGAAGGTTTGGAAAAGAACGAGCGCCGGAAGATCCGGGTCAATAGCACGCATTTTGCCCTCCTCGGCAATAGATTATATCGGCGAGGCATCGATGGGATTCTCCGTCGTTGCGTCTCCTATGACGAAGTACCATCCATTTTGGAAGCATGCCATGGCAGTGCATGTGGGGGTCACTTTTCGGGCCGTCTAACTGCTCAGAAGATACTCAGGGCAGGGTACTTTTGGCCGACACTATTTGCAGATGCGGAGGCTCACACTAAGGGATGCGACGCTTGTCAGCGTTATGCCCGAAATGATACTCGAATGGACCTCCCACTCCATCCATCTCTGCCCATCGCTCCATTGGAGAAATGGGGCATCGATTATGTGGGGCCTTTTGCTCCCATCTCATCGCAGCGAAACCAATACGTCATCGTTGCCACCGAATATTTAACCAAGTGGGCGGAGGCTAAGGCAGTCAAGAAAGCCGATGGAAAGCAGACTGCCATCTTCCTCTACGAAAACATCATCTCTCGATTTGGATGTCCTAAAGTCTTGGTCAGTGATCGCGGATCCCACTTCCTCAACGAGACTATTGAGCTCATGACAGAGATGTTTCAAATCAATCATCGGAAGACCACTCCGTACCACCCCCAGACCAATGGAAATACGGAAAGGGTTAACCAAACCCTGGTTCGCATCCTCCGCAAGACAGTGTCCGACAGCAAGCGGGATTGGGATGTCAAGCTAATCCCTGCCCTATGGGCCTACCGCACCGCTTACAAGGTGACCACACGGGCCACTCCCTTTTCTTTGATGTACGGGGTAGAAGCTATTCTGCCCATCGAATTTGAAGTCTAGTCTTTACGCATCGCCATCGATGAAAGACTAGACGATAGTCAGTCACTATGTGACCGGTTGGAGCGGCTGGAGGTCCTAAGCGAATCCAGGAGAGCGTCTTCTCAGCATGTGGAGAGCATCCAGAGACGCCGGAAGGTGGCATTCGACAAAAGGGCAAAAGTACGCACCCTCGAATCCGGGATGTGGGTTATGTTGCAGGACGCCAGGAAGATGGAATTTCCAGGGAAGTTCGACGCATTGTGGACCGGGCCCTATATCATACAAGAGACCTTCGCCAACAACTCCCTCCAGTTACAGAACCTGGATGGTTCCCAGTTCCCTACCCGGACCAACGGGGGCCGATGCAAGGAGTACCGGGTATGACAACCCCCGATCCGGCAGTTCATCGGTTTTCTGTCCAAGGTATTAAAGATGACCCCCCCGTTTTCTTTTCTAAATAACTTGGATAAGATAGAAAAGCTATATATGCCTCCGACCAAAAAAAATTCAATAGCTGTCATTTATTAATATTACCATTGGGATTGTTAAAAAGACTAGCTAGATAAAACATATAAAAATCCATAAAAAATCTTTTAACCAAAATGATCCACACAGTCAGTTGGTTGTTAGTTCTTAGATCTCCCTATAAGTACTAAGACTTACAACGGAATTTACATCTAACATAAAAAGAAAGGCCTCTGGGTCAGCCAACACTGTTTGCCTTGTTTTAGTCTCGTGCCTTCTTAGGAGCTCAGGTCAGGGTAGATGGATGATGGCAGGGTCCTCATGCCTCACCCGCCTGTCAGAAGGTAGCATTAAGGGTTGAGCTAGATACAGCTCCCCATTTCAGATCCATTGCCACTAGACGGTCGGAATATACGCCGTAGTGCTGAAAAGACGTCTAGCAGGGGGGATCTTGGTATACTTGCTAGACTGTTGTAATAGACGCCGAAGAGGCTGAAAAAATAGCTAGCTTGAGTGGGCACTTACTCACCAGACCGAGCATAATATATACCGCAGTGTTGAAAAGGCGGCTGGTTTGAGGCGTCACTAAAATCTCGTCGGATCATCGTAATATACGCTATAGAAGTAGAGCTGAAAAGACGACTGACAGGGATTTCCGTACCGGGTCCTTCACGTCCTAGTATAAGAGCAAGGGGGGGACCCTTGTCTTTGTATGCTAGTTTGCTGTGATGTGCAGGTACATAGATTAGCAGATGGACCACGGTTGGTATGAGCCACCGTCGTCCCTCCCGTTTGGAGCATTCACCATCAGAGTTCAAGTCATCGAGAAGCTACGCTTCACCAGCTACATTCGCTCCCACTTCGGCCAAGCCTGTCTTGACCGCACACTGCGCAACCCTTGGCCACTTCTGCTTCCAGTCACCACTTACGTAGGTGCTTGGGAGAATGTCATCTACGTCCTAGTTTAGAGTCTTTCGAGCGAGCTGTGAGATCCGTGCTCCCCTTCTCCCTCGTCCTTTTCTCATCTTCCTCCCTTTCATTTTCCTTCAGTCCACCTTGCTCAGTCAAGGGTGGATCAGTTTCCACTTCATTCTTTCAGCCTCGTCGTTAGGCAACCGCCAAGCACACTAGGGGGATAGTATAGAATAGGGCCTCATGCCAGGTCAAAAAGATGTCGTCCCGGGGCCAATACCCCCGACCCCACCATCTTCTCCATCTTCCTCGTCTTCGCCTCCCCCGTCGCCGACACACTCGGGATCGTCAAACCGGTCCCCACCACGGCCTCGTACGGGATTGCCCGAATGGCCACATACCCATACAGAGTCGTCGGAGGAATTGGAGCGGTTGGCGCAACTGCCCCTCCCTGACCGACCGGGTAGCGATCACACCGACACCGAAGCAAGTTCACAGTCAATGGAGGAGGAAGAACAAGTCACGCTTCAAGAGGCGGCCCTGCTAGCCAGTATGCAGCCCCCGTCTCCGGCACCATCCTCACCAACGCGCTCGGGGCCGTCCACACAGCCTCTTGAAGAACTACCACGCGAGTTTCAGGACGAAGTCCTCACCCAACCCCATACCGAGAACGTATCACAATCCACTGACGGACATGAGTCCGGACCAGAAGAGGAGCCCATGGAGGGGCCCTTGACACAGCCAACCACTGGCATAGCTCCTCAACCAACCGAGGGGACCGAGCCAGCCAACCCGGATTTCGAAGGTATGCACCCAATGCCTGACGAGTTGGTAAGTCTGGCTATGCTCGTGGCCTCGCGACGGCGACGGAGGGAGGAAGCGGAGCAGCCCGGTCGGGAACGGCCATTGCAACGACTTCCCCGCGAACAAGAAGGCCGAGAACTTCCAGAGAGACGATCTCTAATGATTTACTTGCAGAACCAGACGAATGGAGATACCGGTGTGCAAACGACACTCTCGGGACTCTTCTATACGTTGGAGGGGGACGAATCCATCAGAAGAAGATCTGTTGGCAACTGCCATGAGATCTTGGCCCTCGGACCATTGCGAATACTTCCGCCGAGCTTCAGAGCCATCCATACCTTGGATATCACCGTTCAAGTTCTTACATTCTTCGGAATGTTATAAATTGCTTCCCTTGTGTTTTAAAAAAAAAAAAAAAAAAAAAAAAAAAAAAAATGTGCAAAAGAGGGGACGAGCACCGCAGTGGAGGTACTCTTATATATGCCACCCCCAACGGCCAACAGACGTCTCCAGTCATGGTTGACCGGTGGGCTACCTCAATGGTGTTACAGCTCTCATTTGTGAGGCCAGCGACACGGGTTCGAACTTTGGGCTGTTGTTGGGAGAGCCACCCCTGAGCTTGTGGCAGCCAGGCAATCCAGCCACCGACCTCCCTGGCGGGAGACACTTTTACAAGCGGCTCCCAAGCACTGAGGTCTTGGACCCTTGCCCCCCCTCTTTTGTCACACTTGCCTTTTCACTTATGTTTTCCTTTTTGTTTTTTATTTTTTTCTTCTTTCAAAATCTTTTTAGTCCAAACTCACTCCGATGAGGGAAGAAGGCGGTTTTGAAATATTTTTTGGCTATAGGTCCCTATTTGCTGCATCAAAGACGGACAGGGGATTTCTCTCTATTCTATCTCCCTCTCTAGTTCCAAACTCACTCCGTTGAGGGCGGAAGGGTGGTTTTAAACATTTTATTATCTATAGTTCCAAATCAACTCCGATTGAGGCGGAAGGGGAAAAAACAAGAAAATTAAAAACTAGAAAAATATAGCAAAATGAACAAAAAATCGTATCCCTCCCCTTTACGATGCCATCAAGACTTGTCTTGATGACATCCACTTCTGTCAGAGTCAGTTACATAATGGGGGCATTTGTGGGTGACGCATACAGTGAGTTGTTCTCGATGACGAGATCATATCTCGATTCCACCAGAGTCACTTGTTTACACATTGATGGGGCCAGAGGTAGCAGTCCTGGTTGAAGCCTTTAGGTCTCATCCCCAGAACGATAGGTCAGTTCTTCCCTAAAACCTTAGAGATTGACCGTGTGCCCAAATAGGTCGTAGCAAAAGACTCTGGGTCCTTATGATTTTGCAAATCATACCGCAGATGGCCGCCATATGTGAGCTCCCAATTCGTCACTTGGGACTCATAGTCTTCTTTTTTCTTAGATTGTGCAATTTATGTCATAATTATATACAAAAAGCCCTAAAAAGAGTGTAAAACCAGAATGGGCATGTTACATACCAATATGCCCTTTGGTCCTAAATAGCCTTTTCTCCTTAGAATAGCCCTAAAACCCACTTGTAAATAGGTTAGAGCCATAGAAGTAGTGGGAACTAGAAGGTTTGAGGGTTCTTACCCGAAATAGCCTTAAATCACGGTGCATGTGACCCGGCTTGGCTAAATTGGTCTGAAGGAAGTCTAGGAAGATTCTTAGGTAGATTCCCCGAGAAAGGTTTCAGTTTCCCCATCCCATCGACGAATAGTAGAAACCCCAATTGTTAGCTTGTAGGTGTCACTTTCGCAAGACAGGCCGGTGGAGGAATCTACGGTCACCGGATTGTGATCTTGGGTCTAAACCATACCGGGAAGTCAAAGGCGAAATCCATTCGCCAAGATTCTCCCGTATGCAAAAGATTCCCTGACTGCCGGTAAACCAACGGAGGTATCTTTTGCCCTCCGTATCAAGACATGCAAGATCAAGATGTGAGCTTGCAAATCTCTTGGAAAACCCCATGAGAGGTTCCCCAAGAAGTTTCGGAATTTTCTGGATTGAAGAAATACTCCTTCCGGACGGTCAACCGCCAAAAATCACGATGGGAAATTCACGATAATTACCCAGGTGGCGGTAAAATCTCACTAAAAATTAGGTTAGTTTCTTTTATGCTAATAACGTGCCCTGACAAGTTTCATGGTGTTTTGATAGCGGGAGACGGCCGAATCACCAACATTCCTTCGAATTATCCACGTGGCGGGATTGATGTGGAGTTGACCGGCATCCCGGGAGCACACGGAGTCGGAACGAAGTCAACGAAGGGTCTTTTTTTACTCCCTAAGACCTCCCAGACCACCCTGGCTAGTCACTTTTGTCAGAAGAGGTAACCCCCCAAAAATAGATTTTTACCTCTTTTACTGACTCCAGTTGGCGATAGGTTACGGTGAGATTTTGGCGTTGGAATAGGGGGTAGAGGGATCCTAGGACTAAAAATGGCCTTCTGAAGCCAATGGCGCAATCGGTTTTTGATTTGGAGCTAATCTCCAATAGTTAGAGTGTTGGACCAGCGTAAAACCCAAACTACGTGAAAATCCTAAAAGATAAGGATGAAAATCCAAGTTGATAGGGTTACCACGGTTAAAAGAGGGGAGGTGAGGGCCTTCGGAAACCTATAAAATGGCCCTCATTTCTCTTCAAAACCACCCCCATTCATGTTTTGGGTCCGTGGGTCCAACTTATGTTGGATTTTTTGGCGATTTTAGCCAAAAGCACTTCCACGGTGTTTTGAGCACGTGGTGCTCCGTTGTTGTTCTATTTTCAGCTTTTGAAGGTCTTGGGGGTCCTTCTTCCTTGTGTTTATGAGTTTTGAGTGGTCTTGGGTATTATTGGCTTCGTTTTGTGTCACTTTGGTCACTAACTTGTTGGTTCACGTTCTTTGCTTGAAGCACTAACTTGTTTGGGAGTCCCTTGAGCTTGTCCTCATCCTAAAGCTCCCCCCTAAACGCCTTGGCTTTGCCGCCCACCGAGGGGGTCTTTAGTATTCAAGGACTGTGTTTCTAACCCGTGTGTCCGTATTAACCTCCGAGAGTTCTTCCCTAGTCAGGGACCTCTTCTTGCTTTCTAGAGCCCTTGGCGTGTGGCCCTCCCCCCGGACGGTGGAGTTGTGGGCCCCCCTTGGGTCGTTATGTTCTAACAAGTCCGGTCTTTCTTTTATAGTGGTTGTTGACGTGTGGCTTTCCCCTTAGACGGCGAAGCTTTGATCCCACCAGCACTTAAGTCTTAGAGAACGTGTTAAAACCCGGTTAGACGGCGAAGCTTCGAACTACCTCGTGCTCTCATGTGGGCCTCCCTTGGGTCGTTATGTTCTAACAAGTCCGGTCTTTCTTTTATAGTGGTTGTTGACGTGTGGCTTTCCCCTTAGACGACGAAGCTTTGATCCCACCAGCACTTAAGTCTTAGAGAACGTGTTAAAACCCGGTTAGACGGCGAAGCTTCGAACTACCTCGTGCTCTCAAAGTCTTAGGGTTGGTGTTAAAACCAACTCGACGGCGAAGCTTTGACCTTCCCCGGAAGTTATGTACAAGGTTTAGTTTCCAAAACCTCTTGGAACTAATTAAGGTTTAGCCTCCAAAATCCCCCTACGGGCTTAGATCGAGTTACTTTTTTCCAGTTTAACTTTACCTTGTAGGGAGCCCGACTAGCACGCTTGGGCCCTCCCTAAAATCCCAGCCGGCCAAGGCCCTAGCCAGCCAGGCCACCGCAGCGCCAGACCACCACAGCGCCGGACCACCGCAGCAGCCGGGTACCGTAGCCCCGGGTACCGCAGCAGCCAGCCACCGCAGCGCCCGGGTACCGCAGCCGGGTACCGCAGCAGCCAGCCACCGCAGCGCCCGGGTACCGCAGCGGCCGGGTACCACAGCCGGGTACCGCAGCAGCCAGCCACCGCAGCACCGGTACCGCAGCAGCCAGCCACCGTAGCACTGGTACCGCAGCAGCCAGCCACCACAGCGCCAAGGCCCGCAGCAGCCAAACCATGGCAAAAAAATTTGGTCTTTTTCTCGTTCTTTCTCTTTTTTGTCCGTTTTCTTGGTAATTTAGGTCCTAGGGAAGGAAAGGAAAAAAAATTAAGTGATAAAGAAGTAGAAATTAGCATAGTAGAAGGAAAAATTAGCATAGTAGAAGGAGAAATTAGACTAGTAGAAGTAGAAATTAGCATAGTAGAAGTGGGGAAGTGAAATAGTAGAGGTAGGGGTTGAGCAAGTGGACGTGTAAGCTAAGATATTGGAGGGTTGGGGGAGAAACTCGTGTTAAAGCACCAAGTAACCTGCAAACTCACACAATCACTCCACGCATAACTCACCCAAGCTCTACACACACCATAGCCAAAAACCTTGAGCATTACGAACAAAGAGGAAGATGAAATAGGAGAGAAGCATGCTAATGGATAGATTGGGGGAAATCTCAACTAACCACTTTGGACCATTGGAAGAGTAAGTATAAGAGCAAGGTCAACCACCTAAACACTTGGGAAGACCAAGGTGTAAGAGGTGTAAGAACAAAGTCAACGCGTAAGAACTTTGGAAGACAAGTTGGTTGGGGAAAGAAGGGGAGAAAGAAATCCCACCACATCTACCACTTCATTCTCAAATCTTCCCCGATTCAAGAATCACTCAAGGAGCCAAGAATCCAAGAGGAAGGGACATGGCCGAGGGGGGGAACCTCGACCAGTTGATCCAAGACCTCCAAAATGAGGTGGGCCCCTAAACACCCCACTCTTCCGTGTTTAACTTTGTCTTATCAAAATAATTAGAAGGAGGCCGAGAGCTAGAGTAGGGAAGACCCAAAGTTAGGGTTAAATTAAGCTTAGAACATTATAGTAGAGGTTCACGGGATTCCAAAAAGTCATCATTCATCCAATTCCGAGTCAAAACGAAAGAGTTATGAGAGGATGAAGTTAGAGAGTCATGTTGGATGAAACTTAGCAAAATTCATCCAAAAGGAACCATGAGTATAAAATAAAAAGGGGGATTAATTGGGAACCCAGAAGTTAAAATAGAAGTTAGTTTTGGAATTAGGGCTAGCTGCAATTAGCGGATGAAGTTTGAAGGACCGATTAGCGGTCAAACTTCATCCATGGATAACTTTTGATAGGAAACCCCAAATCTAATGTGATTAGTCAAATTAGAAAGCTAAAATCAAGACCTCCTCGAAACAAGTCTTAAGTTCTAAGATTAGTACATTAGTAACCACACTTAAGGTCCTTAAGTAAGATTAGAAGGCGGATTAGGGACTTTTAAGATTAAGTTTAGGTTAAATATAGATTTAGAACGTCTTAGAGCAAGGTTAGGGTAACCCAAAACTAAACCCAGCTTAAGGAAATACCTAAATCCTAAGCAGTTAAGGAGGGATGAAGTCCGGAACAAGTAATGGATGAACCCTAGAAGATTTCATCCATTTGAGTCAAGACTTGGTAATTAGGTTAACCTTAGGGGGTCAGGCTCATAGCCCAAATCTCAAGTCAAATCAAAATCCATAGTCCATAGAAAAGCATGGATGAAGTTTGAGGAACCGAGTAGCGGTCAAACTTCATCCGTCCATAACTTTCTCTAGGAGGGTCCAAATCAAACAAGCTTTATACTTTTAGAAATGGCATGAGGTACTCTTTCATTTAGGATAGATAAGCTGAGACTAAGATTAACTCTTCTCCCAAACCACCAAGCCCTTTTAGGCTTTGATTCAGACTTAGCAGTTATAGCAATTCCAACTAGGGTTTTGTTTTGTTTCCTCCATTATCCGAATTAGCGAGTCTTAGGAGCATAGAAAAGATCCATTGCTTGGAAGACACAATGGATTGGCGCTAGACACCCATAGATCGAGTCAGAACGGTTAATTACCGAGAGCCTGGTTGTGCTCGCTTCTTTACCAAGCGTGGATAAACAAGCGCTCAAATACATGTCAGGCCAATGGAATGCGGTCGAGATCGTGGGTCTCGGGACACAGCTGCAGGACCATGCCCCCCAACAGAACTGCAGGACCGCAATACAATTTTATTGTTCTTCGGGTCTGGCACAGAACGGACATGACGGCGGTTTTAGGATTTTAGGTGGCGGTTTTTAGGGTTTAGGGCGGCGGATTAGAGGGAGGATGGCAAGTTAGTGTTTAGAATGGGTTTTTTTACGTCCTGCACCCGGTCCTGCATAATTGAGTCCCAGGGTTGCTAGCAGGCGAGCCTGTGAGCCTGTGAGCCTGTGAGCGGGAAACTTTTTCTGAAGAAAAAATAGATGAGGGACCTATGACCGTGGATTTAGGGTGTCATAAAATTCAAGAGATGTGAGGTCATTTTCTTCAACCTAGAGGCTTTCTTGAAAAATTATTTTAAATATTATTTGCAACCACTGAATTTTGTCAATTTTGAATATAATCACCTCAAGGGTGCAATCTTAAAAAAAATAAGGATATACATTTACGGTGGATAATTAATAGGAGGTATCATTTTTTGATGATCATTTATTTTGCAGTCTATCAATATATATAATTTTCTAATTTGGCTCATTTAAAAAGGGACAGACATTAATTTGAATTCCCAATTACCATGAATATATCACATGCTATATTATTTTAATTTTTTGCACTATTCACAACTACAGAATTTGGTATAGGGTTTAGGGTTTTAAATTAATGGGCTTCTTAACCCTTTAGTGCTCCAACATGTACAAATTCATATCTAAATCTAGAAAGCTCTAAAAAATATGAAATAACGTCGGTTACATTCCAATCCAATTTTGCTTTTAAGAATAAATTTTTCGGAAGTCATTTAAAGAAGTCTAAAAAATATATCAAGTAGAATAAAAAAACAAACAATACCTAACACTTCTAGGTAGCTTGAGTAAGTGGAAGCTATCTTTGACAAAAATGCCTGATCCAAGCCTATTTTCTAGAAAACAATAATGTCTGTGGAAATAGCAAATAATGGCTACAAATGTAAATCCTAGCTAAACAAAGAAGATTCAAGGAGTTATACAATTTCAAGGCTTTGTCATGAAGCCGCAAAAAAACATTTACAGTTCTACGCTAAGATAAAAATTTAAGCCCAATTTTTGAAGAAAAATCAATATGTAAACTAGCAAGTACAAAGAATGTATGTAGTTCATGCACTTAGGCTAGTTCATCATGCCATTGTCGGGTCAGCTTCATATGAGAATTAGGTAAATTACACACAAACCGAGGGAAATATCTCACAGGGCCGTCCTAAAATGTAATGGCTACATCAAGAATTCCTATTAATGAATATGTTATGGGATTATGAATGTACCAGGGCTTTATTTTTTGGCTTTTTGGTGCCAGATTGCACCAAAAAAAAAATTTGGCTAAAAAAGGTTATAAAAAATGCCAAAAAAATTAGATGAAATCGCTAGACAACTTTGAAATTTAAAAAAATATTAGATGAAATCGCCTAATTGTGGATGAAAACCATACTATACATCCAATAAGTGGATGAATGTTGCAATTTGGAGCACCACTATAACATTTTATATCACCACTATGGCACTTCTTCAAAAATGAAAAAAAAAACCCTGGAATGTAAGCCTCATCAAAATATAAGTAGAGACCAAGCAAAATGTTTAATAAGATATCAATAAGATAGTTCACCACTACGAGTTGTTATTTCATAGGGTTTATATTCAACTGTGCTAAATAAAAGCCTAGGCTAAGTACAAAAAATAGTGAAATTAGGTTGCCTTAACAATTAGGTTGCCTTACATCATGAAAGTTACCTTATAAGCCATTAATGTCAATAAATATTTCTAGAAATATTTTCATTTGTACACATGGAGGTTCATGAGTCCCAATTACAACAATATCTTATTCAAAAGTAGTGTATTCTTGTACAATAACTAAATATATTTTTTTAGTGTCAAATGTCGAGAAATTAGTATGGGGAAACCTAATTTCACTATTTTTTGTACAACAAAAAATTCATGTGATTGGTAAATACAACATCAATTCAGCTCTGGTTAACTCAAATTCTGCGCTAAATAAAACATAGAATGCATGAGATCGGGGTTTGAAGGTGGGATGTTTAAGTACTGGGCTCTACTACCGTGGCTCATTCACAAAGGTCTAGTTTTGGAAGGACCATCCTTTATTCCTTGCATAGCGACTAAGGTAGGAAGTCCTTAAATGGAGCGGGCATTAAAATGGAGCCCTAACTGAAATGTAAATTGTTTGTACATGTTACTTTTTCATAGCCTCCATCAATCACCAGACTGTGTACATTTTAGCTAGGGCACCATTTTAGAGCCCTATGCCATTTCAACTTCAAATTTTTTTAACTAATTCAAAAAAGCATAAAAAAATATGAAACAACTTGGGTTAGATGTTGGTTCAATCTATTTTTCAAGGAAAATTGACTGAAAAAAATTTCAAGATATTTCACCTCCTCAAAATTCAGTTCCAGCCCTTAAATGCTCCATTACAGGACCTCCTACCTTACTACAGTACAAAACAAAAAAGTTGCATGTGAAAAATGAATGATCTTTTTCAAATTCTCAGATTAAGAGTGGTACATAAGTTAGATCATAAAAGTTTAATGAATTCAGAATAAGAATACAATATACTGTAAATGTCGGATTCAATGCCAGACCTTCATCCAGAATTAGGACATCTCTCCCATTAAATTCATAAACAATCGAAAATCTTAAATTTTCTTTTTCACTACTACATTCCATTTTTCCAAATCCGTTTGTGTTTAAGATACATCTAAAGACATTTTACATACCTCATATTATACTAATTGAAATCATTATTTTCAGCCCCAAGTTTTTTTGGGCCCTTCACATCTGTTCATTCTTATATTACTACTTTTATCACTTATTGCATACCCCAAAGAAATAACGCATTGCTCAAATGGAAAAAAAAAGAACTACGCCCACGATTTAGCCATAAAACACACAAATCCAATCATAATCATAACCAACACACAATACAGTAACTCACGAGATATGTCAATCTCCTGAATCTAAGTCGCAGTAGATTCTGTCGCTGAATCGTCCGCAGTAGACGACTCAGAAGTCTCTCTACCCTCAGATGCTGACCTATCTATAAAATTTAAAACATTCAAAGCATAGTTTTGTTTTTTGCGTTTTGGTTTCTGACAGCCAAAATCTGCAAACGCCGAAGCCAACTGCTGGGCATACACCGGAAGATCAAAAGTCTTCTCCGGACTGAATAGAAGACTTCTACTCTTCATCATCGCATCTGCTGCCATCACTCTTGTACGACTGCAAATGTAAATATTACAATGTTAGACTTGTGAAGCATGAAAATGACCATGCCAAGAAATGAGGGAAAAAATTGAAACTTACTTACTAGGTTTAGTTTTCCGAATAAACCTCTTGGCCACCACAGGTGCCGACTCGGGATCTTGTGATTCAACAACTGCGGACGTTGGTTGTGTTGTCACTACGACTGGAACCTCCTTCTTCAAGGGTTCTAGGAGGGCATCAAAAATGTCTTTGTTTTCCTCCAAAGCCACAATGTGACGGCCTAAGCCCCGACAAGCGAGAATCGATGCACCTGAAATTCACAAATTCAAAAGCTTCAGTTCAATGACTCATTTTGCAAAACCTCATATAAATTTTCAATAATAAAATGAAAGACTAACCTGTAGATGCGCTGCAATCAAATACCACATCTCCTTCAACGATCGTGCCTTCAATGAGCATTTGCAAGAAGCGAGGGTCCTTCTCTCGACCCGCCCGCCATGGTTTATCACCATTCATCGCCATGTTCTCATCGAAAGTGTACTTGTTGATCATGTCGTTCCAAACAAGGTCAACATTAGCCTTCTTCATCGCCATTGATCGTTTGAAACAAAAATTTGATTTCGCCTCATCGCCAAGATGCTTTACAAGAATAGTCACGCCGAACTTCATCGTCTGCAATCATTGCAATCAAACATACGTCAGAAACTACAATAACAAGATACATCACCAAGTTACACTTCAATTTCAACATGCAACATTTAACTTACCGTGCAACCCGACTCAATAGCGGATGTCAACGGCAGACGGTTGACGCCACACAACTCCTTGAACTTCACCATCGGATATGTCTCACACAATCCTGCTATATTACTCTTGGAATCTACACACCAAGAGTGAAAAACAATCATGCATCCGTCGTCTTGTAGATGCCAGTTGGCAAAAGCAAAAGCCGACTGAAGAGCCTCGTTCTCTTTGTCCCCGTTCCACATCGGCACCTCATTCTTTATTAAAGACACTCCCGGCACGGGCAAATTATCTGGACAATCAAAAATCACAAGGTCCACTCCCGGAAATCGGTTCACTACACCTCTGTACATGCGAGGCTTTCCTGCTGACAACTGCAAAGATAAATTACAGCAAACAATTAATCATTCATGCAAATCTTTTTCATTTCTTTAAGCTCATTCATGAAAGGCTAAACAAAATAAAGAAATTTACCTTCCTCAAGAACTCCAGCACCTCTGTCAAGCAATTCGGCGGATCGGAGTCCATGCTTTCTACGACATCCTCAATGGAAAGATTCAGAATCAAATCCTCCATATTGATCGCGTCATCATCACCCAAAACAATCACCTGCGTCCCATGAGTGATGACTTCTTCAGTCAGCTGTGAAAGTGCCTTCCTCTTCATCCCGCTTTGAGATCCTACTTGCATCTGGGATCCTTGGTCCACCGTCGAAGAAGCTGGAACTGGAGCACCTCCATCGACTTTTTTCTTGCCTTTTGACTTGGCCTTCTCTTCCTTCTCCTTTTCCTTCTCCTTTTCCTTCTCCGCCAACTTCTCCTGCCGCTCCACTTCCTTCTTCTCCTTCGTGATCACGAGATTCACAAGCCGGGCTTCTTTCTTCTTATCATTGACCTCCCTCCTTGCAATGGCCCTTTTCTTCTGCTTGTCAGTCAATGCTGCGAACTCATCAACCACGTAATCAATAACACCTTTATCTTCCAAAGATTTCCACAACTGTAGCTCCGACGGATGAACAAAAGTTCCGTTGCAATCTAAGTACCAACCCCCACCACTCAGATGAGCTGTCGTGAAGATACGCATCTGGGCTAGATTGTACATGCCAACACCTGAACTGCGGTCCAACCACGTGCTCAAAAATGGAGGGAGGTCATTCCTGGAGATTGCACCTTTGGCTTCAAGCTCTAGCTTGAAGTACCTGCAATACAAAAACAAACCAATCATTACAAAACATTTGAAAAATGAAAATTGAAATTCTAAAACTATTTTTATAAAAAAGTATATGGTAAAATAAGCCATGAGTTCAAACAACAATGGAAAATACTGTTTCTCATAATCTACAAAAATACTCTCGGCAAACTGTCAAAATATCCAATAGAGCCACCAAAATAAAATGGGAACAAAGAATAGAACCCAAAACGGGAGTACCTTCAAGTACTTCTAAAACAACCGTCGGATCCGCAGGTGGTTTTAGAGGTACCTCAGGGTACTCCCATTTTAGGTTCTCGGGAAAAAAAAAAAAATTTAATTTTTTTTAAAAAAAATTCAGCATATTGTAGACAAAATAAGCATGTCCTCACAATCTTAAGAATCACATAATTACAAAGAAATATACTATTCATTTTTGGACATACCGATATAACACCCTTCGAACGACAAGATTTGTCCTTTCCAATGTCATGAAGCTGTCCCCCTTTTTGAACGGGCTGTTGCCTTTCAAGAATGGTCCGAAAGCTTGCTCCCAAAGCTTCCTCCGCCATCCCTCCAAGTACTCTACTAAGAACTCGGGTTGCTCCGGGACCCCGTAGTTTATTGGAATGTTGTCTTGTTTGACAACATCATCAAAATACTCCACAGCAGCATCTTCAATCTGTTAATGCAACACTCAGATTAGCCCCTACAATTTATGAAATAGAATACTAGTGTTTGAATTTCAAAAAACATAAAAATTTAAATAATTATAGCACACAGTCACTCACCCCGGCGTAAAAAACACATTTGTTTAAGAACGGCCCAAGATGACCCTCGGAAACGGGCCTTGGCGGAAACTTCCGAGCTTCACGAGATGGAAACGATGAGTTCCACCACTGCAAGAATTTCACCTTGTGAAAAGATGTTGTGGCACATGTCCCCACCATCTGTAGTTTCTCTAGTGTCATCTCTGGAGACTCATTTACGCTCCAATGCTTCTCCACCTGTCAAAAAATTCAATATTCGTTTATACCAATGATGACATGCAAATCGAAATGAAAACATGTCCTCAATCCACTGAAAATTGAACTGACCTCTTGGAGAAACCCGGCCCCATTAATTGGCTGTGCGGCTGACAAGAGTTTACCCATCTTCGTGATTAATGTTTGATTTTTCTCTTTTGCTGCGACACGCATGGCATGAGCTACGCCATCGGGAGTCTTGAGTTCAAACTTGGTTGTCTCGTTATATTTTCTCACCCCCGCGTCCGCCGCCTGTGCTGCTGTGCAATCTCTTGCTGCAAACCACGGGTATCTTGTGAATGAAATAATACATGTAAATTAAAATAGTATATTATAATGCAATATAATGAGAACAGAGAAGGCGACCACATAAAGTGCTTACCCGAAAGAAAAATGAAGTAAATACTTCCTGAGGCATAGAATACCACTTCTTGCTCGGTTTACCGACACATATCTTGACTTCTGAGGGCCTCAGCATCTCCTTGAACTTCTCGAAGGGAAGCTGACCGTACTTCTGAACCCGGTACAAATCATGTACCAAGTTCGTCTTAATGTGAGAGTCCTCCGTCGCCCTGCATGTCAAAACAAATGTGGGTCACTTCTCCCAAACAAAATACGCCACATGAAGTTTAAAATGACTACAAAGTACTTTGAAATGCAAACAAAAATGAGAATTGCATACTTAGTTGTTTATATCATGCATGACTTGCATGACTAACTCCTTCTTTCCCTTAGTGTCCAAGACAATGCAATCCACTAGACAGTGAAAATCCGGGTTTGCATACTCGACCCTCGTGATATACCTCATCCACGCTTGAAGTCGGTGATTTCCGTCGCAAACAAAGAACTTCAAGTTCTTCAAGAATCGCAATGCTGGCTCGGACTCAATGTAATCGTTGAATTCATCATTCTTCTTGTTCCATATTGAATTCCAACGATTCATTTTATCGCTGGTGAACTCAGATGTCTCCCCGGCCTCATTGGTGGTTGACACGTAAAAAATTGCTGCTCCCTCACGATAGCCAAACACAAATTTGGTCTCCAGTTTTGTGATGTCGCATAACAATGTCAGCCGGACCATTGGCATCGCTACAAGCCTGCAAAGAGGAATTTGAAGCCGGAACAACTTCGCCGGCTTCATTCCTAACATGTTGATTGTGGCGACGGAGTCAACCTTCTGAAGTCGACGGAGCTTGTCCTCCAACAATTCCTTCTCCTCGTCTTCTTCCACATCCGCTTCCATAAATGGTACCGCTTCTTGACCTACAATATCCGGCTGAGCTTCTTCACCCGTTTCTGGAGTTTCCAAAACTCTCTCCTCCTGAGTTTCATTTATAGGGGATAAATCCATCTAAAAGACAATACAAAACAAAATGGGTTATAAATGAATTTTCAAACCATTAACACTAAAGTAGTTCATGAATCAATGGTACTGTAAAGCTTACAATAGCAATATATACCAAATAGAAAATACTGAAGTAAATACATGAAAAATCAGCCAACTAAAGTCATGGCCATCATATACATATATCCATATAATGTTGAAAGTAAACTAGAAAAGTCTATCTATGATGACTCTATGTCTACCGATTCATCTGAGTCAGAGCTCAGATGAATGATGACAATCTCGTGCCTTGGTGTACTAGCACTACATGCACAATCACAGTACTCCTCTTGCAGAGGGCTACAAACGGATTCGGACACACTTGGTTCAGAGCTGTATTCAGTCTCCGAGCTCTCTGATGAAAAAACGGGCTGCCTTCCCTTCCAATTCCTCTGCCAACTAAAATGATTCCCTCGTGGCCGTTTATTTGAATCCGTTGGAAGATTTACAAGATCCACAATTGCCCCAGTGCTTACTAAGTCATCCTCTTCACCTTCCTCAGCCTCAGAATCGCTGGAGATGTCCACGTTTGTTGGAGTAGGAATGACTGGCTCTGACTGCGCTCCCGCCGCAAGAATTGGGACCACGTCAGCAGGAACAATTGGTTTATCATCCATGGAAGATGATGCTTGAACAAGACGGGCACCCACTGCCTGTATGTGCAAATTGAAACAAACATGTCAAATTTACAGCATGTAAACTTGAAATGAAATTATGAAAACAATAACACACAACGAGCAATTGAGCTTGATATCATTCAAAGTGAGTTTTATAAGTGAAAATAAGGAAGTGACAAATGAACTGACTAGGATGTGGACGAATGTATCTTCACCTTTGAAGTTGTAACAATTGTGAAAAGTTTAAGAGAAGTACCGATATCATGGGTATCAGGTGGTACCCATGATATCGGTACTTCTCTTAAACTTTTCACAACTGAAGGCCACTTTCTCAAAATTAATCTCACAACTTTGCACATTCTAATGTTTTCTAAATAAAAAGAATTCCAGTATTGATGCCAAACAGAATTTCACATATGTTTATTATAACAAAGTCAAATGAAGATTCTAAAAGCAAATACAAAGAATAAAATGTTTTAATAAAATTTTAAAGAAAAGAAAACAAAGATGTTTTACCCATATTCAAGTTATTTTTATCCATATTTTACCCATATTCAAATTAACAAAGTCAAATGAAGATTCCAAAAGCAAATGCAAAGAATAAAATGTTTTTATAAAATTTTAAAGAAAAGAAAACAATTATTTTATACCTATATTCAAATTATGTTTACCCATATTTTTACCCGTATGCAAATTAGAGCACCAATCTCCAACAAAAATTCTAAAATAATTTAAATAAATATTCATTACTCTCAAAAATGTATATAAATATAAAATTGGAAATGCATTAATCAAGATTAATTACAATTATATTAGATTGGTTATTTGACCTTCTAATCAAAATTTAAATACCAAATAAATATACTTAAAAAATTCAAAATTTATAATGATATCTAATGTATGACTAGAATTGTTCATATAACATTTTATCTTCACTATAGATTTCAATACTATTTTAAATATAAATGAATTAAACTATAATTCAAATAAATACTTAAATTCGAAATGAATTATAATTATATATATAATTAAATTGAAAAATTAAAAGTTAAAAATTAAAAATTAAAAATAAATAAATAAATAAATTTATAAAAAATAAAAATAAAAAAATTGAAAAAATTAATAATAATAATAATAAAAATAATGCTTATTCATTCAATCTCATATCTATACCCATATGAAATCCAAGCATACCCTAAACCCGCTCATACCCATAAGACATGCTTATACCCGTTCTGGTACCATGCGGGTACCAAAATATGGGGTACCTGCAGGGGCCGTTGGAAGCACCGTCGGATCCGACGATACTTCCAGCGGTCCCTGCAGGTACCCCATATTTTGGTACCCGCATGGTACCAGAACGGGAAAATTTTCACATTTCCCTCAACAAAGCTTCATTAGATCAACTGAAAGCATCCTTTTTTTTTTTTAATGATTATGGCATATTTTTGAGAAATCTAAGCATCTTCAACGAAGGTCAGGCATTTCCGATCGGTGACAACCAGAAGTAATTTGGAAAATCTCATAAAATCACTCTGGAGGACTAGTTCTCTGTATCACTCAAAGTAAAATCAATCTTCAATATGAGTGAATCTGGGTTCTATAGTACTCGAAAACTTGATCTTCAGAGTGCTAGAAATTGCTTTGAGAATAGAATGTGACTGTTATAGAGACTTGCTTGTGCATCTAGACATCATAGAGAAACAACGATTGCAGCTACAACTTCGCAGCAAATTATGAATGAGTAACTGTCAAACTTGGAATTCTGGATAGAAGTGATCTTCTCCATAACAGACAGTAAGAGACAGTCCATCAAGCTTCTCACTCAGTGATCGATAACTTCCGAAACGAGAACCACTGTAACTCAATGAACAATTGTGACCTTCATTGATTGGTATCTTGGAGGAAGCTAGAAACATCGATACATTTGAAGAGTAATCCTTTACAGGTACCGGATTCAGGGGTAGTACGAGCCACCCCGAATAGAACCATCGGATCCGACGGTCCTTTCCGGGGTCGCTCGTGCTACCCCCGAATCCGGTACCCGCAAAGTACAGAATTGCATACTGACGATGCTGAGGCGGAAGCAGGAGGCGAGTTGCAGGGCGTGCTTCAGTTGTGCGGCCATTTGCACTTCCAACTTCACCAACTGTGACCCTCATTGGATCAGTCAAAATTTCACAAGCAAGACGATCTACTCGCTTCGGCATCGTAGAGAATAGTAACGTCCAGCGATCAGGACTGATTTGGCCCTCATTGGTGGATCGAATCTGAGGTTAAAATCCTAAGCGCGACTTGCTTGCGAGGCGCAGCAGGTTGGAGTACGATGCTTTTCATGAAAATAGATCAACCATGAAGAAGGTGAAGATTCTAACCTGGGCAGGCGCTTGAAGGTGATCAGCTGATGTTGCTTCGTCCGGGACTTCGAGCTCCTGCGGCATCGACACTTTTGCACGCGACCGACTCCTGGTCTTCCTGTTCGTGTTCATCTCGCGCTCCAGCCGCTCCTGCTGCTTGTTCGGCATTGTGGTAATTTTAGATAAAGACGATTCTCAAAAACATTACGTGAAGGGTACAATGACAACTGGGGAGGTAGCGGGAGAGAGAAGATGTACAGGTGATCCAGAGTGAAGGAGAGAAGAGAACGAGGCGCAACGGCGGCCAACGGCGGATCCGAAAATTACGCCCTTCTCTCTCTGAAAAGAGAATTCTGGTTTTCAGAGAATTTCTCTAACTTCTCCTAGTTTAGAAGATAGGGAACTGTAGCAAAGTCACTCTATGAAGCACCCATCCTGACCATGAGCACTGAACCTTGGCAAGATTCCCGAAGATTTTTGCCTTTACTGATCTGTGAGTGGCAGCGCTGCCCAAAATTCGTCCTTGAATCCGGAATTTGAACGGAATTCTCTCTTTACCACTGACAGGTGTTGTATACTACTTTTGTCAGGGCCTAAACTTGCAAGGCAAGCGAAGTCAACTATATTTTTACATATGGTTGTTTATATACAGGAATAATCAAAATCCATGATCTGTGGGATACTACTAACTGTGAATGGAGACAACATGCAAGCTGTGGAGCAGTGATGGGCGTCTCCCCGACCTGCCAAATCTGCAACATCTATGTTCACGAGAACAAACAGCTACTTACACCTACTTTAGAATTGCAGGACTGCACGAGGAGTGTGGAGAATACTAAAGGAAGTTTTCCCACCATTTGACCTTTCTGAGCTCGCCTGATGGAGAGAAACGATGAGTGGATCGATTCTTCCCCGATTTTACAACCTTGAGGGACATTACACTCTCTCAACTCGTGAACCCAATGTCGCATGCAATATCCTGAGATCCGTCACACTCTGGCCACTCATGTGTGCCCGTAACATGAAAATATTCGAAGGGGAACAGATCATTATTCAAGAGATTTGATTCTTAGCGGTGAGCGACCCTATTCACGCCGATATGCCTTACAAGAAAAACATGCTTACTTTCATCAAACGTATTACCGGTAATGAAGCCAGATAGATTGGTAGGGTACTGCCAAGAGAATCAGCTGGAATTGGATCCGCAGTGCAGGATAGCTATGAACAATGATCATCTAACAAGCCATTATTATTATGCTTTCACTTAGTTTCTGTATTGAGATTCCAGCGACTAAGGTAGGGGGCTGTAAAAACGACCCTTTACCAGCTGATTTTCATTTTGGGGAAGCTAAACTCCTTAAAACAATTTTCAGTAAATTTTCGTGGTAAGAAAAATGGAATTGGCATCTAACCCAAGTTGTTTCATATTTTTTGGACATTCATGGAATTAGTTATGAATTTTTGAAGTTGAAAACACAGTGGTTTCTAAAAGCGACCCCCTCCTGAAATGTACACTTCTGATACATGTTAGAGGCAAAATCTACCAGATTGCTTTTAGAGACAGGTTGTTTTTACAGGCCCCTACCTTAATTGAAGATTGATGACTATAAACCGATTGTATCCAGAATTCTGGTATAAATACTGGAAGTCACCAAGGCATGCAGCACTGATAGCTATTAATCTTGACAAACTCAACAACTCCTATTCTTAAATTTGGCATTTCTAAGGATATTATATGCAATATTATATGCAATTTGTAAAGTATCAAACTTTTTGTGGTACATGTTCCTAAGTTCCTAACCTTTAAAGTTTTTTCATATTTAGAGGCCCAAAAATACTTAAAAATGCTCCTGCCTAAAGCAAGGCTACAATCTTCATCTATATATTTGTTTTTTAAATCCTAACTGTAGGATCCTTTGGTTAACTTGTTGAAGTACATCCTCCCAAAATATTGGAGTGAACATCTTCACCAATTACAAGTTCTGTGTGCCTGAATTAAAAAATATGTTTTTTTCTAATAGAGATATTATCCTCTTCTGACTCTTGGAGCGAAATGGCAGACTTGGACAGCATGCGTTTCTATTTGGAAAATCTAAAAGATTTAGCATAGCCCTTTAAAAAAAAATTTAGATTTAGTTTGGGGAATATTTGGTATGCCATTCGTTTCCAAATCAGTTAGCCCTTCTAAAAGGTAAAGTTATGTTTTTCATCATTTAAAAAAAAATTCCTATAACTTGTGCACTTTATTCAATATGTTAGAAAATGAGGTTGATATAATACATTCATATTCATCTTTCCTAAAACTATAAAGTAGAAGGTAGTAATGAATTTCTATGATTTTTCAAAGTGTTGGCTGCCTAGACCACTGAAACTATCCTATAGATGTACCCAAATCTAAACATTGCCAAAATCAATAGTCAACAAATCAGAATTACGTAAGTGTCATTCAAATGTATCAATGAATCAACATTAAGCATGTGGAGGACACATTCACCAAATTTTAAAGACTTATTTGGGTGAGTCTAGGGACCAACAATGGGGACAGGTGCGGGTTTGCAGGAATGGGTGTTTCAACCTTACCTAGTGAGTTATTGTTCTAGTTTCTATATCAAATGAAATGACAAATGAGTAATAACAATTACATTTATAATACTGAAAAGTTCTTTAATTCTGGCAGTGTAACTTCATTAGCAAATCAGATATTAGACAAGAAGGTGTAAAAGAGAAGATTGCCATGTTTCTGGTAGTCATACGGAAGTATATGATGTACTAATGGTTTTATCTAGGAACTTGAGACATTAAAGTACTATAGCTCGCCATAGCGGTGTCCATTCCTATTTTGAAGTCCAAGGATTCATCATTTTACTTTCTACATCATCATAATGTACATAGAAGATGTGAATCTAATGCCATCACCGTCACTGATTACCACATTCACGTTTGAATACAATGAATACATAACATGGATGATGGAATGCAATATGAAGAAATCAATTATAATTGGAAGATGCTTACGTTCAAAACGTTGCCCACTTCAACCACTTGGTCTATGGAAATAGTGTCTTCAATCTCCTCTTCCAGTGCTTCTACGTTGTGGATTGCAACATCGTCCTCTCCGGCGCTACCTCGTCCTTCAAAGCGAAGAGATTTTCGGAGTTCGCCTGTCGCCGCTTGACCTGTTCTAGACACTATTTTCTTCCCTCGATTCATCCTTGATCTTCTCAGTGCCTTAGAAGATGAGAAATACAGGGAACTACGCTTCTTCCTCATCTTCGTGTGCTCCGGAACTATAGAAACTGAGGTATGGTATTCTAAAAGCATGTGCGGACAACAGAATGTATGAACTCTCCTCTAAGCAAAACTACTAGTGCTTCTTCTCAGCGACTAAACTGAAATGACTCTTTGAAGGAGAAGGACTAAATATGTAGTGGTCTAAAACCAATGTTGAGTATGATGAATCAATGCCTTCCTCTAAAAGATCTGTGACAGAAGCCTACCCTGTAATTGACAACTGTGCCGTCAAAGAGTGACTTGAATGCGCCGTCAGTCCCCTAGGTAGGTGGTAGCAGACGGTGACTCTGACAGCGTGTATTCCCTTAATGACAGACTGCAAGTGGAGAATTCTTCAGTACAATTGCCGGAGCGCTACAACATTAAATGCACACATTGCAAAGATAACTGACTGGGCCGCCTATTGTGTTTCAATGTTTTTCTAAAATACTTGGCTGTAAAAATTGAAAGGACGCACTCATTAAAGTATCTGACATAGCCGCCCAATCTCATTTATGATCTTTCTAAAAGGCGGTTTTCATGAAGGTAAAGTACGGCGGTGTGAAATTAGGTATGTCCAACTTGCAGAGAAATTTGAAAATGACATCCTACATCATGCTGGCATCCCTCTGTCATCGGCTGTCACGGACATTTAGGGACTTGAACATCATGTTTGGTTTAGGATTTTCTTTTAACTTGGCAAGCATCCATCCATTTCATTTTCACTTCTCACATCGAATGTACTGTAATCATGGCTTCAATTCGAGTAGATGGTCACGAGGTTCCACTCATGTTTCCAATAGATGAAGGAGGGCGTGCTAGAGTTCTGAGCCACCTCCTTCACGTACGCTTTAGATTTGTGGAGTCCTCAATCTATGTCGAAGAAGAGAAGAAATCAAAGTCCGGTGAGTTAGAACAATCTATTCCTGTTGTCAAGTCCGTCGAAGAAGAAGGTCACTGCTGGTATTTGCCTTCGGAGAACTATAGAGCTTATGGACTTCCTTTGTCTATGCTAGCTGCGTCCACGGAGATAGTAAGTCGCCAGTCAGAGAACTCGACCGTGGAAATGCCTTATATGTCTCAAACCGTTTTGCCTAGTCCGCCTCGTGAAGTGTTTCCAGTTCTTTGAAGCAGTGCCATCCTCCAAACTGTGAAGGTTGAAAAATTGGATACAATCATAGAGTTGTCTAGCGAATCTGAAGGAGAGTCTCCTGACTTGACAAATCAGAAGCAATCTTGCAGGATTCCACCCGTATTGAGTGAGAAGGCATTAGTGAACTGTTTATCAGAAACCCCATTGAATAGTCCTGGGCAGTCTTGTTTCTCACGTCCTCCACTGCATCCAACTCCAGCTGACCGACTGAGTATAATGGAATGTTTGAGGAGACTAGCCAATATGCATCGATCGCGAAACGAACTGTCAACAATGGATCTAAACAACGTGAAGCATCATCGTGTCCAATTTCTCCGACCAGTATTCAATGGAGATGTCATCTTTGAACTGCCTCCGTGTCGGTCATTGGCGTCTTCTCGGCAGCCAAGAACTTGGAAGGAATGGACAAACGATACGACGGGCATCCTTGGTGCAAGTTGGTGACAACAAACATCAACAACTCCGACAATCTCAAGTTCCGTAAGTCATATTGCGCTGGCCATCTTGCTTGTGAAAATCCAGAGTGTGATTATTTGAAGAGAGCATCGAAGAAGAACGAAACAGAGTGGACTGGTTATACAATGTTCCCTTTTGCAGTAGGGGAGTGTCGTACGTGTAATCTAGGCGTAAGTATTCTTAACAGTAATTCGTGCTAAGATGACACAAGTTATCGTCCCAGGAGATTCCGGCGTTGTTTCAAAATTAGTGTTTCGAGACCTCTAAGTTTCCGGACTTTGACCACCTTAAAAAGGGGTCCGTCCAACACACAAACTCTTATCCGGAACAACTTCCTTTCCGGATTCACTCCCGGATCCGGCTCTACACAATATTCCGGTTCCGTTCTTCTGACAAATTGGTTTTTTATACCTCTGTTTTACCCTCAGAGGGTTCCTCACTTGCTCTTTCCAAGGGGTAGGGAACTGCACCACTCCGTATCTGACATAAACATAAAACAAAACACAACCCAAGTATAGATCTAGTTGAGTAAACAGGGTGGCATCCTCACAACATTCCGGATGGCCTATCTGGAAAGCTGGTCACACAGGGTAGCGTTAAATCCTCCTTACTACAACGACGGATACCGGACTTCCGGAACTAAGGGAATCACTTTCTAGCTCTCGACCACTCATGAGGTTGACTAGCCTTCCGGATGGGTGAAAATATTCCTCTGGCGGTCGCCTATCTCCGCACAGAACCGCCTCTGCGCATTCCGGACTAGCTTCCGGACCACTCCTTGGTCTACACCGGATCACCGTACCAGTGATTTAAAGGCGCCACTTTCTCACTGTGCAAGTCTAAAAACTCATCCGTAAAACACACTCAGTCGAATCCGGTTGTCCAAGAATCCGGACTCCTCCCCTTGCACACTCTCACTTACACATCCACACAAGTGACTATAGACGCGATACGCAAGAGAATAATCCACAAGTGCTTTCCTGAATGCCTCAGATTGAATATACAAGAAAAAGGAATGACAGGCCAACAAGCCGGCCTGCCCTTAAAAACCCACAGAAAGGCAGCCAAAAAGGCATCCAGATAACCGGCCAACGGCCAAACAAAAAGCAAAAAGCAAAAAGGGCAACGGCACTAAGGTCCGTTCCGGGAATACCGGGCAACCGTTAACCTCCTAAAAGTCCGGAACTACTGGCCCCCACATCCGGGAAATCCGGTTCCGGAACTAACATCCGGTAAAAATCCTAACTATAATTACTGCTACCCGTAATAGTCACCTATTCCTCCTAGGTTTCTTCACTGACATGCCACCCTGAGATGGCGATCCACCGGTCTTCTTTGGTGGAGTTGTCTTTGCCTTCGACCGGGTCCGGGGGCGAAGCAACTCCTCTTCCGACTGAGTCGTGTACTCCTCCTCGTCCTCCTCTGACTCCGGATCCGCTTCGTTCAGAAGCCGACGGCCTTTTGGTTTTGGAGCCGTAAGGTTGATGAGCTGGGACGGTGGTGGTGGGTTCGGCATGGACTGAAGCATGTGAGTAAAACTCACCGGATCCGTTTGTGCCGGGTTCATTACCGTTCCGGGTAAAGCTGGTTCCCGGAAAGCTGAATTAACCGGTCGGTCGGGAAAAAGATTCGCCACCGACCCAGTTCTTTCGGCTGGCACTCCTGGGGTGACGTCCTTCACCGGAGTCGTGCTGGTGAACTGCGTCACCAACGACCTCCTCTTCTGAGCCGACGCTGTTCCAGCCTGTGACATTCCGGCAATCGTCTTGCTCTTTGCCGGAGAAGGCTGATTCTGCCCTCTTCCTTCCTGGAGATCCTGGCCTATATCGAAAATGCCTTGATCTAACCCCTCCAGCGGATCCAAATTGCCCAGCAGCTGCCGGACTTCCTTCAGCATCCCCTCGATCCGGACTTCAAAGTCCACGAGTATGTTTACCACCTTCGATCCAACTACGTGACCCTGCTGCACCATCTGCGAGTTCCAGAGTATTGCTCTGGCAAGAATATCCGCCGGATTGTCGAACAAACTCCGGACATTCTTGACAAATTCGAGGGCCTCTATCTCCTTTCCCTCTGCCACCGTTTTCTCTCTGTCCAACCACGCAGCTTGATCTCGAAACTGGTCCCGCTCTTGCTCCAGCGTCATGATCCGATCCTCCAGCAGCTTCACCACTTCCGGATCTGGCCGTTTCGTCAACGCGGTCATGATCTGAGCCTCTTCCTTCACGCCCAGTTGTTTACATAAATCCCGGATCAGCGCCGACATCCGGTCGTTCTGCGCCCTGGTAGCCATCATCCACTTGATAGTGGCCTCCAGCTGATCCGTACCCGCAACCAGATTTTGGGACTGATCCGTCTCCTCGGCTGCTAGTTTCCCCCGAGCATCCAGCTCAGTAGACTTCCGGCGCGTCCCTTGAACGTTGGGTGACGCGTTCTCCGGTTCCGGTTCTTCCTCTTCCGGATCAAGATCTTCCGGGTCTTCCTCTGTTGGAAGTCCGTACTTCAGCAGATTCTCGCCCTTCCGGTATAGAGTCATCTCCGGTCCGGTCAGTGCATCCTCCGAGTGATACAAATGGAAAAGGTAGGGGCTAATTGGACTCGATTTCTTGTTCGCTATATTAACCGCTAGCTTTTCCACTACAGAGTGAATGATCACTCCCCAACTGACCGGCCTGGGAGCCGGATTCTCTCTATCTCCTAGCGCTCCGAAAATGGTGTTTGCCACAATCATTGTAATCCGGGTGGGCTTTTCCGGATACAGGATGGGGATGAGAAAAGCTAACAACTGCCCATCCCGGAGACTCCTACAATCACTCGCGGTGTTCCCTTCCTTGGAATCTGCATGACTCCGGAACACGTCCGCGGCGTAAACATCCGTCCGGCTTGCTATTCCGGATCCCCTAGCTGGCGCAAAGTACGCTTTCGCCCACAACTCCGGAGTCCAGGCCCTAGATCGACCCCTAATCGTCAAGTCAAACTGGTTGCCGACTCCGGAAACCAGTTCGTCAATCATTCCCTCACTCTAGACGTTCCAAGGACGTTTTATCAACCCTAGACACCCCATGATCTCTAGGTCCTTCTCTAACTCCTTAAGGCGGTCCGGATCCGACGGTATAACCGGTCGTACGCCCCGGGCTGTCACTACCGTCCTTCGGACTCGGCTCGCTTCCGCCATTTCACCGACTGCTAGGATAATCCGGTGCAATCGGCACCTTCCTCTCCTTCTCTCCCTAACACATCCTAACTCACCACTCTTTCTCTCTTCCAACGCACCGTGGAGGAGCACGGGGTAAAAAGACTGAATGAGTCTGGCGGTGGGGTTTAAGTACTGTCGGAACCCTAAGTTCCCGCCGCAGAAAACGTTCCCGTAAGTTCCCTAGCCGGAACCTAGGCAGTAGGTCCCTACTGTCCGGAACTTTCCCGGCTTTCCGGTTCCGGTTTCCGGAAGACTACGTAACCTAATTAGAGTTTTATATTTCCTACGTAACAACTAATTTCTATTTCTAATATCTAAGTCCTAATCATGTTTTTAAATGCAAAAATTGAAAAAGTTCCGCTACTTTTACCTCTACTTTCTGGTTAATTGGGACTTTCCGGATGATACGTACTCCCACAGGGAGAGTCCTCCCAAAGATTCGTCTCTAGTTTGCAAGCTCTGCAGAAAATCACCTACGTGCTTGAGCACATGCGATGCTAGGATGTACTACAGCTATAGTGATAATCCTAAAATGAGTAGGGTTGCTATTCACTTTGGAATTCATGGTCACCCTGTGGCAAAAGGCATGTATAGAGATTCCACGGAAGAAATTTGTGGACTCATTGCAAAGCAGGTGGCCAGAACACCGACAGCCACGAACTCCGCAATTGCTCTTTCTGCTAGCAAGGAATTTCTAACAAACTATCTATTTCACAACGGAGAGGGAGAGAAGGAGATGTTGAAGGGGGAGGAGCTAGAAGAGGTGATGGACCGTTTCCAATACTTGAGCAGTCCAAACATTCGCAATGTGATATCTTCGTTTCGCTCAAACAATCGGGGAGGTGTCATCGACAGCATCATGACCATGAAGAAGGAGTGTAGGTTTGAATACATTCACGATAGCGTTTTTCCTGGCCAAGGGAAGGAGAAGGTGTACATTTTCAAGATGCTCACCGAAGGACCAGGAAGTGGAGTGGACTTGGTTAGGCGCATGCAACCCGGAGGGAATCTGTAAAATGCGTGGATGATGTTTGATCACGTGAAACATGTAAAGGAGTGGACCACGATGGCTTGCCACGTGTACGATCCAGAGTACAAGAAGGTCATGACCATTTCAACATGCGACATGCAATCTGAAGATACCGAGATCCAGGTGCAATTCTGGAAGTGTTTGAATGCAGTAATGTCTCGACATGGAATAGATCATCCAAACTTCAAAGGATTCATGGCAGATAGCGCTATGGCCAATTGGAATGCTGTCCGTGTAGTCTATGGATCTGGATCAGCCAATGACAAAATGGAGAATCGTGAGAGGACGTGCTTATTACATTGGAGTACTTCTCTTCAAAAACACACGCAGAAGCACATCAAGGAAGCCTTCCAGCAACAACACAATACCCTATGCAAGCAATACAAAGATGCTAAGACTATGGAAGAAGCAGAGACACGTTACCTTGCAATTAGGTCATGGTGGTTATCATCTGGAGCTGCCACTGAAGATGCACTTCACCACTTGGAGCATTGGCTTGCATTTTGGCCTTTTAGGTATCGGCAGTGGGGAGGATTCATGCAAATGGTAAGTGCACCCTCCACATTGAAATAAAAAATTTGTATTTCACTTTGTTGTTTTAAATTGTTGTTTGTTTTTTGGTATGCTGGCACAAATACTTTGTGTAGATTCATCACTAGCAATTTTTATTTTATTTTAATAATACGTGATCCAAAACGGGGATACCTAGTGGCCCTCCAAATACTACCGTCGGATCCGACGGTAGTATTTGAGGGTCCTTTAGGTACCCTCATTTTTGGTCATGTACAGAATAAAAAAAAATAAGGGGACGGCATTCAAAATTGTTTGTAGTTCTTGAAGGATTGAAGTTGGGTAGTGGTTGCAATATTCCTTTAAAATAAGAAGATTATACAAACATATATAAATTGGTAGCATTCAAAGGCTTCTGGCATGATTTCAACTATAAGGACTTGGTTGCTTTAATTTACAATGATTTTGAGTTTTGATGTATGAAATGATATTAGTGATTAAGAGTGAACTAATGTTTTATGGAACTGGCTGTGTAGGATTTGAGTTTGGAGGAATTGGCGGACATGCCGTCGTGCAACTTATCGGAAACAGTTCATAACAAGTGGCTTCAAATGTCTGGCAACCGAGGCAACAATTTGTTTGATGCCACTTGTGATGACAGTATTCGTGCATGGACACAAATGACAAACTACCGTGCTTATTTAAAAGGACATACATGTGGATCTGGTCCATCAAAGGGGGAGTTGAAGTTGAGAGCTGCAAGACGAAGCGGAGATGCAAAGAAAATGGCAGAGGCGCTGAACACTTTACCAGGAACTGAAGGTATTGGAAGTCGTATACCCCATTTGGAAGGAGAAGAGGTCTTTGGAAGCACAAAGTGCAAGTTGGATGTTCCAATCGGTGATGAAGGAGATTCACATCGACCTGACAAAGTCAATTTTTCTCAACCTTGTGTTCGAACGAGGTCTACTATGGCTTCTTTTGAGACTTCCGAGGGCAAAGAAAAGCAGGCTGAGGTGCAACCAGACCGACATATTACGATTGCATTTGAAAGTGATTGCGATACGTCGAAGTGGCACATTGCAAGGATTAGCCACAAATCGAACGCAAAATGTCAAGGTCAGCAGCGAACGTCCAACATCAAATGTACTGCCAAAATTGCAAGAGGACGGAAGGGAACCCCCGCTCCTACCTATCGTGGTAGAAAAGAAGATTATGGGACTAGCGAGAGGTAGTGGCGGACTTCTGGTTCTGTTGGGATGACATTGAACGATGTGTGAAAGGTACAAAGCGCAAGTATGTTATAGATAGGCCTGAGGTGCCTGAAGTTTGGCCTGTCTTGACGGGGACCACCCTCAACCGAGAAGAGACATTGTATCTACAACATGTTGGCTTCCGTCTCCAAGAGCGCCCTACATTGTCACCACGACGACTCTTTAACATGTCGAATATATTCAAGAGTGTCTTCTATGATCAACCGCCGCCACAAGATGCAGGTGTGTATCCAACGGTTAGGAACAACCGAACCATACGGCGGAATGCAAATGCACCAACTACAAAGCAGCGGAACAAGTGGGAAAGTGCTGGAAACATTAAAGGTGAAATTGTGGGAGTGACCTTGCTTCCTTTTCCAGGTTTAGGTGCAATAGTGTCACTGGAGACCGGGGTAGATCCAAACAGAAATGTATACCGAATTACTTTGGGTATGTTTCCCTCATGCACATGCCCAGACTTTGTTCAAATGTCCGTTTCTGCTATTGGAGGGCGTCAAGCATACGTGAATTGTAAGCACTTGTACTACCTATACCGGTACTTTTGCAAGATGGACATCCATGATGACCAATTCATTCATGCACCTAGTTATAGCTTCAATGAGTTGAAGCTTCTTTTACTTCGAGCGAGGATCATCAATGTTTCAGAGTAGGGGGCTAAGCGACATTCTTCTTTATACTTCATTTGCATCATATTAATATACATTTGGTACGATTGAAATGATTTGGAGCATATAGAATAGAACATGTTTATGCATTTGTGAAGTATGAAAACATGTGTCATTTATCAAATGTTTGGCAATATGATGGTATAAATGGCCGAGAACTACAGTGATCACCCATTATCCAATAACAAACGTATGATTATCAAATGAATTCTCTTTATTTGTTTTGTGTTTCCTTTCCCATTTCTCTCCCATTTTGGGGGGGGGGGAATTCTTTGTTTTTCCATTATGTTTCTATATTTTTCCCTTTATATTTTCTTAGTTTGATTTTTGCCCTAGTACTTTTCAAATTTTTCCCTTGAACTTCACTTCTCTTCCCTATTTATTTTTCATGTTTTCTGGAAGACGTCTTCCGCATTTAAGAATAAATAAATCCCAATGAGTGGTCACTCCTTTAGATTGGAGTACATTTGCGAGAGGTCCAAGAGACTAGAAGGTGATGGCCCGGGTTCGAATCCCGTGAGGCCCTAATTTATGCCAGTAGGCGCGTTCTCAATACTGAGCTAAGTCTTCAGAGTTGATGTAGAGCAACTGTTTAGGAGGGTATGTAATACCCACTTTTGCTTTTGTAACTATTAGTTTCTCAATTCATTGTATAGTGTTTTAGAAATAATCAATAATTGCGTAAAGAATAAAATTGTAGAAGGTGAGCAAAGCCTGAAACTATGCCTAGAAGTAAGAAGGTCCTCTTTTGCAGGAAATGGCAATTTCCAAAGTATAATAGTTTTAAAAATTGAATCCACGGTCATAGGGGGAGCGGTCATAGGTCCTTAAACTTACTATAAATAGTAAGTTTTCTTCTATTTTTTGAAAAAAATGTAGAACAAATTTTTTTTGGGAAATAATTCCTAAAAAAATAAATTTCAAGCTCTACGCTCACAAGCTCCACGCTCGCAGCTCACAAGCTCGCCGCTCCAAGCTCGCATGCTAGCGTCGTTGAATTGAGTCCTAGGGTGAATGCAAGAAACACTTAAAGCATTTTGTCACACCCTTGTTTTGTTTTGTTTTGGCTATAACTTCTGTGTTTTAGCTCCAAATGATTCAAAATTTATAGGAAAGCTACTCATAACCATTATACACCTTGCCTGATTTTTTGGTAATTTTCAAAAATAATTCACTATTTTTAAACAGCCTCGATAAATTCTGACAATGGGCAATTTAGGTTCTTTTTGCACTTTTTTTAACCCAAAAAAACTAATTTTGAGCCGAAATTTGGAGAGAATGGTCTTCTAGTAGACTTATAGCTAATGTCCAAAGGATTTTAAAAAAAACTTATTTTTATGTGGTGTACAAGTCCACAAAGGGAGCTCGTTTCTGCATTTTTTTCCAAAGGTATGAAACATTATTTTGGTGAGTTTTTTGGTCCAAAACCATCACCAAAAAGCTTTCTAAAATTTAAAATTTTTAGATTTTTTTTAAAAAAAAATCCTATTTTTTACAAATTAAAATGTCAAAAGTGGTATTTTCTTCACCGGAATTCTATGTGAATTCTATGTCCAAAAGACCAGTGAAGAAAATACCACTTCTAACATTTTAATTTGTAAAAAATAGGATTTTTTTTTTTAAATATATAAAAATTGATTATTTGAGACGACTTTTTGATCATGAGATTTGACCAAAAAAATCACCAAAATATTGTTTTATATCTTTAAAAAAAAATGTAGAACAAAGCTCTCTTTGTAGACCTCTATACCACATAAAAATAAGTATTTTTAAAATTCCTTTGGACAGTAGCTATTAGTCTACTAAAAGACCATCTTCTCCAAATTTCAGCTCAAAATTCGTTTTTTTGCGCTTTAATGGTGCTAAAAACCCATAAATCAGCCATTGTGAGAAATTTCCGGAGTTGTTTAAAAATAGTAAATTATTTTTTAAAAATCCTCAAAAATCAGGTATAGTATATAATAGTATAAGTAGCTTTCCTATAAATTTTGAGTCATTTGGACCTAAAACACAAAAGTTATAGCCAAAACAAAAATAAAAAACTAAGGTGTGACGGAACGCAACAAATAGTACAGGTGATTCTTGCATTCACCCCCTACTACATATCCCACATGGATTGTTGTATCTCCTACCACTCCTCATGTATATAAAAAACTTGTCTTTTCAATTCTAAATGCAACTCATAAATGGTTTTTGAAGAAAAGTGAAAAGACTTTCAAAATGACTATTTAATGTCCTGTAAAGCAAGACAACATCAACAAAACTTTTTTGACTTGTACAAAAACAAGATTTGTATGTGGCACAATTGAGACAACATTTTTCACCCACGTTTGTCTTCTAACCTTATTCTTCACGGCAATTTCAATGTTTTACACGTCTTGCACAGAAAAAACACTTCAATTGTTTTAGAGTTATCAAAAAATTTATTTGGTGGAGTCCTGCTGCTTATACATTCTACAAGAACTTTGAAAAATGTTGTCTCAATTGTGCCACATACAAATCTTGTTTTTGTGCAAGTTAAAATTTTTTTGTTGATGTTGTCTTGCTTTACAGGACATTAAATAGTCATTTTGAAAGTCTTTTCACTTTTCTTCAAAAACCATTTATGAGTTGCATTTAGAATTGAAAAGACAAGTTCTTTATATACATGAGGAGTGGTAGGAGGTACAACAATCCATGTGAGATATGTAGTAGGACTCAATTATGCAGGATGTAAAGAAAACCCACCCTAAACACTAACTTGCCGTCCTACCCCCTCATCCGCCGCCCTAAACCCTAAAAACCGCCGCCTAAAATCCTAAAACTGCCGTCATGTCCATTCTGAGCAGGACCCGAAGAACAATAAAATTGTATTGCGGTCCTGCAGTTCCGTCGGGGGGCATGGTCCTGCAGCTGTGCCCCGAGACCCGCGATCTCGACCGGGTCCCATTGGCCTGACATGTACGGTTCACTTTGGGGCCCACAAAGAATGAGACGATTTAACGTCCTGCGTTTTTCATCTCTTCAGTTTGCGATCACCTTCATACTGACGACGTGGCTCCCCGAATCTCGCCCAAGAGTGCACTTCTCGGCACTGCCTCTCTTCCACACGTCACTCAGAGGCGACAACGTACCACTTTGTAGGCAACTTTCTAACTTTACTGTCATCTCAGATTCTGGGTTGTGTGCATACATACTTGCTCAAGCATTTTGTTTCCTTGTTCTCTTCCTGCTTTGTATTTTCCAGACTTAACATTGCTTTCCCTGCTCTTCTAGGTGCAAGAGACAGACCCTGAGAAGAGAAGCGGTGGAGGCTTCAATCTCTGTGAAGACCGAGCCTGAGTTTCACCTTCCAGTTGCAGCTCTCTGGAGGAACTGCGGTTAGTAGCTAGAATTCAAATCCCCAATTGAACATGGCGGGAGCCACCACGAGGTACGGCCGGTCCCAATTGTTTGGAATGTTGTACGAAACTTGCATATCGTACGCCCCAATTTGAAATCAGTTGAAAAATCACTGTGATTTTGAGCTTTGGGACTGTTCGTTAGTGACTCTCGTGATGTACGGCGTACGTACAAAGCATATTCTGCACATTTGAATCTGAGTTTCTGACTGTGGGGTTGTGAGCGTTGGAAGGATTTTTTTTTTTCTTTCTCAGAGTTGGAAGGGAATTGTGAGGAGAGTGGTGGACTAGGGTGAAATTTTTGTAGTTGTAATCATGGTCGTGGCGATCTTTGTTGTTGAAATCACGAAGCTACTGTTGAAAGAATTTGATAAGCAAGTAGAAGCGTTAGCAAACTGGAATTTGTTTGTCGTTGTCTTCGCTGCCCAAGTGGCGTGACTTGGTGTGCACAGGCAGTTAGCATGTTGAGCCATTCTGGTTATGGACACATTATGTTAACCATTCTGTGCAGAATCAGGATTTCAATGGCGGAAATGAATGCAAATTTAGCACCAATTCGTTAGCAGGAATTAGCAGCAATTTACCAACTGTAGTAGTTGTAGTAGTGAGTTAACTTGAAAACTCTAATTTTTGGTTTGTCACCTTGCAAGTGCGGGTGCATACGAGGTTAGTGAATTTCTAGCTGGCTAATAGGCTTTAAATTATGTATTCTATTTAGACAGTGTATGATACACTGTTTTGTAAGTTTACTGCTAAGAAGTCGAACGCCATTGCTTGGTCGGTGCAGGTGGGGGCTAAAAGCATCCACCAAAATCCTATTGCTGAATCTGTACAATAACGTATCACTGCATTTCGCAAGTCTCTGGACTTAAAATGTTTTCAGAAATCCATCCAGCTGATGAAAACTAAGCTCTTTTACTGGAAACGACCTTTTGATAAACTAGGTTTGAGACCTCATTATTTCCAGATACAGCATCTGGTGGGAATGCCCCAAGGCTGCCATCAATTATTCTACCCTTCTTTTCCTGTCGTAATAACTATACCTCTGATAGTTATTACGAAGGTGAAATTATTGCCAAATTTAACACTCCGGATATACCATGTATAGAGCTTTCATACTTAGTCTATGTTTTGATTTTGTTGTACAAGCATTAAGAGATGCGACTTTGTCTGTGTGTGTGTGAAGGTGGTGGTCGAAGGAGACGGTGGCAGTGATCACGGGTGCGAACAAAGGCATTGGCTTCGAACTGACGCGCCAGCTTGCCAGGAATGGCCTCACCACTGTTTTGACTGCGAGAGACGAGGGGCGAGGGAAGCAGGCGGTGGAGACTTTACGGCGCGAAGGCTTGGAGGTCGCCTTCCATCCTCTGGATGTGCACAACGACGAGTCTGCACGCGCTTTAGCAAACTGGCTGAAACAAACCTACGGAGGGCTTGATATCCTGGTCAGTACTGCCCATTCGTAATCAATCTTACTGCTCCTGGAATCACTAGCCCTAAGCATTTTCACCAGTATGTAGGAGTGTGATTTGGGAATGGCATTCGGTTTGAGTTTATTTAAGCATTTTGTGAGAAGCACGGGACCCGGTTTCTCAAGGTTTTTATTAGTTTCCCTCAACCTTGTGGTTTGAAACTTCTTCTGGTTCGATTGGGGTGGAATTATTTCTTGTGTGCAGGTCAACAATGCTGGGATAGCGAAGCGAGCCGTGACCGAAGAGAATGCGGACCTGGTGATGCAGACGAATTACTTCGGCGTGAAGCGCGTGACCGAAGCCCTGTTGCCCATCTTTCGGCCATCGGCTGCTGGCAGTCGGATTGTTATCGTCTCTTCTCGATTAGGCTTGCTCCGGGTACGTACTTACTTGCTCTTCCCTTGTCATGATCCTCCATTCTACTGTACTGTTCTAGTTCTACGTACTGTTCTGCAATTCAGATAGAGGATAACAAATCCGTGAGGACCCGGGTTGTGTCTCCTCTATTGACCCCAGCCTGTTACCCACTCACTGCAACTCAGCTTTTCCCACCAACCAACTTCGTTTGTCTAGTAGCAAGAGTTGTAAGCATGACTTAGCGAAATTCTCCGGTCACTTAGTTTGATTGGAAACCGTCCCTGTAATAATGTAAAGTCTCCATTCACCAGACAGTAAGTGTAAGGGAAAGGGACAGGGAGAGGTTCCATTTCCCATAGATGTGAACTTTGAGCCTTTCCCTACAGCAATCTAGAAACGGGCCATCTAAACTTTTGCACATTGCACACTTCTTTTGCGTTAAGCTAACAACCAGTTGCAGAAAAACAAATGTCAACAGATTAAGTATTTTCACTGTGCCAAACCAAACTTCACTTGTATGGTGAATGGAACCTTTGACTCCCTTACTGTATGATGAACGGAGACTTTACGTTAGTGGTCTAGCTACAACCTTATGCAATTTGAACAATTGCATAAGATATCATCACACAACCTGCATAAAACTATCTGAACTCTGAAAGAGGTTGAATCGTACAGATTAACCTAACCTTTCATTGACTTCTATTGAGCGATCTCCCAATGCAAGGAACTCACACTCCGTACATCGATTGGTAATAACGATGCACCCAGTATTATCCTCCGTGACCTTCCTCCTTCCAATTTCCTTGGATGAATTCAAAGCATGCACCTATTCACCCAAGAATCTAGGAATTGGATCATTTTTGGCTCACTAGTTTGGTGATAGAGGCGTCCTTTCAGGTATATGCCCAAATACGGAACCGCTGCAAAACCATTACCGAATAATTGCCAATGTGTGTCAACTGCCCCTTCCTGTTGCAGTGATCATGATCCCTCCAGTGATCTTTATTGCCTGTGATCTCAATGAAAGAGAATCAAACTCCTACACTGATGGATTTCAACGCCGCAAATGATGCAGACACAGAGACAGTCCTATCCTCCGTGACCTTCCTCCTTTCTACTAATTGCCTTGGACGTCAATTTCGTGAAATTGGCAGTAATCCACAGACCAAAAGTTGTGACATAGATCTTCACAAAGTCTAATTTCAGGCCAGTGACAAGTAAAGACTTTAGATGGTTTCAGGCCGCCCTGCCTGAACCGCGCCCAAGTAATGGCATATCCCCCACTTCACGAAATTGACGTTCTCATTCTGTGTGTCCCCAGATGTTGAGGAACAAGTATCGTGAGGAGCTGGCTGACCGGGACCACCTGACGGAGGCGAGGATCGATGAGTTCGTCCATTCTTTCACAGAGGACGTGAAGCACGGGCATTGGCAGGACAAGGGCTGGTGCGAGCACAGCCCGATCTACAACGTGTCCAAAGCGGCGGTGAACGGCTACGTGACGGTCTTGGATCGGGCGCTGCGGGCGCGACCAAGGGAAGGGCAGGCGAGTGTGACCGTGGACAGCTTCTGTCCCGGCTACACCAGGACGGACATGACGGACGGGAAGGGCAGCGAGGATGTGACTGGGGCGGTGAAAACGGGTGTGTGGCTGGCGTTGAGGGCGCCCGGGGGACCGTCAGGGAGCTTCTGGGCGGACGGCCAGCCGCTGGGGTGGGACTGATTGACAAAGAGAACAAATGCAACCAAGGTGGGTACCCCCAAAACCGCCATTTTTGCTACTGAGACTAGTTCCTATTATTTAGTTCCTATTATTTAGTTCCTATTATTAAGTTCCTATTATTAGACTGGTCAAATTTTCAAATGTTCTTGTTGGCAAGTGAAAGGAGGTTCCAATGCACTAGAGAATGTGGCATTTGAATATTGTATGCAAAAGTTATTGAGGAACAAAGTTTGGTTATAAAATGGTTCCTTCCGCATAGGTACAGAATTGATTTTGGAGATGTACACAGAGTAAAGATGGCAGTTTAAGGTCAGTGGCACATTTGGGGGTACCTACCTCAAATGGGACAATTTGCAGCTAAATTTTTTGGTGGAGTTTAGAATACGCACCTTGTGTGGTTGCAAGCACAAGAGGTTTCTACATGTTGTGGTTGAGTTGAGTAAGAGAATGAGCTATAAGAACTTGTGAGGTACCAGTCTGATTGAAGGTCTAATGTATGGTGGTCTTTGTGGTAGAGAGAGGCCCGGTTGGAAATTTTGGTGGAGTTTAGAATACGCACCTTGTGTGGATGCAAGCACAAGTGAGTTGAGTTTTCTACAAGTTGTGGTTGATTGGATGGGATAATGAGCCATAACAACCTTTGAGGTACCAATCTACTTCAAGGTCTAATGTATGGTGGTCCTTTTGGTAGAGAAGGCATGGTTGGAAATTTTGGTGGAGTTTAAAATATGTACTTTGTGCAGATGCAAGTACAAGTGAGTTGAGGTTTCTACATGTTGTGGTTGAGTTGAGTAAGAGAATGAGTCATAAGAACCTTTGAGGTACTAGTCTGCTTCAAGGTCTAATGTATAGTGGTAGAGAGAGACCTAGCTGGAAATTTTGGTGGAGTTTAGAAATTGCACCTTCTGTAGAATGATGCAAGCACAAGTGAGTTGAGTTTCTACAAGTTGTGGTTGCCATTGGATAAGAGAATGAGTCATAACAACTCATGTGCTTCAAGGTCTAATGTGTTATGGTCCTCCCTTGCACAAATTGTTTAATTGGACATTGTGGTGGAGTAAGTTTAGAAAACGCACCTTGTGTGGATGTAAGCACAAGGGAGTTGAGGTTTCTAGAAGTTGTGGTAGAGATGGAAAACACATTTGGAAAAGAAAATGAAAGCTATAATGGCCATTGAGCTACAAGTTCGTTTCAAGGTGTAATTATTTCATTGTGACCTTTATACAAATAAATGAATATTGTAGCTAGAAATCTTGGGTGAGTTCAAAGAGCACCCCTCGTGTGTGCAAGTGCAAGTGAATTGAGTTTTTTATAACCCATAGTTGAGTTTGAAAATTCAATTGGATGGAAGAACGAACCATCACAGCCTTTAAGTTTGCATTCTACTTTAAAGTCTATATATTGTGACCTTCCCCATCAAGACAATTTAGTTGGTCATTTTGGATGATTGAGTGAGGAAAACTCACCTTTTTGTTTATATGGTGTACAAATGAATTGAATTTTCTACAATCTACAGTTGAATTAATTTTCTATGTATGTGGTATGCAAATGAGTGTAGTTTTCTACAATTTGTGGTTGAATTTTCAAACTCATTTACATCAGAGAATGAGCCATATCCTACGTGAAGGTTAGATTCGGACATAAATTAAGTATTTTTTGGGATGTTTGAATTTTTGAAAATATTACAAGGGAAATTTTTGGAAGATTATAAGGGAATTTCTAGAATATCCTAGAATATACCACCTGCTGAATCCATCTGTGCGCCAAAAGTAAAGTTTTTCGGCACTCAGGTGCCGAATTAGACCTTCACGTACAGTAATGGCCTTTGAGCACTGTTGTACTTCAAGGTGTTATTCATTATATATGGTCTCAAAAGTATCATTCAATCCAATTTGTGAAGGATCTCCAAATAATGTATTGGCCCTTCATAAAACTCAACTCAATTAGATCAAGCTACAACTAACTTTAAATTTCAGGCACAAAATTGTAGTACACATTACTAAATACATAGGCCTGAGTGGGACATTTTTGAACTCTACTACTTGTATGGGGACAATCAACTTAACCCCTAAATGCCGTAGGCACCAAAATCTGGTGTTTGCAAATCTTTGAAGTCGAATAAAACTCAACCAAGTTGCTATTTTTAGTAGTTTAATATTTTTGGAAAGTTCTTTGTGAAGTCTAGTTTTAGCATCAAAAATCCGATCTTGAAAATAATCAATAGTGATTTTTCTATTGAAGATTTTGTGCAAGGGTACCCATTGCAATCTTGACTTCCCGTAGTGTTGAGAGCTCTTGGAAATGAGCCTCAAATACACTAGATCTTGGATCAAAAATCACATTCAAAATTCATTTAAAAAAATTATAGAGTAGATTTTAAGAAGCCATAAGTTGATTGGGGTTATACATGTTAGGTTCTTTGACCTCATATTTTTTGGATCACCATTTTTTTAGATTCGACTTGTGAAAAGAGGGTTGGAAGTTTTTTGCAATTTTAACACTCTCATGGTCAAACATTATAGTCTTTCACTCTATAAGTGATATTGTTGTGTTTTCTTTTCCTATGAGATCTCTAACATGTCTAGGTTGAATTGGTACGTTTACAATTTTTTTTAAATTGATACAACTTATCAAAATGTTGGCATTTTGTTCAATTTAGAGCAAATTCCAAGTCACTCAAAACAGGCCTTGGGCATTTAGGGGTTAATTGCATGTGTAGTTGCCACTCATTGCATTTAGGTGTAGTTTATTCATCTAGTTTCAATTATATGATAATTTATTTCTAGAGTTATTGGCACTTGAAAGATGATTCCAACACAATTGAGCATGCATTATTTGAACACAACATGAATAATTATGATTTCCAAAGTGCTAAAAAGAGGTGTACCAGACTATAGTGTTCAAATGTTGTACTTTAGAATTAGTGTCTTCTTTCTAGACAAGAATCTAGACAAGTTTTGGTTAGTGGCAGTTTTGGGTACACATATCCATTATTGTCCCCTTTTCAATTGTGTCCCTATCTACACTTGCCCAAGATCTGTGGGTTGAAATGTCAAGACTGTGTCTATCAATTACAAACTCTAGAATTCTTTGTCTGAGTACGGATTGTAACCCATTCCACTTCCGCTTTCTAAAGCAGGACATCTGTTAAGCAGTGACCACACAGTCTTCGTTGCTGAGGTAACACTCCCTGGTTTTGTTGAACCAGGGTCATACAGGGCACAGGGACAGATTGCTAGACATTTTAAAGTAAACTACAAGCGTACATGGTGTCCAAAAACTATGTGCTGAGATGTGCTGGAATCCTGTTTCAATTGGCAACAAATTAAACAGAAACTATAAAAATAAATAATAAACCCTGCTCAAATGCTTCAAATGCTTAGTTGGACAGTTTTCAGTGTACTGCACAGTACACACCTTGTTTTATACGGAGTATTCTTCTGGCATTCTCCTACAGTCGAGACTTCCGGGCAGGATACAAAATTTTCCCGCATTCTACTCTCAACACACGTCTGAGCAACTTGTTCGATGCTGTTCGTGGAAATTCTGAGAAAATGGCCACTGCCTTAACCTGCATCACACAAACTCATCGTCAACCACTTTAGGCACAGTTTCAAAGCCTCCTCGCGCAAATTAACCCTTGAGGGTGCAAGATAGAAATAAAAATTTGATTTTGGAAGCTCATAGGTGATTATACTACGTATCAAAACATATTGCTATTGTTAAAAAAACGTAGGATATGATTCCTTCGTTCTATTGATACATTTATTACTTCGAGCTTCCTAAATGATTGATTTCAACTCCAATAGATATGAAAGCAGCCACATTTGGCCATTCGGGTACTAAAGTCCAGTGTCCCAGAAAATGGCACCATACTACGTGAAACAGTGATCAGTCGCTGCGTACCTTGAATAGGGGATTCAAATTGGATACGATACAGGAGGAGAAAACTTTCTGGAGCTCCCTGTTGCTGAGGTTGGAACCTGGTTTCAGCACCGCCGCAATCACTAGCTCCTCTGGACCACCCCCTGGTGGCTGTACAGCGATTGCAGTGGTTTCTTGAACGGAGTCGTGAGCTTTGTTGCAGACTTGTTCAATTTCAATAGCACCAGCCTGGAAAGAGCATCAGAGACTTAGTAGGAGACTACTTTTTGCCACATAATGCCAATGCAGGATATTGACGATGATGTGGGAGAGTGTCGACGGTTGAGAGGAAGAGGAACCAAACCGATAATGCAAGCCTTTCTTTATTGTACTTACAACACACTAAAGAATCTGCTTAAGAAGATATGTAGTGAGTGATATTCAAGTGCACAAACTTACACTCAAGGTTGAAGTGCAATGCTGACTTTTGAAGTCTAAAACATTGACTGTTTTGATCTCTTAACATACTTAGACTCAAAGGCTGAAAATTTGAGGGTAGAACATATTAAACAATATTGTTTTCCGAATCCTATAGTTGGAATTTGTAAATTAAATGCCAAAAATGATTTTTGGAAGGATGAAATTTGGTTATAAGCTAAAAAATGCCATTTGCATTGACATTATGTCCAGTAACGGCAATCAAGGCCATCGTTATCAAAATTTATTTGCAAGTTAGTACCCATCGTCTCAGTAGATTCTACCTTCGCAAATTGTTCTTATGACCATGTCCTTGATTACCAAGTCCATTTCGTGTTTTACACAGGACAAGGAATGTATACTCATAAAGTAATAGAAACGGGGTCGATTAGAACTGACCTTGATGCCACCAAGGTTCATTGTGTCGTCAGACCGTCCACGAGCTCGATAAAAACCTCCATGAAATCTTTGAAAGATGTCTCCATGGCGTCTCAGTGGCTGCACCAAGGAATAGGGCGAGTTCGGAACGAACTAATTCTCATCTCCAGCTTCAAGAAAGGTGAAAGTTTCTAAACATATTTGTTATGGAGTAAAGAAAAGCAACAATGTTCAAACACAGTTTGTGTATTGACATTCAATCACCTTTCCATTGAAGAAGGGCATCCCGTGGAAGTAGACTTTGTGATGATCGGCATTGAAAAGAGTGCTTGATGCTCCAAAAATGTGAGGATGGAGAACTAATTCGCCAGTGCAGGCCGCCTCATCTGGCTGTCATTAGATCACCAATAATCATAGGTCAACCAAAGGAAGCTGCGTTAAAGTCACATGAAAGCCCAATCGAGTATCTCTTTGAATAACATCTACACTCTTCTCAAAATATCCCTCACTAGATTAACAAACTTATTAATGGTAAGTTAATGTTAATCTAAAAGGACATGAGATTGATATTAAAATAATGTTCGAACAATTTCAAGTTAATGTTGACTTTATAATATCCTATTAATGCTAATGATACTAACATCACACTAAGAGAAAATTAAGACCATTTGTTTTACACTTCACATAAACTGAACATGAAATCAACATGAAAACTAAATGTTAATTATGTTTATTAACTTATCGTTAAGAACTATGTCAATCTAACGGGGGTTCAGGTTTGTGATGCAAATGTGGGTTGTCACCTCCTCTGCCAGATTCTGAGTACTCACATATGGATTGCAAGAGCCGTCCAGAATTAGGATCTGACAGGTCATTCCCGGGGTACTGAAAGCGGCGAAGGCTTGGGGCTGCACCAGATTGCCACCAAGATACATCGCTCCCAATTCCGTGCCTCCGCAACATTCCAGAACTGGTTTAGATCCACCCTTGGCACTTAACCAGAGATCATCATCCACACTGGATGTTTCCCCAGATGAGCCAAAAACCCTGCACTGTCGTTAAACATGATAAGAAAAGATGAACTTGGTTGCGACAACTTCCACTTTAAGATAGCGTAGACTTGTTTCCGGTAAGTAATGCGGAGTATAGCAATTCTGCAGAAAGCAAAGAGTACCCTGCAAATATTGGAAAACTCTGCTGCTAGTGTAGATGCTGGGCAAGATAATATGTGTGAGTTGTCAGCATATGGATGAATGTTTCAGAACGCTGATTAAGCCTGAGATTATGTGAGAGTAAAAAATTAATGAGGTGGCGCACATACCGAATGGAAGACCAATCCAGATTGGCCATACAGTCGCTCGCTTTCCAGGTCCTGACAAGGCTGGGAACCGTTCCTAGTACAACGACATTGGCATCCTGCAATCACCCCATGACCAAGTAATAAGAATCTTCACTTTTGTAAACCACCAAAACAATTATTTAACCCCAAATGGTCAAAAGTGGCCACTTCCATATCTATAGGAGTTGAAACAAATCATTTAGGAATCATCAAGGAATTAACAAAAGTGTAATAGAAAGTAAAAGCCATACCCTACATTTCGGAACATGATTTGCAGGTTGCAAAAATCGACTAGTAGCTTCCAAAGTGGATTTCTATATGTAGCCTCGACACGAAGCAGTTCAAAAACGAAGAGGAACGGTGAATGGAGACTATTGACATTTGAGGTGCTCATCTGAACATTGTGGCAGTCAAGTAAATTGAAGAGAGTTGGATTGTGATTACCTGTATGAACTTTCCAAAACCTCGACCCAGAGGAGAACCATTGTAAAGAGCTAACGTTGCACCATTCAGAAAGGCAGAGTACAATATCATCGGTCCAACCATCCAGCCCAGGTTAGTTGGCCAACAGATTACATCTCCTCTACTGACATCGAGATGTGCCCAAGCATCTGCTGCGCATCTCAGCGGTGTGTGGTGAGTCCATGGTATGGCCTTCGGTTCTCCTGAAACACCGCTGTCAGAGATTCATCAGATAATCCAGAGGGACTGTAAAAAGAGCATGGTTTTTGGTAGAATGAGACTGTTCCAAGAAATTTTAGGATTCATGAAAAGAGAATTTTCCCCATGATTTACTGAGAGGTCTCCAATTCTCCATTGGTCAAAGTGATAGAGAGACCTCTGTACGCTCCTAATGATCCTAGTGAGAGCACCCCGTGATCCATGGAGAAGATTCTCCTTATGATGTTGTCTAAAAGTACTTGATAAAGTCTAATTGAATTGAGAACCCTGTTCAAGCACACACAGTCTTGCTTGATGACATAGGACATCAAAAGAAGCATGGACTGTGACTCAGACGACTTTGGAATAGAACCCAGTGCAGCAGACGTAAAGATAGATATTGAACTAACTAATTGCAAATAACAAGAATTACCTGTACCGAGAGCTAAGATAAACTTTCAGGTTAGCAAAGAATTCTCAAACATCGCAAATCCCTCGAGAGGGCTCCTGTACATCAACTTCAGAAGTGAGCACTAACCAGCAGTGCCAGATGAGAATAGTATGTTGGTATAAGAATCAATAGATTGCACAACGGCTTTGTATTCGTCGGGCCTGAAACAATGTGGCTACAAGATGTTACTGGGAGGTGGCATTTCGCATTTCACAACTATTAAGAAACAGTTGTCTGCCTAACTCCTTGAATTATAAAAGACCGAGGGCGCTTTCAAGAGAAGCAAAGTCAATCATAGCAATATTGTCATAAGTACTGTGACCTGCTCACTTGGTCTGCATGCGCCACGAACTCATTCCATAGCATGTCACCGTCCCTGAGCCTCAGGCTGGATGCCTTGCCGTCAGCGGGAATAATGATTGCAAGTGCAGTTCGAGCCTCAATCACGTGACTGCCACATACAATAATATAGATTATCAGAAAAGAAAAAGGTTTATCATATTTTTTAAACCTTAAGTGCCCGAATCAAAATAGGAAGTCCACTATGTTCACTACTATAATTCATCCCATACAACAACGCTTATAGCAACGTTTGAACGTTGAACACAAAAACGTGATTCCACAATTGACATTCAGCGTTGCTACGTGAACAACGTTTTTGAACATGTTTGCTGGAAAATGTTGTGTGTTTACTGAAATATGTTCAAAAATTTTCATTTTTGCTGAAAAAAACTCACATCGCTAAAGCATCTTCCAAAACGTTGCCACAAATGTTTCAAACGTTGCTAAAACATTGTTAAACCCTCCAAATTCTAGTAGTGTTTGGAAGCTAATAGTTATTTAGAGCAAATTCCAAAACAAATACTCCCTCTTTTTCAGAAACAGAGGGAGTATCTATCATTCAAATGTCGGTTACGATATCTTCTTTCCACAGATACCGCTTCCTAAAAGACTTCAACTTACAGGCTAACTTAAACCTTGCCAAGAACAGAATGCATACCTGTAAAGTGGGAGATTCTTTCCTCCTCTTGGAATGACGTCCTGACACATCCACATTGAATGCAACATGTAAGTCTTTAAGAGATAAAATTTACGCATAAACTACTACTTTAATATACACAGACCTTGGAAGTGCAGAGTGCAAACGTGCAAACCTGTGTGAAAACAGCCTTGGCCTGAGAGAGGTGAACGCGAACTGCAATCTCATGAGCAACAAAGCTATCAGGAATAGAGACAACAACACACCCTGCAAGGATGATGGCCAGGTATGCGGTGACTGCATGTACGTTCATGGGCATATCGATAGCAATTGCATCCCCTTTCTTGAATCCAAGCGCTTCAAGTGCGTTTGCTACGTGACTGTTCAACAAAACCTAAAGCATCAACTGCATCATAAATCCATGAGAGGACACAACCAATCCATTTTCAACAATACAAAAAAAACTCTTTCCCAAAAGAGATACTCTAGAAAACCTCGCCACAATAAACCCTGTCAATTGTAACGCCATGTAAGATAATTCCACCGTAAACTCTGCCACTTGTAACATGCTTACATTTTCTAGAATATCTCAATAGGGTGGATTTTCGACTACTTTTTATCTGCATCCCTATGAAGGAAATAGACCAAATTCTTAAAGGATACCAAAGTCTTATGCGGGTACCTAACATTAGCCCGGAGTTCGGACAGTGTAAGTGTCCCCACGGGTAGATCATCTTCACCCTCATTGCGATGTGCTTTAGCAATGCTGGAGTCAGATTTAATGCCTTTTCCAGCCAGGCAGCACTCGGCTACATTCAAATGAGCACCCGGAATCCACACCCCTCCTGGACCAACCTTGTCACTTGCGTCCAAAAAACACCGTGGTTGTTGGTGAAATACCACACTCTGCTCATCCCACACAAGTGGAAATTATTGCTGCAACAAGACAAAACCTCCTGTTCATTAGATTGGCACATTTCAGACTGCCAAAAGTTTTAGGCAGGCGTCCCAAATCAAAGTTGGGAGGGTCATATTTGCTAAAATGGTAATTTTCAGAGTGCCAAAATGTGAGGTTCAGAGCTCTAAAAGCTACGATAGATGTAGATTTAAGGTTTCAGCCCGCCAATTTGAGGTTTTAGTTGCACCAGGTCCTTGTTGTAAGCCTTGCCATGGGCACCAATTCCACCAATGCAACGAATATGACCATACAAAAATTCAATTTCAATGCAAAGCTCCCTCGCTCTTGCAAGCCCAATGCTCTCCAAACCCTAACCCTAAATCCTAAGTCTTAAACCCTAACCCCTGAAAGACGATTGATTCATGGTTCTAAAATGACCAATTCAATTGATCATAATGTGACAAAAATAATTTAGAAGAGGTCAAGTGAAGGACACGTATCACCAGAATCACTGAAGGACATTGCCTTAAACCCTAAGTTACATCCTAAACCTAAACCAGAAAGCCACTCCTCTCACCACTTGCAAAACCACTGCACCAAATCCAAGGCCAAATAGACCTTCCCACAGAACCTGATTTGCAACCACAAGCTAATGACTGAATTCCCAAACAATGTGCGTCGCAAACCATGAAAGACTTACCTCAGGGTATTCAACGGACCAATACTGAAGCTCCGGTAAGCTATCAGTGGGACTACGGTACCTCTTCCCCAGTATCGCAAGGCCCTTCCTCTCGAGAAGCCGCCCCAGATTGGTTTGCCGTGCAAATTCCCTGCATCACGGCCAATGCAACTCCACATCAAGGAAGCCCACACATATCAATGCTCCAATTTTAGGGCTTGATCAGTAGAATGACAAAATTTTGGCCAACGAATTTCTAACATTCTAAAAACATGAGAATGCCCCCAAAATACCACATCAAAAGACGCTCAAACACATCAATGCTTCAATATTGAGGCTTCAATATTCACAAGCTGCAGAATAGGGAGAGTACGCTAAGTTTTGGCTTCAGAAGAAGTAAACTCCAACATTCATACAAAACATACTGTGTCCCAAGCAAATTTGATAACAAATCTATACAGTCAACTCTAAGTACCATAACATTCATGAACTTCAAGGGAGCCTGGACCCTTTGCTTTCTATGAATTAAGACTCCTTTCACTGTAGAACATCTTGAATGCAAGCGGGCCCTCGTATTGTGGGCCACTGATACACAAATATATTTCTTGTTACAGTGCTACTGTAGAAGGACCCCCTGCCTTCCCATTCAAGAATGTTTTGATGTCATTTATCGCAAGAATACACAACCAAGATGCAACCAAGATGCAACCCAGAACTGGAGATTTGTGTACTCGAAGGAGAGCTACTCACGGTGTAGGGATCCAGCCCAGCGGCGGTCCATTCAAGTCTGTGTCTTAATCGCAATACGTGGAGTAGTACATGAGCTGGTGGAGAGGAAACGGATGCTGGGGCTTGAGAAGCTCCTGCGAGATGCGTTGCCAGGTCGTGGTGAAGCACCTCGATGAAGACAAGATGGATTGCAGCTGCTCGTGGAAGCGCATTGCTTCGGAGAGTGGCAGCCCTGCCGTCACAAGATGATGGTGCTGCACCTGGTCGATGCGTAAAGCTCTGCTTTCGTCCATTGCTGCGATCACACGTTCTCCCAAACTCAAGCATTTGCTCGTTCACATCAAGAAATTTCGGTTGCAAAAGTTGCGGAAGGTGGCAAGCATCGGTTTCAGCTTCAGATGCAAATTTGCTTGAGAATTGACTTGGCTCTAGCTGCTGATTCCTTGCAAGCAAGATATTATACCGTATCTGATGAGCCCAAGAAATCCGATGAGCCCAAGAAATTTTACGAAATCATGCCAACTTGAGATATTCGCTGTAGTAGTTGAATGAAACGACGGCGGAAGAATCTCAGTCGACTTCGCAAGTGCCGCAACCAAAAGATCAGAATGCTGCGCTTCAAGAACCGTTGTGAAATTTTCTTTTTTTTGTCTTTTTTTTCACATGGAATCATTTGTTCTCTATGAGTCAAAAAAATTTACTTTTAAAAAAAAGAAGATTTTAATTGGTATGAAGTTTTGAAAATAGAATGAACAAAATTCTTATTGAAAACAAAATAAACTTAAAATATCTGAAAAATTCACCATAGGTGTATACCGGTATTATGGTGCTAGAATATTGGGTTACCAATAAATTTTCTATGTCATTTTGAAATTAGAAAATCAGCACTCTATAGGTATAGGTCCAAAGTTCAAATTGTGGTAAAAAGTTGAATTTTAGGACTCATTTTTTTTTCATCAAAAAATTGAGAATTGCCAAAAATTACACTGACCTTCATAGTGTTTTATGAAATTGAGGATGATAATTTATTTTTTGGTATTTGTTGAGTCAATTATGTTCATCATGAATTCTAGTCTTCATACAAAAAATCTTTTCCTAAAAACACATTATACGGTTGTAAAATATAAATTGAATTGTATTGTCCTATTCAACAAATATTTCAAATGCAAGGGTATAACAATGGTCCATGTTGCAATCTCTACTCTCTCTACAATGGCTAATGCAATCTTATGCTATCGATTCCAAGAAAAAACCTCAAATATTGTAAGAACCAACAATTATTTACATGCTTGTCAAATTGTTGATATTTTAAATTCTATAAACGTCAATTTCCTTCAATTTTTGTGTACAACAATTTGAAATGATGCACACCAATATGTCAAGGCACAAAACATTTTTCCGGAATTCTAAAAAAAACTGACAAAAGATAAAGTAATTCCAAATCATGGTGAACAAAACCAAGTTTTAGACATGGCTAACTTTGAAATTAATTTTCTTTTAAATCACATCTAATTCTTTTTTCAAATTTCCATAATAACATGTAGTATTTTGCACACTATAACTTTTGTTTATCCACTTTTGGACTTTGTCTATTGATGCTTATGGTATGGTTTGAATGAAAACGTTTCAAATTTGTACTCAGTATTGTAAATTGTTGTACCAAAATATGATTGGAGGTGTGCAAATCACCTCTATTAATACTTTGAATGAATCTTTATCATTGAACTAGTTCACCTTTAGGTAGGGATACCAATAAGCAACACCTTATGACATGAGCCACCTACATTTGGGCTTTGAATGACCACTTGGATATATGCAAACTCACCTCAAGCTCTTAAAAACAACCAATAGAAGTTGTGAGAGTTTTTTTAGGCAACCATAAGAAATTGAAGCATTTTGTACTTCAAGAGTGTATATTTAAACCCTAAAGGCCCATTCAAGGCCCATTTTGGATAGAAATTGTGAAAAATTGCCATTTTTTAGGGCAAGGAGAAAGAAATGGAATTTATTTTTTTTCCAAAATTCAATAGTACAAATTTCTACTAGACTACTATGGGAATATGTGGAAAATATTTCAAAAACTTTGAGTGCAAAGATTAAAAGATTATTATGTTATAAATTAGAAGAAAAAGTTTGTTTTTTGACCATGTCCAATAGAGTGAGCATACTTTAACTCCTCCTAGAATGAGATTTTTACACTACACATGGTTACTTTTTTGTCATTTGCATCTTATATCATGTAAATTATACATCTGCCAAATTTTAGAAATAGGGGAGGAGTTTTGCACATGCTAGCTACTTGAAGTTGCTCAAGCTATCCCAAAAGTTCAAGGCAATATAACTTTTGATTAAAGTACTGTGATTGAAAAAAAAAAATAGATTTCCACTAAGGGGGTACATATTCACACCTTGTGTCCAAGTGTCATGAACATCCAACCAGAATTAACTTGGTACTTAACAACTCAACATCTCTTTCTTATGTTGAACAATCACTTGATCCTTTTGAGGTTACAGGGGTCTAGTGGCATGTGTAACTTTCAACTTTAAAAATTTATAAAATATTACATAAATGTTGAAAAATTACAAAACAATTTGGGGGTAGGATTCCTCTAGAATTCACTACACAAAATAGTGAAATTAGATTGCCTTACCAATTAGATTGCCTTACCTTAAATAAATTACCTCATGACTCAATGCTTATGCACATGCAACTCTCTAAACCAGGCCTCGTATTGGTGCGCTAATCTATACCATACACATGGCTCTAGATTGAATGCATCATTGTATAGTAGCACTAAATATTTATATAGTGTGGACTGTCGAGAAATTAGTATGGGACAACCTCATTAATTTATTTTTTTTTAAATTACTCACTTCACCGCTTCCACCGCTTTACTATTATAATTGGACTTTGAATTCTCTCTCTCGCTTGCGTTTTGGTGTTGCCCACCCGTCACCTTGCCATCAGCTCTACGTCACAACCATTGCTACTGTCCATGTGTGCGGCAAATTTCAATTCCTGTTTCTCATTTACAAATGTAAGCTTACGTCTTGTGGAGATATGACAAACAGTGTCATGTAAACGTTTCCGAAAATCCGGCAACATGGCAAGGTTGCTTCCCAGTTTGGGAAATCCTCCAATTTGTTGCATCACCAACACAAGTGTCCCAAGCTCAAGTGGGAGTGGCCAAATTGCAGTGTGGCCCGGCACGGTGAGACGGAAGCAACCTCTCCAACCAACCATTCGAACCCACTTTTCCCGCAGCACAAGAGATGGAGCGTCCCACGACATTGAGTGTCAGCGACGTACAGTAAGCTTACACACCGAAGTGAATCAGCAAGCGGCAAGTCCGTCGCAATCGACACCAAAAACGGACAAGAAATTGCCAGGTATTGCACCTGGATCCACGCTTATTAGGAACAGAGGTTTGTACTGTTGAGAGGAGACAGATATATTGAGTGCGCAGTACGTGAATTTCAGAAACAATTGGATCGAAGTTTTGTAATTCTCTGTGATATAGTGATAGCAAGAGAAAGCAGCAGCATCATGGGTGGCGGTGGCGGTGGCGGGGCGGATGGCGGTAAGCAGAAGGAGCCCTCGTTGCCAACTCAAAGCCATTTGAAGTTCCCCAAGAACGTGGCCGCGAAGTTTTGTGATTATTTGGAGAGGGCCATCGTGTGGTCCTTTGACGACTATGGAAGCAAGAGGAAGCACCCGTGGTTTGAGGGGAACTATGCGCCCACGACGGAGATGGCGCCCAAGGACCACCTGCCTGTCAAGGGAACCATTCCGGTACGCACTGATGCTTTCAACCCTCACTTAAATTGTGGACACAAGTTTTTGTGAGCCGGTTTGCTTGGTTTCGAGTTTGCTTGTGTTCTTGGTAGGTCAATTTTTTCCATTGGAGGGGGACAAATTGGGCTTGCAGTAGTTTCTTCTTTTGAATTCCATCAATAACCACTTCGCTGTTAGTACGACTTGGTTACTGTTGGTGAAGAACTGAGATGCGTTGGAAAATAGTTTCGATGGTGGCGTGCTTGTGTTTTGAGTTTTGAGTTTTGAGTTTTTGGAAAGGGTTGTCTGATATGGTGTATGTCGGAGATAGGAGAACACGTGAAGGTGCGAGAATTAGTAGATTGGGGTAGAGTGAATAAGGACTAGAGATGGTGTATTTGAATAATCACCTCCGAGATGTATTCTTGAAAATCTTGTCGTGTTACAATTGGTAGCTAGGGTGATGGACTGGTGGGAAGAAGTGTCTTACATGTTACGATTGATAGGGTTTAATTAGATGGGATACATTTAACAGGGTTTAGTTAGATGGTGTACAATTGACAGGGTTAAGTGCAACCCGTCTTTGGAGTTAGTTCACTTCTTTAGAGTTTCAGCACATGTGCTTGTAGTTCACGGATTTGTGAAATCCTAGGACAGAGTTGTTCAATTAAGCCTTCTTCATGGAAAATCTGAATGTGGGCGTTGACAGGATTGTATGAATGGAGAGTTTGTGCGAGTGGGTCCAAACCCTAGGTTCTTCCCACCAACCGCTGGACTTCATTGGTGAGAAACTCTTTGATGTCTTACCATTTGAAAGTCTTGGAACAATGAAGGGACCAAATTGGGCCTCGTGTTTTGTTAGCTGTTTTGGGGAGGTCCGTGGAGACCTTGTTTTGTGTCCTTGGAGACCTTCCTTGGAGAATTGTATTTTTTGTTTGATCAACACGTGTAATATTCGTCTCTTATTCTGGTGATGTAGAACTGGGTCCCATTTGGAGTGTATTTTGCCCAGTATGATCAATCAAATTATGAATTCTTTCGTCCTTTAGTTGATTCCCTGGCCTTCCTGATGGTATAGTGAGTCTAATTTGGAGTTGTGGTTGATATCTTGGCAGGTTTGATGGTGATGGGTGCGTGCAACTCTACTTCTCCTTGCGCTCTTAACTCAGAATTTTCTACTTAAGAGGAATCCTGCCAGCGAGGAGAATGAAAACATATTAGAAGATAACCTTTTTGCAAATTGTTGCATATGATGAAAATGTTACCTTGATGGGACAAACTTTGAATCTTGCTAAGTGTATGTTTATTGGACTAATGGGTGGTCAATTTTTTGTCACGAAGTACTTTTTGTCATCACGGAAGATAAATAAAATTCAAGGGCAGTGCAATAGTGAGTACTAGGAACTAAAAGTCTTGAGGGCGAAAATGACGTAGGAGTTTTTTCTAAGGATTCAAATTGTCATCTCTCTCATTTGTCACAAACAATCATATTATTGTATGCCACGATCATGTCTTCCCGTTTCGAAATTTGGAGAAGATGAATCTGCTTTCCTGGATACCTAGGCCCCAATCTTTACTCAAGGATTAAAAGCAAACCATGAACCAATCCGAGGATGGATATGGATGCTTGTTGGGAGAGCGAGGTCAGAGTTTGTCTTTAATGTGATGAGCAGTTGCTATAAGTCTGAGGTCGGAAAAAAGGGCCCTTTCAACATTGGTAAACAATGTTTGTTGTGCAGTATTTGGAAACTAGGAATCTAATTTAATCTTCTTATGTTTCAGAATGCTACATGGATTGAAAATGAAGGACGGACAAGCGACGTATGTGGCGCGGTACGTCCGCACCAGCCGGCTGGAACAAGAGGAGAAATTTGGTGGACCCAAGTTTTCCAAGGTTACACAAAGTTTTCACCATTTGGTTTACAGCTATAATTATTAGAAATGCATCAGATGTTGATGGAACTTTCGAGCTAACCAATGGAAAAACTCCCCAGGGGTTACCAAACCTTGATTACCGGTATGCGTTCACTTGGAGTAGGATTGTGTCTACCTTCTTTGAAAGCACAAAAGTTAAGGAGTGTGGTTGGTGTTTACAATAACATCACTTATTTCTACTGATTTGACTGTGAAGCATTTCGTAGAATCATCGTGCCTTCATTGTAGCTGCAAGTGGTTGCAATTGACTGTTGCACTCCCATTCACTCCTACTCTAAAATAATCTTTGACCTTTTGCAATTTGGGGTAGTCAAAGCTAAGTCCGATAATCATGAGTAGTAATTGGTTTCTTTTCGAAAAAGGATTGCTTTTTTTCCCATAGAAGATTGTGCCCAGAGAGGTTTCATATTCCTTACTAAAAGGTTTACGCTTGGCTCTGATCACTTGAATGCCTCTATTTTTTCAGCTTGGAGATACGAGGGGAGTGCAAGGGATCATGTACGTGATGCTTGAGCAACTTCGAATTAAGTTAGGGGTGCTTGATATTTCGAATGGCCAGTACACAGGTTGATGCACAATGCTTTAATCTCTCCTGACAGTGCTCCTCCGATTACACTTCGCTAATAAAAAATTCTGCAATGTTCTGACTATTTCTGAAGCTGCCCTTTTCATGGATTCGGAAACATAATTTTTCACTTGGAATGACGCATTTAGGTAAGTGTCGCGATTATTTTTGGTTAGCTTATGGTCATGATTGAAATTTGTAGTAACAAGCCTGTCCTTGTATGTGCAGGTAATACCGCTCTGGTATACCATGGTGGGAAGTTTATGGCTCTCAATGAAGGCGACAAACCTTGTAAGTTGAAGCGACCCTGCATAGTTGTAATTAGTGGCACAATGACTTCTCGAATTCACTTTAATACATCAGTACAATTGAGATTTTATTGTACACATTAGTGGAACCATGGTATGCGCTGACCAAGGAAGTGAGCACGAGAAGACCCATAGCTGGTCAAATTTGTCATGTGGATCTTCACGTGGGTCATTTTCCTTGTCCAGATCATATTTCCCCTAATGGTAGATATGAAATGGTTTCACATTATCAAAGAATGTGTTAAATTGTTGCTGGTTGCAGACATCATCAAGGTGTTGGAAGATGGTGATTTTGAGACAATGGGACGTGAGTCTTATGAGGGCCGACTCGGACCTGCCATGACTGCTCACCCCAAATTGGATCCTGTTACTGGTAATTGGATGTCTATCAAATTAGGCACTCGGGGTTTATGACATGATGAACAAAACTATCAACCAAACTTTCAGTTTTCATCACTTTGGAGTCATGTGTGCCAATGGAGTTGCATTAGGTAGTCAATAGCCCTAGTTTCTTTTAGTTTATGAATGAGAGCTTTTTGTAGCAAAGAGAAACTGAAAGTAAGGAAAGAGAGATTCACAGTGGGGAATTCGCTGCTCATTGGTTGTTGAGTGGACAGAGTTACTTAGTGTTGTGCGGCAATGTCATTGCAGGCGAGCTGTTTACTTTTGGCTATGCTTTAGACCAACCGCACGTTTCCTATCATGTTGTATCCAAAGAGGGAGTGATGTCGGAAGCTACCGTCATTACTCTACCTAGGGGCGTCCTGATGCACGACTTTGCCATCACTGAAAATTATGCCATTTTCATGGACCTTCCTTTGAATTTGGATCCCCAGGTAAGTTATCACTTTTTTTAAGTTACAACCTTTGACAAATTATTGGCATTGCCATAGCCAATACAGTGATCATAGTGTGGTCTTCTATGGTGCAGGAAAGCCTTTTTTGATCGTTTTAATCTTTAGTTTGCTTTTACTTTGTCTTGCATGATCTAACTAAAGCTCAATCTGTATCTGTGCTGATGGTTTGTTGTAGGGCATGGCCAAGGGAAAGATGGCGATAGTTTTTGATGAAAAGAAAGAAGCACGATTTGGAGTGCTTCCGCGATACGCCACGAATGAATCCCAGCTCAAATGGTTCACCATTCCACCATGCTATATTTATCATAATGGTGAGTTCAGAGGCTCTAATGGTTGCTTTGATTCTATTATAATAATGTTGTCTTTCAATCTTTTGTATACTTTGTGGACTTTCTATTTTCTTGTAGAGTGTTGACACGCATGTTTCTTCCAATCAGAACTATAAATTTCCCTAGCACAGCATCAACTTAGTGCACATTTGGTTCGTTGTATTGACTCCGTAAGAGATTAGTTGATAGCTTATCATGTGATCACCTTGGTCAGATTGACAAATTTTGGTTGCTTGGATGTTTCAGTAAGTTCGTGGGAGGAGGGCGATGAAATTGTTCTGTATTCATGCCGACTATCTGGACATGATCTTGCTTTTTTTCTTGACACACAGCCACAAGTTGAACAGACATTGTAAGCCATGCTATTGGTTTCAGAGGAAATTATTCGTGAGGTGTTTAATCCTAGTTGGAGCTTTTTGCTGTGCCCTCTGAATCAGTGCTCTTCTGCTTTGCGTATGACATGCCACGTTCTGGTACTCAACCAAATATGTTGATACTGAAGGTATGAGTTCAGAATGAACCTGAAGACTGGTGAGTCGAAGCAGAAGAAAATGGGTGAACTGATCATCGACTTTCCAACCATCAATGAGAAGTATGTCGGAAGGTACGTAATTGACGTTGAAGTAGTCTGATTGGTGATTACAGTTTCAAAGAAACGGTGTAAATATTTTCATTTTCATAGGACAAAATGTTTCCCCCTCAGTGCTCAAGCTCTAGATAGGAAGTCTACTTTGGAAACTAATTTTATATGCTCGTAATACCTTTCAAAACACATTTCTATTGTTAAAGGTTGTAGGGTATGCTTTCTTCTAGTAATTGGTACATTTGTTACTTCTCTTGGAGCTTCGTAAATGGAAGAGGCCTCTTTTGTCCATTTGAGCACTTATTGTTGACATCATATACATAAGTTTCTGAGTGATTACCAACCACTGTGAGCTCTACATGTTACAAAATTTGTGGTTGAAAGCACTAAGTTAAGTTGTGATTGAAAGGATTAAGTTGTGATTGAAAGCATTGAGTTTATGTTTTTATTTTTATTTCTCAAGATTTTTTTACATATTTGAGGTCATCATGAATTATTGAATTTTAGTACCCTGGTTATCATTGTGCAGAAAACATTCCTACTCGTATGGATTAGTGTTTGATGAAAAGCACCGTGGATACGCTATTTCAAAGTACAATCTTCTTCGAGAGCCACAGTTTGGACTAGGTGAAACAGTAGGAGGTAACCTTGAAGGTCTATTTGTTTATGGCCCTGGGCGGTTTGGAGGAGAAGCGATATTTGTGCCTCGTTCCACTGAGCCAGAGACAGAGGAAGATGACGGCTACTTGATCACCTTTGTGCATGACGAGAACAATGGGTATGAACTTAAATCAATTTTCTGTTTTGCTGCACTTTGGCTTACACAAAATGATATATTTTCTGATTCAATCACATCTTCCCGTGGAATTTAAGTATTCAATCAATATGTAGTATGTCCTCATTCAAACTTACATCTAATTTCAATCAAATTAGACTATCTACTGAACTTTAGACAACATTCATAAGGCGTCACATATGATGACATAGAAGCCTTCCTTCAATACATAGGGAGTGATCATTGTGAGCATAGAAAGACCTCTTCATGGGTCGTGGAGAAGATTATTTTATGTAGTTGGCTATGGGTACTTGAAATAGTCTAATCGTTTGAAAATCTTATTTCAAAGGTGTAGGTTGTGATATTGATTGTGCTTACACTTTTGGCAGGGCATCGGAGGCTGTGATTATCGATGCCAAGACCATGGCAGCCGAACCGGTGGCAGTTGTGACATTGCCAAACAGGGTTCCTTATGGATTCCATGCAATTTTTGTGTCAGAGGTTTGAACCCCTTCCTCAAGTTACTTAGCATTCTGCAAATCCTTAATTCACTTCGACTGATTTGACACGTGTATCAGAAAGAATGTACATTGAGTTTGGATTGTGTTGAATATTTTTGTGCAGGAGCAACTGAAGATGCAAAGTGGAGTACTAGCTTCTTAAGGGAAGTCATACGGATTTGAGGGCAAGCACGGGAAAGGGTGAATTTGCTTGAATTGTACCTTGACTGCTAACTTGATTAGGAACTTAAAAAGTTGCAACTATGAGTCAATATTTTGTAAATTTCACACAGTTTGAAAGATTCGTGTTTGTAAGTACAGCAAACCTTGTTACTCTCTTCTACCAATATTGCTGAGGTGCTCAATAAAATGCTGGGACACATATTTGCAAAAGGTTCTGTGTTTTGTTTAATCTTCCTCATTTGGTCAGAAATGCCAATACGTTAGGGAGGGCTTTGAAATTGAATGTTCATTTGAATTTAGAAGCTTGCAACTAATTGAATGGGGATATATTTCACCTTCTTTCTCAAAGTTGGACAAACTCATGATCAACTTCAAACCTCTACATCTTTTATTCAATGCCTTCCATCTTTGAATTGATTAAAAAATTGAGTCCAAATGGTTGCAATTTGCAAAGTAGTCTAGAATTGTAGGGTGTACTCCATTGGTTGTTAATTACACCTACTTCTTGAAGGTCAAAGGAAAAACACAGAGGGAATCTAGGAGTTGAACTTAAAGGATATCTCTATTGATATATATGTGTGCCTTCTCCATGATTAATACATAAATTAAACTCCACATTCATACAAAATAGTATCAGCCTCTCATGACAATGGATTCATATTATCACTAAAATCAAAAGTTGAACCTACTGAATCATAGTTACTGGTATTCCCAAGTTGTGTGAATATTGAGGGCCATGCCGAAAGTGATCCCATGTACTGTACATTTAACGTCTCAAAACACTGGTAAGATCGAAAAGAGTGTGATTTCAAATTTTCATCGAGATTTTTATACAAAAAAGAATCACTCGTTCAAGTGAATCTCTCATTTTGTGATACAAATGTCTCCAAAGGATCTTATGATTTTTGTTGAGGGTCTGAATTATGTACAGTGGGGTACAGTTTATTTTCGAATTGCCTATTGTGCCATTCAAATTTTCTTTGCGTAGTATAGAAAAGAATTGAAATTTTTAGTCTTGCATAATTAATACTCAATTCTTATGCAAATCCAATCAAGCATACCAAATTTCAGTTCCAGAAAAGCAAAATACCATTTATGGTGAAATTTTTAAAGCCAATTTTTGTGGTTTTACATCATATTTTATAGAAAGCAATTGGTGATGAATTTTTTTTAATTTGATGGCGTAGATACGTAGGGAACATTCATATGCACATCTTTTATATTAAAAAATGTACACCCCCTTAAATAACAAAAATATAATCTAGAAGAGTTCAATGTGAGGCATCATATGACCAAACTCTATAAAATAGATATTTCAATATTTTAACTAGATTTTGGCAAAGTAATTGTACCATCATGTTCAAATGTACAAAATTAATTACAATGTGGGGGTCAAATAGCAAAATCTAGTTAAAATATAGAGCTATCTATTTTATAGAGTCTGGTCATATGACCCATCACATTGAACTCTTCCTAGATTATATTTTTGTTACTTAAGGGGGTGTTTTTTCATATGAAAGATGTGCGTATGAATGTTCCCTACGTATCTTTGCAATCAATTAAAAAAACTCATCACCAATTGTTTTCTATAAAATATTGATGTAATACCATGAAAATTGGCTTTAAAAATTCACCAAAAATGGAATTTTGCTTTTTTTGCTTTTTTGGAACTAAAATTTGGTATGCTTGATTGGATTTGCGTAAGAATTGAGTATTTAGTACGCAAGACTAAAAATTCCAATTCTTTTCTATACTGCGCAAAGAAAATTTGAATGGCAAAATAAGCAATTCGTAAATGAATTTTACCCCACTGTACAATTCATATGATTACGCTTTCTATACTGAAAGCTTGTGTGTGTGCACAACTAAGTTATTGGCCTATTCATAACGTGGATACAACACACCCTGAGAATCACACCCATTTTGGTGCATTGGAATCTCCTACCATTTGCCTACTCAACAAATACAATTTATATGGGGATAAACTTTACATCACCAAAACCAGTGAAGAACATTGCACGTGTTCGTCAATAGTAAAAGTTTTAGGGTTTAGGATTTACTGATCATCTGATATTTGCATTGTGTATGTTCTAAATCTAAATTTATGGAACAATGTTGTAACTTGGGGAGCTTTTAACTCCTAAAGGCCCAAAGTCCCCTTGAGGGACTCTTGGGATTTTGGGCAGGCTCCAGGGCTTCTTTTTTTGGAGAAATTTTGCCAAATTCCAACTCCCTCTGACAGATTTCGGCCACTGTGCTTGGCTCCCTCCAAATATTCACCGACAAACGGAGGGCACAGAGGGACTCCACTATTCATCTACAGTGCGAAAAAAAAAGCCCTAGCAGGCTCGTGTGACCTGAAATTTTGACCTGATTTTTTGAAACTTTTTTTAAAGATAGGGAATCAAATTAACTTTCTAAAAATATAATTTTTTTTAAATCGGTGCCCGGGAGCAAAAGTTTTGCCATCCGAAGTCTTAAAAGCATTTCACCGGGCAGGAAAAAAAAAAAAAAAAAAAAAAAAATCTTTTTCAATTTTTTCTACGAAGATTATATTTTTTTTCTACATTTGAAGCTTTGATTCATTCTATTTGGACTAAAAATGAGAAAGTTATGAACAATCTTATTTTTCGGGTAGTCTAAGCGTTTTCTTCAAAAAACAACTTATGAAATTCATTTTTGAGTGCAATTTTCAAATTTTTTCAATTTTTTTACAAGGTTAAGTTTGTTTTCAAGAACAATCCCACCGTTGGGATTATGGTTTTTTAATTCCATCTAAAAACTATTAAAGATTTAGTGTTTTGTTCAATTTTGGACCTACTCCTATTTAACAATTTTTTTATATGTGAAAATCAAGTTTTGACATTCTGAATTTTTTTTCTTTGACTCTCAACTCAAATGTTCAACAAAAAAAAAATTAACTTTATGGTGTATAGTGCAAAAAATTTCCACAAATGGCGGTCAAAGTCATCTGAAATTGCAAACTAGAGTTCACAAAAAAACTTATTTTTCCAACTTCAATTGCTAATATCTTCCAATCCCTACGGTCAAACTTCATAAAAATTTTACCACATGATTTGAGACAAGTGAAGTATAAGATCCTATAGTTAGATTCTAAAAAAAATGTTTTTTTTGGTTTCTTGAGTGATCGCAACAAAAATGGCAGTTTTCAGTGGTTTCAGAGCCAGAAAATGCCTTGGGCCTTTAGAGGTTAAAGACAGCCTCTCAATTAATTTTCACTGCCGTTACAAGAGCACACAATGTAATTGCCTGTTGGTAGGGTTTAGGGAGTATCCAACCACCATTCATCAATTTAGTCGGTATCGTAAATGATCTTATTGGTGTGAAGGCCGAAGAATCATGCTGCAATTTGATGCTCCAAAATGGATGGGACATCACAATCCATAATCAAGCCTCCGCTAGCGTTGTATCCAAACTCCTTGGCCGACTTCGCCAACAATTGTTTGAAGAGATAATGGTTGAGGATCTTGGTTTGGATCACAAATTGGCGCTTCTCATCACCAACATACACAACAAAGGATCCTTCGGGGACATCACTAGGAATAACATCTTCATCTTCCAATTTGAAGTGGCCATTGTGGCTGGGTGCAAACTTGTTGTACACCTTGTGCAATGTCTTGTGCAATTGCTTGCCAAATTTTCCCATGATTCTAAGGGCTTACTTTTGATATCAACAAATTTTGAAATGCGGGTGAGTTACTAAAGTTGGTGTTTTTTATAGCACAACAAAATGCATTGGCACTATGAGCACGGGGGGTGAAGAATGGTATATAAATGTACACTATAATTGAAGTGGACGCGATGGAAGTAATAAAATGATAATGCTGATCTATCAATGTGGTGTAAGAAATAAAATGAAGGAGGTGATGTATTTTATAGGTGTTTGGTATTGGATAAAACAGAAAAGGTCTTTTATTTTATTTTTTAAAATTCACAAAGTTCTTCTATTTTATTTTTTTGAATTCACAAAGGTCTTTTACTTTTTTTTAACATTCACAAAGGTCTTTTACTTTAAAAAAGGAAAAAAAATAGAAGGTCTTTTATTTTTTCTTAAACATTCACAAAAGGCTTTTACTTTAGAGAAGGGAAAAAAGGAAAAGCTTTTTAATTTTTTTTAAGACATCCACAATGGGCTATTACTTTGGAGAAGGGATAGTAGGCAAAGATCTTTTACTTTTTTTTTAACATTCACAAACAGCTTTTACTTTGGAGAAGGACCAAAAATATAATGGATGATCTTTCTTATCTCATTCATTCAAATGATTCCTTTTCTTCATTGCACGATAAGAAACTAGGCATTAGAAGAAATTTGAGAGCTGCAATGGGCTGTTCCCACAGCTGGGAACAATCAGAATATTAAAATAATTATAAAATATAAAATATTACTAAATATTAATATATATATATTTATTTATTTATTTATTTATTTATTTTTAAAATTTTTTTTTTTTTTTTTTTTTTAAATATTAAAAAATTATTATTTTTAATTATTTTCTGACGTGGCACTCTCATGACCACGTCAGATTATTGTTCCCAGGGCGTTCCCAGAGTTCCCAGGGCCTGATAACTCGCAGTCTCTTAGAGGCCTTGAAATTCTTCTAATGATTTTTTATGTCTAAGATGATGGATTCTAGGTTATGTTGAATATAACAATTTGTATTTTTATGTCAATGATGACATCCAATGTAACATTGGACATTATTGTTGATATAAAAATACAAGTTGACATATTTGACGTCACCTAAAAGCCAACTTAGACACGGGTTGTTATATTACACGTCATGTAAAATCCATCAGCTTAGACACGGGTTGTTATATTAAACGTCACCTAAAACACAATTTTCTTAAAGTAATGGCATAATTACCCACTTCTCACACAAATTATTTTGGAAAATATTTGATTTCAAACAGCTAAGACAATCCATTTTTGAGTCAACTTTTGGAGTTGGAATTCTTTTTGGCAAATTTTCTTTGTCAATTCTTAGATGGTATGGAGTTAGGCTTTGCATTAGTGCATGTCACTAGTCACTTTTAAGGTTTAAGGGGATATTGGGAAGGAGGTTGGGGAGAGCTTAGCATGAGGGTTAGTAGGGATCTTGGGAGCAGGTTGTTAAAGACATTTTTTTTTACATTTTTAAACTTTTTCTCTGAATTTTGTTCATAACTTTTGATTGAAGACTCAAAATTTCAAATGTCTTTTCAAAGATGAAGGTTATCTTGATTTCCCAACTTTTTATAGTTCAGAGTTTTCTAGAAAAAGTTGCCCTACTATGCCAAAATGAAGCCTAAAATTCTATTTCAAACAAAATTCCTATTTTTCTCTTAACTATGAGCGGTTGAGCTCCTCCTAATTCTAATTTGCATATCCCACAAAGGTTGTTTTACCTCCATCACAAAGTTTAGACCCTATGATTTGGCAGCAATTATCGTGCGGTTATCATTGTTTCATGGGTTTGTACCATAATCGCACTGACTCAGTGTACTTTTACGCACTGAATTAGTGCAAAAACAATGAATATCAATAGCGTACGGTTTATGTACTTTAACTATACAATTGTTGTGTCAAAACTGCACAGCAATCATATAGTTAAAGTACATAAACCGTACGCTATTGATATTCATTGTTTTTGCACTGATTCAGTGCGTAAAAATACACTGAGTTAGTGCGATTATGGTACGAACCCATGAAACAACGATAACCGCACGATAATTGTTGCCAAATCGTAAGGTCTAAACTTTGTGATGTCCTACCACCCCTCTTGTACAAAGAGCTTGAATGCTCTTCTAATTTTTATACACACAAAATAAGTGGCATTTGAAGATATGTGAGATAGTTGCCAAATATTTTGGTTTCATTGAATTTAATAAGCCAAATTTTCTAAAACTAATGGGGCAATTATTCCTAATTGCCACCACCTCCTCATACATTGTGACAAATTTATGAGTCCAAAAAATGTTAGAGAAGAGCCCCAATCTGGTCCTCCGCTTATTGCAAATAAATCCTCCACCAAATCAAAACCCTAATTTGGAGAAAATGAAATAAGATACACAACAGAGTGACAACATCAATAAACTGAATGGAATTTTTATATAAGGTAGAAGGTTCAAGAACAGTTCGGGCATTAAGAATGGCCCCTATAAACGGCTGTGAAATGGACATGAGTTGGTTCTGAAATGGACTACTATAGTCATTGAATGAACCAAGGAAAAAAGACTTATTAATTGCAAGAGCCAATCACTCTCTTTGCTTTCCCCATTTTTATTTAGAATTGCAAGTGAACCATTTATGAAAGACCTAGGGTCACAAATAGGGACCTATGACCCAACTTGTTTGAAAATCCATAAGTAATTCAAAAATGCTCGGAAAAATACGAAACGACTTGGGTTAGATTCCTCATCAACTTCTCCATGTCTGAAAAATGAGCTAAAAATATTCCCATCCAAGGAAATACATGAAAAAGGCGGACCAGCCCTTAAATGGTCGGTTTATGAGCCTTCTACCTTATGTGATTCAGAACAAGCGAGAGTGGAAATACAGTATGGAGCTTCAAAAGACAAGGAGCATTTTTATTCGAAATATTGCATCACAGGAAAAGGAAAAAAAAGAAAAGGCTTCTACAATTGACGGAGCAGGATTTGTGTACCTGATGCACGAATTGCAAAACCCTGCTATCTCAAAACAACACTTGCTGCAAGATTATGGAATGAGCCCTCCACCAAACTGGAACCCAAATTTTAAGGTGGGTACACCCAAAACCGCCACTTTTTGGTGCTCACTGAGCCTAGTTACTATTATTAGACTGGTCAAATTTTCATATGATCTTGTTGACAAGATAAAGGAGGTTCCACTGTACCAGCAAACGTGGCATTTGGATATTGTATGCAAATGTTACTGTTAGGGAACAAAGTTTGGTTTATAATATGGTTTCTTCCACATACTAGGTACAGAATTGATTTTGGAGATGTATACAGAGTCAAGATGGCGGTCCAAGGTCACGGGCACATTTGGGTATACCTACCTTAGCCCCTAAAGTTCCGAGGCTTATTTTCTGCCAAAAAACACTCAAAACTGCCATTTCTGTAGCAAAGAGTAAAAAAAAAATTTAATTGTTTTTTTTTCCACATCTAACCGTAGGATCTTACACCTAACTAGTATTAAAAATTGTGGAAAAATTTTCAAAATTTTTGACCGCACAGATTGCAAGATATTTGCGTTTAAAGTAGAAAAAACAAGTTTTTCAGCACATTGCGGGACTGGATTTTTTGACTTTGAACATTTTTAACTTAAAATTTTTGCACTACAGAGTTTTGAGCTTTAAATCTTTATAGTGGAGAATTGAGTTGAGTGTCTAGGAAAAAAAAAGAAATTCAAAAAACTTAATTATCATTCTTCAAGAAATTGTTAAGTAGAAGTAGGTACGAGATAGAAGGAAAATCTAAAATATTTATATATTGTAGATGGAATTAAAAAACACTAATCCCAATGGTGAGATTGTTCTAGCAAGTAAATTAAACCATGAGAAATTTTTTTTTTGAAAAATTGCAAAAATAGCATTCAGAAATGAATCGTACAAGTTATTTTTTTCAAGAAGATGCTCTAACTGCCCGAAAAACAAGAATGTCCATAACTTCCTCTTAACAAAGTCAAATGAAATGAATCAAAGCTTTCCAGATAGACAAAAATATAATCTATGAGAAAAAAAATATTAAAAAAAAAAATTCAAAATTTTGCAAATTTTTTTTACTGCCCCCCCGTCCTCACGCATTCCAAGAAATGGCATAACTTCTCGCTCGAAGGTCCGATTTCAAAAAAAAAAATTCCGCCACGTACCTCTCTCAATTCTTCACATTTACAAAAAGTTTCAAAAAATTAGGAGAAAATTTCAGCCCGTAGGCACCTGCCCAAGTCCCATTTGTCCCCCAAACAAACAATGGTCTTTTAGGGGTTAGGAAACCATTTGACAGAGCAAGCAAAACATAAATCAGTTGCAATATTTCTACAGTAGCTTTGATGTCACATGAACAAATTGAATTGTGACATGGAGATTGATCAAGAAATTGCTTGCTTGGTTCTAACCAAAACACCTCGAGTTCCTTATTCTCTTCAATTTTGCAGAGGTCGAAAAAAGCAAAGGAGATGCATAACAACCTTGAGAGAGGCTGCCTTTTTCTCTCCGATGTCCTCATCCACAACTTTCATCCCCACTTAATTTATGTAAGCTTCGGTACCGGGATAGTGACAGTACATTATGGTATGTTCCATTTTATTTTCTTAAGTTTAGGACTAGACATACAAATCATCAAATATTGTAGTGAAATATCTTGGCAAAGAGTCCAATGAGTGCTACTCTAATGCCTTGTTCATATCTGCAATCAATAACTTATTTTGGGTTTCAAAGTGAAAGATAACTCTATATATACACATGGGGTAGTAGAAGGTAGAGCAATCCATGTGGGATAAATAAAATAGAATTTGTAGGTTCTCATGCACTCATAGTTAAGTCAAAAACAAAGAATTGTGTTAAAAGTAGAATTTCAGACCTTGTTTAGGCATAGTAAAATAACTTTTTTCAAAATACTTTGAACTAAAAAAAGTTGTTAAATGAATATAAGTTTCACCTCAAAAAATCCGTTTGGGATTTTGAATCCCCAATCAAAAGTTATGAATAAATTTTGGAGAGGGGTTGGAATGGATTTTTAAATGACTTTGTAGAAAATGTCCATTAAAAAACCTTTCCAAAATTTATTCATAACTTTTGATTGGAGATTCAAAATCCCAAACGGATTCTTGGAGGTGAAACTTATCTTCATTTACCAACTTTTTATAGTTCAAAGTTTTTTGAAAAAAGTTATTTTACTGTGCCTAAACGAGGTCTGAAATTCTACTTTTAACACAATTATTTGTTTTTTACTTAACTATGAGTGCATGAGAACCTACAAATTTTATTTTATTTATCTCACATAGATTGCTCTACCTCCTACCACTCCATGTGCATATAAAGAGTTGTCTTCTCACTTTAAAAGCACAATGCATAAATGGGATCCAATTCAGAGTGAGGTAATTCTACAATAACATAGAAATCAATTCTCTCTATGAATCTATTAGCATTTCGTTTAAAGTTCCTATTGTTTTGTATTCAGTTTTACTTGAATTTTTTTTAATTTTCCACTACTTCAGTGTACAGTCGCGGCGTGGGCTTGAAGTTCAGTTTTGACAAATATTGACAAGTGTCCGCACAAAATCAGTAGTTACTGATATGGTGTGGTATATTCCACACCATTTCGTTTGGAGGAAGGCAGAGCCAGTGATTGCTACTGAATGTTATGTGGGGAAGAACAAACGGAGAATAGTGCATTCACAAGGGTTAAGGTAGCAGCATCCGTAACCATGAACTTAAGGATTTTGAACATGATTTCTATTAATAGACAACCAATAAATTATTGGACCCTATTACAGGGTTTTTGTTTTGAGCGAAATTTTGCTCAGCCCGCCAAAAATTGGCCTCTGACAACAGGTCCCTCCATAAATTAGCCTGTAGAGCAAGGCCACCAAGCATACATGGGGCCAAAAAAAAACTGCCCTATTAGCAAGAGAAAAATAATTTGTGTGCATTTTCAAATGTATTATTTGGACATTGTGAGAATAAATTGTGAATTTTTAAAGAGACGACTATAAATGCACCTAATACCAACACTAAGAGCATCCCGTGCAGCCCTCTAGATATCCCCTCCCCTCTAGAATTTGGATGAAAAGCAATCAATTCTAACGTTTGTCAAGCTCCGGCATTCTCTTTCCCCTCTCAAAAAGCCATTTCTAGTGGGGCCACTAACCCCTCTTCCGCTACAAATTCTCTTACGATTAGCAAGTCGTCAGAATAAATGCAAATTGTGTAACTTGTGATTGGTTGGAAGTATGTTTTATAAAGTTGGATTGTTGGGGATACAAGTGGCCATCTCCTCTTCATTAGACAAATCTTGAATCAAGGAGCAGGATATCTGGAGGGCTGCAGGAGATGCTCTAAGGTTTGATATTCAGATGTAGTACATCCTTGTAATCACATCTATTAACATCCAAAGATTTTCCAAGATTTTAGAGGTGACAATTATCAGTACAAAGAGGGTTATGAATGTTGATGCCTTTGCACACATCGAAGCTGAAAGTGCTTGAATTGTGTCTGCCTATGGACCAAAGGAACCTTTTACCATCTCATGGAATCTTCACTAAGGCAGAAACATCCAAAAACGTCCCTGTACCTAATCTTTGTTCCTAGATGGACATTAAACCATCCCTAGACTTCCATTGAATGGTCTTTGACATGTGTCATAAACTTTTCTCCTCTCTTCACTGTGATTGGATAAGTGCTGAATTTGTCAGAATTCATATTTGGGGCCACCTACAAGATGTTTCCAGTGGTCTAGGGGACTACAACTTTGAAAATTCATAGAAAATACATGCCAAGTCCAAAAAATCTAATTTTTTTTTTGAAAATTCATGATTTTCTCTCGCTAACACCACAGAAATATTAATTTTTGAAATAGTGCTTGCAAGTATGCTGAATTCCTTATTTTGACGTTTTTGGGTGCTTCCACCTTAGAGCAAGCAGGAGTTCAGTGTCTTGAAACTACAAAATTTTAACGGATTGCGAAGGGAGGCAATAATTTTTTAGGGTTTAGGGTTTAGAATTTAGTGTAGTTCATCCGAGACTCATCACCATGTGGATCTTTGGCTCGATCAGCCATCTTTGGATCCCAACCAATCCTTTTTGTTTTGGCACCACGTGGCTAGATAGCACCATTTCAAAATAATTGTCTACTTTTCATTAGATAAAAGTATTCTTTTTTGCCAAATTTTTTTCACCTATATTAAAAATGTGGATGAAGTTGCCAAATTTGGATGAAGAAGTATGGTTGAAAAGTGTTTTTTGGTCCAAAAGATGGATGAATGTAGAAATACAATGCTTCACCAAATTTTAAGTGATTGCCATCTTGACACTTTCTCAAAAAGTAAAAAGAGGGTTGTTCCCAACTTGGTTTTTTGATAAGGTAGGAGGTCCATAAATCGCTCATTTAAGAGCTGAAACTGAATTTTGGGGAGGTGAAATGTCTCAAAATATTTTTTAGTAAATTATCCTTAAAAGACAAGAGAAATTGACATCTAACCCAAGTTGTTTCATATTTTTTGGAGCTTTTTGAAATTAGCTATGAAATTTTGAAGTTGAAGTGGCATAGGGCTTTAAAATCGCCCATCCCCTAAAATGTACATTGTTTGTACAACGCTAATGGCTTTGAAATAGCAACATGTACAAGAAGTGTACATTTGAGTAGGGTGGACAATTTTAGAGCCTGTGCAATTTCAGAACCTCCTACCTTATTAGGTGCTCGGGCGTGTCAATTGAAGCTTCTCGGTGGTGTTGCTACAGCAGCTCAACCCCAAACTTCGCAACCCTGTGAGAACCAAGTGCATACCATGGTTTCACATTTTTACACCTATCTCCTTTATTATTTATTATCTTGACACTGTTGGTGGGTATACGCAAAATCACACCCTGCCTAAAAACTGCCATCATCACACTGTGTATTGTATAATGGGGGGACAAAAGTTTTGTTGCCCCCTTTTGTTCCCACGCAAACGCCCCCATTTTCAAACACTATTTTTCAAAAAAATAATGCAATTCTTGCATCATTGCATTCCTATATAGTGTTAATCAAGCATACCAAATTTCAACTTCAAAAAGCAAAATTCTATTTTTGAAAAAAATTTAACCCCTAAAGGACCAAAGTCCCCTCGGGGGACACTTGGGATTTCGGGCAGGCCCGTGTGACCTCAAATTTTGATCTGATTTTTTGAAACTTTTTTTGAAGATAGGAAATCACAATAGCTCTCTAAAAATATAATTTTTTTTCAATCGGTGCCCAGGAGCAAAAGTTATGCCTTCCTAAAGCAAAAAAGCAGTTCGTCGGGCAGAAAAAAAAAAACACAAAAAAAAGTTTTTTATTTTTTTTATTTTTTTGCCTCAAAGATCATGTTTTTGTCTACATCTGAAGCTTTGATTCATTCTATTTGGACTAATAATGAGAAAGTTATGGACAATCTTGTTTTTCGGGCAATTTAAGCATCTTCAAAAAAACTAACTTATAGAATTCATTTTTGAATGCAATTTTCAATTTTTTTTCAATTTTTTTTTTTGACAAGGTCAAGATTGTTTGCAAGAACAATCCCACCATTGGAATTATATTGTTTTAATTCCACCTAAGAGCTATTAACAATTTAGTGTTTTCTTCAATTTTGGATCTACTTCTATTTACCAATTTTTTTATATGTGAAAATCAAGGTTTGACATTCTGAAATTTTTTTCCCCGACTCTCAATTCAAATGTTCAACATAAAAAATTACAACTTTTTGTTGTGTAGTGCAAAAAAAATCCACAAATGGCCGTCAAAGTCATCTGAAATTGCAGGAAACAGTTCAAAAAAACTTTTTTTTCCAACTTTGAATGCTAATATCTTCCAATCGGAACGGTCAAATGTCTTGAAATTTTTACCACATAATCTGAGACAAGTGAAGTTCAAGATCCTATGGTTAGATTGTAAAAAAAAAAAAGTTTTGGTTTAGAGAGTGATCGCAGCAGAATTGGCAGTTTTCAGTGGTTTCGGAGCCTGAAAATGGCTTGGTCCTTTAGGGGTTAAAGTCAAATTTATTGGTTTTACATAATATTTTATTAAAAAAAACTAATGATTATTTTTTTTAATTGAATTGTGGAGATATATAGAGAACATCTATATGCACATTTTTCCTTCAACAAGCATCTCCAAAAAAAATTCACAATTCTCTATATATGAAGAATTCAATATTGGGGTGATAATGTCCTAATTTTGGAAAATAGATATCTTTTTATTATAAACATGCCGCAATTTGATACTCCGAAACGGATGGGTTTGGGATCTCAGTGAGCCACACAAGACACTGGAAATATGGGACATCACAATCCATAATCAAGCCTCTGTTAGGGTTGTATCCAAACTCCTCGGCTGATTTTTGCAACAATTGTTTGAAGAGATAATGGTCAAGGATCTTGGTTTGGATCACAAATCGGCACTTCTCATCACCAACATACACAACAAAGGATCCTTTGGGGACATCACTAGGAACAACGTCTTCATCTTTGAACTTGAAGATGAAGTTGTGGCCGAGTGCAAACTTGTCGTGCACCTTGTGCAATGTCTTTTGGAATTGCTTGCCAAATTTCCCCATGATTTTAACGGCTTACTTTTGATATTAACAAATTTTGAAATGCAGGTGAGTTACTAAAGTTGGTGTTCCCTATAGCCCAACAAAATGCATTGGCATTATGAGCACCGGGGGGGGGGAGAGAATGGTATATAAATGCACACTATAATTGAAGTGGACGTGATGGAAGATTTAATAAAATGATATTGTTAATGTATCAATGTAGTATAAGAAATAAAATGAAGGAAGTGATGTATTTTATAGGTGTTTGGTATTGGATAAAACGAAAAAGGTCTTTTCAAAGGATTTTTACTTTGAAAAAGTAAAAAGAATAAAAGGCGATCTTTTATTTTCTTTAAACATTCACGAAGGGCTTTATTTTGGAGAGGGAAAAAAGAAAAGACTCCTTTTAAATTTCTTAAAACATTTACAAAGGGCTTTTACTTTGGAGAATGGGGAAATGGAAAGATCTTTACTTTTTTTTAAAGATTCACAAAGGGCTTTTACTTTGGAAATTGATCAAAAAATCTCTTACATTGTGGAGGAAAAGCAACAAATAATGGATGATCTTTCCTCATCTTCATTCATTTAAGTGATTCCGTATCTTCATTGGCATATAATTATACACTTCTCACACAAATGTTATTGAAAAATATTGATATCAAGTAACCAAGAAAGTCCATTCTTCAACTAATTCTTGGAGTGGAAATTCTTTTTGACAAATTTTCTCTCTCAATTGTTACATGGGCTATTGTTGAATGATGTGGAACCGGACTCTGCTTGATTGAGTGTATATCAATGGTAATTTTTGAGGGTTTAAGGGCATCTTGGGAAGGGAGTCATGGTGGTCTTGAGAGTAGGGTTAGTAGAGGTCTTTGAAGTCAGGTTAGTAGGGGGGCTTGGTGGTCTTAGAAGAGATTCTTGGGAGCGGGATTAGTGAGGGTCTTAGGAGCGGGTTGTTAGGAACATTTTCTTTGACATTTTCAAACCTTTTCTTTGAATTTTGTCCATAATTTTTGATTGGAGGCTTGAAATCTCAAACGTCTTCTTGGAGATGAAAGTTCTCTTGATTTTTCAACTTTTTTTAGTTTAAAGTATTCTTAAAAAAAAATTCTACTATGGCAAAATAAAGCTTGCATTTTCTACTGTCAACCAAATTCCTACTTTTCACTTAACTATGAGTAGTTAAGTTCCTACTAATACTATTTTCCACATCACACAATGGTTTGTTACCTCCTACCATCCCTCTTGTATAAAGAGCTTCTCTTCTAATTTCTACACATACAAAGTAAGTGGCATTTGAAGATATATGAGATAGTTGCCAAATATTTTGGTTTCTTTGAGTTTATTGGGTTGAATTTTCTAAAAATAATGGGGCGGGTGTTCCTAACTACCAAAACTTCCTTATATTTATTGAAAAATTTATGAGTTCAAAAAAATGTTAGAAAAATGACCCGGTCCGAATCTAAAGCAACAACCTATCCAAGGCCTTATCCAAGTTCTTTTGGGCATTGTAATGCAAATTTTGCTCTAGTGTAAAGAATCCTAGCCAAGCTCCCCCCCTCTCTTGTCAAACATCAAAAAACGGCATTTCCTCCCATAACTCTTCATAGAAAATCCAATTGTAAGTTTTTTTGGTGAAGTGGCAAAGTATTCATTGTCCTTACATCCCTAAAAAATTTCAAAAAGTACAGTGAATATTCCTATTCTTAGTGAGCTACCCAAAATTGTTATATTGCCAAAAAATGTTGTTTGGTCCTTTAGAGGTTGATCAAGGCTTCAGTTGTGTGGCCTCAAATTTCATGGCTTCAATCACTTGGTTTCAAAATTCCATGGCTGTAGTCATGTCTATTTTTTATTACATAATGCACCTTACATTTTTTTTAAATATAAAAATATTAGCTAGTTTAATTTTGACCTTCCCTAGAATTAATCCTAAAAGAACACCATGTCAGAGAGAGATACTCAATAAAAAATGATTCAATTTTTGAACAAATAGGTGCATTCCCAGTTTCTACCAGAGAAAATCATCCATTGTATACTTAATGTCCTTAATATCTTTTGCTAGTTAAATGATGAATTCAATTAGTTTTTGGAATTTTAAAATTTCAAAGTTTTGTTTTATTTTATTAATATGAAAATCTATTTAATTTTTCTTTAGATTCTTTATTTTGTATGAAAAGACATTAAACAAATGTGCAAATTCAAATTGCTAGCAACATAATACATTGTAGACAAATTGATGAAAGGTTGGTGAAAGGGTATGCAAAGCACTCATAACACATTGAAGTAATTAAAATAATTTTGCCACCTCAAGAGAATGTTGCACACCTCTTGCCTAAAAAAATCCCACCTACCAAGATCAAAATTTAATAAAATGACCTTATACATTTCAAAGCCTAAAGAAGTTCCAATATAAAGTCATCATTGGAATTACATTATAATATAATCTAATAAAAAATATTAAAATCTTCAATTATCATCATTTAGTGAAAATAAAAAATTAAATGCTATAAAATTCTTAGTATAAATTAAGTAAATCCTTAGAAGGGCTTAACACAATAACATATGTTTCTTTGCATTATCAAAAGAATATTTTGAATATGCCATCAAGTTTTTTCATGATCTTTTATGATTTCAAAAATGAAATCAATAAATATTAAGACATTTGATTTCAATAAATTATGTAAGAGATTGCCACCAACATTGGAAGAAACTTCAAGGTTTACAAGTAATTTTTCAAAGAAAAAAAAATCACAAAAGGAATCTGCACATTGGTCTACATATAGATTTGAACCTAGTGATAAACTTGGGAGATTGCGGAGATTAAGAAATATCAATTCCATTGAAAATTTGAGAAACCTCATAATTCATAATAAAACCAAAAATTCATTCTTCTCTAATTTCATCAATTTTTCTCCTTTGAGTTATTGTTTATGTTGTGGAAGCCCTGGACATACAATTGATCAATGCAATCCCAATCATATTCATTTAAAGGATGCTAAACATGATAAAGAGGATGGTAGTAATACAACTAGAAGTAGTGCTCAAAGTTGCAAGCAATGGTCATCCCATGCCAAGGCACATTGCACGGTGTCATCATCACCTTCAAGTGCTGACCTTAATAAGAGTATAGACTCAAAGAAATCTTTCAAATCTAAAAAGCAAAATGAAACTAGTCTTTGTCAAGTTGCATTACCACTAGCTTAGTAAGACAAATTTGAAAAATAATTATCAACATATTGATAACAAAATTCAATGAAAATAAACAAAAAATCTTCATTAAATTTGATTGATGAACAAAAATTGTGGAAATTGCCATTTAAAGCAATTTAGCAACTTGGAGTTTACAAATGTTGATTTGATGTCATGTTCACAAAAAAAAAATGTAAATTCAAAGATATGGAAAACAAAGTGCTCAAATGCGTTTTCAAGTGCCAAATTGGTATAAACTGAACAATATGATAAGATTAAATGTAATGACAACAAATGGGACAAAACAAAGGTTGATTTGTCGCCTTCAAATATGATTGTCTTCATACTTTCAAGTTCATTTACATGAAACATTAATAGCAATTATTTCTGATGTTGTTATAGGAATATAGGTATATTTTTGGATACAAGTTTATTACTTTCAACCATCACTAAAACTTTTGTTCAACAATTCAATCTTCAAACTTGGTTGACTAGAGCCCCCCTTTTAGTTACATTAGTTTATAATCACATTGAAAGATATCCAAAAAAAACTTGTTTAGTGGCCTTTAGAAATTAGTGATGTTGAAACTATTGAAGAGTTTAATGTTTTACTAAATCAAATATATAATTTTACAATTAGAATATGATGGCATAAGAAAAACAAAGCACTTTGCTACAATTATAGACATGACCTTTTAAAATTATCTAGTTTTTTTGACCAATTCAAATTGGTTCTTCAACCATATTAGAGTTGTTGTTAATAAGAAAATTTATAAAAGATAAAATAGATTCCAATATACTGTATCAAAAAAAAGATTGAGATTTTAAATTTATAGAAAATTAACAATTACAAAAAGACTTTTTTTGTTATTTTTTAATTTTTTTTAAAATAGTTCTAAAAATTTGACTATGTCTATCAATTTGACATATTTTGCCTAATATTTTTGTTATTTTAGGGCATTTCAAGCTTCAACGAAGTATTTCAAATAATGCCGTCTACCGTACAATAAATTTACTAATTGCCAAAAAAAAATGTAAAAAATGGCTAGCAATACCATCAATACTTTTTTTTAATTTCAGAATTTTCCAAGTATTTTAAAATTATTTCTTATTTCCAACTTTTCAAATTAATCAATAAAAATAAAGTCTAGATTTTATTTATTAAAAATATTTGAATTTCTTTTCACTTTTAGGAATCAATAATAAGGAAGTTGCATTATCTTGTTGAATCATCTATACTGGAAAAAAATGAATTAAAAATTTTACGTTCCTAATTGCATATTTAGTAAATTTATTGTCTTAAATAGACATTTGAAAATGCTTATAACAATCAACCTAAGCAACTCAATCATGGTCATTGAATAAAAAAGGGCAAGTTTAGATGGTTCAATTTTGGAAGGAACTGTAATTATTAAAATATATATTTTTTTGAATTAAAAAAAAAAACGTTCTATTGGAAAAAATTCAACAAGTGACATCATTGTTGTTTTAAGTTCCATGATTCTTGTAATGATTAAAGCATCAATTTTTCTAAAGTTTTTTTTCTTCCCTTTAGATCTACTATTCTAATCCAATGTCATTGTAATATGTTTATTTGGTTGGAGATTGCAACCATTGTTAATTTCATGTAGATGTCAAAGTATGATTTTATATGATTTAGCAGTTCTTGTGCTTTTTTTTAGCAAGATGTTCCCAGTTATTATTGTTGTTGTTGTTATTGTTTTTGTCTCTTGTACAAGCGTTCTATGTTGTAGGTTGCCTAAATGGATCATATTCATTGTAATGGTGTTTTGTGAAGTTAAAGTGCCTAAGATTTTGAAAACTAGTAGAGATCTTAGATTTAGTCATACATCTAAAATAGTACCTACCGTATTTCACTTAAGTTTTTCATTTCAATAAATTTCATAGACGTGAGCCTTTCTAACAAATATGATGTTTTAACAAGAGTGACAACCTCTAGAAATTTTGGCAAAAAAACAAATTTGACCATAGTTATTATTATATCCAAATGTGGCAATTCATAGCTAGAACATATTATTATTTTTATTTAAATGTGATTCCATCAAAGAATGTTGCATCTACATTTAATAAAAATGAGGAGAATTATAGACATTTGCTTAAAACTATAACATATGGTGATTTATTTACAGCTTTTTCAAGATCATTCTCACCTCTCTCTTGAAGCCACATCATGTGGTGAGAAATCCAAAGTTCCATGTTATTGTCAACGTCAAAGACCTTCTAATAATATTCATTCATAAAAAAATTATTGGAGTGTAGTAAAACTAACAATTTAGTCAATTGCCACAAATCTCATATTTCTCTTGGATTTGTGCTAGTCCTAGTTTTGAGATCTAGAATAGCCAAATTTTAAGGCTTAATTTATTAGTAATTGGATTATGTTATTAGATTACGCCTTAAAATTTGGCTTTTTCTAGATAAATATATTAATTTAATTGACCCGCTATCCTTGGCAGAGATTAATTTGTTGGCCATGATAAGCGTATTAAACATGACACTTTTGAAAGCTCTCCGAAAAAATCATTAAGCCCAAAAGCTACTAAACAAGGATAAAAAAAATTTGGTTGCAAAAGTGTGAACTTTCAACCAATTCCTTAAATTCTAGTAACTTAAACAATTATATTATTTTATACACTCACTATTCGAAAAGGAATTTTAATATTCTAGTTGTTGCATATAGTGCTTTCTATACACATGCTTCTCATGAGATATATAGACAAAGATTCAGATTTTACTTCTTTAATTTCTAATTCTCTAACAAGCTTGTAAATGTCTCATTTTTGTGCAGTTTATCACTAGGAGCTCAATCTTCAGCATCAAAATTCACATTTTCAAGAATAGAAACAATTTAGTGGTACGATCCACTTAATTTGTGCATCATTTATGGTGATCACATTCAAATAAATGGAGAATTTTATAGAATTAGGTTCAACCTTTAATTCTAATAGATTGAATGGAATATGTGCAGACAAATTCTCACTTAAATATGTTTATAACATCTTCAACTACTCATAATTAAATTGTAGGCATTCAAGAAAATTGTGTACAATAAAAAACATATATGGATAACTTTAAGCACATATCATTTGAATTGTTAAGGTTCTAATTGATATGACTAGTGCACAATAAAATTGTAATCCTTAATTTGTGCATAGACTCTGGATGTTGGTAGCATTTTGTAAGCCAAGTACGGTTTGATAATACATTTTGCTCACAAACATCATATGAAGTTTAAAACCTCACAGTGATTTCATCATATTTTTAATATATTATCTTGCAAAATACATATATAATAGTAATAACCAACTATTCCTTTAGGAACTAAATAATGCTACATTTAGATAAATTTTGGATTTAATTGGTAGACTATCAAAATTCAAAGAAGAAAATGCAATAATCTATGTAGATTGCAATTTTTTTGTTAGTGACAAGAAATTTTACCATGTGTATCAAATGATATTTTCCACTACAATGTCAATACATTAGTGATTTTGCAATCACAAAAAGTGGGATTTCTATCAATTTTTATGATTTTTAGACTTTGCACCAATTTAACTCACCACATTTTAAAGATTTTACCATGGCCATATATATAATAATAATTTTTTATTATTTATAAAAAGTTATGGCTTCTTTTAAGATTTTACTATTTATCATCTAGTTACATTTTCTACGTGTCACATCATTTTTAACCCCTAAAGGCCCAAGGCCTTTTTTCTACCAAGAAACACTCAAAACTGCCATTTCTATAGCAAAGAGTAAAAAAATTTGAAAAATGTTTTTTTTGCACATCTAACTGTAGGATCTTACACCTAACTAGTATAAGAATGTGTGGAAATTTTTCTAGAATTTTTGACCCCATAGATTGCAAGATATCTGCATTTAAAGTGAAAAAACAAATTTTTTAGCACATTGCAGGACTAGATTTTTTGACTTTAAACATTTTTAACTTAAAATTTTTGCACTACAAAATTTTGAGCTTTAAATCTTTATAGTGGAGGAATGAGTTGAGAATCTAGGAAAAAAAAATTCAAAAAAACTTAATTATCATTTAAAAAAAATTATTAAGTAGAAGTAGGTATAAGATAGAAGGAAAATCTAAAACATTCATACATTTTAAATGGATTTAAAATGCACTAATTCCAATGGTGAGATTGTTCTAGCAAGTAAACTAAACCATGAAAAAACAAAATTGGAATTTAAAAAAAAAATTGCATTCAGAAATGAATCCTACAAGTTATTTTTTCAAGAAGATGCTCTAACTGCCCGAAGAACAAGAATGCCGTAACTTTTTCATAACAAATTCAAATGAAATGAATCAAAGATTTCCAGATAGCCAAAAATATAATCTATGAGAAAAAAAATATTAAAAAAAAAAATTCAATTTTCTGCAAATTTTTTTTGCTCCCCAGGCTGCCTCCGGTCCCCTGTTTTGAGCTTATTTGGTCATAACTATAGTGTTCCTGGGCACCGATTGTGAAAAAATTATATTCTTTCAAAGCTTATCGGTTATTCTAGCTTCAAAAAGAATTTTCTATCTTCAAAAAAAGTTAACCCCTAAAGGACTGTTGTTCCTTCAGGGGACAAATGCGTTTTTGGGTAGGTACCTACGGGCTAGAAATTTTTTGTGATTTTTCGAAACCTTTTTTGAAGATAGAAAAACTTGATAAGCTTTATGGAAATATAATTTTTTTTACAATCCGTGCCTGGGAACAAAAGTTATGACCAAATAAGCTCAAACAAGGGACGAGGGGCAGCTCGGGCAGCAAAAAAAAAATGGACGAAAATTTGAATTTTTTTTTTGGAACTTTTTTTTCTCATAGATTATATTTTTGTCTATCTAGAAGCTTTGATTCATTTCATTTGGATTTGTTATGAAAAAGTTATGGACATTCTTGTTTTTCAGGTAGTTCGAGCATCTTCTTGAAAAAAATAACTTGTAGAATTCATTTTTGAATGCAATTTTTTCAATTTTTCAATTTTTTTTCATGGTCTAATTTACTTGCTAGAATAATCTCACCATTGGGATTAGTGCATTTTAATTCCATCTAAAATATATGAGTATTTTAGATTTCCTTCTATTTTGTACCTACTTCTACTTAACAATTTTTTTAAGAATGATAATTAAGATTTTTTGAATTTTTATTTTTTTCCTAGACTCTCAACTCAATTCTCCACTATAAAGATTTAAAGCTCAAAACTCTAAAGTGTAAAAATTTTAACCCCTACAGGACCATTGTCCCTATGGGGGACAAATGCGTTTTCGGGCAGGTGCCTACGGGCTGAAATTTTCTCCTGATTTTTTGAAACTTTTTTAGGAGGTAGAAAAGTTGATTAACTTCAAGGGAATATAATTTTTTTCACAATCGGTGCCCAGGAAAAAAAGTTATGACCATATAAGCTCAAAACAGGGGACGGGGGCAGCTCGGGCAGCCAAAAAAATGGACAAAAATTTGAATTTTTTTTTTAATGTTTTTTTTCCTCATAGATTATATTTTTGGCTATCTGGAAAGCTTTGATTCATTTCATTTGGATATGTTATGAGAAAGTTATGGACATTCTTGTTTTTTGGGCAGTTAAAGCATCTTTTTGAAAAAAATAACTGTAGGATTCATTTCTGAATGCAATTTTTCAAATTTTTCAATTTTTTTTTTCATGGTTTAGTTTACTTGCTACAACAATCTCACCATTGGAATTAGTGCATTTTCATTCCACCTAAAATATATGAATATTTTAGATTTTCCTTCTATCTTATACCTACATCTACTTAACAATTTTCTTAAGAATGATAATTAAGTTTTTTTTGAATTTTTTTTTTCTAGACTCTCAACTCAATTCTCCACTATAAAAATTAAAACCTTGAAACTCTGTAGTGCAAAAATTTTAAGTTAAAAATGTTTAAAGTCAAAAAATCTAGTCCCGCAATGTGTTGAAAAACTTGTTTTTTTCACTTTAAATGCAAATATCTTGCAATCTGTGCGGTCAAAAATTCTAAAAACAATTCCACCCATTTTTATACTAGTTAGGTGTAAGATCCTACGGTTGGATGTGAAAAAAAAACATTTTTCAATTTTTTTTATTCTTTGCTATAGAAATGGCAGTTTTGAGTGTTTTTTGGCAGAAAAAAGGCCTTGGTCCTTAGGGATTAAGACTAGATCTGATTGTGCTTTAGATTTTAGTTCTAAGGTTTCAAGATTTGTTGGCAATTTCAATTCCATTTGATCACTTACAAGTTTTAATAATTTTAGCACTTAAAATATCACATTTGGTGCCCTAAACTTTTTCAAAATAGGGAATATTACCATATTAGAAATTACTACAAATTTAACCCCTAAAGTCTCGTTGTCTCCTCCAGGGACAAAATGGATTTCGGGCAGGCTTCTAAGGTCTCAATATTTGTCGTAATTTTTTGAATTTTTTGAGAAGATAGAGAATTACATTAGCTTTCTGAAAATGTAATTTTTATTTCAATCGGTGCCCGGGAGCAAAAGTTATGGCACAAAACCCCCAAATTTTAGTTTGGTGGGCAGAAAAAATCCCTCACAAATACTTTAAATTAAATTTGTTTAAAATTTGTTTCATATAGATTTTATTTTTATCTACGTGGGAAGCTTTGATTCATTCCATTTGGATTTGTTATGCAAAAATTATGGACAATCTTATTTTTTGAGCAATTAGAGCATCTTCTTGAAAAAATAACTTGTAGGATTCATTTTTGAACTCAATTTTGACAATTTAAAAAAAAAAAAGTTTCACAGGTTAAGATTTCTTGCTAGAACAATCTCACCGTTGAGATTATTGAATTTCAACTCTATCTTAGAGCTATTAATGATTTAATTTTTCCTTCAATCTTGAACCTACTTCTACTTAATAATTTTTTGATGAATTAAAACTAATTTCTTTTTTTTTGAATTTTTTTTCCTAGATTCTCAACTCAATTCTTCATCATGTAAAATTAAGAACTTAAAATCATTAGAGCAAAGATTTTAAGTTAAGAAGGTTCAAAGCCAAAAAATGTAGTTGAGCAAGGTGCAAAAAAACTTGATTCCTTCACTTTAAATGCAAATATCTTGCACTCTACATGGTCAAAGTTTCTGAAATTTTTTCTACAGAGTCTTATACTGGTCTAGAATAAGATCCTACAGATACATGTGCAAAAAAACACATTAATTTTTTTTTGCTCTTTGCTATAGAAATGGTAGTTTTGAGTGGTTTTTGATGGGAAAATGGCCTTGGGACTTTAGGGGTTAAGATTAGGGATTCTAGTTTGTACATCTGAAGTCGTGATTAGGTGATCATTTTTTATACTTATCTCTACTAAATCCACCACTTCCCAACACTATTTTGTAACCTATTAAATACAATATCCAAAATTGAAATTCAACTCCAAATTACACTCATGAAATACCATTGCAAAGATTTTTTTAGCTTCTTAAGGATATATCATTGTATCATCTAATTTGGATTAAAATTCCACTAGCAAAGATCTATTAAAAGAATTTGATATGTAGCATTACTTTCTAAAAACCATCACACTTGAAAATTACTTTGATTAATTAAAAGGTAATCCTAATCCTTCCTTTGTTTCCCCATACTTAGAACATCTACCAAAACACACTTTGACTCTTCATAACTTTAATTTGCATACAGTATCCAAATGATGCTTCTTTGGTGCGTTGGAAGCCTCTTTTCACTTGCCAATATGAAAACAAAAAAAGATGAAAATTTGATCATTCTAATAATAGTATTATAACTAGGTACAATAATAAAAAGTGGCGGTTTTAGGAATACCCACCTCAATACAACCGCAACCCACATCAATGAGAAGTTGAGCACGAAGCACAACTGCAATAGCTTGACCTGGATCAAAGATGGTGACAACCTGGCTACAACCCATGTCCAAGACCCAAGACTGGAGCAAGCTGACCACAAGTCCACAACACATGACTGTGACATTCAACCTCGATTCAAGACTGTAAAAGCCCGACCACAATCCATGACCATGACATCCAACCTCGATTCAAGACGGTAAAAGTCTAACCAAAACTAGTTCAAAATGATCTTAAACTATTCTAGTGATGGCCAGGTGGTAGGGACTTCCAATAGAATCCATGAGGTTTCCGGGATTCAACTTCCCATGTTGCAATGCTAATGTGAGGCTCTTCGTGCTGGCGCACGAGTAGGAGGTTTATCCCTTCACTTGTTCTTGATGGGAATTAGATCCATGGTTTGCCATGACGATGTCAGGTTTGTCCTAGCTTCGGCCCTTCAAGATAGCGGATTTTTTTTGGGCAATTTTTTGCTCAAATTTTTTTTAAATTTTTTCTAAGGAATCTTTGGCAAAATATTCTTGTTTTCAATGGATGAAATTGTGTGTTTGCTACCAAATTTTAGGACAATATCGCTCAAATTTGGATGAATGTACATCATTTTGGATGACTAAAAGAAATTTCATCCATAGATTGCAAGTTTCATTCATTTCTACGGATGTAAATAGCTTCATCTTTCCAAAGAATATCGCTTTCTGTACTGCTTAAATTACATGAAAAAAAAAACCCTGCTCCAAGACCGTATGTTTAAAAAAAACACCAAAAAAAAACACGACTACAACGACATCCGACCTCGATTCAAAGACCGTGAAAGCCCGAACACAACCCATGACCGCGACATTCCGAGACCGTGAAAGTCGGACCACAACCCAAGACCGAGGAAGCGTTCGTCACGTATGTGAAGGGTCGAGTTCGTTTTGCAGCGCGGACCTGACGGAGCGTTGCGATGGCCCTTCATCAATGCGCCATCTAGACTTCTTATTATTACACATAACTTATTTCGTTTTTCCAATTTCATCATCAACAATCTCATCGTCTTGCATCTTCAAAACCCAGAAAATCTTCTCACTCTGGATCTAAGCGTGCAGCTGCGGACAACAAGGAACAATAGCTTAGGGCGACGAAAATTTTTAGAGACGGCGAAAATTCAAGCGTTGTTGCGATCGAACATTTGGAGAACTACTCAGGATTTTTTTTTCATTTTTCATAGTTTGGATTCTCGAGTCAGGGTTGATCGGAAGCCGGTCATGGATGCGTTTCGGAAGCAGTTAGATGCCTTGATGGGGGCGAACCGCAATGGCGATGTGTTGGAGGTGAAGCGGAACTACTGGGACCGCGATGTGTGTCGCCTGTATCTCACGGGGCTCTGTCCTCACGATCTCTTCCAACTTACGGTGCGCTGGGAAGCTTGGATTATTTTTTAGGGTTTCAGTTGCACCAGTGGTTATTAATGGATTTTATTAATGAGCTCGATTCTTTGTTTCGTGGCTAGGGTGTTGAATATTTCGTTGATCATAAGAGATTAGCTTTGGTGAGAAGCATTAGAGCTCTCAGTGGTCTTAATTTCGGGGAATAGGCGCAGGAAAGAATTTTTATGTAGTCTTTTGGACTGTTTGTATTTCCGAAAATATGAGGGGGATTGTGCGGAATAACGTTGCTATCTGCGGTTTGCAGAAAATGGACCTCGGGCCGTGCTCGAAAGTGCACTCTTTGCAACTGCGAAAAGAGTATCTTTTTTCAGTGTTTCGTTTATTTTGGAGACTTCAATTTTTTTCTGTTATTATCATGTTTTGTGCTTTTTTTTCCCCATGAAGGTTAGACCTCAACCGCAATTAGGTATGAGGAAGCAAAGACAAATGGGAAGGACAATTATGATCGGGACTTGGAGGATTGTTTGGAGAAGCACATCATTGAGTGTGACCGCAAAATTCAACGCGCTTTGAAACGACTCGAAGATGATGACGCAGGTGCGGCCACTGCAATTGCTGTTTCGGAGGTGACAAAGGTTTGTTCATCATTTCTGTTACAATCTTACGTGGATTCAATTCCGGATCGAGGAAGCATCTGAATGAAAGTTACTGAGGGTTCCAGACTCCAGAACATTGTTAAGACATTATGATTCGTTCTCGGGTCCGGAGAGTTGGAAATGTTGGAAACAGTTGGAAATGTTTTCTATGTTCCGGATTTGAATCTGTTGCCCTCTTTGCTAATTTTGTCACTGTTGGATACCCAGTCTCCTGAGGCGTCGGAGTACACCCGACAAATTAAAGAGAAGCTTAAATCCGCAGAGTATTTGGGTAAGTTTCGTTTTCTGTATTAAAAATGACGGAGTCTATTTCAAATAATAGAGTGTTATAGGATAGTGTATTTTTGTATTGTCTTCCAAAATATCTTTCATCTTCCTTCATGATTTGCTATTTCTATGTGTAGATCTTGATGGGCGAAGTGACGATAAAATTCGAATCATGGAAGTTGTTCAAGAACTTCAAACCAAGCGTGCAGATAAACAGGTTATATTATACCTTCCTGTTTGTTGGTTTGTTTACTTTTACAGATGTTGTTGTCTTCTATTTGACTCTTTAGCAATTCTGAAGGAACATTATTCCGGACAGGAAAGTACAAATTGAAGTGTTTCTTACATTGCAAACGCAACTTTGTATGGTGCTAAGCGGGATGTGATAAGCAGTGACAAGATTTTCATAATCAGCATATGTTCGACATATGAACATATATGTGGATGCTTCTAAATCTTCATTTGGTGACATCACTATTTACATAAAGATATTTTTTCATAATTTTAATATTGGTCAACATAGTTGATTGCAGGCTATGTCTTTACTGGAGGCTTTCAACAAAGACAGAGCTTTGATGCCACAGCCGCTGGCCAATCCACCTCCTCTCGCTCCGCTACCTTCACTTGTGACCTTGCCACCCGATGCTCGAACACAGGAAATGATAAAGGAGAAACTGAAGAAAGCTGAGGAATTGGGTATGTAATAATTATATGGAATACTCAGTGTCGCAATCTATACGTGTTGCTTGGCAGGCACTGTATGTGCTGAGATCACGCTTATCAAGCTTATATTTTGTTATGAACAGGGGAGCTCGGGATGGTGGATGAGGCACAGAAAGCAATGGAGGAAGCTGAGGCTTTGAAAAAGGTACAAGTCTTCGTCTCTTATATTATCGAAGTCAGCATAATCTTGGAAAGCTTAGGGGATGCACGGGCTACTCGTTGTCATTTATAGAAACTGTCTAAGCACTTCTGTAATGTTCTAAGTTATGTGGCAATCATGATTACACGTTTTGGTTGTCATGGGTTGATAGTGCATTTGCAAAATTGAAATAAATTTTCATGATGATGGTATAGTAATGGTAATTATTGGTGATTTGGCAGCTGGGAGCCAGACAAGAGGCGCTTACCGATCCTGCTAAGCTGCTAGCTCCAGAAGTTCGCATTGTGAGTGTCTTTCCTAACTTCTTATTCCACGCTTTGATGCTCATTTTGGTTTCCTCTATTTGTTAGAAACTCTCTGATTGTTTTCACTCTTTGTGCCTTTTTTTCTGATTACTTTTCTTCTCACAACAAGAAGTACATCCTGAGAGTGTGCAGACTGATCAGAAGCTGAGAGTGTGTGATATTTGTGGAGCTTTTTTAAGCATCTATGACAGGTATGTTCTGGAAAGAGATTGCTGGTATTGACTGGTCCTTAAGCATCTAGAAATCTTAAATGAAGTTCAAAAGTTCAGTGCATTTTGGTTCTACTTCGTCGGGAAAATGAAACTCAGTGGATCAAGGTACTGCCCCTCAGACGAGTTAACGTTGAATCAGCGCCTCAAGCTACACATTTTCCTAAGTTAAATACCCATGTTGGTGTTTGGCAGCGAACTTGTCTTGAGTTAATGAAGATGATGATGACATTCCACCTTGTAGACTGTATGTATTATGCATCTCATTTACTTTCTCAAGCTTGCCCCTTTGCACTTACACCCGTTGACAATGTTGTCGGGTTCTACTACCAGTGCATAGTTCCCTGCTTTCAATGTATTTGGAGTGATGGTATTTATTATTCTCTTATGTGACATGTGTGGATCCTTCTATCTACTGGCTGTGGACAGCTAAGATTTAAAAATTGCTCCTCCACGTATTGCTCCTAGAGCAGTGGTTTTCATGATCAGTGCTTTTAATTCTTTCAGTGACCGTCGCCTCGCGGACCATTTCGGAGGGAAGCTGCATTTGGGTTATATGCAGATTCGTGAGAAGCTTGTTGACTTGCGGGTAAGTTTCCTTTTTAAAACCCTATGTTGTCGAAGCAAAGTAATTGCGTGTTATTGTCTCTTCTAGTGCTACAGAGAGGAGAGTACAAGTGCTGTGGCTTGCTAGAAGAGTCCGACGTGTGGGCGGTTCTGCTCTTTTTCATCCACAGTCGTATTATGTTTTCTTTTTGTGAATTGAAGTCAACGTGCTCCGCACTTTGTCACTTAATTATGCGGTTTCTATGAACTTTTAGAAATCGTAAGAGTTTGCGTTAATGGGAGGTGAGGAATCCACTGGACCCCTTACAAACCGCGATTACCGGTGTGGATGAGCTCTTTTGTATTGTCATTTATGTCATCTCTCTCCACAATTAGCTATGTTCTCTGAGCTTCATGTCAGTGGCAAATATACAATATTTCGGCTTTAAGTTTTACAACCTGAAAAGTGTCTGGATAGTTAAACTTGTAGTAATGCTGTTTCTCATCGTTGTAATTTTCTTGCTTTAAGCATCTTACCATGGAGCTTGAGATTTGTGCATCATTGGGTTGGTAGTTATTACCGATTGTATTGTGCAAGTCATGTTCTTTACGGCCGGACGTTATATCAAATAGATATAGGAATCGAACTACTGTTTTAAAGTTGTGGCACATAATAACGATCCTTATTAAGATGAAGTATCGTAACTTTTGCTGTCTGGTCTATGACCTAGCCTTCCATTCTGGATCCGGCAGGATGGGCATCCTATCAGACTAAGCTTGAAAGTTTGCACGAATTGAGTAACTATGAAGTTCTTAGGATGAGTTTGGCACCTGCAGACTCATGGACAAACTTTCGTTGCACCACTTGGCAGCCTCTTATTCAGTAGGCAACCTCGGTCAGTCATCTCGTCTGCGGTTACTTGTCATACCAATCAGCATCTGCGTCCATTCATTTTTTGTAAGCTCATTTTACCAGGCACTGTCTGATGGAGAAATGTGAGCATGGCATCGGGAAGATTTTCTGCAGTAGTGATGGCGTCTTCAATCTGTTGTTGACTATGGCTCGGAACATCTAGATAGAAATTTGCTTGGCCATTTACTTGTCAAATTTGCCGTAGGGCTCTAATTTTTATGCTGTGCATTCCCTGTCTAAGAAGGAATGTTTTTGGGTTCCAACAGGCTGAGCGAGCTGCCAGGAAAGTGGAGCCTGTGGACAATGAAAAGTGAGTTATTTTCCTCCAAGAATGCTTTTCACAAGTGGTGAAGCGGACACAATGATTAGTTCTTATAATCGTTGCTTGTGTATCCAATATTTTCCACTCTTAACACGTAAGTGGTCAATCTGAAAATGGAAAATCCACTTTGGAATCTAATAGTTAATTTATCGACAGAAAATGTAGGAAATGGTTCCTTCTTTCCATTGGTACATTCGTCACCTTCCTTGAAGTTTTTTAATGATTTGCTTCAACTCCTTTTGGTTTGGGAATAGCCACTTTCTGGTCCTTTAGGCACGTACGGGTTATCGACATAAGTGTGCAACTTGATCGATGTTTGATGAATATGATTGATCAGGCCTCGAGAACCGAGTAAAGCTCGCTCCATGAGCAGAGACAGGGAAAGAGAACGAGACACTGATCGTGACCGAGAGAAAGAGAAGGAAGTTGAAAGAGAGCGTGAACGTGATCGTGAGAGGGACCGCACCCGTGGTCGTGAGAAGGAACGAGGCCGTGACTACCGTGGTGGGGGTGGAAGGGAAAGGGACAGAGAACAGGAACGTGATCGTGGAAGGTCGGATCGTGATTACGACAGCCGAAGTCGCAGAAGGTCAGTTGCGCACTATGTTGATAGATATCAGTTTATGAAGCTTTGTTTACTTTTGGTTAATTTGTTCCTGGATTATTCTGGTTCATTATGTGATTTTATATCTCTTTCATCCTTGATGCAGATCGCGGTCCCGCTCCAGGGAACGTTCAAGGGATAGAGATAGGAGCGATCGGTACAGGTAGGTTACTATTTCGGGCCCTCTTGTACCTCGACAACTTGTCTCAAAGAAACCTATAAGGGACTGGGTACTATAGGCATTTTATTACATATTTTGAAGTGTGATTTTTGGGAGTTGTATTGAGCTATGGAGAGATGCTTGGGTACCAGAGCCAAATCTGTTGAGATTAGATTTTTATTATTATGAACGAATTTCTCATGCGATTTCAAAGTGGGAAGTTGTAGACCACTACAAGTGACAGTAGACAATTTCATTTCCAATCAAAGATCAGCCAGTATAGACATTTAGCCAAATCATGCTTATTCCCAAATTAGCCAACCAAATTTATGAATAGATGAGTTCGCTGCTGGTAACAGGGTTTAGTTTAGGAGACAAAATCAGGTCCCCAACGGTTTTAGTATCCTCTTGAGAGTTCCTTGGTTTGTTTCTGCACCCTACCTCATTTCTTTGAGTTGCATGACTCGAGGATTTGGGTTTTGACATCTGTGGAGCTGAATTAAGATAATGTGATGACTGATGCAGACGACACGACAGGTACGATCGTTACTGAGATTTATAACCAAGCATAAGCGATCAACTTGTTCTAGAACCTGAGCATGATTCATTTATGTTCTCTTGGATGTCATAGTGAAGTATACTTCCTAGTGGACTTGGAGACTTAAGTTTGCCATGTTCATAGTTTGGATCTCCAAGGATTTTGTACATTCCAGAACCTATTGTCATCGCCAGACTTGCGCTGGCAGCTTGTGCTTTGTAGTCCCACCTGTTTGAGGGGCAGAGTGTGTACTAAATGGGGAGTAGCAACTAGGCGTTCAGACTTGCCATGCGGCAGTCCAACAGCTAGACTTCTTAAATCATGTACTACGTGTGACTAATGTGGGCATTTTAAATGTAAACCTCTCTGTCTTCATGGTCGTGCACCTCTTTGCAATGAGCATTTTGGTGATCCAAGTTGATCTTTGTATAATTGTGATGTCATGCAATTTGTTTAATTTGACGTCGGTGGAGTATCCCGTATATGCCGTCCTTCCAAAATGAGTCACTGTACATGGTGTGATGGCCTGAGTTGGAAGGGTGAACTTCCGTTATGAACTATGAAGGTTTCAATCCAATTGATTTTCATGCATAGTATCTAGTTCATATTTTTGGTATCCCCAGTATCTACCGTATTTTATACCCTAGCTGTGTTTTATTTTTTGCCTCTGTTTTTGTTGGAGTACCTGCAGCCATTACTTTCTTAGCAAAAGCATTCAAACCTAGATTCATTCGATTTACACGAGTAGTATGTTACCCGCCCAACTTCTGTAGCTTGGAAGGAGGTTGTCTTCTGCAGGTGCGTCTGGGTGGAATTTGGCCACGGAATTCTCAAGGCCTATACAACCGCAAAATATGGGCATCTTGTGCACTGCACACCTGCAAACTGTGCATCCTTTCAAAAGGATGATCATCTATTTGCTCAAGAAGATTTTTTGCAGTTTTTTCTGATTATACTTTTAACCTTGAAAGATAGACCCATGTCCATGAGATTCAGACCTTACCAATCCCAACATTCAACAACATAGAAGCAGTGATCGAGGACATCATGAGGACCAGCATGATCTCCAAAAAGATGCTAGCTGAACAACAGAGATTAGTGCACAACCTGATGTTCATTTCAATTCAGTGCCATTACCCAAGGGAGAAAGATAGGAAACTAATTTGAATTTAACCCCTAAAGGTCCAAACACTGTTTTTTGACAACATAGCGATTTTGGGTAGCTCATTATGAGTGGAGTATTTATTTTTTTTCTTTGAAATTTTCACACAAGATGTGTCCGAGGAGTAGCTTTAAGACCCAACAATTTTCATAACATTTGACTACATGGTTAAAAAGTTATTGTATAATATGTAATTTTTGGTGTACGGCGGGCAGTCCGGGCAGCTCAAAAAAATTCTTTAAAAATCATTTTTTTTAAAAATAAAAATTTGAAATTGGTTCTTTAGATTTATATGTACGTGGAAAGCTTTAAATCATTCCATTTGGATTAATGAGTCAAAAGTTATGAGGATTCTTAGTTTGAGGGTAGTTATGGAATCTCTACTATAAAATAAACTTTGAAGTCCTTTATTTCACTCAATTTTCAATATTTTTGAAAAAAAATAAAAACATTGGATGTAGATTATTTATAACAACATTACAACCGTTGGGATTGGCATTTTTCAATTCCATAAATAAATTCTTAACAATTTAGTGTTTTGAATCACTCTCTACTTCTTTCTACTTACTATTTTTTTCTTATATGTTGTGCAATTCCAAATGATCTGAAATTTTTTAAGCAAGTAGCCAACTTGCCTAGAAGAATGAATCCAAGAGTAACCACCATTTGGGGCATTTTTTCATACAAATGTGACCTTGTGAAGTGCAGCTGCCCGGATTTTCGCAGGGACAAAAAAAGGGTTTTTATCAATTCAAATGCTAATATCTTCTTATCCGCATGGTGGAAAATTCTGAAATTTTTTCCACATCTTCTCAAACCAATTTTCTATAAGATCTTACGGTTACATGTGTCCAAAAATATTTTTTTTCTAAAGTTTAGTACTTGTATTAGAAATGGCAGTTTTGGAGCGGTTTTGGTGAAAACATAGTCTCTGACCTTTAGGGGTTAACATTTTTAGTGCACAACCTGATGTTCATTTCAAGTCAGTACCATTCATACAAGGGAGAAAGATAGGAAACTAATTTAAATTTAACATTAATCAAAAGACTTCAACGTCCTCTCCCAAATTACCACATGAACATTAAAATTCTAAGTACTAGGGTTGTAGATAATTGTCGCCTTGCAAGAGGCGTGATCTTCTGGTACGCAGACATACACCGCCCGACCATTCTGGCCTGCAACAACAAATAAAAACATGATATGAGGCTCAGCGAGGGTAGCAAGAGTGGCCCGTACATGGTTGATATTGTCCCGACAATGCTGGGAGGCTTGAAGGGTGTGAATGCCACCCCTTTGTTTTGTTGGTCCGGTAAACACACCACGGGTCATCACATCGAAGATGGCCAGCCAACCGAGTGGGGGAAAAGTTTAGCTTCAGTTTTTTCTCAGTGGCCACGCTTTAGTGCAGCGAACACGGTCACAATAGATAGCAAGTTTAGTAGGGTGAGTTGCAACCCTGAAGCTAATGTCATCATCACCGCACCTTTCTATGTGAAGTGGGTTTGCTCATTGGCAGATGACAAGGAGTACTTGAAACGATACCTGTGGCCGGTGTGGGAGGCCTTCAAACACTGTCCTGACGTCAATGCCTTCCAGTCCAACTACTCCAAAATTGTGAATGAATCAATGTCAGAAATGCTACATAGATGACGCAATGGATATGCTTATGATTTTCTTGACACTGTGGAAGGTGAAGGGATTGGCAGACCACGGTTTTGCACACGTCATGGTGTCCCCTCACCTTCACCTTGTACTCTTTATCTGACAGCTTGCGCATGTGTATGCAGGGGAATGTCCAAAAGCAAGAGACGAGGACAAAGGCTGCCTCCGCAACAGACAAGAAAAGTTTTGGACCATCCACGAAGAAGGTGCGTCTGTAACGCACTTTTGGGTAATTGCAAGAAACACTTGTCCTATTTCTTGTCCCCTTGCACCTCGACGGGTGGTTTTTGGCTCATAACTTTTGCGTTACTTATTCGTTTGGCATGAAATTTGGAAGGAAGGTAGATGCTATAGTTGCCAACCTTCAGTATTTTTTTCAGATTTTTAAAAATTATTTTACTATTTTTAAGCTGCCCCCGATTGGGTGTCTACCTTGGCCATTTTGGAGGTTTTTTGTCCTATTTTCGACCCAAAAATGCGAATTCGAAGCCACAAATTGGAGGTGTTGGAGTTCTCGTATCATTAAAGGGCTTCACGAAGAGTTTTCAAGAGAACGGTAAGGTATCGCTTGTGCACATAGGGCCAAAGTACCCTCCCTTTGTGCAGATGTCAGGACTAGGGGATAAATTCCCTAAAGTGATTCTTTGGTGCATTGTGAGCGGAAGTTTATCCTCCAAAATGGCTTTTTTTTGGGTAATTTTTTGGAATTGTATGTGAATTACTAAAAATGAAAACGTGGACAGGCCTGTTTTTGGCTATTTTTGGCGATCTCTGGCTTCTGCACTCTCGCGAAGCGCTGCGTAGTCCTGCGTAGTTCTGCGTAGTCCTGAGTACCGCATCGAACTCCTGGGAACACATTAACTGCTTCGTGTGAACGTCCCGTTAAGGTAGTTGAGCTGCCCGGCTGCCATCGGAAACTCCGCGCCGCCGTTCTCTCTGGACTTCGCGTTGCGTCCAGACAGTTGTTCGTCGCACCTCATGCCGATCGCGCTCCTCGTCGAAGTCCGTTGCCCATGCAACGTCGTGGTCAGCCGCCGTCGCGGCCTGGACCTGCCACGAGGCGAGCGACCGAGATGGCGGAGGCGGAAGAGCGCCGGCGGCGTTGGAGGGAGAAACAACAGCGCTTCAGGGCCAGGCTTAGGGAGAGGCGTGAGACAGGATTTGAGGACGGAACGCGCGCGGAGGAGGACGACAGCGGCCGTTCTGAGAGTACCTTACGGAGGAGGGCAGCGGAATTCTCGAGGGACCTTATTTGGCACTTGGAGAGGCTCGGGGACGAAGAGATCAGGGCGGCAGTTCTTGATATTGTCTTCAAAAACGAGACTGTACGCATGCTCATGCCAGACTATTACCCTTCTCCGGAGGATGCGCGAGCGCAGCGAGACATTTTGCACAACATTCGTCTCGACTTACAGGCCATGAAGATTCCGCATTGCAGCGGAATGTTGGCACGGAAGCGGTCGATACTCGAAGCCGTCGTCTCGGACTTGGAGATCGATTCAAGTCGGTTCCCTCGGATTCTGGGCACTCGGAGGCAAAATGTCGTTTCTGCTGCGCGGAGGCTGTCTGACGCAGCAGCAACGGAGACATCGTCACGTTTCAAAGTGCCTGGTCGAAAGAAACGTGACGGTGGCATTCCTGAGGAAGTGCGGGAACTGGTGATCGGGTGGTGGACGAACGAGACTAGGATCTCCCCGGATCGCAAACAAGTTAAAAAAAAAAGGCTTGGACGACGGCTGTACGACAGGCACGCAGCTCATCTTCTCCTTGAAAGTCAGGCATTACTTTCTGGCCCTACCTGTCCTGAATTTGTTTGTCATGACGTTATTTCCTCCTGCGCTGATTTCCTCACTGATTACCATGATGTCACATTCCGTAGTTGTCCATAAATCAGGACGCAGGACATTCACAAACAAACCCATGCTTCGTTTTCGCGTTCGGGTTTCACATTTAGGACTCAAGTTTTGGCGCAGCAGGTCCACTGCACGCCGGAGGGTCAATGTATTGCCGATCTCTGTCGTTGCATGTAATGCAATTGTACTCCCAATCTGTCTACCTACTGCGTCTTGCGATTTAGGCCCCTATACGGAAGTTTCTGTCTTATTTCCACGGTGAGGCCCAGCACCCTAAACCATTGACGGAGCAAGATGACTCCTGCCGACGCTGCATTGGACCACAATACCGTCCGCAATCCTGGATTGCACTTGGACACTGTCCTGGAAGCTGGGTCCAAGACCACCTTCGGCCACAACATAGTAGTGGTGTTGTGCTCTGTGACTGTGTGTGGCCCGTTCGTTGCGACGTCTTCCTCGGTGGGTTTGCTGTACCTCCATGCTGAGGAAAACATCCGTCGGGATGTGACTCCTACTAGTACTGACGCCGCGACCGCCACTGGTGCTTGACGGATTCAGCAGAATTTTGACGCGCTTCTTCGGCGTTGCACTCAGCGACTTACTTTGGTATTAGGGTGGCAAAGGACTCACAGGAACAGTCCTGTGCAGCACTTTCTGATGCGCACGTCATACTCCTTGTACCCCGACGCCTGTATAGGACTGATCCGCGTCCCGGATGCTGTCCTCGTGGTCCTCGGCAGCACTCAGCGTACCGTCGTAGGAGTGCGCACATGTGACGGTTAGCGGCGGACGACGTCGACGAGTACTGAAACATGCAGCCATGGGGCGGGTGTAGCATTACGCATGATCCTCAGGTGGTGCGAACTTTCGGCCACAGCACTCCATGTCCGCTGCCACTGCGTTACCGCTAGTACTTGGAGTCCTTCAAGTGTGCAGTAGTACTCTGCGGGCGTCCTCCATACGACTTCTAGCACTCCGTATCTGCAGTGCGTGTCCTTCTAGCGACATCCAGGAGTGGTGACCGGCGGGTAGAGGACTCTTCCGCCTCGGTGTTCACCGTCCTACCGCTATTACTGCAAGTCCTTCAAGGCCCGTAGTACCCTGCGGGCGTCCTGGATAGCGCTTCCAGTACTTCATTTTTGCAGTGCCGGTCCTTCCAGCGCCGTCCGCAAGTGCTGACAGCGACTGATGGTATTCCTGTGCAGGTGGACATGTACAAGCGTTTTGTAGAAGCTAATCCGCGCTGCCCTATTATGTTGCGGTCCTTCATCAAGTTACGGCCTTTCTTCGTCATCAAGTGCAAGGAACGCAACGTTTGCTGCTGCAGGTACCACATTCAGGTGCTTTTCCTCCTCGAGGCTCTGAATGCTTTCCGGGACCCAAGAAACGGGGCGCACACTTTATTCCGTTGCATCTGCCATTGCGTAGTTTGTGGTTCCAACATGGAGGGCATCTGCCACGTCGGTGAAAGCCAATTCTCCGGTGTCACCTCGATGTGGATGTCCATCCTCTGCGACAAAGCGGAGCATTCCGAATTCCACAATCTCAGGTACGATTTCAGACCATTTCTGCGTTGCTAACACGGCGATCACAATGCTCTGTTGTAGAATTCGGAAACCCAGTCCCCACAATCTGATAGCTGCGGACCATCCGTGCCAGTGACCTGTCTTCCTCTTTATTGATGTGCACGTCGTGGCTTTGTACGTGTCGTCCTCCTGTGACTGTAGGAGTTGTCGTCTTGCTGCAGCGCCAGTCCCGCAGTTCCGGGTCAAGCGACCTTGTTGACACCTGACGTGAAGTTCTCTTTCTCTGCGCAGCTGTTTGACAGGAGCTTGCAACGCGTGTGGAGTGCACAAGTTCCCGCTCTGCCCGGAGGAAAGAATTGAAGGACCCGAAAGGACTATAAAGTGGAAGAAATTCCAGTACGAAACGGACCCCCTGTCGGCTGATGGGAACGCCCGTAAACGCATCACCGAGGTCACCTTGACTACTTTGTTTTCAGCTTTCATGGACTTCTTTAAGCCCACGCTGGAGCGGTTTGTCTACCACAACTTCTGTGCACGGTGGCAGAGCGAGCAAGCTAAGCTAGCGAAGGAGTCTTTGCCTAGAACTGCCGTCCTGACCCACATCGATTTCGCAGAGAATTACACCTTCCAGGTGCAGAACGAAATCCAGTCCATGTATTACCATTCCACGCAGATAACTATTATGGTGCAAGTTGTGTATCGCGTGCAGGAGGATGAAGATGCAAATGACGGCAATCCAGAACTCGTTCGAGAAACTCATTACTGGATATCCGATGACAGGGCCCACGACACACTTTTTGTGCAGCATTGCTTGCTCCGTCATTGGCAGTGGCTGCAGTCGCACGGTTGCTGCCCAGACACCCACATCGTCTTCAGCGACGAATGCTCCGCACAATTCAAAGGTGCACGCTCCCTGGGTGATCGCACGCTACGGTCGCCCCCCTGGCCCGATATACAAACATTTACGCACAGTACAAACTGTACGATATTTGGTACGCCTCGTATTCCGGCGGGTTTTCCGGTACTCTGACAAAGGACCCGTGAACTCGGGCAACGGACCCGTGAACTCAAGCGCTTCAGGTAGTCGCCTGAATGCTTCGATGCTTTTTGAGTTTACAGTTTTTTTGTGAAGGTTTACAATGGCGAATAGAAGACTTGGAGAGCGACGTGCCGGATTCAAGGGGAAGGGACCTCGTGGGAGGGCGGAGGATTACAATGAGGTGAGGGAGGATTTGAAAGACGGGGAAGCAGAGAGGCAACGTCGACGTCGTTAGTTGGTGAGGGAGAGAGAAGCAGCAGCTCGTTTGCTTTTCGTGCAGGACGAGGAATTGGAGGTAGGAAGGGAGATTTCTCCACAAGAGCAATTGTTTTGTTTGTCCAAAATTGTGGATTTCTTCATTTCAAAGATGCAAGGTTGTCCGGAGGCATCTTCTAGGCTGAAGATTATAGGTCTCATTTGTTTTGTGTATTTTGATTGTTGTCATTTGAATACGTTTTTCAAAGCGAAAGAAAATTTTAGAGTCTAATTCTTGGTTTCAAAGAAGTCAGTGTCCTACCTGCAAGTGTGAGATTTTAGGCATTTCAAGAAAGCTGTATATGTTAAACCAAATCACTTAACTAGAAAAAAAATGCAGGATCAATAGACAATGACATTACAATGGAGCAAACAGTTGAAAAAAAAAAAGCAGCGTTCACCCACTGCTTCTTAATTTGTACAAAACGTACTTGAAAGTACGTGTTTGTACTTGTAGTTGTACACACTATCCACCTTCTTTGTACAATGAGTGTTAACAGAGAAGTACTCACTTGCCTTTTTGAATCCTCATGTGCATTTGTTTAGTTTTTAAACATGACTACTAAACTTAAAACTCACATCGGCACACTTGAAATGCATTATAGTCATCGGCACACTCGAAACCCATAATAGTTATTTGAAGTTTTACAAAGTTGTACTACGTTCTCCCATGAATGACAATGATTAAAAATTATTGGACCTACTCTACATAGTAGGCATCATCCTCATGAAATTAAAATGACTAGTATTATAAACATCAAATTATCTTTGCAAATTCATCGTTTGTAGAGGCTCTCGGCCTGTAGTGGAGCCGCTCTAGGCTGTTTTTACGTCGTCATTGTTCGGTGCCCACTTCTACTTCTTCACTGTTTCGCTTGAGTCTGCCATGGATGCGCAGCCGGATGGAGTCGTGGCGCCTGCCCACGCGTTTGAGAGAACAGCGCCGTGTGCAGGGGATGCTTTTCATAAGACCTTGAAGAAGGCGTCCCTCCGAATCATGGTAACTGCATCTGCAATTTCATTACTGTTTCGAAGATTGTGTCTCTCAATGTAACAGGAATTGCTGGGTTTTAGGTGGGGTTTTTTTGGTTTCAAAGGGGCACATCTCTTATTCTTTTTAATTTGGTCACAGAGGGTGCCCGCATGGTTCTTCCGGAAGTTTCGAGATGATTTTGAAGGAGAGGCTTACGAAGGAACTGTTAGACTTCGGTACATAGGGAAACTTTACTCTTTGTTTGTCAATGTGAAAATATCGTACACCAAGAAGCGACGGATACAAGTCATGCTTACTCAAGGATGGAGATATTACTGTTGTTTCCATCGCATAGTTGTTGGCGACCGGGTCACATTTAGGCGCTTGGGTGCGGCCGAATTTGAAGTTACTGTTCACAGAAGTTCCATTGGCAGACAAGTTGGATTTCCGGTGGGTGGTGATACAGCCATTGAATCTGGGGAACCATCGTCTCCCTCTTTGAACCTAGCATAGAAGCCACAAAGCATATGTTCACCAATACATAAATGGGGACAATAGATAGTACTTTGGGGGCAACTACTGCACAAAATTTTGCTATGCACAGTCTGGAAACTATGCAAAACTATACTTTTTGTAAGTACTAGGAGATACTTTTTAGAAAATTTACTACATTTTGTACAATTTCTTACTCTCTGTACATAACTTTACTTGTTTATTTATGTCCATTTACTGTGTCTACCATTGCAGCTCTTGAGCTGGTTGCTTATGCGCATTCGAAGGATTTCCAAAGTAATTTGCATTCGGTTATCATGGAATCATCTACTGTTTTTGATGCTTTATCTCCATTCAATCAGATGGGTTGTTCAAATGAGAAAGAAAACTTTTAAGTCTTTGTTCATCAATGAAATTCAAGTTTGCAACCTGTATATAGTTTTGAAACGCTCGCCCCCTTGGCCCGATATACAAACATTTACGCACAGTACAAACTCTATAACATTTGGTACGCTCCGTATTCCGGCGGGTTTTTCGGTACTCTGACAAAGGACCCGTGAACTCGGGCAACGGATCCTTGAACTCGAGCGCTTCAGGTAGTCGCCTGAATGCTTCAATGCTTTTTGAATTACAGTTTTCTTCTGAAGGTTTACAATGGCGAATAGAAGACTTGGAGAGCGACGTGCCGGATTCAAGAGGAAGGGACCTCGTGGAAGGTCGGAGGATCACAATGCAGTGAGGGAGGGTCTAAGAGACGGGGAAGCAGAGAGGCAACGTAAACGTAGACAGTTGTTGAGGGAGAGAGAAGAAGCATCGAGGTTACTTGCTATGCAGGATGAATTGGAGGTTGGAAGGGAGATGTCTTCACGACAGCTTGCGGAGGTTTCGTCCAAAATTGTGGATTTTTTCACAATGAAGATGCAAGGTTGTCCGGAGGCATCTTCTAGGCTAAAAATTATGGAGCGTTTTTTGGAGGACGAACGTATTTCTCCATTTCTTCCTGAGTATTATCCTCGTGGGCAGGATGCCAAGGCTCAATTCGAATTCTTAAAAAATTATCAGTTGGAGTTGGACGCTGTGAAGGGTGTTCAATCGGCAGATATGCTCGCTAGGAAGGCTGTTCTCCTAGATACGGCTATATCTACTCGGGTTACAAACACCAAAGCTTTGTCACGGGTTTTGAATGTTCACCCATCCAATTTGAGGGTGGCAATAACCTGTCGAAGTAGTGTACGATTGCAAGCTTCACCTTTTGCACTCGTAAGACGTAGAAAGAGGCCAGGACTGCCTGGCAAGATTAAGGACCTCGTTACGAAGTGGTGGACAGAAGAGACCCGTGTAAGTCCCAACAGGAAGGAAATTGTACAGAAATGGATTAGTCCAAATACGTACGACAAGCATTGCACTCACTATTTGCTCGAAAGTCAGGTACGAATCGATTTCATTGCAGTGTCGCAGCACCCTGTACAAATGTTGCATTGTCAAATATACAATCCTATACATCGTTTCCATCCGACATGTACGCTATGCACCTTGTTGTATCTCCCTCAGTTCTCTGATGGTCTGAATGTGTACCCTGCAATACGTTGATTACAATATTACAAGGTACACGCTGTATTAAAAACTATACATTATGTACAAAGAGGTACCGTGGGTCTCATGGTCGAGTATTCAGAAAGTCTTTGTAGTCGGGTGGTCTGCTTTGTTGGAGGCTTTTACTTGACGTATTATTCTGGGCATTACGGTCCAAGGTATGTTTTGTACGGGCTTTGTACTTTTGATTACCTCTTTTGTATTACCTCTTTTGATTTCTCAAGAAAATTTGCATTCTTGTAGGCCGCATTCCACCAGCAATTTAAGGTGGCACACCCAGACGTGGCAATCAAACAGAGAGCCTTTGAGAAACTGAAGCCTTACTTTGTTAGAGCGTGCAATGAGAGGAACGTTTGCTGTTGTAGATACCACGTGGAGATCGACATGCTCAGGGAGGGGTTCAATCGGATTCGGGATGGCACAAAGGGAATCCACTTCTTAGAGAATTGCCAGTGCGTGTGTGATGTGTGCCTCTTTCGACTGGAAGAAGAAGCAAAGTGTAAAGCGCATCTGAAGACATATGCAGGTACAACAGCGCTGTGGCAACAGATCGTTTGCCCTAAGCCTGAGAACGAAGAGTGGCATGCTCTGCAATGTGTCATGGGTACGTGCGGAGACTGTGGTATTTCAAAGCTTCCGATTTGCCCTCTTGAGTTATCATCGTCTTCAAATGTCACCTGGAAGTGTTTTGAGAATGAAATCATTGGGGTGACACGGGATGGGAAGCCCCGGAAGAGGATTGTCGAGGTATACAAAGAGACCTCTCCACAAGTGTTCTTTGAATACTTCAAGTCTAAACTGCCCCAGTTTGTGAAGCACAACTTCATTGCGAGGTGGCAGGACGACCACTGCAAGCGTTCTATGCAGAGTTTGGGCAAAGATGTGATTTTGTCACATATTGATTTTGCTGAGAACTACACTTTTGAGATTCAAAATCAGATCCAGAGCATGTATTGGTGCTCCACACAGATCAGTATCCTTGTCCACATCACGTATTGCTTTAAACCAGACGGAGTTATGGTGAAGGAATCCCATTTCTACATAACTGATGATGAAAAGCACGATTCCCTTTTTGTACAGCATTGCTTGATGCAACACTGGCAATGGCTAGAGTCTCAAGGTATGCTTCACATTGCCCTAAGTTTTGTATTTACCATATCTCTTTCTCATTCGCGCTCTATGCCTATTTCTTATATAAGAGTTAATTGTGGGTGGCATGGAACTCTCCGACTATGATGCGTGTGTACCGTAAAATGTACTTTATGTACCGATTTTGTACAGCACTTGTAAATGTTACGGAGTGTATTGACTTTTGTACGTGCGTCGACAGGGATTCGACCGAAGCACCACGTCGTGTGGTCCGACGGCTGTGCGGGGCAGTTCAAGGGTGCTCGACCATTTTATTTTGTGGCCAGATATCCCGGCCTGACAAATGGTTGCACTATGAACTGGAATTTTTTCGGAACAGGTCACGGGAAGGGAGAGTGGGATGGAGCTGGTGCTGTTGTCAAGCGTGCTCTAAGGCAGTCCCAGTTACACAACACGTGGAGGAGGATGCAAAACGCCCACGATGCAGTGGCGTTTTTGAATGAGACCATGGGAGGGACTGTGGATACAAACTTTGAGAAGACCGGCATCAAAGAGGTTCAGAGATACTTCTGGGAAATACCGAAGGACATCACAAGGGAGCGCAGTTACCATTGCGAGACTGTTCCAGGCTCCCAGGCCTTGCATTCAATTTACTCTTTTGCTGTTGCGGACCCAACGCAACTTTTTGTGCGCAAATTATCGTGCTTCTGTGTTTATTGCCTTGACGGCAATTTCGTCAACTGCGTTAACAAGTCCCATGTTGAGAACTGGGATTTGGTAAAGTTGAAGCCATACGATCTCCAACTAGTTGCTGACCACATGACGGACCACGACGTTGCAGATGACGAGGATTGGGAGGAGGTCGTGGAAGGCAAGGGATTTGGCGATCTCATCCGGCCAGGTGACAACTTCGTTGTCCCTGCTGTAGAAGGCAACAACGAGGGAGTGGAGTTCTATATTTTACAGTGCACCAGGGGGAAGTATGAGGTTGATCGCGGGTTCAAATGTGCTTGGGGTCCGGAGTTTGAAGCTGGCGACTTCATCATACGGGGAACTTACTATCAAAAGTGGAATAATGGGTACGTTCATCTAGGCAACTCCCAACCAGCCCATATTGATGCACACCTTGTGGTGTATGGAAAATTTGCTATGATTCCAAAGCCAGGTAGGCGGAAAGGTGGGGAGGTTACTTATGACATAAGTGACGACAACCTTGCTACTATTAGGGTTGGCTTACATCGGTTTAGGGAGGAAAAAGACTAGTGACTTTACTTTTGTAAGTACAACCCGGGATATTTTGTATATAATTCCATACATTTTGTATAATTTTATACACTTTGTACAATTTTGTACTGTGTTATTCTTGTCTGTCAGCTGTGTCTACCGTTGCAGCTGAGATTTTTATTCATGTGCATTCAAAGGATGTTCAAAGTATTTTTTACTCGGTTATTACGGAATCATCTGCCGTCTTTGATGCGTTCTCGTCATTCTATCTGACTTCTCTTGAATCTACTCTGAAGACAAGGTCCATGATCCTGCATTGTCAATTACGATGCGGTTTTAGCTCAAGGTATCATATTCACGTTAAGCTTATGTCTCTACTCATGCCTCATATGCACACCAACATGGTTTCAGAGTGCCGGAGGGAGAACTAACAGTTGACCGCTGGTGGTCTTGAACTTGTTGGACGAAACCGACAGGTTAATACTATTGCTGTGTGAGCACAAGTTATAGGTCTTTTTTTATTTTATCTATATAGCGATTCTTTTCATTTTAATAGGTTGTTCAAAAGAAAAAGGAAACTTTTTAAGTCCAGTTCTTGGTTTCAAAGAAGTCAGTGTACCTCATATTCGTTAACAGTATACTTGTGATTGGATAATCCGAAAAGTTTTAGTAAAGGAAGAGTAATAGGGATAATTGAAAATGAATTTCTCAGTAGTATACTTCTCTTAGCTTATATACTTTTATAGCAATAGCGTTCAGTCGGTGTTTTTGTACAATCTGTACTCTTATACACCTATTTGTACACTACCATCCAGCTTCTTTGTACAGTAAGTACTTACTTGTCATTTTGAACTATCATGTGCATTTATTTATCATGCACATTTATTTTGTAAGCATTACCTTGAGACTCAAAACTTACATCGGCACACTTAATATGCATCATAGTCATTTGGACTTGTGTGATTACTTACCTTGGCACTCTCCAAATGCATGATAGTCGTTAACTGTACATCATTCTCCCATGAACTACAATGATAATAAATTATTGGACCTAAGTCCATGTAGTAGGCATCATCAACAAGGAATTGAACACCACTAATACAGCTATAAACTGCCATTTTCAAATTGTAAACACATCTTGTGTACAAACTCCCTATTGTGAATCGAAGCAAAGGCGCCCGGGGATGGAGCACTGGGAATTTCTTGGACTTCCGCTCGAAGGAGCAATGGCATCGGCAGCGGTTGATGGAGGAGGGCCTCCAAATGGAGCAGTGTCGGCGCGAGCATTCGGTGGAGGAGCGTCGGTGGTCCCCGCAGTCGCTGGAGGAGTGCCGCAGCAATCTGGAGCAGTGGCGCGGGCAATCGTTGGAGGAGCAGCGCCATCCGGGGCAATTCGAGCCGAAGATGTCTTCCACAAAACGCTGAAGAAGGCGTCGCTCCTCCGCATGGTAACTTTAATTTCTTTTCTAATTCAATTAGAAATGTTGGTTTTGCTTTTAGTTTTAGTTTTTTTATTTAAAAGGGGTGTATGTCTTATTCTATCATATTTGGTCTCAGAGGGTGCCCGTCCAGTTCTTCCGGAGGTTTAGAGAAGATTTCGATGGAGAGGCTAACCAAGGATTTGTTAGACTTCGGAGCATAGGGTAACTTTACACTTTGCTTGTCAAAGTGAAAATATCAAGCACCAGGAAGGGACGGCCACAAGTGATGCTTAGTAGAGGATGGAAATTTTATTGTGAATTCCATCAATTAGTGGTAGGTGACCGGGTAACATTCAGGCGCTTGGAGATGGGTGTTTTTGATGTTACTGTTCAGAGAAATTCTAACATAATTGGGCCATTTCCGGTGTGTGACGATGAGATAGGCAGTGAATAGGATCAAATTCGATGGAGAAGCCCCGGAGTAAATCAGGACAATAGACAGTACTGTGGTGTAGACCACTGAATTTTGCTGTGCATGGTGTAGAAACTGTGCAGAACTTTTCTTTTTGTAAGTACTAAGAGATACGTTTTATACAATTTCATACTCTTTGTACACAACTGTACTTGTTATTATTGTCCATTCGTTGAATCTACCATTTCAGCTCTTAATCTGGCTTCTCATTTGCATTACAAGGGTTTCCAAAGCAACATGTACACGGTTTCAATTCAGCTTATGGTCCTCTGCAACTCTCCGTCCACAGTTCTGTACTTTTTGTACAATTTATACTCTTTCTACAAATGTGTACTCTGTTGTTCTTGTCCATGCGGTGTGGTGACCCGCCGTATCAAACCGAATCATCTTGGAAGCCACAGTAACGGTATTTTGGATTGACTTTTACATCGTGAAATCTGGACTGATCATATTCCCTGGAAAGGGCTCCCGAAATAGAGCGGCTTGTCAGCCCTGTGAAATCGGGGCCATTGGGTTCCGTGCTAACCTTCGTCGCTGCTTTCGATAGCTCATTTGCTTTGGTGCCTTGAGAGACTTAGGGGTGTTCGCCTTCTCGTTTCATGCTAACCTTTGTCGCCGCTTTTGATAGCTCATTCGCTTTGGTGCCTTGAGAGACTTAGGGGTGTTTGCCTTCTCGTTTCATGTTGACCTTTGTCGCTGCTTACAAAATCTTATTAGCTTTGGTGCCCGAGAGACTTACGGGTGTTCGCCTTCTTGTTTTCAGTCTTGTACTCGTGTTTGGCTTCTTATTTTTAATCTTGCACTAGTTGAATTTGCGGTGTGGAGATGGCTAACCGTAATTATAAACTTGTTCAACAATGCATCACGGATTACTTTCCATTTCGTACCTCGAGACTAGTTCAACAATGCATCACGGCTTACTTCCCATTTTGTAGTACTAGAGAGTTTGATTCCTTGATTACTTCGACAGAAGGATCGTATGTTTCAGAAACACCGACGTCCAAGCAAGGAAACATTGCGTACTACCTAGGGCTTTGTAGTACTAGACATATGTCTAGTACTACTGTTGTCAGGAGCAGCGAGGCACTGTTTGAGCGAGCAGTGGCGACTGATGCCCCTACAGTCTCGTGTGACTCAGTTAATCAGAGTATGTGAAGGTTTGTATACACAATTCCTATTAGTTTCATTCCACTTAAATTTCAACTTACCTACTGTACTCATTATTATCTTGCTATGTTATACCCATTGTAGTCGTTCATTGCATTGAACTTGATTGAGCTTGAGTGTAGGATGATCATACAGACTTATACTCTTCCAAGAAATTGTAAGGTTGAGGGTGTTGTAAGTGGTAGCAAACTTCACATTTCAGTCGATGCATGGAATGAAGGTCTATTTCTCTGTAGAAATGAGCGTACTGTCTGGATTTAGGCGCATCTTTTAAGTTTGACAATGGACTCTTTGTATTTCAAGTGCTCACACACTGTACATTGGCAGGAATGGAGGTGCGATTCAGGAAGTACTACCTGTACAATCACTATGTCAGTTCCCTCATCTCCTTGAACTGTACATCGTCAATTTCTGTATCGGTTCATGTACCAGTTTTATACGTGTGGTACCTGTTGTACTTTGACTACTGCATTTATACCGTAGTGGTGAGTGAAAGGAATGTTCTTAGAGTGTTGCACTACCATCCTATGGTTCCAACAGTAAGGAATGTACTAATTGTAACCGAGGTGCAGGATTTAGAATTGTTGGAATACATTCAATTATGAAATTGTAATGTTTGTAGTGTTTGTATTAGGATTCATAATTACTGGAGTACAATCAATTCTAAAATTGTAGTGTTTGTAGTGTTTGTAGTAGGGCAATTGCATTTGTACCGATAGTGGTGACTGAAAGGAATGTTCGTAGTTGCTGCACTACCATTCTATGCTTCCAATAGTATGTTCTGTACAAATGGTAATGTCTGTAGTGTTTGTACTTGCATAATGTACTTCTGATACTTACATTAGTACTAATCAATCTTCATGGAACACTGAGATAATGAAAATTGTACATGTACGTTTTAATGTATGTTTGGTGTACGTTTGGTGTACGTATACATCTGCCACAACGCCGCCTTTGCAAAATCACTTAGTTCAACTTCGCGCTCGACACCTCTTCTTGTTCAAGCCTGTTCTGGCGCGTCGTTCACCTCATACTTGCCTCCGGTGCCCCCGTCCATGTTCTGTCGCCGCATGTCTTGGTTCGTGGTTCGTGGTTCTGGTTCCTTTTTTCCTGCTCCGATGCCTTTTTTTCTTCTGTCTTTCCTTCCGAATTGCGAGGCTAACCTTGTTTTGTCTTCTTTTCGTCTACTGTTGGACAGATCACGGTGGGGTTATGATGTCTCCCCTTCCCAATTGCAAAGCTGAGCTGCGTTGGTACCTTGCGGAGGTGGAGAGGGAGGTGGAGGGGCGTAAGGGAAAGCTTCCCATTTTTTGTTCTGATGAGTTGCAGGCGCTTCTATTGAGAGAAGACGGCAAGGAATTGGAGTGGACAGCAGCTGCGATTAACGAGTTCAGGGCTATCAAATTATGTACTGAAGTTTTGTACGACGATAAAACCGCACCAAGCTATGAGGACAGGGTGGGCGAGCTCGGGGAATCGACGTACTATTTCATCAACGACATGGTGCCAGAACGGTACTTCCCCGTCACTTGGGATCCTTATACACCTGAACAACAACAATTGGTAGACGCTGTAGTACGGGATGCAAAAGCAAGAGGATCAAAATGCCCCTCACTGTGACTCATAGGGTAGGGTGGTTTTGTTTTTCCAAAGTACAATCTTAAAGCAGTTGTTGCAGATTTAGTTCGTACAATGCATATATGTTTGTAATACATAAGTAAATTTCCTTCCCTTTACAAAACAGATACTCAGAGTATGTGAATACACGTTGTTCATAGGTCTGTGTTCTGACGATAGTTTGCAAAACATGCATATGCCATACGCTATGTACAATTCTATACAAAATGTACAAATTGTACAACAAGGATGTACCCCTGGCTGTTAACTGGCTTCTTGCTGCCCCATTCCAAAGTACGGTCTTTCAATGTTGATGCCTTTAGCACTAATATTAACGTGTATTTGGCGTACAATTCTAAACAAAATGTCCCAAATCCATCACCGATATGGGGTGCTGTTGTGACGAAAACTGCAACACTAAGCATTACCACATTACTATGAATCCTGTATCAGCTACACAGAAACAGAAAATGGAGGCTATAATACGGGATGCCCGGGCTAAGAAGACGAGAGCGAACAATCGATTGTAGGGTGGTTTTGTTTTGTTTAAGTACATTGTTAAGGAAGTTGTTGCAGAGTTAGTTTGTAGAGTGCATGTATGTTTGTAATTCATCAGTAAACTTGCTTCGCTTCTAAAAATATTTACTCGGAGTACGTGAATACACGTTGTCCACAGGTCTGTGTTGTCAGGGTACTTTGCAACGCATGCATATACCATATACTACGTTACGGTACAATTCTGTACAAAATCTACAAACTCCACAAAGGTGTACAGAACTAAACATGGCGATGCCTTCTGTGAGCACCCCTTGTTATTAACTGGCTTATTGTTGGTATAGAACGTCTTGTCTTTCAACGTTGATGCCTTCCAAAAGTACCACGAATATTAACATGTGTTGGGCGGTTACCCAGACATATGAGACTGCTGTGAACATTACATTGCAACAGTAGTTTCAAAAATGTCAGATAGCCACCCAACATTGGTTAATTCATTCAGAAATCCACCAAAGTAGATACTCCACAATGCAGCCTACGGCATCAGTTTGCAGGCGACGGAAAGCGATTGGTGATGGGATGAATTGAGTGATCGTCAATTACTGTGTCACGGCAGTGAGTGCTACCACACTTACAATGGAAGGGAATTACAGCATCTACAGCCTTGACTTCTAGCATTTTGAAGCTACAGCCATAATCCCAAGTCAATTCTTCCAACGGTGGAATGTCTACTTGTGCAAAGAATGCAACACGGTAGAGTCTTGGGTCCGAGCAGCTCATTTTGACGGGCACATCAATGAGGTTGGCGTCTTCACATCTTGGAGACAAGCGACTACATATAATGAGATTCGCAGCAACACAAGTACAATCAACCCTCAATTTGTGCAATATGCGTCACAACAACAAAAGCAGTTTGGAATCACAGAGTACGATTTCTGGCAAATACCTGTGGTTTAGAAATCTACTGACATTTCCACAAAAAGTGCTGTCTATGCACAATGCCACATCATCGGTCGCCGCTTGCTCAAATTTCCAATCAACGTCAAGTGCTAGCGTGAAAGCCTCTGATTTCCCCAATCTTGAAAAAGCCCTACGTTGCATGAGCTCAGCATTTGTAACGATCTCTCCTGCATATTCAAAGAGAAAAGTCCCCTTGCAGATTTTCTTCTTCGCCCGCAGTCCCCAGCCCTTCTCTCCAGCCCAGAAAACCTCAATGGGAATGCGCAATCCCTTCTGAACTACTCTGTTGCCATAGGAAGTACCGCAGCTGCAAGAGTCGTTGCATTCTTGAACATAAACCCTATTGGTATGACCAGGGCAAGCAGAACCCTGCTCCTCACAACATTGTAAATTGCAAAATGACTTCTCTTCCGACAATACCTGTACAAATCAGTACACCGTCGGTACCAATTGAAAAAATCAGTACACAATCAATATCAATTGTAAGCTATCTTTGTACAATAATAGTACACAAGATACATTGTATGACTGTAAAGGCAGAGAAAAAACATGTATATTGCGACGAAATTAGCAGCGCCCTTTCAATTCAAGAAAAACTTACATGTTGGTTTAGGATGGATCTTCGTAAACAACCTCGTTTGTCGTACGCCAAACAAAAAAGGTTTTTCACCCCACAACAGCATGCATGCCCATGACAAGTACGCTCACCACATTGGCAAGAAGCGGAGAAATCGGCTTTCACTTCAGCCAGATTCAGAGATGCAACTGCAGATAGTGTGGACTGAGGATAGTAAGTAAATTCTTCTAAAGCACGGAATTCCATACTCGGCACACATACCGTGATTGGAACTCTTTCTAGTCCGTTGGACAAGTCGCGTGCATCATACCAAAATTGTTCCTAGGGACAGAAATACACCCTCAAAAACATTTTAGCTTGTAATAACAGATCTAATATTCTAGAGTGAAGGAAATATAAATTAAACATTATAAGGGGTGAGGAGGTGGCCTCGAGGCCCAATTGACTGGTGCTGATTTGCTCACTTTGGGTCTCTTGGATTTCGACTTCTTGGATTCTGACTTCTTAGCCTGTGGTTTAGGGTTTAAGTCTTCAGATGTGCCTTCAGGTCTCTGCCTCTTCGCCCTACATTCCACAAAAAACACATATCTGTAACACTTGTACATTGTGCTTGTATGTTGTAGACATAAAAAGACTAGACAGAATGACAAAGGTCTCAAAGGATAGAATACCTGGATTTTTTTTTCGGTGTTGATTTAGCAGCCTCATCTTCGCCTTCTCCTCTGCTGGCTTCTGCATTTACTCCCTCCCCAATATTAGTGTCCTTGCCCCCCCCAACTCCACCCGTGGTTTTGCCCTCCACCGCCCCTGCAGTGGCCTTTTCCCCCAAGGTCCCAACACCGGCTTCAGCTGCAGCAGTTACCATCAAATGAGCTTCATCAGCAGTGGCCTCCACCATCCCAGCGGTGGCCTCCACCATCCCCTCTCCGCTAGGGTGTTCATCCACAGCGGAGGCCTCCACCATCCCCTCTCTGCTAGGGTGTTCATCCACAACAGTGGCCTCCACCATCCCCTCTCCGCTAGGGTGTTCATCCACAGCGGTGGCCTCCACCATCCCCTCTCTGCTAAGGTGTTCTTCCACAGCGGTGGCCTCCACCATTCCCTCTCCGCTGGGGTTTTCATCTACAGCGGTGGCCTCCACTATCCCCTCTCCGCTAAGGTGTTCTTCCACAGCGGTGGCCTCCACCATCCCCTCTCCGCTAAGGTGTTCTTCCACAGCGGAGGCCTCCACCATCCCCTCTCCGCTAGGGTGTTCTTCCACAACGGCCTCCACCATCCCCTCATCGCTAGGGTGTTCTTCCATAGCGGTGGCCTCAGCCAGACGCTCGCCGCCGTAAGCCCCTTCCACAGCGGTGGACTCAACCCTTTCCTCTTTGCCAGGGTGTTCTTCATTCCCGCAGCGTCCACCATCACCATCTTGATCCTTATTTCGAAATTCTATCCGGAAGCTAGACCGGCTTACACAATCCGAACACAACGAACTGTACAAATTTGTACACAAAATACATTTTCCCGATTTGGTTCTACATTCCAAAACGAGCACATTTCAAAAATGCAATTATCCTTGCATTCAATAGAATATATACAAACTCTGTACACAAAATACATTTTACCACTATGCCTCTGCATTCCAAACAGAGCACATTCACAAATTTTTACACATGATGCAAATTTGACACGTATTTGTTAAAAAATGTAATATCTAGCAAATATGACCTAAATCTATAAAGCTTTATCTGGGGATCTTGACCTACGTCTCTTCCTTGGACCCTCCCTACATCCAAAAAACACACATCAAATATTCGTAGAAAACAAAACGCACATTGCAATATATCCAGTAAGTTGTGAAAATACAAAGACCCTGCAGGAAAGGATCGAAAGGGCCAAAATAAGGTAAGGTTCAGGGATTATACCCAGATGTGTGCAGTCCAAATTTCTGAGTTGCCGTTGTGCATTCCTCACAGCCCATACAAAAAATATCATGACAACCCGAGACCACCAAACCCTCCCCTCCATCTCCGCCAGGGTCTACAGTGGATGGGAGTGCCTCCGTCCTACATTCCGACACAGCATATTGTAAACCCGGTAGGCAACGTGCTTTGGTGGTTACACAATCAAAAAACAACAGCAAATGGACTGAAAGAAACGAAATTAATACCCTATTGTTGTTGCTTCTGTTGCTAATAATGCAGCCTGTGCTCGTTCTTGGAGCTTAGACGCAGGACCACCTACTCCGCTACTACCCCAAAATATGCTGGTTCGTTCCACAGTAATCCCCTCTTCATCGCCACTTGCCGCAAAATTTTCTCTCCCTCCTTCTCCATCGGACGAACCAAGCGCTGCACAAAAATACCATCTTCAATACCCTATAAACCAAGTTTTGTATCTAAATCGGGTACAAACATACAATCATGTTACATGTCATAGTACGAAAGGTACGATTTTGGACACGTTGTACATATAGGGTGTACAAATTGTACAATCTGGAATAATACAACGACCTAATAATAGTGCCTAAATACTAACAACATGGAAACCTGTACACACTCTCCTAAATATATTACAATAGGTACAACGACAAGGACCACAGTAAACATGAAGTACAAATGAAGTACAAATAAGGAACGATGAATCCGAAACTTTACCCAACAGTACAAACCTGAGATACAGAAATACAGACAATACAATCGGAAGGGCAATAGTAAACATCAGATACAACAAGGTACAACAAGAAGGACGACGGTAATCAAGTACAAATCAAGGAACCCAGGTCAGTTGCGAGTAACGATGTTTCCAACATCTTACCGAACTGTACAAATCTAAGATACAAAAATACAGACAATACAACCGGAAGGGCAACCGCAAACATCAGGTACAAATCAGTTATCTCCAATTACCCTTTTGGTAACGATGTCCACGAAACTTAATAGAACTGTACAAAATTGACATAGCATGATACAAACAATACAACCAGTATTACAGAAACCACCTTTCTCCCAATCCTCCCAATCCCAAGAAAACCAGACGAATCTAACAAAATTGTACTATATGTACCAATCAATACAAAGTTGTACCAATAATAATGCAGTTTTTCGATATCACCTTCTTCATCCTCGATGGTTGTTCTACACTGCTGGATGGCTGTGCAAATTTCTGTTGCTGCATCGCTCCTCGCTGCTAATCCTCCAGTGATGGTGGTGGCACATGCTGCCGTCAATTTCGTCCACTCTTCACTCCCACCTCCAGGGCGACCACAACCGCGAACACCCCTCCAACCAAAACTCATAATCCACTCAATGGGTTGAACTTGCCCGCAATTCAAAGCAGAGCATTCTGTGCCCTCGGTGAAATTCACTAATGCACACCATGGGTGATAGAGATGTTTACATGCAGAGACAACCATCTCAAAATGTGGGAATGGGAAACCGCACAAGGCGCAGATGGAATCTCCTCCTCCACTGCCTATTCCTCCCCCGACGTACACCATCGGTAATGGCCTCAAATGAAATCCGCATGATGCACGACCCAAATAAGCATGCTCCTCCTGCAAAGCACGAACTTGCATTCGCATCTTCAGAACTCGGTGGCGCTGGAGCTTCACAGTCTCTTCAGAAGTAGCAACTTCGCCCTCCAACTTGTTCACTTTCTTGAGTTCGCCGCGTACCAAATCGTTGTACGCATCCACCTTCTCCCTTAGCTTTGAATCCACCACCCCATCCGTGGTCGCTGCCTGCAACTGCTTCTCGTATGCTTTTTGTTTCACCTTCATGATCTTCACCACCCCCTTGTGATGATTCAAAGCTTCTGTGCGCCTCTCCTTGGCTGCAGTTGACTCCTGCTCAGTCTCCACCCTAGCCTCCAGCTCCAAGTTCTGCACAGCCAACAATCGTCCCAAGTACTCCAACCTGGAGTTACATTCCTCCTCCTCCAACACCAATCCACCCATGGAACTCCCTCTGCCCTCGCAAATTTCAGATTGCAACTCCCGTTTGTTGACATGAAGTTTTCGCCAAGCCCCCACCGTCCCTGTCTGCTTCACCTTCCCCTTCATCTTCTGCAGCTTGATAACATTGCGCGCATGCAACCTACGTTGGGTCTTATTAGTAGCCTCCCCGTAGGCGGCCCAATTAACTGGGATGTTTTCCTGCTCCAAAACGATCCCCCGCGCCATCTTATGAGGAAGCAGGTTACGGGGCACTCCTCGCTGATAAAGAGCTCGTAAGAGCTCTTTTATCCTCTTCTGCAACTCCGGTGACTTCACGTCCTTCCAGCTGTATCCATAACGTCCATGTTTACCCACCGGCTGTCCAAATATCTTGACACACTTCTTGTTATCAAATTTCTTCCCTTTCCACTTTGTCAAGCGATTCGGCAAGCACCCTTCATCCTTGAAGCCGTACTTCTCCACAAAATCAGCTTTGGTCAGTACGGGTGGTGGATCGGTGAGCCTCTGGAGCTCTTCATCCACATCATCGGCATTGAACTCCCTGCCCTCCTCGTCCTTGTCGCTCTCCTCCTCCTCCTCGCCTTCCTCGTCGTCCTCTTCCTCTTCGCTGACAGAGCTCTCCTCGCTGCCGGACCTCTCCTCGCTGCGGGACCTCTCCTCGCTGCTAGAGCTCTCGTCGCCCTTCTCGACGTCCTGTTCTGCCTGTTGGACTTGGGATTCACCGAGTGCCTGTGCCCGCAGCACCGAGGCAGCGCCTCTGCCTCTAACCCGTGTCTTATCTTGCCTTAGCTGCATCAAAGAATGAAAATTTGATGTAACCCCTAAACCTAAAGCCGACATATACAGTTTTGAAACAAATGAGATGGACTGCCAGGGGTAGAGGTGGGACTGACCGCACACATTCCTGTACGCACAGTACAACTAGGAAGTGGGGTTTGCTCCTCGACAACCTGAAACTGAATTCACAAATGATTAAAGCATACAAATTCAAGAGGAGAAAGAGTAAACCAATGCAGGAGACCCACCAACTTGATTGAGAACAATTCTACTCAGATCGAGCTCCACAACACGTAGCATTGTCACCTAAAGAAGCAGTAACAACTCCTAAACCCTAAATCCTAAGCCGACTAAAACAAGTAGAAAACCTCCTAAAACAGTACGTTTAGTATAGAATTTGTACGCAAGCAGTCCGGACAGAACACACATTCCGGTACAATCAATTCTAAGATTGTACGCACAGTATAACTGGGAAGTAAGGCTTGCTCATCGCCTGTCTTCTACACCCTGAAACGGGATTCACTCCACCGATTTGGCCATAAGGGCTGTGACAGAAAACAATGTCGTCAACATCTAAACCCTAAGCGCGCAGATTATTGTCTTCTAGAAGAAAAAGAGTAAAGCAATGCAAGAGTTCACCTACTACAACAATAAAATCAGAGGTAAGGGGAAAAGGAAACAAGTGAAGGCGCACCGTAATCCGTCGAAACTGAATATGAGACCTTGCAAGACAGCAAACCAAAATTCTTACGCACAACACATACAATGGCTTTACCAGGAGGGACAACCTTGACGCAGTTCACCTTCTCCCTTCCCAATCCGTTGTAGCTGACGACAATGTTTCGCGCCCTCCTCAGCCTAGCCTCCTTGCCCTCCTCTCCAAACTGAATTTCTCCTTAAACCGCCAACATGAGATCCACAATTCGCCAACCACCGAAGTCGCTCAAAGGCTTCGGAATCAAACACATTTCGGAATCAAACACATTTCGACAAATGGAATTGGGGTTTTCACGGAAATCCACCGTAAATCAAAGATTGAGAACAGTACTAAAATATAAAACACAACGACGCACTGGAGTCAGCGGGCAAGAAACAACTCCATACCGCTGTCAAATCACAGGTGTCGCCGGAACTTCAACCGGGTACCACCAGTCACCGCGGGAGTTGACATGACCGCTTGCCTTAAGAAACCGGTTATATTCATGAATGCAAGGAATTATTGTAAATAATATGCATTTCAACTTATCATCATTTGGTGAAATGATGTATTGGAAGTTTTAAAAATATTGAATTATTGGTTTTCAATTGAATCCACATTTAATAAAATTGTCAATTGTCTCCTTATTCAAAAAAAAATACTGAATCATATTAATGTAAAAAAAATGAAAGTTTTTACTCTTATAAAACAAATATTCTTTCAACCTAGACAAGAGTAGCTATTTCTTTATTTTTCTAAAAGAGATATTCACTCGTAGTAATGAAAAAAAAGGGTGTTATGGGTAATCTACAATCACAAATCAAACTGTAGATTACCCATAAGACCCTTCTTTTTCAAGTATTGGAAGTTGAAAGTGGTCATCCCGAACCCCCCCCCCTTTTGTTTCCATTTTATATAGATAGGAATTGTCCCCAGTCTTTAAGTTGGGTGGAGTTTGTTTAAATTTTATTTATATATTGCCCTAAGCCTTCAAGTATACATATATAAAAAATTAACAAGACATTCCCTAAATCCTTGGAAATTAAATGGAGAAGCAACAAAATATACTGTCTACTATTTTTAGAGCCTCCTGATTATTTTATTTATTCGATTATATTACTTATCAATAAAATTTAAGTATTCATAAACTAATAAAATAGGAATCTACAATATTTGAAATTCACCTAGTGTTGGATGATTTTATTATTTTGAATTCAATCCCTTACTTATCAAAAGAATTTAAAGTATCCATGGGCTAACAAAATAGGAATCCACGATATTTGAAATACACCTAGTGTTGGATGATTTTATTATTTTGAATTCGATCCCTTACTTACCAAAAGAATTTAAAGCATCCACAAAAAACAAAATAGGAATCCACAATATTTGAAATACACCTAGTATTGGATGATTTTATTATTTTGAATTCAATCTTTTACTTACCAAAAGAATTTAAAGCATCCACAAAAAACAAAATACGAATCCGTAGTATTTGATATAAACCTAGTGTTGGATGATTTTATTATTTTGAATTCAATCCCTTATTTACTAAAAGAATTTAAAGTACCCACAAAAAACAAAATACGAATCCACAGTATTTGAAATACATGTAGTGTTGGATGATTTTATTATTTTGAATTCAATCCCTTACTTACCAAAAGAATTTAAAGTATCCATGGGCTAACAAAATAGGAATCCACGATATTTGAAATACACCTAGTGTTGGATGATTTTATTATTTTGAATTCGATCCCTTACTTACCAAAAGAATTTAAAGCATCCACAAAAAACAAAATAGGAATCCACAATATTTGAAATACACCTAGTATTGGATGATTTTATTATTTTGAATTTGATCCCTTAAGTACTTACCAAAAGAATTTAAAGCATCCATGGGCTAACAAAATAGGAATCCACAATATTTGAAATACACCTAGTGTTGGATGATTTTATTATTTTGAATTCGATCCCTTAAGTACTTACCAAAAGAATTTAAAGCATCTACAAAAAACAAAATAGGAATCCACAATATTTGAAATACACCTAGTGTTGGATGATTTTGTTATTTTGAATTCAATCCCTTACTTACCAAAAGAATTTAAAGCATCCATGAGCTAACAAAATAGGAATCTACAATATTTGAGATTCACCTAGTGTTGGATGATTTTATTATTTTGAATTCAATCCCTTACTTATCAAAAAAAAATTTAAGCATCTATGGGCTAACAAAATAGGAATCCACAACATTTGAGATACACCTAGTGTTGGATGATTTTATTATTTTGGATTCAATCAAGGCCCAGAAAAAGTTGAATTATCCATGAACTAACATTGTAATGGGTATTCTTACAAAATAAAAACTCAACCATAAGAAGGATGCATATGCATATTCTAATTATATAAAAAAACATTCAAGCATGTAGTAATAAAAAAAATGGGTGTTCTTACAAAATAATTACTCCACCATAATATGATACATATGGATATTCTTATACTTTTAATTAAAAAATATTAAACCATAATAATGTAAGGGAGGGTGTTCCTTATTCTTATAAAGGAAAAATTTAACAATTATATGATATAATAACGGCCGTTTCTATTTTTACTGAAGAAAGATCCACCAATATTAAAATATTATGTGTTTTCTTATTTTCTAATACCCTAAAACCTAAAACCTAAAACCTAAACCCTAAACCCTAAACCCTAAACCCTAAGACCTAAGACCTTCAGGTGACGATATTAAGAGAAGGTTGTTGTTTTCCTTATAAAAGAGAACATGGAACTATAAATATACAGGAGCTAGTATTATTGTACACATGTTCTCTGCCTTTGACAGGGATTTTATTTTGGCCGCGTGTATGCTTGGTGGCCTTGCTCTACAGGCTAATTTATGGAGGGACCTGTCGTCGGAGGCCAATTTTTGGCGGGCTGAGCGAAATTTAACTCGGAACAGAAACCCTGCCTTTGAGTGCACATCGGATTCCAATCTTTTCCTTGGATAAATGACAGGATAAGAGTTCCGCCTTTTTTTGAATTGTGGAAAAGGGAATGCACCTGAAAAGCACACCCCATAACCTGGACGTAGTTGCAAGTGAATCGTGATTTAGACAGCACGTGGTGGACGTTCATTGGTCCCCTACATACAACATGTACACATTGTATTCCTTCATACATTCTTGAAGTCAACTGAAGCTCCCAACCCAGAAGGCACATTTGCAAGAATATATATATATATATATATATATATATATATATTTTGAAACCCATGGACAATTTCCATTGATAAAAGGAAAACAGTACACAGGGGAAAAAACCCGGGCGGCGGAAATCTTTACATTTATTTGCAAAAATATCTGGTTACAAAGATATGGATATATACCAATGCAGCTGCACAATATTTCATTAACTGAAGCCTAAAAACCTAATGCAACTGTGTAACAATATACTCAGTAACTAATTTTGAATGTCTACCTAACTACAAGCTGATACACTAAGTACAACCCGGAATGCAGTCTGTATGCAAAATTATCGGGCAAAATTATCGGTATGCACACCGGAACTTTTTTTATTTTTGGTCTATTTGTTGCTGCTGTGAGACAATTCCAGCCTAGCCAAGACAATCCCTCCAAAAATGCACCAACGTCGTGAGGGCATGATTGATTCTACTATTCCAAAAAAACACTAGGAATAGAATGCTGGAACTTCAGATTCGGAATACAATGCTGCTATTTCAGAGTGGGAATACAATAAGGCCTTCACTCGCTCGTTCAAGTGGCCCAGCATACAACATGACGTATTGAGATGTACAATACGTACCAAATGCATCCCTAACTCTAGCCAAGTGGGGTAACTCTGTGACTTTTCTTGGTTTTCTTTGGTTTCTTCTTTGCTTCCTGTACCTCTTTTGCTGCTTCCTCCGCAGCGATCTCACTTCTCGTTTTCCGCTTGGATATTGCAATGTCATTGTCAAGTGGAGGCAGTGGTGGGGGTTGAGGCACCTTCACCCCCCCCCTAGTGACCCCATCTGAGATGGAAGCTTGCTCTCTTATTTTTTTTCGACGCTCTAAGTCTGCAGCTTCTTGTCTTAACTTTTCTACTCTTTCAAATTCTGCATCTTCTTCTTTCAACTTTCTAATATGCTCCTGTAGCTCTGCCTCAACTCCTACCTTGCAAGACATACTAGAAAAAACAGCAAGAGGCTCTGTGATAGCATCAGGCTGAATTTCAACTAGAACCTCTAGGGTGTTCTTAATAGGATCTACGACTTCATTTATAGACGGTAGGTGGGAACGTTCGACAGACTTTCCCCTACCAGCGGCACTACCGTTGCCCAAACTTTGCAACAAATTAGTCCCACCAGTCGAGCCGTCGGTCCCGACGGTCCCACTGAGGCTCACCACAGGAAGTGTGCTTTCTGTATAAATCGCAGTTTTAGAGTCGTCCAAATCTCGAGTCCGTGTGGACACCGTGTATCTTTTCAATTGCTCTTGGTATAGTTTCTCTGGATCTGAACAACAAAAAAAAACAGGTAACTTAGTGAGTTTGTAAATCAATAGATGGGGACCGGAAATCAATAGACAACCCTTCGTTGTACAGAGGTTTGTACTTGACATTAGATTTTCATGTACCAATATCTATCTCACGTACTAAATATTTACTGTTTGTACTAAATAGTATAAAATTTGTGACTATTTGCATAAGGCTGTATTCAACAGGACAGAATTGCGTACCAATATGTGGATGGGAGTCCAAAACTGTCGATGTCAAGCTTGCGAGGAGCCTCTCTTGCTCCTCCTCTAACTTCGAAGACTGTACCAGTTGTTGAAGAGTTGCGTGTAATTTGCCGAATCCGAAACTAGTAAACCAAGAGGGATGCACTGTTGTACCGCAAGATGTATCTGCGCAGTGGCTAGAAACTCCAAACCAGACCCCCGCGCACCATGGATGATATAAGTGGCCGCATGTGCACACTATAATGTCCTTGCGGGGAAATCCGCTGAAGCAAAGTGCACAGTCTTTCAAAGAAATGGTGTCAAAGTTGGAAACGATGTTGGGTTCGAATTGAGAGCACAAAGGTCGTGGTCTCAAATCTGTTCCAACTTCACCTCTCTTCATTTTAACAATTTGAGATGACAAGGCATCAAATTGCCTCTTCAAACATTTCTCCCGAGCTGCGAGATCTTTGTACCTCAAAGTACATTGGTCCAACTCTAGTACAGCTGCATCGTAATCGTACACAGCATCCTTTACCATGTCATTGTACGCTTCCAATTTATCCGTGGCAACCTCCACGTACTCCGCTTCATGTTGTAGCTTCAAAACTTTGCCTTTAGTCCTCCGCAGCACTCCTTCTTCTTGTGAGGCCTTGGATTGCAATTCCATTCTCTCTTTTCCAACATTGCCATAGTCTTCTAGTACAGCATGCAACTGTAATCCTACCAACTTTGTCAAGTCGATGAGGTATGTGATGTCTTTTTCACTTTCTGTACCGTCTCGTACAACACTGTCCATCTTGTACTGAGTCTTTCGAAGCTCTGCCGTAGGGTCATTGAAAAGGTCGTCGATGCCTTCTGCCTTGTATAATTCTTTCTTGTTGGAGCCGGTGATGTCGGCAATGGCCGCCAAACACAACGTAATCTTCTTGAACCATTTGCTCCGCTGATTTCTATTGGAAGTTCCTGCAAACTCTGCCCAACTTACAGGTTTTTTTCTGCACTTCTCCATAATGATCCCCCTAGCAAATTGCTTTGTTATCACCTTGGACCTTGGAAGATCTCGTAAATACACAAGTGGCAAAATTTGAAGAATACGATGAAGAACTTCTTCATCCTTGCATTCCGCATAACCGTACCCATATCTTCCATTTCTCCCCTTCGCTGGTCCAAAAACATTGCTCACATCTTTCTCAACAAGATCGTGTGGAATTTTAAGTTTATATGGGTTTTTACCGTGTTTGGGTAAGCCATACTTGGTCTCAAACTCCTCCGTAGTAACAGCTCGAGGAGGAGGATGCTTCTTCAAAGAAGCCAACTTCTCTAATTCCTTGTCCAAAGGACTCTGCTCCACCTTCGCGTCTACAGTATCGTCAGCCTCTGGCGAGGTAGCGAGAATATCCTCCATAGTGAATTTGTCGTTGCTAAAAACACTAATGCTGCAGTGCTCATCTTCCGCTGAAAAAAGACGGCTCCGAACCACCCACTCGTCGTCGGACGCCATCGTCTTCAACGACTACCAAAAAAAGGTCAAAAAAAGTCGTTGTAAACAAATATGTCCGCAAACTCGTAAAAAATGTATGTAAAAAGTACAAAATGTACTTAAACAATGTATGTATTGTTCAATGACTGTACTATTGAATTCTCTCGTCTCGTTTCAAGGAAAACCATGTACCCTGGTCAGGACAATGTAGACTCTCAAAACTGTACAAAAACCATTGCGTACCTAACGACAAAAATGTTGTACTGAAACATTGTACATATTGCACAGTGATTGTACCTAATGAACTCCGTGAAGGAGGCATGTTGTATGTAACAAGTAACAACGTAACGGCTATATTAAAACATTGTGCATATTGTACTTTGATTGTACCCAATGAACTCCGTAAACAATGCCTGCACTCTGTAATCAAGGTGTGATGAATCTAACAACGTACACACTGTACTAAAACATTGTACATATTGTATAGTAATTGTAGCACTGAACGCCGTGAAGGAGACATGTTGTAAATCAACCGCGAAAAAAATGTTATCGGCAAATGAACACCGTAGGTGAGCCTTGCACTGAGCATAAATCTAATATCGCATATCGTAAACAAAGGCAGTCGTTCTAAACAAAACAAGCATTCTAATCTAAAGTACCGTAAACAAGAAATGCGTATTCAAACAAACAAACCTTTGCGGAAATCGACCGTGTGCTCAGCGTCCCTCCTTGCTCCGCTCCCACGAATCTGCAAACTGTGAGGTCGATTTCTTCAACTTCCGTTCACTACAAAACACAACTAGACACAACTAGACACCGCTCCAATTTTTCGAATGTGCACTTGGGAGAGAATGTCGCTGCAAAAGCACAGCGGAAAATTTGGAAGTTGCAGGTGAATCCCAATTTAGGTGATACGTGGTGGACGGCTATTGGTATATGCTGTACAATGAGTACGCACAGTACGCTCTATGTACGATGGGCGAAACGTAGAGGCTGTCACGGGGTTCAAGCAAAAAATCTCCGATACAGAAAATTGGAACCAAAACATCATTTACACCAAAATGAAATGTTGGCCCATATAAATGAAAAGATCTTCTCATAGATTCTGAAATTTAAAATGAAAAAAACACATTTTAAAGTCAAAATTTGGGCCTCGTACCGAAATCACACATTTGTAAGGATATTTTCTTATTCTCTTTTCCAAATCCTAATGAAATGCCAAAACATTGTACCTAAACATTAGAACATTGAATGTAGCTCTTTGCATTGCAAGAATGAACCCCTAAACTTGACACAATAAGTACAACAATGCTAAAGCTGAATCTGTGACAGTACAAACATTTTATGTTTGTACTCTTTATATTGAATTAATAGATGAAAGTCACTTTTTGTTAAGCAATTTTCAATGTACCCGAGATGTAAGACTTTGCCTTATTTTTTTTTTCTCAAAAAAACGACCATAACTATAGTAAAATTGACCCTAAACTTTCATCCTGTGCAGAAATTCTGCCGTGACTACGATTTTGGACAACCGTAGTGTGCTTTCACCCCCCTGTATTTTGTTGCTAGGTACATGTCATTCTTCCACTGCCATGCACTCCACGCTTCTGGTCACACTCTTCTGACATCATGTACCACGTATAGAGGAGAGAGGGAGTGCAAAAGTAGCCTCCTTGCCAACATAAGTCGATGGCATCCTAGTAACGCCTGAATTTGTGACAGTATCTCTCACTGCACAACACGTCGCCCTTCGCCACCTGTGCGCTGACAAAGTGCATTGTGGGTTCCGTTTGTCGGCCAGATACCCGTCTCTAATGGGAGGTTGCAAAATGGTATGGAATTTCTTTGGCTCCGGGCACGGCAAGGGCGAGTGGGATGGTGCCGGCGCAGTTGTGAAGAGGGCGCTCCGGTCTGAGTAGCTGCTCAATCCAAACCGACCACTGCGAGACGCACGCGAGTGTGTCACGTTCCTCAACGCCACTATGGCTGGGCAGGTTCCGCTCCGCGGTGGACGCATGAGGTGAGGCCCAGCACCACCGCGCTCTGACCGCCTGAAGCGGTTTAGGCCACCAGTCGTCACCTTCTTGGCGGAGTCCTGGAATCATGAACCATGTCCACAAATTCAGCAGTCTAGGTTTCGGCGTAGATCCTATTTTGTAATTTCATATACTCTTGCGGTCTTTTTCATGCAGGTCATTCCAGTATTTTCATCTTGTTGGAGTTGAGGAGGTGGACCGCGCTTGTTCACATGCCTGTCGGAAGATTGCGGGATCCTCCAAATTGCATTCGGTCTTCGCTCCAGACTCCAGAGACCCCACGAAGATTTTAATGCGAACATTGTCTTGCATGTGTGGACCGTGTTTGGAGGAAGACTTTGGCCACTGTGAGCAGCAGGCGTACGTCAAAACGTGGAAGGTACACAAAATCGAGCCACTCAACGTCAATTACGCATAGGAAGTACTCGAAGCCGGCGATCCGGAAGATGAGGAGAACTGGGAGTATGAGCGGGACGAAGATCGCATGGCAGACCTAGTGCGGCCGGGAGATAATTTTGCTATACCTGCCGAAGCAGACAACGACGAAGGCGTCTCTTATTACGTTTTGCAGTGCCAGAAGGAGAAGCATTGCGTGGAGGAGGACTTCGAGTGCCCTTGGGGTGGAAAATTCAAGCGAGGAGACTTCATCATTACTGGAACTTACTACCAAAAGTGGGGCAGGGCGACATCACAGAACTACGTGTACTTGAAGGACTCCAGGCCCGCCCATATTGATGCTGACATAGTCCTAGCTTGTAAATTCCAAATGCTCCCGAGAGCACATAGAGTGAAAGGAGGGGATCCTGTATACTCCCTTCCACTTGAGAGTGTTGATGTAATTGCACGTGCATTGGAGGAATACCAGGATTGCCATTGACGGCTTTGTTGTTTCTATATTCCCTCACATGCACTGCTGACGAGGTGCCCGTGACAGTCCTTGCAATACTCTAGTCGCACTCCGATAGGACCGTGGCGTTAGCCCGTAGTCCTCTCAGAGGGCCCGAGCTCCCGAAGTGCCCGTGACAGTCCTTGCAGTACTGTAGTCGCACTCCGATAGGGCTGTGGCATCAGCCCGTAGTCCTCTCAGAGGGCCCAAGGGACTAAGCAAGCGTGCTTGCGGGACTGGAAACGAGTCCTACGAGACGGATCCTCCGCAAGATATCATCCTTGAAGCGCCAGACATACATGGAAGGTATAGAGCAGTATAAGCAAACATTGCAGTTGTATTAATAAAATACGGATAATTACATAGAGTACGAAAAGGCCATTGCAAGCGCATACTGCGAGGTGCAATGACGTGCATACCTACATTTCCCTAGAATACCTGATGCCTCAGTCCTCAAAGTCCTAATGACCAAGTTCCTACATGACTACTCCGCTGCAATCACCCATGCTTAAGGAAGTGTCTCCTCATTCATGTTTCCACTCACTACTGTAGTTACACAGACACTGCAGGCAAGGCAATCTTTGCCCTGCACAAAACACTACCACATGCACATTGAAAGGGTTCCATGTCGTTTCCGCTTTCTAAGACAGCTGTGCAACTTCCGTAGCGAGTGAACTCCACGCCATAATCCCAGGTGAGCTCTTCTCCGGCCGCAATGTCTCTGTTAGCGAAAAAAGCAACCTGCATTGACGTCGTAGTGAGAAACGTCAAAAACGTAGCGTCAAAATGAAAACTGACGTACAATCACAATTCTAAGATCGGTAGTCAGTGCAGCGGTAGACTCACGTGGTAAAGCGTTGGCAGACAAGTGCCCATCCACACAGGCATCTCCATGACATTTGCATCCCCGCACCTGCAAAAGAAGGGGAGGTCAGGTCACAATGCACTAGTCCGGCGTTAAACTGCACATCCACTTCAGAATGCACGTGAGCACGTCTTACCTATGATTCATCCACCGCGTCACGTTCGTGCACTCCGCGGCATCTATACATAACAACTCCTTATCGCTTTTGAAGGACTCCGACTGCCAGTGCGCATCCAGGAGAATGCAGAAAGTTGAACCACTTTCCCGTCGGAACAACTCAGCATTCGTCAAAACCTCTCCTGCATATTCGAACAAAAAGGTGCCTTGTGGGCAGGCTTCGAGCGTTCGGATGCCCCATCCTTTCTCATTGCTCACCCAGAACACCTGCATTGGACAACAGCATGAGGACCTCCATGGCAGCGGGAATGTGGACATTGACCGTTGACAGTGACGGGTAATAAAAAAACCCGCGAAATACCTCGAAAGGCTTCGTCACTCCTTCCTGGACGACTCTATTGCCACAGTCTCAAGCGCACCCGCATGCTTTTGAACACTCCAGTATGTACTTCCGCTCCACATGACCTGCACAGGCTTCCTTCCAATACCCCTTGCACAGGAATTCTCCACGGCAGTGGACTAAGTGCTCGTATCCTCCGTCCCTGCGCTTCAAATACTGCACGACCAACACACAAACGGGCATGACACAGCAATATGTGGACTGCGCACATACAGGGAAACATCGCGGAAGAAGGAACGTCTGAAAACGGGTAGTGCGCCATTCAAAACATTAAGAGAATAGGATGCAAGGCGAGGCGGAGGCAACGTCTATTACCTCTTTCACGTGTTCGAGACGCAGCAACCCCTCGGCTGTATACGCGCAGCCTCCAGATACGCCACCGCACTAGCAACGAGTGTTCTCCTGGGTGCAAAACCCCCTGCATGTGCACCCAAGGTCTGTGTCCACACATGACTTGATTAAATCCCGAGGCAACGAGTGGTGCAACAGTGGATTCCGTATGTACTGGTACGATGACGTGTCCCAGTATGGGGCTTCACCTACGCCACCATGTCTAGTGCAACGCACCGGCACGGACTCGTTACCACGGGAGCAGTCGAAGAGGACGCATTCCTGTGACGATAATGGCAGAAAACACAGCAATAGACTTACACTTGTGCTCATTGCAAATGCTCTCTCGGGCCATTCTCCAAGACAATATGCGTAGTTAGTAACAGTATAGTGACACAGACACAAGAATGAAGAAAACAATTCTGCAGTACATAAGGAGGGAAGTGCGCACGAAGTGAGCACCATTTTACATAAGCACTAAAGAACGAGAAATACACCCCTGTCCAACGTTGGCGGGGGAAAATAGCACACTGCGAACGACAAGAAGTTGCACTTCTACCGTGTGTGGGAGGACTACGTCCGCACTCATCATAGACTGAGGGCCCCTGAAGCAAGCGGATACTTGAACGATTGCCCTTGCGATTTAGGACGGCCGTGCTCCAAATCTCTTCGGGGGCAATCGTCGTGAGCAGCAGGAACGAAGACTGAGGGACCCTGAAGCAAGCGGATACTTGAACGACCGCACCTGCGATCAGGGCGGCCGTGCTCCAAATCTCTTTGGGGGCGATCCTCAAGCGCAGCAGCAATGCACTGCACTTGGAATAAGGGCTCAGAGATATCATCCCTTCTTCTGTACCTTTGTCTTTCTCGGTGGTACAAAAGCCTCGGTCCTCTCTGCAGACGACTTTGGTGCTTGCTTTGAGGATCTCAGGTGCCTTGTTCCTGCGCCCGGTGGACAGTCCTGCTTCAACGGGGAACGACCCCTACCGCCCTTACTTGTGACCTGCGAGGTGTCGTTCTTCTCAGCAAAACCTGGTGCCCTGTCTTCGTCGGCCGCGCTCCTCTTAGCAGCCGCGGTGACAGAAATCGAAGCAGCGTTCTTCTTGTCTGCCACAGCGGAAAAGGGTAAAAGAGCGCAGTCAGTAACAATACATGCAAACTCCCGAAGCCAAACGGAGGCGAACCAAAGAATTGGCCAATGCTGCGGTGCTGTAGTGGTACCTGAGACTGCACTCCTGCTCCTGTACACGACGGGGCTAACGACCTGCCGTGGTGCATCCGGCGAGACGCACCCCGCTCCCTGGGATGCCTTTGCTTCCTCTTCCTCAAAGAATTCCGTGTAAGGGTCAGTCGCACATGCAACAACCTTAGCAGCCTTGGCAGAAACGGGACACTGACTCTGTGATGGGGTTGCAAGTTTCGCAGGCAAAGTGCCACACACCTTATAGAGCCCCAAGCATACAATAACGCAACCCCATCAGCAGTGATAATGTCAGTGTCTGCAATTGAAGACTGCTAAAAACACTCTTGGCAAGGAATAGACACCCACGTGCGCAGAGTCCTCCACCGGCAATGCGTCCAGGACGGATTGCTCCTCTGCAGTCAACAGCGCCTCCGCCTGAACAGCGCCTGTGACCGTACCGGACTCCTCTAGTTGGGACTTCTTCTCGTCCGCTAGACTCCGCTGGGTGTCTCGGCCCGCAGTTTTTTGCACTGCCTCCACCGCGTGACCGTCGTCCGGTACCCTCGCATTGCTGGGAGTCTTCGACTGAGTGGACATAGGCGTCATGGAATTCCTACGCCCGGGGAATTCTTCCGTCAAACTCTGTGACGCCTGCTGCCGAACACTCCGCGTAGCACCGTCGAGCCCGTCGGTGATGCACTTCGACACCGTACTCCCAGACGCGGAAGCTGTGGGCGCTCCGTGACCCAGCTTATTCAACATTGGCCCATGCACACGGAGTCAGAAGAAAGACGAGAAGGAGCGCAGGACAAAGCGGTCAAAGCATGACATGTTTACTTGAAGCCAATCCACAACTTGAGAGTGCCCTACAGGCACTGACGTGTTCTTTGGGCACGTACCAGCCCTTGCAATTGCAGAGCAGCGCTTCCAGCAAAGAGGATTGGCAGTGCACATTGACTCAAGACATAAAGCCACTTGTAAAAGGCCGTTCGTGGACTGATGAAATGGTTACTCCGGCACGTCTATGAGTGCTGTCTACTATACATGACGTAATTGACCTACATATGCTATCGTGAACACCTACAGCACTCCTTCCATCATGAAGGAGTCGCCAGTAAAAACGGAAGTGAAGGATTGCAGTAAGAGGACAGGTACACAGCAAGAAGGCACTTTGAAAATCAGCCCTCCATGGCGAGAAAGAGGCGACCGTCACTTACTTGGGCCTTCGTCGGTGATTGGCGCAGGAGGCGTGCAGAGGGAGTCTGTATTCAGTCCTTCCACAACCGCAGGAACATGATCGCGGGTTGCAACGCTACGGTCCTCCTCTACCGTTGCAGAGAAGCCAAACACTTTCAGCCACATTGGATGAACCCGCCCGCAGCCCGGTGATGCACAGTCGGAGTGGTCCCTGAACCATGCCGCAGCACACCAACACTATAACAAAACTTGGTAAAAAAAAACCGTGCAGAGATTCGACTACGGTTTTTTTATCCACGCTTTTGTGCGCGTGCCCGTAGTGGACAAATAGTGTTTTTTGCAATTTCCCACTGCAATTTTTGGAATTTGGAAGCATGTAATATACCCTTGGAAAGGTCTTAAAAATACCTTTCCAATGGTATATTACATGCTTCCAAATTCCAAAAATTGCAGTGGGAAACTACAAAAAATACTATTTGTCCACTACGCGCACGCGCACAAAAGCGTGGATAAAAAACCCGTAGTCGAATCTCTGCGCGGTTTTTTTTTACCAAGTTTTGTTATAGTGCAAGGATGGTAAAGGTGCTTGCAACTGCAGATCAGGGTATGCCAGAAAGGAAAGCGTTCTAAGCACAGAGCATAAAGTGCAGGAGCTGCCATGACTGCAAAGTCGGTCTCCTCATCCATGTTCACATGACTGAGAGGGAGCGGATTCGGGTGCATCAAGCACGCAATGTCACCGGACTGCAAGGAGGTCTGCTCTAACTGCAGCGCGTCCAGGTAACGGCGGCCGCCCTCCAACCTCAGTGAGACTTCCTGCTGCCTATCCTGGATGACGCGCCGTTTTGCCTGCTGAGCGTTCAGCTCGGTCAAGCTGTTTCGGAGCATATCGTGCAGGGGTGTTTCACCGAGAACCTGCAGCACCACCTCCTGGCAGCTGTCACCCCCAGGCAGTTCGTATTTTTCTCCGTACTTGGCGAATTGCTTGATGATGTGCTCCACCATTCCAGATTGGAATTCACAGTCCCTCTTGCAGTCCTCAGCCTGCTGCTCCACTACCGCCAGGTCCAGTCCCAAACTGCCGACCTTGTCTTCTAGTTGGAAGACTGCAACGTCCATGTCCACATTCCTGCATCACACGCAACGGCAGTAAGGAGATGACGAGCATGGACACAAGCCTCACCAGAATGCCGGTATTGAAGGTTCCGGGATGGCAACATGTTTTGGTAGCGGCAGATGCAAAGGCCGACCGGCGGAAAAATTACCTGGCAGCGAGCATGTCGAAATCAAGGGCCGGAGCGAGGGACCGTCCGACACCGGGCTTTGTATCCTCATTCAGCATTGGGATGGAGTGCGGCTTCTTGAAGTCCTGCGGCGACAGTGGGTTCCATTGTCGGCTGTCCGTGTCCTTAAGGAACTCCTTCAGATCCTGTTGTATGTCGATTTCTGTGCCTAACACCGCCTTCAGCCGCTTGAGCCAAGTTCTGGCTCTGATCACGTAATTTGCGTGCTGCAGCTGGTTAGTCTCCGCTGCAAATTCAGCCCAGTCCACCTGCTCTTTTCTCGCACTTTGGAAAACCCACCCAATAGCCAACTCCTTGGCGACGTGGTTGGGCGCGAATTCTTTTTGGTAGGAGATGCAGTACAGTCGTTCCACTTCCCTCCGGTCCTCCAAAGACAGTTTGTCACCTAAACTGTACCCGTTCCTACCCCGCTCAGGCCCGAAGACTGCCTCCACTTCTTCCGGCGGGATGTGTTTGCCGATTTTGAGCTTGTGCGGATTACGTCCGACGTTGTTCAGGCTGAATTTGCTGCAAAAGTCTTCCTTCGTCCTGCACTTCGGCGACAGTTTGGGGGCGGTCTTCAGGTCTTCAAGGGCCTTCCTGCATTCCGGCTCCGAGAAGACCATCTTCTGTCCCTTCTTGTCCTTCCTCGCTCTCTGCACAGAATCACAGCAATATTAGAACGCAGATTGAAGCCAGTCACAGAGCGGGGCGACAGCAACGAAGTGGAAGACAAAGTAATTTACCTTTCGCCCTGAAAGCTTCTCCTCGGAATCGACACTGTCGCCTTCCTCTTCAGTGTGGTATGTGGAGTCGCGGTCGTCATCCTTCCTCGGCTTCTTCCCCTTCAACTGTTGCATACGTCCGGCCACTGGGGACTTCGCAGCGGCCTTGGTGCCTTCGGCGGTCCCTCTGCATTTGTCGCCAACGGGCGTCACATTGCGCGCCTGAGTCCCCCCCTTCCTCTTTCTCGGCTTCGCCGCGGGAGCTTGTCTGGGAACGGAGCCTGTGGCCTCGAAGTCTGAGCCCTCGACGCCGTGCTCGGCTTCCTCCACAGAAGTCGACCTGCCGGTACTCTCACTACAAGAAAATGGGGGTAAATGTGACTGCGAAAAATGACTGTGACGCGACTTCCAGCAGTCATTTTTGCAAAATGTGACTGGTTCATGACTGCGACTGCTGTAGTCGTCAGAATGTCATATGTTTTGATCTAAAATCTACGTTTTTTGAAGTAATGAAGAAAACTATTATCACCATCTTTTTCTTTCTTTTTCTTTCTGGGTAGGAGATGGATGATAAACTCTGAGGTGGAAAGTGCTTCAATAGACCATATGACGTGGACAGCCATGTGTCCAGTCGTTTGGCAGTCACTTTTGAGTTGCGTTGGACCCATGATAAATCTGACGTGGATGGCCACGTGGCTAATCATTAGCCAATCATTTATTAGTTGCGTCAGACCCCTAATAAATCTGACGTGGATTGCGACGTCAAGGTGAGGGTCACAGTCATTTCAAAGTTGCAATGCAGTTGTGCGAGAGTCATTTATAAGTCACCACAAAGTTACCAAGGCGTTGTATATAGTGATGTTAGAAGTCATTTGTTAGTTGTTTTCCAGTTACTACAATGTATGCAGAAAGGAATGTGGGGCCTTTTGACTGAGGAGAAGTTGTTTTGAAGTTGTTGTGCAGTACATTTTGAATTGTGCTCTAATCATTTAAATTGACTGAGTCAAGTAGGAGTTGTCATTTAGTTGGTTGTTAGTAGTGCAGCTATTGTGTGTGATACAGCGATTTCCATACAAGTAGTGAAACATGCAGTGCAATTGGAATACAAGACTTTCAAACATAAATCTTTGACTTCTAAATGCACTCCTACAACACTTTCACATTGCATGCTAGATAGACACTGGCCACTAACAACTGAGCTTGGATATCATGCAATCCATTCAACTTAAGAATAGTGATGTCAAAATGGAATTTTTGCATTTCCAAAAGGAAGAGCAATCCATAGGCTCTCATCACTTACAACAATATTGTATGCAATTCCACTTGCACTATAGAATGAACTACTTCCTCTTGCCTATCCATTTGCAGGAAGCCAAAGGCTGCATCAAGTCATAAATTTTGTATACCTGAGAGTCCAGAACTTGCGTTGACATGGTAGTTTGTTAATGCTCTCCAAAACCAGTTTTTGCTTCACAGATCAAGGATTCACAAGGAAGACTTTGTTGCTGACGTTGATCTGCAATAGGCAACACATTAGCTTTTGCAATCTTCTATGAAGTACTTACAAAATTGCAAATTATTAAACTCTCTACTGGTTCTCTACTTTTTCGTGACTAGTGCGTAACTAGTACGTGACTAGTGCGTAACTAGTACGTGACTAGTGCGTGACTTGTACTTGACTTCACGGCGACTTCTTACCTGGACCAAATGCAAGCTCACTACCTTGTAATTTGAAAACGACATTCTAAGCTTCAATACATCACTGAGGATTAAAAAAATCCCCAATTCAGCAGCATTTAGGTACCTGATGACACAATTGAAAAACAATACCACATTATAGCAGGAAGAGCATTAGAAGACTTCGTTAGATCTTGATCCAAAGAAGAACTACATGAGTGCAAAAAAGGCCACACTTTTAGCAATAACAAATTCAAAAAATTACAACTCCAAATGCTAAAGAACTCCCCTTCCAAAGTATAAGTCTCGCTAATAATCTTACACCAAGAAAGAATGACTACAACATAGAGAAAGAGTGACTACAAGAGCTAGGAGAGGTTTGCAAAGTTTTAGTCATCCGTTCCACAAAGCCATAGAGAATAGTAGCTCCCCTGCAAGGCTACCCCACAATAAAAAATGACTACAACTCAAGACATCAAACCCTAAGCAAAAACTAGTTTAGGGTGTCCTCATTGATTCTACAGCAAAACCCTAAGGCGCAAATATAGCATAGGAATTGATCGTACCTTCTTCGGAGAAGTCACAGTTGGTCTCCATCTCCTTCAAATCTGACCCCTCCTCTTCCAACCGTTGACACACTTCATTTGACAGCGGAGTTGTCTTGGGCCTTGCCGGCGCATTATTCTACCAAAGAACTTACAACCCTAGATTTCAATTGTATGCTTCCACAGCAAGATATGGGGCTTGCCACGGGAGTCCCTAGCTAGACAACTTGATCTTTCTACCAAAAATACTCCACTCTACAGCAAGAGGCAAGAAGGAAAGAAACTATCTAAGTTTGAAATCAAAAAGACACTACAAACTGCAAGGGAGGGGTCAAGCAATACGAAACATCCGCAAAAACAAAGGTAGCTCGACACAATGATAGACAAGAGTACAAGAGCAGACCCTTCAAATCGGGAGAGACGAAATCTAGGCCTCTAAAAACCTAAGATCGGCGCTGGTAGGTTCTGTGGCCGCCACGTTGCACCGCAGCCGTTGCATTTATTGTGCTATAAATGAACTAGTCGATGACGTGTCAAAGAGTGACTGCTTCACAACTTGACCAGTGACTGCTCTGGAACTTAGAAGTGACTACTAACCAACTAATAAATGACTTACGTACAACTTTGAGAACGTCTTTGTGTCCAACATGAACAACATTGTATACAAAAGTTGATCACCCTCAATTTGCTACCAAATTCCTTTCATGTAGTTTTCACAAAGTGCTCAAAGATCTTTGGAGGAACAAGAGTAGCACTTACAAGTCAATGCGGTCCTCTTGGATGGGCTTCAATCTCTCTGTCAATTCCGCAACTTGTCTATCTTATACAAGCTCATGTTCACATTTTTTTCCTTTTAAAAGGCTTGAATCCATTCTTTGATTTCTTATAATTAGGTCCATTTTGATTTGTTGTGTGGCAAATTGCAGGTAGTGAGGTATGTTTATAGGACACAATGAATGACAAAATATTGGCAAATTTGAAGCAAGGAAAGGAAGTTCCTCAAGTTGTAGGGAAGCCATACGTTATGTCCGTTGCGTTACGAGATACAACACATAAATATGTGCTCATGAACACGGCCATTATGGAAGATTTCTATGTGTGAGAGCTTCTTTCACCATTCGCAGGCGATTGAATTTCTTCTCCTCAGAGTTAGCTAGGAAGTATTAGTGCTTCATAGACTTATACGATAGTCTTTTACTTCAAAGCAAAGGTCTAAGGGACCCAGTTCTTGCATCAGTAGTGAAAGAGTGATGGAAAGTTGTGACAGAGTCGTTCTAAAGTCATTTATGTGTCAAGGAGGAGTGTTCAGTAGCAAAACACAACTTTCTCTCAACTGCATTCAGTTGGATGGTAGTGTTGGCATTGTCACGACCTCACTGTAAATCCTGCAACAGCTACAAGACCGTAAACTGTCTATCTATTATGGTCTCACCTATTGCATTCATCCTACAATTGTCTAATCGTATAGCCAAGTGCACCTGCAAAAAATGGCGGGGGGAATATAGGGCAAATCCAGCCACTTCAATGCTAACGGACTGGATGTTAAGCTCCATCCGCAATTTTAATCTGGATATGCGATTGAGGACCGGGATTGGTTGTTGCTGAGTGCAAAACCTTGACAAAAAGCCAAAAGGTACTTCCGGATCACGGCTTTTGAAAACCACTTCCAACTCGTGGACAATGCAACTAGTGTTGGATTGCAAAACAACAATAGCAATATGGTATCGATCTTTGAACAGCCTTTGGAGAATGCAGGGGACTTATCCGTAAATTAAATTGGATTACTCAAAGACATATTGTTGCAAGATTACGGAGGTCTTAGTATACAATTGGTGCAAAACCATTATTAGTGGTCACCTTGTCTATGCAATCATATTGTAGTGTTGGGGAAGTCCCAACTTAGTCGAAGGAGTTGCAACGGAGTTGTGTTGTGGGCACAGATTTCCAACACTCCTGAAGTGCACAACATTCGATAGTCTTAGGATGTTCAATTTGTCATTAGAAAGTAAAACACTCTGTCTTCAATGTTTTTGCAATCCTTCAATCACTAAATCATCCCCATGAACTGTGTCTACAGCGTAGCCGTAGTCAGTTGTGTCGTATTTCTTTAGCTTACCTACTTTGGTAGCTTCACAATGTAAGAATGAATATTCTCCACTCGAACATGGCACGAAATTGCTTTGAAGTTGCTTTGCAGTTTTGAAGAACTCATGTTCTAGTTGTCTCGAAGTAACCTGCAGTGGCGTACGACGACTGAACGTGACTCTGATATGACTCACTTCTAAACTGTAGACACGTCAACGCGGCGTGATCCACGTAGGCACCATCAAATTGGCTCAAAAAACCCTTCAGTGAGTAAGAAGTCAGAGTGCAGTTGTATCACAGTGACGCCAAATTACAAAATGTGACTGTCACCTTCCAAAAAGAAAAGAAATGAACCGAGAAAGAAATAACGAGCAGGAAGTTTGCTTTTCATCCAGTTTTCATCCTCCAGTTGTGGCCGCGACTACAGACTGACTCGGACCCGATCGACGGAGGGCAGAGTGTGCAATTAGAGAGGGACAGTCACAATCGCGACTGCAACTCCAGATTCCTGTGACTGCGCAGTCACATTTACCCCCATTTTCTTGTAGTGTCTCTCGTCCTCTCCGGTCCTGTACTTTCCACCCCCCCGCGATCTCTTCCCCCTCCTCGGAGACAGCCTTCGTCGCTGCCCGTCCTGTTCTCGGAGAGCGAGGCGGAGGTGTCGCTGACTTGTGCACGGATCCAAAAGTCTTGTACCCGGACTTGTTGCTCTTTGCCTGAGCAGTCTTGGGGAACGTCTCGGGTGTCCTGTCATCCTCTCCGTCAGAGAGGTCAAGCCGATCTACGGCTCGTTGGTTTTCCGTGGGACCTTTGGTCGCCTTCACATGAGCAGCGTCGTCGCGGACAAACTTCCGCTTTGCAGATTTGGATGCCTCCATGACCGTGAGCTCCCGGTCTGAAAGAAAGCACGAAACGGCAAAGGACAGCTTCAGTAAACAACTGGTGGTGTTCAGTCAATCTACAATTCTACAAATGAGTACTTTGAGTACTCAAACCTGCTCCTAGTCCGGAGTACTACAGCACTGTTTGGGGACTACGTGCGCTCACTGAGTGGTCGTCAAGACTACAAACGCCACTCCGTAGTACTCCCTACAGCGTCAGTAGGACCTTGCCCTGCAGTGCTTGGGGTATTGGAGGGGTAGCCGGTGCGGCAGCAGTACTGCTGCAGTGTCGACAGTTCCAGACGCGTCTTGAGCATGCGCGGAATTGGAGACTGCAGTACATCTGCCTATACCGCAGGTACTGCGCGGAGTGATCCACGGATTACTTAGTTCCTGCACTTGTCCTATTCGAACCTGGCGAGCACTACAAGTAGCAGCGAGAAGTCCTGACGCTTGCAAAGGAGTGAACCCACTGACTGCAGCACTTTCTGATGCGCACAGTGAAGACCCTAAACCGGCGACTATAAGCGATGGACAGTACCGTGCAGTCCTATGGCACTGTCGCAGTCCACGAAGTATTACCTAAATCTGTGGTAGGCGTCAGGAGGAGGACGCCTAATCGTGCAAGCATGTGGACTATGACGGCCAGAGGACTCTCTAAACCCCCAAGTACTGGAAAGAGCTCTACATGCAGGAGGAAGGAGAGGACTCAGACAGTCCTATGCTCGCATTTGTAGAGAGCGCTGTGCTACACTCAGCGCTACAACGCACCGAGCAGTGGTCACAGCATGCGTCCAGTACAGCAGGTAAGCACGCATGGGTGTCACTGAACATTACAAAGTCGACTGCCCTGGACGCAGAGCAGCAGCATGTCCTCACATTCGAACGCCTGCAGTGAAGGGAAAGGCACGTGAAGCCAACAGCAAAGCAACATGAGGGCAGAACACGGGAAAAATATCCCTGAAACCGAAGCTTTACAGAAGTGGTTTGAACATTTCAGACAGAGAAAATGTCTTCCGCTGGGACGCGCACCGGTCAACTGTACCGAGGACTACCTCTTCGTCTACGCAGTCTACTTCGGATCGAGCTGCTGTCCTGCCGCATTCCTCTAGAATGCCTTTGCTTTCAAGCAGCAATTCGTGAACCCTATCTTTGTAACTAACCCGGGGCTTCTCAGAGACTGGCTCAGACGCGGACTCCTGCACCGAGACACCGGCAAATGTGCGGAGCGCCTCTGCCAAAGCTCTGCGTCCGTGCTCCGAAACGGTTGGGGTGGCAAAACCGTCGTGGAGCCTGGGTCTCCCACGGGCTTCCGTGGATGTGTCGTTTCCTCGGTGGGACTGGCCACCGGAGTCCCCTTCGTTCTCGGAGTCCGAGGTTCTCGCTCTACGTCTTTTCCTCCTAAAAAACGGAGCAGCTCGGAGTCGTCCCTCATCCGGCATTGCTGCAGGAGCTTGCGGTCTATCCTACATACGCAGTAATCTGTGAAATCCAGTGAAGTAATCTGTTCGCATTTGTGAACGGCAAAGAGGAACTCGCAGTCCAGAAAATGTACCCTAACCCCTACCGGAAGAAACTGCGGACTGACGCCGTGGAGAGGACGCCGGCAATCATGGGACGCTCTATAAATCGGTGTTGTCGCGTCCTTTCAACCCAAAGCTAAAACCCTAAACCCTAAAGTCGGAAGAGCCTCACAAACAGAATTGCCCATGCGGAGGGAGTGAGCTCGCTCAGTAGCTTTCGACATTTCTCTACCTAAGCCTAAAAGCTTAGAGCGGCGGTCGACCAAAGCTAAACCAAAAGAGTCTCCCGAAGCCGACTACAGCAAGTTCGAAAAAATCTAGGAGGGGAAGCACAGTGGACAGGAGGACGTGACGGGACTTGGACAAACCTGAAACGCTATGGAAACCACTCCAAGTCCGCCCGCAATCTGTCGCTCGCTGCTAAAATCGCGGCTTCCTTCCTCGCGGCTTCTCTCCTCGCAACCACGGGGTCCTCCTACGCCTTCGCGAAGTCCCTGGCAGTGCACGCGCGGAAGACTCCTCTCGCAAGCAGCCCACACTACCGTGCGGCCTTCACCTCTTCCTCGCCACAGCGCCGACGTCGTCCTCCTCCTTTCGACGGCACACATTCCACGCCGACAACACTTCCTTTACAATTCCGGCATCCGCGCACAGAGAATCGGAAGCTGCACTCAGACTGCTGTGGACCCAGAGAATCGACCCAGAGTTGGCAGCGGACGAAGACGACAACAAGAAGCCCACGGAAAACCATCCTCCGTTCCCTAAATCTGTTCATCCGAATGGATGAAGTTTCTGATGTGAGGCGTTGAACGACCCAGTTCAATGCGGCGACTTCAATGCGCTGCAGCCCTGCCCAGCCAGCTGTCGAGAGCGCAGGCAATCTTAAACTCCAAACCGACGGTCAGGATTCTCCGCGTCCACTGTCGCACAGTACTCGTAGGACCCGTAGTACTGCCAGTCCTATGGCCTGAAAACGCGTTTTTGACGGAAAAACGTTAAGTGTTTCTTGCAACTGCCCTTCTACACAATAGCCTTGTCGATTGTCCTGGTAGAAGTCATGTTGTAGTTTCCTCTGAGTCAGTACAGAGTGACATACGAACTTGCCACTTGTACAAGTTGCTCTGAAGTTACATAGATGTCGTACTTGAGTTGCGCAGAAGTGACGCTCGAGTCGACCGAGGTCTCTAGTACCTCGAAATAGGACACGTTGCTTTCAAGGCCGAGAAGGTGGCGGTGTAGGCCAAGAGGCCTTAACTAGAGTCTAAAATACCCAAGTTTGGAAATGTATTCTGTGGACCCTTAGTAGGACAAGTGGGTGATTGCATGAAACACTTGTACTATTTTCTGTCACATGTCTCGTGCTGATTAGTTTTTTGGCCATAATTCTTGGGTTTTGACTCCAAATGGTTCAAAATTCATAGACAAGGTACTGATGACTACTATACACCTTGTCTATTTTTTTGGAATTTAAAAAAAATGTTTTACTATTTAATAATAGCCCCCAATATTATGTCAGAAATGCCAATTTCGAGGTTTTTAGTACTACTTAGTACCCATAAAAACGAATTTGGAGCTGAAATTTGGTAGAGATGGTCTTCTAGTAGACTTGTAGCTATTGTTTACAGGAATTCTAAAAATACTTAATTTTGTGTGGTGTAGAAGTCCACAAATTGAGTCCCTTTCTACTAGCATTTTGAAGCATGTAAAAAATTATTTTGGTGCGTTTTTTGGTGAATGACCATCTTCATAGGATTGCCACAAATGGCTAATTTTTATTTTTTTTATTTAAGTTTTTTCCTATTTTCTACTAATTAAAACATCAAAGTATGTATTTTCTTAAGATTTGGCACTTTTCTAGTTCTCCTATTTAGAGAATTTTTTAATGAATTTCCTTTGGTGGTTACCTTCATCTTAAAGGTGCATACATTGGCCATATTTTTTAATTTTTTTAAAAATTGATTTTCTAATTTTAAAGTACTCCAGAAAAAATCATGAGTACTATTGCAAAACGCAACAAATAGTACAGGTGTTTTGTGCAATCACCCAAGTATGTTTTGGTCATTACCGATCATGGGCATAAGTGTCTGACACTACTAAAATGTCCTATCCTAATCGACAGGAGATCTACATATTCATGTTGATTAGGCAAGATTTGCTCTGTTGGCTCGGCAAATCAACACGTCTCTGAATCAACACATCTCTGCTGAGAATTTTTTTGACTGGGTTTGGACTACATGCATGCACACGTGGCAAGCACTTTTTGATTTCTATGAGACCTGGACTTCTAGTTTCGACCATTGTGGCTCACTACGTGAATTTTGATTCAAATGTCTCAATTACCATTCTCCACGTTCATCCATGCAAGCAATCCCATCCACCATCATCCCATTCATCTACAAGATCATCCAGCCTCATCCATCCTTCAGTCTTCACTCAAGGCAAAGCTCCTTGTGAGGTGGGCCGCCATGCACGCCAGCCAGGCAGCCACCTTCGCAACAACAACAAAGCTCCAAAACCAAATCCTAAAGAAGTAACTCTTGTTCACGTTCTCATTTAGCCATAGCCAAAGTGCTTGTTCACGGTCTGTGTGAGCACATGCCACAAAAACATGGTGGGTGCTGGCGTGGGGTGGCCTAAATTGCTTGGCGACTGGCAAAACTGAGCCCAACGCCGGTAAAACCGAGCCCTGGATTCTTACTCGTGGTGGGGACGATTTAACTTTTTACGCACAACTTGGTTTCCTCGCAAGCGCCTCTTTCTCTAGATTTCGTTTTCTTTTCTTTTCTTGAAATATGGATGGATTTAGGATTTCATTCTTCCAGGTTTAGTTCATGGCCATTTGAACATGACTGGCTTATTGTTAACTTATTTCATTTCAGTTTGGTAATGTTAAGCATGCCTGACTCAGTTCATTTTGATACCACATGATGGTTGGAAATCAAGTTCATTTAAAAAATAAATTCAACATGATTAAGCTTCGCAACTGAGATTGTATAGCAGGTGATATTGGTCGGGAAAGATTGCATTCTTAAGGGTCGCAATCATGATTGGGTTCTTGTTGTTGATTTTGCATTGTAAACGCTGGAGGATTTAGTGATTTTGTACTGAATTCGTGGAGGTTGATGATTGGTTTCTGGTGAATGATTCCACGGCTAGGTGTTTGTTTCCTTTAGTTTCTAAGGAAGAATGTCATTCACGATTAGCATCCATACCTTAAGTTTGTTTGTTTGTTTGTTTTGTTTTGTTTGTTTGTTTGTTTTGTTTATCACGTTGGGATCTCCCGGACCGTGCGTCCCTTGGGGGCGTGCTTGGTACCGTCGGAAAGCCCTCAGCGAGGAGGGGTGCATGGGCTTGGTTTCATGGCGTTTGGACCCGCCATGGAAAAATTATTGAATTTTGAGTTATTTTTGGATCTTAAAGATTACTAAATTATGTATCTTTTGAACAGTGTGTCAATTTGTCACGTTCTTGGTACCGTTGGAAAGCCCTCAACGAGGAGGGGTGCATGGGCTTTATTTTGTGGCGTTTGGACCTATGGTGGGAAAATTATGGGTTTTTGAGTTCTTTTTGGTTTTTAAAATGACTTTTATTTTTGTTTTGGGTGTGGCAACGATACAGGGCTACACTAGTTTGGATGATATTCAGTTGATAGTGATTTTCCGTGAGGAATTTGGGAGTTTTCTCCCTGTAGTTTTCAGAACTGAGAACTCCCAAATGGGCGTGGCGTGGGTTCTGGTGTAGGTGCGTGGAGGAGGACCGCCAGCCTATAGGAATTTTGGAGTGACCAATCACGCCTTGCCACGTGCCCACGCGGTTGGTGGATCACATGTGCTCGGCTGATAGCCAGAGGTTTCGTTCATGGTCTCTTTCAGCCATAGCCAGAGCTTCTTCAGCCACAGCCCGAGTGCTAGCTTAGTAGTATGTAGCAAAACTGCATTCCTTTACTTATTGGTTTTGTTTTAGCATCTATTTTAAATTATTTTTTTCTTAATCCTTATTTTCTCATCTTCACGGTATGCTTTTGCCCTCGGGGGGTGCAGTCCTTGAAAAAAATAAGCATACACGTGCGATAATCAGGTAATTAAAGAGGGGGTATTATTTTTTGTTTGTAGATTATTTTGCACTCTATCATTATATAATTTTCTAATCTGGTGTATTATTTAGGGGGCATTCATTAATTTTAATTTCCAATTGCCATGAATTTCTAGTATGCTATTTTACTTTATCAATTTTTTTTCCACTGTATTTTGCTCTTAAACTTTAAATTTTTTTGGACTCCATAATTTTTTTGCACTACCTACTTCTAAGTGTTAATGAATACGTTTTTGTCCTAAACTTTATATTTTTTTGGACTCCATATTTTTTTGGCACTACCTACTTCTGAGTGTTACTGAATACATTTTTGTCTTAAACTTTAAATTTTTTTGGACTCCATTTTTTTGTGCACTACCTACTTTTGAGGTCACTGAATATTTTGGGACACTCCAAATTTTGTTAAACCTACTCACTGCTTGGTGTTAAAGCACTTCGTGAAGAAATTCTAGTGATATTCCTTAAACATATTGCCTTAGGCTGCATCCACATGTAATAACATCCACATGCATGACTGAAACTCAAAGGAAGACAAACAAGACATTACCAGTGATTATGAATGCAGAATCAATTGCATATAATGTGCTTATAAACACAATTTGAATCTGAAATGTGCAAACGGAGTTTTGAGGAAGTTATGGCATCAAAAGAAATGGTAATGTTCTAAGTTCTAACCGGTCCGTGCACAACCATAACTTTCACAAAACTATGGTTACAAAAATTCAAAAAATGGAAGTGTTTCTGTATATGCCGTAGAAAAATCGTAACACAATCTCCAGAAAAAAGTCCGTGAGCCCACCAACTGCGCAGCAAACACAAGAACCAAGCATTAGCACATGTACAATAAGAACAGCAGCAACATTCAAACAAGATGGTTAAGGAAAGCTTGCTGCAACTTCACTCGGAACGCCAGAAATACAAGATTCAAATAAAGAGCAGTACTGCTTCAGCTAAAGGAAAAAACGTGCCTTTGCTACAATACCAGCATCACACTGTTCGTTGTGTTGGCGTGATCCAATGACGCATTAAGGGCTGAAGCTCTGCTCTTGCAACAACCTTCAGCTCTGTCGCACCCCACCCTTCCTGCAGCTTGCTCAGGAGTGTTTGCAATTCAGGGATTGACAAATCTGCTAGTGCTGCCGTTTGCAATCGGTCACTTACATCAACCTGCAAGGACCACAAGCGAGAAAGGAAATGAGCCGCACGCTCATACTTGGCAAAAAAGATAGCCACCTCATTCTTGCGTGAGCGTGAGCCTGCATGAGACAGTCCACGAGGGTGCAACTCCAGAAAATCAGCTGTTGCAACGCGGAGGGCGGAGTACTGCGTGTTGGCAAAGATAACGTCACTCCATTCCTTGCAGGTGGCGGCGAGGCGTGGTAGTAGAGCCAATTCAAACTCTTCATTTAGAAATGCGCGCACCCAAGCATCCTCAAGGAAGGAATCAAGCAGGGGGAGCATGCAGTCACGGAGAATCCCAGCAGCATCCACACTCTCCATAGAATGGACGTTCACTGTAAACCTGAACTAACAACGCACTCATTGAAAACAAGGCATGAGAGCTGGAAAACAAACATGTTCAATTTTCAAACACTGAACCAACTAGAAACGTATAGCACGAGAAATTAAGCAAAGAAGGAGCTCACTGCGAGACCACAGCAACACTCAAGCAAAACAGTGAAGGTAAATTAACATACCTGCAGGGTCTAGCGTGAAATGAAGGCGCCCAAAAACGAAACCTTGCGAAGCACAAATTACGGGGTGACAAGTTCTGACACAACGTCTGCAAGTTAAGAGGTGCGCGGCTGAAAACCCAAAACAAGAAACTAGCGAGCTGGGGAAATTTCAAAACCACGGAGAGAAACGGAACAAAATAGAAACGCCGGCGGGTTTCAAAGACGACCATACCTGAGGGCCGCGGTGATGAAAGTGCAGCGATGTATTGAAGGCCTCGACACCAACCTAGGATATTTCCGCCACCAACCTCAAAATCCAACCACGCGCGCCTACACCCAACAATTTGTGACGCCAAGTACTAAGTCCGCAAGCAAATACGACCTGGAATGAAGAAATTGAACAACAACAGCGAAAACAATTGAACCCAACTATTGCGCCAGGAAATACAGACCACAAAGGATGCGCGATCAATTCTTGAGGATTTAGGTGAATAGCAAAACATTCCTACAGAATTTGGGCTTCGGAAGAATCACAAAGCTGCCTCAGCGAAATTCGCACCCTCCGCAGCGTCACCCACAAAATGAAGAGCCCAGAAGCAGATCCACAATGCCAAAAAAAACTCATTCTTCCCTGCTCGCGCGTGCCTGGAAACGACCCGTTCAGATTTTCAGATCTGTAGAATGACTGCAAAGGCCAATGCCCATCAACTCCCGCTGCCAAATTTGCAGCCAAGACAAGACTTCGCCTGTCAAATTTTGGTTATTTTCATTCCACAAAATCGCATTGGGATTCTGGATACAAAAACTCAACTCAGTCAAATTATATATGACACTTGACATAATAGGGCAGTGACATGCAGACATTTAAAAAATCACTGAATGGATTACAGTGAGAATGAAGTTCAAATTCCTAAATCATAGAATCTAAATGGATGATGCAGCTGAGCAAAAATTAAGGGTTTATGGTTTTAGGGTAGGTGTATATACCTACCAGCAGCCACACTAATTTCAATACTTACGTGAAGTGCAGTTCAAAGACATGCCATGAACAACAGGAATTTAAATACTAAAACCTACGGGGAAATAAAGTTGAACAACAAGAACACACCTATTTCATTGAATAGCAATTACGCTTGAGTAATCATGCAGCCTGATCTATACACCACCATTTTCGCCAAGCTCAAAATACTGAAGCTGCACAGGTAAATTAGCACAAACTGATTGGTAAAGCAATACCATCACATTCACCGTTTAGCCTACATAACTTTTAACATAGCAGATGGTTCTTTTTTGGCAGAGCTCTTGAATTCAGATTTAGACCTACGACCTGAAATTGAAATATTCTACAACTGAGTCAGTAAAGAATTTAATTGACCACACTTGCAGCATTTCCTACGTTTGCTGAAATTGTAGATCAATGTCCGCAAAAATTAAATTAAATTAAATTATTACAAAGCACCCGAGCAAATTGTAGAATGAAGAGATGACATTTTGTAGAGTCAAAACACCGAAAAAGAACCCTCGTGAAACCAAAGCGCTGGAACTGTGCAAATTTTGAGACTACAAATGTTGAAAGTAGCATTCTCTACATCGTACTTGTGGGTGAAAGTACGCTAGACCCTTGTACTTTTGCAGTCACAATGCAGTTTTTGGTAGAGTACCTGAACTTTGTACTTGAAAAGAGTACGAAGAATCAATGATTTTTGGGGCATTGATCTGATGAAGGAGTAGGCAAGGTGCCGAAGTTCTTAGTTGCATTGTTGAATGGGGTTTAAAACTTATTTATCCATGTTAATTTTGTACGTTTAGTGATTAAACTTAAAATGTCACAAGTACTAAAAAAACAAAAAAGTACTCAAAAGTCTACTGAGAATTGTTTGGATTTAGCTGGATCTCACGGAGGAAATAGAAAATGGAATGGCCTTTTCAGAACCGTTAGAAGATTGGCTGTTTAGTTTCATATTTGGTGTAGATCTACAGAATTAGTACTGGTACTTTGGCAGGGCAAAAGTGTACCAAAAAACATTATTTTGGTCTATCTAAGCCGTGATTCTTGGTGCCTGCAGCTATTTCCAGGTTGGCTCATCAACGAATACAAGAAAAAATAAATTTTTCGCCGCCTATGAATATCCGTGTTCTTGCGGTCATTTTGTACAAAAAGTACTTGGAGTACCAATTGTACAAAAGTGGGCATACATCTGGACCGTCCGTTTTCAGCTTCGCTCATCGCCACCGTTGAGCTCTGACATCCAGATCCTACATTCGTGGTCGCCGAGTGCTGACAACGGCCGCCTCATGGCTGCAGCATCTGCGACACCCCTTTGCGCTTGGATGATTGAACTAAGTGACTTTTTTGCAATTGCTAAAGCATGCACAGCTTTGGGTGCAGACCATCCCCTTCGCACCTTCACTAGAAGCAAAAACAGAGGTCAAATTGCAGCAGAGGCAGCACAAGGCAGCAAGCATGACACTGGTAAGAATCCAAGAAACATTTCTTCGTCATTGTGATTGAAGTTTGATGATGTCCGACCAGTAATTTGGAGAGGTTATCGTCTTGCAGTTGGAGATCTTCATGCTTGCATTAGTCTTAACCATCCTTCAACGAGTCTTCGACTTCTGCCTGGGATGGTTTATCAGATTGAGAGGCTCAGGTGGACCGCAAGTGATGTTAGATGAGATCCACGCAGCGGACGAGATTCAAGGATTGGACCCTATGCCACCTGATGTTGTGTTTGCAAAGAAATTCTACGCTGTTAAGCGTGGTTACAAACCTGGATTGTACTTCAGTTGGCATGAGTGTGAGAAGGAAGTCAAGGGTTTCAAGAACTCGGAGTTCCAAAGTTTCAAGACTCTACCGGAGGCTCAGCGTTACTTGAGATGAGTCCAGTTTACAAGAGTTTAGCCCTAGACTTTCAATTTGTGAGTGACTTTGCTCTAGCATGCACAGCTTTGGGTGCACACCATATGACACACCCTTGCCTTTGCACTTTCTTCTTGAACTATTAGTTTTATTTTGCCATGAGTGCTGGTCTTTGGTTTAGACAGGCCAATGATGAAACGTGCGTGTGGAATTGTGCTGCTCAGCAAGTTTGCTTTCTCAGCACAGTGGTTGCCATCTCTTCCTCACCCTCCTCTCGTGTGCAAACATTATTGACTTGGTCACCTCAAACTTGAGAGGCTAGTTCTCATGTAGAGAAAGGCAAGACGTGCTGCACAGCTCACTACTTGTCTGGTTTTCAATCAAAAATGCAAGCACTCTGGGTGCCGCCTGTAGCTCATTGCTCTCCTAAGCTTCTACTTCGTCGTATTAGTGTCTTCAAGGCATATTTTGAATTTTGCGCTCTTGATTCTCAGCTTCATGGTCCCTACAGCTAAGGATGAATCCAGTCAGAGTACATTAGCCTTCACGGGAATGGAATTTGGGCTTCTTCTCTCTCAAATAAATATTCAATTTCCTCTCTCATGCTCGATATTGTATTCAATTCTGTTTTTTAAACTCTACCTGCAAATGAACCTTGTTAAAAAGCAAGTCGAACTAGCATTGCATGTTTGCACCTTCACATTGTAAAACAATACAAGTAATTATACCTGCATGCTTCTCCACCTTAGTAGTACAAAAATCCACGCAATTCAGAAAGCAACACATTTTAATTATCACGACAATAAGCCCAATTTATTAACAGTCCTCACTTTCTTGGTTAACACGGCATGGCATTTTGAATTCAATGAGTACATGCAGTGAGTACGTATACACGTACAATGAGTACATTATGTGGTTTAGATTCCTAACTCTAAACCCAGATCCTATTTTTTAGGGACGCCAAGCCCAAGATGCCGCCGCCACCAGCCTCCCCCGAGTCTCCACGTCGGCATCTGTCTCCCTCTCCCTCCTTGTCAACGTAGTTGTTGCATTCCAATGCATTGTCTGCTTGCTTGTGAAGTCAAATTCTTTTGCAGTCTGCACAAGCCCTCACACAAGCCTTTCATTTGTAAAAAATGCGATTTCTCCTTCTCGTTTCGCTAAGCGATGTCTAAGTCCAGGCAGCGGTGCCTTCTTGTCCAAAAGTTGATAACATCGTACTTCCCTGCGAGAGACCTGCAGCCTGGACTGCTCTCCCTTACTACGGAGTTAGACTCCCTTGTGTACACACAGGATAGCAAGAGCAGTGAGTTCTGTTATGTTTCTGAAACCCCCGTGTCTAAACGAGGGAACTCTGACTATTATCTAGGCAAATGCAACACCGTATCTGAAGAGTCCCCAAAGCGTGCTCTATTTGAAACCGCTGTTTCTCTTGATTCTTTTAGTAGTTTCGATTACCTGCCTTCTCTATCTGATGTAAACTTTTCCATAGGTTCCCCCACGGGTAGCAGTGAGTCCGTTGCATGTAGGAGGTGACAGGCGATCACAATTTGGTGAGTATTTTGGGATTCTAATGCACACTTCTTTGAATTGTTTCGTTTTCATTGGGGTGTGAAATCCACTTTCTACACGTACTCATCTTTTGCATACTCATGTAACAAATGTTAACACTTACGTATTCCAAATGTGTTGTCTTGTAGGGTGTTATTCATGGGGAACGCTGCAAAGAGGCAACGGATGCGACATGGAATTCGTCGGCCTCGTCCTGCAGCAAGGGCTTCTGCAACAAGTTTGCAGGAAGAGGACAGAATTGCTACAACAAGCGCAGCTAGAGAACGTAAGGCTGCATAGAGAGCACGTGAGAGAGAGAGAGAGAGGTAGAGACACGTGATCTTGCTTCAGAGTCTTTAGACCGTGACGTCGACGACCAACTACCAGTGAGGGAGTTGAATCGGATCTCTTTGCGAATAGCTCAGAATATTGTTGGGGAGTTGAGGAGTTGTCCAGGCCCTTCTAGTAGAAAGGATGTTGTTGAGAGGATCATGAAGCATAACACTTTCTGGCCTCTCTTACCTGTATACTATCCTAGGCCTCAGGAGGCAAAAGTCATTCATGCTTTTATGGAGAACTTTAAGAATGAGTTGCAGTTGGTGAAGATGGCAAACTCAAATGACCTTCTAGCAAGAAAGAATGCATTGTTAGATGCTGCAGTGAGTTTGGGAGTGAAGGGGTGTCAGCCTTGTCGCGTGTACTGGAAACTTCCGTAGATAGCATCAACATAGCCATGAATAGAAGAGTTTATGGGTTGAATCCTGATGAGAGAGTGCCTCGACTTCGCCTCAACCATCAGAAGAGAGAAGGATTGTCTCAATACATCAAACAACAAATTGAAGAATGGTGGAGTAATCAGACCAAGGTTTCGCCAAATAAGAAGGACGTTGTGAGACACAATATCGGACGGAATCTATGGGCGGAACCTCATCCTACGCACTACCTTTGCGAGACACAGGTAAGATCTTAAATTGACGTTGTATGTGTTGTACGTTCTTCCTGATCTTGTATGCAAATTTTGACCACAGAATACAACTCATTAGTATCATTAGATGTACACACAGCACTATGTACCGAATTTGCGTAATTGTGAAGTCCCTAGTGCCTTGATGTAGGCAACAAAAACTGTCAACATACGGTGGTATAAGTGGGTGCAAGAGTTTGTATATTAAATACCATGCATTCCATTTTTTAGTACTGCCTTAGTACTCCTTGTATGGGTTTACATATCAAAGATGACGTAGTTAAGATTTGTGTCAAATGCTCTGGACTCTTAATGTACACAGAGATTGAATGTATAAACACTTACTACACTTTCTATCTATGTTGTACTTTCGGGTTCTGTGAATAAGGATTGTGTTAGTACATTCTAGACAGCTTGTACATATGCTGTACTTTTGGGGTTCAGGGTTCAGGGATTTCGTTAGTTTATTTTATACTTAGTGTGTATGTGTTGTACTTTGGGGTCGGTGAATAAAGATTGATGAATACATTATGTATTCTTTGTGTATATGTTGTACTTTTGGAGTCTGTGAAAAGGGGTTATTTAATATACTGTGTTTAGTACCAATTTATTTATTGTACTGAACGTACAAAATTCCAGAGATATAGTACTTTAAAATCACTTATTGTATACATTTTGTACTTTGTTTCATTTTTCAAACAGGGTTGTACCGTGTTATATTATCCTTAGTAAAATGGATGTAACAATTCTGAGAACGTCTTATTGTTTGGCAGACCACATTCTTCTTGCGTTTACAGGAGGCTCATCCGGAGTGCAGCGTGAGGCAGAGGGCCTTTGAGAGGTTGAAACCATGGTGGATTCGGAAATTGAAGGAACGAAACACCTGCTGTTGTATTTACCATGTACAGATGGACTTCATGAAGGTTGCTTTGAGCCATCTCAGAGATAAACTGAGGGAATTGCATTCAACAATCTTATGCACATGTGATTGTCAGGTTTGTAAGGGTGAGGTTCAAGGGGTTTGCCATGCACATGAGGCAATTTATAAGCGCATTACATTGATGTGGGAGTCCTGTGTGTGTCCTAAAGGAGAACTAGATGTGTGGCACAAGCTTCAGTGCCTCATGGGGGAGTGTCCAGATTGTGGCTTTCATTTATTTCCCCTTTGCCCTCTGGAGTTATCTGGTACTGACTCCTTTACTGTGAAGTGGAAGTGTTTTGAATACTATGAGGTGGACATTGACAAGAGGACTGGGAAGCCCAAGAAGCGGCTGAGGGAGGCTTTCAAGGATACCCCTGTACAAGAATTCCTATCCCACATGGAGAAGACAGTGTGCACGTTCATCACCCACAACTTCAGAGCAAGGTGGCAGGATGAACAATGCCAACTGATGATGAAGAATGTTCCAGAGGGAGTACTTGTGTCTCACATTGATTTTGCTGAAAATTACAGCTTTGCTATTCAAAATGAAGTCCAGAGTTTGTATTATTTTAGCACGTCCATAACCATCCTTGTCCACATTACCATGTGGAAGGAAGGTGAAACTATTATGAAACAAACTCACTTTTATATTTCTGATGATAAGGTTCACGATTCTGCTTATCTCCAGCATTGCTTGCTCTTACATTGGGACTGGTTGGAGGACTCTGGAATTACTCCAAAGGAACATTGGGTGTATAGCGACGGTTGTAGCGCTCAATTCAAATGTGCAACAGCCATGTACTTTGTGGCAAGATATCCCATGCTCACCAAGGGATGCAAGATGCGGTGGAGTTTTTTTGAGAGTGCCCATGGCAAAGGAGAGTGGGATGGTGCAGGTGCAATAGTGAAGAGGGCTTTGCATGCAGAGCAGATCCAAAATCCTTTGAGGCAGTTGGCAAATGCTACACAAGTTGTTGACTTCCTTCAAGAGAATTACACCGAGAGGGTTCCAAGTTCCTACAAGCAAACGAAGCAAAATGCAGCCCCTCCCCTCTCTCGTGTTTTTTTGAACATTGGAGAGACAGAAGTTGCCCATAGTGACAGGAGCATCCAATGCAACACTTTGCCTGGATCAAAATCACTCTACTCCATTATGGGCTTCTCTGAAACCGACCCTACTCTCCTGAGGACACGTACTTTGTCTTGTTTTTGTATACCATGCATTGATGGTGATTGGGCTAATTGCTTGAATTCCTCTCATGTGCAGGGCTGGGACATCCACAGAATGGTTCCAGAGAGCACTGCTTCAATTGCTGCACAGATGGAGGAAATGGACGATGAGGCTAACTGGGTCCATGATGGTGTGTCACTGGAATTAGGAGACTTGGTCGAGGCGGGTGATAATTTCATGATACCTGCAGAAGAGGATAATGAAGATGGTGTGGATTTTTACATTTTGCAATGCACAAGATCCAAGTTTGAGCTGGAGGAGCCCCTAGACTGTCCATGGGGGGGGGTCTTTGTTGCTGGGGATGAGGTCATAAAGGCCAAATACTTCAAGAAGCACGGACGTGGAGATAAAACCTACTTATTTTGTGATAAAGCTGTGGATGCACATGTGGACTCACATCTAGTCAGGGCGTGCAAATTTCCCATGGTTATTGCTGGTCACAGGGCCAAGGGCTCCCCAGTGTATAAGATGTCCAGCGAAAGTGTGAGGGTCTGTGAAGATGCTTTGCGCGACTGGTGGGCATTCCATGAGCAGTAGTTTCCTAGTACTACTAGTATTTTTGGATACTATAAGTACTTTTATTGTCAAATATAGTATTCACTATTGTACTATTAGTGTTTTTTAAATACTATAAGTGCTTTCACTCTCAAACATGGAGTTGTAATGAATGTTCTAAGTGTGTTTTGATACAAGTTCTCTTACTGTCGAACATATACTGTGTTATGAATGCTCTTCATGTTTTAATTTGAAGGGCCATGAATTAAAGTATGTGCACTGTATTCGAACTCCCTTGTCTCATGGATACAAACTTCATTGACAATTTAGTGTTTAAAATCTTGCCCATCTGATTTACTTTGTGACTCGCTCCATATTTTGTCACTCCAGACTTTTGTCCACTTTTGTTTTGCTTCTATTACAAACATGGCATGCTTTCTACAGGCCTCCTACTATAATCTTAAGTGATAGAATACAAAATTTCTACCACACAATCCCATAGCATGGACACATTGAACGTTATGAACATTGCCAAAATTTACATGCAATGCTCTTAGAAATACCAAAAAAAAATTTCATTCGAAATTGACCCGGGCCACATTGTGATAGAGTTTGGCCATGCTTCAAATTACATTTACATCTACAATCTGGCAATAGATGAAATCAACAAAATGAACCTTGAGAATTAATTAATCTATCAAGTGGACTCATTTCATAAAAAAATAGGAATTGGTTAAAAAAAATGGAAAATAAAAAATTTGAAGAACTATAAAACATAGAGCCTAAGCGGAAATGAGGTATTGTAGTCATTCCACACAAATCCTCCTATATTAGTGTATGTTGGAAATTCCAATCGATATGAGATATTCAAAGGTCACTATTCATCATATATAGCTGTACAACTTCTACGAATAAGAAAGGTAATGTTTTGAACCGTTAATTCTATCTTAAAAAACTCCATGAAGTACAAAACATGGAACCCGAGTGGGAATGTCTACCACAATAATTTGTGATAGTCATTTACCACAACAATTTGTGGTAGTCATTTCACACTGGGGTTCCAGGTGTTAAAATCTCCCTCGAAAAGTCCTCTTATAGTGCTTTGTGCTTCAAATTCCAATCGTTATGGGATATTTGTTATGGTAATTAGGTTATGCCCATTCCGATTGACCTCATTGAACTTTCTAATTCTGTTTTGATTGTAATTTCAAGCTGTGGCTACAAATTCATTCGGACTACTCACAACGTATTGATACATTCATTGAAGCTTGTTAAACTGTTTATTCTAACTTCTGCAGATTCGGGGCACCATTTTTGTTTTATGCCTATGTGACTAACAAATAATACTGAAGGTTCTGTGACGCAGTATATAAATTCTTAGTACAAGTAGTAATATTTTAGTACTCTTAGTAACTTAAGTACTAGAAGCACAGTTTGTACATTAGTTAATGGAGCCCTCGGTAGTATTCTTCGAATATTACCTTGATTGATTATTTGCAATTCAGCCAGAGCCTTAAACAGAAATCTAATTTTCATTGATGTCTGCAAACATGTCATTCAAATACAAAGTATTGAAAAATACTGTAAGTACTGTTTGGATCAAGCACTAAATATTTCTTCCGAAAGGGCATGCTGTTTAGGGTCTACTTTTACATTGCACCTCCCTTCTGTCATCACTATTATGGATACTATCGTACATTCCTGCCGTGCATTTCTTCTAATTTCTTTAAAGTTCTCATCTAATTTCAATTTACTGCTCCCCTTGAAGCGCATTCCACACTGGTTAATCTATACACTTTACATTTTCATGCACGAGAAGCAGTATCCCTACAGAAGCGGCTTCCACACTGGCAAGCAAAAGATGGCAAGTCACAGTCTACAAAGCTGAAGTCATAATTGTAGTCCCAGGTTAACTCCTCCTGAAGTTTGATGTCCCGATTAGTAAAGAATGCAACGTGGTATATGCTCTTATCCCATTCGTCTATCTGCACTGGAATGTCGATGAGATTAGCGTCTTCACACCTGCATCCAACTCCCAACCCATTAGTCAAGAATGAATGGTAGAACTCAATAGAACAAAGATGGAAATGCATGGCAAACATGGATTACAAACCTGTGGTTTACAAATCGTGCCACGTTGCCAAACAAAGAGGAATCCAAGCACAACAGAGTGTTGTCATCAAGCTTGGCTTCAGTGGCCGAATCAGCATCCAACTGCATTGCAAAGCAATGACCAGGTGGGGCTACAAGACTTCTAAGTAGCATCTCCGCATTTGTCATGATCTCCCCAGCCATCTCAAAAACAAACGCACCTTTAGGAATGGGCCTACTTGCCCTGACCCCCCACCCAGTATGGCCTGTATGGAATATCTCTACTACATATTTCATCCCTTGTTGAAGAACACGATTACCACATTTACTGTGGCACTTACACCTCACACTACATTCTCTTATAAATTTGCGTGACACACGTCTTCCATACAAAGCACTGCACCCCACTTTAATAGTAGAAAAATAGGAACTACTTTTTCTCTTAGTACCGCTAGATTTGTGGACATTTTGACAGAGGAAACGGTCCTTCAGTATACCGCCCTCCTCATAGGCTATCTCTCCACCTGATGCCCTTCCACAGTCACAAGGAACATGACCCGTTAAACAATCATCAGTCCCACAATCACAACAGCTGCCAATCTTTGGTGAGAAAAGGCTCAAATTCAAGGAGGCCTTCTCATGAACCTTGCTCATGGGCATATATCGGAAGGGCAGCATATAAACATTTGGATCACAAACTGGAATAGGGATAGCCTCCATCCCCCTTGACAAATCTTGAGGATCATACCAAAGCACAGCCTGGTATGTTTTACAATCCAGAAAAAGAAACCCATAAGCTTACAATCCCACAAGAACACTGAATTAGCACCATAACTGAAACTATGATCTACAAACCTACATCCACCTACATGACAAATCCATGAACACCCACCTCAATACAACAATAGAAAATAAATATGAGAGAGCATGAATACCCCCTGTTTTTGTTTCAGGAGCCTCGTTGCCAGAGGCGATATACAAACTATGACTATATTAAACTACATATCATCAAGCTAAGTCTTCAGTTACAATTTCGACGCTTCTTTTTCTTCTTTACCTGTGCAGTACTTTGAAGCTTCTCTCGTGACCTTGTGGTCACTCTACTTGGTGGAGATGTCGACTTCAATGGGGCCGTAGTCCCTTCCCTTTCCCGATGACCAACTTCAATGTTGGCCTCCTCACCGGTCTCAACACCCTGCACTGTAACCATCTCAGTGAGGGCAGTTAGAGTGGTGGCATCGGCATTGTACAAATTCTCTGGAGACGTGGGAAACTCTTCCTCTTCCTTTTGAAGTTCAGGGCTCTTCTTGCGTTTCTTTGATCCACTAGAACGGCCCTTCTTCTCAATCACCTTGTCGCCTTGCCCCATCTCCACGTCTTCTGTCTTCTTCTTGTCCTGCACCTCCTCCACCTTCCCCACGTCCTGCAGTGATTCCTCTCGCCCAGACCCTCCACCCTCTGAACCAGCCCCACGTCCTGCCAAACAATCTGAACCGGTAACCTCTTCTACAATCAGAGGAGGCGGATCACGTCCCACCAAACAATATGAACCAGGAACCTCTTCTACAATCAGAGGAGGCGGATCAGGTACTTGAACCTTTTCCCTGCATTGGACCCGAAATGTGTCCATCTGTGCAGCGCTCTCTTGCACCTCCACTACTGCTGAATGTTTGACCTCAGTGTTGGCAATCTCTTTTGCGTGGTCCTTTGGAGTTGCTTTTGATTGCACCAAATTTTCTGGACTCACCGCCCTCTGTGCTACCGTAAGCTGGATAGGCAATTTTGGACCGTCTTCACCACAATCCTCTCCAGCCACCTTAGTCTTTAGCGGCTCCGCTTGGCTCTTCGGCGCCCCCTTTGCATGACAAGACTTCGCAGCTTCCAAACTTATAGCATTCTGTTCTACTGCACCCTCATCATCAGAACCTTCACACTCCTTGGAATCCCCAGACTTCTGACGTCCAGAACTAGCTTCCTCGGAATTAGAGAGAGAAGTTCCAGAGCTTTCTGGCAAATTATTCACCACTTTCACCACTGCAGTGTGGTCCTCACCGCTTGATGTCTCGTCTCCACTCAACAGCTCAGGCTCTTCGCCCTTCCCTTGCACCCCATCGGCCTCTAAGCATTCAAATGAAATCTCTTCCGGCCTAGGTGGTTTAGGATTTTTTTTTCTCTGCCTCTGAACATCTCTTTGGGAAATCATGCCCTTCCCTCTGCCATCCAAAGGCTCTGATCCTTCAACCTCAGAGATTACCGGTCCACGGATGCCACCAAAATTTAGTGACCACACTGCTTGACTGGCGTCACCTTCAGTAAAACTCGCTGGGGAGGTCCTTGATGGAGGGTGAACAAACTTCTGGTCCGACGACAAGCCTGAAACCCAGAGCTCTCCACAGAAAATTGCTTAGTTATGTACTTAATGATACACGAATAAGTACTTCTAGTACTGAAATGCAAATATTTTTTGACGGGTGCAAACATCAGTAGAAGTAATACTGAACAATTGTACTTCTAACGCTGATAAACAATACCATTAGTACATTAACTGAAGAGATCACAGAAATAAAAGTCTTACTTGAAAGTATACAAAGCGGAAAAAATCAGAGTGATTGTACATCGAGTATAGATTACACTTGGAGTATATGAAGGAAAGTATCTATGAATTTGTGAACATGAAAAACAAGAAATCTAATTACCCCACATATACTCCTGCATGTACTTCCAGTACTTAGAGTTCGCTTTCTTAAAACATTCCAGGTACTGAAGACGTCCTAATCTGACGTTGTAGACTATGAGTACTTTGGAGGTTGCAAAGAAATACAGTGAGGAGTACTAAGTGTTCCACCAAGTTTGTACATGGAGCATTTCTAGAGTTTTATGAGTATATTGCATGCACATTCAAAATTTCAACAAACATAGACATTAATATCGTAGACATTACAAGTATAGAATTGTACCTAGCGGACAGAATGAAGCAAGACAAAACTTTGACAATTGAACTTTTCTACTAATTTCAAGAGAGACAAATACCTCAAACTGGAAGTAAACACAGTTTATATACTAAGCGTGCTACTGAAATGTATAGTAAGGATACCTTAAATTGTGAAGTGAAGACTTGCCGTACTTATGGTATACTTGGATTCATTCATATGTAAGGGATAGAACCAGACATGTAGGTAGTTATAAATTAGCAAGAACAAATAGACTCCACAATGGAAAACTTACCAACAGTAGGACAGGTTCCTTTTGCCTCCTCCATCCTCAATTGGAGTATTTTTTTTTGCTCCTCCGCACATCCAAGCATCGAAGCCTTCTGAAGCATCTCAGCGCTTGGCTCACTCCAGCCAAAACTCCTATACCACTCTGGGTGCGATAGAATCTGGCATCCCTTAGCAATACAGGCACCTCCATGCACAAATACAACCGATGCACAAAATGGATGGTACAAGTGCCTACAAGATGATACAATAATGTCATTGTTTGGAAATGGAAATTTACACAAAGAACAAGTGGAAACCTCCAGTAATCCACCCCCATCTAACTTATCGGCACCCTTCTCCTCTGTGTACACTAGAGGTCGTGGCCAGAAGGTCCCCAAACTTTTCCCCTTCCGTATGTGGATCACCTCGTTCTTCAATGCTTCATATTGTAGGCGGTGAGCCTCAATTCCATGTGCCATGTTGGCGACCGTCGACTCTGCCACTTGAAGCTCTAAACCGAGGGCCACAAGTTTAGACTGCTCATCAGCCAGTTGCTCCATAATGCCTTCCATCTGATTTTTTCTCGGTCCACGTCAACTCCCTCACCCACCATGGCATCGATCTTCAACGACTTCTCCACCTTCTGCTTCTCGTAGCTCGCCACAAGACACTCCGACTGCTCCACCTTCAACTTACAGCGATCCCTCCTCTCCAGAGCCGCCTTATCCAGCACTTTATCGGCCTTCACCTTTGCCGATATGACTTCCATCAACTCTTGTATCTCCTGTGCCCTCTCCTTCACCGAATCTGCACAATTTCAAAGTCGCTCAAAACTGAAACGTGTATCCAATGCGTAGGCTGATGCATTTCGATAAAGACTGCAACTATTCACAATTTGTGCCACCAGCAGTATTGGACCCTAAGTCCATTGAAAAACATGAGCCACATCTGTACAGTCAAGGGAGACACATTACCCTACACTAAAGAGTGGGAAAAACAGGCATTGAAGAAAACAAAATGACAGCAAGCAAAAGTCTACCTTCTGTCCAGCATCGTCCTCGGTGCATATTTCCTGTGTCACCTTCAACAAAAACCCCGGAGGCCATTCCAGACTCGAAGGCACCACCGCAATCCCCTGTTTCACCAAGCCTTGACTTTGTCCTCCCCTCCTCCCCCATTCTACCTCCAACAAGTGCATTGTTTCCTCCCTCCCCTGGCTCCACTTTTATCTTCTGCCACTCTCTACCACGAACTTGTAGAGGCTTATCCCCCTCAAGCGTCTTCCTCAACGCCCGTAACTTTTGAACGGCTTGCTCGTACCGATTCACCTGTCTCTTGTTAGTGTCAGCGCCAAAGGCGCACCAATCCACCTTTCCTTTCCCCTCCTTGAACTCCACTGCAATACCCTCAGCGAAATGAATCTTCAGATATGGAGGGATCTCAGTCGGTGTATGTTGATAGAGAATTGGATGTAGGTACTTTACTCTCTTCACCACGTTAGGGTCATTGCACAGTGCCCATCCGTATCCTTGTCGACCACCTTCCCCGTACGGTTCACCAAAAGTTTCGTGTAAAAGTGCAGTGGACACTCGACCTTTACGAAAGTGGTGTGGGTTCTCTCCTGCACTCGCAAGCTTGGGGTACAGATGTTGGAAGTCTACTCTAGACAAAGGACGTGGTGGCTGCTTCAGCCTTGCAATCTCGGCATCCACGTCCTCGATCTTCTGGAACAGCGGCTTAGTCGTCTTCCTCGGCACTGAACGTTTCTTCCTTGCGCCTACATCTTCAGACTTCGTGCTCTCCTCCTCCAGATTGTCACGATGAATCGGTCGTGGCTTTCTTCCGCTGTGAGTACTGCCGGAGCGCCCACCTGCAGATCGCTCCATTACAGGTTTTTTGCCCTCCTTCGAAGAGAATGCCAAATAATTTCGCAGCCTCACTCTCACAGCGTTGCAAAATCCCTAAACCCTGGAGAAGCCGTAACCACCCTGTGACGCGCTCCCCCAATTGTCCCACGTTTCACGGAAGTGAACAACAAAGTTTCTAGACAGGCCGTTGTCCTGATGGAAATGCTTCCATCATGTACATATACGTATATTAACTAGATTTGTTTGGATTTCAATAAATGAAGAGTTGAGACAAAAGGGGTTGGTCGTGGTGAGAACCACGGTTTGATGGCAACGGAGCATCCATTAATATACGGGTGCTACACCGTCTTGTCACATGCACAGCTCAGGGGGGTAAATAGCGGGTAGGCTGGTCCAATTTCCTGCCTCACTAGCGTGCCAAGCCGTGAGCCGCCGAACCGCTTGACGAGTCCGACTGGTTTCGAACCCGGACCGGCGGGCGGCCAAAGACCACCGCTTCTCCAGCCAACCAAGTTCACGACTTGGCGACTGAAGATAAGCATTCAACGCTTTTATATGCCCGTGAGGGCACGTAGCTTCCTCATGTGGTATTTATTTTATGTTTGTTCATTTTATTTTATTTATCTAGTTGTTTGAAAGGCTCATGTATTTTGCCTTTCATTGAAATAAATTATTAAGGATTTAGGTGGATTCGGGGAAAGTGAAAGAAAAGGAGGATAGGTATCTTTGGTGGGATAGTGGGGCTAGGTGTATGGGCTGATGTGCTCCACTCCCTTACCTAAGAAAGGGGAAAAGTAGAGAAAAAGATGCTTAGTGTGTGTTAGAAGTTGTGTGAAGAAGTTTGGAGAGAAAGGGAGAGAAAAACCGGGACTTTGGAGGGAGATATCTCTCTGTGTATGAATCCTTTTGTAATTAAATTTGGAGGAGTTGTTCCTTGTGAAATTGTCTTTCCAAAATGAGTTTGCAAGCTTGATTTGGAGTTAGGATGCAAAAGTTATGAATGCTTGAATTTGTGAAGATCCAAAGCCATTTACAAAAAAAAGGCAGAGACTTCGACAAGCCATAGATAACATTCAATCTATCATTTTGCAAAGAAATTTGGAGAGTGTGTTTATCATTGTCTTAGCTTTCTAAAAAGTTATTAAACTTGAGATTTGGAGCTTTGAAGAGGAAGTTATGGAGGTGTGAAGGTTTGGAGATTGGCTGCCCTTTTGTTGATACAAGGCCGAAACTTTGAGGAGCCACAACTTTTGGTCAGTTTGAAGTTTTCTTTTGAGTTTTTTAGGAGTGATAGATTGTTAGTTTAGCTCTTCAAATTGCTATCACTCAAGTTATTTGGAGGCTTATTGAAGGAGTTATGGTGTGTAGAAGTTCAGAAGTTGGGTGCTCTCTTGAAATTGGAGACCCAAACTTTGACTGACTATAATTTACGGACAGAGTCTTAGTTTGTAATGAAATTTTTGTGAGTTGTGCTCAGTTGAATTAGCTTTTTAGATTGATATCACACTTCTATATGAGAGTTGTACAACAAAAATTATAGAGGAACAAAGAGATAGTGGTTAGTTGTTAAAGAAGAAGAAGAGTTTCTACTTTGAACTCACATAACTCTTGGACAGTAGTTTAGAATGAGTTAAAAAATTTGGACATATGTTAGATTGTTAAAAAGGCTTTTCAAAATGCTATTATACTTAGCATTTGAAGTTGTGAGCCATCTGTGGCACTAGTTTGAAGGTCGCAGCCTTTGTGAAACTTGTTACTTGAAGGTTTCCCATTGTTTTTCTTAAAACATGAAGACTTGAAGACTTGAAGACTTGAAGACATGAAGACATGAAGATTTAAAGAGGAATGTTTTGGGGTTTTTTTATATGTATGTGTGGGATGTGGCTTTGTTATTCCTAGCCGGATTTAGAGGCTTGTTGTCATTTTATTTCAATTCTGTTTTGTAAACATCGTTGCGGGCAGTCTGGGTTAAACTATGACTCAACCCCATTTATTGTTGTGGTGACGAAGTGGGATTGATCACCCACACGGTCGAGACTTGCTCTGTTTTCACGGTCTGGAGTTTTGACCAGCAGACCGTGAATTTGAAAGTTTAGGATCCATATTCACCGACGGTATCTCGTGGTATGCCGTCGGGTCTACCCGTCCCGTATCCCGTGGTTTCTTATCCCTACCTTGACCCGTGAGCCAACCTAGAGCCAAAACAGGATAGGCCAACGTGAAGCAGTTCCGTGGCAGAGTAGAAGATTCAACAATCAAGTTTGAAGACCCTACGTGACTATCACTTGTCTTCCGTTAATCTTTAAGCCAGTTTTTAGTCGCAGCCAAGATCCCCGAGATTTCCCAAAGGGCGCTCCTCTCTACGCGACATTTGGTGCTTCCACTGAGAGAGCTTTGGGGCGACTGTTGCGGTTGGATATGGGAGACACTGGAGAGGTTTCCGACCCTGGTACAGGAGGTACCGGTGGAGCTGAGTTTGCTGGAGAGGTTCCCAACGCCAATACAAGAAGTGTTGGTGGACCTCAGTTGCCAATGGAAGATCTCCTAGGAGCATTGACCATATTCATGGAGTAGCATCGAGCAAACCAAGGTGGACAAGTTGCCACTAAGGCATTGAAGGCTGTTGTTGTGAAGATAGGCAGATTTGACTGCAAGAACATATCTAAGTTCTTGCGAGCCTACGTTTGTGAGATGGAGGTGCATCAAGTCGCTCAAAATCGAATGATGGAGATTTTTGACATGGCAGTTGTGCCTGACATTCGTAACCGTGTACGCGAAATCCGCGATGGAGTTATCACATGGGCTACTTTTGCTGAGCGGCTACGAGATGAATATTTTGATGAAGACACGGAGAGGATGACCAAGAGGTCTTTCTTAGAATGGGTGGAACGACGGCCAGGAGACAACATGGGTCCTCATGAGCTGCTGAAAGACTTCGAGAAGAAATTTGCTCAATTACCCATGATAGAGTGACGTCTCCTAAATACTAGGAAGGCAGAGCTCTTCCTTCAAGCAGCTGATGCTGCACTAGGGGACAGACTTCTCTTACTTCTTGGAGATCGTACCACGGAAGGTGGTTTTACCAACGATTGGAGGAGGGTGGAAGAGACGGTGACTTTGTTGGCCAAACAACAGCGTGTGAGGTCAAGAGGCCTTGGAGCAAGAGTGGATATCGATCCAATTCAAGCTCCAAGGAGTCCCAAGATATCTTTTGCCCCAACATCCTCGACAATTCCAGGGTCCATCCTAAAGACTACTAAAAACAACGAAGAAAATGCCCTTGAGGAACTTATCAAAGGTTTCAAAGAAATGAGGGTGGAGATGACCGAATTGAGGAAATCTCAAGCATCTAGTTCTTCTTCTCAACCATCTGATGGTGGGAGGACACTTCCATGGAGATGCATATTCTGTGACAAGAGTGAGCAAGATGGCAAGCATCGCCTTCGAGATTGTACGGAGTGTGACAATGCCTTGAAGGATGGCATCGTCATATTCATTGATGGCAAGCTCCATGATGCATCCACAAAGATGCCATTGAAGACCAACTTTGGAAGAGGAGGGATGAAGAAGCTCGTGGAAGAGAAGATGGGACGATCTAGTTCCATACGTGTGCACAAGGCTGAGTCATACCACATTGAGGTGGAGTAGCACTTGATTGGAGCCTCACCTGCTGAGACTAGCACGTTGATGAAGCGAGGAGCGCAAGCCATCAGAAATATAACTGGATGGGAGGATCCAGTTGATGCAAGGAGCATCAAAGCATTTTTGGAAAAAGATCAAGCAGATGATGACCACTATGAGACCTCAGTTGAAGAGAAGCGTGGGAAAATTGAGGCAGAGGATAGTGAAGAGCCTTCATCTAAAAAGAGGGCTCAAGTACAAAATGATCCTGCGAAAGAGTTGAGGCGTAGAGTTCCGACGCGCTCAAAGACACAAAGTCCCAGCTTTGAACACCCTGGGGATGCTTCGCTTCCTGACAAAGACTGGGGACAATCTAGCGGCAACAAAAAGGTCCATGAGAAAGAAGACTCTAGCAAGCCAAAGGGAAAGAGTCCTGCTTATAAGCTCCAGTCGGACATTGAAACTTCCATTGATATGAAGGGAGTATTAGAGGAGAGGATCTTGGACGCCAAGATCGAATTCATCCTAAGGGAAGCTCTTGGCATAGCCAAGAAGGACTTCCATGAACTGATCATCGACATCATTAAGCGAAAGCGACAGATGACAGGGGAGTCCGTGATGGTGAATGCTTTGGACACTCATATAACTACAGATGAAGAGAACGAGATTGGCGAAGTGTTTGCTATGATGAGTGACCCTGCGGCTCAAGATAACAAAGTTACAGGCACAGAAATGGCAAGAGAAGAACTAGAGAGGGTGCACCGCTCAAGAGCAAATGCTAAGCCCTCTGAAATTCAAGAAGAGGAAGAGATGAAAATTGATGGAGTAAAGATTGAGACAGTTGATGATGAAATAGCAAAGGTTGAAGTTAAGACCTTTGAGTTCAGCTGTGATCATTCCATCGGTGGAATTTATGATGTCCAGCCAGAATTTCACCAACCCTTCTGGGCTAGAGCTACCACTAAGACTAGAGTGAAGCTTGGTGGATTAGATGAGCCTGTTTTGGCTCTTGTTGATCATGGTTCAGAGATCAACATTATATCTCGCAAGGTCTATGAGAAGGGCAAATGGCCAATCGACACAGACCATGGCTGGGTGATGAGGGCAGCAAATAGTGGGCGTACTCAACTGTAACTATGGAGCTTGCCCTTCAGTGCCAGCAAAGATTGGAGATGTGGAGGTTGAACAAAACTTCTTTGTTCAAAATTCTGGAGCATACTCAGTGCTCTTAGGCCAACCTTTCATCACCGCTTCACGAATGGAGACCAAAGTGTTGGATGATGGATCTCACTACGCTCGAATTCGGAGTATTGATGGGAAGAAATCAGTGCAGTTCTTGACTGTGAAATCTGACAATGAGAGGCATCGAATGCAACTCAGAGAAGTCCCTCTATCAACTTCTCTAAACTTTCCGGATTTCTAGAGGGCACGCGTGGGATGTGGGGAGCCACGGGTGCCAAGGGAATTGAGACTGCAAGATTCCCCAATGTACATACCGATTTCAAGCGTGAAATTTTAAGCGTGACAAAGTGTGGATTTGTGAGTTTTACGGATGCCGAAGACTTGGACCCTATACATAGAAGGTTTATCAAAAAGATGGAGAAAAAACTAAAAAAGATGAAGATTCTAGAAGAAGAAGAAAGCATTTCTGGTGTTTACGAAGAGAATGGTATGCCAGATGATATTTTGCAAACTTTGCAAGATTTGAAGACAAATGAAGAAGCAGAGAAGACTACTCATTGTCTTATCAATGTCCATACAGCTGCAATGCATCATGAGATTTCTACGGCAATGGCAAAGCTGAGTTATTCCAATATTGATGAATACAGACAAGAAGCTTCAGTTCATACAAAGTACAAGACTGTGGCTAAAAAAGTGAAGCCGGTGGCTACTCAGCTACCATTTGACACTGATGATCACATCAAACAAGCTGAGAAAGAGCCAAGTTTGAGAGAGTCAAGAAGGATTGGACACAAGTTCACAAAAGAGACTCTATCTAACCTGAAGATTGGTGGAGATGATTTCTTGACTGAACCGGAGAAGAAGAAGTTTCGAGACATGCTTTCGATGTATGGAAAGGCTTTTGCTTCTTCATCAGATGAGATTGGATGTGTGCAACCAAGTGTTGTGGCACCAATGGTTGTATTCACGGTACCACATATACCGTGGGATTTGAAGCCTATACCTGTGCCTAGAGCTTTGCTTCCAAAGTTAGTAGAGTTGCTGAAAGAAAAGACGCGCATGGGCATACTTGAGCCTTCAATGGCTCCATATTCAAACCGATGGTTTACCGTGCCAAAGAAGTCAGGAGCATTGAGGTTCATTCAAGATATGCAACCTGCCAACAAAGTGACAATTAGAAACAAAGGATCAGGTCCTATTGTTGATGAAGTGGCAGAAGCATTTGCTGGACATGCAATCTACTCCATTGGAGATTTATACTCTGGTTATGATCAATTCCAACTAGTTGCTGAAAGCAGGGATTTGACAACCATGAAGACTCCTCTTGGATTGATGCGGATGTGCACATTGCCTCAGGGCGCTACCAATTCAGTGGCACATATGCAAAGCGCTATGAATCAAATCCTAAGAGACTTTGTGCCTGAAAAAACCATACTTTTTGTGGACGATATTCCAATAAAAGGATGCGAGGAGAATCAAAGAGACTTAACACTGCAAAGTGATGGTTGTCGAACTTTTGTGAGCAACCATATCAATGATGTGGCCCAAATCTTGAGCAGACTTGAAGAGATGAATTTGACTCTATCAATTGATAAGTCAAAATTTGGGGTGAATGAAATTCTGGTGGTTGGACACTTGTGTGGTTCTTATGGAAGAAAACCTAACCCTGAAAAGGTGGATGCTATTGGAAGGATAAAAGCCTGTAGCAATATTACTGAAGTGAGAAGGTTTCTTGGAGCCTGTGTCTTTTATCACATATGGATTCCTCATTTTGCCCATATATCGGAGCCTCTATACAAACTATTGCGTAAGAGGACCAAATTCTCTTGGAAGAACGAGCAAAGCGTGGCTATGGAAGAATTGAAGAGGATTTTGGAATCACCACCAGTTTTTAAGCAAGTGAACTATGATTGCAAGAGACCGGTGATAGTGACTGTTGACACAAGTCCAATTGCCATAGGATGGGCTATTGGACAAGATGATGAGGAAGGAAGGAGATTTGCTATCCGATTTGGAGCAAGGATTTTGACAGAGCGTCAGAGGGCATATCCACAAGTGAAGAGAGAACTATGGGGAGCTCTTACAGCTTTAAAGGCAGACAGAAATTACCTGATTGGAGCAGAGGTGATATTAGAGACAGACTGCTTGCCTTTGCTGGGGATGATAGCAAATTGTTCTACACCAGACATTGCGATGCTTCGATGGATAGCCTACATCAAATCTTTGAACCCGGTTCTAATTCACATTGAAGGCAAAAAGAATTCTGTTGCCGATATGTTGTCTAGAGCAAGGTATTTCAATGAAGAAGAGATGACAGGGCAGGAAGATGTTGAAGATTTATTGCATGGAGGTTATGTGGTGAGGATAGATGCTGAGAATTCATCAATCGATGTTTTGCCTTTCACAGCTGAGCACTATGAAGGAAGATTAAAAGACATTGGACTCTATTTGAGCACAATGAAACGGCTAGAAGGCTGGGCGGATAAAACATTCAAAGACATCAGACAGCAGTCCTATGGATATCTTTTGAAAGAAGGACTTCTATGGAAGAGGGCAAAAAGAGTTGGTGAAGTACCATTGAGAGTGGTGGGGAATTTTGAGACCAAGGTTGAAGTTCTAAAAGAATTTCATAACACACCTTGGGCCGGTCATAGAGGTGTTTGGGCCACTTATACAAAAATCAAGGAGAGATACTGGTGGAAGGGGCTATACAAAGATGTTGAAGAGTTTGTGGCTTCTTGTGTAGTGTGTCAACTACAATCCAAGGTGCGGCACAGAGACGAGCTACATCCAACTTATCCTTTAGCAATCCATTTCCAATGGATGATTGATTTAGTTGCCATGCCAAATGCAATATGGGGAATGAAGTACCTTGTCTTGGCACGAGAAGAGCTCTCAAACTTTGTTGAGGGAAGAGCTTTAAGGACCAAGGCAACAGAGAATGTATGCCGGTTTATACTTGAAGACATCTTCAGTCGTTATGGTAGCATTGGCCGGATGAGAGCTGATAGAGGAGAGTTGAATGCTACTGAAGCCAAAGAGTTCTTCAAACGTTATGGTGTGCAGTTGAAACTGACAACCGCTTACAATCCTGAGGCAAACGGCAAGATTGAGAGGGGACATCCTCCAATTATTCATGCTTTAGTCAAAGCATGTAAAGGCAAGCCTAGTATGTGGCCAAAATTATTACCGTTTGCTTTGTGGGCCGATAGAACTACACACAGTATGGTTACCGGTTACATGCCTGTGGAACTTATGCATGGGCAAAAACCGATTCTACCGGCGGAGGAAGATATCCTCACATGGGTGTTTCTTTCATGGGAGGACGGTATAAGCAGAGAAAGGCTATTGGAACTTCGCATTGAACAACTTGGGAGATTGCTAGAGAACCTTGAGATTGCATTGGAGAAAATGAAGGCATCAAGACTCAACAACAAAGAGCGGTTTGATAAGACACACCGATTGAGGATGAAGAAGATTAGAGAGGGTGACTGGGTCCTTGTGTTTGATAGCACATTGGAGCATCAACACAGTACAGTGCGAAAATTTGCAAGAAGATGGTTTGGGCCCTATGTAGTGATTGAAGTGCATACCAATGGCACATATTCACTTCGGGAATTGGATGGAACTTCTCTACGCGTGCCTATAGCTGGAAAGCGAAGCAAAGCTTTTAGACGCAGTGGAAAATTTCATCATGAAGATCTTGAAGAGATTTTCAATCTACGAGACATAGATCAACAAATTGAAAAAAATGATCAAAATTTGGAGGATGCAGTTGAAGACAACCAAGATAATGAGGACAAGCAAATTTGGCACATACCGGAGGATGTACAGGTTTAGAGAGGGTGCATGTCCTGATGAAAATGCTTCCATCATGTACATATACGTATATTAACTAGATTTGTTTGGATTTCAATAAATGAAGAGTTGAGACAAAAGGGGTTGGTCGTGGTGAGAACCACGGTTTGATGGCAACGGAGCATCCATTAATATACGGGTGCTACACCATCTTGTCACATGCACAGCTCAGGGGGGTAAATAGCGGGTAGGCTGGTCCAATTTCCTGCCTCACTAGCGTGCCAAGCCGTGAGCCGCCGAACCGCTTGACGAGTCCGACTGGTTTCGAACCCGAACCGGCGGGCGGCCAAAGACCACCGCTTCTCCAGCCAACCAAGTTCACGACTTGGCGACTGAAGATAAGCATTCAACGCTTTTATATGCCCGTGAGGGCACGTAGCTTCCTCATGTGGTATTTATTTTATGTTTGTTCATTTTATTTTATTTATCTAGTTGTTTGAAAGGCTCATGTATTTTGCCTTTCATTGAAATAAATTATTAAGGATTTAGGTGGATTCGGGGAAAGTGAAAGAAAAGGAGGATAGGTATCTTTGGTGGGATAGTGGGGCTAGGTGTATGGGCTGATGTGCTCCACTCCCTTACCTAAGAAAGGGGAAAAGTAGAGAAAAAGATGCTTAGTGTGTGTTAGAAGTTGTGTGAAGAAGTTTGGAGAGAAAGGGAGAGAAAAACCGGGACTTTGGAGGGAGATATCTCTCTGTGTATGAATCCTTTTGTAATTAAATTTGGAGGAGTTGTTCCTTGTGAAATTGTCTTTCCAAAATGAGTTTGCAAGCTTGATTTGGAGTTAGGATGCAAAAGTTATGAATGCTTGAATTTGTGAAGATCCAAAGCCATTTACAAAAAAAAGGCAGAGACTTCGACAAGCCATAGATAACATTCAATCTATCATTTTGCAAAGAAATTTGGAGAGTGTGTTTATCATTGTCTTAGCTTTCTAAAAAGTTATTAAACTTGAGATTTGGAGCTTTGAAGAGGAAGTTATGGAGGTGTGAAGGTTTGGAGATTGGCTGCCCTTTTGTTGATACAAGGCCGAAACTTTGAGGAGCCACAACTTTTGGTCAGTTTGAAGTTTTCTTTTGAGTTTTTTAGGAGTGATAGATTGTTAGTTTAGCTCTTCAAATTGCTATCACTCAAGTTATTTGGAGGCTTATTGAAGGAGTTATGGTGTGTAGAAGTTCAGAAGTTGGGTGCTCTCTTGAAATTGGAGACCCAAACTTTGACTGACTATAATTTACGGACAGAGTCTTAGTTTGTAATGAAATTTTTGTGAGTTGTGCTCAGTTGAATTAGCTTTTTAGATTGATATCACACTTCTATATGAGAGTTGTACAACAAAAATTATAGAGGAACAAAGAGATAGTGGTTAGTTGTTAAAGAAGAAGAAGAGTTTCTACTTTGAACTCACATAACTCTTGGACAGTAGTTTAGAATGAGTTAAAAAATTTGGACATATGTTAGATTGTTAAAAAGGCTTTTCAAAATGCTATTATACTTAGCATTTGAAGTTGTGAGCCATCTGTGGCACTAGTTTGAAGGTCGCAGCCTTTGTGAAACTTGTTACTTGAAGGTTTCCCATTGTTTTTCTTAAAACATGAAGACTTGAAGACTTGAAGACTTGAAGACATGAAGACATGAAGATTTAAAGAGGAATGTTTTGGGGTTTTTTTATATGTATGTGTGGGATGTGGCTTTGTTATTCCTAGCCGGATTTAGAGGCTTGTTGTCATTTTATTTCAATTCTGTTTTGTAAACATCGTTGCGGGCAGTCTGGGTTAAACTATGACTCAACCCCATTTATTGTTGTGGTGACGAAGTGGGATTGATCACCCACACGGTCGAGACTTGCTCTGTTTTCACGGTCTGGAGTTTTGACCAGCAGACCGTGAATTTGAAAGTTTAGGATCCATATTCACCGACGGTATCTCGTGGTATGCCGTCGGGTCTACCCGTCCCGTATCCCGTGGTTTCTTATCCCTACCTTGACCCGTGAGCCAACCTAGAGCCAAAACAGGATAGGCCAACGTGAAGCAGTTCCGTGGCAGAGTAGAAGATTCAACAATCAAGTTTGAAGACCCTACGTGACTATCACTTGTCTTCCGTTAATCTTTAAGCCAGTTTTTAGTCGCAGCCAAGATCCCCGAGATTTCCCAAAGCGCGCTTCTCTCTACCCGACACCGTGGCCTCCCTCTCCTAAACTCGCAAGAATCAACCGCATTTGAGCCTAAACAGACAGCATTGTTCTCACCCTCTAAGGGCGCCTAGGAAGCTACAACGTTGGTCCTCTCACAGAATGCGAACTCTGCATGAACACCCTAAACCCAGAAGTGTACTCTCTCTGTACAATCTCCATGTCGACCCTCAACTCAATGAATCCTCTCCGCTTGAATCTAAACCGCCTACGAGAAAGCAAATGCAGGCGCCATCGACTTCGATCAAGCGCTCAAACAGTGAGCATTCGAGAAGTGCGATACAAGCTACGGATTCAGCAGCAGCGCGCCAGCGAGAGGGGAAAGAGCAACTGCCAAAAAAGCAGCTGAGTCTGGCACTCGATTCCCCAAGACGAGGAAGACGACGACCGGTGACCACCAATTGGCGATGGTCAGTGACTGGTGGTCACCGGTGAATAACAAAGTCCTTACAGTCACCACTCAGAGGGGTGACCAGAACCCATGATCATCGGTTGCCTCTTACATGATGTAACATGTGTCATGTAGATGACCGGCTCAGTAGGTGGACAGAGGAAGTGCACCCTAAACCCTAAAACATCTAGGTCGCGCCAAAATAATAATTGCACCCTAGAGTGCCCCATCTAGGTCATATTAAAAAATCTTAAACCCTAAAATGAAACTTAGTAGTCGCGTTAATAATAATGATACCCTAAACGAAAAACTTTTGATCGCGTTAAAATAAATGACAACCAAATTCTAAAACTGTAAGTCGCTTGAAAATAAACCGGATTTAAGGTCTTGCACACTTCAAAATCAAATACTGGTACATTTATATACTAAATACAATCTTAGAATGAGGTAGGTTGGTAGCACCTTAGAGGGTAGAAATGCACGACTAAACCTTATATCCCAAACTTTTAGAAAATTTTGGCATAGATAGATTCACGAAAACAATAATTAAATTTGAAGTGTTGGACTCATAGAAAATTATAGAAGATTTATGACCTAGTAACAAATGAAAATTTCTAAGTTGTCCATTATATTGAAAATTTGTACTTGAATAATGTATCCAGTTTTCTTATTTTCTATTTCATTAATCGCATTAGAGTACCCCATAAATATTGAATTATGTACAACTTTATAGAAAAGTAAATTACACAAGCCTACAAAGACATAAAAATTGAATGTCAACAATAATCATGATATAATTAAACACAAGTGCGCATCCGAGAAAATGCCATACAATTTCTTGAAGATTAAACCTGAACTTAAAATATACTTGCATTTGATTTGATCCACATTCGTAATTGATGAAGAATAGAATATGAAAGTATATACGCGTAAAATTGTAATTGTCATAACACAACAGACATCTTTAAATTAAATCAAACCCTATTTCTAATACATGTTGTAAGGCCTACAATTTATTTAGAATATATCCTCGTTTGAATTAAGTGTGTGCAATTGATTAGAAATAAAATATTTGAGAATGTGCACACATAAATATAGAAAACTGTACACTTAATTATATACCTTGGGACAAAATCCATTACTATTTTTTGAACATTCTAGCCCCCTTAAAATATAATTGCATTTGATTTACATGTGTAATTCATTAGAAATAGAATCTAAGAACACTCATACGTGAAAACATAATTGTCATAATAAAATTGAATATGGTCCTTTTAGTTAGAGTAAATCCAATATTGCTTTTTAAAACTTTTTTATTCCGTGACTTGGAACATACCCTTTTAATTTGATGTACGTGCATAATTCACTAGAAATAGAATGAGGGAGTATGTGTCTGTAAAAATATAATTATAATATTATCACTAAACATGTGCACCACTAGATCAAATGTGCCATACTATTTTTATTACATTTTAGGTCCGTGTAGAGTATAGTTGTATTTGATTTACAATCATTTATTTGATTTACAATCATTTATTTGATTAGCAATAGAGTTTAAGAATATGCACACATAAAAAAGAATTGTGACTACAATTATACCAAAACCTTTGGACTAATTCCAAAAAGTGTTGGATTTTTGTACATTTTAGACTCAAGCAAAATATATTTGCATTTTGATTTTGGTGCCCAATTGATTAGAATTAGAATATCAATAACATTATTTATAAGTGCAAATAGAATTGTAATAACATAACGAACATCCAATAGCGATTGGGATCTAAAGCACAAGCTACTATAAGAGGACTTATCGAGGATGATTCTAATACCAAGAACTCAAGTAGTAATTGACTACCACAACTTGTTGTAAGGTAGGCACACCCATTCCCACTCATCACCCAATTCCGTCCTCATGTACCAATGATGTTCATTCTAGAAAGAAAATGTGCACCACTAGTACATGAGGTAAAAATTCTTAAAGGGACGGGAATGGGTGTGCTTACCTTAGTGGACATTTCCACTTGGGTTCCAGGTTTTGTACTTTATAGAATTTTTTGTTTCTCATTTTTTTTAATCAATTCCCATTTTTTGGAGGAAAAAAGTCCTCTTGATAGAATTTCTAATCCTCCAAGTTCTTTTTGTTGATTTCATATATTGCCACAATGTAGACGTATACATAATTTTGTGCATGATCAAACCCTGTCACTATGTGGCCCAAGTCAACTTTCCATGAAACATGTTTTAGAACTATTGGTTATTAAATGAAAAAGGAAACAAAGTTGTTTTCCATTTTTTTTAACCAATTCCTATTTTTTTGGAGGGAAATGTTTAAGTCCACTTGATAGAATTTTTAACTCTCCAAATTCTTTTTCTTGATTTCATTTATTCCCACATTTTACATTCCCTTGGACTAAATGCAACAACATTTGTCTTTATTAAAAAATGGACCCATGATTTAGAATATATACTTGTATTTAATTTACATGCATACTTGATTAGAAATAGAATGTAATAATATACACATGAATATAAAAAAAGAATTGTTACATTAACATTGAGTATATCATAGTCCAAATTGAATCCAACACTATTTCTTGGTATATTTTTTATCCATGACTTCAAATGTATTTGCACTTCATTTACGTTTGTAACAAGTGATTAGAAATAAAGTATAATAGTATTCATCCGTGAAAATAGGATAGTGATGACACTAAACATGAACACCCTTGGACTAAATGCAACACTATTTTACATAAAATGTCGACATGTAACATAGAATGTACCATCATATGATTTACGTGCCTCATTTAGTAGAAAAAAAATTTAAACAACGCCCTATAGACGCTAAAATCGCCATATACTGTGCGACACAATATTTATAGGATGATTTATTAGTAATTATTCTTCAAAAATATTGTCACAAATGTCATCCAAATATGATGAAAAATGGTTCAAAATAAACGAGACATTGTTCAAACACAAAAAATTCTCCAACTAATAAAATTTGTCTATAATCATTGAAAATAAATTATCTACACAAAATAGTGAAATTAGTTTGCCTTAACAATTAGGTTGCCTTATATCAAGAAAGTTACTTTACAAGTCATTAAAGTCAACAAATATTTCTAAAATATTTCCATTTGTACACATGGAGGTTCATGAGTCTCAATTACAACAATATCTAATTCAAAAGTAGTGTATTCTTGTACAATAACGGAAAATATTTATATAGTATCAAATGTCGATAAATTAGTGCGGGGCAACCTAATTTCACTATTTTGTATAAGCCCTTTGAGCCCAAATTACTTTCTTTGTCTTCAAAATAAAATTAGGGAATTATAAATGCACATTCGGACTCCTTCAAATACTATTTTTAATATTCATACTCCATCTTAGAATAGGCTTCGTTTTCATTTATAATGTTTTATGCAATTTTCATTTAAAAATATTATGCAATAGTATACACACATATATTATATATAAAAAATATATAAATATATAAATATATAAATAATAATAATTATTATTATTATTATTATTATTATATTTTTTTGGTGAATAAATTTTACATGAATTTCTGAAAATGTTCGAAATGAATTCTCATCTAATCATCATCTATAATAAAATTATAAATTTTGTGCAAAGCATAGCTTCCTAACCATAATCATGATTTTATACTGTTAAAGTTGGATGAGTTGGATGAATAGAGAATTTTTAAAGCAGATTTCATTCAAGCATGGGATGCCAACTAGGAAAATGAATGGAAAAGCTTCAGCGTGACAAATGAAGGGGGCTTTTTTTGGCCAGGTCATCAACTCTCATACTTATCGACGCCAGCTGCTAGGTCGCGACTGGTTAAATTTTTCAAAATTTCTGGCGGGTTTTCTTTTTGGGTCATGCCATGAATTCGCCAACTTCGGCACGGCAGCTGGCAAGCCGTCAGTGGCTCAAATTCAAAAAAAATTGGGCGGGTCATCGGAGGCCCAGCTGAATCCACGAAACCCTTACAAATTTAGACCAGTCAGCTAATCCAAGTAACCACTAGCTACCCATTTGGTTAATTTAAGCCGCTTGACCCAACAGCCCATGCTTTTCAATTAAATTAGTATAAACAACCTGTCGCTAAAGTTGCCTAATGTCAGAGAACCGCTTCCCCATTGGTGGATTCAAATTTCACCTTTGATTCCAACTATGTGGCAAAAAATAGAAACAATAACCAAAAATTAAGTACATACGAGTACTTACTGGTAGTCATAGTACTCAAATTTTTTGCCACAAGTATAGGGGGTCTAGCGTACTATCACCCTTGTTCTCACAATCCCATACTCAACATACTTCAAACTGAAACTCCACTTGCAGCACAACTGGTATCTGGACACCAACTTCTCTCCATAGTGCTTCAGAGATTGGAATACTATTGAAATGTGCACGTTGCTTCTCAATCTACATACTAGAACAAGATCAACAAGTTCCAGACTTTTGTGCAAAGGAAACTACAAAGCCAGCTCGTACTAAAACCAAAAATCTAAACATAGACAGCTCGTACTAAAACCAAAAATGTAAACAAGTACACAACAATTTATTTGATACAAAAATGACAATCAAACAAGGAGTCCCGAACAAGGAGTCCCGTTGTGAATGCAACAGAATTGAAAAGCAGCATTCACAACCTGCAATCTAAGAAAGCTCACCTTGTCTTTTTGAGGTCGTTCCAAGCGAAGTGGTCTTCTAATTACTGCGCCGTGGAGTGACTCTTCCAGAACAGTAGTTTAGACTGTTCTGAGGATTGGAACAGTTCACTTGCTGCATCAGATAGCTCCCCAAGTTATGGAATGGTACTCCTTGACAAATGGTCATTAAAAAACAAGCCCGCAACGGTTGAAGAGAAATTCAATATCTACTGCGTTTGAGAGGATGAGAGAACGCAGAACATTGCGTATAGTCATCAAACCTATGGTCCAAAACATACCTGAAACAATGAAGTGCAGGTCCTTTTCTTTGATCCACCCGACGACCCATCGAAAGATGGTTGTATCACTTAGATAAAAACTCATCCAATACATCCCTATCGTTGTCCTCTAGTGTATAAATATTAGTTCTACTATTGAATGTCAATGCTACAGTGCAAATCACACTGTCTATGTCGATCCATTGGGTGTCAGTAACATCGTACTTGAACTTGTTCCTTACCGGTGCATTTTTGAACCAGTTAAGCATTATTTGAAAGGCGGGTGCAGAACCTACCTTCTTACCTCCCACTGTAAGAGCCATAAGATCAATCGGGTTTCTGCACAAACCCCACTTAGTTCCAACTTTCCTCCGCATTTTTTGTACACGTCCTAGCCACCAAGTACCTACGTCCACCCCAGCAAACACTGGACTTGGGCTTCCTACTTTAGCAGATCCACGGTTTCTCTGCCGTGCACTTGTCACTGCTGAAGACTGGTTTAGGGTGGAAGATTGAACAAACAACACACCGCAATCAGTTTCCAAGCCAAGCAATGAGGTTGTTGCTGAATTTGCAGCTTGCAGGTAGTCTTCAGCGTTGTTGAAGTAGACACTATTCTTGATCCGAGTGAGACGGTCCTTAGATAGAAACGGATTACCATTCAAATCGGCCACCAAAGTTGACTTGTAAATTGCTTGACCCATGTACTCCACCACAGGCTCTACTTTGGGAGAAGCGGTGCTCGAATTAGTAGCTCCAGGCTGGCTTGGCTCCGCGTGATCCAGCATTTGTGATATTGCATCTCTGCATTCTTCCTCAGCCACTCTGAGATCTTCGTGTACACATGAGATTTCATCATCCTGTGCACTCAACTCGGTGTCCTCGTTGGAGACTTCACAATCGCCACCCTCTACCTCGTTGTGCACACTAAGGCACTCTCTCAAAACCTCGGCGTCCCCATCTTCACCAGGGACCAGTTGTGTAGGTGGCACGTACGCCCAGTGCTTTGGATCTGCACTCTCCAACTTCCAAGGTTGTAGAAACCAAGTCTTAGATGAAGCAAAAGTGGATGGGGCCATGTTTAAAACCTTGAGTACTGTTTGGGCAGCCTTCAAGCCGTCCTTCAACGCAGACACAATGTCTTCATCTGTCGCCAAGGCGCTGTAATCCGCCAAATTTGCTGGTGCCTGTCCAGTTTCTAACGGGTGCAAATCAGCCCATATGTTGCGCTGCTTGTTATGCGCCCTGTCGAACTGCAATCCACTTGGCCCGTATTCAATTGCAGCCAACTGGTTCACAGTATTTGCACACCCCACAAGTTCTTGAAAATCGTACGCTCTCTCCATACCCTGCATTCCTCCCACCTTGCTAAAAAAGATCTCATAGGAATCAGATCCGGTAAGGTGAAATGGAACCGGCAAGTGAGAGAAGGCATCTCTAAAATACCTGATTAATAACACCACAAAATGACAAGAGAGCTGGACATCCAAGTAACATTGATTACTAACAAAACATTCTTGCACGGTTGGTGTCTTTGTGTTTCCTCCCACACTATGGTCCCCGTACTTGAACCACAGTTTCCAAATACGGAAGAAGAACGAAACCTTGGCTGCAAGAACGACCCTCTCCCTTAGAGTCAAAGAAATGGAGAGGAAAATGGAAATATAATCTGCACATATTTCCAAATACATCTCCGTCCCTAGTGTTCTTTCCTGATGTGCATCTCTCCCACTGCGAAGTTCATGTAAACACGTTCTTGCCTTTTGTGCACAAATGCGTTGTGCACTAGCCCAGTTCTACCTGTCAGTATGTTGAATATCTTCTTTTCGTAAACCATGCTGATCTAACTCAAACTTCTGGTACACCTGCCCAAGATGGTCTACATAGCAAACATCAGCCCCTAATTGCAGATTTTTGACAGCACTGTCTAGTGGGTTGATCAATTTTTTACCATTGTGGATGAAATCTTGATCATGCAAGCCAGAAATTTTATTCTCACCCAACCATTCGCAAGACAAAGACCATCCTTCCCATGGAATTTCATACCTCAGCCCTACCTTGCTGGTGTAATCCTTTACCATTAATAGTCGTCTCCTCGAGTCTCCATCTGAAGCATGCCCTATAATTGGCCCAACCACTGCCCCACAATTTTCTTGCCAAAGAACATCAATACTCTTCCATTGCTTTCTAACCCAGTCTGAGTCAAAACAATTGCATGTACACGACACCACAAGGACTAGTCTTGGCAACTTGTCATGCAAAGGGTTAACCATGATAACTCGTGCAAAAGTTCCTTTACGATTTAAGTGAAAGGAATCCACGATGGCTAAATAACCAGAGTCACCGTTGCCTACCTGTGGCCTGAAAGTTGAAACACACAAGTGATCCCCATGTACACCACAGAAGCCGACCAGTCCATCAGACCGTGCCTCCCAAGAAATGCGTGACTTCACCTTCGTCTCATCTTCGGCCAAAATGACAGGGACCGGCCCAACAACTCCATGAGCCACCTTTGCCTCCCTGTAAATCTGAGCAACAGCAGCAAATAGACAAGCATACTCCCCAGCAATAAACTGCACCCCCTTATTATTTTCACGCTTAATACTATCATATGACGGACCCCCAAAATTCAATGCAAAAAGGTCACACATACGCCTCCCTCCGTATATCTTCATTGCCTGTGCAAAGGACTTGGTATTTTTTGAGAATCTGTGACCCTGCCTGACTCGATTCAAATTTGTGGCTACATCCCGGAGGAAGTCCCACAAGGCTGGCTTTCCACCAAAAGCGTTTGTTCTGTGAGCAGCCAAAATGTTGTTACAAAATGATAGCACATCTTTTCTATTAAAGCTCTCTACAGCACTTAATTTTAGACCGCGTTGCTTCACTTTCAATTGCGCAACCCTGCACTTCATGAGCCAGTGCAGGGCCTTTTCCTCCCGATATTTCTTAACCAATTGCCTGGAATGTGCAGCTAACTCGTGTGATGACAAATAATCTACCCTTCTCCCGCCCCCCGTATTTCTACACCCCCGCTTTACAAGTGCACGACCTTCACGGACCACCCTCAATCTGAAATCCGGTTTGAGCACAATTTCAGAGCAATTACAACACGTCAAATTCATGAACGGTTCTCCTGTGATAGACAATCTTTTACATCGTACATGCCGGAAGCAACCTGTGACCACTACAAGTTCGTTTTTATATTCAAACTCTGCAGCAGTATTTGGTTCAGATACCCACAACGCTCCTGGCTTTGTATCATTCAACAATGCATGCACCCTATACAGCTTACCAGCATATTCAACTGTGGGCTTCCAAACCCCCCAACATAGCAAAGAAAGAATGGAATCCGAACTCTTACCTGACTGAGGTCCTTCTGCTGTCCGAGAATCGGCAGTGGATGCACCACTGAACCAAGTATGCAAGTCGTTTTGCTTTCCTATGTTGGATCTGGACCTCGTTGTAGGTCTACCACGTTTTCCAGAGCTGATTCCAGTGGATCTGCAAGATGATCTCCCAGCCGCAGCCATATCCTCACAGCATTTCGTGTGAACAAGTCCGTGGAGGTGATTTTGTAGGTTTATTCTAAGATTGTTTTTCGGGGGGCACAACAACATAATCTCTCCATCAAGCTTGCAGCGCACTTTATACCAGAAAGATTTGAATTCAGTAGCGCCCACATCTCCTACTAATACAAACGGAGGATCAAGCGCAGAGACAGAGTCATTCACACTTTGCAGAATGCTCACCCCTTCTTCTACAAGTCGCTTGTGTTCAGCTGGAGTGAAGATTACCGCTTTATTCTTGTTTCCCTCCTTCTTGGGATGATCCGTATACAAAATGCCTTTCTTTTTGCACCACTGTTTGATATGCAGAGTAGAGTGCAAGTGAGACTTTTTGAAATTTGCAAACAGATTTTGAACAGCTGACCGATCGTGTTCCCCGCCAACTCCACCAATTTCCTTGTTGCACTCCCCGCAATGAATCTTCACAACTGGCACCCCGTGTTGATCATAAGTTTTGAGCTTCCAAGTGTGATCTGCAAAGTCCATGGCAGCTAGTTCCTTCTTCAGCTTCATGGCAGCACGTTGGTAATTCGCCGTGATCTCATCAGAGAGGAGTTTCGATTGCAAGAAATCTTCATCTTCTTCCACAAGTTCAGGAGTATTACCCCCTACAATCACTTCTGCCTCCTCCGACACAGGTGGAACAGCGTCTTCTCCGCATTCGATGTGGGTAGTGGGAAATTCGAATTCTGAAGGTGCAGGATGGTCATTGCTCCCAGTTTCTAAGACACTGCCAAGTTGACTTCGCTTTTGAACTCGTCCCCCGTCCTCCTCCTCTTCAGGAATCACGTAGACTCGGTCACAAACAGGATTCATTCCCTCGAACTTGCTCCGAATGCGACAGTGCTCATCAAAGTCCCAAAATTGGAAGGGCCAATCCACACAATCCCCCTTCTCCAACCGCAATCGTAACTCTAAGTAAGTGTCACCAACTTGACAGAAAAACGGGCTGAGGAGCTCCGGACGCGCGCTCTCATCAACGAGCGTGTACAATTTGATCTTAAAATTCAACGCCATCTTTCCACAGCCAAAAACCACCCTAAATCTGATTGCAACCCCCGTGAAACAACAATCCAACGCACCGTAAACCCTAATCGCAAAAACAGAAAGCTTCAGCAACAACAGAGCCTGGAACCCTAGCCTGAAACCGTGAAGGAACAGAACCCTAGCGAAAGAGACGACGTAGCCAACACCCGAAATCTGACGACCCTAAAGTTGACAGTCCACGACGGCAGACCGTGATCGTCAATGCACCCAGCTGGCCAGAAACATCCGACGGTCCAGTGCACCCCATCTGAAATAGTTGTTGTAAAGTTCTACAATTAATCACTAACAAGTAGACCAGCTCACAAGGCAGCCTTAGTTAAGAAATCTGACCCACAAAATTAATATTAGGGGGGGTATCTTAAGTTTACTTTTTTGCTAATGCACCCCATTATTGAACACTCTATAGTAGTTATAACACACCCAATGCTATTTCACATACTCTACGTTATATAAAATCAGATTATAATTTTTAGCTCCAATGTTTTTATCGCACCCTACATTTTATCGCACGTATCTTTATACTTCTACCGCTTACTGCACCCCCCGAGCTTTTGCTGGCCGCCTAATTTAGCTCTGCTTTTGGTAGGTTCAATTATTCTCAAAACCAATGGTGAGCTCTTAGATTGGCAAGAACCTTAAGTTTAACCTTAAGCTCAGTTCCCCCTTTTCAAGATTTTGTGTTGTATTGTTTTGATGCGATAGGGTCAGAAAGAGATTTTTTGTGCAAGTTCTGCTGGGGTTGATTGAGTTGGAGTAGTTTTTTTGAAATGTGTAGTTTTTTTCTTGGGAGTTCATTTGTTTGCTAGTTTGTTTGGTTTGTTGATGTGAATGGCATTTTTGAAGAGATGTTTTGTGTTAGTTATTGACTTAGAGTGTGATTTGTTTGACAGGGTTTTCAGCTACAAATCTAGATATGGATCATAGTGTAGGTGATTGTAAACTCTTCTGTTCATGCCTATTATTGTGCTTTGTATTTCAGGTTCTTGCTGTTAATTTTCTCTTTTAGATTTGTGCTTGCTTTAGTGTTTACTATTGAAAATCTGAACAACTAGTTTCTTTCTATATGTCAATGAGCCTTTGTAGCAAAAAGAATCGTTTGTTATTGCTGTGGATAGGGTTTTCTAAGTCAGCCGCTTCTCGACCTTTTTATTTGATGTATTCTCTAGAGTGGAAAGTATTTCACAGCTCAAGGTCTATCAAGGTCTTTTATTTCGGCTTGCTTGTGTCGAAACGAGCACTCTAGTGGTATAATGGGATGCGAGCTTATCTCGCCTCTGGTTTTCTTTTGTGCAACCAGTGTTGTGTACCAGACAAATGTTATACTTTTATGTTGGTTCTGGGAGTCTCTACTTTGCATGCAGTTTGAATAAGGATTGTACTAAAGTAAACCAATACTATTAAACATTGATAAGTTGGAGTGTATGGTATTTGCATTCAGGTCCAAGCGGCAGCTTAACTCATTTTCTTATCTAAAGATACATTCTCACGAAACAGTTTTCATCATGCACTTAGGATCATCCAAAATATACTAATAACAGGAGTGGATTTGACATTTTAGACAACAAGGATGGAATCTCAGGCAACAAGACTAACCCTTGCACTAATTTTTTCACAAAAATATGGTTGAAATTTTGAGTTCTGATTTTCAATGCGCCCATTGAAAGAAGAGAAGACACGGTGTACAATAAAGGAATGTTGTCCTCATTAACCAATAATAACATATTCAAAAAATGTCATCTTTGCATCATCCGAAAATAAAGGAAGCAGTGGATTCTAACACGTGTCAATCCTCAATTCAAAGACGTGTTGATGTAGCCCAAGCCTACAATGCGACTGAATCAGCGCCTGATTTCCTCAGATCGATTGTGATTTTTGGAATTTGGGTAGAAGAGTCTTAAAATAGAGATTTATTCCATTGTACACATGGATAATGGTAAATGACAGGTCATAGCCTTGTTGGATGCCAACATGGCAAAGGAAGAAGAGGATAATCCTACATGGCAGAATCAACACAAACTTGTGAGATTGTGTCCGAATCAAGCTCTCCTAATCAACAGGACAATTGAACATAAACCAGTTGATTTTCATGAGAAAACGGACACGTATTTTTCTACTAACTGTGTGAAACCGTCCTAGTCCAACTTTGTTTGTCAATATGCGTAGGTCCGTTCTAGCGTGGTGAATTATATTGGAAGGTTACCCTTACACTCCTAGGATAAAAAGTGTGGGCATTACAGGTGCGCCACCACTCTTGAACCTTAGTGCATTCTAATACTGCTGGAAGCGCCATGCCCCCACCCCCACCCCCTCGTAGTGCCACTTTGCATTCTCATGCGTCATGCCTAAACCACCCTTGTCATCTTATGTGAGTGGGGTTGGATTACAATGCAGGTAATGTAAGTCCTCCTAACTTGGTTGGACAATACTCTTGAATGTTCAGTGTTTGAAGCACCCTTGGACCATTTCAGAGCTTTTTGCATCCGACTGCGTAGCTTGAAAGTTCTGATTGTGTTGTATGACAAACATAGGCGTTGTAGTCATGTTGAAGTCGAATAGCAATTATGGTAGACGACGAAGTTCCGCCGCAGTCACCTGCATGTGACCAGCGAGTGACGTGGTAGTGACATCTCCCAAAACCGCAAGGAGCTTACGGTTTGGGTCAGGTTTCCCTTAGTCCACTGTACCTAAATCCTTCGGGCACTCGATCTAATATTTGTTGTTGTTGCAGTACAAGCTCGAAGACGAAGTGTTCCTCATCAATCCACGGTCCACCCGGCAGAAAATTGCGGTGGGGAAGATTAGCGGCCTTCCAGGGGAACACAAGTTCCACCATTCGGAGATTCCAGAGACGTGGTTGAAGGTGGATGTGGTGGACATTATGGTTCCTGGTGTGCCGCTCATGTTCCCCAATGAGAAGGCAAACCAAGAGAATATTGAAGATGTGAAGGGGACTTGTGCAATATGGAACCTAAAGCTAACGACTTGAGGTACCCTATGGGAGTCTAAATTTGTCCCGGGGCCTTTTTGTGCAGGGGTGACAAAGTTTTTGACATTTTGAGAGTCTTCCATGATTACGATGCTAGTGTCACATGTTACTGTTGAATTGGATTTACGACTATGTAATTAAAAAATAAAAAATGTCGTTTGCCATAACCTTTAATGTGATGCTTGATGCTTCTGGAAGTAGGTTTGGTCATTGCCTTAGACATCTGTGTGTGCTTGAAATGCATGAGTGTGTGAAGGTAGATTGGCTGTGATGGGTGTATTGTAGGGTTTATGCATTGTTTTGTCACGGATTGCCATTTGAATGCATGATTGCTATTGTGTATACTAGAGATGCGGGAGTGATGTAAGTGCTGTAGAGGCGTTGTGGTAGTGAGAAGGTGGAAAACAGGAGTAATTGCTGGGTACAGAATAGGAATTCACACCTACAGAAGAACTTGCATGCAACACCCACCCGCCATCATCCCGATTGCGCTCTGACTTTCTGTTTTTGCCAAGTCGAATTTCTTTACTACTCCATCACTATGACCCGACTTTAGATTGTCATGGTCATGGTTGAGGTGCCTCAAAGAAGGTCCATGTACTTCCCACAGCACTTCCACTCGATGCACTTGTAACTCCCAGAGGACTAGGTGTAGAAGCAACGCTCACTGGTGATTGACTAAACTGCACCGACTATAGAGTGACTATGATGGTGTCCTAACACCGCCTAAAACCGTCACTCTACCGCAACTTCTCTACAACCACACGCCTTTGCTAACGTGGAATGTTCCGTGACTTCAGAATGATTCCATAATTGGCTGACGTGGACTTCCACGTCGACAAATATGTGACTGAATGGTGACTCCGGAATGACTGCAAAATTTGAGCGGGAGCCGTCCATGTCACCCCTTTTTCTCTGAATCGGGCACCTGCCTGGCCCAAGCACAAAATTTCCCCCCAAAAGGGAGCTTGTACGATGACCTTGTCATCCATTCCTCATCCTTGCCCAAATTGGATGGTGATAATAAAATCGCCTAATCATAAACAATGACTGGTCCACAATGATTGCAGGGCCCCTAGTCATTTACAAGTCATGGGTGTCCGGATTGACTCTTTTTGAGTCATTTTTTGCAGTCACATATGTGCCCACTTTCTTGTAGTGCTATGCACTAAGAAGAAAAGAATCGTAAGCATGAAGGAAACAGAATTTACTACAAATTATTAGCAAGACAACATGCGAGCAATTTTGTCAAGCAAGTAGAAGAGCTTCGCCCTTCGCGCTTGCCTCTTATAAACGACCTTGATCTCCTTAATATCAGGTGAGTAATGCAAAAAATGACATCTGGAAAGCACAGATTTGTCAAACAAAATTATTCCATTTAAGGAGACTGATTGCATGAAATGGATAAGGTAGTTACTATGGAAGAAAGATCAGCTACTCACAGCGGGAAAACCATCTCGACTCCAACTTCAGCAATAGCCCTCCTGATTCTAAAAGAGGTATTGATCCCTGCATTGCGTTGTAAAAGAACAATGCCTCTCAGCAACAACATCCTACGCTTGGTCTCTGACACTTCCTACGAAACAAAAATTCAGGCATTGGGAGATTTGAGCACAAGTCTGACGCCACATATATGAAGAACAAGGCAACAAAGCGTGACTACTATGCCGATTGTGAATTTACAACTTACAATACCGCTGCAGCATGGAAAGTCTCAAGGAAGCTAAACGTCCCATTCTGAGCTGGACAACATTGCATGGTCAAATATCAGAGATAACCTTTCCATTACTGCACCTTCGACGGCTTCCTTGTCAAGATCCAGATAGACGAAAATACGTCGCGGTCAAACTTGAAGGGAGAAATTATCGAGAAATAAAAGTTTTGTTTCCTTTCATCCACATCGAGAACCATATCCAGTATCATGTGGTAACGACAACGTGATTATCCCAAAACAAGACAATCATAGCCTGATGAATTGAGATATGAGTAGCCCAAGTGATGGGCATACTTGTGATACTATGTTCTCTTTGCATCTTAAAACCCTGATATTGAAGAGACTCTGGTACTACTAACCTCCATAATGTGCTTCACACACGTCGTAACCTTTTTTGGTTTTAATGTGGCAGGAGGAGCATCCTCAATGGTTTTTGTAAAAAATGCAGTTTATGGAGTGCTCAAAATAAATCATTTAGAGATGAAATTTCTATGACCTATTCCCATAGTAGGGGGACATGTGCCTACCAAGAAGAATCTAAAAATACATTATTTTATGGCCTCCATATTCGTGCAAATAGGGCTTCCTTGCGTGCTCACTTCTGAACATTGAAGATGATTTTGACTTTATTTTTTCGGTGCAAGTCCTCACAAATTGCCAAATTTTATTTTATTTTCCTTCATGACTTTCTATTTTTTTTATTAATCTACACTTGTTGTATCTATTTTTTGTGACAACTGTCTTTGAATCCAAATAATACTGTTTCAATACTCGCATGTAGTTATAAAACTTGCAACAATACTTTTAGCCGTCGTTTTTTTGAATCAACGACTGAGATTGTTCTATTTTGTAGTACTCCTAGTACTAAGACTAATATTTCAGTACTTTCTAAAACGCTACGCAAAACGCACGGTCATTCTTGCAATCCCCCATTATATTATTTTTTGTCATCCAACAAATAATTACACAATTTATAGTGTTTATAATACATCCAATTATAATTTACTTATTATACACTAGTGACACTACAATTAATCATTTATATTTTTGTAGCCTTCATGAATATTGCATTGCCTACATTTATGAAAACCATAAGGTTTGTTTTAATACTAATTGCACCCTCCCCTAGTTTTTTCGCCCAAGTTCTCAAAATAACTGTCGGCCTAAACACTAATCTAGCTTTTCAATTAGCTCTCTGTGTATACAACATTTGATTTTTTTTCTTTGGGACAGAAGATATTCCAAAATTGAGCATTAGTCTTGGTCTGGACTTCCCAAATTTAGGATTTCAAACATCCTTTTGTCAAACCAAAGAATGTAAGTGAGGATCTCAAGTAAAATGAGAGATAAAGCAAAGCGTAGTGTTCCAAATATTTGAGTTATGGACATTAATCACCCCTCTAGGTTGTCTATTAAATTTCAGTCTTTGGCACATACATGTGCATGTCCAAACTGGTTCTAACTCAAATCAGAAAATTAGAGGAAAAAATAAAGAACCCAACTCCCCAGACGGATTGATTCCCCAATTGAGATCGTAGAACTGGCTGGATCGTATCGGTCCATATGCCTCCGTATTTGCTGCCACGTACCGGTCGGCGTGGCTTAGTATTGGACTTGACTAGGGGACATGGCCCTCTTTTGATCCGCTGAGTTTGAGCCTCTACCTTTTGGCCAGTCCAGGGACTCAGCTCTGGCTGGTTCTCCCTTTGTTGGACTTCTAAACTGTGATTAACTGGACCTTGAATGATCCAGTACTTGGTAGTTGCACGCCAATTTTTGGGTCTTTTAAAAACAAACCTTGGGTCTCCGTATGAGGAACCTCCAATACAAAATAAGGCGAAAAAAATTCTAAATAGGAGCAAAGCTTCACTGTCCAAAAGTATAAAACAACAAATAACCAAGTAAAAAATTATGTCTAGAAACAGAGCTTCGCCATATAGGAGGTTAGCTCCCAAACTTTTGGACAATTCTCGACAACGTTAGATAGTACAATACTTGGAGAGTTGAATCCCATTCAACTTCTCTTAATTGACAACAAAATCACCACTTGGACCACAAATTCCACCGTCAAGGCTCTAGGGGGGATTTGCAACACCAAAAGTATGAGATCCTAGGCACTCCAAAAAGCTCGGAGGGAATTGTTAGAAAACACATCAACACTTAACACTTTGTTTAGGAACAAATTCAAGGGGGATTCTTCAACTTGAAGTTGAGAAATATTTTCAGAGGTGCAATGATAGAAATGATGGGGATTGCAAAAATTTTGGTAATTTTATTGTATTAATTGAAATTACTATAAATTTTGAAAGACAGAAAGTATGCCGAATCCGTAGCCAATGTTTGAACTCTTCTAATCATTCAAAAAACTACTTTCCCACTCATTACTTCCTACTTTTTTGTATACTACGTACTTTGGAACATGGGTCATGAACTTTTAGTCCAAACTTTGAAAAGAAGGAAAAAACGCATTCTAGCCTTGGTTGGAAATACATCAATCTACAGATTGGCTATGGGGTTGCTGGTCGGGAATGGGTGGTTCTACCTTACATTCAATATGTTGAGATACAAAGCCAAAAATAGCGATGGTCCAATACCTAGGTTCACCACTCTCAAGGCTCGATAGAGACAAGGATTTGAGAAGGGCTATCCAAATGGGATTTGGATTGAAAACTAAGAATCAAACTTAGGGTTCCACATTTCATCCTTTCTTCTAAGGTAGAAAGGGACGCTTGATTTTTAGTGAAGAAAGGACAATTTACGTTTCTACAAGAAAGTAAAGAAAAAGAAAAGTAAAAGTAATGCATGAATCTCATCGAACCTACTAATTAGAGCGATGGATGGCTTGGATCTCTTCCCTTGATCTAACGGTTACAATTACGGATGGCTTGGATCGAGTCGGGGGATCCTACCCAAGCAACCAGCCACCCTCGAGTTTGAGGGTGGGCTCCTTCCATCTGAGCCCTTCAGATGGAGGGACGGCTCTGATGGAAGGGCAGTTTGGGGGGGGCATGCTGGCTGGCTTGGCAGGCCAGGCTCCTTTGACGAGGGAATCAACTTCATGACTACAAGGCAGAAGGTCATGATTAGCATACATGTTGGTTATCACATCTCCCCAGGCTATTTGTTCAAACCAAGTTTATTTTGATAAGGCTAAATCTGAATGTTGGGTAGGTGAAACAACTTGAAATATTTATCAGAAAATTTTCCTTCAGCACAATTGGAATTCACATCTAAACCAAGGTGTTTCATATTTTCTGGAGCTTTGTGATAAGGCTGGATCTAAATTTTGGGTAGGTGAAACATCTTGAAATATTTATCAATAAATTTTCCTTCAGCCCAATAAAAAGTCACATCTAAACCAAGTTGTTTCATTTTTTTGGAGCTTTGTGATAAGGCTGGATCTAAATTTTGGGTAGGTGAAACATCTTGAAATATTTATCAATAAATTTTCCTTCAGCCCAATAAAAAGTCACATCTAAACCAAGTTGTTTCATTTTTTTGGAGCTTTGTGATAAGGCTGGATCTAAATTTTGGGTAGGTGAAACATCTTGAAATATTTATCAATAAATTTTCCTTAAGCCCAATAAAAAGTCACATCTAAACCAAGTTGTTTCATTTTTTTGGAGCTTTGTGATAAGGCTGGATCTAAATTTTGGGTAGGTGAAACATCTTGAAATATTTATCAATAAATTTTCCTTGAGCCCAATAAAAAGTCACATCTAAACCAAGTTGTTTCATTTTTTTGGAGCTTTGTGATAAGGCTGGATCTAAATTTTGGGTAGGTGAAACATCTTGAAATATTTATCAATAAATTTTCCTTGAGCCCAATAAAAAGTCACATCTAAACCAAGTTGTTTCATTTTTTTGGAGCTTTGTGATAAGGCTGGATCTAAATTTTGGGTAGGTGAAACATCTTGAAATATTTATCAGAAAATTTTCCTTCAGCCCAATAAAAAGTCACATCTAAACCAAGTTGTTTCATTTTTTTGGAGCTTTGTGATAAGGCTGGATCTAAATTTTGGGTAGGTGAAACATCTTGAAATATTTATCAATAAATTTTCCTTCAGCCCAATAAAAAGTCACATCTAAACCAAGTTGTTTCATTTTTTTGGAGCTTTGTGATAAGGCTGGATCTAAATTTTGGGTAGGTGAAACATCTTGAAATATTTATCAATAAATTTTCCTTCAGCCCAATAAAAAGTCACATCTAAACCAAGTTGTTTCATTTTTTTGGAGCTTTGTGATAAGGCTGGATCTAAATTTTGGGTAGGTGAAACATCTTGAAATATTTATCAATAAATTTTCCTTGAGCCCAATAAAAAGTCACATCTAAACCAAGTTGTTTCATATTTTCGGGAGCTTTGTGATAAGGCTAGATCTAAATTTTGGGTAGGTGAAACATCTTGAAATATTTATCAATAAATTTTCCTTGAGCCCAATAAAAAGTCACATCTAAACCAAGTTGTTTCATATTTTCGGGAGCTTTGTGACTAATGTTACTGACTTCTATTTAAGGAGTCAGTGACATTAATCAAACTTTACATTTATTTTTTAAGTTTAATGTCTAAATGACCTTCTATCTAAACAAGACATTGCAATAATGGAACTTTAAACGCATTTAAAATTAATTAACATGCACTTATAACAATATTGTCCTAATGCAAGACCATCTTTGTGGATAATTTTTTATGCAAAATATTGGTGATTTGCAATCATTCATCTAGTTTAGTTAAAAAAATTTAAGATGGAAATTTATACAATGAATGGGTGATTGTAATCATAGATAACATATACATAGAATTCGAAATTAGGAATGTCCAATTTTTACATATACATCAAGTTAAGTATATGATATTATTGTTTTAATTATATCAAAAATAAAAAATTCTCATAATCTCATGAATGTTGAAATGATGGGCCAAAAGAACTTAATGTACAATATTCAATCATGTTTTGCATAATGTGAAACATTACAAAATGAAAGTATTCAAATTGTAATTTTTGTGAATTTGTGAATTTTCATTTTTTTAATTCATTTGAAAAATATCTATGCATTTAATTTGAAATTGAATTGTACGGAATGTCCTTTAATAAGGATGACATATATATACTCTTTGGAGTTGAAGCTACAAAATGGTTAAAGAAACATCATTTTATAAGCGCTTCCAGTATTGCTCAAAGCCTTTAGTCACTTATGGGCTAATGTTTGGGATGGTTTTGGAAATGAGTTTATTTACACTTTCAAACTAAATTCATATTGCATACTCTTTTTTACTTTAAATGTTTCACTTCTATTTTCCTTTAAATGTTTAAATAAAATTAAGCTTTCAAAAATATTAGTTTACATTTTACTAATGTCACTAACCCCTACTTTTGAGGTAAGTGACATTAGTCACATGTGAATTAAGAAGCTTTGAACATTCTTTAACTTTTTAAAACATATTCAAATACAAATGCACATTGAAATTGCCATAAACACATATAAAACAAAACTTTGAATATATACATGATGCATACATATTATTGAAGCAAGCAATAAAAAAAATGATACAAATATTGCACATAACATATGCAAATACAATAACCATAATAAACTAGCAGTTAAAACTGCTATAATTTTAATTTTCATTAAATAAATAACACCAAACAACTAGTTTGAGATAAACAAGATTTGTATCTACCTTCCTAATATATATTCAACTCCTTAAAAAACAATTCCACGTCCTGTTCAACCTCACCTTCTTGAGTCTCTGGTGTAATACTCTGACCCTCTCTTACTATTGTAAACTGGCAATTGTGGCACTCAATGACAGTAACCCCATTGAAAAATATATTCAACCCCTCACAATTAGGACATTGACTTCTACAAAGCTTTGGCAATTTCACCCTTGTGCGCTTCTTTTGCACAAGTTGTCTGCGACGTTGTAACTTGATTCCACCGTTAGGTCTTGGAGCTTGTACCACATCTACTCCTCCGCCACTTGAATTTTCATAATGTAATCTTCGTTTTTTCTTTTGACTCCCATGTCCAAGTCTTGTATTTGTAACATTCTCTTGCAACGGGGGGATACTTCCACCTTCTCTTGGCATGAATATTTGACTTGGTCTCAATTCCAAACCCATAGATTCTTGAAAAACGGCCATAAACATTTCTCCAGCGCTCTTCAAGGCATTGCGTTTCTCTATTGTCAAACTCGCATATCTTTCCCTTGGAATATTTTGGGATGCTGTCATATTTGAGATATTTAAAAACATCTCTTTTATGAACTCATTGTTATCATTAGGATTTAGGGAAGGTTCGTTGATTGTATCTTCGCTAGGATCTTCACTTGGACCCCCACTTGGACCCTCATCAAAACTCCCATTTGGGCCTTCATCTGAACCTCCACTCGGATCCACACATGCATCTCCATCAAAATCTTCCAAGTCATGGATAAATCCACGAGGTTCATATATGCCCGGTAGTAAATCAAACAAATGTTGATATTTCTCATCAACAATTTGTTTTACAGCCAACATGTGTTTACATATTGGACCATAGTCGTTACACTCACACCATTCACGAGATAAACTAACTATATACCATTTATTTGACACGGTTTGACTTCGGAACGCAAACTCCAAATGACATGGATCAATCACTTCCAAATTTGTTGATCGGTCTTCTTTATACCGTTGGACCAATTTTTTGGCCTTCTGCAATCTCGCTGTTCTACCCTTATCTCCTCCTCTAATGGAGTACTTTCGTGATTCACTCAACCAATGAGCATTATTGTAATGCTCATCTAATGTCAGTCCTCCAAATCGCCGTCCAGTATCCGGATTACCTATTAGTGCAAAAATCAATTCATCCAGTCGTCGATTGACTTTCCCATCTAGTAAGGTGTATTTCACATATTGCCACATGCGTTCCACAAGGTTTGTGGTGTTTGCATGTCCATGCTTAAACATCCTAGCCCATCTAGGCCACATAGGTTTTCAAGGACTGCTACGCCCTGCCCATCCTTGTTCAATATACTTTAATACACTTGCATTATTAGCATATTGGGTTTTCATTCTTCCGTATGCTCCATTGAATTCGTCTTCGGTAATTGCCTCCAACATAGAACACATTCCTTTGTATAAATCGTTGCGAAGCCCCTCAGGCACTTTAGGCAATAAATGGTCCACCCATGCCTTTTTGGCATGAAACCAACACAAAAGCAATCTACACTTTATTTGAATTCCTCCAATTGTTTGGTCTTCCCAACACCAAACATCTTCATTAATCGCCCTCATTATAGCAATCCTCGAAGTTTTATCTTTGTCAATTACTATTGCGTTCGGTCGGATTGTACCCATATTTTGAAACACAACTTTTATAGTAAGCCACAGTGCTGTTCCCACTTGGCCACTTTCATTATCATCACTACAAAGCATAATGAAAATAGGCATACCCAAACCGCTCAAATTGGGGCACATTCCAGCAAATAACGGCATGCCCCATTGATTGGTTTTGAATGTGGAATCAATCACCCATGCCGAGTTTGGAGTTATAGTATTTGCACGCTTGAGCATCTCTTCAGTTTGCATTACTAACACAAACGGTCGCTTATTAGGATCTGCATTTAAAGGATCGTATGATTGATAAAAAATCACCCTCTTCTTTTCAATCCATTTGGGAACTGTTTGCTGTACTACATCATAGTCATCTTCACCACATCTTTCATGCATTTGAAGTCGATAGGAGAGGGCTGATGCTTCTTTTGGATCCAAAAAGAAGCGAAATGTTTTTTATTCATGCAAAGGAGCGGTTTCACGCAAGATGTCTTCACACCTTTTTGAAAATGCTAGTGCTAATTGGATGTTATTTAAGCTTTGTAACATCTCAGCACAATTATTTATTGCACTTTGATGAACAGGCAAAAAATAACAATCAGTCATTGAGCCTGGTTCATGTCCATTGTGTTCCTCATTCACATGAATCTCAATATCCCGGCCCTCTTCATCCGGATAAATGACTTTCACATAAAATTTGCACCCCACATATTTGGCGGTTGAATATTGTTTCTCTCTATCGTTCAACCCTCCAATGCCATTTGATTTACCTTGGAATTTTATTCCACGGTGACATACATATATGAAGACCTTCGATGCAAAAGGCTTCACGCGGGAGTATTTATGAATCGGTTTCAAGCACACCGAGTGTTGGGCTTTCAAGTTATTCAAGAAGCCCTCCACCTCTCCCAAAGGCATTGTATACTTTGCATTGTATTGTCGCAATTGACGAACTGACCTTTCATGTGCTTGATGCCCAAGTTGACAACCCAAACATGAACTAATGACTTTTTCAATGAAAGGTTTTGGGATGCCGTTCAATTGTGTGCCCACGACCCACCCTTCCTCCCCAATTTTTGCAATTGTTTCCTTATATGCAAGATGTCTTTCACCTCCATGATGCGCTTCTAAAACAATTGAGGGCCATTCCTCAACATATGGGATGAAAAGATGGGGATGTTTCTTATTGAATAAGCGCGCTTCTCCATTTGTCCCAGTTCGTACTCCAAAGACTCTTCCATATCTTTCCCACTTTTTCAAAATTCCCTTGTGCCATGCTTCTAATGAAGCTCCATCTTGGCTAAAGAAATTAGGATCCAAAGTGTTGATACTCTCCGCCAAAGGCACTATCCTTCCATTGCACCAATCAACAAAATAATTTCCCAATCCCTTTTTAAAGGAATAATACGTCGTATGCAGAAACAAAGAAGGATCCAAATATTCTTCTTCAATTCCAACCACATACTCTCCACCATAAGCTTCATCATCACCCTCTAAAAGTGGTGGTAAATTAAACTCAATTTCCCCATCAGAAACAAGATCATCGAGGTTAAGAACCTCAAAAATGTCTCCTATATCATCCATTGCCCTCCACTGTCACTTTCAACCCACTTCCAATGCAACCATCCTCTTGATTTCTATCAAAAACTAATTGTTATATCTGCACAACCAACACACAATAAGGTTAATATGAAACAAACAACTCCAAATTTTCCAAAAAATCCAAAATCACCACATCAAATCTGTCCATCATAATGATCCCATCACATTTCATTCATATATAACTAATAGTAGAATCTTTATTCCAAAGACCCCTTTGCCCCAATGGTGCCCTAAAGCACATGTCCAATATTTGATAAATGGTGACGGTCTCTGCCCCCCCTTTGATAGGATGGTGCATTAAAGCACATCCCAAAAATTTGGACAAAAAAGCGGCCGAGACCGCCACCCCTTTGTCCCTATGGTGGTTTACCCTCAAATGCTCAAAATTTGGCAAAAGAGTGGCGGAGACCGCCACCCTTTTGCCCCTATGGTGGTTTACCCTCACATGCTCAAATTTTGGCAAAGGCGTGGCAGAGACCGCCACCCCTTTGCCCCTATGATAGTTTACCTTCACATGCTCAAATTTTGGCAAAGAGGTGGCGGAGACCGCCACCCCTTTGCCTCTATGGTGGTTTACCCTCAAATGTTCAAATTTTGGCAAAGGCGTGGCGGAGACCGCCACCCCTTTGTCCCTATGGTGGTTTACCCTCACATGCTCAAATTTTGGCAAAAGCGTGGCGGAGACCGCCACCCCTTTGCCCCTATGGTGGTTTACCCTCGTACGTTCAAATTTTGGCAAAGAGGTGGCAGAGACCGCCACCCCTTTGTCCCTATGGTGGATTACCCTTACATGCTCAAATTTTGGCAAAGAGGTGGCGGAGACCGCCACCTCTATGGTGGTTTACCCTCACATGCTCAAATTTTGGCAAAGAGGTGGCGGAGACCGCCACCCCTTTGTCCCTATGGTGGTTTACCCTCAAGTGTTCAAATTTTGGCAAAGAGGTGGCGGAGACCACCACCCTTTGCCCTGATGGTGCTTTAAACAACATGCTTGAATTTTTGCAACTGGTGGTGGCCCCGCCCAATATATTGTCTCGGTGGTGCCCTTATCCACTTCAAATTTTTTGAACATGTGGTAAAGGTTACCACCGATTTTGAAGAGGTGGTGCTCACCACCACCACTTCAAATAAAATGTACATGTGGTGACTTTCACCACATGGCCAATTTTTTTGAAGTAGTGGTAGTGAACACCTTCACTTCAAAACCAGTGGTAACCCTACCACATGTTCGTTTTGTTGAAAGTTGTAGTGGTCACCACCACCCTTTTGACTGAGATGTGCTACCCACCATTTGTCCAAATTTTAATCGGTCATTAATATTCCCATGCTATTTTTGATTTTGCGATAGTGGCCATCACCACCACCTTCTCTACGTTTCATTTTTGGTGGTGGTGAATTCACCCCCACCCCCATGCTAATTTTCAATTTATGTAGCCACCACTATCTTTTCAATATCCAACTTTGGGTGGTGGTGGTGTGGTCGGTCACCCTAAACATTTCCATGTTTAATTTTGGGATGGTGATGACGGTCACCACCACCTTCCCATCCTTCCCATGTCCAAGTTTTGGGCGGTGGTGACGGTCACCACCACCTTCCCATCCTTCCCATGCCCAAGTTTTGGATGGTGGTGACGGTCACCACCACCTTCCCATCCTTCCCATGTCCAAATTTTGGGCGGTGGTGACGGTCACCACCACCTTCCCATCCTTCCCATGCCCAAGTTTTGGATGGTGGTGACGGTCACCACCACCTTCCCATCCTTCCCATGTCCAAGTTTTGGGCGGTGGTGACGGTCACCACCACCTTCCCATCCTTCGCATGCCCAAGTTTTGGGTGGTGGTGACGGTCACCACCACCTTCCCATCCTTCCCATGTCCAAGTTTTGGGTGGTGGTGACGGTCACCACCACCTTCCCATCCTTCCCATGTCCAAGTTTTGGGTGGTGGTGACGATCACCACCACCTTCCCATCCTTCCCATGTCCAAGTTTTGGGTGGTGGTGACGGTCACCACCACCTTCCTATCCTTCCCATGTTTAATTTTTGGGTGGTGGTGACGGTCACTACCACCATCACCCCAAAATTTTCATTTTCAGCCATGGTGAAGGTGGCCATCACCACCACCACGTTCTATGAGGAGAGGCACCACCACTCCCCTCATAGTACTCTCTGTGGGATTCGGCAGGCCCCCCCCATCAGCTGGTCAAAATGGTTGTATGTGAGTTTCAGGGTTTGGAAGACCACCCAAAGCCTACCCAAATGAGCAACAAGCAAGGAAGGAGCAAAATTAAGAGGAAGCTAACTACCCCTAGCCAAAATCAAGAAGCGAATCAATTTTAATCATGGTGATAATGTCTCACCATGATGAAAGTTAATTTACTGACCATGCTCGCAAAACGAGGCTGCCAGGCTAAATCAGCAGTCAGCACGCCCTGGCAGACCCAAGCAACCAACCATTACTCCCCCACTCAAGCAACCACCGTTCCCCCACCCTTCCATCTTGGCCGTTCCTCCACCTGAAGGGCCCAGATGGAGGGAGCCCTTCCTCGATTTCGAGGCTGCCTGAAGACGAGGGGATCCTACGGCTGTGGGCGATTTAGGGTTTGGGGGTACGTGCTGTTCTTCTGGTCTTCTCTTTCGATCTCTCATTCGCTTCTTCTCTCGAGAGCTGTGTGTGCGGGTGCTGTGCATGTGGCGCCGAGCTTCTGTGTGTGGAGGTGAGCTTCGTTACTGGAGAATGATTTGGTTTAGGTTGTTGTGTAGGGTTTGGATTAAGCTTGCGGTCGTTTCTTTGATTGGGTGCTGACTCTGTCGTGGATGCAGGGTTTCACAATGTCGTATGTCTACTTCAAGATGGATACATGTGAACCTGTTGAGGTAGCCTGTACCTCTGATGGAAAGATCGATTTCGCTGCACTTGGTCAAGAGTTCGGGTTGGATCCGACTTCCATTAAATTGAATGGAATTCGATTTCCTCTAGAAGAGCTGAAGTCAGATCTGAAGTGGGAGCAGATGAAGGGGCGCCTCAATGAGGGTGGAAGATGTGTCGGAACGAAAGAAGATCCTGTTATTGTCACTCGTGCGGCTCCAGTTCGTGCAGGTATGTTTCCCGCGCGCACTTAGTCTCTTCTGGTTTAGGGCTTAATTCCTGGCTGAGGTGTCCTTGATCCGGCTCATGCAGCACTTGTTTCTTTGTCTTGATGGCTAGGGTTCGGTTTATCAAGGGCTACAAGTATGAGTAGTGTTGTTGGAGCCCCCCAGATTAGATGGTTGTAAGTGCGTCACCCAGGACGGGTGATCTTGGTCGTTTACGGTAAATAATAGAAAACATACCAGCCTAATTGTAACTTGGTAAGGATTTGTTACAATTAGGCAGGTATGTTTTCTATTATTAGGGAGAAGTACAGATTTTTGGAGGTCATCCTACTCACTTTCCCGCTCATGTTCGTGGCTGTAGTTATGGGTGTGTGATCGTTAGAAATGGGGCGTTTGCCTTATGTTTATCTCAGTCGAACAATTAGGGTTCCGTGCGATGGCATCATGCCCAACAATTTTTTTAAGAAAGTGGATGATATTGCGTTGAGGCACTGCTGTGTTTAAAGCCTGATCCCTAAACAGTATGCTTACTTACACTTGTGAGAACATGCTTCTTGTGGTGGTCTGAGTGCCTCTCGTGTTCTGTGTATTCTTGTTTCCCTATCAAGGGTTTACTGTGGCGACACTGATGTTCGTGGCTGTATTTTGGGGGCGGGTGATTGTTAGTATGGATTGTTGTACTTCAGTTTTTGATGTTTGGGCTTCTTGCCTTCATAGGTAGAATAAGCAGGTTTTGTGTCCGATGCTTTGACTAGCCCCATGTTGTAATAACGGGACTTTATTATACCATGCTTTGGATGGATTGTCACCTCTTGCTTATGTTGCTTTCGTAGAGTGTGATTTCTTTCATTTGAATAGTATCTTTATCAGGATGTATCTAAACTAATCTAAAGCTCTTCGTCCTCTTCTTTTTCTGATTACATAATTCGGGTGATTTCACTTGCAATTCTCATCTGGCGTGCTTTGCTGCACCTCCAACAGGCTTCAATCCGTTTTTTCGAGCTGAGGATGTGATTGGGGGTGAGTCAGACGGTATTAATGGCCGCCGAAATTCGTATTTCACCGCACGGTCTGAAACAGTAATAGGAATTTGTAAGCTCGTCAATAAAAAGGGAGCCTTGCTTATCCGTGCGCCGCCCGGCAGTGGAAAGACATCGATATTGCAGCTGGTGGCAACTGCTGCTAAGAACTCTCAGGATATGTTCAAGCAGGTTTATTATGTCAGCCTTGCGCAGATTGGTGGCAAGAGCTTCGAGGAATTCTTGGAGGAGAAACACCCAGGTGTTACGATTTCCGAGCTTCAATCACCGAAGTCCTCACCGGACAGGCATCCGAAGAGTGGTTCAGAAAGCAGGCCTAGCCTCCTCCTCGTCGATGAGGGGCAGGTGGCCTTTGATCGGAATTTGACCCTCTGGGCCACTGCTAAAGATTGCGCGAGTGGTTCTGGAAAACACCTGCGTATTATCATCGTCTCAGCATGGGGTAGTGCGATTGTCTCCCATGGTGGGCAACGCGTTGCCACACCTGTGAAATTTAATTCAGACGCATCGGTCGGCCTTTTGCAAAGTGCAAAGAACCCCATATCTCTCACATTGACCAGGGATGAAGCCATAGATCTCTGGAACAGTTGGTGCTATAGAGGCCTCGACCTTCGTGATGGACTTGCGTCATGGGACGATCTGAGGGATTTCGTGTTCGACCTTACAGGGCAGCAACCTGGGTTAATGGCCCATGTGTTGGATTTCTTAATTGCACAAGGCTTGAAAAATAGTGAGGCCGGTAGTATGGAGCAGAAGGAGAAGGCACGGGACCTGTTGCTCTCACGCCAGTTTTACGACTCTCTCTCGCAGATAAGGAGTCTCCTAGCAATTGAGAAAGCTTTGAGGGGTGGGAAACCTGATGGAGAATCCATGAGATCCCTTTTGAGAAAGCTGCTGCCAGAAAAGGGTGTTTATCTCAGGGATCTCAGCGGTCGTGATCGAGACGCTGCTGATTTAGCAGTCAAATGGGGGCAGATTCAAGAGGACGACGGTTGGTTGAGTTTGCCCTCGGAGCTGCACAGGCGGTTTCTGCTTCGCGAGGTGTATTGCACTAATGAATCAACTTCTGATAGCATTGAGAAAAATGGTTTACACGCATTTATTGATCGAGTGATCGAAAGGTTTAACCCTCGTCAGCTGAAGTCGTCCAAGGCCCGGAACGTTAGTGAGACCGTGGTTTATGAAAGTCAGTACCAAAACGAATTCTATAGAGCAGCTTGCTCGATCCTTCCTGCGGATTCAATCATGTCACCCAATGTCGGGCCCCTATTTGGAGCGAAGGGTTACCTTGACTATTATCTATTTCCGCATCGCTGGGGCTTTGAGCTATTAGTCGATGGCTCCGAGTTGAAGGAGCACCAGGCAAGATTCGGTCCAGGCGGGGTCTACCACAAGCTCATTCAAGATGGGGTCGTTTCTGAATATGCGATTTTGGATTTCCGGACGAAGCGTCTCGTCGAGGCCAAGCCCGATGTGTTGCATATTGTATTTAGCGAGGATTTCGAGAAGGCAACTCTTCACCGCTCTGGGAGCTCGTCAAGTGAACTGATGTTGAGGCAATGAGGTAAAGAGAGTCAAAAGAATTTGAAGGCTGTAAAAAGCACAGTAATCAAGGTTAGCACAGTGTGAGTGTAGTAGGCTATGCGTAGCTTGCTTGTGATTTGGGGAACACTTCAATTTTCGTCACAAGTTCATGTAGACCCGGGATTGCTCAGTAGGATAACGTAGTGGTTGCATGAGAGTAATCAAGCGGATTGCTGAGACATACAATGACGAGATATATTCTGATTTCGTATGGAATGATGTGCATGAGAAGATTTTTGGAACAGACAAGGGCTACACGAAGCTGAAGGCGGCGGAAAACGAACATAAGTACGAGTACGTGGAGGAGAAGGTGGCGAGAACGGAGTGAAAGGGAAGGAAGGAAGCAAGCAAGTAAGGAAAAGTGATGGTGTGTAGTTAGTGAGAGAATGGTCCCTGTAACTCTTTGAATTAGCAGTGGAGAAATGGTGAGACCTAGGCTAGGTGGAATTTATCATATTCCAGAGCCTTTGTTTTCTGCTGCCTGTGCTTGTGCGTTCCGTTCGTTGCGGTTATGGGTCATCTGTGTATGGGCTATGTACTTTCGTTGCATGTCCAATTTCAGTCGTCGAATCATATTATGCTCTTCTGCAGATTATGTATAGTAACGTCAAGACAACACCCAGTTTTCTCCTCTTGCATGTTCCTCGTACGTTCAAGATGTTACTTGCACTCTAGTGAGATTAATGAGCTCAGGTTCTTTATTTCGTATGTCTCATTAATGGATACTTCTACATTCTCTAGGTGGAGTCATTGGCTGTGAGCTGGTGTGTGCTCATTATCTATGTCGATTGGTAATATGCAGATCTTCTTGTCTGTATTTTGCTCATCTCTGTTACAAAGGGAACAATTTCTTGTTCTTAGATATAATCTGATTGCACAAGGTCCTAATATTCGGGTCCGTCATGAACTTAAGCAATCGTTTGTAAATCCGGGAATAATATTTATATGCAGTGTTCATAGACTTGGTGTGTTGTCTGCAGGTTCCAAAGTTGGGCACGGCTGTTAGGATATTGACCGTAATGTGGGATGGCAGCTTTTGTTTTTGGGTTTTGAAGCATCAGGCATGTTTTACCACTGCGAGCCAATTATGAGAAATCAAAAATAGTTTTTTATGATTTTTTTTTTTTTGTAATTAGTGTTAACCACGAGTCCATTGAATGTAGTGCTGAATCTTACACGAACTGGGCCACCACATGTATATGGTAGACTCCCTTCAATGATTGTAAGTTTTGCAACTCACCAGGTTTCACTCTTGAAATGGGGATAACTTTCATCTCAGAAAGCAACATGGATCCATTAAAGTCAAAGCAAATCAGAGTAATCAGATGTGAAGCTGGCTCTTTGATTGACATGCCACAATCGGCAGATGGGCCGTCCGTGTGTCTGGTGGGATTCTGTCCATGAGTAAGTTAAGAGTGGTTCGGTCTCTTTTCATCACGCACAAGGTTCTTGACCCGGAAGAGAAGAAGAGCTTTAGGGGCAGGAGAACACGCAAGAGACCACTCTTGTATATAGAAGCTCGTCCTAGACTGGAATTGGTATATGCGAATTCACTGGTGTGATTCATTGCGTATCATGGAGCACGGTCTTCAAACCATCCAAGGGCTACGGTGCATGTGTGAATTGAAGCCGTTGACATTATCTCTTAGAATCTTCCCGCACGAATGTCTACGGTTTATATCATGAAGACGTCCTAGAGGTTGCGTGCACAAGTAAGAACAATGTGGAACGCTTATCGGTTCACAGGCCTATTTTTCATGATGAAGGGCTCCTCTTGACACGATACTAACTACTTTGGTTTGGGTCTTTCTGGAGATTTTGAGTTTTTTAACTGATTATGTCCATTAATTGATCAAAGAGAAACCCTGAAGTTCAACACTGTCTGAAGTTTCAATAGAAAGTGTCAATACTTGAGGCCAGAAACTCAAACCGGCAATTTCAGACCAAGAAGAGACAGTGAATATAAGAAAAGGGCACTTCTTAAAATAACGCCCAAAATTTTCGCATTTCCACCCTGTTTCCAGAGTCTATCAACACAACATACATCCGAGAGATTTTTCAAACCAAGTCAAGTTCTCTTAGCTAACAATTTTACGAACCACCATGCATGAGCTGGAAATCACATAACAACTTCCAAAGACCACAGAAAAATTAATCAGATGATATACCATAGATTATATCACTCGCACATTACAAGGAAGGTCATTGATAAAACAGAGTTCTGCTCTAAACCCCTAAAACAAAACCTAATATATCTTCTAGCTACATGCACCGCTATAAGCATAAAAAACAGAGCACCCAACAACTAAGACTTCATCTGAAAATATCAAAATCTTCACTCGTAGCAGGATTCGATGTAATTTAAATTTGTCATTCATTATGGAATTAAGTCAGTTCAGAATGATCCTAGTCAGAACCGGAGATCTCCGGTTGTTCCTTTGAAATCTCCAGAACGATTGTTCAATAAATTCGCAGCCGGAGATCTCCGACTGCAGCAGACCCACGTCAATGACCGGAGACCTCCGGCTGTTCCATGGATCGTTGAAGACTATTTCTAATGCGATGTGGTCTTGTTTACTTCTCACAGGGATTCATGGTCGACTAGTCTTCCGACGGAACACCGTTTAGGGAAACTGGCCGTTTTTGTGGAATTTTGGCTTCCCAAGTTCGTATACCATGGGTCACATAATGTGGGCTACGTTTACAAGTGCAAGACGGAGTTGACTGCTTGGGGCATCAAAATTAGAGAAACCCCTGAAGGCACCTGGGAATTTGTCCTGCAGCTCCGAATTAAAAAGCGAGGACATCCGCTTAATTCCTCTTTCGATGGGCATCTGATTTTTATTCGGAAATCCTATAAAGATTTGAAGAAAATCTTCGTGAAGGCGGAGAAGGGTCAAAGGTACATTGTATTGGGCACAGCCGGAATAGGGAAATCTTTCTTCACTGTTTTGGGTCTGTCATCTGGCGACACTAAAGAAGAAAATTGTTTGGAAGTTAGCTAACGATCACTATTACCTTCTGGACTTCAGTCTAGAGGTTGCGGTTGCTCAAGGTCCGGTAAAAGAGCTTCACCCTGACCTGCAATCAGTGTTCGATGATCCTTCTTCCTGGCTTATAATAGATGGCAAACAGGAGGCTTCTTTGGAGTATAAGTGCTGTATGGTGCTAGCGTGTTTTGGGAAAAGTCAAACTATCATGAATTTGCGAAGCCTGGCAATTCCAAAACCTACTATCTTCCTGTTTGGGTGGAGGCTGAGATCAATGAATTTTGTATAGATTTTGAAGAACATAGGTCCAAGTTTCCAGGTATGCATGTGTCTGACATGCAGACGGCTCTTGCAAATTTTAAGATAGTAGGAGTCCCTTGATATGTACTAGATACGCGTAAGACGCAGGAGGGCAAGGCCAAGTTGTTGCAAGCTGTTGCAAAGGTCGACAAACAGACCTGTTTGCAGATTCTTTCTGGGGAGTTTTTCACGGATGTGAGTGACAGTGTCGTCCATATGTGTGTGAACGAGGAGGACCATATGCTATTGAACAAGGAGACGGATTATGAAAGGTTTGATCTTAGGTTCGCGTCTTCCTTTGCTTGAGATGGGATAATCAAGCAGTTTGATTTAGTTGGCAATGTGGAGGTAGTGTCATATTTATTGGCACATATCGACAGCCAAATTTGTGGGACTTTATGGGGGCACATCTACAAGCGGGTTGCTCATGTAATTCTGAGTCGGGGTGGAAAATTTAAGTGGAAGAGGGTATTCGAGGATGCAGCTGATGATAAAGCCACTGAGCACTTCGATCAGGGAAGCTGGAGTTTGTGACTTTTGAGAAAGTTCAGGATTTAAAACGTCAGGAACTTTTTAGGGCTTACTGCCGGCCATTGACTCCCAACTTTGAAAGTGTGGATGCTGTAATTATTCCAAATACCTTGGTGCAATTCTTTAGGTACAGGGAAGGCAATCACGTTTACAAAATGCAGGGTTTGAAAAAGTTGGACGAGATTTTGGGTATGGACAAGTACAACGTGTGGTCGTGTGTGACTCGAGAAGCGTTTGAGAAAACCAAGTTCCAAAATTGGTTGAATAAGGACGGTACAAATGCAAGTGTACGGATGAGGAGTCAAACTGGTGCTAAAGATGCACCAGTATGTAGTCAAGGTCGACTTCAAGAGATACTAAGTCGCAACAAAGAGCTCGCTTTTCGTTCTTTCAATTTTGAGTCGTAGCTACTGTCAGAAATCAATGGGGGTAGCTTGAAGTTGTGGACTTGAGACTTAAGTTTGCCATATTCATAGTTTGGATCTCCAAGGATTTTGTACATTCCAGAACCTATTGTCATCGCCAAACTTGCTCTGACTGCTTGTGCTTTGTAGTCCCACCTGTTTGAGGGGCAGAGTGTGTACTAAGTATGGAGTAGCAATTAGGCGTTCAGACTTGCCATGCGGCAGTCCAACAGCTAGATTTCTTGAATCTTGTACTACGTGTTACTAATATGGGCATTTTTAATGTAGACCTCTCTGTCTTCATGGTCGTGCACCTCTTTGCAATGAGCATTTTGGTGATCCAAGTTGATCTTTGTATAATTGTGATGTCGTGCAATTTGTTTAATTTGACGTCGGTGGAGTATCCCGTATATGCCGTCCTTACAAAATGAGTCACTGTACTGTACATGGTGTGATGACCCGAGTTGGAAGGGTGAACTTCCGTTATGAACTATGAAGGTGTCAATCCAACTGATTTTCATGCACAGTATCTAGTTCATATTTTTGGTATCCCCAGTGTGCCGTATTTTATACCCCAGCTGTGTTTTATTTTGTGACTCTGTTTTTGTTGGAGTACCTGCAGCCATTACTTTCTTAGCAAAAGCATTCAAACTAGATTCATTCTATTTTATTCGAATAGTATGTCTGTGATGAGACGATACTGAAATGACCCACAGAACCAGTTCCGACTTTTGAGGGCATTTGTCTGATGGGGAATGATATGTTATACGTACGGCATGCACTTCTCATGACTAAAGTTTTGGCCTTGTGGGTATTCAGTACTAATTAGATATGCTTTCTAACTGTGTGGAGTCTCAAGGATTGATTCCTCCTAAACTACTTTGTGACAGGTGAATGCTATGCAGCGAGATAGCGGTACTCACTGCGACGAACCTGAGGATGAGAAGGATTTTTCCATCTGGGTGGCTGACTTTAACCTCAATGATCGGTATACTTTCCATTCAATGTTCTTGAATCGAACGCAATGCTGTTGATTCTTTGAAGATTTGATTGTCACTCTTTGCAACTGCAGTTACCTGTATATAAGGATGCGTCCCTTGCAACCTTTTGGGTTTTATTAGCAGAAACGGTATGAATTCATAAGCATGCTTTGACTAGTGTAGTTCATTACAGGACATATTCATACCATCTCGTTGACCGTGTCGGAATGTGTCATAACTAAGTGTTTGTTGTTGTTTAGAACTGAGTAGATCGTAGAAATCATGTCAACAAATGCGTTCATGCAGGAGCTTCAGAACCAGATTGGTACGATATCGCAATCTAGACTGTTTATCCCCTGTTTTATATTCTTTTAACTGCTGTAGTTAGTCAGGTTGTGCAATTACTGTAGGCCCACAATATAGATCTTGATTTCAGAATCTTCAGTTTCTGGATATATTTCATCCCACATTACAATTGGTAACCGCTGATTTCTCCCCTATAGTGATTGCATGGAAAATTTTTGTTGAGTCTCTCAAATTTTTCAGTTTGTTGTTCGGTTGAGTGATCGATTGCTCCGTAATTGTCGTATTTCAGCTGCTCTGTTGGTGAAGGGCTTTTCATCCTAAATTTGTCCTAATGTAGTTTTTGGAGTAATTTGTTATGTTCAGTGAGTAAAAAATGTTCAGCTTTGAGGAGTGTTGCAGGCTGAAGGTTGATGTCTTTCTCTCTTGATGATCTATACTTGTTCGTTGATACTAATGTGTGCTTCTCTGGATTCAGTACCAGTGGTGGTGGAGCACAACACTTTCTGGACTCGCTACTTCTATCGCCTCAACAAACTGCAACAGATTGAGAATGCCCGGGTCAACCTTGTCAAACGTGAGTGTAGTTTGGGTATAGCTTTGAAGTTCTTACTTCGAGAATAATTTGTCCTGCAATGTGCCCATGATCATGTTGACCAGGGTTTTTGACATGGAAGAGCATTGTGAAACAGGGGCATTCGATGAAGAGGAGGATGAGGATCTTAGCTGGGACGTTGAGGAAGATAAGGAAGCTGAGGAGCACGTTGCTCCTTCTGAGACAGTGGCGGAGGGTGCTGAGCTGACTGAACCCTCACATCCACACGAAATATCGAGGTTCCTGTGGCTCCCTCCACTGACGGTAAATTCTTTTTGAAATTTTCAATCCAAAGAGTTGATCTAATTAAGTTTTTGCACTTGGAAGTAGTGTTGGTTGTTCGTTGGTTTTGATACCGATTATATTGTACTTGGATGTGATTATCACTTGGATATCTCATTCTTCTATGTTGCGACTTCAGAGACACATGACGAGGAGGAAGCCAAGAGTGAGGGAAGTGCACGGAGTGAGTGGATGGTTGTTTCTGAAGATAAGGGCTCAGGAAGCTCAGAGCCTAAGACATCACCATCATTGCCCATTTCAGAGAGGTATTTGGTTGTGCATCAATTACTTGTCACAAGATTAGACTGATTCCGAACAATGCTTTTTCTTGTTATGTTTCAAAGGAACGATGAGATGTTTAGCATTTTCTTGTGTACATACTCTGCCAGGTCATGTTTTTGCGATGAGGTTGCGTGTTCCTACTCATATCTCTGATTTGCATGCGTCACTGGCCAATGTTGAATCCTCAGCTGCACAAGTGTCCAAGGTTCTTAGGACAGTTTCCTCATTTTCATATTATCTGCTGTCGACGATTTTGCTGCTGGAGTCTTGACCTATTACTGATATCTTTGGCTCCAGCGTCATCACATCAAAATTGTGGAACGAAAGCTAGTCCATATTTATTCACCCTATTAGTATTCATTTCCTATCTGCATCCTTTTCTCGTTCATCTCCCAGCCCCACCACTTTCAACGTTGGTTTGTAATCTCAGCACGCCACGTTCTCAAATTTTCTGCATCCGGTGTAACTTGGAGCTGAAGACTTTCGTTTGGTCTTTTATTTTGTTGCATGCAAGAGACCAAATCCTCTGCACCAACCAAATCTGAGGATCATGAAGTGGATGGAGCTGAACTTGACCAACTTGGAGACCTAAGCATTGATGGCAATAATGAAGTTCCTGTTAAGGAGAAGGGGAAAGAGAAAGTATCAACTCCAAAAGGTCTCGATACAGCTACTGGGGAGGAGAATGAAGAGGTAATGCCCTGCCCTTCCTGCTCAAACTAGAACTTGACCAGAAACACTATTTTTTTTTATTCTCATGTCGGGAGACACAGGGCCCGCAGACGCACACTACCCGGGGCACCAAGCACCTAAACGTTTGAGTATTTCCCAGATCCCTGTGAGAGGAACGACAAGTGTTTATATTCGGAATGTTTTTCATTCAAAATCGACTCACTGTTGGACACCGATTGTCCAATTTGTGAATACCGTAGTCACAGAGCAGATTCGTCCCTTGACAGACGGAATCATGATTAGTTTTGTTTTGTTCACAGCCGTTACTGAGGGGTTCTAAGTAACTAGGAAATGATACGTTGTTTTTTGGGGGCGAACTTGCTTTGAGTGTACGGTATGTGAAAACTTTTAGATTGAACTAAGGGAAAGATAAATGACGGTAATACTTTTAGTCGTTCATTATTCATGGGACAGAAGTACTAGGTTCTGGGCCTGTCTTCTGAGTTGAGAGAAGCTTCATTCGGAGCTCATAATGTCTTGCTTTCGTCCCAGGTGACTCTTCTACAGAATTATCTTTATTTTGAAAACAAATATGGGATTTGAGTACAGGTTTAGGGTTTAGGGTACACTTGAATGGCAACGACACATGCCATTCGAGTGTTTATCTATAAACACATTCCGTATAAATTCCTCACAAGTTGTACCGTCTGTTGAAACCTTCGAATGTGAAGTGGTAAGCAGTGTTATATTCAACATTAGCCATTTCTTCCTCACATAAAGTGTGTTGGATTTTGTGATTCCAGGAGTGGGGGGAGTGGGAGTAGCCGCATCAAGTCTCAAGGTATCAACAAATATCCAATTCCAAGTACAGTCCAATGGTTTTTTTCTTTTTTTCCAAGGTGACCCTGGTTGAATGCCTGCCGCCAACTTGTTTAATTTGTATAGCTGTGATTATATATGCAGTCCATTCAATGCTAGCAATTTTTAGCATCGCCATCGTTGGTTGCGACGTACCCACCAGTCCACCACCCTTGCCAAGTCAAGCTCTCCTTTGCGCTGCCAAAACTCATGAGACTCCAATTTGCAACGCTTTGGGCTCGTGGTTGGTGCATGTCGCGATGATATTTGTGGTTCTATGCGAGAGGTGTCGGTGAGCCTTTTGTGAGTTCCGGGCTTTCAATAAAGCGCTATTTTACAATTTTCACTAATTTGTTTGGATTTAATAATGTGCCTGACCACAGATGCACGCACTACCCCGGGTAACCAATCAACCCATTTTGGGATGTTCTCATCCTTTCATGTGCCTAATGCCCTGTATGCACAAAAATGATTAATTTCACCTAAACTCATTTTCTTCTTAGATTCTTGTATTAATTTTCTAACGTATGTTTTGTATGGATTTTCAAATTCCTCTTTGCAAGTATTATATTATTCAAATAAACAAGCATGTCTCGTCCTTGTTCAAGAAATAGCCCTTCAAAATTTCTAAAACTTCCATTTCTGAATCTGTCGATAGAATTTGGAGCAGAATCTTGTCCTCTGCACTGCTCAAGTGATTGCCTCCCTTTGAATCTGAGTGAGTGGTTTGATCAGGGAGATATTTTAATCTGTTGCATGTGGTATCTTACCCGCCCAACTTCTGTAGCTTGGAAGGAGGTTGTCTTCTGCAGGTGCGTACTAGGCAGGTGCATCTGTGTGGAATTTGGCCATGGAGTTTTCAAGGCCTATACAACCCCAAAATATGGGTACCTTTTGCACTGCACATCTGCAAACTGTGTATCCTTCCAAAGGGATAGTCATCTATTTGCTCAAGATAATTATTTTGCATTTTTTCTGATTATACTTTTAACCTTGAAAGATAGACCCATGTCCATGGATTCAGGCCTTACCAGTCCCTAAATTCAAACAACATACAAGCAGTGATTGAGGACATCACGAGGACCAGCATGGTGTCCAAAAAGATGCTAGCTGAACAACAGAAATGAGTGCACGACCTGACGTTCATTTCAATTCAGTGTCATTACCCGAGGGAGAAAGATGGGAAACTAATTTGAATTTAACATTTTTAGTGCACAACCTGATGTTCATTTCAAGTCAGTAGCATTCACCCCAAGGGAGAGATAGGAATCTAATTTTAATTCAACATTAATAAAAAGACTTCAACGTCCTCTCCCTAATTACCCCATGAACATTAAGATTCTAAGTGCTAGGGTTGTGGATAATTGTTGCTCTGCAAGAGGCGCGATCTTCTGGTGCGCAGACACAAATCGCACAAACCGCCCGATCATTCTGGTCTGCAACGAAAATCAACAACATGATACGAGGCTCAGCAAAAGAATCATTAGCAAATTTCCCGGTAATGTGTGCATGATGGACTGTATGCTGAATGGAAAACCTCCTTCAACAGACCACATACGCAAGAGATACAAAACCCAGAACCATACAAGCAAAGCCCAACTCAAACTCCCATGTAGCGATTGTCAATGCAAAACCTCCTCCCGGCCCTTCCCTCCAGAGCCAATCAAACTCTCGAATAATCGATGAAGTTCCAAAGTGAACTCTACAAAGCTTACAATTGTGCCTACTGCCCGACTAAAAACTTCCCAAATCCATTCTACCAATTCCAAATCCTGCAAGTGCCTTGCCAGTCAAGCAGGGCACAGAAGTCAACAAAGCAAAACGTTGAATATGACACCCCTTCCGACTCTACCTCCGCTTACCGACTATCAACAAAGCTCACGTTGAATAATGCACCCCTTCCGACTCCACAGGACTCCGCTTACCGACGATCGTAACCAAATATATTTATACATAAGTTTCCAATTTCCAGACTCCCCGTTCTGTGTGCTCTTCATCTTTGTGTTTTGTCTGCACTCCTAGCTGGGTCTTCTTTAGCACCGGCTTCATTACAACTGTGTGCAACCTTGTTGCAGTACCCAACTTTGGAGGTCAAGCTTGCAGTGAGTAACTCAACCTAATGATAGCACTAGTACGGAAGGCTGATTGCAACAGTTTTTGTAGTGGTTTCGCAATGACAATCAGAAATCTATCGACAATTTTGAAACGGTTTAGTATAACACTATGCATTGTAGTCGAAACTATTTGAAATTAAAATAGTCTTTACATCAAATTTAGGCATAGATATGCATTGGTTCCATGCCTGAGGCTTTTGCAACAAGTTTACAGCATTTTTGCAATGGTTCGCAATTAGGGACCATAAGTTTTTAGTGAAGTACGAAACAGCGACAAAACCATTGGAAAATAAATTAAACAATTGATGATGTGTTGCAGCTGCTACTTCCTGTGTTGCAGTGATAAAGCTAGCATTCCAAGCTTAACGTAGCAGTTCGTGAGTATGCAAATATTTCCTTCCGTATATCAATTTCAGATATTTTTTGATCTAGAGCTCTCGCTACACTGATTTGTCCTATTACTAAGAGGGGGGAAATTAGTGTCACCTTGACAACTAGTGTCACACCACAAAATTTAGTGTTGAGGAAATTAATTGGTATACAATACTCTCTGATACAAAACAGTGTGACTTTGGCAAATTAGTGTCACAAGCATTACGTATTAATTAGGACAAATCGGTGTGACTTTTCATGAGAGCAACCAGGCCCGAATTCTGTTGCTAGCGCCATCGTTTTCTGAAGCTGAAGCTGAAAGTAATCAATTTGCGGTGTTTGTTTTGCAGGCGTCGACTCTAAATAGACACATCGAGCGGGAGCTTCACCTTCCCGTGCAAGCCAAGATGGCGTGGTTTCGAGTGGCCCTCGCGCTCCTCCTGCTCGCCTTCACCAAGCCTTGACTTTGTCCTCCCCTCCTCCCCCATTCTACCTCCAACAAGTGCATTGTTTCCTCCCTCCCCTGGCTCCACTTTTATCTTCTGCCACTCTCTACCACGAACTTGTAGAGGCTTATCCCCCTCAAGCGTCTTCCTCAACGCCCGTAACTTTTGAACGGCTTGCTCGTACCGATTCACCTGTCTCTTGTTAGTGTCAGCGCCAAAGGCGCACCAATCCACCTTTCCTTTCCCCTCTTTGAACTCCACTGCAATACCCTCAGCGAAATGAATCTTCAGATTTGGAGGGATCTCAGTCGGTGTATGTTGATAGAGAATTGGATGTAGGTACTTTACTCTCTTCACCACGTTAGGGTCATTGCACAGTGCCCATCCGTATCCTTGTCGACCACCTTCCCCGTACGGTTCCCCAAAAGTTTCGTGTAAAAGTGCAGTGGACACTCGACCTTTACGAAAGCGGTGTGGGTTCTCTCCTGCACTCGCAAGCTTGGGGTACAGATGTTGGAAGTCTACTCTAGACAAAGGACGTGGTGGCTGCTTCAGCCTTGCAATCTCGGCATCCACGTCCTCGATCTTCTGGAACAGCGGCTTAGTCGTCTTCCTCGGCACTGAACGTTTCTTCCTTGCGCCTACATCTTCAGACTTCGTGCTCTCCTCCTCCAGATCGTCACGATGAATCGGTCGTGGCTTTCTTCCGCTGTGAGTACTGCCGGAGCGCCCACCTGCAGATCGCTCCATTACAGGTTTTTTGCCCTCCTTCGAAGAGAATGCCAAATAATTTCGCAGCCTCACTCTCACAGCGTTGCAAAATCCCTAAACCCTGGAGAAGCCGTAACCACCCTGTGACGCGCTCCCCCAATTGTCCCACGTTTCACGGAAGTGAACAACAAAGTTTCTAGAGAGGGTGCATGTCCTGATGAAATGCTTTCATCATGTACATATACGTATATTAACTAGATTTGTTTGGATTTCAATAAATGAAGAGTTGAGACAAAAGGGGTTGGTCGTGGTGAGAACCACGGTTTGATGGCAACGGAGCATCCATTAATATACGGGTGCTACACCGTCTTGTCACATGCACAGCTCAGGGGGGTAGATAGCGGGTAGGCTGGTCCAATTTCCTGCCTCACTAGCGTGCCAAGCCGTGAGCCGCCGAACCGCTCGACGAGTCCGACTAGTTTCGAACCCAGACCGGCGGGCGGCCAAAGACCACCGCTTCTCCAGCCAACCAAGTTCACGACTTGGCGACTGAAGATAAGCATTCAACGCTTTTATATGCCCGTGAGGGCACGTAGCTTCCTCATGTGGTATTTATTTTATGTTTGTTCATTTTATTTTATTTATCTAGTTGTTTGAAAGGCTCATGTATTTTGCCTTTCATTGAAATAAATTATTAAGGATTTAGGTGGATTCGGGGAAAGTGAAAGAAAAGGAGGATAGGTATCTTTGGTGGGATAGTGGGGCTAGGTGTATGGGCTGATGTGCTCCACTCCCTTACCTAAGAAAGGGGAAAAGTAGAGAAAAAGATGCTTAGTGTGTGTTAGAAGTTGTGTGAAGAAGTTTGGAGAGAAAGGGAGAGAAAAACCGGGACTTTGGAGGGAGATATCTCTCTGTGTATGAATCCTTTTGTAATTAAATTTGGAGGAGTTGTTCCTTGTGAAATTGTCTTTCCAAAATGAGTTTGCAAGCTTGATTTGGAGTTAGGATGCAAAAGTTATGAATGCTTGAATTTGTGAAGATCCAAAGCCATTTACAAAAAAAAGGCAGAGACTTCGACAAGCCATAGATAACATTCAATCTATCATTTTGCAAAGAAATTTGGAGAGTGTGTTTATCATTGTCTTAGCTTTCTAAAAAGTTATTAAACTTGAGATTTGGAGCTTTGAAGAGGAAGTTATGGAGGTGTGAAGGTTTGGAGATTGGCTGCCCTTTTGTTGATACAAGGCCGAAACTTTGAGGAGCCACAACTTTTGGTCAGTTTGAAGTTTTCTTTTGAGTTTTTTAGGAGTGATAGATTGTTAGTTTAGCTCTTCAAATTGCTATCACTCAAGTTATTTGGAGGCTTATTGAAGGAGTTATGGTGTGTAGAAGTTCAGAAGTTGGGTGCTCTCTTGAAATTGGAGACCCAAACTTTGACTGACTATAATTTACGGACAGAGTCTTAGTTTGTAATGAAATTTTTGTGAGTTGTGCTCAGTTGAATTAGCTTTTTAGATTGATATCACACTTCTATATGAGAGTTGTACAACAAAAATTATAGAGGAACAAAGAGATAGTGGTTAGTTGTTAAAGAAGAAGAAGAGTTTCTACTTTGAACTCACATAACTCTTGGACAGTAGTTTAGAATGAGTTAAAAAATTTGGACATATGTTAGATTGTTAAAAAGGCTTTTCAAAATGCTATTATACTTAGCATTTGAAGTTGTGAGCCATCTGTGGCACTAGTTTGAAGGTCGCAGCCTTTGTGAAACTTGTTACTTGAAGGTTTCCCATTGTTTTTCTTAAAACATGAAGACTTGAAGACTTGAAGACTTGAAGACATGAAGACATGAAGATTTAAAGAGGAATGTTTTGGGGTTTTTTTATATGTATGTGTGGGATGTGGCTTTGTTATTCCTAGCCGGATTTAGAGGCTTGTTGTCATTTTATTTCAATTCTGTTTTGTAAACATCGTTGCGGGCAGTCTGGGTTAAACTATGACTCAACCCCATTTATTGTTGTGGTGACGAAGTGGGATTGATCACCCACACGGTCGAGACTTGCTCTGTTTTCACGGTCTGGAGTTTTGACCAGCAGACCGTGAATTTGAAAGTTTAGGATCCATATTCACCGACGGTATCTCGTGGTATGCCGTCGGGTCTACCCGTCCCGTATCCCGTGGTTTCTTATCCCTACCTTGACCCGTGAGCCAACCTAGAGCCAAAACAGGATAGGCCAACGTGAAGCAGTTCCGTGGCAGAGTAGAAGATTCAACAATCAAGTTTGAAGACCCTACGTGACTATCACTTGTCTTCCGTTAATCTTTAAGCCAGTTTTTAGTCGCAGCCAAGATCCCCGAGATTTCCCAAAGCGCGCTTCTCTCTACCCGACACCGTGGCCTCCCTCTCCTAAACTCGCAAGAATCAACCGCATTTGAGCCTAAACAGACAGCATTGTTCTCACCCTCTAAGGGCGCCTAGGAAGCTACAACGTTGGTCCTCTCACAGAATGCGAACTCTGCATGAACACCCTAAACCCAGAAGTGTACTCTCTCTGTACAATCTCCATGTCGACCCTCAACTCAATGAATCCTCTCCGCTTGAATCTAAACCGCCTACGAGAAAGCAAATGCAGGCGCCATCGACTTCGATCAAGCGCTCAAACAGTGAGCATTCGAGAAGTGCGATACAAGCTACGGATTCAGCAGCAGCGCGCCAGCGAGAGGGGAAAGAGCAACTGCCAAAAAAGCAGCTGAGTCTGGCACTCGATTCCCCAAGACGAGGAAGACGACGACCGGTGACCACCAATTGGCGATGGTCAGTGACTGGTGGTCACCGGTGAATAACAAAGTCCTTACAGTCACCACTCAGAGGGGTGACCAGAACCCATGATCATCGGTTGCCTCTTACATGATGTAACATGTGTCATGTAGATGACCGGCTCAGTAGGTGGACAGAGGAAGTGCACCCTAAACCCTAAAACATCTAGGTCGCGCCAAAATAATAATTGCACCCTAGAGTGCCCCATCTAGGTCATATTAAAAAATCTTAAACCCTAAAATGAAACTTAGTAGTCGCGTTAATAATAATGATACCCTAAACGAAAAACTTTTGATCGCGTTAAAATAAATGACAACCAAATTCTAAAACTGTAAGTCGCTTGAAAATAAACCGGATTTAAGGTCTTGCACACTTCAAAATCAAATACTGGTACATTTATATACTAAATACAATCTTAGAATGAGGTAGGTTGGTAGCACCTTAGAGGGTAGAAATGCACGACTAAACCTTATATCCCAAACTTTTAGAAAATTTTGGCATAGATAGATTCACGAAAACAATAATTAAATTTGAAGTGTTGGACTCATAGAAAATTATAGAAGATTTATGACCTAGTAACAAATGAAAATTTCTAAGTTGTCCATTATATTGAAAATTTGTACTTGAATAATGTATCCAGTTTTCTTATTTTCTATTTCATTAATCGCATTAGAGTACCCCATAAATATTGAATTATGTACAACTTTATAGAAAAGTAAATTACACAAGCCTACAAAGACATAAAAATTGAATGTCAACAATAATCATGATATAATTAAACACAAGTGCGCATCCGAGAAAATGCCATACAATTTCTTGAAGATTAAACCTGAACTTAAAATATACTTGCATTTGATTTGATCCACATTCGTAATTGATGAAGAATAGAATATGAAAGTATATACGCGTAAAATTGTAATTGTCATAACACAACAGACATCTTTAAATTAAATCAAACCCTATTTCTAATACATGTTGTAAGGCCTACAATTTATTTAGAATATATCCTCGTTTGAATTAAGTGTGTGCAATTGATTAGAAATAAAATATTTGAGAATGTGCACACATAAATATAGAAAACTGTACACTTAATTATATACCTTGGGACAAAATCCATTACTATTTTTTGAACATTCTAGCCCCCTTAAAATATAATTGCATTTGATTTACATGTGTAATTCATTAGAAATAGAATCTAAGAACACTCATACGTGAAAACATAATTGTCATAATAAAATTGAATATGGTCCTTTTAGTTAGAGTAAATCCAATATTGCTTTTTAAAACTTTTTTATTCCGTGACTTGGAACATACCCTTTTAATTTGATGTACGTGCATAATTCACTAGAAATAGAATGAGGGAGTATGTGTCTGTAAAAATATAATTATAATATTATCACTAAACATGTGCACCACTAGATCAAATGTGCCATACTATTTTTATTACATTTTAGGTCCGTGTAGAGTATAGTTGTATTTGATTTACAATCATTTATTTGATTTACAATCATTTATTTGATTAGCAATAGAGTTTAAGAATATGCACACATAAAAAAGAATTGTGACTACAATTATACCAAAACCTTTGGACTAATTCCAAAAAGTGTTGGATTTTTGTACATTTTAGACTCAAGCAAAATATATTTGCATTTTGATTTTGGTGCCCAATTGATTAGAATTAGAATATCAATAACATTATTTATAAGTGCAAATAGAATTGTAATAACATAACGAACATCCAATAGCGATTGGGATCTAAAGCACAAGCTACTATAAGAGGACTTATCGAGGATGATTCTAATACCAAGAACTCAAGTAGTAATTGACTACCACAACTTGTTGTAAGGTAGGCACACCCATTCCCACTCATCACCCAATTCCGTCCTCATGTACCAATGATGTTCATTCTAGAAAGAAAATGTGCACCACTAGTACATGAGGTAAAAATTCTTAAAGGGACGGGAATGGGTGTGCTTACCTTAGTGGACATTTCCACTTGGGTTCCAGGTTTTGTACTTTATAGAATTTTTTGTTTCTCATTTTTTTTAATCAATTCCCATTTTTTGGAGGAAAAAAGTCCTCTTGATAGAATTTCTAATCCTCCAAGTTCTTTTTGTTGATTTCATATATTGCCACAATGTAGACGTATACATAATTTTGTGCATGATCAAACCCTGTCACTATGTGGCCCAAGTCAACTTTCCATGAAACATGTTTTAGAACTATTGGTTATTAAATGAAAAAGGAAACAAAGTTGTTTTCCATTTTTTTTAACCAATTCCTATTTTTTTGGAGGGAAATGTTTAAGTCCACTTGATAGAATTTTTAACTCTCCAAATTCTTTTTCTTGATTTCATTTATTCCCACATTTTACATTCCCTTGGACTAAATGCAACAACATTTGTCTTTATTAAAAAATGGACCCATGATTTAGAATATATACTTGTATTTAATTTACATGCATACTTGATTAGAAATAGAATGTAATAATATACACATGAATATAAAAAAAGAATTGTTACATTAACATTGAGTATATCATAGTCCAAATTGAATCCAACACTATTTCTTGGTATATTTTTTATCCATGACTTCAAATGTATTTGCACTTCATTTACGTTTGTAACAAGTGATTAGAAATAAAGTATAATAGTATTCATCCGTGAAAATAGGATAGTGATGACACTAAACATGAACACCCTTGGACTAAATGCAACACTATTTTACATAAAATGTCGACATGTAACATAGAATGTACCATCATATGATTTACGTGCCTCATTTAGTAGAAAAAAAATTTAAACAACGCCCTATAGACGCTAAAATCGCCATATACTGTGCGACACAATATTTATAGGATGATTTATTAGTAATTATTCTTCAAAAATATTGTCACAAATGTCATCCAAATATGATGAAAAATGGTTCAAAATAAACGAGACATTGTTCAAACACAAAAAATTCTCCAACTAATAAAATTTGTCTATAATCATTGAAAATAAATTATCTACACAAAATAGTGAAATTAGTTTGCCTTAACAATTAGGTTGCCTTATATCAAGAAAGTTACTTTACAAGTCATTAAAGTCAACAAATATTTCTAAAATATTTCCATTTGTACACATGGAGGTTCATGAGTCTCAATTACAACAATATCTAATTCAAAAGTAGTGTATTCTTGTACAATAACGGAAAATATTTATATAGTATCAAATGTCGATAAATTAGTGCGGGGCAACCTAATTTCACTATTTTGTATAAGCCCTTTGAGCCCAAATTACTTTCTTTGTCTTCAAAATAAAATTAGGGAATTATAAATGCACATTCGGACTCCTTCAAATACTATTTTTAATATTCATACTCCATCTTAGAATAGGCTTCGTTTTCATTTATAATGTTTTATGCAATTTTCATTTAAAAATATTATGCAATAGTATACACACATATATTATATATAAAAAATATATAAATATATAAATATATAAATAATAATAATAATAATAATAATTATTATTATTATATTTTTTTGGTGAATAAATTTTACATGAATTTCTGAAAATGTTCGAAATGAATTCTCATCTAATCATCATCTATAATAAAATTATAAATTTTGTGCAAAGCATAGCTTCCTAACCATAATCATGATTTTATACTGTTAAAGTTGGATGAGTTGGATGAATAGAGAATTTTTAAAGCAGATTTCATTCAAGCATGGGATGCCAACTAGGAAAATGAATGGAAAAGCTTCAGCGTGACAAATGAAGGGGGCTTTTTTTGGCCAGGTCATCAACTCTCATACTTATCGACGCCAGCTGCTAGGTCGCGACTGGTTAAATTTTTCAAAATTTCTGGCGGGTTTTCTTTTTGGGTCATGCCATGAATTCGCCAACTTCGGCACGGCAGCTGGCAAGCCGTCAGTGGCTCAAATTCAAAAAAAATTGGGCGGGTCATCGGAGGCCCAGCTGAATCCACGAAACCCTTACAAATTTAGACCAGTCAGCTAATCCAAGTAACCACTAGCTACCCATTTGGTTAATTTAAGCCGCTTGACCCAACAGCCCATGCTTTTCAATTAAATTAGTATAAACAACCTGTCGCTAAAGTTGCCTAATGTCAGAGAACCGCTTCCCCATTGGTGGATTCAAATTTCACCTTTGATTCCAACTATGTGGCAAAAAATAGAAACAATAACCAAAAATTAAGTACATACGAGTACTTACTGGTAGTCATAGTACTCAAATTTTTTGCCACAAGTATAGGGGGTCTAGCGTACTATCACCCTTGTTCTCACAATCCCATACTCAACATACTTCAAACTGAAACTCCACTTGCAGCACAACTGGTATCTGGACACCAACTTCTCTCCATAGTGCTTCAGAGATTGGAATACTATTGAAATGTGCACGTTGCTTCTCAATCTACATACTAGAACAAGATCAACAAGTTCCAGACTTTTGTGCAAAGGAAACTACAAAGCCAGCTCGTACTAAAACCAAAAATCTAAACATAGACAGCTCGTACTAAAACCAAAAATGTAAACAAGTACACAACAATTTATTTGATACAAAAATGACAATCAAACAAGGAGTCCCGAACAAGGAGTCCCGTTGTGAATGCAACAGAATTGAAAAGCAGCATTCACAACCTGCAATCTAAGAAAGCTCACCTTGTCTTTTTGAGGTCGTTCCAAGCGAAGTGGTCTTCTAATTACTGCGCCGTGGAGTGACTCTTCCAGAACAGTAGTTTAGACTGTTCTGAGGATTGGAACAGTTCACTTGCTGCATCAGATAGCTCCCCAAGTTATGGAATGGTACTCCTTGACAAATGGTCATTAAAAAACAAGCCCGCAACGGTTGAAGAGAAATTCAATATCTACTGCGTTTGAGAGGATGAGAGAACGCAGAACATTGCGTATAGTCATCAAACCTATGGTCCAAAACATACCTGAAACAATGAAGTGCAGGTCCTTTTCTTTGATCCACCCGACGACCCATCGAAAGATGGTTGTATCACTTAGATAAAAACTCATCCAATACATCCCTATCGTTGTCCTCTAGTGTATAAATATTAGTTCTACTATTGAATGTCAATGCTACAGTGCAAATCACACTGTCTATGTCGATCCATTGGGTGTCAGTAACATCGTACTTGAACTTGTTCCTTACCGGTGCATTTTTGAACCAGTTAAGCATTATTTGAAAGGCGGGTGCAGAACCTACCTTCTTACCTCCCACTGTAAGAGCCATAAGATCAATCGGGTTTCTGCACAAACCCCACTTAGTTCCAACTTTCCTCCGCATTTTTTGTACACGTCCTAGCCACCAAGTACCTACGTCCACCCCAGCAAACACTGGACTTGGGCTTCCTACTTTAGCAGATCCACGGTTTCTCTGCCGTGCACTTGTCACTGCTGAAGACTGGTTTAGGGTGGAAGATTGAACAAACAACACACCGCAATCAGTTTCCAAGCCAAGCAATGAGGTTGTTGCTGAATTTGCAGCTTGCAGGTAGTCTTCAGCGTTGTTGAAGTAGACACTATTCTTGATCCGAGTGAGACGGTCCTTAGATAGAAACGGATTACCATTCAAATCGGCCACCAAAGTTGACTTGTAAATTGCTTGACCCATGTACTCCACCACAGGCTCTACTTTGGGAGAAGCGGTGCTCGAATTAGTAGCTCCAGGCTGGCTTGGCTCCGCGTGATCCAGCATTTGTGATATTGCATCTCTGCATTCTTCCTCAGCCACTCTGAGATCTTCGTGTACACATGAGATTTCATCATCCTGTGCACTCAACTCGGTGTCCTCGTTGGAGACTTCACAATCGCCACCCTCTACCTCGTTGTGCACACTAAGGCACTCTCTCAAAACCTCGGCGTCCCCATCTTCACCAGGGACCAGTTGTGTAGGTGGCACGTACGCCCAGTGCTTTGGATCTGCACTCTCCAACTTCCAAGGTTGTAGAAACCAAGTCTTAGATGAAGCAAAAGTGGATGGGGCCATGTTTAAAACCTTGAGTACTGTTTGGGCAGCCTTCAAGCCGTCCTTCAACGCAGACACAATGTCTTCATCTGTCGCCAAGGCGCTGTAATCCGCCAAATTTGCTGGTGCCTGTCCAGTTTCTAACGGGTGCAAATCAGCCCATATGTTGCGCTGCTTGTTATGCGCCCTGTCGAACTGCAATCCACTTGGCCCGTATTCAATTGCAGCCAACTGGTTCACAGTATTTGCACACCCCACAAGTTCTTGAAAATCGTACGCTCTCTCCATACCCTGCATTCCTCCCACCTTGCTAAAAAAGATCTCATAGGAATCAGATCCGGTAAGGTGAAATGGAACCGGCAAGTGAGAGAAGGCATCTCTAAAATACCTGATTAATAACACCACAAAATGACAAGAGAGCTGGACATCCAAGTAACATTGATTACTAACAAAACATTCTTGCACGGTTGGTGTCTTTGTGTTTCCTCCCACACTATGGTCCCCGTACTTGAACCACAGTTTCCAAATACGGAAGAAGAACGAAACCTTGGCTGCAAGAACGACCCTCTCCCTTAGAGTCAAAGAAATGGAGAGGAAAATGGAAATATAATCTGCACATATTTCCAAATACATCTCCGTCCCTAGTGTTCTTTCCTGATGTGCATCTCTCCCACTGCGAAGTTCATGTAAACACGTTCTTGCCTTTTGTGCACAAATGCGTTGTGCACTAGCCCAGTTCTACCTGTCAGTATGTTGAATATCTTCTTTTCGTAAACCATGCTGATCTAACTCAAACTTCTGGTACACCTGCCCAAGATGGTCTACATAGCAAACATCAGCCCCTAATTGCAGATTTTTGACAGCACTGTCTAGTGGGTTGATCAATTTTTTACCATTGTGGATGAAATCTTGATCATGCAAGCCAGAAATTTTATTCTCACCCAACCATTCGCAAGACAAAGACCATCCTTCCCATGGAATTTCATACCTCAGCCCTACCTTGCTGGTGTAATCCTTTACCATTAATAGTCGTCTCCTCGAGTCTCCATCTGAAGCATGCCCTATAATTGGCCCAACCACTGCCCCACAATTTTCTTGCCAAAGAACATCAATACTCTTCCATTGCTTTCTAACCCAGTCTGAGTCAAAACAATTGCATGTACACGACACCACAAGGACTAGTCTTGGCAACTTGTCATGCAAAGGGTTAACCATGATAACTCGTGCAAAAGTTCCTTTACGATTTAAGTGAAAGGAATCCACGATGGCTAAATAACCAGAGTCACCGTTGCCTACCTGTGGCCTGAAAGTTGAAACACACAAGTGATCCCCATGTACACCACAGAAGCCGACCAGTCCATCAGACCGTGCCTCCCAAGAAATGCGTGACTTCACCTTCGTCTCATCTTCGGCCAAAATGACAGGGACCGGCCCAACAACTCCATGAGCCACCTTTGCCTCCCTGTAAATCTGAGCAACAGCAGCAAATAGACAAGCATACTCCCCAGCAATAAACTGCACCCCCTTATTATTTTCACGCTTAATACTATCATATGACGGACCCCCAAAATTCAATGCAAAAAGGTCACACATACGCCTCCCTCCGTATATCTTCATTGCCTGTGCAAAGGACTTGGTATTTTTTGAGAATCTGTGACCCTGCCTGACTCGATTCAAATTTGTGGCTACATCCCGGAGGAAGTCCCACAAGGCTGGCTTTCCACCAAAAGCGTTTGTTCTGTGAGCAGCCAAAATGTTGTTACAAAATGATAGCACATCTTTTCTATTAAAGCTCTCTACAGCACTTAATTTTAGACCGCGTTGCTTCACTTTCAATTGCGCAACCCTGCACTTCATGAGCCAGTGCAGGGCCTTTTCCTCCCGATATTTCTTAACCAATTGCCTGGAATGTGCAGCTAACTCGTGTGATGACAAATAATCTACCCTTCTCCCGCCCCCCGTATTTCTACACCCCCGCTTTACAAGTGCACGACCTTCACGGACCACCCTCAATCTGAAATCCGGTTTGAGCACAATTTCAGAGCAATTACAACACGTCAAATTCATGAACGGTTCTCCTGTGATAGACAATCTTTTACATCGTACATGCCGGAAGCAACCTGTGACCACTACAAGTTCGTTTTTATATTCAAACTCTGCAGCAGTATTTGGTTCAGATACCCACAACGCTCCTGGCTTTGTATCATTCAACAATGCATGCACCCTATACAGCTTACCAGCATATTCAACTGTGGGCTTCCAAACCCCCCAACATAGCAAAGAAAGAATGGAATCCGAACTCTTACCTGACTGAGGTCCTTCTGCTGTCCGAGAATCGGCAGTGGATGCACCACTGAACCAAGTATGCAAGTCGTTTTGCTTTCCTATGTTGGATCTGGACCTCGTTGTAGGTCTACCACGTTTTCCAGAGCTGATTCCAGTGGATCTGCAAGATGATCTCCCAGCCGCAGCCATATCCTCACAGCATTTCGTGTGAACAAGTCCGTGGAGGTGATTTTGTAGGTTTATTCTAAGATTGTTTTTCGGGGGGCACAACAACATAATCTCTCCATCAAGCTTGCAGCGCACTTTATACCAGAAAGATTTGAATTCAGTAGCGCCCACATCTCCTACTAATACAAACGGAGGATCAAGCGCAGAGACAGAGTCATTCACACTTTGCAGAATGCTCACCCCTTCTTCTACAAGTCGCTTGTGTTCAGCTGGAGTGAAGATTACCGCTTTATTCTTGTTTCCCTCCTTCTTGGGATGATCCGTATACAAAATGCCTTTCTTTTTGCACCACTGTTTGATATGCAGAGTAGAGTGCAAGTGAGACTTTTTGAAATTTGCAAACAGATTTTGAACAGCTGACCGATCGTGTTCCCCGCCAACTCCACCAATTTCCTTGTTGCACTCCCCGCAATGAATCTTCACAACTGGCACCCCGTGTTGATCATAAGTTTTGAGCTTCCAAGTGTGATCTGCAAAGTCCATGGCAGCTAGTTCCTTCTTCAGCTTCATGGCAGCACGTTGGTAATTCGCCGTGATCTCATCAGAGAGGAGTTTCGATTGCAAGAAATCTTCATCTTCTTCCACAAGTTCAGGAGTATTACCCCCTACAATCACTTCTGCCTCCTCCGACACAGGTGGAACAGCGTCTTCTCCGCATTCGATGTGGGTAGTGGGAAATTCGAATTCTGAAGGTGCAGGATGGTCATTGCTCCCAGTTTCTAAGACACTGCCAAGTTGACTTCGCTTTTGAACTCGTCCCCCGTCCTCCTCCTCTTCAGGAATCACGTAGACTCGGTCACAAACAGGATTCATTCCCTCGAACTTGCTCCGAATGCGACAGTGCTCATCAAAGTCCCAAAATTGGAAGGGCCAATCCACACAATCCCCCTTCTCCAACCGCAATCGTAACTCTAAGTAAGTGTCACCAACTTGACAGAAAAACGGGCTGAGGAGCTCCGGACGCGCGCTCTCATCAACGAGCGTGTACAATTTGATCTTAAAATTCAACGCCATCTTTCCACAGCCAAAAACCACCCTAAATCTGATTGCAACCCCCGTGAAACAACAATCCAACGCACCGTAAACCCTAATCGCAAAAACAGAAAGCTTCAGCAACAACAGAGCCTGGAACCCTAGCCTGAAACCGTGAAGGAACAGAACCCTAGCGAAAGAGACGACGTAGCCAACACCCGAAATCTGACGACCCTAAAGTTGACAGTCCACGACGGCAGACCGTGATCGTCAATGCACCCAGCTGGCCAGAAACATCCGACGGTCCAGTGCACCCCATCTGAAATAGTTGTTGTAAAGTTCTACAATTAATCACTAACAAGTAGACCAGCTCACAAGGCAGCCTTAGTTAAGAAATCTGACCCACAAAATTAATATTAGGGGGGGTATCTTAAGTTTACTTTTTTGCTAATGCACCCCATTATTGAACACTCTATAGTAGTTATAACACACCCAATGCTATTTCACATACTCTACGTTATATAAAATCAGATTATAATTTTTAGCTCCAATGTTTTTATCGCACCCTACATTTTATCGCACGTATCTTTATACTTCTACCGCTTACTGCACCCCCCGAGCTTTTGCTGGCCGCCTAATTTAGCTCTGCTTTTGGTAGGTTCAATTATTCTCAAAACCAATGGTGAGCTCTTAGATTGGCAAGAACCTTAAGTTTAACCTTAAGCTCAGTTCCCCCTTTTCAAGATTTTGTGTTGTATTGTTTTGATGCGATAGGGTCAGAAAGAGATTTTTTGTGCAAGTTCTGCTGGGGTTGATTGAGTTGGAGTAGTTTTTTTGAAATGTGTAGTTTTTTTCTTGGGAGTTCATTTGTTTGCTAGTTTGTTTGGTTTGTTGATGTGAATGGCATTTTTGAAGAGATGTTTTGTGTTAGTTATTGACTTAGAGTGTGATTTGTTTGACAGGGTTTTCAGCTACAAATCTAGATATGGATCATAGTGTAGGTGATTGTAAACTCTTCTGTTCATGCCTATTATTGTGCTTTGTATTTCAGGTTTTCTTGCTGTTAATTTTCTCTTTTAGATTTGTGCTTGCTTTAGTGTTTACTATTGAAAATCTGAACAACTAGTTTCTTTCTATATGTCAATGAGCCTTTGTAGCAAAAAGAATCGTTTGTTATTGCTGTGGATAGGGTTTTCTAAGTCAGCCGCTTCTCGACCTTTTTATTTGATGTATTCTCTAGAGTGGAAAGTATTTCACAGCTCAAGGTCTATCAAGGTCTTTTATTTCGGCTTGCTTGTGTCGAAACGAGCACTCTAGTGGTATAATGGGATGCGAGCTTATCTCGCCTCTGGTTTTCTTTTGTGCAACCAGTGTTGTGTACCAGACAAATGTTATACTTTTATGTTGGTTCTGGGAGTCTCTACTTTGCATGCAGTTTGAATAAGGATTGTACTAAAGTAAACCAATACTATTAAACATTGATAAGTTGGAGTGTATGGTATTTGCATTCAGGTCCAAGCGGCAGCTTAACTCATTTTCTTATCTAAAGATACATTCTCACGAAACAGTTTTCATCATGCACTTAGGATCATCCAAAATATACTAATAACAGGAGTGGATTTGACATTTTAGACAACAAGGATGGAATCTCAGGCAACAAGACTAACCCTTGCACTAATTTTTTCACAAAAATATGGTTGAAATTTTGAGTTCTGATTTTCAATGCGCCCATTGAAAGAAGAGAAGACACGGTGTACAATAAAGGAATGTTGTCCTCATTAACCAATAATAACATATTCAAAAAATGTCATCTTTGCATCATCCGAAAATAAAGGAAGCAGTGGATTCTAACACGTGTCAATCCTCAATTCAAAGACGTGTTGATGTAGCCCAAGCCTACAATGCGACTGAATCAGCGCCTGATTTCCTCAGATCGATTGTGATTTTTGGAATTTGGGTAGAAGAGTCTTAAAATAGAGATTTATTCCATTGTACACATGGATAATGGTAAATGACAGGTCATAGCCTTGTTGGATGCCAACATGGCAAAGGAAGAAGAGGATAATCCTACATGGCAGAATCAACACAAACTTGTGAGATTGTGTCCGAATCAAGCTCTCCTAATCAACAGGACAATTGAACATAAACCAGTTGATTTTCATGAGAAAACGGACACGTATTTTTCTACTAACTGTGTGAAACCGTCCTAGTCCAACTTTGTTTGTCAATATGCGTAGGTCCGTTCTAGCGTGGTGAATTATATTGGAAGGTTACCCTTACACTCCTAGGATAAAAAGTGTGGGCATTACAGGTGCGCCACCACTCTTGAACCTTAGTGCATTCTAATACTGCTGGAAGCGCCATGCCCCCACCCCCACCCCCTCGTAGTGCCACTTTGCATTCTCATGCGTCATGCCTAAACCACCCTTGTCATCTTATGTGAGTGGGGTTGGATTACAATGCAGGTAATGTAAGTCCTCCTAACTTGGTTGGACAATACTCTTGAATGTTCAGTGTTTGAAGCACCCTTGGACCATTTCAGAGCTTTTTGCATCCGACTGCGTAGCTTGAAAGTTCTGATTGTGTTGTATGACAAACATAGGCGTTGTAGTCATGTTGAAGTCGAATAGCAATTATGGTAGACGACGAAGTTCCGCCGCAGTCACCTGCATGTGACCAGCGAGTGACGTGGTAGTGACATCTCCCAAAACCGCAAGGAGCTTACGGTTTGGGTCAGGTTTCCCTTAGTCCACTGTACCTAAATCCTTCGGGCACTCGATCTAATATTTGTTGTTGTTGCAGTACAAGCTCGAAGACGAAGTGTTCCTCATCAATCCACGGTCCACCCGGCAGAAAATTGCGGTGGGGAAGATTAGCGGCCTTCCAGGGGAACACAAGTTCCACCATTCGGAGATTCCAGAGACGTGGTTGAAGGTGGATGTGGTGGACATTATGGTTCCTGGTGTGCCGCTCATGTTCCCCAATGAGAAGGCAAACCAAGAGAATATTGAAGATGTGAAGGGGACTTGTGCAATATGGAACCTAAAGCTAACGACTTGAGGTACCCTATGGGAGTCTAAATTTGTCCCGGGGCCTTTTTGTGCAGGGGTGACAAAGTTTTTGACATTTTGAGAGTCTTCCATGATTACGATGCTAGTGTCACATGTTACTGTTGAATTGGATTTACGACTATGTAATTAAAAAATAAAAAATGTCGTTTGCCATAACCTTTAATGTGATGCTTGATGCTTCTGGAAGTAGGTTTGGTCATTGCCTTAGACATCTGTGTGTGCTTGAAATGCATGAGTGTGTGAAGGTAGATTGGCTGTGATGGGTGTATTGTAGGGTTTATGCATTGTTTTGTCACGGATTGCCATTTGAATGCATGATTGCTATTGTGTATACTAGAGATGCGGGAGTGATGTAAGTGCTGTAGAGGCGTTGTGGTAGTGAGAAGGTGGAAAACAGGAGTAATTGCTGGGTACAGAATAGGAGTTCACACCTACAGAAGAACTTGCATGCAACACCCACCCGCCATCATCCCGATTGCGCTCTGACTTTCTGTTTTTGCCAAGTCGAATTTCTTTACTACTCCATCACTATGACCCGACTTTAGATTGTCATGGTCATGGTTGAGGTGCCTCAAAGAAGGTCCATGTACTTCCCACAACACTTCCACTCGATGCACTTGTAACTCCCAGAGGACTAGGTGTAGAAGCAACGCTCACTGGTGATTGACTAAACTGCACCGACTATAGAGTGACTATGATGGTGTCCTAACACCGCCTAAAACCGTCACTCTACCGCAACTTCTCTACAACCACACGCCTTTGCTAACGTGGAATGTTCCGTGACTTCAGAATGATTCCATAATTGGCTGACGTGGACTTCCACGTCGACAAATATGTGACTGAATGGTGACTCCGGAATGACTGCAAAATTTGAGCGGGAGCCGTCCATGTCACCCCTTTTTCTCTGAATCGGGCACCTGCCTGGCCCAAGCACAAAATTTCCCCCCAAAAGGGAGCTTGTACGATGACCTTGTCATCCATTCCTCATCCTTGCCCAAATTGGATGGTGATAATAAAATCGCCTAATCATAAACAATGACTGGTCCACAATGATTGCAGGGCCCCTAGTCATTTACAAGTCATGGGTGTCCGGATTGACTCTTTTTGAGTCATTTTTTGCAGTCACATATGTGCCCACTTTCTTGTAGTGCTATGCACTAAGAAGAAAAGAATCGTAAGCATGAAGGAAACAGAATTTACTACAAATTATTAGCAAGACAACATGCGAGCAATTTTGTCAAGCAAGTAGAAGAGCTTCGCCCTTCGCGCTTGCCTCTTATAAACGACCTTGATCTCCTTAATATCAGGTGAGTAATGCAAAAAATGACATCTGGAAAGCACAGATTTGTCAAACAAAATTATTCCATTTAAGGAGACTGATTGCATGAAATGGATAAGGTAGTTACTATGGAAGAAAGATCAGCTACTCACAGCGGGAAAACCATCTCGACTCCAACTTCAGCAATAGCCCTCCTGATTCTAAAAGAGGTATTGATCCCTGCATTGCATTGTAAAAGAACAATGCCTCTCAGCAACAACATCCTACGCTTGGTCTCTGACACTTCCTACGAAACAAAAATTCAGGCATTGGGAGATTTGAGCACAAGTCTGACGCCACATATATGAAGAACAAGGCAACAAAGCGTGACTACTATGCCGATTGTGAATTTACAACTTACAATACCGCTGCAGCATGGAAAGTCTCAAGGAAGCTAAACGTCCCATTCTGAGCTGGACAACATTGCATGGTCAAATATCAGAGATAACCTTTCCATTACTGCACCTTCGACGGCTTCCTTGTCAAGATCCAGATAGACGAAAATACGTCGCGGTCAAACTTGAAGGGAGAAATTATCGAGAAATAAAAGTTTTGTTTCCTTTCACCCACATCGAGAACCATATCCAGTATCATGTGGTAACGACAACGTGATTATCCCAAAACAAGACAATCATAGCCTGATGAATTGAGATATGAGTAGCCCAAGTGATGGGCATACTTGTGATTCTATGTTCTCTTTGCATCTTAAAACCCTGATATTGAAGAGACTCTGGTACTACTAACCTCCATAATGTGCTTCACACACGTCGTAACCTTTTTTGGTTTTAATGTGGCAGGAGGAGCATCCTCAATGGTTTTTGTAAAAAATGCAGTTTATGGAGTGCTCAAAATAAATCATTTAGAGATGAAATTTCTATGACCTATTCCCATAGTAAGGGGACATGTGCCTACCAAAGAGAATCTAAAAATACATTATTTTATGGCCTCCATATTCGTGCAAATAGGGCTTCCTTGCATGCTCACTTCTGAACATTGAAGATGATTTTGACTTTATTTTTTCGGTGCAAGTCCTCACAAATTGCCAAATTTTATTTTATTTTCCTTCATGACTTTCTATTTTTTTATTAATCTACACTTGTTGTATCTATTTTTTGTGACAACTATCTTTGAATCCAAATAATACTGTTTCAATACTCGCATGTAGTTATAAAACTTGCAACAATACTTTTAGCCGTCGATTTTTTGAATCAACGACTGAGATTGTTCTATTTTGTAGTACTCCTAGTACTAAGACTATTATTTCAGTACTTTCTAAAACGCTACGCAAAATGCACGGTCATTCTTGCAATCACCCCATTATATTATTTTTTGTCATCCAACAAATAATTACACAATTTATAGTGTTTATAATACATCCAATTATAATTTACTTATTATACACTAGTGACACTACAATTAATCATTTATATTTTTGTAGCCTTCATGAATATTGCATTGCCTACATTTATGAAAACCATAAGGTTTGTTTTAATACTAATTGTACCCTACCCTAGTTTTTTCGCCCAAGTTCTCAAAATAACTATCGGCCTAAACACTAATCTAGCTTTTCAATTAGCTCTCTGTGTATACAACATTTGATTTTTTTTCTTTGGGACAGAAGATATTCCAAAATTGAGCATTAGTCTTGGTCTGGACTTCCCAAATTTAGGATTTCAAACATCCTTTTGTCAAACCAAAGAATGTAAGTGAGGATCTCAAGTAAAATGAGAGATAAAGCGAAGCGTAGTGTTCCAAATATTTGAGTTATGGACATTAATCACCCCTCTAGGTTGTCTATTAAATTTCAGTCTTTGGCACATACATGTGCATGTCCAAACTGGTTCTAACTCAAATCAGAAAATTAGAGGAAAAAATAAAGAACCCAACTCCCCAGACGGATTGATTCTCCAATTGAGATCGTAGAACTGGCTGGATCGTATCGGTCCATATGCCTCCGTATTTGCTGCCACGTACCGGTCGGCGTGGCTTAGTATTGGACTTGACTAGGGGACATGGCCCTCTTTTGATCCGCTGAGTTTGAGCCTCTACCTTTTGGCCAGTCCAGGGACTCAGCTCTGGCTGGTTCTCCCTTTGTTGGACTTCTAAACTGTGATTAACTGGACCTTGAATGATCCAGTACTTGGTAGTTGCACGCCAATTTTTGGGTCTTTTAAAAACAAACCTTGGGTCTCCGTATGAGGAACCTCCAATACAAAATAAGGCGAAAAAAATTCTAAATAGGAGCAAAGCTTCACTGTCCAAAAGTATAAAACAACAAATAACCAAGTAAAAAATTATGTCTAGAAACAGAGCTTCGCCATATAGGAGGTTAGCTCCCAAACTTTTGGACAATTCTCGACAACGTTAGATAGTACAATACTTGGAGAGTTGAATCCCATTCAACTTCTCTTAATTGACAACAAAATCACCACTTGGACCACAAATTCCACCGTCAAGGCTCTAGGGGGGATTTGCAACACCAAAAGTATGAGATCCTAGGCACTCCAAAAAGCTCGGAGGGAATTGTTAGAAAACACATCAACACTTAACACTTTGTTTAGGAACAAATTCAAGGGGGATTCTTCAACTTGAAGTTGAGAAATATTTTCAGAGGTGCAATGATAGAAATGATGGGGATTGCAAAAATTTTGGTAATTTTATTGTATTAATTGAAATTACTATAAATTTTGAAAGACAGAAAGTATGCCGAATCCGTAGCCAATGTTTGAACTCTTCTAATCATTCAAAAAACTACTTTCCCACTCATTACTTCCTACTTTTTTGTATACTACGTACTTTGGAACATGGGTCATGAACTTTTAGTCCAAACTTTGAAAAGAAGGAAAAAACGCATTCTAGCCTTGGTTGGAAATACATCAATCTACAGATTGGCTATGGGGTTGCTGGTCGGGAATGGGTGGTTCTACCTTACATTCAATATGTTGAGATACAAAGCCAAAAATAGCGATGGTCCAATACCTAGGTTCACCACTCTCAAGGCTCGATAGAGACAAGGATTTGAGAAGGGCTATCCAAATGGGATTTGGATTGAAAACTAAGAATCAAACTTAGGGTTCCACATTTCATCCTTTCTTCTAAGGTAGAAAGGGACGCTTGATTTTTAGTGAAGAAAGGACAATTTACGTTTCTACAAGAAAGTAAAGAAAAAGAAAAGTAAAAGTAATGCATGAATCTCATCGAACCTACTAATTAGAGCGATGGATGGCTTGGATCTCTTCCCTTGATCTAACGGTTACAATTACGGATGGCTTGGATCGAGTCGGGGGATCCTACGGCTGTGGGCGATTTAGGGTTTGGGGGTACGTGCTGTTCTTCTGGTCTTCTCTTTCGATCTCTCATTCGCTTCTTCTCTCGAGAGCTGTGTGTGCGGGTGCTGTGCATGTGGCGCCGAGCTTCTGTGTGTGGAGGTGAGCTTCGTTACTGGAGAATGATTTGGTTTAGGTTGTTGTGTAGGGTTTGGATTAAGCTTGCGGTCGTTTCTTTGATTGGGTGCTGACTCTGTCGTGGATGCAGGGTTTCACAATGTCGTATGTCTACTTCAAGATGGATACATGTGAACCTGTTGAGGTAGCCTGTACCTCTGATGGAAAGATCGATTTCGCTGCACTTGGTCAAGAGTTCGGGTTGGATCCGACTTCCATTAAATTGAATGGAATTCGATTTCCTCTAGAAGAGCTGAAGTCAGATCTGAAGTGGGAGCAGATGAAGGGGCGCCTCAATGAGGGTGGAAGATGTGTCGGAACGAAAGAAGATCCTGTTATTGTCACTCGTGCGGCTCCAGTTCGTGCAGGTATGTTTCCCGCGCGCACTTAGTCTCTTCTGGTTTAGGGCTTAATTCCTGGCTGAGGTGTCCTTGATCCGGCTCATGCAGCACTTGTTTCTTTGTCTTGATGGCTAGGGTTCGGTTTATCAAGGGCTACAAGTATGAGTAGTGTTGTTGGAGCCCCCCAGATTAGATGGTTGTAAGTGCGTCACCCAGGACGGGTGATCTTGGTCGTTTACGGTAAATAATAGAAAACATACCAGCCTAATTGTAACTTGGTAAGGATTTGTTACAATTAGGCAGGTATGTTTTCTATTATTAGGGAGAAGTACAGATTTTTGGAGGTCATCCTACTCACTTTCCCGCTCATGTTCGTGGCTGTAGTTATGGGTGTGTGATCGTTAGAAATGGGGCGTTTGCCTTATGTTTATCTCAGTCGAACAATTAGGGTTCCGTGCGATGGCATCATGCCCAACAATTTTTTTAAGAAAGTGGATGATATTGCGTTGAGGCACTGCTGTGTTTAAAGCCTGATCCCTAAACAGTATGCTTACTTACACTTGTGAGAACATGCTTCTTGTGGTGGTCTGAGTGCCTCTCGTGTTCTGTGTATTCTTGTTTCCCTATCAAGGGTTTACTGTGGCGACACTGATGTTCGTGGCTGTATTTTGGGGGCGGGTGATTGTTAGTATGGATTGTTGTACTTCAGTTTTTGATGTTTGGGCTTCTTGCCTTCATAGGTAGAATAAGCAGGTTTTGTGTCCGATGCTTTGACTAGCCCCATGTTGTAATAACGGGACTTTATTATACCATGCTTTGGATGGATTGTCACCTCTTGCTTATGTTGCTTTCGTAGAGTGTGATTTCTTTCATTTGAATAGTATCTTTATCAGGATGTATCTAAACTAATCTAAAGCTCTTCGTCCTCTTCTTTTTCTGATTACATAATTCGGGTGATTTCACTTGCAATTCTCATCTGGCGTGCTTTGCTGCACCTCCAACAGGCTTCAATCCGTTTTTTCGAGCTGAGGATGTGATTGGGGGTGAGTCAGACGGTATTAATGGCCGCCGAAATTCGTATTTCACCGCACGGTCTGAAACAGTAATAGGAATTTGTAAGCTCGTCAATAAAAAGGGAGCCTTGCTTATCCGTGCGCCGCCCGGCAGTGGAAAGACATCGATATTGCAGCTGGTGGCAACTGCTGCTAAGAACTCTCAGGATATGTTCAAGCAGGTTTATTATGTCAGCCTTGCGCAGATTGGTGGCAAGAGCTTCGAGGAATTCTTGGAGGAGAAACACCCAGGTGTTACGATTTCCGAGCTTCAATCACCGAAGTCCTCACCGGACAGGCATCCGAAGAGTGGTTCAGAAAGCAGGCCTAGCCTCCTCCTCGTCGATGAGGGGCAGGTGGCCTTTGATCGGAATTTGACCCTCTGGGCCACTGCTAAAGATTGCGCGAGTGGTTCTGGAAAACACCTGCGTATTATCATCGTCTCAGCATGGGGTAGTGCGATTGTCTCCCATGGTGGGCAACGCGTTGCCACACCTGTGAAATTTAATTCAGACGCATCGGTCGGCCTTTTGCAAAGTGCAAAGAACCCCATATCTCTCACATTGACCAGGGATGAAGCCATAGATCTCTGGAACAGTTGGTGCTATAGAGGCCTCGACCTTCGTGATGGACTTGCGTCATGGGACGATCTGAGGGATTTCGTGTTCGACCTTACAGGGCAGCAACCTGGGTTAATGGCCCATGTGTTGGATTTCTTAATTGCACAAGGCTTGAAAAATAGTGAGGCCGGTAGTATGGAGCAGAAGGAGAAGGCACGGGACCTGTTGCTCTCACGCCAGTTTTACGACTCTCTCTCGCAGATAAGGAGTCTCCTAGCAATTGAGAAAGCTTTGAGGGGTGGGAAACCTGATGGAGAATCCATGAGATCCCTTTTGAGAAAGCTGCTGCCAGAAAAGGGTGTTTATCTCAGGGATCTCAGCGGTCGTGATCGAGACGCTGCTGATTTAGCAGTCAAATGGGGGCAGATTCAAGAGGACGACGGTTGGTTGAGTTTGCCCTCGGAGCTGCACAGGCGGTTTCTGCTTCGCGAGGTGTATTGCACTAATGAATCAACTTCTGATAGCATTGAGAAAAATGGTTTACACGCATTTATTGATCGAGTGATCGAAAGGTTTAACCCTCGTCAGCTGAAGTCGTCCAAGGCCCGGAACGTTAGTGAGACCGTGGTTTATGAAAGTCAGTACCAAAACGAATTCTATAGAGCAGCTTGCTCGATCCTTCCTGCGGATTCAATCATGTCACCCAATGTCGGGCCCCTATTTGGAGCGAAGGGTTACCTTGACTATTATCTATTTCCGCATCGCTGGGGCTTTGAGCTATTAGTCGATGGCTCCGAGTTGAAGGAGCACCAGGCAAGATTCGGTCCAGGCGGGGTCTACCACAAGCTCATTCAAGATGGGGTCGTTTCTGAATATGCGATTTTGGATTTCCGGACGAAGCGTCTCGTCGAGGCCAAGCCCGATGTGTTGCATATTGTATTTAGCGAGGATTTCGAGAAGGCAACTCTTCACCGCTCTGGGAGCTCGTCAAGTGAACTGATGTTGAGGCAATGAGGTAAAGAGAGTCAAAAGAATTTGAAGGCTGTAAAAAGCACAGTAATCAAGGTTAGCACAGTGTGAGTGTAGTAGGCTATGCGTAGCTTGCTTGTGATTTGGGGAACACTTCAATTTTCGTCACAAGTTCATGTAGACCCGGGATTGCTCAGTAGGATAACGTAGTGGTTGCATGAGAGTAATCAAGCGGATTGCTGAGACATACAATGACGAGATATATTCTGATTTCGTATGGAATGATGTGCATGAGAAGATTTTTGGAACAGACAAGGGCTACACGAAGCTGAAGGCGGCGGAAAACGAACATAAGTACGAGTACGTGGAGGAGAAGGTGGCGAGAACGGAGTGAAAGGGAAGGAAGGAAGCAAGCAAGTAAGGAAAAGTGATGGTGTGTAGTTAGTGAGAGAATGGTCCCTGTAACTCTTTGAATTAGCAGTGGAGAAATGGTGAGACCTAGGCTAGGTGGAATTTATCATATTCCAGAGCCTTTGTTTTCTGCTGCCTGTGCTTGTGCGTTCCGTTCGTTGCGGTTATGGGTCATCTGTGTATGGGCTATGTACTTTCGTTGCATGTCCAATTTCAGTCGTCGAATCATATTATGCTCTTCTGCAGATTATGTATAGTAACGTCAAGACAACACCCAGTTTTCTCCTCTTGCATGTTCCTCGTACGTTCAAGATGTTACTTGCACTCTAGTGAGATTAATGAGCTCAGGTTCTTTATTTCGTATGTCTCATTAATGGATACTTCTACATTCTCTAGGTGGAGTCATTGGCTGTGAGCTGGTGTGTGCTCATTATCTATGTCGATTGGTAATATGCAGATCTTCTTGTCTGTATTTTGCTCATCTCTGTTACAAAGGGAACAATTTCTTGTTCTTAGATATAATCTGATTGCACAAGGTCCTAATATTCGGGTCCGTCATGAACTTAAGCAATCGTTTGTAAATCCGGGAATAATATTTATATGCAGTGTTCATAGACTTGGTGTGTTGTCTGCAGGTTCCAAAGTTGGGCACGGCTGTTAGGATATTGACCGTAATGTGGGATGGCAGCTTTTGTTTTTGGGTTTTGAAGCATCAGGCATGTTTTACCACTGCGAGCCAATTATGAGAAATCAAAAATAGTTTTTTATGATTTTTTTTTTTTTGTAATTAGTGTTAACCACGAGTCCATTGAATGTAGTGCTGAATCTTACACGAACTGGGCCACCACATGTATATGGTAGACTCCCTTCAATGATTGTAAGTTTTGCAACTCACCAGGTTTCACTCTTGAAATGGGGATAACTTTCATCTCAGAAAGCAACATGGATCCATTAAAGTCAAAGCAAATCAGAGTAATCAGATGTGAAGCTGGCTCTTTGATTGACATGCCACAATCGGCAGATGGGCCGTCCGTGTGTCTGGTGGGATTCTGTCCATGAGTAAGTTAAGAGTGGTTCGGTCTCTTTTCATCACGCACAAGGTTCTTGACCCGGAAGAGAAGAAGAGCTTTAGGGGCAGGAGAACACGCAAGAGACCACTCTTGTATATAGAAGCTCGTCCTAGACTGGAATTGGTATATGCGAATTCACTGGTGTGATTCATTGCGTATCATGGAGCACGGTCTTCAAACCATCCAAGGGCTACGGTGCATGTGTGAATTGAAGCCGTTGACATTATCTCTTAGAATCTTCCCGCACGAATGTCTACGGTTTATATCATGAAGACGTCCTAGAGGTTGCGTGCACAAGTAAGAACAATGTGGAACGCTTATCGGTTCACAGGCCTATTTTTCATGATGAAGGGCTCCTCTTGACACGATACTAACTACTTTGGTTTGGGTCTTTCTGGAGATTTTGAGTTTTTTAACTGATTATGTCCATTAATTGATCAAAGAGAAACCCTGAAGTTCAACACTGTCTGAAGTTTCAATAGAAAGTGTCAATACTTGAGGCCAGAAACTCAAACCGGCAATTTCAGACCAAGAAGAGACAGTGAATATAAGAAAAGGGCACTTCTTAAAATAACGCCCAAAATTTTCGCATTTCCACCCTGTTTCCAGAGTCTATCAACACAACATACATCCGAGAGATTTTTCAAACCAAGTCAAGTTCTCTTAGCTAACAATTTTACGAACCACCATGCATGAGCTGGAAATCACATAACAACTTCCAAAGACCACAGAAAAATTAATCAGATGATATACCATAGATTATATCACTCGCACATTACAAGGAAGGTCATTGATAAAACAGAGTTCTGCTCTAAACCCCTAAAACAAAACCTAATATATCTTCTAGCTACATGCACCGCTATAAGCATAAAAAACAGAGCACCCAACAACTAAGACTTCATCTGAAAATATCAAAATCTTCACTCGTAGCAGGATTCGATGTAATTTAAATTTGTCATTCATTATGGAATTAAGTCAGTTCAGAATGATCCTAGTCAGAACCGGAGATCTCCGGTTGTTCCTTTGAAATCTCCAGAACGATTGTTCAATAAATTCGCAGCCGGAGATCTCCGACTGCAGCAGACCCACGTCAATGACCGGAGACCTCCGGCTGTTCCATGGATCGTTGAAGACTATTTCTAATGCGATGTGGTCTTGTTTACTTCTCACAGGGATTCATGGTCGACTAGTCTTCCGACGGAACACCGTTTAGGGAAACTGGCCGTTTTTGTGGAATTTTGGCTTCCCAAGTTCGTATACCATGGGTCACATAATGTGGGCTACGTTTACAAGTGCAAGACGGAGTTGACTGCTTGGGGCATCAAAATTAGAGAAACCCCTGAAGGCACCTGGGAATTTGTCCTGCAGCTCCGAATTAAAAAGCGAGGACATCCGCTTAATTCCTCTTTCGATGGGCATCTGATTTTTATTCGGAAATCCTATAAAGATTTGAAGAAAATCTTCGTGAAGGCGGAGAAGGGTCAAAGGTACATTGTATTGGGCACAGCCGGAATAGGGAAATCTTTCTTCACTGTTTTGGGTCTGTCATCTGGCGACACTAAAGAAGAAAATTGTTTGGAAGTTAGCTAACGATCACTATTACCTTCTGGACTTCAGTCTAGAGGTTGCGGTTGCTCAAGGTCCGGTAAAAGAGCTTCACCCTGACCTGCAATCAGTGTTCGATGATCCTTCTTCCTGGCTTATAATAGATGGCAAACAGGAGGCTTCTTTGGAGTATAAGTGCTGTATGGTGCTAGCGTGTTTTGGGAAAAGTCAAACTATCATGAATTTGCGAAGCCTGGCAATTCCAAAACCTACTATCTTCCTGTTTGGGTGGAGGCTGAGATCAATGAATTTTGTATAGATTTTGAAGAACATAGGTCCAAGTTTCCAGGTATGCATGTGTCTGACATGCAGACGGCTCTTGCAAATTTTAAGATAGTAGGAGTCCCTTGATATGTACTAGATACGCGTAAGACGCAGGAGGGCAAGGCCAAGTTGTTGCAAGCTGTTGCAAAGGTCGACAAACAGACCTGTTTGCAGATTCTTTCTGGGGAGTTTTTCACGGATGTGAGTGACAGTGTCGTCCATATGTGTGTGAACGAGGAGGACCATATGCTATTGAACAAGGAGACGGATTATGAAAGGTTTGATCTTAGGTTCGCGTCTTCCTTTGCTTGAGATGGGATAATCAAGCAGTTTGATTTAGTTGGCAATGTGGAGGTAGTGTCATATTTATTGGCACATATCGACAGCCAAATTTGTGGGACTTTATGGGGGCACATCTACAAGCGGGTTGCTCATGTAATTCTGAGTCGGGGTGGAAAATTTAAGTGGAAGAGGGTATTCGAGGATGCAGCTGATGATAAAGCCACTGAGCACTTCGATCAGGGAAGCTGGAGTTTGTGACTTTTGAGAAAGTTCAGGATTTAAAACGTCAGGAACTTTTTAGGGCTTACTGCCGGCCATTGACTCCCAACTTTGAAAGTGTGGATGCTGTAATTATTCCAAATACCTTGGTGCAATTCTTTAGGTACAGGGAAGGCAATCACGTTTACAAAATGCAGGGTTTGAAAAAGTTGGACGAGATTTTGGGTATGGACAAGTACAACGTGTGGTCGTGTGTGACTCGAGAAGCGTTTGAGAAAACCAAGTTCCAAAATTGGTTGAATAAGGACGGTACAAATGCAAGTGTACGGATGAGGAGTCAAACTGGTGCTAAAGATGCACCAGTATGTAGTCAAGGTCGACTTCAAGAGATACTAAGTCGCAACAAAGAGCTCGCTTTTCGTTCTTTCAATTTTGAGTCGTAGCTACTGTCAGAAATCAATGGGGGTAGCTTGAAGTTGTGGACTTGAGACTTAAGTTTGCCATATTCATAGTTTGGATCTCCAAGGATTTTGTACATTCCAGAACCTATTGTCATCGCCAAACTTGCTCTGACTGCTTGTGCTTTGTAGTCCCACCTGTTTGAGGGGCAGAGTGTGTACTAAGTATGGAGTAGCAATTAGGCGTTCAGACTTGCCATGCGGCAGTCCAACAGCTAGATTTCTTGAATCTTGTACTACGTGTTACTAATATGGGCATTTTTAATGTAGACCTCTCTGTCTTCATGGTCGTGCACCTCTTTGCAATGAGCATTTTGGTGATCCAAGTTGATCTTTGTATAATTGTGATGTCGTGCAATTTGTTTAATTTGACGTCGGTGGAGTATCCCGTATATGCCGTCCTTACAAAATGAGTCACTGTACTGTACATGGTGTGATGACCCGAGTTGGAAGGGTGAACTTCCGTTATGAACTATGAAGGTGTCAATCCAACTGATTTTCATGCACAGTATCTAGTTCATATTTTTGGTATCCCCAGTGTGCCGTATTTTATACCCCAGCTGTGTTTTATTTTGTGACTCTGTTTTTGTTGGAGTACCTGCAGCCATTACTTTCTTAGCAAAAGCATTCAAACTAGATTCATTCTATTTTATTCGAATAGTATGTCTGTGATGAGACGATACTGAAATGACCCACAGAACCAGTTCCGACTTTTGAGGGCATTTGTCTGATGGGGAATGATATGTTATACGTACGGCATGCACTTCTCATGACTAAAGTTTTGGCCTTGTGGGTATTCAGTACTAATTAGATATGCTTTCTAACTGTGTGGAGTCTCAAGGATTGATTCCTCCTAAACTACTTTGTGACAGGTGAATGCTATGCAGCGAGATAGCGGTACTCACTGCGACGAACCTGAGGATGAGAAGGATTTTTCCATCTGGGTGGCTGACTTTAACCTCAATGATCGGTATACTTTCCATTCAATGTTCTTGAATCGAACGCAATGCTGTTGATTCTTTGAAGATTTGATTGTCACTCTTTGCAACTGCAGTTACCTGTATATAAGGATGCGTCCCTTGCAACCTTTTGGGTTTTATTAGCAGAAACGGTATGAATTCATAAGCATGCTTTGACTAGTGTAGTTCATTACAGGACATATTCATACCATCTCGTTGACCGTGTCGGAATGTGTCATAACTAAGTGTTTGTTGTTGTTTAGAACTGAGTAGATCGTAGAAATCATGTCAACAAATGCGTTCATGCAGGAGCTTCAGAACCAGATTGGTACGATATCGCAATCTAGACTGTTTATCCCCTGTTTTATATTCTTTTAACTGCTGTAGTTAGTCAGGTTGTGCAATTACTGTAGGCCCACAATATAGATCTTGATTTCAGAATCTTCAGTTTCTGGATATATTTCATCCCACATTACAATTGGTAACCGCTGATTTCTCCCCTATAGTGATTGCATGGAAAATTTTTGTTGAGTCTCTCAAATTTTTCAGTTTGTTGTTCGGTTGAGTGATCGATTGCTCCGTAATTGTCGTATTTCAGCTGCTCTGTTGGTGAAGGGCTTTTCATCCTAAATTTGTCCTAATGTAGTTTTTGGAGTAATTTGTTATGTTCAGTGAGTAAAAAATGTTCAGCTTTGAGGAGTGTTGCAGGCTGAAGGTTGATGTCTTTCTCTCTTGATGATCTATACTTGTTCGTTGATACTAATGTGTGCTTCTCTGGATTCAGTACCAGTGGTGGTGGAGCACAACACTTTCTGGACTCGCTACTTCTATCGCCTCAACAAACTGCAACAGATTGAGAATGCCCGGGTCAACCTTGTCAAACGTGAGTGTAGTTTGGGTATAGCTTTGAAGTTCTTACTTCGAGAATAATTTGTCCTGCAATGTGCCCATGATCATGTTGACCAGGGTTTTTGACATGGAAGAGCATTGTGAAACAGGGGCATTCGATGAAGAGGAGGATGAGGATCTTAGCTGGGACGTTGAGGAAGATAAGGAAGCTGAGGAGCACGTTGCTCCTTCTGAGACAGTGGCGGAGGGTGCTGAGCTGACTGAACCCTCACATCCACACGAAATATCGAGGTTCCTGTGGCTCCCTCCACTGACGGTAAATTCTTTTTGAAATTTTCAATCCAAAGAGTTGATCTAATTAAGTTTTTGCACTTGGAAGTAGTGTTGGTTGTTCGTTGGTTTTGATACCGATTATATTGTACTTGGATGTGATTATCACTTGGATATCTCATTCTTCTATGTTGCGACTTCAGAGACACATGACGAGGAGGAAGCCAAGAGTGAGGGAAGTGCACGGAGTGAGTGGATGGTTGTTTCTGAAGATAAGGGCTCAGGAAGCTCAGAGCCTAAGACATCACCATCATTGCCCATTTCAGAGAGGTATTTGGTTGTGCATCAATTACTTGTCACAAGATTAGACTGATTCCGAACAATGCTTTTTCTTGTTATGTTTCAAAGGAACGATGAGATGTTTAGCATTTTCTTGTGTACATACTCTGCCAGGTCATGTTTTTGCGATGAGGTTGCGTGTTCCTACTCATATCTCTGATTTGCATGCGTCACTGGCCAATGTTGAATCCTCAGCTGCACAAGTGTCCAAGGTTCTTAGGACAGTTTCCTCATTTTCATATTATCTGCTGTCGACGATTTTGCTGCTGGAGTCTTGACCTATTACTGATATCTTTGGCTCCAGCGTCATCACATCAAAATTGTGGAACGAAAGCTAGTCCATATTTATTCACCCTATTAGTATTCATTTCCTATCTGCATCCTTTTCTCGTTCATCTCCCAGCCCCACCACTTTCAACGTTGGTTTGTAATCTCAGCACGCCACGTTCTCAAATTTTCTGCATCCGGTGTAACTTGGAGCTGAAGACTTTCGTTTGGTCTTTTATTTTGTTGCATGCAAGAGACCAAATCCTCTGCACCAACCAAATCTGAGGATCATGAAGTGGATGGAGCTGAACTTGACCAACTTGGAGACCTAAGCATTGATGGCGATAATGAAGTTCCTGTTAAGGAGAAGGGGAAAGAGAAAGTATCAACTCCAAAAGGTCTCGATACAGCTACTGGGGAGGAGAATGAAGAGGTAATGCCCTGCCCTTCCTGCTCAAACTAGAACTTGACCAGAAACACTATTTTTTTTTATTCTCATGTCGGGAGACACAGGGCCCGCAGACGCACACTACCCGGGGCACCAAGCACCTAAACGTTTGAGTATTTCCCAGATCCCTGTGAGAGGAACGACAAGTGTTTATATTCGGAATGTTTTTCATTCAAAATCGACTCACTGTTGGACACCGATTGTCCAATTTGTGAATACCGTAGTCACAGAGCAGATTCGTCCCTTGACAGACGGAATCATGATTAGTTTTGTTTTGTTCACAGCCGTTACTGAGGGGTTCTAAGTAACTAGGAAATGATACGTTGTTTTTTGGGGGCGAACTTGCTTTGAGTGTACGGTATGTGAAAACTTTTAGATTGAACTAAGGGAAAGATAAATGACGGTAATACTTTTAGTCGTTCATTATTCATGGGACAGAAGTACTAGGTTCTGGGCCTGTCTTCTGAGTTGAGAGAAGCTTCATTCGGAGCTCATAATGTCTTGCTTTCGTCCCAGGTGACTCTTCTACAGAATTATCTTTATTTTGAAAACAAATATGGGATTTGAGTACAGGTTTAGGGTTTAGGGTACACTTGAATGGCAACGACACATGCCATTCGAGTGTTTATCTATAAACACATTCCGTATAAATTCCTCACAAGTTGTACCGTCTGTTGAAACCTTCGAATGTGAAGTGGTAAGCAGTGTTATATTCAGCATTAGCCATTTCTTCCTCACATAAAGTGTGTTGGATTTTGTGATTCCAGGAGTGGGGGGAGTGGGAGTAGCCGCATCAAGTCTCAAGGTATCAACAAATATCCAATTCCAAGTACAGTCCAATGGTTTTTTTCTTTTTTTCCAAGGTGACCCTGGTTGAATGCCTGCCGCCAACTTGTTTAATTTGTATAGCTGTGATTATATATGCAGTCCATTCAATGCTAGCAATTTTTAGCATCGCCATCGTTGGTTGCGACGTACCCACCAGTCCACCACCCTTGCCAAGTCAAGCTCTCCTTTGCGCTGCCAAAACTCATGAGACTCCAATTTGCAACGCTTTGGGCTCGTGGTTGGTGCATGTCGCGATGATATTTGTGGTTCTATGCGAGAGGTGTCGGTGAGCCTTTTGTGAGTTCCGGGCTTTCAATAAAGCGCTATTTTACAATTTTCACTAATTTGTTTGGATTTAATAATGTGCCTGACCACAGATGCACGCACTACCCCGGGTAACCAATCAACCCATTTTGGGATGTTCTCATCCTTTCATGTGCCTAATGCCCTGTATGCACAAAAATGATTAATTTCACCTAAACTCATTTTCTTCTTAGATTCTTGTATTAATTTTCTAACGTATGTTTTGTATGGATTTTCAAATTCCTCTTTGCAAGTATTATATTATTCAAATGGGTGATTGCAAGAAACACCTGTACTATTTTCCGTCACACGTTCAATGCGGAAGTTGTTTTGTGCCATAAGTATTGCAAAAATGATTGAATGAATATGAAATTCAAAAGCAAGCTTCCTATAGCAATAGAAAATGCACTTGAATTATTTCAAAATTTTCAAAATTAATTTAATAAGTGAAACCGAATTTTGAATATATGTCACATATGCGGTTTTGGTGGTTTTTAGTACTATTGAGTACCTTTTTTGAAGAGTTACATCATCAAACTTGGTAGGCTAGCTCTTCTAATAGAAATACACCTTTCCAAGAGAGGGATTTCCAAAAAAAGTTTCCAAATGTGTTTTATATTGGCCTAAAGTGTGCTATATTCAGGCTGAATTTATGTTGAATTAAAAATAAAAAAATTAGTTCTAATTTTGATCTTCCTACTTTGCTATTAGTTGGCAACAATGGCCATTTTTAAAATAAATTTTTCAAACTCATTTTCTAATTTTCAAAAATAGAAATGTGAAAGTCTCATTTTCTAGGGTAAATTGTAGCATGTGGCTCAAAATAGTACTTCAGGGTACACAGAAAGACTCAATAGTACTGCTGGGGCTTGTAATACCTTCTATCTATCAATGAAAATTATTTTTTAATGACAAATTAAATATTTCCTTCCATTTTTGTCATCCAATGATGAACATCACATGTTGCCAAAATAGTAAATTTGAAATCCAATTGACCATTCAGATTTTATGTTCAATGCCTTCAATAGTACTGAAGGTGACTCATAGTACAAAAAGTACTAAAAGTCCAAAAATGCAAAACGCAACAAATAGTACAAGTGTTTCTTGCAATCACCCAAATAAACAAGCATGTCTCGTCCTTGTTCAAGAAATAGCCCTTCAAAATTTCTAAAACTTCCATTTCTGAATCTGTCGATAGAATTTGGAGCAGAATCTTGTCCTCTGCACTGCTCAAGTGATTGCCTCCCTTTGAATCTGAGTGAGTGGTTTGATCAGGGAGATATTTTAATCTGTTGCATGTGGTATCTTACCCGCCCAACTTCTGTAGCTTGGAAGGAGGTTGTCTTCTGCAGGTGCGTACTAGGCAGGTGCATCTGTGTGGAATTTGGCCATGGAGTTTTCAAGGCCTATACAACCCCAAAATATGGGTACCTTTTGCACTGCACATCTGCAAATTGTGTATCCTTCCAAAGGGATAGTCATCTATTTGCTCAAGATAATTATTTTGCATTTTTTCTGATTATACTTTTAACCTTGAAAGATAGACCCATGTCCATGGATTCAGGCCTTACCAGTCCCTAAATTCAAACAACATACAAGCAGTGATTGAGGACATCACGAGGACCAGCATGGTGTCCAAAAAGATGCTAGCTGAACAACAGAAATGAGTGCACGACCTGACGTTCATTTCAATTCAGTGTCATTACCCGAGGGAGAAAGATGGGAAACTAATTTGAATTTAACATTTTTAGTGCACAACCTGATGTTCATTTCAAGTCAGTAGCATTCACCCCAAGGGAGAGATAGGAATCTAATTTTAATTCAACATTAATAAAAAGACTTCAACGTCCTCTCCCTAATTACCCCATGAACATTAAGATTCTAAGTGCTAGGGTTGTGGATAATTGTTGCTCTGCAAGAGGCGCGATCTTCTGGTGCGCAGACACAAATCGCACAAACCGCCCGATCATTCTGGTCTGCAACGAAAATCAACAACATGATACGAGGCTCAGCAAAAGAATCATTAGCAAATTTCCCGGTAATGTGTGCATGATGGACTGTATGCTGAATGGAAAACCTCCTTCAACAGACCACATACGCAAGAGATACAAAACCCAGAACCATACAAGCAAAGCCCAACTCAAACTCCCATGTAGCGATTGTCAATGCAAAACCTCCTCCCGGCCCTTCCCTCCAGAGCCAATCAAACTCTCGAATAATCGATGAAGTTCCAAAGTGAACTCTACAAAGCTTACAATTGTGCCTACTGCCCGACTAAAAACTTCCCAAATCCATTCTACCAATTCCAAATCCTGCAAGTGCCTTGCCAGTCAAGCAGGGCACAGAAGTCAACAAAGCAAAACGTTGAATATGACACCCCTTCCGACTCTACCTCCGCTTACCGACTATCAACAAAGCTCACGTTGAATAATGCACCCCTTCCGACTCCACAGGACTCCGCTTACCGACGATCGTAACCAAATATATTTATACATAAGTTTCCAATTTCCAGACTCCCCGTTCTGTGTGCTCTTCATCTTTGTGTTTTGTCTGCACTCCTAGCTGGGTCTTCTTTAGCACCGGCTTCATTACAACTGTGTGCAACCTTGTTGCAGTACCCAACTTTGGAGGTCAAGCTTGCAGTGAGTAACTCAACCTAATGATAGCACTAGTACGGAAGGCTGATTGCAACAGTTTTTGTAGTGGTTTCGCAATGACAATCAGAAATCTATCGACAATTTTGAAACGGTTTAGTATAACACTATGCATTGTAGTCGAAACTATTTGAAATTAAAATAGTCTTTACATCAAATTTAGGCATAGATATGCATTGGTTCCATGCCTGAGGCTTTTGCAACAAGTTTACAGCATTTTTGCAATGGTTCGCAATTAGGGACCATAAGTTTTTAGTGAAGTACGAAACAGCGACAAAACCATTGGAAAATAAATTAAACAATTGATGATGTGTTGCAGCTGCTACTTCCTGTGTTGCAGTGATAAAGCTAGCATTCCAAGCTTAACGTAGCAGTTCGTGAGTATGCAAATATTTCCTTCCGTATATCAATTTCAGATATTTTTTGATCTAGAGCTCTCGCTACACTGATTTGTCCTATTACTAAGAGGGGGGAAATTAGTGTCACCTTGACAACTAGTGTCACACCACAAAATTTAGTGTTGAGGAAATTAATTGGTATACAATACTCTCTGATACAAAACAGTGTGACTTTGGCAAATTAGTGTCACAAGCATTACGTATTAATTAGGACAAATCGGTGTGACTTTTCATGAGAGCAACCGGGCCCGAATTCTGTTGCTAGCGCCATCGTTTTCTGAAGCTGAAGCTGAAAGTAATCAATTTGCGGTGTTTGTTTTGCAGGCGTCGACTCTAGATAGACACATCGAGCGGGAGCTTCACCTTCCCGTGCAAGCCAAGATGGCGTGGTTTCGAGTGGCCCTCGCGCTCCTCCTGCTCGCCTTCACCGCGACGACTGCACAAGTGGTGCCCCTCACCGACGACACGTTCGCGGAGACTGCGAACTCCGGCAGCTTGTGGTTCATCGACTTCTACGTCGACTGGTGTCCGTGGAGTCAGAGGTTGGTCCCTGCGTGGGAGCAGCTTGGCAACGACGAGGAGGTTCGACAGGCGGGGGTGGAAGTGGGCACCGTGGATTGCGACAAGAGTAAGGCCACTTGCATCAAAGCCAAAGTCCTGGGATACCCTTCCATGCAGATCTTCTACAAGGGAGAGTTTTTAAACGAGTACACGGGAGCCCGGGATTCGAAGTGCATGAAGGCGTTTGCTCTTGGGTTCCAAGTTGGACAGGCCACCGTCGATACTGCCATGCCTGTCATAAGCAATTCCACGGGCGAGCTCGAGGAGGAGCCGCTTCGTGATCCGCGAATTTCTATCGGTATGCTTCCCGGTATGCTTTTGAAGTTATTCGGCTTCTGAAGGGCTCTCTAATTGCACTGGGAGAGGCTGGAGGAAGGGATGTAAGCAGAGTCAATTTGGAAACAGAGAAAGTTAGGCTTTGTATACGTACTGTTTCGATCTCCTGGTATGTATCTATTTTGTATGATTGTGAGCTTTCCTTGCTCGTGTCCTAGCTAGTTGAAGTGTGTTATTTGGGGTAGCTAGCTGTGGTTGTTGCGATTTGGGATTGAAACTTCAATTCATGGAGTGATTCAATGCACCAAATTAAACTTGAAACATTCAGATGCCGAAAGCTACCAGAACTAGGATTGGTCTACATTAGTGACAGCCGCCCGCCTCCTGAGAAATTTTCATAGTTGGGAAACTTCAGCAGTATAGCAAATTTGACGTTGTGTGCCTGGCGATGACGTTGTAGTTGAGATTTATAACCAAGAATATGTAAGCGATCAACTTGTGATTAACGCGTGAGTGGTTTATGTTCTCTTGGATGTCGTGGAGAACTATATATTCTGCCTGATGTATTTAATTGGCGACTTGATTTTGCGGTGGATGGCTCTTTCAGCCCATCTAATGATATCCAATACTCTGTTCATTGCTTGGGTCTCGGAGGATTTTGGGCCTTCCAGAAGCTACTGTCATTGTAAGCAGTCCCACCTGTTGGAGGGGTTTAGCTTGTACTGTGTGGGGGACTGAGGCCTAGGTAGATATACCCAAATCGAATGAATCAGCATTCGAAGAATCCTTTAATTAACCCAATTTCACTCTGTTTCATTAATTTAGATATCAGCATTGTCAAAACATCATTCAACAGGATTGGAAGTCCTACGGATGAATGAAAGATCGCTTCCGACTGCGTGCTACAGGCTTTCTATTATGTACATGTTCAAAGAAATGGACTTTGGAGTCCTTAGGGTATACTGTTACGACTTGGTTATTGGCATCTTGCAGTTTCCTCCACGATTGTATACCTGCTTCCGTCCGTCTCGCTTGGTGGTAACAGGAGTGCCCACAATAATAAAACTCCCACATAATCGACAAAGTACGTTTCATACTCTGAAATGCAAAAATGAACACTGAAAATCTCTGACCAATGACTTTTCAAAACAGAACCAAATCTCTCCCAGCAATCCCAAATCCTGCTAGTGCCCCGGGAGTCAAGACGGCCACCGAAGTCAAACACAACTCAGCTTTAAATAAACGCCCCTTCCCCGGCCGACTGTCTGCAAACCCTCTAGCAGGTCGCCACAGTAAGCTTTCTTTTTCCTTTTGGCGGGGGGGGGCACAAACAGTAACACAGACCCACTGCATCAGAGAACGATATAGCGAGCTTTCCAATCCCCAGACCCGTTGTTCAGTGGTGTGCTCTTCGTCTTTGTTTCTCGTCTGCAGTCTGCACGTCTGGCCGGGTCTCCAGCTTCATTACATCTGTGTGCAATTCCACCTTGGCCAGGCCTCCGAACTTTACTAATCTTGTAAGGACTCTCATTCAAGCCTTCAATCGATTTCGGACATGTCCACGTCTAGAGCTCTTGCTACCATTGATCGAGAAGCTCAACCGTTGCTAAACTGGGTATCATTTTCTGAAGCGAACGTTTGTTTCCTTTGGTTGTTTTGCAGGCCTAGATAGACACATCTAGCGTGAGCTTCTCGTTCCCGTGCAAGCCAAGATGTCGTGGATTCGCGTGACCCTCGCGCTGCTCCTGCTCGCGTTCACCGCAACTGCAGAAGTGGTGCCCCTCACCGACGACACTTTCGAGGAGAATGTGAACACCGATCACAGCTTGTGGTTCATCAATTTCTACACCAACTGGTGTCCGTTTAGTCAGAGGTTAGCCCCCGCGTGGGAGCAGCTGGGCGCCGACGAGAAAGTTCGACAAGCGGGAGTGAGAATCGGCGCCGTGGATTGCCAGGCCAATATAGAGGCTTGCCGGAAGGCCCGCGTGCAAGGCTACCCCACCATGACTTTCTACTTCGATGGGGAGAAGTTCCAGGGTAATGAGGACAACTACGGCGAGGACATCTACGGCAACTACTACGGCGACAGGGATGTGGAGTCGATGAAGGCGTTCGCGCTCGAGAAGCAGGCCCAGATCGCGCCTCTCAAAATCACCGGAGCTACTGCCGGAGTGAATTCCACGCGGGAGGATGCGCCGCGGTTTTCTGTCGACATGGTTTTGAAGCTCTTCGGTTTTTGAAGGGTTCTCAATTGGCACTGGGGGAGGCTGGGAAATCGAGTTGGGGGAAAGAGATGGATGGAAGCCGACTTCGTGATTTGGAAACAGAGAAATTAAGGCTTTGAATACGTACTGTATCGTTCGACCTCCTGGTATGTAGCTGCTCAATCTTTGGGATAATTGTGAGCGTTCCTTGCTAATAAGAAGCAAATAATTTGCGGGTTTTTCTGTCGGTATGCTTTTGAAACTTTAGCTTCGGCTTTTCAAGGGCACTGCCCGGCCGGGGAGGCTGGCAAATCGACGTGGAATCCCAAGGGATTGAAGTAGGCACAATTGGAAACAGCGTACCGCTTTAATTGAATGCGTCTTCGATGTATCGATCTCCTTTCATGGTATGTAGCTTTTGGGTATGATTGGGAGCATTCCTTGCTAATATGCATGCCACAATTTGTGGTTTTCTGTCGGTAATTCCGTTAAATCGGAAATCAGACCTTTGTGACGATATTTGTCACATTTTTTGGTTTGTGGAATATCGCCAATTTAACGAAATGGACGTTGTATGCTTTTTGAAGCTCTTCAACTTTTGAAGGGCTATCAAATGGCAGTGGGGTGGCTGGGAAACCGAGGTAGGACAAAGGGATTTTAAGTTTGGACCCGCTCTTTTTGGGTTCTAAGTAACTTTGGTTGTTGTTTCTCATTCCACTCAATAGTGGGGAGATCAACATGGAACCCCATTGGAATGGTTGAAGTGGACAAGAAGGTTATAAATTTCACTTCTTCATGTGTGGAAATCAGCAGTGCAGCATTTTCCCGACTATCCCATCTGCACGGGAGTTGAGTCCCCTTTAAGCACAAATTTGTTGGGAATGTATATACAGTAGAACCTATCTTAGTGCGTAGAGTCGGGACTATGCACTAAGAGAGGTTTATGCAATTGGAGAGGTTCTTGCAGAACTTTGGCTAACGTGGCCTCTCACTATGGGGCCTCCAACTACTGTTCACAAATATCACAATCTCTCTTAGTGCATATATGCACTACGACAATATGCACTAAGAGAGGTTCTACTGTATATGTATGCCCCTGTTATTATACAACTGAAGGCGTTTGTGTGATTCCCGTGTCTTACTTTCTTCCCCCTTGTGCATGCCTTCCATGTGTCCGTCCAGAATTCTATAATGAGGGTTTAGGGTATTCTGCCCCGATGGACTTGGCGACTTGATTTTGCGGTGGATGGCTCTTTCAGCCCATCTGATGATGTCCAATACTTTGTTCATTGTTTGGATCTCGGAGGATTTTAAGCGTTCCAAAGCTACTGTCATTGTAAGCAGTCCCACCTGTTGGAGGGGTTTAACTTGTTCTGTGTGGGGGAGTGAGGCCTAGGTAGACATACCCCAAATCGAATCAGCCCGATATTTGATGACCCCTATACTTAACCCAATTTCACTCTGTTTCGTTTAGACATCAGCATTGTCATAACATCATTCAACAGGATTGGAAGCCTCCGGCCTGCACATCGAATTTTACTAGAATTTATACAGTGGTGGAGGTAAGTGAACGCACTCATCCGACAAGCAAACCAGGACCCACCAATGAACCTCCACGGAAGAATGAAAGATCGCTTCCGACTCTGTGGTACAGGCTTTCTATTATGTTGATGTTCAAAGTGAAATGGACTTTGGAGTCCTTATTAGGGGTTACTGTTACGACTTGGTTATTGGCATCTTGCAGTTCCCTCCACGATTGTATACCTGCTTCCGTCCGTCTCAGCCTGCTCTGGCTTGGTGGTAACAAGTGGACTCTCCACAATCATAAAACTCCCAAATAATCGAGAAAGTACATTTCATACTCTGAAATGGACTCTAAAAATCACCTGACCGACTGACTTTCAAAACAGAACCACATCTCTCCCACCAACTCCAAATCCTGCAAATGAGGGTCTTGCATCAGAAAAGTTGGGCCAGATTGTTTTGGTGCCATTTTGACACCAAAGGCCGCATACAGGTCATTTTAGTGTCATTTTATCCTATATTAGGTTGGTACAGAGGTTGGCACCAAATTAACTTAATTGCATTTCAATGCACCATTGTGGCACCATGTTCACATGCCTTGAAGTTCCTGATGTGGGAGTCAAGACGGCCATCAAAGTCAACACAACTCAGCTTTAATTAAAAGCCTCTTAAGGCCGGCTCCACCTCCCCGACTGTCTGCAAACCCACTGGCACCTATCGGTATAGTACTTACAACAAGCTTTGTTTTTTCCTTGTTAGGCCCTCCTGCCATGTGAGCCGGGCCGGTCAAGTTCGCTAGGGAGCTAAGGTAGAAGCACCAGTTGTCAACCACGCCCAGTACCCAACCTGTAGGCATACAATATTTCCAACCAAGGCTGATACAAATTTCCAAGGGAAGCTCGGATTGTGTTTTGTTGGTCCTTTTCAAAGTTGGGATTACTAACGTTATGACACATGTCTTGGAATAGTGAGCAAGAAAGTAAGAAGTAATGAGCAGGAAAGTAGTTCTTGAGTTATCGGAATTGGAAGACTCTAGAGAGTGGCTACTAGTGAAATGCACTTTATGGTTCCCAAAATTCACTGTAAATTTAGTTTTGGGAATAAAATTTGTGAAAATTTTGTAATCCCCATATTTCCTATCTTCTTACATGGGAACAATATCCACCACCTCTTACTGCGCACAATCTACTCCGAAATTCCTTAAAAGATCGACTACTAGTGCTTCTACCTTATAGGGACAAAGTTGGAAATTGTCCTGCCATATGCACCCGGTGAGTGGCGGAGAGATCGAGTAAGAATCCCCCACGTATTGATTCCTTAAAGATTGTTTCATCTTCACCAATGGGGTTGTCCATCGATGATCGGTGAAACTTGAAATCTTGCTTCTCCACTCACCGAGGCCAGCAAGACAATCGGTGTTCATTTCTTGTCATTTTGTGCTTTTTCTGCCAGCCCGGCTCACATGGCAGGAGGCCCTAAAGGGGGCTTAAACAGTAACACAGCCCCACTGCATTAGAGAACGATATAGCGAGCTTTCCGATTCCCAAACCCGTCGTTCCATAGTGTGCTCTTCGTCTCTGTTTCTCGTCTGCACGTCTGGGTCTCCAGCTTCATTGCATCTGTGTCACTGTGTGCAATTCCAGCTTGAACTTTGCAACTACAGTAAGGCCTCACATTCAAGCCTTAAATCAATTTCGGACATGTCCACATCTGGAGCCCTTGCTAGCGTTGATCGATAAGCTCAACCGTTGCTCAACTGGGTATTGTTTTCTCAAGCGTACGTTTGTTTCCTTGGGTTGTTTAATTTGCAGGTCTAGATAGACACACCGAGCGCGAGCTTCCCGTTCCCGTGCAAGCCAAGATGTCGTGGATTCGCGTGACCCTCGCGCTGCTCCTGCTCGCGTCCACCGCGACTGCAGAAGTGGTGCCCCTCACCGACGACACTTTCGAGGAGAATGTGAACACCGATCACAGCTTGTGGTTCATCAATTTCTACACCAACTGGTGTCCGTTTAGTCAGAGGTTAGCCCCCGCGTGGGAGCAGCTGGGCGCCGACGAGAAAGTTCGACAAGCGGGAGTGAGAATCGGCGCCGTGGATTGCCAGGCCAATATAGAGGCTTGCCGGAAGGCCCGCGTGCAAGGCTACCCCAAAATGACTTTCTTCTTCGATGGGGAGAAGTTCCAGGGTAATCAGGGTAGCGGCAACTACTACCGCGAGAGGGATCTGGAGTCGTTGAAGGCGTTCGCGCTCGGGATGCAGGCCCAATTGGAGCCTCTCAATATCACCGCAGCTACTGCCGGAGTGAATTCCACGCGGGAGTAGGCGCCGCGGTTTTCTGTCGACATGGTTTTGAAGCTCTTCGGGGTTTGAAGGGTTCTCAATTGGCACTGAGGAGGCTGGGAAATCGAGTTGGAGAAAAGAGATGGAAGCAGACTTCGTGATTTGGAAACACAGAAAGGCTTTGTTTCGCTCGATCTCCTGGTATGTAGCTGCTCGATCTTTGGGATAATTGTGAGCGTTCCTTGCTAATATATGCGCAAGTAATTGGCTGTTTTTCTGTCGGTACTGGATGCTTTTGAAGCCTTCGGCTTTTGAAGGGCTCTCAGATGGCACTGCCCGGGAAGGCTGGCAAATCGACGTGGATTCCCAAGGGATTGAAGTAGGCACAATTGGAAACAGCGTACCGCTTTGAATGTGTATTAGCTGTATCGATCTCCTTTCATGTTATGTGGCTTTTGGGTATGATTGTGAGCATTCCTTGCTAATATGCATGCCACAATTTGTGGTTTTCTGTTGGTAATTCCGTTAAATCGGAATTTAGACCTTTGTGAAGATATATGTCACAAGATATATGTCACAATTTTTGGTTTGTGGAATATCGCCAATTTAACGAAAATGTACGTTGTATGCTTTTTGAAGCCCCTTAACTTTTGAAGGGCTATCAAATGGCAGTGGAGTAGCTGGGAAACCGAGGTAGGAGGAAGAGATTTAAAGTTTGGACACACTCTTTTGGAGTTCTAAAGTCACTTTGGTTGTTTCTTTTCCCACTCACAAGTAGGGAGAACCCCATTGGAATGGTTGAAGTGGACAAGAAGGTTATAGATTTCACTTCTTCATGTGTGGAAATCAGCAGTGCTCCCTTGATGTTGTAGGGGATTTGCAGCATTTTCCCAACTATCCCATCTGTAGGGGATTTGACTGTGTTAAGTCCCCTGGAAATCTGGAATTTCAAAAAAATTTGGGAATGTATATATATGTATGCCCCTGTTATTATACAACTGAAGGCGCTTCTGTGAATGCCAGTGACTCACTTTCTTCCCCCTTCTTCATGCCTTTCAATCTTTCATGTGTCCGGCAAAAATCCGTCCGATCAATTCCAAGTACTGCAAGTGCCTTGCCAGTCAAGCAGCTGTGTGCTCTTCATCTTTTGTGTCTTGTCTGCACTCCTGGATCTTCTCTAGTACCAGCTTCATTCCAACTGTCGTTACAGTACCCAACTTTGCAGATCAAGCTTGCAGTGAGTAACTCAACCTAATGACAGCACCAGTGCGGAAGGCTGATATTGCAACAGTTTTTGTAGTGGTTTCGCTATGACAGTCACAAATCTATCAATATTGCAACCTCACTGTTCCAATACATTTTGCAACGGTTTATTATAACACTATGCATAGTATTCGCAACAATTTGAAATTACAATAGTCTTTACATCAATTTAGGCATACATATGCATTGGCGCCGTGACCGAGACTTTTGCAACAAGTTTACAGCATTTTTGCAAAGGTTCGCAATTAGAAACAATAAACTTTTAGTAAAGTATGGAACCGCGACAAAACCTAGCATTCCAAGCTTAACGTAGCAGTTCGTGAGTATGCACATATTTCCTTCCGCATATCGATTTCAGATATTTCTAGATCTAGAGCTCTCGCTGCACTGATTTGTCCTATTAGTTTTCATACTCTGAAATACAAAAATGAACTCTGAAACTCAGACTTAAAATGATATCATCATTAAAAATCCAAGGTAGAAGCACCTTTATATGTGGAATGTGGAATGTGCAATTATAATGTAAATAGAGAAAGATGAGTATGTCGTCAAAGTAGACGCACCTTAATCTATCTCTATGTCCAATTCTCTTCAGATGAACTATTTTTATTCATTCCTTATGTAGTCCAAAAGTTATAAGAGCTTATACACACTCCTAGATTTCTCAAGTTGCAAGGAATGGGATGAATTAAGGTGTGTCTAATTTAGTAAAAAAGTGATAATGGAACACCAAGCTTGAAAATTGGTCAAACAAAAATGTGCACATTTTGAATATGATCCTAAACTTGATTTACAATCAACATTAAAAATTTCATGCAATGCCTACAAAATACGAAGATGATCAAGAACTCATCCAATAGCCAACCAAGCGAAACAGACACCTTTTTGTGAGGTTACGTTGAGGCCTGGAAGGATCCGAATCAGCTGATGCCCACATGTTCGACAATCTACACTATCTACGAATCCACCATTATTTTTCGTGGTACGTATGGTATTTCTAATACCGTAGCCAGAGGTCAGCTTCGGCGAAAAACAATTAAAAATTTTTAAGCCGAATAATGTTGAAAATTAATAAGTCATTATGCCGAATTCAAGGAAAATTAACTATAGAGAAAGCCGAAATGTTGGTAAATACGTCATTTCAACTTGATGCCAACATGTCTTTCAAACCTTGAGTAGAGAAGTCGTTTTTATAATGAAGTCCATTATCCATATAGAATCCTCAAAAGATATGGGACAATTTGAACATGAGAGCTTAATCAATCATTGTCAAAATGCAGGAATTGTGTTTAATGTAGAATTTCAGACCTCGTTTTGGCATAGTATAATAAAAAAATTCAAAAAACTTTGAACTAAGAAAAGTTGGATAATTAAGATAAATTTCATCTCCAAAAATCCGTTTGTGATTTTGAGACTCTAAAAAAAATTTATGGACAAAATTCAAAGAGGATGTTTGAAGATGTCAAAGAAAATGTCCCTTCCAATCCTTCTCTAATTTTTATCCATAACTTTTGATTGGAGACTCTAAATCTCAAACGGATTTTTGGAGATGAAATTTAGATTAAATTCCCAACTTTTCTTAGTTCAAAGATTTTTGAAAAAAATTATTCTACTATGCCAAAATGAGGTCTAAAGTTCTACATTGAACACAAATTCTGCTTTTGACTTAACTAAGTGTGAGTGGTTGAGCTTCTACTAATCCTAAGTTTACATATCCCACATGGGTTGTCTTACCTACTACTACCCCACTTGTATAAGATATTGTTTGTAACATTCTTCATAAGCACTTCGAAAGTGACTTCCACTTCTATGAGGTAGATGTTGAATATTGAACCGGAGGTATGCAATTAAGAAATCTTCATGCAATTTTTGAATTTATTTGAAGGGTTGCTGAAAATTAAGAAAAAATATTTAATAACTGCTGAATAATTTAATAATTAAAAATGAACTGCCGAACCATCCATTCTGGTTTTAATTAACCATTAGGCAAATTTGTGCCGAAGGTGACCTCCGGGTACGGTAGCACCGTCTGATCGACCACATGTTCGTTGACCTGTGCGTACCTAAATGGTCAAAAGTGGTGGCGTCCGCATACTATAGAGATTAAATAAATCCTTGAGGAAGTTTCAAGGAGGAAAACAACATGTTCCAATACGCAACTCTCTTGAACAATAGAAACAGGTTATGAATGTTACTACAATCAAATACTGACTTCCAGAGTACCCTAAATGATATATCTACAACGACATCTGAACTACTAAAATCTAGAGTGTCAACAAACTCCATTTGAGCATATAAGCGAGTCGATAAAAGAGAAACCTTTTGAGCAGTGAAGCAGATAAATAAGATGATGTTATTGGTCGAACAACTTCAGACTTCAGAGACCTGCCAATAACAATCGATGTACTAATTAAACCACCAATAAAACTACCTATCTCTAAATAGAGCAGGATCCTGTGCCCAGCAGGATCGATGCCTTTCGTTGATCTGCATTATCATGAATTAACTTATTAGAAATGCCTGAATGCAAAACTGAGGTCAGATTCAATAGTCATCAGACTGATCAGAGGTCGTCTGAATTTTGCTCCCGCCCATAATTCCACTCATCCTGCCCTTCTTCTCATCCTCCTGTACAGAGGACATGTCCTAATTAACCTGTCCTATAAAACAATAATCTCCATTCCGGCGTGGTAACAACCACGTCACCACCAATCGTCACCTCCTCGGAGAATCAAGGGTCGATTACACCTCCAGAACACACGAGGCTCACATCAATCTGATTTCAGAGCTGGTTCGGAAGATGGAACATCCGTCTCCCCTGCTGAACCATCACCGTTGTTAGAACCCAAAGGCGTAGCGGTTTTCGCAACTGCTGCTGCTGGGGATACTTCCTTCGGTCCATCAATCACTGGGACATAACGTCCTTCCAAGAATCCTTGCTCATTCAGGACACTCACAAACCGGTACGTCACCTGCAATACCAACTCTTCCATTGTTAGATGACATCCAACAACATCCAGGATCGCTTTACATTAATATTTTTCATGAATCAGAGAGCAAGCACGTATATGACAAGTCTCTCTACCCCAAATAGAAATGTATAATTCTCATGTCTCTATCTATTCGGGACATTTCTCGATACATTCCTCACTATCATTCTCAATTATTGAAAATTTAAAAAAGAACACGTTCAAAAATCTTTTCGTAACTTGGAAAATCACTATTCCTTTAACGTCAAGTCTTCGGAATGATGGCCCTGCCATGCGACTATTTCTTTTCTATCACTTCTCATTTTCATTGGGCACCATAACTTTCCAAAATTTCGAACCATAGCTCAGTCTCTACCAATTGTGGTAGACAATTAACTGAATTTCTCTATCATAAAAAAAGTGAAAGCTTTCGTGCCTTCCTAAAAAACTCATGCAGAAATTTACCACTAAGATAGGCACCACACTTTTCAGATCAAAAATAAATTCTGGAAAACAGTGAAGCAGACAAACCTCTTTCCTCGGCCTCGTTTGGCCCAAAACTGCAGCAGAAATGGCAGATAATTTTCCTTCCAAAAGCTTGCCCTTCAAATCCTTTTGTACAAGAGGAGTAAATTGGGTATCAAGAGAGCGGGCAGCACCCAACCACAAAAGCACAATGATCAACAAGATAGCTCCCAAGTACGGAGTCGAGGCGGCCAAAGAACCGAAACCTATAATCATGAACTGCTGGATGAGAGCACCTCCCGATTTTCCAAGCGGATTGCAAACAACATCGATGGCTGCCTTTCCTTTGAGCTGCAAGTGGGATCAGAATCCATGATAAGTTAAAATTATTGGTACTGTAATGGAACTATCCCAGATGTTCGAGCTTGTTCGATCCTCAAACAAGCACAGATGTTACATTACTCTACTAATTATTCCTAAACATTAATCAATCTAAAACTTCTACATAGTCTGATATGAAAAATACCAAACTCTATGCCAGCTTCCTTAACCCCTAAAATGACCACTTCAATTGATCATAATTTACAGAGTGCAATCACGATGGACCAATTTTATGATAGGGAAGGTAATTAAATATGTTCGTAAGAAAAAAACTACACTTAACCAATACTAAATGTTCATATGACATGCTCAAAGTCTTCATATGACTACTAAAAAATTGAGCCTCCTCAGTAAGACTTACTAAAGACTTACCTTGGTTTCCTCGTCCAAGGGAATGTACGCCATCTCCTTGCAGGGATCGAAAAGACTGTACTTGGCACTCTTACTGAAAATGTTTTGAAGAGCTCCGACGTACACAGCGGCCAACAAGGGCGTCAGCCCAAGGCCGGCAAGCATGGGAGTCAAGGGAGTACTGAAGAGCACCAAACCAAAGAAGGCCACTCCGGTTACAAGCAAAACTGTGGGCGTGATGGCAGCTGCCACACCCCATCCGTACTTCCTGAAGATGAACCGACTCAACAACATCATGATGAATGTTGCCACTCCAGTGTAAGTTGAAAAGTCTCCCATGAACGATGAATAATCGTTAGGGCTTGGGTACTGCAACAAAAAGCACGAACCTTAGTTTATAAGCGCGTTCACAACAATTTGTACGGGTTATCTCCAAATGGCCAAAGTGATTGCTTCGATACGCAAAGGATTTGAAATAAATCATTTAGAAAACTTTACGGAAACACCAGAAAAACAGAGCAAAATCAAGTACTGGCAATCACAACCCTATAGATTGACAGTGTGAATGGAAGAAAAACTTCCAGACCTGTGCCAAACTCCGCAATAAGGCGCCAGATTATGAAAAACAGGGTTCAACTCAGGTGGGAACATACTTGTAATTTAAGCTTCGATTTCCACGTAACCTCGACCAAATTGATACTAATTCCGTAAGCCACCACCAACGTAGCAAGATCGCGAATGTATCGTGAGGTCAACAAAAACTTCGCACTCTCGACCATGCCCATCTTTGGCTTCCCTTTCTGGAAAACGCAAAAGTGAGATGAACACAAAAACGAGTTAGAAAACCTAATAATAATACTCAGTAAAATTCTCAAATCCGCACAACCAACTGCCCTACAAAAAGGTTAAATGCAACAGGAAATTGACAGTCGAACACTACACACTACTCTGCCAGTTTCTCTCAAGGTCCAAACCAACACAGTACCAAAAGCCGCACACTCCTCAAACTGTAATCAAAACTAGTCTAGCAAATCCAAAGACTGTAAAAAAATGGCAACAAAAAGCTGCATAAATCTCAGTCGAGTTGCAGTAAATGAACTGACCTTTTTCCTAGTCTCAGGCTTCGGTAGCGCGGGGTCATTCACAACATACTTGTTCGTCCACCAATAGATACCCACGATGACCAACCCGAGAATGACAACCAGACCCATCATACCCTTCAGGGAGTAACCCCAGCCATCAACACCGGGTGGCAGCTTAGTTCGCAGCTGCGAGAAGTACTTAACTGTGCGGCCTGAAAACACAAGCGCTACATTCGCACCTAACCCAAAAAGTGGGTAAAATTGCTTGGCCTCATCCACCGTGGTAATCTGTCACAATCCACCACCACACGCACTTAGAATCTAACGCTAACCTCTTCCACAAAGAAAACTCCTCCAGATAATTCAGAAAACATCCTCTGTTTCTACTTTTCATGTGTTCTCAATAAGCAAGGTAGAAGAAACGACAATCGAACGAGTCACAGAGAGAGAGATTCCAACTACACAATCGAAATGGCTACTGCAGAAGGGCAACCTCAAACTCATAGTAAGTCCCTTGCATTCCTGAGCATCACCGTACCCAAAAGCAAACAATCTAACAAATCTCCCAATCAGGGAAACATCGATTCTTTGCATTACTAGAAATCACTGTCCCTTAAAGTAAAATATCTAACAAATCTCCCAATCAACCGTCAGACAGTGACGGATTTGGATAAGAAAAAGCAAGAAGAAGAGTGTTAATGTCACAATTGAAAACTCAAGAAACACCGACAGTAAAAAGATAGTCATCCAGAAAGCGCGAATTTCAAGGGCAAAGAGCCCAACCTGGTTGGCAAACCCCCAGAAGAGAACCGACACCACAACACTCCCCCAAAGCTCCGCCATGACGTAGAACAGCACGAACGTCCAATTCCGTATGATGGCAATGGGTCCCATGAACCTCGTGCCCAATTTCTCCAACGCCCAATCCGCGAACGCCGTGGGATGCAGCACATCCACGAGCGGGTACATGAAGAACGCGAACACTCCGAAAAACGCAATGAACGGGAAGATACACGAGTAGAAGAGATTCTCCTTCGACAAGACGTTCGACAGCTTGGTGTAGATCACCATGAAGCCAATCGCCATGGGCAGGTTCACCCACGTCTTCAGAAACGGGATAATCTCCGCGCTACTCCCTTTCGCCGTCACCACCAGCACGTCCTTGGTATCCCTCAGAATGGTGTAATTAAAGAGAATGCAGAAGAACATGAGGCCCAAGGGGACGACCTTCTTGAACGTCGACGCCTCAATGCCCAGGATCTTCTTCGGAATGCGAACAGGAAGCGGGGCGTCGGCTCCCCCAGCCACGGCTTGCGCACGCACGGGAAGGCGAGCTCCTAACCCCAAAGGCTGCTGCTCAGGGTGTCGTCGCTTCGTCGGAAACGCTGGCAAGCTCAGTCCAAGCCCCAGCCCCTGCCCCAAGCCCTGCCCCGCCATCTGCTTGCGCATTTGAGTTTTGGGAGTGGAAGTGAAGCTCCTCAACGAGTACGATCGCATCGCTCCCATTCCAGCCATGGCGGCCGCGGAAGCTGGCCGGGGCGACGAAACCCTCAACCCTCGCGCCATTCCCACATTGCTGCGAGACGGCGACGCAGCCCACGCACGCGAAGACGGCGAAGCCGTCGTCGCGGCGGCGGCGTACAAGCTCTGCATGGCGGAAGACGACGCTCCTCCTCCTCCACAAATCCACAAACCTCAAATCCTTGCCTTCCACCACCAATTCCGGCCTCCTGCTTCCCAAATTCCCAAATTCCGTGTTCAATGAGATCGAATCACACCCTAAAACCAAAAAAGCGCAAAAGCCCAAAAGCAAAACAGACGAAAGCACATACCAAATCACACCGAACTCCGAAACTCTCCACACTACTACTGCGAATGTACTGCAAAAACTGCAACAAAAAAAACAACTAAAATACAAACTACCTTTGAATCCCAAATCCTGCAGTGCGGATCCCTCAGGCTCGATGAGACCGAGGCAAGACCCAAGAGAGCTCGGCTCGCGGGCGCACACTCCCTTATGAACCAAGCTATGGCAAGTGAGGCCACTCGCTTGCAATGGACATTCCCTACCGAGGCCAAGGCCAATTGGGTTGCTCGTCTTCCTCCCTTCCTACCTACCAGGTGGGTTTCCGACCCTGTGGAGAGGCCGAACCGAGAGACCGAGCCTCGTGGGCACCGTCGCTGTCTGCGGTGGCCAGGGAGTGTGGGCCGGGGCCGCCTTGGGGCCTCTGGGGACATACAGTACCGGTATCTTCTTTTTGTGAAGAAGTGAAGATATTTGGGAGGGGGTTTAGGGGGGCTGAGTGAGACTATTTTAAAGGGGAAAGGGTACCCATGCTATTTCTTGGACGAGGAGAACCTTATCCACGGCTCTGGGTTGTTGGGGGGTAAAGCTTATCTAGGGCTTGGAGTGGTTTGCATTTGGGGGACTTTCAGTTTTAGGGAGTGGAGGGATGGAGCTACTGTATTTACAACTATAAGTACAGTATGTGGATTATGGATGGAAAACTGTGTTCTACCAACTAAGAGTACATTCATCCAAATGTTTTGAGAATTGAGAGGTTTGAAATGAGTGGTTTTGTAATGTGTCATGTGTCATGCTTTTTGGGTGCAGTGCTCAAGGAATCAAGTATGGGTTTCTCTCTTTCAAGAAATCATGCTCTTGAAGTGCAGAATGGGCTAAGTGTTGGGGCAATGAGATATTGAGGTAAGGTAGACAAGCCTATTTCCACCCTGATTTGCAATCTGAATACCTTAGGGACAATTCCAAGAAGGGCACATATTTTTCAGAGGTGTGTGCTTGTTTTACAAATCAAACCCAAGTGGAATTATAATATTCCGATCAAAATTGTAATTTCAATGAATTTCTGAAGTGGCTTGCCCTGAAATTACAAAACTATTCACTATTGGAGTCATAATCGTCCTCTAATTAAACACCCTATAACCACCATTTAATATATCTATTAGCACCTAGGTATCCACCAATCAAAGACCCAACATGTTACTCTTGTTGGCATTAAGGCTCTGATCTTGTCAAAAAACTCAATGGATTTGGATGAGTTCCAGGGTGGAGATGGGGCCAAAAGTCAAATGGCGGGAATAGGTGCATGGCGGAAATGGGCGAGTCTACCACTTAAAACTCACCTAAGGTAGGCAATCCAAAATGAAACACTGGACCCAAACCACCATCATCACTCTAGATATATCTCCAAAATCATTGTGTACTTATGCGGAAGAAATGATTTAAGAACCTCTACCAAAAAAAACTTTGACCCTTTAAAACTTTTGCATACAATATCCAAATGCTCCCTTCTTTGGTGCGTTGAAACCTCCTTTCACTTGCCAACAAGAAAATACAAAAATTTGGCTATTCTAATAATAGTAAAAAGGCACATTAGCAAAAAGTGGCAATTGGGAGGTGCTCGCCTTAAATTACAGTAGATGCAAGGAATAAGAAGCATTGCAATAATTTCATGGGCAAAAATAACATATATCTTGTGACATACATCTTGTGACATACATTCCAATATAATTTTGAAGTTCTTTGAAATCCTAGACATTTATTCATCCATGGTCTTTTTCCACATTCACTTTGTTATTTCAATATTAGAGATATCCTAAAAGTTATCCCTTGTTACTTTGAACACTTTGTTTTTTTTACTAGGATATGTTCAATATTGTTTTGTAGATATATGAAAATTTAATATCAGTGGATAAATATTAAATAGATCATTTTTATTCATTAGGTGGATAAATTATCTTTTACAACTAAAAAAACAATGTCATTGTGGACCCATTGCTAAATCCTTGAGTGCATAATCTAATTTTTTTTTAAATCGATTTAGAGGCTTACAATCAATTGTTGTAACTTTTAAAATAGTTTTTTTAATTTTGGAATATAGAGAATAGAAAAGAATAGATTGTTACTCCTTGTATGCCATTTCATTTTGATAAGTTTAGTCAATTTTATCATAAAAATCTTAGAAGTAATATTTGAGTGAATCTTGATTTTAAACATTGCAAAGTAGAACACAGCTGAACCCTACAAATGCTTTTCTATTAAAAATGAAAAATATATGAATTATTAATATTATAAATTTTATTTTAACCCCTAAAGGACCGAGGTCTTTTTTCTGCCAAAAAACACTGAAAACTGCCATTTCTATAGCAAACAGTAAAAAAAAATGAAAAATATTTTTTTTTGCAAATCTAACTGTAGGATCTTACACCTAACTAGTATGAGAATGTGTGGAAAAAATTTCAGAATTTTTGACCGCACAGATTGCCAGATATCTGCGTTTAAAGTGAAAAAAACAAGTTTTTCAGCACATTGCGGGACTAGATTTTTTGACTTTAAACATTTTTAATTTAAATTTTTTGCACTACAGAGTTTTGAGCTTTAAATCTTTATAGTGGAGAATTGAGTTGAGAGTCTAAGAAAAAAAAAGAAATTCAGAAAAACTTAATTATCATTGTTAAAAAAATTGTTAAGTAGAAGTAGGTACGAGATAGAAGGAAAATCTAAAATATTAATATCTCTTAGATGGAATTAAAATTCACTAATCCCAATGGTGAGATTGTTCTAGCAACTAAACTAAACCATGCAAAAAAAAAAAAATGAAAAATTTGAAAGATTGCATTTAGAAATGAATCCTACAAGTTATTTTTTTCAAAAAGATGCTTTAACTGCCCGAAAAACAAGAATGTCCATAACTTTCTCATAACATATCCAAATGAAATGAATCAAAACTTTCCGGATAGACAAAAATATAATCTATGAGAAAAAAAATATTAAAAAAAAAATTTCAAATTTTTGTCCATTTTTTTTTGGCTGCCCAGGCTGCCCGCCGTCCCCTGTTTTGAGCTTATTTGGTCATAATTTTTTTTCCCGGGCACCGATTGTGAAAAAAATTATATTCCCACAAAGCTTATCAGTTTTTCTATCTCCAAAAAAAGTTTCAAAAAATCACAAGAAAATTTCAGCCCGTAGGTACCTGCCCGAAAACGCAGTTGTCCCCCGAAGGACAACGGTCCTTTAGGGGTTAAAATGGAAAAAAAGTTTGGAAAAAAATTGTAATATTTTGTAAACTCAAAAGGTTTGAACAAACTTTAACACATGGTTGATGTTTATGATTGGATATAACTAATATTAGAAAAATAAACAATGAAAGATTCTTTAGATACATTTAATCCTATTATGAAGATTCAAGATAGATGTTTTGAAAGTTACAAACAAATGCCATTGCACAATCTATGCATTATTGTCAAACATTACTAACATTCAAAAATTAAATAATAAATACTTTATAGAGACATTTCAATCCTATCTGACGACTAAAGATAGATGTTGAAAAGTTTTCAACAAACTTCATGATAATATTGATGATAATAAACAACTATTATTAACATTAGAAAATTAGATGATGAAAAATTCTTTAAAACCTTATCAATTTTATTTTTAAAACCATGGATAGATGTTTGAAATTTTCAACTTTTGAAAAGATCCTAGAAAATGAAGATAGATCTTTCAAAGAATTTTAATAGAGTTCACCACATGATTGATGTTTATCTTCAAATATTACTAACATTAGGAAAATATACAATAAAAAATTTCCTAAAATCCTATCATATAGACTAAAGATAGATATTTGAAAAGTTTTCACAAGTACAAAACTACCACCACCCTATTTATGTCTTCCAATAAAAAATTTTGACATTTTTTATGCTAGATTTTGTTTAAATCTATTAGAACTTGTTAAAATGTGTTGAATAGGGGTAAATTTTAAAATTGTGTTGCAATTAATATTCAAAGAGTCATGTTCAATTTATTGTTTTTTTTGGTTGATTTCTATTACACCTTGTTAAATTTGTTCAATACTTCAATTTTATAAGTTTTAGCACATCTAAACAAATTGTAACAAAAATTCAAAAAATATTCTTGATGGTAGTTTTGGGCAATTTTTTTGGACAATTTTTATCATAAAATTGACAATGATCACTCAACATTATTGAAAGTAGAGAAATAGACAATGGTAGATTTTTTGGGAAATTATCAACCCTATTTTGAAAATTTAACACAGATGTTTGAAGAGTTTTTAAGATTGACGTTTTTTATCAGATAATTCCTTAGACATTAAAAGTTTTTTTAGAAACTTTTCATCTTTATCGTGAAGATTTACAATAAATGTTTAAAAAGTTTTAACACACAATTTATACTTTATCATTTAATATTATTGACATTTGAAAAGTATAGAATACAAATATTCTCCATGAATGTTTCAATTTAGTAGGAAGACTAAAAATAGATGTTAGAAATATTTTCAACAAAATTTATCACATGATTGATTGATATCTATCAATAATCCCTAAAGTCCCATTGTCCCTATAGAAGACATAGTGGATATGGAGCAGGTTCCTATGAGTGCAAATTTTGGTGAATTTTTTTGAAACTTTCTCAATAGACAAAAAAAAATATTATATTTCTAGCAATATAATTTTTATTTTGATAGATGCTCGGGAGTAAAAGTTATACCACAATAACCTCAAAACAAGGGAGATCAGGTAGAAAAAAGAATCCCAAAAGCTTGAAATAAAAATTTTAATATTTTTTCCTTATAGATTATAATTTTGTCTAAATGGAAAGATTTGATTCATTTCATTTGTATTAGTGATGTGAAAGTTATGGAGTTTTTTTGTTTTACAAGCAATCATAGCATCTTTTTGAAAAAAATATTTTTCTATTATTTTGAATTTATATCTTTCAATTTATACAATCAAAAATCACAAAAAATTTATAACGTAATCTAAGACATGTAGTACAAAATCCTATATTTAGATTCTTATTTTTTTATTTTTTTATTTTTTATTTTGTGGATGAATGCAACAAACGTGGAAGTTTTGAATGATTTTTGATAGAAATTGGCCTTGGAATTTTAGGGGTTAACCCTTAAGTGCTCGAGGCACCAAATTTTGGTGTCGACAAAACTTTGAAGTTAAATTAAACCTAACCAAGTTGCTATTTTTAGTAATTTATATTTTTCAAAAAATTCTTTTTGAAGTTTAGTTTTAGGATCAAAAATCGATTAATTATGAAATTCTAGTCAAGATTTTGTGCAAGTATACCCATTGCAATCTTGACTCTTTGTAGTGTTGAGGGCTCTTGGAAATGAGCCTCAAATACACTAGATCTTAGAGGAAAAATCACATTAGAAATTCATTTTAATAAACTGTAGAGTAGATTTTGAGAAGCTGTAAATTGATTGGAGTTATGCATGTTAGGTCCTTTCACCTCATATTTTTTTGTTGGCCAACTTTTTAGATTTGGCATGTGAAAAGAGGATTGAAAGACTTCAAGTCACTTTTGCATTTTTAACACCCTCATGTTCAAACATTATAATCTTTCAATTCGTAAGTGATATTGTTGTGTTTTCTTTTCCTAAGTGACCTCTAACATGTCTAGTTTGAGTTTGTATGATTACAATTCATAAAAAAATGATACAACTTATCAAAATGTTGGCTTTTTGTTCAATTTAGAGCAAATTTCTAGAAGTTCTAAAAAGGCCTTGGGCATTTAGAGGTTAAATTGTATCATTGAATAGAAAACAAATGTTTTTAAGAAATCTTTCAATATTATTTTGGAGTAAGAGGACTAAATTTGAAGAGTGTTTTACAAATTTCTCTCAAAACTTGATGATTATCATAGAATTTTACTAGACATTAGTAAAGTAAAAATTGAAAGAGATTTGGTAACTTTTCAATACTATCTAGGATATTGACGAGAATTTTTGAAAAGCTCTTATAAAAGTTTACCACATCATGGTTGATATTTTCTTCAGGTATTAGTGACATTAAAAATAAAAGACATCAAAAGTTTCCTTAGGAAGTTTTCAACACTATCTTGGAGAGTATAGATAGATGCTTGAATAGTTTAAATCAATAAACTTATCCACATGATTGATATCTATTGTCAAATACCATTAACATTGAAAAGAGAAAGAGTGAATGAATCCTTTAAACTTTGTTAACATTATCTTAACCCCTAAATGCCTCAATCTTTTTTTGAACTTTTGCACATTTTTGCTTATATCTTTGTACAGAAATATCATTTATCATAATTTCGTGAATATGGTTGTTAAAAAATGTTATTAATTTCATGAATGTAGTTGTCTTTCCTATATTCAAGTATTACATTGGATGAATGAGAAGTTGGTTGGACTAGAGAGTGCCTTGAAGCCCTCTATTCATTGTCCAGAATATGGACGTTGGAGTACTTTAGGATTAAAAACTAATGATTGTTTGAAAAGATTTTGAAGAAACTTCATGACATAATTAATGAATATTATCAAAAATTAAGAACATTAAGAACTTAGAGATTGAAAAGTTTCTTAAAAACTTTTCAAGGTTATCTTAATAACTTGAATATATAATTGAATTTTTTTCTACAAATATCACAAAGCAATTGATGTTTAGCATAAAATATAACTCAAGTTAGAAAATAATTGATAAATTGGAAGATTCCTTGAAAAAATTTCAACACTATCTTGGAGAGTGGAGATAGGTGTTTGAAAAGTTTTCAACAAACTACACTATAAAATTGATGTTTATCATTGAATATTACAAGACATTAGAAAAACACATGGCAATAAAAGATTCTTTAAAAACTTACGAACCCTATTAGAGAGATTAAGGATCTCGCCAAAGATAGATGTTAGAAAAAATTTCAACAAAATTTACTACATGATTGATGTTTATAATCAAATATTATTGACATTAGCATAGTAGTAATTAGTAAATGACATATTCCTAGGGAACTTTTCATTCATGTCTTAGAGATGGAGGATAGATTTTTAAAAGGTGTTCAATCTCGTGTTCAATAAAGTATATTGTAGTTTTGATGTCTCTCATTAAATATTATCAATATTACAATTATAAAAATAGAAAATCAAAGATTTCTTTAAAACTTTCCAATGCCATATTGGTGAGTAGGGGTATGACAGCAATGGTTGGTGTCCAATTCCCACCCTACAGTTTAGACTTTTCATCAAATATTTTTGACATTGAGAAATGGGAAGAAAAAAGATTTCTTAAGGTGAATACATCCAAGATTGCACCTTGCCTAAAACTACCATCATCACTCTATGTACATCTCTAAAATCAATATACACGTGCATATGTAGAAGAAACAATATTAAAACATCTACCAAAAATAAACTTTGATCTACTATAAATTTTGCATGCAGTATCCAAATGCCACATTTTTTAATGCGTTAGAGCTTCCTTTCACCAGCCAATAAGAAAATATGAAAATTTAACCATTCTAATAGTAGCAACTAGGCGCAATAGCAAAAAGTGGTGGATTTTGGGGTGCCCACCTCATTGTATACCAAATTTAAGATAAGACATTAAATCCGTTTCACAAAGTAGAACGAGAAAGGTAAAATTTGTGTTTTCTAGGGTAAAAGATACAAAAAAGCCCCCTATTTTGTGCTGTATTTAGGATATGTTGTAGACCTCCCGTAGCAAATTTGGGATATGTGATTGCAAAAATGAATTCAGAATTTGCAAATTTTTTCATGTGTGACAAATAAAAAATTCCTACATTTTCTCCCGGGGTAAATCCACCTTGTTGGTTCGACTTTGTGAGAGGGCTTTAACGTCCCCCAAATTTAGAGCATCTCCTGCAGCCCTCCAAATATTCCCTCCCTTCAAGAACTTGCACTAGAAGAAACCCGTGTTTTTCTTGATGTCAAAACAAAACTGCAACATAGAAGGCAAAACATACGGTGTCCGTGAGGACATCTAGATGTCTGAGAGACGGATTGCGGTTTAGGTAGAATTCCAAAGATGTTTCACATGATGGCAACAAATTTGAATGAAAACAAGTTGGTGTTACCATTAACGTCGAGGTTTTTGATGACATATTCAATGACGAGCTGATGTCCTCAAGATCGTCAGCAAAAACATTGAGTGCCACGTCAGCTTTGTTGACCCATTTTTATTGCGGGTAATTTTCCAAAAATTACTGCAATTTTGAATAAAACATTTGCCCGAGGTAAAAAAAAGGGACCGGGCAGTCATAGGGTAGTCTTTGGAAAAAAATGATGACGTGGCAAATGACGTGGCATGCCACGTGGAAATTGACTGACATGGCATCAAATAATGCTGACGTGGCATGCCATGTCAGTATAGGAGGGCTGCATTGTAGGTATTCTATGCTTATTTCAGAGATGTCCGTGGAGACGTCGTATGAAACGTTGAGATGTCTACCAGGACGTTGCCTAAGACGTGATGACGTATTTGGAGACGTAGTTAGAGACGGCAAAATGTTTATGGAGACATCTATGGAGACCTGAGGACGTTTCAAAAGACACAACTTCAATTAAGATGGGATACATTTACATTTCAATGTGACTTTTTACCTTATGCATTTAAGTACATTCTCTAGAAGTTCAACAAGCAATTGAGGGCGTCGTCTTAGATGTTCAACAATCTAGGGCATGATCAAAAATCATGCTTTCAACAAGATCAACTTCCATCATGGATTCCTGATGTATATGGCATGTTTTAGGCAATGCAAAATTTTGGATGTCTATGTAGAGTTGTAGACATTTGAAGACATTAGACAAGACATCAGGACGCAAAATCTAGCAATAAAATCAAATATTATTTTCTTATAGTGTCATGTGCATAAGTGATCATGTATTAATTTTTCGTCTTTCAATTGCAATGTATAGGATCAATCCCTAAGTGTGAACTCATGCCTTCCCCCTCCCCTAAATGTTTAAAAGACATTGGTATGCCTTGAGACCTCCCCCATCACTATTTGGCAGACACTACTACGCCTTGAGAGACATAGATGCGGACAACCCTTTGTATCTTGCAGATGTCTTCTCGGACATCTGTATGTTGGCCCACTGAAATATATAAAACTGATAGGTGCTAAGCTTCATCTTCCAACACAACCTTGTCTCCTTTTATGTCTCTAAGATCTTTGATAATCTTTGGGGGGACATAGAAGTAGACAACCCACTTTATCCTCTGGACGTCCTGCCGGACGTCTGCGTGTTGCTCCATAGAAATTTAAGTCACGCATTTTAAATATCCCATATGGTTTGTTTTCCCTCCTACCACCCTACCTGTATAAAGAGACTATCTTCTTCCCTCTATATACTCACATGAGGTGGCTTGTAGAGCCATGTGATATAGTTTTCCAATATGGTGTATTTTGTATAGCGTATTTTGTATGGTATATTGTATACTATGTATGGTGTACTATATATTATGTACGGTATACTATGTATGATATGTTGTATTGGACATTGTAAAATGCATATGGATGTCATGTAGGATACCTAGATACGTGTGACTGTCCATATTGACATCATGCCAAATAGTACATTCAATCATATGAATGTCTAACATGACATCATTAAGTTCCCCTAAATCATCCTAAGCATTGCAAGAGGTATTCATAGTGAAATGCAGACGTCTACATTGATGTCACAAGATATGTAGATGTTAAATTTAACATCTCAAAAAACGTGTGGATGTCAAAGTTGATGTCTCAGAAAACATCTAGATGTCTAAGATGACGTCTCCAAAAACAAAATTAAAATTCTTAAACAACAGAAAACTATGCTGACGTGGCATGCCACATCATCCTTGCTGGATGCCACGTCATTTTTCCCGCTGCCACGTCAGGTGCCACCTCAGATGCCATGTCATGGACAAAATTGGATGAAAAAATTCCTACGTGGCTGCCCGTGCACGCGTGGCACTTAGGTGGCAGCCACATGGCAGCCTTTGAGGACCCCGTTGACCCATGTCATCTCTGATGTCTGCTAAAATCATGGTGACATCAGGCCATGTTATCTCAGATTTTTGATGTTTTTTGCGTGTCAACTTTGACGCGAAAAAAATGACATCCCCGATGACGCGTCAGACTACCGTCATGGACGTCGTGATGTCCAAAATCGACGATCAGCAAAAACGCGAGTTTCTTCTAGTGTTGGATGAAAAGCAATCAATTCTAGTGTTTGCACTACAAGAAAATGGGGGTAAATGTGACTGCGAAAAATGACTACGACGCGACTTCCAGAAGTCATTTTTGGAAAATGTGACTGGTTCATGACTGCAACTGCTGCAGTCGTCAGAATGTCATATGTTTTGCTCTAAAATCTACGAAAATTGAAGTAATGAAGAAAACTATTATCACCATCTTTTTCTTTCTTTTTCTTTCTGGGTGGAAGATGGATGATAAACTATGAGGTGGAAAGTGCCGCGGTTTAGGATCCCACGTGGACAGCCACGTCTCCAATCACGAAACAGTCGCGAACGAGTCACGCCGGACCCATGATAAATCTGACGTGGACCACTCATAAAACTGACGTGGAAGGCCATGTGGCCAGTCATTCGGCAGTCGTAAACCAGTTGCGGTCAACCCCTCTAAAATCAGACGTGGACTGTGGCGGCGGGTTCACGCTCAGTCATTGTGAAGTTTCGGCGTAGTCATGCCGCAGTGTCCGGCAAGTCATTTTTTACCACTACTTACAGTCATTCAGAAGTCGCAATGCAGTCGTCGGAAGTGCGGAGAAGGACCTCACCGGTCATTTCTTAGTGGCGACTGCATTACAATGTAGTCGAGGGACTGTATGGGGGGGCCACATTCATAACTCCAAAGTCACTCTTCAGTCGTCTTACAGTCATATTTTTGTTTTTGTTCAGTTCGCGAAAAGAACTATTACTTGCCGGCCAGTCACGGTGTAGTAGCGATGCTATTGTGCACGTAACAGCAGGCTCTCAAACGGAAGCGTCTTGCATCACTTGTGGCACGACCTGAGGACTGCATCCAGAACCAGTAGAAGGATCCGGAAACAAGTAATTTGAAGGAGACTTTGACTACACTCCCCACATACAATTACGCAAGCATGGTGAACACTGACGCTAGCAATAACTTAACAGGCAATGCATTCCACTGAACACCGTTGTCGACAATATGAGAGTTCTGCATTTCCACAAGAACATAAATGCGCTGCCTCTCAGCACTTACAAACACGTCTTGTCCAATCCTGTGTGCTCTGGACGCTGGTCTACTTCCTTGACCACATACCCGTAATCTAAGGCTGAATCAAGTGCTGAACTTGACATTCTTTCCATGCCACATTACAGAGCTCCCTTTTGCGTGTTCAACTAGCTGCATGTCGGGGTCGAAGGCTGGGAACATGAGTGGCACTCCACCTTGCAAAATGTGAGAGACGTCGACCTTCAACCAGGGCACCGGAATATCCTTGAAGTGGAACGTCTGCTGCCCAGGTAGTCCACTGACCTTGCCCTTTGCCACTTTTTGGCGCACAGCCGCAGGGTTGAAGAGGAACACTTCGTCGCCGATGTAGAACTGCAGCAGTACACGCGTTAGGCATTGCAATGTGGACACGGTGGATAACATCAAGGATTCAGAGGCTTACGATAAGGGTGCACAAAGGGACGTCAAGTGAGCATGGGAGGACCTCGAAGACACGGTTGCGCATTTCCTTGCCGACTTTACCTTTACCAAACCTTCTACAGATGCTAATTTCCTCCTCACTTTGTTGTAGACCGTGGAAGAACCGCTATAAACAGGGCTATGACCAGACGGCGCCACCCCCCCTTCAGCCGATGCGGTCCACGTGCCACGCGCAAATCCATGACGACCCTGCCTGCTCGTGGCCCGTGCCAGTGCAACTGCGGCGTGACTAGTACGTGACTTCCTCGCAACTGAGTCCTGCGGAGTCTACTGGAAGTGAACTGCGCCAATACTCCCTCACAACTTCAACATGACTTCAATGACACTCGTGGCTCCTCTTTCCGACGACAAACTTTGAGGCTCAAAACAGCTAGATTGACTATAACGAAAAGGTATTTACGGGTTCACCTTGGCGTGCCACGCATCACGCTTCTTCTCCGGCGCCGCCTTCGCCCTCGTCTCCCATTGTTGCGGTTTCCCCTGCATGAACACGGAAACAATGTTAGTGACGCTGCGAAAGTGAAGGTGAGGGGACATGATCCGTGAATGCAACCACGTGGGTTGCCGATCCCCTCACCTTCTACAATATCAAGAAACTCGTAAGCTGAACCGTCACGGCGTTTTGAGATCATGTCATCAGTGGATTCCTACGCTAGTGACGGATACTTCAAACGAAATGCAGCCACGTCTGAGCACTTGTGAAGCGCCTCCAAAAGCGGCCACAGATAGCACTTCAAGTATTCTTTGTCCTCAGCCAATGTCGACAACTCCGTCATATAGAACAGAGAATTCACGACCACATTTGCTGGGGGATTGCAGGCGACCCTACATAATTTACTGTCCACAATCACTGTGTTCTGGGCACTAAACTCAGGCCACGCTGCATAAACCTTTTCCAAATTTTTCCCCCACGATGCCGCCGATTCCTCTCCACCATCCCAAAACTCACACTGTTTACCTGACCAAGAGAACAAAGGGACGGAATTTGGACCCCTGAATGGACCCACCATCATGGTTGGAACTATGTCGTCCACGAAAGACGTGCTCTTGTTGCCCCAAAAGGCCACTGCAAAGTGCACAAAGCAACGGGACAGAAATGGCTTCAGCCACGGCCTGAACACTACTCGCCTCTGCTCAGTCTTTGTTGAAGACCTGATTTTGCTGTTTGGGTTGGGTTCGGCAAGCAAGCTACAATCAAGCAAGGTCCCTTGGACATTGAACACTACTAACTTAGCCCTCCCCCGAGTACTCCCTACCGCCCCATTGCCCCCCATCATTCCAGGCCGACCTTTTGTCAACATATTCTGAGGGACCCCAGTGCCAGCGTGTACCTTCACAAGAGACTTCACGTTCTTCTTTGTCTTCTTCTGAGAAGGATCCGCTTCGACAGGGGCGGCGCTTGCTTGGCTGACTGCGTCCACTTCCACGGGGGTAGGACTTGCTTTGATGACTGCCTCAGTGTCTATGGGGGCAGGAACGACAATGGGCGACCCCACAACATCCGGAGGCGCGTCCGGCATTTCCAGAGATGGTGCCGGGTGCTGCTCCATGGCAACCCCCGACGGTGGGTTCACGGCTGGTTCTCGTGGTGTAGGCTTCTCCGTCGGTTTAGGTGACGTCTCCGCCGTTGGCTCCATCTCTTGTGTTGGAACCGTGACTGCTGCTGCCTCCGCCTCCGTTGTTGGCTCCATATCCCCAGTTGGCTCCGTCTCCGCTGCAGACGCCATTTCCTCGTCCTTCGTCGTCTTCTCAAGTGGCTCCATGTTATAAACCCTGGTTTCATCATGTGGAGCATTGGGCACGCTACCGGTGCGGGCTGGTGACGCCAACTGCCCACCTGGTGCACTGTTTGTGGCATCCTCCACCATGCTTGCTTCCATGCCCGCTGGAGTAGACAAGATCACGGACGGCTCCGTCACGGTTGCCTCGCTCGGGGTTGAAGACTTCCGACCCAGTCGAGCATCCGGTGCAGGATCTTTCCCACGGTTCGCCACTTTCCACTTTCGAGGGGCTTCTGGAGACTTCTGACGCCCATTGCCCACGAATTCTAGACCATCGTCATCCGACAAGGTGACCTGCGCTGCCGAGGCCATGATTTCCTCGACGGATGCTAGCTGAGCTCTTCAGCGCTTCTTCTTATCCAACCGACGTCCTGACGCTGACTTCGACGCAGACGGGCTGGCTTCCTCTACGATTGTGGCACGGCTCATAAAATTGGCAAACATGTTGCGGAGATCTTCAAGTGCTGCAGAAGACTTGTTTGCGGTCCTCTCAGCAGCATCAAATCTGCGGTCCACGTCCCGCTTCCACCCCGCCATGGTGGACTGTGTGACGAATTCACCTGACCCTGCAAACTGTAGTCTAGGACGCGTGGACAACACCAATACACGTAAATGAACATCACATCCTACCTCAGGACGGGAATTCAAGCTTTATGGCCACAAAGACGCCTGGACTCTTCAGTACTCCAGTGCGACTTATTAGTGACTGCGACACGACTTTCGATGCACTCAAAGAGGACATCACAGAGACTCTATGACAACTGACTGTGACTACTGCATGTCTGTGTCACTACAGGGTTATAACTGAGGCAATAGTGACTAAGACTGCGACATGACTGAACGTGACTTTATGACGACTGTGGGGGGACTCCCATGCGACTGCAAAGTTATTCCTTCTCAGCGTCCACTCCAATGCCAAGAGCGCTCCCGGTATGAAAACCATGTGGAAGATCGAATTGTATACTTCAAGATGTGCAACTTGATGCCACACCAGGAGGCGAACCGTCAACATTGCGGCAAAAAGGCAACCTCCAAGAGTGCCATACCGTTGTCTGGGTTCGACAACCCATGGACCTCAATAGAAGCAAGCAGTTCAAATAATTTAGGCCATCTCCTACACAAGACGCCTCCATGCCATACTATAATACGCACAACTATAAGGAACACGATTGATAAGCACCCTAGAAAACGAGAACATATCGTCCCCGCCCCTCCTTCATCTGTAAGAGGAGGAATTTCGTCGGCCACATCAGTCACTCCTGGGCTGCTCAATCGGGCTTCACTCTGCATGGTGTAGGCCAAAAGAATTAAACACTTCCCACGATGGTAACATGCATCAAACATCACTTGCTCTCGTAGGACTGGAAATGCGAAAACCAAAAGAAGGCGGTTTTAAGAATAGAAAACAGGATCCCAAAGTGCTTACCACCTTTGACTTTTTAGCCGCTTTTCCTTTCTTGACCGTCTGCCCTTGGTTACCGATACATTGCTTGGTAGCGGCCATCTCCACAGCCTTCCGTCGTTGCGCTGGCATGTACCAATACTCCTTGAGACGGTTCCACTGCTCTCCATCTACGTGAATTGGGCAACTATGATTCCCTCCTTGCCACCGGGTTTTCAGCCGCAAGCGCTCTTGCTTCAGATATCTTGTGATGGCAGTCCGAAACCCAATCATGCTAGGTGGATTTGGACGGTACTCGAATTCCTGGTCCAACGAATCTCTCAGTCGCTGCACAGCTTGGGGCTTCTGCTTCCCCCACTCCACCACACTCATGTCCAAGATTTTTGGAACCAGATTGCGAACAGCCTCGTCCCATGCGTTCTTCCCCTCCGACCACTGGTCTATGTCGCCATTCTCGAGGACTTCCACTCGAGCAAGCTTATTATCGGCGTGCACGCGCACTGTGTTGCCCACCTCGTAGTCTCACCTCACCCCCCGGTCGTAGGGTTCTTCTGCCGTCGATGCACCAGCCCATCCGCCCTGGTAAGGAGGAGGTGGGGCTTGCGACCACGGCGCAGGTGCTTGCGAGTGCTGGTGTGTCATGTAATGTCCTGGCACCCATTGGTAAGGAGGCGGGTACCCTCCCCCATCCGCTGCCCACTTTTGCGTGGGAGGTCGAGAAATTGGCACAGAAGGTTGCGCGGCAACCTTCTTGGGAGACTTCTTTGGAATTGATGGCCCCCGTTGCCTCTTCCGCTTAAGCTGTGAAATGGGCTCCTCCAACGAGACATCGTCATCGCTGGAGTCAAATGCTGCGGCCGCTGCAAGCACGAGCCAATGGAGAAAGGCAAAAATTATCAACGGAATTTTGACGTTCGACTTTAGAAGTCACCAGGACCTTCAATTCTATCACATCCCATCCCTGCAATGCTGAACTTCCTGATCGGGACCACCAACAAGGCATACAATTCCAACTCGCATGGCTAAACGACGAGACGAATTGTGGAATAAAACCCTAAACCCTAACCACGATTCAGCGACAAGCGTTATGCCAATTTACCTGCCGTAACTGCCTCCGGCGTGACCAGCTGCTGGACATGGGAACAAGATATTGCTAAATTCATCATACCTTTGGCGATGGCCTCATCATTAGACTCCGTCGCCTTGGAGGAGGAATCCGAGTGGCCGCTCATGTCGTCCGCAAAACGCACCCGTCTCCCCGCTGCTCTGCCGCGCAGTGCCTTCCTCCTCCCGCGTCCTCGAAGGCCCCGCTCCGAGCGCCTCACCGGCTCCTCTTCGCCAACGTCGTGCGTCTTTGTGGCATGAGGGTTATCCCTGCAATGCAGAACCCGCACATTCAAGATGTGTACCTACGCCCTGAGAGCAAGAAGACGTTGAACCTCGACTAAGAGTATTGGACGAAGCGTTCAAAAACGCAAAATGGGCGTGGGACGAGGTTGCAAAACAGAAGAGAAAGCATCGGGGGAGATTGGCCGCAGTCAGGGTGCACAAGGGTTTGAGGGACCCCCGAGGGGATAGGGCCCACGTGGCCTTTTCGTGGAAATAGGTCCTGGGTTTCCCGAGGCAATCATGCATTAAATGCAGTTCCCCACATACACGACAGTTACGCGACTAGAACCAGTCACTCAAAAGTGAAGACTCTGATTTTGTGACTTCAGGACAACAGCAACACAACTGCTCAGGCGCTGACGTGGGAGGCGGCGCTCTTAAATTAAATACTGCCTCGGGAAACCCTACTGCGCCGCCCCTTTCCTTCAATTCATGGAAGACAGAGGTTAATGAGTAATGGTCTAAATGTCGGCATCACTGTAGCACGAGGACAAACTCCGCGCGTTCTACAGCGTCTACTACAAAGGGACAATATGTCGAACCCCTTCCCAGACGACCATGACGCCACGATGTTGCTAAGCCGTTGCAGTGCATGAAGAATTCTTAATGTTCCGCACTAAAAAGGTAGAGACACCAGGGCACCGATGAACTTACAGCCGAGCGCGCGCTTTGATTATTGGCTGTATCTTCACGCGTACCTTAGCCACGTTCTGATCTCGCCACAATTTGTATGCAGACTTCTCTTGTGGCAGACTCTCCATCAAGGGGCCTTCACTACCTGCTCCTGACTTCCTTTGCTGCCGCTACATCAAGCAAGGGTAGTTCGTACCGTGCGTGACGGAGCGGAGTATGCACTGCGACTACAACGACTCGAAGAAGATCGAACCGCAGCGGTTCTAGTCGCCTGCGAGTAGGCTGCGTGTTCAGCTAGCTGTACTCGACACACACAGGCAAGAGGAACTCTGCGTGAGAGAGGTTAGTATTTCAAGTGCCTTGTTGAATGATGAATCAGGGAGTTTGTTTTCATGATTAGGGAGGTAGATTTTGGCGGCTGAACATTAATTAGCGTCTGTAGTAATTATTATGGACTAATGTGCAACTTGACAAATGCGACGTCCACGATCTCCCAAAGATTGGCCTTGAGCGCCTTCTTTATGGAAGAAGTAATGATTGGAAGAAAGTTCTAATCGTGAAATACATCTACTCATTGATAATCATAACTTTACGCTAATTTACTGTCTGAGAGCTCAATTACGGTGCATTTGACGGGTACGACAGAGGTTGTGGAAGGGGGAGACGTCGTCTTTCCCCTTTGCCTGTCGCCTGTCGGATGGAAGTTACCAGTCGTGAATAATGACTACTGTGCAACTGACCCCAGTCACCCCAAAGTCATGTTGTCAATGACGGGAATCAAGTTCAGGTTCGAATTCATTAATAATGAAAATTGTGGTTACAGCGCCCTCTCCTCCAGAGATCTGTTAGGGCCACGACATTATGCAACTCAGTTGGCCGAGACTGTATTCAAATTAAAGCAGCGTCTTATCCGTTCATGATTCCGTGTCTTGGGTTCGTCACGTTGTTTCGAAATTGCAAAGTTTGCGGTTGTGTTAGTCCTCACGTTGCTTTATGAAATGGCAATGGACCCCCCCTTGCTCTTCCTCATGGAATGAGGAACTCACTCAAGGAAGGTAACACCCTTTCTTCCATGTGGAATGTGGAACACTTTTCTTTTTCTTTTTCGAATCCTTTCTCCCAGTGTTCGTGATGATCCCTTTCTTTTTTTTAAATCCTTTCTTCCATGCCCACCTGATGATCCCTTATTTTGAGGTTTAATCCTTTCTTCCATGTGTTTGTGTCGATTCCTTATTTCTCGGGTTTAGGATTTAGTCCATGCAGATGTGATGATCCCTTTCTTTTCGAATCCTTTCTTCCATGATGAAGGATGAACTCCCCTTTTTTTTTTAATCCTTTCTTCCATGTGGAAGGGGAAACACCCTTTTTTTTTGGTTTAGTCTTTTCTTCCATGATGAAGGATGAACTCCCTTTTTTTTAGAATCTTTTCTTCCATGTGGAAGAGGGAACACCCTTTCTTTTTGTAAATCCTTTCTTCCATGGGGAAGGATGAACTCCCTTTTTGTTTTAGAATCCTTTCTTCCATGGGGAAGAATGACCTCCCTTTTTCTTTTGTAAATCCTTTCTTCCATGTGGAAGAATGAACTCCCTTTTTTTTTTGGAAATCCTTTCTTCCATATGTCAGAATGAACTCCCTTTTTTTTGTGAATCCTTTCTTCCATGTGGAAGAATGAACCTTTTTTTTTTTAAAATCCTTTCTTCCATGTGGAAGAATGAACTCCCTTTTTTTTTTAGAATCCTTTCTTCCATGGGGAAGAATGACCTCCCTTTTTTTTTTAAAAATCCTTTCTTCCATGTGGAAGAATGAACTCCCTTTTTTTTTTGTGAATCCTTTCTTCCATGTGGAAGGATGAACTCCCTTTTTTTTTTTTAAATCTTTTCTTCCATGTGGAAGAATGAACTCCCTTTTTATTTTGTGAATCCTTTCTTCCGTGGGGAAGGATGAACTCCCTTCTTTTTTTAGAATCCTTTCTTCCATGGGGAAGAATGACCTCCCTTTTTTTTTTTTAAATCCTTTCTTCCATGTGGAAGAATGAATTCCCTTTTTTTTTTAGAATCCTTTCTTCCATGGGGAAGAATGACCTCCCTTTTTTTTTTTTAAATCCTTTCTTCCATGTGGAAGAATGAACTTTTTTTTTTGTGAATCCTTTCTTCCATGTGGAAGAATGAACTCCCTTCTTTTTTTTTAAATCCTTTCTTCCATGTGGAAGGATGAACCTTCTTTTTTTTTTTTAAATCCTTTCTTCCATGTGGAAGAATGAACTCCCTTTGTTTTTTTGGTAACACCCTTTCTTCCATGTGGACGTGACGAACTCCCTTTTTTATTTGGTAACACCTTTTCTTCCATGTGGACGTGATGAACTCCCTCTTCACTCGTGGTTTGAATCCTTTCTTCCATGTGGAAGTAATGAACTCCCTTTTTTTTGGTTTAATCCTTTCTTCCGTATGGAAGAGTAAACCCCCCCTTTTTTGGGGTTTGAATCCTTTCTTCCATGTGGAAGAATGAACTCCCTTATTGTTTTGTTTTAAATCCTTTCTTCCATATGGAAGAGGGGACTGTCGTTACTTTGTTCTAAATTTGCAAATCGGTTGACTATTGGGTTTATCTTCTTGCAGAGAAATGGAAAACAACTGTGGGACTCACTTATATTTCATAATGCTTGATTGGTCGGCAAGAAGACACGCGTCCTGGGCTTTTTTGAATGCAGCTAGTTCAACCAAAATCCTAGTTTTCAGAAGACTAGCACTAGCGACAAAACGTGGCACAGAGTACCTAAAACAGTGGGAGGAGGACCATATCGTTAGCTTAAATTGAACATCACATTCTCTATGTTGGTCGACAACATGGCGGGAACGTTTTATAATATGTGGACTCGTTCTCTGTCGTCTGCTCCTTCAGTACTTCTCATAGCATCGTCTTGTTCTTACCTCCTCCCATGCCCCCTGTCCTTCTAAAAGCCCCGTCCGCAGAACGGAGTCGGACGTTTCCATTGACATCGACACCTGAAACCTCTGTCCATCTGCCGGTCGCCACTACACGCGGTATGCAATTGCGACCCAAAGGCAACGAAACTTAATGAGGTCAGCACACGAGTGCTTGTTCTGCTAACCCGAAGTGCCCGACACCACTCTAATAGTCACACAGTCGCAGAAAGCCCCGTTCTGGTCACTGGTTTGAGTCACGTGAAAGTCACCGATGGGGTCGGTGACTGTCATGCAACTGAATGAAGTCAGTCCTAAGTCGCCAGAAAGTCGCTGGAGTCACGAAATTCTACTTCACTTACACGCCGATGTTCACCGTCGAACTTGCACTGATGTTTGCGCGCTTCGTGATTGGGGTATAGGAAATCGAAGGATCCGCTTCTTATCTGTACAGAAGATGATACCTGGCAGACTTCCCCTCTCTGATACTCATCGACAGCGGCTCAGAGATGAACGATTGTGGACGAGGGAGGTGCAACTGGCTTCTCGAGACAACGCCCGGAGACTGCACTATCCTTGCAGTAAATGCAAGGGTCGTAAGAAAATCTTGATTCGCAATGTGCGGGACCACCTCATTCACAACGGCAGGGATCCGGGTTCCAGAAGGTGGACTGGCCCAGACACTTTGGATTCCTCAGACGAAGAATGGGAGGAGGCCTTCTGGGCACCTCCTGAACAAGCTGCTGCGAAAGTTGACGTTGCAATAGATGTTCGGGGTATGGTGGACCAGGTGTTGCTACCTGTGGAAGAGGCAGGCAGCGCTGCAGAGCGATTCGAGGAAGAAGTTGTCTCCGCTTTCGCCGCAGCGGACTCCATCCAGGAAGAGTGCCGCCAAATGGATCTAGACGACGTTGCAGAAAGTGAAGAGTGTCGCGACACACCACCACCCGGAGGGTTAGCCCAGACTGGCAGTGGGGATGACGAGCAGTCCGACGTGCGTGCACTGGAGGAGTCCATGACAATGTTGTACGATGGCACCCGGTCCAGTACACTAGCCACAACTGTGTTGTTGATGAATCTTTGCACGGTGCATGGCGTTAGCAACACTTGCGCCAACGAACTATTCAGCATCCTAAACCAGCATGTGCTACCCGAGAAGAATGCCTTGCCAAAGACATATCAAGCGGCAAAGTCCCTCATAGAGAAACTGGGGTTGTCTTACAACACGATTCACGCCTGCGAACACGGGTGCGTGCTCTTCCGCGGGGAATACGCTGATGCACTCCGTTGCCCTAAGTGCGGTGGGCCTCGATATCGGGATGAAGTTCGGAAGGCCTTCCCTGTGAAGGTTCTACGTCATTTTCTAGTAATACCGAGGCTGCAGAGAATGTTCAAGAGCCCCACGTTGTCTAGGCTGATGGTGTGGCATCATAAGAACCATAGTGACCAGGAGGGAGGGGACGGTCTCGTCCGTCATCCATGTGATTCAAAGGCTTGGCGTCACTTCCATGACAATGTTGACCCTACTTTTGCGAGTGACCCTCGGAATGCTCACTTTGCTTTGGCAGCAGACGACGTGAACCCCTTCAAGCAAAACCGGTCATCATGGTCCACATGACTAGTACTTTTGCTAAATTACAATGTCCCCCCCCCTGGCTCTGCACAAAAAAATTCTTCATGCTGCTAACGCTTCTAATTCCCGGGAGGGACTCAATGACATCCGAAGTATTTGATGTTTACCTGGAACCTGTTGTAGATGAGTTCCTACAGCTTTGGTCCGGCGTTCCTGCACGCGATGTTACAAAGGATGCAGGCCAAAAGGCATTCCAGCTGCGCGCCATGTTGTTGTGGACAATCCACGACTTTCCTAGCTATGGGACAGTGGGAGGCTTCTCCCATCAGGGATACGCTGCATGTCCATGGTGCGGCATGAATCTAGGCGCTGAGCATTCCCTGGAATTGAACAAGCAAACGTACGAGGGGACTCGGCGCTGGTTACCTGAGCACCATCCTTTCAAGTCGTTTTCCATGAAGGAACACTTCAATGGTGCCATGGAAACCAGAGCAGAACCAAAGGCAGTCACAGTGGAGGAGCAGCTGGCGCATGTAGCAGAGTTTCAAGCTTGGAAAGCAGGCAATCAACGAGCCCTGGACCCGTCCAAAATTCATGGAGTAAAGCGTATGAGCATTTTGTTCAGATTGCCGTACTGGAAGGTGAGTCTATGAAGCGGGCGGGACACTTTGTACAACGCCTTGTGGACGCGACGTTGACGGAACTTCTTTGCGGCTTGGGAGTCACGTGGAAGTTTCCAGGAAGTCGTAAATAAGTAGCAGTCACATTAAGCTACAGGGAGGGAACTACTCGGCAACTGGGTACTGCTGTACTCGGTTGCCCTTGTTGCGTCCTTCACGAAGTCTTCTGTAGCACTTCGTACCAGGCCTGACTCTCTGATTTTTTGCCTGTGTTTCTTACTTACAGGATCTCCTCATTCGGAATACGCTCGACGTCATGCACTGCGAAATGAACTTGGCCAAGAACTTCCTGAAAACCATAACTAGGAAGAAGGACACTGTAAAGGTAAGGAGGGACTTGCAAAGGCAGCAAATTCGGAGACACCTGTGGCTGATCCCGCACCCTAGGAAGGCCGGTAAGATGTTGAAGCTGCAGGCCTCATACGTATTGACTGAAGAGGAATTCGAGAGGTTTGCTAGGTGCATCGAGTCGTTGAAGACTCGAGCGGTTATTCATCAGACCTTGGGAAGTGCATACGCAAAAAGAATTTTGGCGGCCTAAAATCCCATGACTACCACGTCTTGATGCAACAAGTCTTGCCCCTAGCGTTGCGCGGACTCATGAAACCTGGGCCACGCATGGCAGTGATGCAGATGTGCAAGGTATTCCGGTGCCTATGCACGAAGGTGTACAATCCCAATGATTTTCCCTCACTCCAGTCTGACGTTGCTGAGAGCATGGCCTTGCTGGAGATTGAATTCCCCCCATCCTTCTTTGACATTATGACCCACCTCCCCTACCATCTAGCAAAGGAATTGGACTTGTGTGGACCAATGAGTGCCAAGTGGATGTATCCAGTGGAGCGTTACATGAAAGTATTGAAAAATCATATTCGAAATTTGGCCCGACCAGAGGTGTGCATGGCAGAGGGGTACTTGAAGAACGAGTGCATTGGCTTCATCACTAAGCACCTGCAGAGGTTTGAATTCACTCAGAGACGCGTGTGGGACGAAGATGAAGAAATTGGCGATGCTGAGGAAGTTCTTCAAGGCGCAGGGAAGCCATTTGTTATGACCGCTGCCCTACGAGACACCACACATGAGTACGTTCTCTCGAACGCGTCCGTTATGGAAGATTTCTACAGGTAAGTGCCCACTAAACGTAAAGGACGTGCGACTTACTATGTTGTCGATACCCTAAACCTGGAAGTATTATTTGTTCTTACTTCTGCGTCGCAGTCTTCTATGTCATAGCGTTGATGAGAAAGACCCAAACCGGGTGTCAGTAGTGGAAGAGTGAGGGACAGTTGTGACTGTGTTGTTCTGAAGTCATGTACGCGTGAAGGAGTACTCCTGAGTAGTGAACCGCGACTTATACACGACTTCTCTTGGTTATGTGGAAGTGCTGTCCATGTTCCGGCCTCACTACTGTCCCGGTAGAGCGCCTGGCGCCTGAGTTGCGGCGTCTTGTTCAGTCCAGGTTTTGATGATAGTATAATCATGCAGGCGGGTCCCATCGCAGGAAATGGCGCGCCGAACAAAGGGTGGATGTGGAAACTCCAGCGCTCGCGGAGTGGATGGTCAGCGCAGTACGCAGTGCTGATCTGGATATGCGTAAATCTGAGGACAGCGATCGGTTGCTGCTCAGTGCGAAGCCTTCGCAGAGAGCCACGAGGTACAGCCGGATGACGGCTTTTGGAAACCACTTCCGAGTGGACGACGCAAGTAGCGCCGCATTGCGAACCTACAACAGCGGTGTGGCGTCTGTCTTTGAACAGCCTTCAGAGAATGCGATGGACTCATCTGTGAATTACGTTGGGGTCTTGAAAGACATATTGGTGTTGGATTATGGAGGTCTCAGTATAGAAATCATTCTCTTGCGATGCGACTGGGTGAAGCCCAAAGACAATCGAGGGAATGCAACGTATATGCGAGACGACGCTGGTTTTCTTGTGGTGAACTTCTGACAAACGTTACCCCGCATGGCAGATCCCTTCATCTTCCCTAGCCAGGCCATGCAAGTGTTTTTCTCAGATGTAGCGGACAGGCTTGGATGGAAAGTTGTCCTGCGAAAAGAAGCGAGAGCAAGGCGGGAGGTTGTAGACAAAACATACGCCTTCATCACCACCACCTCCGAGAGTGCCGGCTTGATTGCTCCTGAGATGATGCCAGGTCCCCCGCAGGTGCCGAATTTGGTGGGCGCCATTGAACTGTCTGAGGAAGAAAACTTGTTGGCGCATGAAGATTACTAGCTGTTACCTTGGCTGTGCAGTCATATTTTCCTCTTGCGAAAGTAATGCTGTAGTCGAGGGAGTCGTGGAAGAGTCGCGTCGTGGGCACAAAATTCTCCGCGCTCCTGTCGACGCACAAGTATAGTGAAGCTTTTCCTATGTTGAACCTGTCATCTTCCAAGTAAAGGGCTCAATGTTCAGGGTGTTTGCATTCTGTGAACCCTTAAATCATCGGACTCAATCATGTCTTTAACGTATCTGCAATCACCCCGTTCGTCATGTATTGAGCTTCCTTCATTTGGTATCGTTTCAATGTCGCAATGAGAACTATTTACCTACCTTTTAGTCGACGGAAAATGTTTGAAGTTGCTTTAGAGTCGCCCTAAACTCATATCAAAGTCGTGTCGAAGTTTCCTGCAGTGGCATCTGGCGACTGACTGTGACTCTGCTGTGGTCACCCCTCAACCTCCGTCCACGTCAGCGCTGCCTACGACACATGGGCATCGTGAAATTGACCTTGAAAGCCCCTTCAGTGAGCAAGAAGTCACTCTGAAGTTGTATGAAAGTGACGACTAGTCACTAAACGTAACTGCGACCTCCAAGAAAGAAAAGAAATGAACCGTGAAAGAAATAACGCGCAGGAAGCCTGCTTTTCATCCGTTTTTTGTCCTGAAGTCGTGGCCGCGACTGCAGACTGACTGGGACCCCAATGACAGAGGGCACAGCGTGCAATTAGAGAGGGACAGTCACCCTCACGACTGCAACTCAGGAATCCCGTGACTGCGCAGTCACATTTACCCCCATTTTCTTGTAGTGTTGTTAGGCTCCGGCCTTCTCTTTCCCCTCTCAAAAAACCATTTCTAGCGGGGCCACTAATCCCTCTTCCGGTCCAAATTGTCTTGGAACTACACAGCAAACTTGTGTGGAATTCCCTGTGACTGATGTGGAGATTTTGTTGTTTTTCCCTACTAGTTTTGCCAATTCCTATGTTTCCCGGTGTTCTAATGTCATTGTGGAGGGGATCTTCAAAGAATTCATATACAAAAGGAAATCTTAGGTTTTCTTAGAAGGGATTTTTATAAACTCTCTCCAAATTCCCCATGTACAATCCAAATTGGTAGACTTTGCAACACATTTACACATCTTACATTTCAATGTTGTTTCCACCTAATATTTGGTAGATTTTACAAGATGCAATTTGTCCCATATCGATTGTTAAGGCTACTGTGAGGTTGGACATATAAGACTTGTAAGTTGTCAATATTTAGCATTATGTATTTTAATCACACAAGAAATCTAACAATTCCAGAGATTGTACATTTTAGAAACCTAAGGTTTTATAAAATATGAAATTTAAAATATTTAAACAAGTGAAATCTACACATTATTGATAATTTTAATTCCTGAAATCTAAAGGGTCTAGATTAAAAATTCTGAAATGTACAAATCAATGAAATTCAAATCTACATAGAACTAAGATTTGAGACTGCAAAATCTACAAATTCTATTGATTATGCGCACTAAAATCTACAATAAAGTTAAATTTTACAGGCATAAATCTACATTCTAGAATACTGAATTTCATAAATTGAGTTGATTTGGTGGTGGGGAAAATAACACTGAAAAATGCACAATAACACTGAAAAATGCAAATAACACTGAAAAATGCACAAATTCTCCCTTGATAAAATTGTTAAAATTCCCTATCTCACATTTCCCTGTGAGAACTGGATTCCTTGTGTTTTGAAAAAACAATGGAATTCTATCATCGGAGGAGGAAATTTGCAATAGAAAGCCCGCAGGGAATTCAAAAAACGTTTCTTGTGCTAGCAAGTCGTCATAATAAATACAAATTGTGTGACTTGTGATTGGTTGGGAGTATATTTTGGGGAGTTGTGTGACTTGTGATTGGTTGGAAGTATGTTTTATGGAGTTGCACTATTGGGGATACAAGTGGCCATCTCCTCTTCATTGGACAGATCTTGAATCAAGGAGCGGGGTATCTAGAGGGCTGCAGGAGATGCTCTTAAGCAGGTGTTTCAGACTCCAAATGCAGTTTAGAGGGCGGGGATCTGGAGGGAGGGAGGGGTGGTCTGTCTCTCGAGTCTTGAGAGGCTCTAGTGACCATCCAAGTGTCCAATGACACAGCCACCCACCCACCTGGCAACCCTCCTTGTGATTTCGCACCCAGTAGTACTATTTCTAACTTACAAACTGTTACTGTACCCGTCTGTAAGCATATGGGCTCCAAAAATCCTGCCCCTGCAGCACGCCCAGTCTTGCCAAGTGGCTTCTACAGTAACATTCTGCTTGGAATGGACAGACCGGACGGACTGGCCTCGGGAATGCGAACATTGATACCTGCAGCAGACCTGATGTGTGAATTGGACAGCTTACGAACTGTTCACCCCATGTTTATCATCTCTGTATCAGCTTTGATTCCCTTTGCTAAGTTACTACAGTACCTTAAGTTATCAACAATGGACGACGCTAGCAGACGGTGGAGGCTGCGTTGAGGTCTAATAATAACTTAAGTTGAGACTTATCTGCATTTGGTTGTGACCCTAACTACAAGATGTCCTCGCCGCGTGTGCATATCGATCTTTGATCAGTAACTTGGTTGTGTGCATCATCAGCCTAGATTGTCGCTCTCAACTGCTCTCAAATGGATTGACTCTAGATCCATTTGGGAAGCGAAGCGGAGTGAAGTTCAGGTGGAGATGAATGTGCTGATGGTCCCGCAAGTTGGGGTACTCAGGACTGAAACGCACAAGTCATGGGTCAAATACTACAAATCGAAGCCGGGAGTGCAGTCACTCTGTACGAAGAAGTGTCTGGGTCAGTGTGTATGACGTCTGTGCAGAGAAGTGTGTAATGAAGAGTCTGTTTGTTCAAGATCCCACATCAAAGTTCACAAGAATGTTTTGAGAGTATAGTCTTACTCAAAGAGAGTTGTGGAGAGAATTCTAATTTTTTTCTAAAACTAGTGCAAATCAAAAGTTCATTCATTTGAGACTCTAGAAAGAACTAAAACTGAGACATCCCTAAACAGGGCTTTGTCTCATCATAACCTAACTTGTAGCCAAAACAAGAAACATGGTATTTTATATATAAAACATCAAATATCATTCCACCAATAGTCAAAGTATTACCATGGTAAATATCACAAAGCTATTTAGAGTATGTGTCAAATTAACTATTAAAGTGATTAAAAAAATACAATTATCTATATGTCTAACACCATAATATAAAGCTATGTTTGATGTTTGAAAAGGAGCTTGTTTTAAGATAACCAAAAACTGGATAATTTGGATCCGAAAGCTCAACCTCACCTGTGGCCTTCCCAAAATACAATACAAACTAATATGAAGTTAGTGAAGATGTACGAGGTGTCTATAGATGATGCCAATTGTTATTTTAGGCAGACGCACCCATTTCTACAATTGTACACAATTCCATCATTATGTACCAATGGAGTACATTCTAGAAAAAAATGTGCACCACTAGTATATGAGGGAGGAGCTCTCAAAGGATTGGGAATGGGTGCATCTACCTTATGTCAAAATTTCAAATAATCCAGTAAAGGAAATCAAATGTTACAAATAAATAAAGTACAATCCTAAACAACCTACAAACCAAAGAGACTTTTGCCATTTACGTTCAAGTCAAAAGTTTGAAGCTCAAAAGTGGCACAATTTTTTTCCACAATTCCAACCAAAATGACCAGTCACAAGACAAGGATGAGAATTGTCAAGGAAGAACTTCTATATGTTCACTAATATAGTGGAAAATCCATGCATGTAGAAGAAATTAATGGGGTAAGGTAGAACCACCCATAACCAATCAAATAAACAATTCCAATGTGACCTGGACTAGTGCAAGGCACAACAAATATTTTTAGAGGTGCACCAATAGAAATGACGGGGATTACAAAAAATTTGATAATTTTACTGTTTGATCTGAAGTTACTATGAATTTTGGGAGGCAAACAAGGCTTCGGATCCCATGGCCAATGTCTAAACTCTTCCAATTCCGATCATTCAAAACTTATTTCCTACTCATTTTTCCTACTTTCTTTCTCACAATTTGGAACATGTGCCATAAACTTAATAGTTTCAATCTTGAAAAAAAAAATCTAAGCTTAAAAAAAACTGGTGCAACATTGGTCGGAAATAACTGCACCTATAGGTTGAATATAGGTCACTAGTTAGGAATGGGTGGTTCGACCTTAGTTACAGCAATAACCAAACCTTGGTTATGGAAATAAATCTAATTAAATAACTACCTAAAGTGGGATGGGTGGGTGGTACTGTGTACCCAATATGCCATTTGAAATTTGAGATCCTATGCAAGTTATAATGTTCCAATAATGCAAATTAGGGATCCAAATTTACCACTCAATCACATTATTAAAGAAAAAATATTGGTATATGTGCATGTGTGCATATGTGTGTATGCTAATCCACTTTAAATTTTTTTATTATATTAAGGGATATAGAAAATCATCTAAAAATATATTAAATGTGCTTATAATATACCTATTAAAGGTTTAAAAAATGAACCAAGATTGGAAATTTAAGTTATTAAAAAGCAATGACCAACATACATGTTTGATTTCCAACATCAAAAGGGCAAAGAATCATAGGGTTACTTTTCATAGGTAAATAGATTAGGGGTTTCTCCAATAATATAAATAAACAATAGTTGAAGAAGAAGAATCATTTTGACAATGCCCAAATCCAAATACCATAGTTTCATATCAGCTTCATAAAAAAGAATAATTAAAAGGGTATCTAAAATTTTGAATATTTATTTACTTAGCTTGCCTCCCATTTTATATATAAAGATTGCCGAATTTATAGAAATTTATCTTGCATTTAATTTATAAAAATTCAACTTGCTCTACATAATCTTGCATCTTTTCTTTGTCAATAATTATAAACATACACTGCAATTTATTTTTGCCTTACCACCTTGACCTGTTTTAAAGCACAATTTTTTACAAATTAAACATATTTCTTACATGCAACAAACCCTAACACTTAACAAAACCGTGACAAACAAGGTAGAGAGTTTAGGATTTGGAGGTCAAGATAAGGATTTAGGCAAATGTAGCCATGTCAAATGAAAGTAGCAACAAGCATCTAAAAATTGTAAAAACAACTTGGATGAATACCTAACTTATTATAATTATATTTTAAAATTTTCCAAATTTAATATATTATTTTTGGAATTGCCTAATTGTTTGTTGCACTTTAATTTATTATTAGACAAGAAGCTACCCAAACCACTATGACACTACAATAATTTGTTTGTTGGCTTTAGACCAAAGAAGAGGAGGCTTTGCATTGACAAAAGTAACGTTTGAGAAAGTTTGAATAGGAGTTTACTTGAAGAATTAATTCTTAAAGCTCATTGACTACGTTTTCACCAAAAATGCTCCAAAACTGCCATTTCTAGTACAAGTACCAAATTTTAGGAAAAAAACCATTTTTGAACATATCACAACTATTTTCTTGTAGTGTATGTAATCGTAGGTTCTAGTCGAATGCTGGTTTGAAAAGATGTGGAAAAAATTTCAAACTTTTCCACCTTGTACATTGCAAGTTATTAGTGTTTGAATTGACAAAATCCTTTTGGGGGCCCTATGAAAAACAGGGCAGCTGCACTTTACAAGGTCACATTTGTATGAAAAAATGTCCAAAATGGTGGTGCTTCTTTGGATTTATTCTTCAAGTCAAGTTGGATACATGCTTGAAAAATTTCAAATCATTTGGAATGGTATAGTGGGGTACCATTCAAAATGGTGTTTTTGCATTCGTAGGGAAGGAAATTTTACATCTGCTAACTTTGACAGCCTCTCGAGGGCTAAAATATTGTTTTTTTGCCATGTAATTTTTGGCACAAGAACATCTTTATGTTGATAATATGTGTGCCAAATTTCAAGGTCAAAAGATTTACGCAAAAAAAGATATTTGAAATCTACCAACATGTGTAGTTGTGAGAATGACTTTCTCTACTACCAACTTTGACACTCTTCCAAGGGTTGAAAAATTGTTTATTTACCATGAAATTTTTATTATGGAATCAGCTCTATGTTAATAACATGTATGACAAATTTCAAGGTCAAAAGATTCACACAAAAAAAGAGATTCAAAATTTCCCAACATATATAGCTATGAGAAAAATTTCACTACTGCCAACTTTGACACTATCCCAAGGGCTGAAAAAAAAACATTTTACTATGAAATTTTTATTATGGAATCACCTCTATGTTAGTAACATGTATGCCAAATTTCAAGGTCAAAATATTTACCAAAAAAAAGATATGCTAATTCTACCAACATATGTAGTTGTGAGAATGCTTTTTTACATCCATGTCAAAATTTACCCATAAAATGACACTATCCAAAGGGCTTAAAAAATCATTCTCACAACTACATATATTGGTAGAATTAGCATATATTTTTTTTTGGTAAATCTTTTGACCTTGAAATTTGGCATACATGTTACTAACACAGAGGTGATTCCATAATAAAAATTTTATGGTAAATAAACAATATTTGAACCATTGGAAGAATATCAAAGTTGGTAATAGTGAAATTGTTTTTCACAACTACACATGTTGGTAGATTTCAATTTTTTTTTTTGCGTAAATCTTTTGACCTTGAAATTTGGCACACGTATTATCAATATAGAGATGATTTGATGCCCAAAATCTTATGGTAAGAAAAATATATTTTAGCCCTCGGGAGGGTGTCAAAGTTGGCAGCATTGAAATTTTTTTCACCACTACACATGTTGGTAGACTTTGAATATCTTTTTTTTTGTGAATTTTTTGACCTTGAAATTTAGTACACATGTTATTAACATAAAGACATTTCCGTGCCAAAAATTTCATGGCAAAAAAGCAATTTTTCAGCCCTCGAGAGGCTATTAAAGTTGGCAAATTTGAATTTCCTTCCCTGTGAATGCAAAAACGCCATTTTGAATGGTACCCTACTGTACAACATATAGGAAAAAAATAGTAAGAAAATGATTCAAAACACTAATTTGTTAAGAATTTTGTTATAGAATTGAAAAATGCCAATCCAATGGTTGTAATGTTGTAATAAACAATCTATATCCTATGATTTTATTTTTTTCAAAAAACATTGAAAATTACTCAGTTAAATCAAGGACTTCAAAGTTCATTCTAGAGTAGAGAATCTATAGTTGTCTGCAAACTAAAACTCCTCATAACTTTCATTTCATTTATCAAAATAGAATGATTCAAAGCTTACATGCATATATAAATCTAGAAAATCAATTTCAATTTTTTTTTATAAAATCTGATTTTTCTAATCTATTCAGACTACTTGGCCAAGGAAAAAAACTACATATCATACAATAACATTTTAACCATGCAGTCAAAAGTTATGAAAACTATTGGGCCTTAAAGAAAAAATCTCGTCCCTATGACATGTAAAAATTTCAAAGAAAAAAATAAAAACTCCATTCATAGTGAGCTGCCCAAAATTGCTATGTGGCCAAAAAACACAACTTGGTCCTTTAGAGGTTAGAGGTTAAAGAGACCTATGGGATAGAGACTCTTGAAGTTTAGTTGCTTGTTTAGCCTCAAAAGTACTTTATATAAATACACCATATAATGTCTTATTAAATTCCCATTATGTATTGAAATATGACTATATCTTTGTATGTATTATACACTAGAGTATGCAATTGTACTTAAACATGATAATGTAGTCAAGTATAATAGCACTAAGACACAAAACACAAATAAACAAATATAGAGTTATGACCAAAAAGGACCTCTAAGACCTTAAAGGATCATCACTACAACACAACTACAAACCAATACATCCTCTTCAATGAATTAAAATGAGTATAGACAATAGAAAAAAAATTCATTTAAATGTTTGTCCACAGCTTTTGGTATTGGTACCATACAATTGGGTCTTATTCACCTTGTAAGTGTCAAAAAAATTACTTTGAGGGACTTCATGCATTCAACACCTGAGATTAGGTATTCTTTGGTTAGGCAAGAGTCTTTAATTTTTTCAATTCTCCTTTTTATAGGCTCCTCAACATTTCATTGTGTTTGACACAATTCTTTATAGAATCTACAACTTTCTTTGATTCTTGAGAGAGAGATTTATACGTCAAGCACTTTTGTAAATTAATTTTGCATGCAATATTATTTATAGGACATGACATCTCTACTCACATATGTAATTCACAAAAATTAAGAAGCTCCGGATTTAGAATTTTGTATTTATTTTAGACAAAATGTTTGAATATTCTTAATTTTTTGGAAAATAGTATTTTTTATAATTATGTACTAAAAAAACTTGCATGTAGGACCTTTCCATATCATTGAATTATACTCTAGTCATATAAGGTATTTTTGATTTCAAACCAAAAAATGCCATATATTGTATAGTATATTTTAGCACTTTTAGCATTTATTCCCAAAACTTGATTTTGGAATTTAAATTAGTTTTTTAAAGCGTCATGGACCTTGACGGCATCTTAATCCATGAAATAATTGATAAATGGACTAATTGATGGATGAATATGCACTACTTATGATTAGATGTGCCTAGTGTGTAAAAGCATCTTTGAGCCCAACCAATATATTGGTCCTCCAAATGTATTTCTAACTATTAAATGGTATACAATTAAAGGCAAAATGGAAGGAGGTTCTAATTAATGCAAAAGAGATTGCAACATTTGGATACCATATGCAAAAGTTATGAAGAGTCAAAGTTTTTTTGGGTAGATGTTCTAAAATCGTTTTATCAACATAGGTACATATTGATTTTGGAGATCTACACAAAATGATGATGGCAGTTTTAGACATAGTACAATTTTGAGTGTACCTACCTTAGTGAATAGAGAATGGGACTTCCTATACCAATCCACAATCACTTTGGAAAAATATGGCAAAGTGCTCATGGAGCATATGAACCCTAGAAGGACGGGTTGGTCACCATGGAAATCATCCCATTTGAATCATTTGCTTAAGAAAAATCCAAGAGCACTCATTGGAGGTCAAACTACTCTGCAAGACCTCCCCTTTTCACACAAGGATGAACATCTGCACTTTTGTATTACATACATAGAAGGATTCTTTGTCATCCATTGGACACTTAATGTCTACGGTGTCCTTCTAGGGTTAAGCAACTGCAGCGCTTTTGTAACTGTGTGCCACCAACTCATGAGCTTATCATCCAGCTTCTTACCCTCTCTAATAAGTTGGTTGAATTTGTGCACAATCATTCAAGTGTTCTTTGACGTGCCACAGCAGTTGATGGTGTTTCTGGAGCAATATACAATGTGGACCTACTGTAGTGAAAGACTCCCTCCAATAATATTGTGTAGAGCAGTTTACAACTTACAGTTCATCTGAGCTGTTGTATTGATGAGAGGAGCTGCACAGCCCGATGTTAAGGTAACTACACCTAGTTTGGACCTCTCAGTCAAACTGATCACTCTAGATATTTGTCTAAAATGTACTCCTGTTATTTGTGAGTGAGTTTTAGAAATCCCTATTTTTAGCATCTTGAAAATGTGTAGTTTATTCATTTGGTGTCCAAAACAAGCATTCCAAGAGAATTTAGAATCCCATTTTGACTACCAACAAGACCTCACAAAAAGTTTTTCAATATAATAATGGAAACCATGCTGAATTGCTAATGATTGTGTGCAATTTTAGGTGTGATCAGCTTATTTGAACACAATATCAAAAACTCCCCATCTCCCAAAGACTCAGGATTGACATACAATATACTTGTTATTAAGGAATGTCCTTGACTGGTGGAACCTGGCTTGTTTCTTGCTCCTAGTGGACAAGTTCTTGCAACTGGTGATCAATTGATAGCAATAGTTGGGCCGACTCATTCTGATTCATTCTTGCTCCTTTGTGGGCTTGGAAAGTAGAACTTTCTTCAACAAACTCTTCATTCACAGTGGGCATACGACCTGTGCAGAGTTACTCTTCTTCTGAGGTACCGTAGAGCTCGCTTGATGTTGTGCCAGATACACAAGTTCTTGGTCAGATGGGCTCAATATTCTTTCGCAGAAGGAAGCCCTTGATATATATAGAGAGAGATACTATAACAACAAACCCAGGTCTCTTCATAGAACATAGACTATTCTAGAATTGCTCTTGAAGGTTTCGTAGTTTCAGGAGGAATGACTGCCTGAACTGGTTGTCATGCACAATGACACCGGCAATTGAAAGTCTAGTTCCTTCAGGCTTCGTAAGCCGTTGTGTAAGTTATTAGCAAAACATTTGCACTGAAGTGTGTATGAATTGTTTTGGTTTCCAAGAATGGTTTGTTGCATTGTATTTGAAACAGCTTGCAGCCTTCTCAAGTTTTAGCACCACTCCCACAGTGGCACTAAGCTTACAGGCTTTGTTTCTCATTCTCTCTTTCATTTCGTTCAGTATATTATTCAAGTACACTAGAGTTGAACTTGAGGTTCACAAAAAACTTCAATTCCGCACTTCAATTTACATTGTACCGACAAGTTTGAGTGCCCTAGCTACATGCTTGCCAAGCGTGCGGGTTTGCAGAAGGCAAAGGCTATCATGTCGGTAAGAGCAAGCTCAGTCAATACAGAGAGTTTTTTGAAATTGAAATTACGAATGTAAAGAGAATGTCTATCATCGGCACAGGTCGTCGAATTCACAATGTCAACACTGTGGCAAGACAGTGTTGTCATATTACCTACGAAACCTAGATTTTGTTCACTATGAATTCACTGTGATCCTCTGTAGTAACAAATGTAAGGTGAAAACACCCAAACTCATCGAAATAAGCAATTCAACATAGTTGGAGGCATCTTTTTCTAGTTTACTAGAAAAAAAATTTAGTACTAGATATTGGAAATCATGAATTTCCAAAAAAAAATCAGAATTTTTGGATAAGACATGTAATTTCTATGAATTTTCAAAGTGGAACTCTCTAGGCCAATGAAACTGTCAGATAGCTTGGTTTTAAATTTGAAATCTGAAGAAATCAGTAGTCAACTAATTGAAGTTAAATTTGGGAACGGTTTAATGACGCTTGGGGGACGCTTTTGATGGAAGTCTACTTGTCAAGAGTAGGTACAGGGACTATTTGGGGTGTTTTCACCTTACATGTGATTTGTAAAACTTTGAAGTAACTACACTCAAAGACACATGTATAGGCTATGTGGAACTTTAGGCATGCAAGAGAATATGACAATGAAGAATTTTCATAAATTAAGCAGCAAGTATTTATGAAGCAAAATGCAAGTGGTAGTATAAATTTAGAAGTTACAATGCATTAGTTATAAATTTTCAAAGATGAAGGGTGAAGAAGGCTATAAGTGTAAGGTAGGTAAATCTACATCCACCTAGTGTTTACTAAAAAAGATACTCATAGTATCTAAATGTTGCCTTAACAAGAATTTAACCCCTAAAGGTTTTAGACTATGTTTTCACCAAAAATGCTCCAAAACTGCCATTTCTAATATTAGTGCCAAATTTTTAGAAAAAAAACATCTTTAGACACATGTAACCGTAGGATCTCGTAGTAAACTTGTTTGAGAAGATGTGGAAAAAATTTCAGAATTTTCCACCATGTGGATTGCAAGATAATAGCGTTTGAATTGACAAAAATCCTTTTTTTGTCCTTGCGAAAATCTGGGCAGCTGCCCTTCACAAGGTCACATTTGTATGAAAAAATGTCCAAAATGGTGGTTACTCTTTGGATTCATTCTTCAAGGCAAGTTGTCTACATGCTTGAAAATTTTCAGATCATTTGAAATTGTACAACATATAGGAAAAAAATAGTAAGTAGGAAGAGATAAAGAATGATTCAAAACACTAAATTGTTAAGAATTTATTTATGGAATTGAAAAATGCCAATCCCAACGGTTGTAATGTTGTAATAAACAATCTACACCCAATGTGTGTGTTTTTTTCAAAAATATTGAAAATTGAGTTAAATAAAGGACTTCAAACTTTATTTTAGAGTGGAGATTCCATAACTACCCTCAAACTAAGACTCCTCATAACTTTTGACTCATTGATCAGAATGGAATGATTCAAAGCTTCCCACTATATATAAATCTAAAGAACCAATTTCAAATTTTTATTTTTTTAAAAAGTGATTTTTAAAGAAGTTTTTTTTGTTGCCCGGGCTACCCGCCGATCAATGAAAATGACATATCATGCAATAACTTTTTAACCATGTAGTCAAAAGTTATGAAAATTGTTGGGCCTTAAGGCTACTCCTTGGGAAAATGTTGTGTGAAAATTTCATAGAAAAAAAAAAAAAAAAACTCCGCTCGTAGTGAGCTGCCCCAAAAAGCTATATTCTCAAAAAAGCATGTTCAGGGCTTTAGGGGTTAAATTGAAAGAAGCTTTAGCTAAAATTGTCCCCGTACAAAGTTAGCTTCTTCACATTATTATAAATGGGCTCATTTGTTTTTCAAAATCTCAAAAAATATTACATTTGCACTTTAATCTTTTATTTGTAAAATATATTTAAAAAAAATTCAAAATTCAAATATAAATAAAGAAATTATGACAACTCTATGAAGATGGTTATGATATGAACCGCCACAATAATGCTTTCAATGTTTAAAATGCACATAAAATGAAGCTTATACATGAAACTTCTCTAGATTGTACATTTAGTTATTTAAATTTTTTTTTGAATAGTTGTCATTCTATAAGAAAAGCATCCACTTTAATTTTCATTTCTCAATTTTATAAAGTAGCACTCTAAAAACTCATGATATATAAAACTACAAGTGTCATATTTTTCCAAATTTAAAATCAATTCTTGAAATATGTCATTTTTTTAGACTATCTTTTTTGACCTTGTGGTGTTTAGTAGCATTTGTTTATAAAATTACATAAATAATACTACGTAAGATAGAAGATAGTTTATTGTTTGAAGGTAAAAATCATATAACATTGAAGAAAAAATAGGATTCTATAATATTATTTTGAAAAAATCAATAAAATATTTTCAAATATACTTCAATATGCTATGAATATGCTAATTATATGTAGGCCTGTTTAAAATACCCATTTAAAGGCATGACAGTATCTAAACTTAAAAAAGGTGACATCTGTGAGTTTTTGACAAAATTTATCTCCTTAAGGCCTAGAGGGTAGTTCAAATTGTGGAGATGTATCAAAAAATGCAATTCAGAATAATGATTTAATGATGAACTGAAACAAAAATTGTAAAAATGATATTTATAACATATCTATATGGTCAGGTCAATTCTTGCACTAACCAATATTTTTTGATAAAATTTGAAACCAAGAATTGAAAATTCTTTTTACAAATGACTATAGATTGAAATATTTTGATTTTTCATAGTTTTTTTATAGTTCATGATATTAAATTCTATTTATATTGATTTAAAAGATTTTTTATTTTATTTGTTTGTTGAAGTTGTTTTTTAAGGGTCATTGTTTGAACTAAAAAGTTAGTTGTTGAGGTCAAATACACTTGATTTATAGAAGGCTTGCAAATGAAATTTGTAAAAATTTGTACAATACAAATGTAAGAGAAAAAACACAAGAGTCTACAAATATTTAGATGAATGAAAAATGAAGATTCTTTCACGTTTTTTGTACTTGGGACACATTATGTTCATCCATTGTTTGAAATTTGGACACCAAGACTAGTTCTCTAGGGGATTCTGAATTGTCACATCTACCTTCAATATATATTTGAGCTATATTGAATCATTAGTCATTAAATTATGTTTGAAAATTGCTTTCGGGCATGGAATGTCTGAAATAAAATTTAATTAAATGTTCTTTCAAATATCTATGCATTGCAAATACAAAAAGAATATAATTGGTAATCACCAATGGCAAATTATTAAAGGGTGGTTGCAAGAAAGATTAGCCGTTTTTAATAGCATTTTGTCAAAAACTGGATTTCAGACCTTGAATATCAAGAGTACTTTGAAGCTGAACAATCTCAGCTGTTGTTAAAAAAAATCAATGGACAAAAGTACTATTGAAAGTACTATGGACTACTTGAGAGTAATGAAACATTACTATGTGAAAAAAAAGATAGTTTGTCACAAAAAAAAGATACAACAAGGTACAAATTAATATCACCAAAAATGAAGTCAAAATCATCTTCAATGTTCAAAAGTACAAGTGTAAAGGAGCCCTGTTTGCACAAATGTGAAGAACATAAAAGAATGTACTTTTAGATGTCCCTAATTAGTAGGCATATGCCTCCCTATTGTGGGAATAGACTATAATTTTTTTAGCTCTATATCAATAAATTTTGGGCATTCTCCAATACTAGAAACTACAAATTGCCTCAAAGTGTGACAAATTAGTAAAATTGACTTTTAAATATATATATTTTTTAAATTTAAAAGAAGAGACATCATTACAATCAAGTTAGCCATTTGCAATAGGGTGTTTTAAGTTCATTGGGTCATGCTTCAAAAGTTATAGCAGATGACAACTCCGTCACATTAAATGTGAGGCAAAATAGTATTGGTCTTTCTTGCAATCACCCTAAATTACCTATTTAGCTAAAAAGAGTATCTCCAAATAGTTCTTGAATACACATTTACGAAAAGATCTACACTATTAGGGTCTAAAATATTAGGAAATATTTATAGATATTTGTCAAATGAATTTATAAACTTTAGTTTTATGAGAATATTTCCAATGAAAATCAACATGCAACCATGACAATATTTTGTCTTGTTGTTTTCTTTTGAAGGGCTCGCCAAAAAAAGACCACATAGCACAACGGTTACAGAATTCAATGGGCCCATGATAATGGTGTGCTTGGTAGTGAGGGGATGATAAGATAGTCTGCTCTAAAAGCGTCTGTCTCTTTCAAATTGCCCCTATAATTAGTTGTAAGATGGACATGAAGTGATCCTTAAATGAATCACTTTAGCCATTGAGTGAATTGAGGAAAAAATAATTTTTACTTATAAAAACCAATCATTGTCTTTGATTTCTTCAAATCTCTGTATAAATTGCAAATGGATGGATTTTGGGAGACCTAAGGTCACAAATAGGTGTCTATGCCCCAAATCTTTGAAAATTCATAAGTAATGCAAAAATGCTTAGATAAATACAAAACCACTTGTGTCAAATTCCACACCTATTTTTCTTTCTTTGAAAAATGAGTTAAAAATATTTATGTCCATAAAAGCCTATGAAAAAGGTGGACCAGCCTTTAAATGGTCGCTTTCAGAGCGGACTTCCTTAGTGAGGTACAAACGATCTCATTTCTTATCAAAACTTGTTGGACATTTCAACTAGCGCTTCAAGCAGCCATTCGAAGGACCATAATGCCAAGTCCAGTTTTCAAGGCAAATTTGGCACCATTCCATTGAATAGTCAGAAAAGCCTTATAATTCATAATGAAGCCCCTCTTTCTACACTCTTAGATTTGCGAAAAGTATATATACGGACGTCTATGATGGTCTATTAAACTTGGCATTATGTCCCATAACGCTCTTAAGCCCGGCTCTCCAGCATTGTCTACACTAAATAGTGAAATCGGGTTGCCTAAACAATTAGGTTGCCTTCACCAGAGAAGTTACCTCATGGCTCACTGCTTGTGTAAATGGAGGCCATTCTCTAATCCCGAGCCATGAACTAGTACACCAACCCATACAACAAACATGATTCCTACATCATTGCATCCTTCTATAGTAACTCTACATGTTTATATAGTGTAGAATGTCGAGAAATTAGTGTGGGGCAACCTCCTTTCACTATTTAGTGTAGTCTATAGTGGATGCTCTAAGGCAAACAAATGTCTGCAGAGAAATGTCTGGATTGTTAGAGGGCCAACATGTATGTCTACATCATAACCAGTTGTTGACTTTTCAAAGCTATCATGGCATTGTCCCATTGACAATCCATCACCATTACCTTTACAAGTTGCAACTCATAACCTTCTTTCTTTTCAACTTGCTTCCTACACCATTGGATCATGAAGATCAAAGGTTGCGATTGAAAAATATACAACCACTTATGTACGAAAACCCATTCGCCTCTAGCGCGGCTCATTTGTTATCTAATACTCCGTACATCGTAAACAGTAGACGCCTTCTTCCGTCTTCTCCCCCAATACTTGTATTCAACCATCCCTTGAGGACCGTGTCCCACAGTCCACTGAGTGTACGCCACTGACGCTTCCTCTCACAGACACTCCGACTCTCTCGTCACTCCAGAAATGAAGGCTCCGTCCACAGTACTTAACACCACTGTATCCGCCATTATCCATCAATAAGAAACCACTGCAACCTAAGCTTAAGCTTACCTTACTCATCATCATCACCATCCGCACCATCAGCAGCCTCACCATCTTCATCAGTTCTTCTTCTTCCATTTCCATTCGCAAACTAAACTGCACAGACTTGAATATTTATCTGAAAAGTAAAAACTGCAGACTCCGTCACAGGCAGTCCGACTCGAGGACGGACCGCAGGAAGCACATGATGCCCGCCGGCTAGACTGGCACAGCTCAGACCCCCGCGGGACCCCACACACACTTCCTTTTTATAGCCACTCCGGCATCGCCATCAATTCTTTTGCAGCATTTGCAGCATTCTCGCACACTTTGGGATGTTGGATTTGGCTCTACCATGTCGACGTTCTGGACGCCGGGTCGAGGAGCTTGCTAGCAGCAGCAGTAGCACTGTCTAGTGTGGCGTTCGTGGTGTGGCCGTTTTTCTCTTTGCAGGTGAGTCGGAAATTCGCTTTCTTTTTTAAAAAAAAATTGATAATTTTTTTTTTTCGGTTTGGGGAGTCATAAATGAATGGTGCAGTTTGGCGGTTTCGGTTTGGGTGTTGGGAGGCGGGGAGCGTTGGATTTGAGGGGCATTGCGAAGTGGGTTTGGGGAATCGCGACGTGGTTTTGCGGGGAATGGGAGATTCTAGTGGTTAGGGTTTTAGGGTTTGTGTGAGGGGAGGGTGTGTTTCTTGTGCGAATGGGGAAGAGTATTGCATAGGAGAGATGTTCTGGTTGTGAAGCGGTGAGAGTGGGTGAAGCTTGAAGCCAAAGGAATGAGACGACGTCCACGAGGTTGGCCGGGTTTAAATGATTGGGACTCGAATGTGTGATTATTAGATCTGCGGGAACGACAATCTGCAAAGTGGAGTTCAAAAGTTTGTGAAACCTGGGAAAGGGGGAATATGCGATCTTCGATTTTTTTCTCAACTGCAGCAAAAGGAGGCGCATAACGACCTTTTGCGAAAGGAATCTCTGTGAGAGAGATCTGGCCGCTGGGCTTTCTCAGAGAGAGTCGTGACCTTTTACTAGGCATTAGGTTTTTGATTTCATTTCTGAAACGTCAATATGGGCAGTGAAGGCATTGTAAGACGCTGGATTTGAAGTAATAGGCCTGCTTATGCTCCTTCTTCATTCCTGAAAGAGTTTTACACCTTTTTATTGGATCGTACTGGAATTTGAGATTGATAGTATAGAGGACTGTAGTGTATTTATAAAAATCTTAGGTCAATGAGATAGATCAACTTGTAGGGGACTCGTTTTGTGTAATGTTGTAGTAGAACTGCATGGCCTAGCAGCCGTTCCGGGCTTACACGCACTTCGCTTCATATATTGTTTGTGATTTATGAGGGTCCCCTAATGTACAAACTAGCTCTGGGATTGCCAAATTCATCTGCTTTGGCTGGAGGCTAGTTTGTGTAATGCGTGCGTATTGGTGTAGCTTTCCTTAGGCAAGGCCATTTTCGTCTGATATGCTATTAGAAAATTTGCACTTTCTGAAGGTGTTGGAAACAGAGTTCCATTTATCAATTCTATGTTTTCTTATCAATTCTAGTCCCTTTTTTCTCACACAAGGTTTTGAGTGTGTTGATTTGTTTCTTTGGCATGCAGGGTGAGTGAAGAGGTATCATCATGGCGGAGCCGACGAATGCAGAAATTGATCTGTCGGCTCCGTTTGAGTCTGTGAAAGCTGCAGTGAGCATGTTTGGTGAAAAAATTCCGACCAAGACGCAAGGGAGCTCCCATCCTCACGTCTCGCATGCTCCACATGCACCAGGTTCACAGTACGTCGGCACGTACCATAGTCCTAATCACCAAGCGGAGGTAGGCACGCATTTTGTTAGATTACGCATTTGATTGATCTTCTCAACTGCTTCAATTTCACTTGATATAAGAACTATCCTTAAAGTCAATGATATTTCAGATTCGTTATTGAACTACAGAAAAGAAGCTTATTCCAGCACTTATAAATGACATTATTCATTAGAATTTAGCCCCTAGCTTTTTCACTGAAACAAAGTCAGCACCCCTAATGTGAATGAGCTTAAGGATTTCTCTATCGTTAATACTAATTTTGAGCTGCTGAATGCATGCCCTCTTGCAGAAAATTGTCGCCCTGGAAACCGAATTGCAGCGTGCTCATTCCGAAATCAACAACTACAAGCAACAACTAGCCACCCATGAAGCTGACACAACCGAGTCAACGCTGAAACAATCCCCGTCACTGCCGCGCAAATTATCCGATGGCGCTCGTTGGGAGGATCACCTTGATGCAGTTCTGGGTCCACGGCCTAAGGCCGTGGTGTCTGAAGACCGTGACATGGAAAATGGCAGCCTACAGAAGGAGCTGGAACTTTCCAAGAGCCAGTATCTGAGTTCTTGTGCAGGTGACCCCACTTTGCTACAGACTCCGAGAGCATACTGTTAAGTATATTGTTCAGTTGTTAGAGTTGGACTTTTGCGAGTCAGAGCGTTGCCTTCTTCGCAGTCCTTTTGCCAGAGAATTTGGCCTTCTTCACAGTTCTTTTGCACCCATGTTGTAGATGTGGAGAAAGCCAAGGCAGAGATTACCAGACTGCAGGCTGAAGTGACATCTAGTGCCGAGCTTGAAAGTGCAAAGCAAGAGGTGAACAGGTTGCAAGGCGTGGTCAATGCAGCTTGGAATCAGCACGGAGCTTTCACCACGGAGCTGGCAAGAGCCAAGGAGGAGATTGCAGGGCTTGAATCCCAGTTGCGTGGTGCGCAGGCTTCAAGTGCAGAGCTTGCACATGCTAAGGACGCCAACAATGTGTTGCGTTCCAGCTTGGACGCCTCTTCAACCGAGCTTTCCAAAACAAGAGAGGAGGTGCTCCAATTACAAGGGCAGCATGGGGAATCTCTTTCTCAGCTTGCAACTGCACAAAGGGAGAATGAGAAGCTGCAAACTGATTTGAGCATGGCACGGGGTAACTCTTCCACTGAGTTGACGTTGGCTAGGGAACAGATTGAAAAGCTGCATGCTGAGGTCGAGTCCGTGCGGGGACAGCATGGAAACGAGCTTGCGAGTGCCAAACAGGAAATTTTGAACCTCCAGGAACAATTGAGCAATGTGTCTCAGCAGCCTCGGGAGATTCCAGAAACCCCGAATGAGTTGGAAGCAGCTAGAGATCAGATTGAAAAGTTGCATTCTGAGCAGAGTGTTGCGTTGATAGAGCTCGCAAAGCAGAGAGAAGAGATTGGGAGGCTCCAAAACGATCTAGGTGGCTCTGGGAGGCAAACTCAGGAGTTGAAGGAAGAGATTGGGAGATTGCAGGCTGATCTGGTAGTGTTTCAATTTGGCGGTCCTCAATCCGGTTCCAGAGAGGTAGACACTGTGGATCCGGCAGTAATGGACGAGCTCACCATGGAGTTGATGGCGACGAACGAGCACCTAGAGAAAGCCACAGCAGCCAGGATGAAGGCTGAGGTAGAGCTCGCAGCTGCCAGAGAGGAGGCTGAGGAGGCTAGTGTCCTGAGAGCAGCTTTAGACAATGTTCGGGCTGAGCTGAAAGGAGCCAAGGAAGCAGAGCGAAAATTAGGTGACACAATGACAGTGACGGAGGAGCTACGAGCGCAGGTTGCACTGATGAAAGAGAGTGAAGCGAAGGCCGCTAAAGTTGCGGCCGAATCGAACGAGGAGTTGCTGTCCCTCAACACTGCACTTACCATGGTGAGGGAATCCGAACAGGAGTTAAGCAAGCTGGTTGATGACTTGCGGTCGGAGGTTGAGGCTCTGAAGGCCGAGCTTGTGGCTGTCAAGGAATCTGAGGGGCAAATGAGAGAGTCGTACACGACGACTAAAACTGAGCTTGAGAGTGTGAGTACGGAGTTGTCGAAAGTGAGACAAGCCGAAGAGATGGCCAGTGGAATAGTTGCTACATCTTCCGTTGAGTTGGAGGCTTTGACAGCTGAACTGGCGACTACCAAGGAAGGTGAATCACGAGCCAAGGCCGCGTTTACAGATTACAGCCTGAAGCTTCAAAGAATGAGAGTAGAACTGGAAGATGCTTCAAAGGTCGTCGACAAGGTACTCACAGATATGCTTTATCCTGTTTTTGAGACTTATTTGCTGCGCAGGTTGGGTTCTTTTGTAAGGTGATGTGCACAGATATTCTCCTTGGGAAGTAATTTCCTTCAGTGATCATCATTGACGTCCATTGAGTCTTTTTTGCAGGCAAGGGCATATAAAATCGACTTAGACGAAGCTAATGCGAAGCTGAAAAAGTTAGTGGAATCGGAGAGGACCATGTCCGCTTCCGTGGCATCTTTGCGAGCCGAAGTGAAGAATGCACGTGCAGAGATAGAATCTGTGAGAGAGGAGGGAGAAGCTGCGTTGGCTGAGAAAGAGGAGTCAATCGAAATGGAGATGACTCAGATGAGGACGGAATGGGAGGCTGCTGTGTCAGAAGAGGCCAAGCTGAGGGAGCAAGTGTCGACATTATCTGAAACTTCGACCAAGGTTTGTTGGGTCCACTCATAGTGCATGTATTCAGGACGCGATTAGGTTCTTGCTTCTTGCAAGTTCCAACAATGCCAGAGATTTTACACTTTCGCGATGTAGTTAATTTTATTTAGCTATTACTGAGTTGTTTGTTATTGGACATTGAAATAGTTGACGGAGGAAGTGGAGGAATTAAAGACGTCGTCTGCCTCAGCAAAGGAGGAAGCAGCGGCTGCGAAGCAAGAGTTGGAGCAAGCAAGATCTCGCATTGAGACGATAGAATCAAAATTGCAGGCAGCCCTTTTAGAGGTGGAGGTTGTGAAAGCAAGTGAAGAGAACGCTCTTTCACAGGTCAGTCGTTTGCTTTTAGGTCCCGCTACTTTTTGGAATGTGGTGATCTCAATCTCGCTCAAAGCTAACAGACATTCATGTAGAGACGTGGTATTGCATGCTACGGTTGTGCAGCACCCACAATGAAGTCTCCATTGAATCTTCAAGCATACTAGCGTTGGCAAAGACTAGGGTATCTGTTTAGCAATGGGCCTATGTAGGAAGTCCATTCTGATGTTCGATGTGATATCCAGGGAAAGATCAGGACACATGATCCTGATGCTGAGGCAGAGGCAGAAGCAGAGGTCAAGGAGCCTGGAGCTGAGGTGACGGTCCCTCACGAGGAGTATCAAGCCTTGAAAAGAAAGGCACGTGAGGTGGAAGAATTGGCCAGCAAGCGCGTAGCGATGGCGATGGCACAGGTGCTGGTCTCGTTACTTTAATGAGTCTGTAATTTGAGTACGTTTAATAGTTCAAAGTATCATGTAGTGTATATTTTTCTATTTTAACTCGTGTGTTGTCCTGGTAAAGTATGTTGGTCTCTTAAAATTCAGGCACTCCAAGATTTGAGATATCCGGGCTGTCACAGCACCTGTAGCTTATGTGGTGGATGTATGAACTGGGTTGGCCAGGTAGAGGCGGCCAAAGCGGGTGAGAAAGAGACGCAGAGCAAGTTGGAGTTGGCGAAGAGAGACATTGACGCCAGTCGTGCAGAGCTCAACGAAGCCTGGAGGAAACGGGAAGAAGCTGAACAAGCCAAGTTCGCAATAGAAGGGATGCTTCGTAACCAAAGAGGAGAGCGCCGGCACGCGCATCACCACGCTCTCAACGGCGGTCACAACGGGGGTCTGATCGCTCCCATGGCCAGTCCCAGCAATGGTGTAGGGGACCGGCAAGGCTACATGGTGAGTCCCGTTTCTGGAAACTCCCAAACCAGCAGCCCTTTGCACGCGTCGTTCTCATTTGCCACTTTTGCAAGCCCAAGCTCGCCGTCCCAGCCCGCCAATGAGTCTCTAGCGGAGGTTCTGAACATCAAGATGCCATCTGAGGAGAAGCAAAAGAAGGCCAGATTCTCATCCAAGATCGGGTCATACTTTGTGAAGAAGAAAGATACAGGGCCGAAGTAATGTGGCTACTGTCTCATAGATTATCGTGAGTTTTCTATTTCTCCTTGACCTCGTTTGCAGTGGGTCTGATGAGAATGTCTAATCTTCTGGTTCCCACTTGCAAAGGCCTGCCAGACTGATATTGTAAACGAAGACGTGAGTTTTGCTGGCACATGTAGCTGTAAGATAATTGATGGCCCTGTCTCCATGGTTGAGAGGATCCTCAGTGGTCGGGTTGGACACAATTGCGTAGCCACCTGGGTTCGTAGAGGATTGAAAGAGACTGGCTTTCAAGGCGTCTAGAGATGCCGTCCATGCCACCTTTTCGAAGGTGCGTTGTATCATCGATTTTTTGATGTTTTGGGAAGTATTACATCGTTGTATTAATGAAATGGTTTTCTGGCGTTTTTGGGAAGAGTTCTGGTTCTGCTGTTTGGAGCTGTGGTTCTGTCTGGCGATCCATTTCTTATTATCATGTAGCCTTAACCCCTCTTAGCGCTCGGACTCCCAGAATCTGGACGATGAACAGAACAGACGGAGGTTCCGACTTCCAACATCAGGAAAAAGCCCCAGTACTGAAGCAATAGGGGGGTACTTTCCTGATGAAGGGCTTTTTTGACCACAGAACTTCTCATTCTCATTCATCCAAACCAATGTTTGGCTTTTAAAAAACCACAATTTCTGTATGATGAATTTGATGAACTTGAGGTAAATAATACTATCTCCGTCCCAAAACGATCTTCTTGTTGGACAAAATGTTCCAAATTAAGGCTAAAAATAACATTTAAAAAATCAGTTTCATGCTATAAGTAGAGTTTGGTGCACTCTTATTGTCTTGTAAACTTTGAATTTTGGAGCCCTTTTCAAAGTGTAGTTTTGGAGTTTTGAAAAGAAGAATTTTTTAGGCATTTTCGAGGAGCACCAGTGGTCAATTAATTGTTTAGTGTGAGGTCGTAATTTTGTAGGCATTTAGTATATGCCCAAGACCATGTATGATCCTTTTTTCCACCCCTCAAAGCTTCATTTTCTTCAATTGGGCATTATTCAAAGAGATACAAAAAATAGAATGAGTAGTATTGATTGACCCTTTCACTCATTTCATGTGTCTTTTGATTGATGATTGCATGGATGGAGGAGAAACTACTACTTGGAATTGTTTTGTTGGTCCCAAATTGCAATATAAAACCAAATCTGACCAATTTGCAACGTCACAAAGTACTACAGGAAGATCATTTTGGGACAAAAAATTAAGGCCAACAGGAAGATCATTTTGGGATGAAGGGAGTATATATTTATAAAGATATAAGCAAAAATGTGCAAAAATTCAAGGAAGGATTCAAGAAAGGATTGGTTAACCTGCTAAGGGGTTAACCAACACGTGTTTCCATTTTAAACATGTTGTCGTGGAGTGTTTTTAAATGTTATGTCTTGGTCTATGAATATATGTACATTTTCAGTTTGCCTATGCTAGAAAATAGCATCCAAGACACTTTGTGAGAAGCCTAAATGCATTGTTGTTCACTAGAATTCTTAATGGTTTATTGCTCTTGAATGCTTCTGATGTCATCTAGTTGGGGGATTGAACTGATCAATTACATTAATAATGAAATTTAGTGTTATTTATCCTATAATGTACTACCCTAATGCTTATTTAGTTGACAAATAGTGTTTCATGTTGACAATTAGTGTTCATAGTGGATATTAATTTAGTGCAAAGTGAACCATCTTGGTTCTAATTTAGTTTTTTGGTGGAAACTTAGTTGTCAATTAGTATTCGTGTTGCTATTTACTGTTGCAAAACTAAATTTCATTCCTAGTATAGTATCAAAGAAAAGTTGAACATACACCTAAAGTAAGAGGTTCTTAACCCCTGTGCGTCACAGAGCGGACAACAAAAATGATTAGCTTTTCCGGAGCAGACGTAATAACTTCAACAATATTCGGTTGCAGAAGTTTTCACCGTTCTAATTTGCAGCCAACTTAGTGATGCATGCAAATCAACAATTTCCAAGAAAATCCACCGTGCGGATTTCGAGATGATGAGGTTTGATCAACCAAGGATTTAGGTCTTGAAGATCTGAAAAACGTCCCCTCTAACACACAGGGGTTAAAGTGCTCAAGCTCTAAAATTGCCCACCTCCTCAAATGTACATTATTTCTACATGTTTCTTTTTCATTGTACCAACAATGTATAAATAGTGTCACATTTGAGGAGGTGGGCAATTTTAGAGCCAATGCCATTTCAACTTCAAAAATTTATAATTAATTCCACAAAGCTCCAAAAAATATGAAACAACTTGGACTAGATGCCAATTCCATTTGTCTTTCAAGGAAAAGTTACTGAAAAATATTTCAAGAAGTTTCACCTTCCCAAATTCAGTTTCAGCTCTTAAATGGGAGCTTTATGGACCTCCTATCTTATGAGGAATCCACCATCAGATTAACCTCAGGAAATGGTGTATGAAAATCTGTGCTTACACTTACTCATATGCCTGCACGTGAGCCAAATTCTACTCTTGAATGTACTGAAAAGTACACAATTTCAACAGTTTTTTTTGCTGAAATTAACCCTGTAATGCTGCTTTGGGCACAAAGAGTCCGTTTGGATGACCTCGCCTAAGACTGCGGAATGGAAAAAAGCATTTTTTCATTCAATTTTTTATTTTCTAAAGTTGCATGAGTATGTTTTCAGTGAATAGTATTGTAAATTTCCTAATTATGGTAATACTGAATTTTCTACTGAAGAAAGTGCTTAATCCAGAGATCATCCTTGTAGTGTCTTTTGGCTATTTCTTGCTATTTACTCTTGATGTGAATTTTAGGCATAAAAATGATATTTTTTGAAGTTGAGTTCAACTAATGAAATGAAGCTTATCAATTGTAGTTTCTACTCCAATTAGATTTTTTGAAAAATTCTTAAATTTCAATATTTTATAGCAATATGAACTTTGGGCCTACAACCATGGTTTCCTAATTTTAAGTTTTAGAGTGATACAATAATTTTGGTTTGTAACATGATGTTATACACTGTAATGTACATCTATGGTAAAAAATTTAGATTTTCTAAGTATATTTTCTATTTGATATGAATTTTCTTCATTTAAAAAAAAATTCACAGTAATTTCAAATTTTTTCCAAAAAATTTAAAAACTTTATGACTTAATAGTAGACATAACACTTCATCTTTATAAAATAAATATAAAAATTTCTATTCATAACTAGTTGCAAAATGGCAGCAAATGGAGTGATGGATAGTGAATCTTGAAAGCAATGGTCAAAGGCCCATCCTTCCACGAATAATGTCAGACTTTTGAATCTCTTTTTTTAGTTGTTACCAACAATGGCAAAAGATTGGTCTAAAGGCTACTTTACACTTGGAATCAAGCCAATAAAAACTTTTGAGTACTTTGACAAGTCAAGCGCTTACAAATGGTATGACTTGATAGTTTTTAGAATCTATTCTTTTTTTAATTTGGTCCTGAGTATAAAATGGCCCGCAACTTACATTGCTAACTATTTGATTTGTTTGTTGCATAATGAACATCTAACAAGTTTGCTTCTACTAGAATATTAAGGGAAGCTATTTGCCTCACTAAATAATGTCATACAATCATTCAAATACACAAAAAGAATACGAAATAATACCATTAGACCTCAACTCTAATGAGTTGGCACCAAATGCCAACTTGCCACATGTAAACATCACTTTGTGATGTTTTGAATTGTCATGTTAATTGTCAAACGACAGGCATGCAATATTCAATTGTGGTTGAGTAAACTAGTTGCAAGTAAAAAGTTTGGAGATGACTCTTGACATTGATGTATAATTGTCGATTTTTAATTGTGCAGGTTTGTTTGTGCGACACTTGAAGAGTTTTATAAATGCATGCAAGACAAGTCGTTGACTTGTCATTACCAAACTTTGCAAGTAGAGAAGATAAAAGGAGAACTATGAATGAAAGTAAAAAAAATGGCCTTGGAAAATTTCCATTTACTTTGAATTTGGTTTGCTATATTTCTAAAATGATATCCTATAATAAAAATAAAAAAAGAGCCAAGAGAAAATAGAAAAAGCTCAATAAGGAATGAATTGCAAACCTTTCTCAGTATTTATGGCTAAGATCAAGTATACTACATTTTAATCAATTTAATAGTTGATTCAAGGCTTAGTCTCATGCTATTAATCTAATTTTTCTAGGGGGCCAATCCACCTAATAATTTGCTTCCCAAACCCACATACATTGCCTTGGTCTTGAACTACTTCCTTGGTTAGCGCACCTTTTTTCCCCTCTTCTAAGGGATCCAATCCAAAACCCAAACACGAAGATCATCTCATGGTTGCACGCCAAGATACAAGCTCTTCAATAGAGTGGTGGAAAAAGATACAAACTAATTCATCATAAACCACCCCAAAAGAAACTACATGCATGACAATGACCAACCAATGCATGAGATTGTGCACAAAAGCATTTGGATTCTTTTTTCAAGTGTGTTGAGAGATAACTTCTCAAGACTGCTATGGATGAAGAGGATTTATAATCAATCCCTATCAATAATCACACCAAGTGCACAATAAATACAATAAATTTAATGGACGCACCTCCATAACATTCTTGAGCTTCAAGGTAGGGAACCCTTTGCTTTCTAAGAATCAAGGCTCCTTTCACTATAGAACATCTTGAATGCAAGCTTGCCCATGCATTGTGGGCCGTGGTAACTCGAATATACTTTTGTTATAGTGATACTGTAGAAGAAGAAGCCCCCCGCCTTCCTATTCAAGAATGTTCCTATTCAAGAATGTTATGCCATAAAAGTGTTCAAACAATGTCCTACAATGCATCAAAGAATATGTCACTGGTAGGAGCACCGTCGGTTGAATCTTCCGAGTCTTTCCACTCCCCGTCGTCATCAGTTGCTTCAACTGTGGTGCTTCTCTGAACAACCCACAATCGAAGTTAAGCCAACAAGGAATTCCTGTTCCCAACTCTTCAGGTAATCACACCATAAAAGTGACACTAAACGGCAACAACACTAAATACGAGATTGACCATGGTTTCCATATTTAAGTGTAAAAACTTTTGTTTTGTTGTCTTGTTGGCAATAAAAGAAGGAAATTTTAGATTCTCTTAGAATGCATGTTTTAAACATGGTATGAATAAACTGTGAATTTTCAAAGTGCTAAAAATAAGTATCCAAAACTGACATTAGACTCTTGAGATTAGAGACTGTAAAATGTAACCTGGATCTTACAATCTACAAAACGTTTGATGTTCACTAAAAAATTCTTGAACTCGCTTCATTGGTCCCTCCTACAGTGGTTCCAGCAGTGGTACTGAAGATGTTTTGTCTACGATAAAACCATTAACTTCAAGTTCGTCTGCTCTCTTCTTATGCATCGTGAAATAGAAGGGAGAGGGCATACTGGGTTCAAGAATGGTATGTAGCTCCACAATCACAAACAAGGATTCTAATGAATATTACAACCACCGACTGAACTGATACCAGAAATTGCGACAAAGCAAAAAATACTTTCAAGAGCACAAACCTCTTCCCCCATGAGATTCTGAATGGCTCCACGGGCAGCATGCACACGTCCCAAAAGGCGCCATAAGAAGTTGTAGTCTTGTTTGAAGCCTTCTGCCAACGCAAGCTCCTTCTTGGCCTGAAAGTAGAGGATATCAAAACTGTTAGGGACCTGTTATAGAGATGTAAACAACTGTATCGCTTTCTGCACTGCCCAAAATAAATGAAAAAAGAATCCTTGATATTTGCACCATCCAGGATTTTGCCAAAGTACAATTTGACTCTTGTACCAAAAGTAATCACTCCACAGCTCTATAGTGATCTCACAAAAATCACTCCTACATGTGCTGGAATGCTTAAACAAACACATAGTCTCTTCTACCTTATTTCATAGGATTGCATTCCAAGGAATAGATTCAGAAGATTCCAAACAACATTCATGTTAAAAATCAAGTTTCGAAGGTAGCAAGGGCTGTTTCATGCCAAGTTTGCAATTTGCGTACCTCTAGTAAAAGGGAAAAATCACTGGCACTGTTTGAATCATCTTTGACTCGCTCTGTGTGTTGGATGATGAGCAGCAATGCACGTTCATATGCCGCCATGGGAATGCAGAAAAGCTCGCTCTCCACATAACACGTCGTCTCCCTGAAAAACGCGATTCTTTTGAGAATTTCTCACAGACGACACTATCATGGTTATGCCCTAATTGCCCAAGCAGAAAATAGAAAGTCCAAATCGGCAGTTCATAGTCGATATGTTTTGAAACTTTACAGTTTTAAAACATATTTCTATAATTTAAAAAATGGCGGGTATGATAACTACTTTCTGTTAATACATTTTGTTACTCTCCTCAAAACGTTCTAATTATTTACTTCAACTCCTGTAGATATGGAACCAATCACTTTGGGACATTTGAGCACTTATCCACGTTGAGATTACCTCACAAACTCCAGGCATGGACGAGCCTCATCAAGTTTTCCAAGTTCCCGCAAAGCTGTGCCTTTGATAAGATTGCACAAAGCCTGCTCATCGTCTGCTGTTTCATCTTCATCGTCCTGAAGTAAGAACAATATTTTACTATCAGCCAACACCCAGATACCATAGGAAAAAGAAATGCAAATAAGCACCGGTAAAAAGAAAATTTCTTCACTGCGAAATCACATTCTAAACCACATCAGCATGTGTGTGTATACACACACACACACACACACACACACACACACATCAATTTACCCAGATCAAAGAGAACAGCAATGGTGGGATATAAACCTCTGAAAATTCTTCTTCAGAGCCTCGTTCATCGCCACGGGCCTCATTCTCTGGTGTATTCAATCCTGTCTCTGCCTCTTCGACAATGTGCACAATTCCTTCCAGTTTTTCTGCCGGCATCTACAAACAGAGAGCATCCACAAAAATCTGCCGCTATTAACCCTAAGTATCCAAATGGCCAACAGTGTCTGCTTTCATATCGATACGGGTTGAAATAAATCATTACTAATAGAAAGAAGACATCATGACCTACATTTTTTAACCAAAGAAATTGACGCTTTGAAAGCTACTATAATCCACTACTAGCTTCGAAAGTGGAGTTTTATCTTTAGTTTTAGGCAATAGAGGTTAATTAGTGATATGTATTCATGGGCAAGGTGAAAATCTATTGAGCTCATTGTAGATGATCAATGAAGACTATTTCGATTAATACCTACCTGAGGAAAAGAATTCCATAGATAGAGGAACTCGACTCCACAAATTTGTCCCTGCAAACCTTTCACTCCCTCCTCTGTGTCCAATGCATGGTCCTTCACCTGCAACACATACCTCAGCCTTAAAAATCGTCGTTTGCAAAAGACAATACAGGATTTGTCAAAGATCAAAATAGTTGAGACAACAATTAAGTAACAAATTGCCGACAAAAAGGAAAGAGAGGCTTTTAGTACACACAAAGGCGTGGAAATCAAATGCAGCAGCACCGCTTACTTTCCTCAAGGCATACTGCTCCTCAGCTAACACTCGGCCAGAGATTGTTCCACGCATGAGTCCTTTAACCTGATATCAGGAACAAATGTGAAAGAGAGAAAGAGTGGTTGTTCCAAATGAGTTGAATAACAAAAAGGCAGATACAGTCAGCCCTCCATTAGTGTTACCTCATAAGTGTTATGGAAATTTGCGCTCCCGTAAAATATAAACTATCAAGTGTTGAGTGTTGATATGAATTGTTTAGCTCCCTACTTCATTGATTTGACTTTGATAAGTGACAGAGTGGAAAAAGTTGAGATAAAAATGGAAATAGTTGTGGGATTCAAAGATGTTGACAGTGCACTTAAGACTTTGAAGAAATTTTTGGAGCAAAGACCTAATGACATCATCAAGAATATCCAAGCACTTCAAAAGCAAATACAATCTTGGCATGTAAAAAAATCTCATGAAACTACTATAGATTCTTTCTTTCAACTAGTTTAAATGAATGATGATGCATATTTTTGGTACTTTCATCTTTTATTTTTAGACATTACATATTTACTTTTGAAGTCTTATAAATGTTATTTTTGTAAATGCTACATATTAGCGAGATCAATTTTCATAAGTGTTAGATGTTAATACTCTATATGTGTTACAGTATTGTCTGCGCCTGACCAGTAACACTTATGGAGGGCTGACTGTAAAATACAGGACAGTATTCTTAGGTTTAGCAAATCTCATACACACCTTAGAGAACCTCATAACAGCGGCCTTGGATTCTCCACACATGGCAAGGCACACACCCTGTTGCCAGAACCAACGTCAAGTCCGTCAAAAATCCAGAGATAGATCGTGAACTTCTTAACCTCTACATGCCCATATGGCTAGAAGTGTTTGCTTCCATCTCAACAGGACTTTAAATAATTATATAGGAAACTGCAAGGAATGTGACTAAATGTATCCATAGAAAGAAGAAATTATACCCTAGATGTTTAAAGAATGGAAATATGTATTGAATGTTACTGAAATCAACTATTAGATTCCGAATTAAGCTTTCTATTTTGAGCTTGGGCACTTAGGGGTTAATTTAGGTGGCAAACGAAGGTAGAAGACCCTTTCATTTCATTGCAGGCACCGAAAAAACAGTTCATGTGAAAAGGGCCTACATGCAAGTAAGCAAAGAATGCCTTGGACCACACACTGTCTTCTTCCAGCTCTTCCCAGTACTTTTCTGCAGCTTTCCACTGCGTACATGAAACATAAAGTTTAGCTCAAATTTCTTCACACCTGCTTTAAGACCATAAAAATGTTCTGTGTAACCGCAAAGAAAGGTGACTAGCTCACGGTGGGTTTAATGTTACCTCTAATTGCAACATGTGACTCAGTCCTAGTTCATAAACCCATGCATGTCGCAGTTTAAAAAACTTCGAATCGGGTGGTAATTTGAGTCCCTGCAAAAAGAGGACATACTTAATCCAAAATGCCACTTCCATATTTTCAGGAGTTGGGAGTAAATCATTCAGGAAGATTCAAGGAACGTAACAACATGTAGCAATAGTAAGAAGAAATCAAATCCAACAAATTTGAACATTACAAACAAGTTTAAAATGTTACTATAATCGACTATTAGCATCCAAAGTGGACTTCCTGTTTCTAGTTTGGGCATTAGGGGTTGAAGTATCATTGATGCGGTCAGTCTTGAAAATTGTCAGTCATGTTGATCTATTCAAGTATGAAGGTCTGCCACATTGCTACATCCAAGACCATACCTCTTCCAGTTTCAGAAAACAATCGAAAGACCCTGTCAAATCCCGCTTGAGCCTTTGCAGACGACCCCTGTAAAAGCTGCAATCAACATGCATCGAGTGTGTTATGTTGTGACGCTTGATGAATGTGTAAAACATAGAGCATAAATGCTGAGGATGTCAACAAGCTACCTGAGGAAAAAGCTGTCAGGGAAGTTAGTCTGTAGGATGCCAAGAACTCGTTCAGCACTTGCAATGTGTTCTTCCCTTTCCTGTGTAATCCAAGCAATACACAAGGTCACGATGATGACACATTATTGGGCCGTCTAAAAATATAACCCTCATTCTAGCCAAGGATTCCCGAACGTAAAATGATCAATTTGATTGATCATACTGCAAAAATATCATTCAAATGGGACCAAACTTTACATCATCAATACCAGTGAAGAGCATTGCATGTGTTTATCAATCAATTGGAAAGAAAAGAGCTTCCATATGACCTACTCAAAACTGCTAAAAATAATCCTGAGGCCCAGTTTGGGCGTCTTGGTCCTGTGCGGGATAAAGGATAAAAGTGTGCGACATCATAATTTTGAACTCACCTGTGGAATGGAGAAAAAGGACGGCAGGATCACGTGGTAGGATAATAGTAGTCTGAACAAAGGAACAATCGCACAAATTACAAATGGGAACGAGGATTCTGAATGCAATATAATTCAACAAATAATCAAAAGCTATCAGCATGTTGCCCGTTCCACATTCACCCAGTGTCTGGAATGCTTCTGTAAGCCTAATTTGATTACGTACAGGACCACCTCATTTCATTCTTAACATTGGAAAGGTTATGCATGTCCTGAATATGAGTGCACATTATTCAATAAGGGCAAATGAATGTATAATGTCAAGAGCGTTAAACCGTAAGTACCCAAATGGCTACATCCATATCTACAGGAGTTGGAACAAATCATTAATGAAGTTCACGGTAGGTAACAAAATGTAGCAACAGAAAGAAGAAGCCATACCCGACATTTTAAAATAGCTATACGTTTTGGAAATTACTAAAGTCTACTATCGGCTTCCAAAGTGCACTTTCTATTTTTAGCTTGGGCACTTCGAAGTTGATGTGAATTTTAGTACACTGTTTGGATAGAACTTAACCCTCTAGAATTCAAAAAACAACAATGGAAATGTTCATGTTATTTCAAAAAATCTTTGCGAACAATTAAAATTTGCTAGTTTTGGAATAGTTTAAACTATAAGATGCGCAGGAAAGGGTTAGATGCATACACGCCACCTACTGGAGCTCGAAGGCCGCCACCCTGGAGGCTTTGATCAATGGAGTCTAAGCCAGCGGTACGGTCACAAGGAAAGCCCAGCACAGAGAGAAGTCTTAACAGCCGGGGAGGCAACAAGGAGATAGCCAAGCTGAATCCACCGAAGCCGAGTTTCACCGCTCCGACATTGTGCTTGCTTCTGCTTCCAGCTTGCTATGGCAAACACAAAAAGGATTCTTACAAATCAAAGCTGTAGAAATCCTGCTTAGAAAACCTAACAAGTCCTCACGCACCACCGATATTGTGCTGTAGAAGTGGGATTGAATGGTCCAACAATGCATACCTGGTTTTTAAGAATACTATGGCAGTGTCTGTAACCCCCAATAGCGGTTCGCGTGAGCAAGGCTGCCTGCAAGGCACTAAGATTGATCAACAAAAAAAATTCTCGAAATACAACTTGAAAGCATCCCATAAGGTAGGGTATACTATTTCTGTCACTTTTAAACATTTAACCAAGATGTAGGAGTGTAACTTTGGGGATCACTTTAGTGCAGTAGAGAATATATCACTACGTATGAGTTTCTTCTGCAACCATTCAAAGTGGGAGGTTGTAGACCACTATTGAAGCGAAGGTAGACAACCCTATTTTCATTCAAAGATCGGTGGCTAGAGACGTTTGGCCAAGTCAAGCATACTCCTCTTGCTAACAAGTTTAACCTATTGCATGAGTTGCTGTTGGTAACAGGTGTCAATAAAGGAGACGGACTCAGGCCCTTACAATTTTGATACCATTTACCAGAGTATCTGCTTAAAAGGCCTAAACGAAGGGGCAAAAATACTCACCCTGAAGAAAGCAGCCATTGACTCCTCAAAGAAGCAAAGGATGGCAGACAAGAAAGTGGACTCTGCTTCGATGATGCGGCTGAAACACACGAACAACGCATTTCTAGTATCACTTTCGTTGATCACAAAAGAACTCATCCTTGAAATTCAGATCCACAATTTAAAATATAGCACATTCCTTGAAAACTAGGCAAACATCACAAAATTTTCAAGTGGCGGAGTGTTCAAATTACCAGCTAAGTTCCACTTCAGTAATTTCTTCCTGCACCTTTGGAGAAGTGAAGTAGCCCATTCCCCAGGTGGCAATGCTAGTCACCCAGCCTTGTTTAGGTATATGCTCTCCAGCCTTACTGGCCGCTTCTTTCAGCATCTCCATGGCCTGCTTCCTGTCCTCCTCCGTGCCAGTAATGCCAGCCTTTGCAAACAGAATGACTGCATGGCAGTGAGTGAAGATGGGCACCACACCCGGATCCTGTTCCCTTGTTTTCACTCTCTCCTCTACGAAGGCCTCGGCTTCATCAAACTTGCCTTGAAGAAAGAGTCTGCTCCAAATCACCCCACATGGATTAGAGTCCATACCACCAGCACAAAGGGGTTGTGTTAAGAATAAATGCCAGGCAAAATGGCTCGAAATTAACCCACTTTTGCAAGAGATCCACTAACCCTATGTGGTCCTACCTTCAATTTACAAACTGGGGGAGAATGGTAGCATACAGGATCCTAGTGTAACTAAAAAACCAGAGGTCAATGAGATCAACCCCAAAAGAACCCCTTTTCTGTAAAATTGATTTTAGTCTCTAAGCATAATGGCCTAGCTGCTGATACCACAAACCCTACTCGATTTCCTCCGTAGAATTTGAATTTATGAGGGTCCCTAAAATTAGAAAGTAGACCAGAAACGATACTTGAAGTTCTTCATTCTGTACTAGTTCTTATTCTCAGTTTTCACAAGAGAGTAAACGTTGATGAGCCTGCCATTGATGCACTGAGACTAATGTCCAAAAAATAAGGGTTCAGGATTGAGCTACTTCCTTGAAAATCTCAAATTCTGACACAATAGAAGACGTACGTATACGTACTACCAGCATTAGCACGTTGGGAGTAAACATACTTTGGCTAAACGTCTAATCTTCGACTGCAAATGAGGTTGACTACTATCCCTCCAACAGTAACTAGTCTACAATGATTGCCTAAGAAATCATCGTATTCGATCTTCACTCTCATACCCAACATGCACTATAGTAATCTCCCAATGAAAGCTCACACTCCAACATAATCGTCAAAAATTGCATCCTCTACCTCAACCCTCATTTCATCCATACGCACACCCACTTGCATAAATCCCATCAACCCAATTCCCAATTCCACAAAACTCCACAAGAAAGAAGCACAGTCATCGCCATCATCAACCACAAGAAAAAGCATCGCCTCGCCTCGCCTCGCCCATGGCGGAGAACCCAAGACGACCCAAAGCTGGGGCGGAGAGCCCAAGACGAACACCACCACCACCACCACAAGAACCCCCCCAAAACAACAAAAATGCAAGACGACGACGACGACGAAGCATCATCCCAAAGCTTCTTCTTTTTTCCCAAGCAATCAATCCCTAATAAACTTACTTCAAAGCTTCTTCCGCTTCCTCGCAAGCCTCGTCCACCGAAGCCACATGCTCATCGCCCTTCTCCACACTCCCCATCTCTCTCTCTCTCTGTCTCTCTCACACACACAAACCCCTTCCTTCCAAGCAAAACTAAACCAAGGCGTACTCACACACTCTACTCACTCTACTCACTCTACTCGCGCATTCAATCATTCACTTGTTCACTCTAAGCTCAGTTGCTTCTCTAAGTTTAAGTTACACGCCTTCAATCGACTCCTGGAACACACCACACCACACCATCTCCAGGAACAATAGTATGATATTGTTCCTGCTCATCAATGCGCCATCCCTGGGTTTGTTGTGCTCAGATGGTGATGAGGATGATGACGATGGTGTTGTTCAGTGTTTGAGACTTTGGATGCGCGAGGTTGTGTTGAGTTGTAGGGTGGTGAGCTTGGAGTACGAGATTCTTTTGACAATAATTTGCTTCTTCGACTTTGCTTGCTTGGGAGCTGAGTAGATGACGAACTGATGAGCCAGTCCACCTACTCCGAGGGCTTCAAATAGAATACGGTATTGGCAAAGGGGATGAGATTACCGACATCTGGCAGCTTTGACCGGAGGCTTGCACTGTACTGGGGATTAGTTCAAGCCCTGAAAACCGGAGTCTACAGTAGTTCAAACTTCAAAGTTAGTCGGCTGGTGGAATTGGGAAAACAAGCGTTTGCAATTTGAAAACATCGGCAAAACCTTGCTTCTAAACGTAGTCCTCAACATTCCGATAGGATTTGGACCAAGTTCTCTAGTATTTGGTTACAATCTCCAGTTCTTGCTACTAGGGTCGGTTACTCTATTAGGTGGAACAAAGAGGGTCCTCCTCTTTGTTTGTTCTCTTAGTTCTCATTTCTTTTTGCTACTCATCTTCTCTTCATTTGCTCATTTTCTCTTCATTTGTCCAGCCTCTAGCTTGGCGGTTACTTTTTTCACTTAATACAATGGTTTCCATTTGTTATAAAAAAATAAAAATAAAAAAATATCGGCAAAAAAACATGGTGAAAAAATCCATGAAATTTCTATTTAGAATAAAAGTTAGAGAAAATAATCGGATTTGGTACTTGAAGAGCTGGTTTAGTATGGGAATTAAAGGAAAATAGTTGGTGAAACTCAAAAAATATCCTGAACACTATTCAAGCCTACATGGGGTGTAGGGTTTTTTTGTAGAGTGGATTGAATTTTCAAGGTACACTCAAACCTCTTTACCCCTTAAAGGTTTGGTGGGGGGCATATATATATATAGCCTTGTATTTTATAATTAGTATATAAGTATGTACTAAAATATAGGAAGATATACACAGTTGGATTGAAAATTCAACAACTAATATTCTTCATGTAGAGGTCATTTTAATATCTAAACCTTCATTATGTTCAAATATGGCAATGGTTATGTTGAATATATGACCATTTTGCAACTTCTAAGACATGTAGGGGGTACAATAATGATTTAAATTGGTATTTCTATGTGTCAATGGACCTAGCTCGATTTGAATATAAACTTTGGTAACTGGTGCATGTGTCAATTTATGCACCTTGTACGTCAAATCAACACATAAAATCTGGTATGTTGCAATCCAAATTGTACTCTTTATACCTTAAAGGTTAATCCGATGATTTGTAACATTCAAAATGTTCATTCTTAATTTTGATTTAAAACTTAGAAAACAAAGTCTAATAAAATAATTGTCTTTCAAATTCATTTGAAAAGTTTGAAAACATTCTACAATTCAATGAGTTATAACAATTGGAAGCTCTATGTCTTATAATCCAAACTACACAATATTGTATTTTTTTCATTTTATTTTTCATTTAAATATTATTTTCAAACTTAAATCACAAAATATTGTTTTTCATTCTAATAGTAATTTTTATTCATAATTCCAAATTGTTCTAATTTATATTTTACTTAATATAATCTTATGTACACATTCTAAAAAATCACAATAATTTGATTTTTCTACCACTAAATCTAATATAATCAACATCCATAGAAAAGTATTTATTTACAAATGACGATTAAAAAAAATTACCAATTAATTATATAAAGGCTAAAATTAGCGTGGTGGTGCTTTGACTCTTGAAGGTCACTCTAAGAGAGTCTTCAGTTGGATGTAAAAAAGGAATAATTACTTGAAATTTTTCAACAATATTCTTCATGGCTACATTTACCTCTTGGAAATTTTCAAATTAATTGGGTAGAATCTATTATTGTTACCAATTTATTTTAATTTATTCATTTAAAATTTATAAAATTTATAATTCATTACAAATCTAATAGAGATTTTCACATTGATAGAGTGCTCATAGTTTCATGTAACTCCAAAAATATTACACTGCAATTCAAATATATTTTATAAGGCTAGATTGGGTTCAAAAATAAAGTTTGACCACATAACAATGGAACTACAGTAGAACCTCTCTTAGTGCATAGTGTTTGGACTATGCACTAAGAGAGGTTAATGCAGTTGGAGAGGTTTTCTACAGTAGTTTGGCTAATGTGGCTTCTCACTATGGGGCCTACAACTAATATTATTCACAAATATCACAAACTCTCTTACTGCATATTATACACTAAGATGGTATGTACTAAGAGAGGTTCTACTGTACTATAGTCTTCTAGAGGGTGAATGTGATCCTATCTTCAATGATATTTTGGAATTTTTGACACTTATCAAACTTGCAATCTAAGCCTCATAGACTAGATGGTGAATTCTATCTTTGAAGCCAAATATCTAAACCTCATAAACCTATATGGCAAGTTCTATCCTTGATGCCTCTTTTAGGAGGTAGATCATAAATGGAATTAACATTCTTTCGTCCTCCAAGAAATTTTCAAGTCTCCATAAGACAACGAGATTATTTGATCCCATAGCAAAGTTGGGTCGACTATATAGTAGTATATATGCACCTTGCCATCATTTGAGTTTGAGCTCATGACCATCTCATTGGTGTGCTAAGGCCAAAGCCAATGAGTTAAGGTTGTAGGTGCCTTACCTTTAAAATTATCATGATTGCTTGTAGCACATTTGTCTCACACTTTTAATCTAATTTTGATAAGTAGTATGGATGTCTCCTGGGCAATAAAATTAGAGAGAATAGAGAGTGTGAATTGATTTGTACCATTAGTGGATGGGGTGGAGATTAGACTATAGAATCAGATGTAGTAGAAAAAATCTTTCAAGGTCTATGACTTGTCTTTGAAAGGTCTACTTTGAGAGGTAGTTTCAAGTGAAAAGAGGTCACATTAATGTTGAATCTGTAGTTTTATTATATTTACTAAATTAAGGCAATTCATAAGGTGAGTTCTCTTAAAGTGATTGGCTATGAGTACTTTGACCCATAGGGTCTTCCAAAATTGTAGTCAATCCAATTTTCTAAATTGGCTTGCCTTTAATTCCAAGGATTCAAAAATTCTATATCTTTTTTTCTATAGTGGATAAGAGTGTTGCTCACATCATTCTCTTCCTTAGACTAAATTTTTTTAGTATAAAGTATCATTCTTTGGTCTTCTTGATTTTCGCCTCTCATGGACTGAAAATTTATTCTCATACTGTCTAGTCTCTATTATAAAGGAGACCTTAGTTTCAATTACAAAACTTTATAATTTTGGAAATTGGTATAACACAACAATATTTTAGCCTACACTACTTTATTTATTTATTCTATAAATAATATGGCCTTGAAAGATTTATAGCACATTCACTTGTCTAATGGCTAATAGTAGAGGTGTTTGAATGTCATGGTGTGTCTGATTTGTAAAGCATGCCTACTATAATTGTCACTAATAACAATTAAGCATAATAATTATTATTAAACAAGAATTATTTTTATTGGATTTTATTGATTACTGAAAGAGAATACCAAACCTTGTTTATAAAAAAATTGGATGTTGCAATGTATAACTTCAAATAAAAAACCTATAGAATGCTCTTGAAGTAGAGGCTCAAAAATGTGTATTGTATCACGTAGTTACAGTTGGCACAAAATATTTCTAAAAATAGATGTTGGATTTTTGTAATAATCTTTCAACAAAAAAAGATTGCATTAGAAAAAGAACAATATTTATTATTTTTAGTCATTTTTAAAGTCACATTTTTCAATTTTAATTAAAGATTTGACATCGCATTTGATATTATCTTGAAGTTCAAAATGTAGTTTATATCCATATAGAACTATAAATTAGAATAATATAGGAATTTCAATTCCCAATGGCATGATTAAATAAACCTTATAAAATTGGGGTCAAATTTTTAATTTTTTAAAATTATATTTTCTATTTGATATGAATTTTCTTCAATTTCTCATTAAAAAATAAAGATAATTTCCAATTGCTTAAAAGATTTTTATAACTTATGTGATTTCATCTTTGAAAAATAAAAACAAAAATTTTAGTCTTACAAACTAATAAATTGGAGGATACAATGAAGAATTTATTCAAGTGGTTCAATATAGTAATACCATCTAAAAGCAACAATCATAAGAGTTCTTGTATCTCTTGAGTGGCCATGTAGTGAAAGTTTTGTTCAAAAAAATTAGTAAAGTGTACGTAGTGAAGGATGTTGCAAGTAGAATGAGAATTTTCTTACTACTTGAAGAATATGTTAAAAAATTTTTGAAAGGGCAACACACTTTAGGCCTTTACAATGTGTCAAAGATTTAATAAGAAACAAAATATTTGAAAACTTAAAACAACAAAGAGTGATATATGAATAGAAGCACCATAAATAGCTACTTTCACTGGTCTACTCAACTTCTAAGTAGGAGACTAGGAGGTTTGGTTTGTTATGAGACAAATAAAAGGAGTTTGTTTTAAGGAAGTAGCACCTATTCCTATCATTTGAAGCAATTCTACATAGTTTGTAAATGCTGCTAGCTCCGTCATTCTTAATGATCTAAAGGTTGGTGGCAACAATGGGATTCTAAAAACATTTGTCCCAACCTAATATCCGCAAAAAGAAACCTAGCCCACTTCATAAACAAATTTGCATAGTGCCAAAATGGTTACCAAAACCATCGTCAATACTATTGTTTGAGGAAGCACAACAAGTACAAGGTGCTTCATATGGGCAAGGCCAAGCTTTTTAGGAGAAGAGTGCTCTTTGATCTCTTGACTTACCCCCATGAGGTCATCAACACGGCCAACGCCAATCGAAATTATAGAACAAAGCTTTTTAATGGGACAAGAATTGTGCCTACTTTGGAGGTTTTTAGTAGGACAGAGGGAGTCAATATGAAACTCCTTGAAGCACCTAAACTAGGGTCTAATGAAGTTTGGTACTACATTTCTTTTGTATTATTCTTAGTTAAGCCTTCCTTCAAAGTTTGGTACTATTTTTCTTTTGTACTATTCTTAGTTAACCCTTAAATGTTGAGGCAGACGTTTTGTGTCCGATGGATGATAGTGAATCAAATTGTATAGGACAGAAGTGCAACTATTCATCCTCAAAATTTGTTGTGGAAAGGAAAGACCTTCTACAGTATTTTCACTTGCAATGAGTACTTTTGCAATTTTGGAGGCTAATGATTCACACACTAATAGAAAAGGATGATTTTGAGGATCACCAGATTTTGAGGATCACCCCTTCGGCATTTAAGGGTTAAGCCTTCTTTTGACAACTCTAGTACAAATTGGGGAGAAGTTTACAATTAACTTTAATGGCAATTGAAAATCATGAATTTCAAAAGAAAATTGGTGTGAATAGTACCCAAATTTTTGAAAATTGATCTCTCTTTATTGTAATTCGATTTTGGTAAAGTAACATAACAATGTTCAAATGTCAATTTCAATAATGTACTCCACCAGTATAAATGCATCCATTAAAATATGGTGAAAATTGGAAACCACATCATATCACCTTACACTAAATCAATAGCACTATGTGTTGACATATTCCCAAGGCAAAAGTGAGACAGTTTTTGGCTTTTCTTTCTCATTACAATTTGAAACAGCTGGTCTACAAATTAAACTGTGGAGGATGTGCTCCATGAGCAGACAAACCTCAGACAAAAGTCACAAAACTAAACTACACGATCAAGGACCCTTGGTAGCACTTTATAAAAAGTTCACTACAGCAAGATTCACTGCAAAACAAAATACCACAAAACACCAAACAACATACAAATCCGTCAAAACGTGGCATTGACTAATGTAGGTATCTGAAAACGCCGAGTAAAAGTCACATATCTGAGCATACAGAATCACTGCAGCGAGCAAAACTATCCCAGAGACATAAACCCTAAAGCGGCATTTTCTAAAATCAACTTACAATGTCCCCCACAATGCAGGATCCCTTCAGAAGAGACCAGAATGACACCACGCAAGCTTTATTAACCTCCGTAATCCCCCGCTTCGAACTTGTCCTCCGGATAGTACACAGCAACTACCAAGTTTTCATCGAATCTCCGCCCATGAAGTGAAGCCTTCGCTTTTGCGGCACCAGCAATATCAGAATACTCGAGAAAGACCTGAGAAAAGGGAATCAACTGTTAAAGAAAGAACTGACCTGGTACCAGAAGACGAGACTTATCTGTGACATTGAGTTGGAAAAAGTAGTTCTAGATAATGAAATCGATGAACAACTTTAAATAGGAGTTTAGAATTTGTTTCAGACCTTGCCCAATCCAGGAACATCTTCACCACCTCTGGGTCTTGGAATGACAACATTCACCAAGTTCCCTGCGACAAAAAAACAAGTAAATCAAATGCTCCGACATCCACACCTGTCTCCAAAAAATCACAAACGAACCTGAATTCAACTGTGACAAGTTGCTACTAGATTGCTCCCTGGACACGTACCATACTTCCCGCATTCAGTCTTCATGTCTTCCAGGATTTCCTCGTACTCTTCGGTATCTTCCAGCTGACGGGGTGTTACAACCTTCACACATTTGCAAGCGATAAGTATCCTAAAAGGTTAATACCCAATTCAGATCATGTCAGAAGAAGACAATATGTCCTCTTCCCACCCAATGCATAAAGTCTGCGACATAAACAAAAATAATCACTCAAAATTAATATTCAAGACTACTTTTTTAGGGTCGAGAAAGCGAAATTACCTCGGTCAACGCGACAACCTTGGTAGGATTTTCTAATGCAAGGCCATTTCCCATCCCAGTCATCATTGGGAACATTGACATGCCACCTAGGGCCACTGCATTGGCGCCACTAGCTTGTAATGCAAGTTTCTGCACATCCATGAGTTCGTGAGTACAGAACTATGCATTACCAGAGTTCAGAGAAAAACATGAAAAAACGATAGCATGCCAGAGTTACTAGACTGATTTTGATGTCATTATCGGGCACGAGAAGAGTTAACGAATCCACAAAACAGTCCCAGAGCATCTTCCCAAGACTTCCCAAACATTTCAACGTTACCTGCATGGCAATTTGCTGTTGTGCATGCGCCAAAACATTTGCTTGATCAGGCTTGGGTTGTCCACTGCAACAACAGCACATAACATCAGATTAAAAATTTAAAAACAAAATATTCTTCAAGCCCTTGAAACTATGGAACATCTCATATGTATATCGAGTCAAAAATTCAACGAACATTATGTTTACTAGAACTAAACTAGTTGGTATCTTAGACAAGAAACAGTCTAAATTGATTCTTACTAAATGCAGTAAGAATTCTTCATCGAAAAGATGAAATAAAGGATAGTTTCACATCCCATGGAGTCAACGGACATCCATACAAAGTATAATACGTGGTATTGTAAGCATTGACTTTCCAAAGGAAAGCCAATGAACAAAAATGAATCCCAAGACCTGTAAGTGGACTAAAGCCAACCTTGCCGTGGCTCGGCGAACGTTTAAAGTCTTGTCATCCATTTTCATGCCATTAAGCGTTGCACAGGCAATATCCACAACTGAAGGATCCTGCGAAAGGAAAGTAGACACACAGACGGACAAAGTGAGCAAGATAAGCAAATTTCTCTACCTGGCAGACGCCCGACGCACGCTTAGAGTCTTATCGCCCATTTTCAAACCATTAAGTGCCGCTATGGCAACGTCAGTAGTAACAGACGGGTCCTGCAGATAATGTGGTTGGTCACACCTCACAAGTTAACCACGAAGATGTCCAGCTAATTTAATTTAACTAACTCTTCAGCCCTTATGCATGGAATCAAAGACAAACAAACTTAACAAACAATGTTTTCCAAAGGAATTAATTATTGAGTACTTCAGTAAAAACAAGATGTAAAAAATAAAATGGACAGTCTTTGAAACGAGTTGCAAATGACATACCTGATAAACACAGAAGCCATAACCTTTAGAGTTCCCAGTATCACGGTCCTTGACAAGATCAAAACCTCGCAGAGGTCTGGAAAACACAAAGAAAACGAAAAGATTAGTACCTTCCTGTTCGATCATACGATCAACCTAAAGCGAAGACCTCAATACTAAATGCATGCAATCGAAGAAATCTTACCCAAAGGACTCAAGTAACTCTTTGATCTGAACCTCGGTCAAATAATAGGGCAAACCTCCAACAAAGATACGGTCAGGCCCATCAGCCCCTCCGGCAGCGCTTCTACAAGATTCAAAACAAATTAGTTTAATAAGCATCTACTTCAAAACGGGCGACGAGCACAACAATATATCAGCTCCACAATTAGAACAACAATATACTAGCTCCACAATCATATACCAACTCCACAATTAGTACATGGCTTCAATTAATGCTGCAGATAAGATTGTAATATATTCCACCACACCAAGTTTACAGTAAAATAAGAAAAACTCCTTCCTGTTGTTTACAGAAGGATTGAAAAAAGACAATACCGCTAACTGATTATTGAAAGTGGTGAAGATCATACCCAGGAGTTAAGCCGACTGCCGCCAGGTTGAGATGCGGACTAGGTTGACTTGGACCAAGAGTTGCGGCCATGGAAGGATTATAATCACTCGGTCTTCTCACTCTTACAGAAACTCCCTGATATACGAAGTAAAGGTAAAGTGTTTCATCAGTTGTCTTCCAACATAATTCAGGTTAGAACAAAAGTAGGTGGCACAAAACTGTAGTTTCTGCAGAGCACAAAACTGACACGGGTGGTCACATGAAGCGCTATAGAGGAATCAAACAGGTATCAGGTCCTATTGATACACCCTGGAGTGTCGAAAACCAGCCCTCTATGGTCAAAAAACAAGCGATCCAAACATTTAGACTCTCGACTCAAGTGTTCGGTTCTGTGCATCAGTAAATATGCCCCCATCGTGATAATGGGTAGGGCGACACCTTGAATCGAGGATAATCAACGTTTAATCCACAATGCAACATATTTTCCGGTTAGAAGAAAACTAGAAATAATAACCCAATAATAGTGATTTGTGAAATAATGAGATAGAAATACCTCAAAAATAATGCCATCCAGAGCCATAGCATTGCTAGCTTCTTCAACGGTCCGCATCTCAACAAACGCAAACTTCTTCTCTTGGTTGATGTACACGTTGACAACAGCGTCACCTAATACATAGAAAAAAAAGTGTTGTAATAAGTGGTTCAACAGCAAAAAAAAGTGCTGAATTCTGATGAATATATGAGATTGTCCTTTAGAACTTTCACGTGCGATTGCCAATTAAAAATCGCAGTAAGAAACGATAGTTCAAAGAAACAGCGCCCATACAATATGTTCGAAAATACAATTGTAGCGGGGACGATCATGCATCTCGCATCTCGCATCAGCTACGGAGGGCATCGGTTAGGAGAGATAAACTATAACAAAGCGGTCACTTATGGGATTATTCGTTTACGGTGAAATATTTTAATTCAAGTAGGCTTATTCTTAAAGACTTTGCAGTGAGATCCCTTCACTTGTAGCTTGAAAGAAGTTGTTCGTCTTTGGTTTATGAGTTCTAACTCAAGCAGAAAAGTTCAAGCTCTTAGATACGGGATGGTTCACTTCAAGTTCAGACCAAAACCAGCCGCCAAACTCAATGTGAATTGACCAAATCTCTTTTGAAGACATACCATACCTCTCAAAAATGCAAACCCCTCATTTCCATCGGGAACTATTAGGTTCTTCATAAAACAATCGGGCCAGAATCGGGCCACGTATCATTATCACATTAGCTAAGACCTTTAAAGGATCAGGCATGGTAAGGAAATCTATAATTATTTCGTCATGTGGGGAAAAAAGGTAAAAGACCACTACGGTAAGTATCTAAATCGACTACTTATTGCTATAGCCCTAATCTGTATCATAACAGGTCAACAACACAGCTACGACAACCTAAAGCAAATCCAATGGTTCTAAATTTGCAGTCTATGGTGAACAAAAACATCCACTACTAACATCTTAAAAGCCCATAGACATAGGTTTTAAAGAAATTCTATACCTGGTCCAGCAGTATTTCCTCCCACAGCAGCCATCACTTGACTGAAATATGTTGCAATAGTCTGTCCATACATAAACCGACCAAACATTAGAAAACAATGCTAGAGGAAAAGGAGAAATTGGATGCCTTCATTTCCGATTCAACAGAAGTGAAGGAATCTTTTTTAAGTAAAAATATAAGTACTGCTACATCAAACCAACGATACTTATATAAAAACACACAACTCTTGAAAATTATACAATATTTAACTCACTTGTTCATTCGCCATTGGTGGGAGACCACCAACATACACACGACGGGCATGTCTGGTTGCCTGCAAAACAAACCTCTCCTACGTCAGTGTAATCTCCCTCTGACATGAACAATAACCTCATATCGAATAATGCCAAGTCGAGACAACTCGCGCTCGACACATCCGGGTCATACTAGCGATGAACAGGTGGCAGGAAATTCTGACAATTGTGCTACTTAAGACACAACCCTTGGCAATTCTCCAGCCCAGAAGCACCACGACCACGCATATGCGGCAAGGCCCGACCTTGGGTGAATTGGAGGATTTTCATTTTTACCACGTAAACACATGAACAAAGGTTCCTACATATTTTATGCATCTTGGTATACAAAGATCATTCAGCAGTAAGAAACATAATCACCTGTTGAGTCATAGCTTGTGCTGGCATTCCAGGAAGACCTCCAAACTGCTTGACCACCAAAATACTCAATTACTACAGTAGACTAGACCTCGAACTGATATAAGTGACAACTCACAATTACAGGACCGTCTTGTGACAGGTCAGAAACGTGGAAATCTATCAATCCGAGTCAAAAGCACGAACCTGTGTACCACCGAATGGAAACATTGTTGGAAAGACGCCTGGCATTGCTGGAGGCATTCCAGGAATTTGACCTGGTAATCAAGCAAAGGTTATGTATTATAATAAAATTTTGTGAACTCTAAAAAGCAAGCAGAAAACAACAATAAATACACCTAATATATACAAAAGACAGAAATACACTTCCACAAATAAATAGACTCAATAAAAGAACACCGATAGATATACATGTGCCATAACGTTCAGGCTCTCAATCTATGAATAAAACTAAATGTGCTTCCAAATAAAACCAACTCATATGTATTTCTGAAAGACATACAGACCTGGGATTGCGGCACCGGGAACTGCAGTGGCACCTGGGGGAGCCATGTCAAATCCACTTGTTTTCCTGCAACCGAAAATCAGAATTTTTATGACAAGATTCAAAGACAGCATACATAGACACCTGCAAGAGAGAAAGCACTGAATTGGACAGCGCCTTGTAGATTTCTTAGACGGTAACAAAGTAACATGAGAACCAGCAAAAGAGGAAGAATGGAAAATACAAAAATACAGTTGCCAAGCATACCTTCTACGATCACGCGAAGGAGATCTTGAGCGAGACCTTCGACGGTCACGAGAAGGAGATCTTGAAAGAGAAGTGGAACGAGACCGATGTCTGTGCCTCCTATCTCGGTCGCCGTAATCACGGCGACCTCTGCACTTGATCAATAGAGTTCATCAGATCCGGTACGGATGCAGAAGTGACGCTCAACCCTCAACAAAACAACCAGCATTATCCTAACCCGAATTTCCCCCCTTCATCATGTGTCCGATTTAGTGCTCTTTTGCAACCTGCTATCAGGACTGACAGAAACTACCGAAACTCAACTCGTATCATATCAGACACGGTAAACGCGTTTTCATTACAAAGAATAAGACGAGGATGCTCACCTTTCTCGATCATGGCTACGATGACGCTCACTCCGGTCTCGTTCTCCGCGGTCCCCTCTGTCCCCTCTGTCTCCTCTATCACGATCTCGATCATCCCTATGCCGACGATCTCTCTCTCTATCTTTGTCTTTCTCCCGACTTTTTTCTCTATCTCTACCAGATTCGCGAGAGTGACGCTGCACCAAAACAACGACTCGGTCAAGCAGGCAGCAAACAGCAAAGAAATGAAACCATCTTCAGCATTGTACAACTGTTATGGAGACGATTTAGTAAATACGTTGTTCATAGGTCAATCTGAACCTGACTAACCAGAACCAGTGCAAGCATAAAACAAACCTGTCCACTTTACCACGATTGCCCAGACTGAGAAAGGATGGAAGATGACACCACGCTTACATTTCACTAACCCTGACACTCATCTCCAATGACAAGATGTCAGGAAACCGAATGTTTACTGCAAGCGTTATCTGCTTTTAATTTAACACATGTGGCAAAAATCTACAAATGCTGCTGTACTGGCAACGATAAAACGCCAGAGTTAGCTCCAGATGTCCAACGCAAGTCAATAGATATATCAATATCTTAGAACAACAATTCATCAACTGGAGCAATGAGGTGATGGAGACATCTATACAGAGATCTTTGAGAAAGCCGTTGATGTGAGGATAAAGCATCTCTCCGTCAACCTTTACTCAACATCAGTGCTCTTTAAGCGATGTTCTTCCAAACTACGCACATGAAGGAACAACAAAAGCAACAAGGGTTTCCATTAAAATACAGTACAAGGTTCGAAACTACATCCTCAAGAGCAACAAGCTGCAAGATACTCCACTACGGCACAAGTAGCACACATCTTCATTTTTATTAAACCCACAACAAAGAGATTTACATCTCTTTTCACCTCTCAAGTGTAAGCTTATGTAAATTCATACAAGTTCAGGACAGCGCGATAGAAAGTTAAGCTACCGGAAGCTAGCGGCAAACCTAAAACCCCGGAGAATATGAAAAAACAGAAAGCATAAGCTGTAAGCGACTTCGCTATACCGCCGAGGCAGATTGTCTTTGTCAAAACCTGCTTGGAAATTTTGAACCAATGCTCTGACAATTTTCGCAAAATATCTCTGTCATGTCGCAGTCGCAAATGCAATAAACTTCGAAAGACACGCAGGGAATAGTTCCTAGTAAGTAAGTACACGAGCAGAAATCCAAAAAAAAACCTTGAGCTCGTCCAGACGCATTCTTTACCACACGAACAGAAGAGAAAAGGAAGAAGACGGGACAGCGTCAGAGAAAGCCGCCAAGACTATATTTCCAAGGAAAACGCCACACGAACGAACACGGTTAGCAAAAAAGGCGGAATGCACCAAACGAGAGAGTAACAAAATGAAATGAAGTTTGGTCAAGGAAAGCACAGTAGTACCTCCCGCTTCCTCTCTCGGTCGCCGTTTTCGCGATGCTCCTCGTAGCCATAATCAGCGTGCGAATGAGAGTGCGACCGCGGCGGAGGTGAATCGCCGTCCTCGAACGGCGCCGCTCCGTCGGCCATGGTGATCTCCCGCAACAACTCGCCTCGGCTCCAAAACCTTCAAGTGCAAGAGAGTCTCCGTATGCGGTGCGATGCAGCAGCAGCAGCTATGGCGGAACCCTAACACAATCCCCTTTCAGAAGGAGCGCAAGCGCAGGCAAGAGAAGAGTAGGAGTGTCGACTCGCGCAACCTTGAGATACAAGGGGCTACCAGTAGCAATTAAAAAAATATAAATAAATCAATTTAACCCTAGACCTACTACCGCTTAACCCTTGGAGGGCCCTTGGGGTCCTTGTTTACAGCCTGTATTTAGCCTTATAGCTTTTCAATTGTGGTTTAATATATCAATTGTGATACATTGTTATTTATGTTCTATCACGATCATTAATTTACTTTGAACTAAAAAATATTTGGTCAATGTTTTTCTGATCAAATACCACCAAATGTATAATATACTATATGGTCGCAAAGGGCCTTCAAATCCTCTTAGGATTAATTCTTTAGGCCCTTGAGATCGCCCCATGCTAACTCAGATCCCTTCACTACTAATTACTTTATTTGTCTTCTTAGTATGCATTACGAAATGAACTTATCTATGGTTATTAAAAAAAATTTACAAGGGAGGAATATTTTTGGCCATTGTGTGTTATGTATTTTGAAATTTTGTCACAAATATCATTGATAAAAATATTTCCTCCCTTGTAAAAAGCTACACTATATGTAAATAGTGCATGCTACATTTTGTAGCATACACTATTGGAACAAATTAATTTAGTGAGAGAGTTTTAATAGTACGAAACCCCCATACTATCGAACCCTATGGTCAAAGATAATATTATAAGTTGAATTATTAATTAAAGTTGACAAATATAATTTTGTAAATGCTTAAAAATAAAAAGATTTGTTTCTTTCCCATGAATTTTTGTTTTTGGAAAAAATAATATCCCCAAAATTTGGGTGTCAAAATATTGTTTATTTGAAAAAATATTGTTTGCCAACCTTGACCACAATATATGGTAATTGGATTAATTTTTATTGAATGTGATCTAGTTAGTAGAAACATTTGGATGAAATTTTATAAAAAAAATGAGTGGATGTATATGAAATTGGTGAAGGTTGGATGCAATTATAAGAAAGTTAAATGACAAATTTATACTATTTGGCTAATATGAGCTAGAATAAAAGTAGTGTTGAGTAGCATTACATTATATTTTTATATAAAATAACAAAAAAATTATAGCAGTGAGCCTCAAAAATTCTAATAGTACCAAAATTTGTGCAATTTAGTGTTACCATTGCAGGGCACATCAATTGAACTAAATTGAATAGTATACAAAATTTCTAACTTCTATAAATAAGATAATCTTTAAATTTTAATTGTGTATATATTTTATAGGTATTTTAATAATTAATTCTTTATCAATTTCCACATTTCAATTTTAGAAGTTCAAATTTTTTATTTATTTGAATAATCAATCAAATTGGATTGAATAGGATTAAAGAATATTCTAAAAAATACTAAAACATTCTTTTATTTTGATCTTAATAAAAGTGTTCAAATTCAAAGTAAAAACTATATTTTGAATGCATAGAGTTTTTGAAAATATTATATTTCATAATTGTTAAAATTCAAATATTTTTAAAATACATATATAATTGTTTTATAAACAATATGCTTATTGTTTGTCGTAAGACATTTAGATGAATCCCAATGGTTTACCCTCTAAAATCACCTCCAAGCCACCTTTTTCTAAACTCAATGCATAATTCTTTTGCAATAATGCATTTTTCAAAAAAAATCTTATTCATTATTATCAAATTAGTCAATATTTTAATATTCAAAGAACTTGACCTCACAAATGTCAAAAAATTTACAATTAAAACAATGGGTTTAGTTTTTTAAAAACAATGAGTTTTTTTTCTTAGCTAGCACATTGACTTTGGTTTCAGAAATTTTACCAAAGAAAAATGTGCCTTTTTTATTACATGCAATTATGAATAGTTAAGAATATGTATACCAAGTTTTACAAGGATTGGAATATGGAAGGACATTGTTTGTAAAATTTAGTAATTTCTTTAGTTTAAACGGTATGTAAAGTGCATTTAGTGTACATTATTCAAATATATTTCATTTTATTTCCCACCTTTGATTTGCTATCTTTTTATTATGGATTAATTGATTGATGAAATAGACAAGTTTTAGCCACCTTGTATTAATTTAATTATTAGTATTACCTTCATCCAAGGAACAATTATATACACTAAATTTAATAAGATATAAATATATAGTTCAAACTCACCAAATTGACCATTCCCTAATAGACATAGCTAACTAATTTAATACAAAATACTAATTTTGTAAAATTTGAGATTCATAAAGAAAAATACATGCACCATGCATCAAAGATTGGTTTGATATATTTGAGTTCATAAATTCAATATAAAGCATATATTCATAGGTTGATGAATCGAAAATAAATCAAACATCTAGAAACCTAATACAATAGTAGACTACAGACACATTGATTGCTTAAATCAAATAAACTCCAAAGATGATATTGAACTCTAAACATATCTTGGAAGAAGGCATGCAACAATCCAATAGAAAGTAAAAAACCTCCCAAGCTTTATGGTGCTACAATAGTTCACTAAAATAGATCTTCTAAAGACCTCATTGAGACACAAATAAGATATTGGATATGATACAAGAATCCTTGCCCAAATTTTTTTATGTGAAATGCTTTTATATTTTTTTGATGTATGGCAATTTTTGGTTATTATCATCCTCAATTCCAATTCATTGACCTCTAAAAATTAATGGCATAACTACCAAACAAACTCATAGTTTTTGGTCCAACCCATTAGAAAGATTGGAACAAATTCGAAATGATAATACTACAACAATATGATTGCAAGGGAGTCTAAATTCCTATGCACTCAATCTACATTGCCACCAAGGAAGAAGAAAGCAAATGGCATAGAGGAAAAAGAGAAGCAACTCTTGAACGAGTTTTAGAAACTTCAATTACATACCACAAAACCAACGTGATGAACATGTACAACAATATGCGCACTTCTAATCACCACAAATTTCAATTAAGCATAGTTGATATAAAATCACTATTAAATGGCAAGAGTTGTTCTACTAGATTGAGCTGGTAAATGAAGAGGAATTCTAACACAATTTATGATGTATTATTTAGACAAACTTTTTTTGTCACTTTAAATACGAATATCTTGCAATCTACAAGGTTAAAGTTTCTAAAAAAAATTCCACACATTCTCACATTATTCTAATGCAAGATCCTACAATTAAATATGCAAGAAAAACAATTTGTAAAGCTTTTTTTTATCTTTGCAATAGAAATTGGAGTTTTAAGTGGTCTATGATGGAAAAAGGATCTTACAGCAACTTCATGGATTAAGGAAAAAAAGCTCAAAATATTGAAATGCATTATATTGGTATATTGTTTTTTTATAGACTATCCCATGTAAAATAAATTAAAAACTAGCATGCCTTCAATTTAATTCAATGATATGGATATAACATTCGTAAAGTATTACATACAAAATAGGTGAAAATCATATATTTTCTAATATTAAAAATGATTGTTTTGACCATTTTTTTGACCATCCAAAGAATACAATTTATTGTTGCCTTCTTTTCATGGTTAACCCCTAAAGTCCCAAGGCCATTTTTCTGTCAAAAACCACTCAAAACTGCCATTTTTGCTGCATTCATCCACAAAAGTAGAAAAAACATTTTTTTTAGAATCTAACCGTAGGATCTTGTATTTCATTTGTCTAAGATCATGTGGTAAAAATTTCATCAAATTTGACCATACGGATTGGAAGATATTAGCATTCAAAGTTGGACAAAGAGTTATTTTTCAAGAACATCTTTAGATTGCCCGAAAAACAAGATTGTCCATAACTTTCTCATCACTAGTCCAAATAGAATGAATCAAAGCTTCAAATGTAGACAAAAACATAATCTTTTAGGAAAAAAAAATTTTAAAAATTATTTTGACTTTTTGTGTTTTTTGGGGGGCTGCCCACCGACCTCCATTTTTGACTTTTTGTGCCATAACTTTTGCTTCCGGGCACCAATTGTAATAAAATTTATATTCCCAAGAAGATTATGTATTTTCCAAGCTTTTCAAGAAGTTTCAGAAAATTATGATGAATATTGAGACTATATGAGCCTACCCGAAGTCGCATTTTGGCCCCTGTAGGGCCAATGGAACTTTAGGGGTTAATATCAAGTATTGGAATAATAACTCTCACATTTGCAGAGAGAATGGTTTTATTACATTTTTGCCAGAAAATTAACTAATGTGACTAGGCTTATGGTACTGTACCTCATTGTTTTACGTATATAAAGGAAGGTGAGTGATTAGAAGCCAACTATGGTCTCCAATCAAAATTTTAAATAAATCTTCTCAAATTCAATGATTTAACCCATAAGCGTCTCTTGCATTTTGAAGCTTAAAAACATCATTGTTTTTGAAGTATTATAGGTCAAAATGTCACTAAGGTGTAGAAATCTCAACCATACAATCTTGTAGTGCACATATTGTAGGTGACATGAATCAAATTTGGAGTCATTTGGCCACATAGATTGTAAGATTATAATGTTTTAATGTTGAGAAAGGATGCTAAAGTTTTCCTACCAATGCACTAGAGGTGAAATTTGATTTCTAAAAATACTCAGGTGAAAAAACTTAAAACTATAAAGTGCTTTAAAACCAACAAACAAACACATTGGTAAAATAAAACATCATTCAAATGATTCATTGTGTCTGCAAAAATGACTTTAAAATGTCAAAAAGTAGCAAAAGAAAGTTGTAGAAAAAACATCTAAGGCCAACCCCCCCTTCTACTAAATTGCTTATCAGTCATTCATAATTTCTTGGATTGATATAAAATCTTAACCCCTAAAAGACCAACCTGCTATTTTTAGCAACATAGCGATTGTGGGCAAGTACCTATGACTAGAAATTGCATATTTTAGGCTGAAATTTTAATAGAAAGTGGGGACGAGGAATATCTTTCATGTGCACTAAATTTTATGACATTTAGAAATATGAGTCAAAAGTTATGGCCTAATATGTTGTTTGTTTCTCAACTTAGTCAGTTTGGGCAGATTAAAAAAATCACTTTTTCCGAAACAGAAATTTGAAATTGGTTTTCTAGAATTATATATATTTGGAAAGCTTTTAATCATTCCATTTCAATCAAAGAGTCAAAAGTTATGAGGAGTTGTTGTTTGCAGGCAGTTATGGATTCTTTATCCTAAAATAAACTTTGAAGTCATTTATTTCATTCAATTTTCAATATTTTTTGAAAAAATAAAATCATTACAACCATTGGATTGACATTTTTCAATTCCTTAATTAAATTCTTAACAATTTAGTATTTTGAATCATTCTCTACTTCTTTCTACTTACTATTTTTTTCTTATATGTTGTACAATTCGAAATGATCCGAAAAATTTCAAGCATGTAGCCAACTTACCTTGAAGAATGAATCTAGATAAGCACCACCATTTTGGACATTTTTTCATAGAAAAGTGAGCTTGTGAAGTGCAACTGCCCTCTTTTTTGCAAGGACAAAAAAAGAATTCTACCAATTCAAATGCTAATATCTTCCAATCCGTACGGTGAAAAATTTTGAAATTTTTACCGCATCTTTTAAAACTAGCATACTATAAGATCCTATAGTTACATGTGTCCAAAAATGTTTCTTTTCTAAAATTTGGTACTTGTATTAGAAATGGCAGTTTTGGAGCGTTTTTGGTGAAAACATAGTCTAGAAACTTTAGGGATTAACCACACAAACTAGACTAGCATGTGCAACATTCCCAAAAACTTTATTAAAACGAACACTATATGAAGATGAAATAGGGTGCCAAAGTTCACTATAATTCAAAAATGTTAGGATTTTGAACTTCAAATAGCTCCCAAACATTCAAAATAACTTGGATTGACATGAAAATTTTACCAGAATAACTAGACTTCAAGGGAAATCTATTCTAACATATTTTTATTAAAAATAGACATTGGATGGAAGAGACACAAGCCTCCAAAGTTGTAGCCATCAAAATGCAATTTGGTGAATTAGAATTGACCCCATGAACTTCGAATGGCTTCCAAAAAATTTATATATCTTGGATTGATCTCAAATTTTTGCCACACAAACTAGAAGAGATTCCCGACAAGTCTTATTAAATTCAAACATTGTATGCAAAAGTTAAAGCACTTTGAATTGGATTTTAACACTATGTGGGGACATTTTTGGTCACTTGGAGCACATGGGTTAAAAAGAGTATCTACAAAAAACCCCAAAAATGTAGCTAAATCTCACATGGTACATGGGGGCAAATTCAACAAAGAAGTGTTGAAATGGAATTTCCATGTCAAATTTTTAAAGGTCCACTTTACCTTGCGTTATTCACAAGATGACACATGCCTCTTTTTTACAAAAATTATTTAATTTATGCCAAATCTGACCCTCACACAGGGTACGTGAAGAAACTAGGAATCTAACTTACTTAGAGCAGAAAAAAGGACAAAAAGAAAGGGAAAAGGGAGGATAAAAGACAAGAAAATGAAAGAGAAAAGAAAAAGATGTTCGACTATGTTTGAACAGTTCGGGTTAACCCTTTAGTGACCGTGGTTGATTTGGGGGGCGAGCGCAGTTTTTGAATACAAATTTGGAAAAGGGAAATTTCATCACTACTCCAAGGACATAATCCCAAATCAGACCATAGGAATTAATGTTGTAGGCTTTCTCCGTGAAAAAAACAAAAAGTGAACATGATCTAACGGTGCAATTTGTTGTGAGTGATCTTCAAAGTGTGATGCATCGAAGTAGCCTTCAGATGAAGCAGCATAATACATTATTGCCCATAACTTTTGAAACATGCCTCCATAATTCATGGGATTCTTGGGCAACGTTTCTACCAATCTTAGGCATCAATTTCAAATAGAGTCACATGAGTTGCTGAATATATATGTGACTTAGAAGATATAACTCAGGTCGGCCCTCTTGTCTTTGGACAAGCACAGCTACCTTGTTATTGCACAGAATTCTCTGAAAGTGGATTTGTTTGGAGCACATGCTGAAGCTCTATTTGTGTTACTCTTTGAGTTTTTTCAAATACCTTGTATTGAAGGCAGTAAAAGACAAAGAATCCAAAATTCAACCAAAAAGTGGTCAACCGGTCACTAAAGGGTTAAGCCAGAACAGTGTGCACCAAACTGTTCAGTCACGAACTAACTTAGATTTTTTACGAAACCGGCCAAGTTTGAAGTGGGGGGTAAGCGGTTGGCCTCTGCATTGCAGTGGCTCCCCCGGCCATGGTTTAATTTATCCGTCTCCACTATCCATCTGCGGCAGCTAAGAGACATCATGTCCATGATCGACTTGCAACCGAAAATCCCTCTTGCATCGCTGCATTGATTTCATCGAACAAATCCGTGCCGGGCGCCTTTCATCAGACAAAAGCCGAGTTTCCTCGACGCGGCTTCGGCTTTGAGACTTCAATTTAGGGTTCAGTGAAACGGAAAAACCTTGACAACAAGTTAAGCTAACTTACTTCTGATCTTCCTTGTTTTGCTCCACAACTTGCCCTTTCTGAAAAACCATAAGCTCATTCAATGCTTCTTTGGGAAATGATTTTTTGACGCAAAGGAATTAATGAGCTTCGATGCGTGGACTCAGTTTATCATTTTGTTGTACCCTCATTGTGATTATGCAATCTTTACACTCTCTCTCTTTCCTATTCAAAGTCGATATCGTGGTCTGGAGTTGTCGTTAATCAATCGTTGTGGTTATGCAATCCTTACACTCTCTCTCTCTCCTTTTTGAAGTCAACACTTCGCATGGTTCGGAGTGGTCGTTAATGAATTGTTTTGATTATGGAATCTTTACACTCTTTGTCAGTATCCTGGTTCAAAGTTGCGATTGATTAACTTAATCGTTGTAATTATGCAATCTTCACACACTTTCTCCCCTTTTTGAAGTCATTATCCTGGTTTAGAGTTGTAATTAATTGATCGTTGTGATTAAGCAATCTTTACACTATCTTCCACCTGGCCTTTTCAAGTTCAGTAGCATGGTTTGGAGTTGTTGTTAATTAACCCTGATAGCGCTAATCTGTATGTGGTCAGAAGGAAGTTGGTGCTTTGCACTTGGAGTTTGAATTGTTGCGAAACAAATTGTTGCCCGGTGTTAAGGAACATGGCAAGTCCAGTGGAGGTCATACCAGGTTGGGAGAGGATCAATGAGCGTTTGGACTGCACTCTTGTGCAACTCAATCGCCTCATCCACCATTACGCTGACGAGCCTCTAGAGGGTCAGAAAGATGCCGATCAAATCGAGAGCGAGGTGAGACTGGCTCTACAAAGTTTTCTCCTCTAAACACGTATATAATGTAGTGTCGAAGAATAATTGAATGTATATTAAGTGATGTTTGAATGGCATAACATTGATGAATTCTCACTCTAGTTAATCCTAGAGAGATTGTGCAAGGAAAAACCTTTGTTCTACAACACAAGACTTTGTGATTATTTTGCAAGCAGTGCTTTCTACTCTAGAGTGCACATCATTGAAGTAAGGGTTTTTTGAAGACAACTTCAACCGATTGTAGTCCTTCTTCACTTGTCTACAGTGAAAAAAGTCACGAATGACAAAACATGAGGTCAACTTGGCTACTAACATTAGATCATTTTCAGCCTCCGATGAGTGAGAAGTGAAAAAGCTTCAGATTTTCAGAATGAAAAATGATGGGGTTTGTTGTAGTGCTCGTCCTTTCCTCTTGATAATGAAGCAAACTAACAATGCCTTTCCAGTGGTGTGTGTCAAAAGATCTTGTTGTAAAGTAGTGTTTGATCGGTGTGTGCAGCTCGGATGTCAGTCAGAAGAATGCCTGGAGAGCAACATCCAAGACATACTAAAGGAAGCCCAAAAAACACTCAGAGAATTTACAAAATCCACGGATTTTACAAACCTGAATTTTGATGATAGATCAGGACGTCATTCTCAGGAGGCCAACGAGGTATTGCTGGGATATTCTTGTGAATTATAATGTTCATCAAGAGGCTACAGAGGTCATTGAATCATAGACATCCTCCATGTTTGTGGTTAGGGATTTTAGTGTATATAAATATATATGTAGATCTATGTACCTCTGTTGATGGCCTCTGTTTGCAAATTGTCCCCAACTTTGTCTGCTGCAAAATTACAATTACTCTTAAGAGTTAGGACTACTTACCCTTGTTCATTTTTTAACTTAATTTCTAGAGGACCATAAGGCCACCACGTGGCTTCTGCAACTATATTTGTAGAAAATTTGAAATGGGAACCTCACTAACAGTCCGTGAACAACAAAGAGATCTTAGATGTTTTTTTTCTGTTGAGTCCTTCAGTGCCATCCAATCAAGAAATGAATGTGTTTGCAATTATTGGTTAATTTTTTGATTGTGAAGAAGGCGCTTTGGGTTGTCACTTCACATTCTCTTTTTCTACACCTCAAAATGATTTGACAAGAATTACACATCAATATCATGATGATATGTACTCGTAGAAAAAGAAAATCAAAATTTTTGGAGCACTTTTGAGCATTCTGATTTCAACATTCTAATGTCAATGCATGTACAAAGTATTGCGTAACTAAATATATTTCATTAATCTTATCAATGGTGGCATTTTCACAAAAATTGTGTGATTTTGTTGATCTTTTTTCATGGGAAAGCTAGATAACTCTTCTTTCATTTTAGTAGTGGCAATCATCAAAGTTATCCTACACAAATGAGAATTTATGCTTGTTACAAGAGTTAGTCTAGAAATCAAGAGCTTTGCTTAAACACCCCCACTCCTTTAGAGGTTAACTTGGGGTTAACTCTGAAGGATGCAACCCCTATGACCAAGTTAGTCACCAAACTGGTTCATTTATTAGACCAATGGGTACATTCTTTGTTTCTACAATGGCATCCATTGAGCACTTTTGGTCCTCAATGTCCGCTTCAAGGATTTACCCCTTCATTCCTAAATGCCCAAGGCACCACATCCTGGTGTCAACTAAACTTTGAAGTTAAATATTATCTAACCAAAATACTATTTTTAGAATTTTTAAAAACCTTAATCTCCTTTTTAAGTCTACTTTAAGCATCAAACATCCAATTTTGGTAAAAAATGTTTATGGTTTTTCTATTGAAGATTTTGTACAAAGGTGTTCATTGCAAATCTTGATTTTTTTAGTGGTAGAGGCTCTTAGAGATGAGCCTCAAATACATTCAGTCTCGAGGGGGAATTCACTTTAGAAATTCATTTTAAATATTGTAGAGTAGATTGTGAAAATTCATAAATTGATTGTGGTTATCTATGCTATGTCCTTTAACCTCATATTTTTTTCATGACCTCAATTTTAGATTTGACATTTGAAAGAGGATTGAAAGATATCAAATAACTTTCACGGTTATAACACCCTCTTGATCAAACATCATAATCTTTCAATCCATGAGTGATATTGTTGTGTTTTGTTTTCTTATGTGATCCATAATACATCGAGTTTGATTTCATATGCTTACAATTTTAAGAAAATTGATCAAATTTATTAGAACTTAGACTTTTTGTTAAGCTTTGAATAAACTCTAAGAAGCTTGAAAACAAGGTTTTGGGTATCAGTTTTGGAGTTAAAGACTAGATGTTCAAATTCAAACAACAAGGGATCTTGAATAATCCAAGCACACAAAAAATGGGACTTTTCATCCATCAATTTTTTTGACGATTCTTGTATTTAGTTCTTTAATATTTGTATAATATAGGTTTTACAAACTTGCTTTGCCAATACCAGAAAAAAAAATTATTTTTTATTTAAAAACTGATGAATCTTCAAAAATGACTTGAATGAAAAATAAAAACAAAAATCTTCAAAAATCACTATGATTAGAACTTAACATTTTGAATTTGAAAGAAAAAAATTCTTGTAAAACTCACGAACATTCAATTTACAATCAATTTTATAAGGAATTTTCAATTTTTGACTTCAAATTTTATTGAAAAATATTGGTTTGTATATTAATTGATCTAATAGTATGGATGTGATCTATGGATTAGTTTTTACAACTATTGTTTCAGAGTTATCATTAAATTATTACTCTAAATTGCATTTTGTAATACATCTTTACAATTTTAGCAATTTCCTAGCCTTGGTCTTTAAGGGGTTAAGACATATGTAGGTGATTAAAGAAAAAAAGGGTGGAAGGGGTGCATTGTAGGAATCCGAGAGAAATTTGGCCGAAGCAAAATGCCAAATTTCTTTTCAGAATGAAGAATTGGCTCGCGTGCAACATGAAGTGGTCGACCTCCATCAAGTTAGTTAGTATTTTTTACATAGTGTTACTTTAATCGTTAATTGATAATGGTTGTCAATTTAGATTGCAAAATGTGAAGAGTGGTGAAGTGAATTTATAGATTTTATTCTTGCCACATTCAAAAACTATAAATACTGTTGCATCTTGTTTGAGATCTTGTTATTAATTGCTTGTTATCAATTGGCATAATCTTTACAAAGTCATGACATTCTTACATAGTGTTTAGCTTATATGTTTTACATTATATTTAATACTCTAGACTAATTAATTTGGAAGTTTATGCATCAAAAGCTTACAAATTTTGAATTCAAGATGTAGGAGGATATGTGTCAAGAAAAATTTGTCAGAGAAGATCTTGTTTTGTCTTTAAAATTTAGAGATGGGTTCAAAGTATTAAGAGCTTTTTCTAAAGTGTTGTGGTTTAATCAAGCATGCTCAACAAGTTTTTGTAAATTTAGACTTATCAATCATTATTGGATACTAATGTTAGGAAGATTGTGATGAACAATGGATTTATGATAGTTAAATAACTCAATTATGAAGATTTCTCTTCATCCACTTCCTTGAAATAGTTGGAATGTTAGTTTAGAAGATAGTAGTTTTTTGAAGATGTACCCAAATGTGTCCCCAATAATGCAAATCAAATAGAGAATTTCACAAGTGGTAGAAAATGCAATTGTAGTAATCTACAATTTTGCTTTAATGGCTAAAGCTCCAATATGATGTTGTATTTTTTTCTTCATTACATGGACTATAAAATGTGGTTTGATTTTAGAGATTGAGAGAATATGAAGACACAATAGACCGATTTCGTGAAGAGGGAGTACCAAGTATAAAAATGTCAAGGTATCTACTTCATCTTATCCTTGTTTTTGCAATTAATGTTATTCTTCCTAGCTCTTTTGTTGAGGGTCTTTGATTGCTTGGGACTAATGTATCTAAGATTAATAAACCTTCAAAATACTTTAATACTTGTATTTGTTTAGTTTAAAAGTGAGATTTGAAAAACAATTTTTGAAGTGTGGACTTCATCTAAATTATACTTAACCATCTTTACAAGCTTTACGCTAGTGAATATTCAAGACAATTGGCCAAGTAGTTATGCTACTATATGTTTTTTTGTAAAATTTAACGTATTAGGGAATTGGAAAGAACCAAGGTAGATTTGATTGAAAAGACAAAACATCTTGACAACACTCTAGCTTTAAAAGAGAAAGTTGAAAAAGTACGTATTTAATACATTAACTGTTATTTGAAATTCTATAATACATATAATTAAGTATGAACAAATAATTATATGTTTGGCTAATTTTTTTTTGTCAATGGAAGGTAAATACACTTAATTGTGAATCTCATCTAGTAGCAATCACATTTTTGCCTAAAATATATGTAATCTAAGCATAAGATTCTAAAGTTGATTTTAGGTACATGTATAATCAGCACTTTGAATTTCATATTTATTCATATAGTTTCTAAAAAAATAATTTTTTTTCTCAAAATACTTTTCAAATACTTTTCAATGTACATAATTCACAACTATCACGCTCAAAATTTTTTTTATTCAAGCCTTGGGACAAACTAGAAGTATGAAACATGAATATTGCAATAGGTAATGTAATTAGACTTGTTGTAACATTGAAACTATCATGTCACCTAGGTTGATGTTTGAATAAATTTATGCTAATCTTGCCTTTCAGTACAACTATTGCGGAGAATCTAATATTTTGGTTTGTGTTGTGCAGGAATTGACGGAATACAAAAGAACAATGCAACTTGAGGTGAGAGCATCCTACCCTTCATTGCCTTGTGGACATTGGCCTCTTAATTCATGTTGCATCCAAAAAAAGATTAGAGTTCTTCTTATTGAGAGTAATTATGTACTTGCGTTGTAAAAATCTAGCAAGGCCATCTTTTTGAAGTTTGAAGTCTGTGTTTACTTGGCTAACATTTTCACATCTTTCTCAATTGATAGATCTATTATTGATTCTTTCCCACCTTTTGTGAGCTTCAAACCTTTCATAACCATTTGAGATGGAATTTCAGCCCTTTGGAGGGCCATTTCACTGCATGAGAATGTGCAAATGGAAAAAATATTAGCCCAAAAGTTGTCATAGAAAATCTTGCCAATTTGTGTCAGCTTGTGTGCCACGTAGGATTTGCGATTAAAAATATATACTTTTAATTTACTATTAATTTTTTATTTTTCCAATTTTAAAAAAAATAATAAAATATTTTTTTATTTCACCATTGTTGTACCATGGCCAAAAGTCAAACGACCCTCCAAAGGGGCCAATTTTTTTCTAATGTATTGGCCCTTGATTCCTTAGAATTTATTATGATTCTTTAGATTTTAGTAACCATGATATTCATTCTCCTAGTCTTTAAATAAAGATACAATATGAAGATACTAGTTGAAAGATGTAACAAAAGAATATGATCTAAGTAAGTGTGCATATGAGTTGTTAGCTTCTTTCATAACTATGATGACTATACTCTATGCCATACATAAGGGTTTATTTCCATGGAATTTTTCATGGTTTAATTAAGCAAATGGTAGATTTTATGGAAACTTCTCGGGAAACTTATCATTGTGAAATCGATTGCAGTTGGGAAAAGAAAAGATGAAAAGGCAACGAGAATCAACAGAGTTGAAAGAGAATTTTCAAAATGAAATTCTAATGACAACGCAACAACAAGTGGATAGAGAGATAGAATTACAAGATTTCTGTCAAAGAGAAAAGGATGCACACTCGAAAACCATTGAGGTACATAAAATATTCTATGGAATTACATTCTTCACATCATTTTGCATTTAAAAAATCTTTGTAGATTTGGTCTTGATTTCTTTCATTTTATAATTGTCAAAAAGTCATAGGCTTATCCAAATTTTGAGTTTGGTGCTTGTAAGGTAAATTTTGTTACAAAGTATGATACATTTGCTTTTATATAAAATTTGAAATTTTCATCCTTTAATAAAATATGGTAAGCATACCAAAATTAACACCACTTCTAAAACCAACACTATATAATGCACTTGTCTATTTAAGGCATCAAATGTATGATAGGCATATGTAGTGTTGGTTTAGGGTACTCATACCTCAATGTATATAGGGAACTAAGAGTCTTAGGACCAATTTCTTGTAATGAATTGATTTGTTTTCTTCTTTAATGAATTCTCAAAATAAGAGTCTGTTTCTAAAGTAGAAGTTAAAATAGGCATTGTAGTAGAAAGTTATTGAATACAAATATCTATTCAAACATATGCCTATTGACTACTAGTAATTAAAACTTAGTGTCTTTCAAAAAAATTGTTAGATATCATTGCCTATGTATATTTATGTCTTGATCAGTGCTATAGTAGAACCTATCTTAGTGCATAGAGTCGGGACTATGCACTAAGAGAGGTTTATTCAGTTGGAGAGGTTCTGTCAGAACTTTGGCTAACGTGGCCTCTCACTATGGGGCCTCCAACTACTGTTCGCAAATATCACGACCTCTCTTAGTGCATATATGTACTAAGATAATATGCACTAAGAGAGGTTCTATTGTATTCTACAAAGTTTTTTGTACTAAATTTGTTCATTTGTAGTCCAATTCATATTTCATCCTTAATCGTAGGACATGATGACGCTTCACACAGAGGAAGTCAAGAAATTGAAGGTATTGAGGTGCTATGACCAGTGGTGATTCTTGAAGATTATCTCTCTATCAATGTATATGGTACATTCAAGTAAGCTTTCTTGAGAGGACAAAAATTAATGTTTAATTTGAATGTCATTACTATGAATGACGCTAAAGTGAATACACCATGTCAAATCCATTTCCACTAGTTTTATTTTGGATAGACAAATAGAATTTTCCTTTAAGTAGCTTTAAAAATAAGATATGACTCTAAGAAAGGAAACATCTATAATCATATATCTATAAAGATAATTCTATTGATATGCTAGATTTACTAGATTTACTTGGATATATCATGTAATTTTCATCAATTACAGTGCTTGCTATTTGGTTCAAAATAATGGTCACAAAAAATAGAACTGAAATTCTTTAGGTCAAACTTTTTTTGCCTTTGTTTGGGAATTATTTGATTCTCTTTGTGATTTATTGTGTGCATATATCTACCAATAGTCACCAAAGTATTGAAGTGGATATTGCAATGTGGTGTGTTTTCACACAAGCTTTTTCTTTTTGTAGTGGATTTTTTACTTTCCATAGTGTAATTTTGATAGTTTTCTATTTTGATATTGGTGATTGTTTTGTACTGAAACTCACAATGAATGGCAGGTAGAGCAAGCAATAAAACTTGAAGAATGTTGTCAAAATCATGTTTTCCTTGAGTGTGAATGGCAAGACAAGGTTGGATATTGTTAAAAGAATATGCATCGATTGATGTTTTGGGGGTATAGTATTATAGTTATGGTTTGGGAGCTTATCTCTAATGACACTTGTGCCATTTTTGGAAATGTAGTTGCATGAGTCTATATATGAACAAGCCTTTAAATGCATTAGTGATTGTCAAACCTTAGTAACAAAATAATTGAATTGAAATTTTATTAAATATGAATTTAAGATATTTCCATGATGTTTAACACCCCTTTTTGTGGGTCTTATGAATATGCTAATCTTAATAAAGTGAAGTTGAACACTATAATCAACTTACAGAGTATATTGTCACTTGTCTTCAAAGGGCAAAATCTTGATAGTAGACATATTCATATTCATCATCACCTCCATTTACTATTTTTTTTCTATCCCTAAAGTGTAAAAGGCATAATTCTAGAACTAGTTGAGATTTGGCAAATCATTTTCTACTTTGACTTATTTATAGTACAATTTATCCATTATCATAGATAACCTTGATCATATTTTCTATTTAGGAATTTGAGCTCCACAAGCAAATCTCTAGAGCAATTCAAGAAAAATCACATTACATTCAACTATTGTTTGATGAAAATCTAAAATTACAAGCTTTGGAGGTCCAATTAGCAAAAGTGCAATCAGATCTTGCAAATGTAAGTATTCTTCTAATTTCTAAGCATCAATTAATGGAAATAAGAGTAGTGAATTTTTTATGTGGTTCTTATTGCATGTTCTATATCTTAAATGGGAGAGATTAAGCACATGTAGAATGTCTTGGTATCCAATGAAATGGACATATTAAAAGCAAGAGTAGCATATTGAGTTCTATCATCTCAAAAAATTATTTTCTTTTTCTTTCATATAATTGTGCCATATGATTATATTATTGTAAGATTTTTATTTAGAGATTTCAAATTTTCAACTAGTGAGGATTATATTGAAGGAAATATGTCAATTATATTTAAATAAGGTTTCAATTTTTATTTGAGGTTTCAACACTAGCATTAAGCCTCTTGTTGGTTAATGTCATCCATATAAGATCATTTGGATATCATAGTTCTTTGTTTTATTGTTACAAATAGGCATGATAATGTTCATAGGAGAGACAAATATTACACCATGGTGTGAAGGCAAAATATGTTGACTCCTTGATTCCTAAACTAAATGATATCTATCACGTGTACCTTTTTTTTGATGTTCTACAAACTTTGATGTGGATTATAAACAACTGGACTTTTGATCTTTATATAATAGCCCTATAAGAAGACTAACCCAAGTTCTTTTTTACTCTATCTACCTACTAAATTTTTATATGAGTCACCAGTTGTGGTTTTATATCAAGGATCTATTGGATATGCAGGAAAAATTGGCAAAGAGTCAAGTTGAAAGTGAACTCAAATTTGCAAAAGTGGATGTAACATTAGCGGTAAAAACTAACTTTTGCCAGAAATTAACAAATTGGAAGTTTGCATTTTGAATTAATCAATTCTAAATAAAATTATGTTGTATCGTATGGAATTTTTGTAGAATGAAAAAGAGAAGATGGGACTAAAGGCACATAAACACACTCAATCAATTGTTGCAAGTGTCCAAGATGAGATGATGTAATATTCACACCTATGGCTTTTGGAATTTGCTTAAAACTTGTAGATATGGATGTACTACAATCATTGATGATTCTTTTCTAGCTAAACCACTATTTATTGATTGGAATTTACTTCATTGTATTAGGAACATGAAACGCAATTCTGTTGCTGATTTGGCTAGACTGGTAAAATATTTTCAATATCCTTGTTATGGAAATTCACCTTAGAATCACGTTGCTTATGACATTACTAACTAGTTCTAGCTAGGTTAATAAGTTGCCTCTCAAAAAATTGAGGCTCTCATGAGAGGGATTAGTGGACAATTTAATTAAAAGCTCTCCAAAAATTAAGGGTCTAAAACTCTATTGAGTTGTCACAAAAGATCTCATGGAAGAAATCTTTGGGTTATAGAATATAGAATGACGTATTTTTGTAAATATTTAATAATTTTCTTATATGTATAGGAAGAGAAGGCATTTACTCTACAAAAGAATTTATCTTGTGTGACCAGCACATGTGTGCAAAATGAGCATGAACTTCATACTCAATCAAGGAAGGTATAATTGTTGCAATGTTCCTTTTGACAAGCCTAGCAATGAATGCCTATAAGTTGGAAAGCTATCTCTTATTCAATGCAATAACTTGTAATAGACAAATTTAAAATATTCAGAATACATTGTCTACAACTTGAAGTTGTTTGTAATGTTGCTCTCATGATTCCATCACTAGCTTGATGAACTACAACAATGCATAAATACTAAGCAAAAGGATCTTTTTACAACAACATCAAAATTACAAAATCTACGACAAGAGGTGATTTGACTATTGTTGATGTAGAAGAAGAGTTTATTGAGATAGTTTTACTAACTATGTTGAATGGAAGTAGGAAGTGAGTGCTATTATTGTTGCTTCTTAGACTATTACATAAACAAGGAACAAGTAATCCAAACCTATTATTGACATAATAATTGGAATAATCACTATTGATCACTATTGGATGTTTGGAATATACAGTAATTGGGTGCCTCTGACACAGGTACAAAGCCTTTGTAGCAATATCAAAGCCAAAGATGATGAAAAAAAAGCACTTCAAAAAAGCTATGAGGCTCAATGTCAACAACTTCAAACTACAATCTTCAAGCTTCAAATGGAAGAAAAACAAAAGGTTACTTCCACTATCGAAACTAATTCTTCTTTTTTAATTTTACTCCTTCAACTTTAGCTTTTTTTAATTTTGGAATATGATGACAAGGTGGAATCTATAAGGATACTATTTGTATTATGACATATGTTGGAGTGTGATTATTGGGAGATCACAATAGAAATATGGAAAGAAATTTGGTTATTAAAGCCAAATTTGTTGAGATTGGATTTTTATACAATTTATATTGATGAAGAATCCCTACATACTATCCAATTTTTATTCAAAAATAAGTTGTCATAGACAACTAGCCAAGTCATACTTACACCACTTCTTAATTAAATGCCACCAACATGAATGTATATGAGTAGATGAGTTGTTGATAACAATGGTCGGTATAGGAGATGATTTGAATCTGTATTAGGTCAGTTAAATCCTTAGCAATTTTTGTGTCTTCAAACTTCATTGAGGTTATATTGATACATTATATCATGCAGTGTGAAGACCAAGTTCTCAAAACAAAAGAAAAATTGGAGATTCAGTTGCAAAGACAAGCACATCAACACAAAGAAATTGTGCGGAAACTACAACAACAATTTCAGATGCAAGTAAGAATCATTGTTGCCATATCTATTCTCCCAGATTTCTTTATTATCACGCTCTCTTATATCATATTTTGGTCTATTCTTTGACTATATCCTTAAATGTACACTTTGACAACATCTACTTGTCAGGTTCCAAACTCATGTGATTGGAGCTCTTGATCAAAAACTTGCGATGTAAAAGAATTTCTAATGTAGACTTAAATATATATATATATATATATATATATATATATATATATATACACACACACTTTATCTTTAGTCTTAGTTATTTTTTGTATTGAGAAATTGACATGTTGATGTCATGTTTGCAGTGGGAAGAGCATACAAGGAATTTAGCTTTTAACACTTCGAGAGGGATGGAGGAGCTATGGAAGTCATAAGGTCTACATTGTTGGGGCTTAGGACAAAAAATTGTGCTACAAGTGAGGACGGACAAAGCTAGTAAGCACATGAAAATCAATGTGGCAATGATAAGCAATTACTGTGTATGGAATGGTTGTTGGGAGCAAGCTTCTATGTTACAACATGTTGTATACAAAGTGGCATAAGCCACTACCAATTTGCAACATATTCTAACCAAAAACAAGCAAGCAACAACATTCCATCCACTTAATGGGCGGTAAGACATGATAACGGTTTGGTAGATGATTTGATAGATAGTTTATAAGATGAATAAGGGTTCCATAAAGAAGGAAATGAGGCTAGTTCTTTGCAATCTGCAGTGAAAACAAGTTCCTCAAGATGGGTGCAACTTATTTACAAAGTTTAAATTATTAATATTGATGAAAGGTCAAAACTCTTGATCTTGTTGCCTTCAAGATGGATAATCTTACAATATATTGATTAATAATATACAAAGGCTATAACCTCTTGGAGAAGGCATGACTATTAATTCATGAATCATGATAATTTCCTTTATTAATGGTAGTATCTATAGATTTTTTAAACAACATTAATACTATATTCAATGATGGTGTAGTAAAGGTCAAATTTCCATTAACTATAATTGAATACCATAGATCAAAATTTACAAACCTTAATAATATTGTCAACCTTAAAAATCTTAGGAAAATAATTTCAATTGTACAATGTTAAAATAGAAAGCCCTCTATAGTATATATCTGGGAGAAAAATAAAGCCACTTCATGAAACGGGCAAGAATGTATTCCAAAAACTTCTTCAAATTAGAAGTTGAACCTCTTTTTAAGCAATACAAAATAATAATTCTTGAATTTTAATTCAAAACATCAACAAATCACAAAATCATTTTAGAATAGTGGCAAATCTTATTGTTTGGTGAAATTACATTTCAAATTATAAAGTTAAATATTTTTTAAATGATCTAGATCAAAATAAAAAATGCCCTAAAAAGAATCTAGATATTAACTTTTCATTTTTACAATTCTTTTTACTTCCCATTTAAATATGAATCAATTTAGATCCCTACACAAAAATCATAAAGCACCAAGTAAACAAGCTACTTTCATTATTAAAGAACAGACAAAAATGTCTTTAAAGCATACTTGGATTTACTTCATCCATTTTATGTAGTTCCTATCTAATTAGCTCTTCAAAACATTCATCATCCACCCTATAAATTCCAACTCTTTAGGGGGTAGGATAAGAGCATCTAAAATCAACCAAATCAACATTCAAACATGGTTTGTACTACATATTACTAAACTACCAAAGATGTTGGATCTTATTGGAAGTCAAAGAGGACTTTATATCCATGTATGCATAATATACACCCACATCCTTGCTATTTTCACATAAGTGGAAGAAACATTGGATGAAATTATCAAAATTCATCCATTGTTATATGGCCACATGCAAATGAATGTACTTTTAAATGGATGAATAATTATTGGGCAGTGCAAGCATTTTTCGGCCTCGTGTACATACTTGGATTATTGCATTGGCGGGAGACCGTCAATGACCATTGAGAGCAAGGGCGGAAGTTGATCATCAACTGTGGATGCAAGTTGGGCAAGTGAAATTGGATCCATGAACTCCAGAGTCTTGGTCCCTGAGCAAGACAATTCAACATTTGGGTCCTGAGTTCAGAATTGATTCAAAACAAGACAAGTGGTTAATTCCATGTCTTTTAGTGAAGGGGGATGTTTCAGTTTAACCCATAAGGACGCCGCAGACCATAAGTGTCCGATGAATGACAAGGGATTCTCCAATGTAGGACAGAACTACAACTATTCATTTTTGGAGTTCTTTGTGGAAAGTGGAGAACATCTACAGTAGCTTGACTTCCAATGAGTACTTTTGGATTTTTTTTATTCCAATGACTCTCACGGTTATACAATGCATGATTTCCAGGGTCACCCCCCGCGTCCTTACAGGGTTAAACTTCCGTTTAGATTGAATACTACTCCGTAGTACTTTCCACATTTTCATGAATTCACAATACACTATTGTAACAGGTAAACTGCCGCTCCTCCCCTATCATTGGCTCTGAGGTGCAAGTCTAGTCAAGGGGGAAAACGAGACCGGGGAAGGTATGCGAATTCCAAGCTGTGGGATACGAGTGGAACTCATACACATCGTCTGTGCGGAAATCATGATTCTGGATTGGATCTCACAGGGAATTTGACAAAGCTTTGCAATAGGGCGCTCTCCTGCTAACGGACTGGCTCATGAGAACAACGAAGTGAGTCTCCGTTTTATAGGCCACACTGTCCCAGAATCCACCAGGGTGTAAACGGAAGCAAACTTCGAAATATTTTCCAAGTGTGACCACGAGTTTCATGCGTAGCTGAAATATATTTAAACTCACGATATGATCGATGAAATTGGCGTGCACCGACTTTTTTTCGATCGCGTTTGTGTGCACTCCTACTAATGACGGACTGGCTCATCAAAGCAACGAGGTGAGTCTCTGTTTTACAGGTCACACTGTCCCAGAAAACCACCAGGGAGGGACCGTTGCTAAGACGGTGTAAACAGAAGCAAACTTTGAAATACCCATTCTCCTGACCACCAACTACTGTAGTGATGCCAAGCAGAGCCATCGCTCTTGCTGGTGATACCATACTTCTAAATACACTAATTCTGTAGTACAATATATAATTTATTACAATATTGAATCTATTCAACCAATCACAATATGCAAATAAGTAAACCACTAAACCAACAAAAATATTTCTGATCAGAATGCATTAGTTTTTTGTTCCTTGGCCACCTCATTCACTAATAAAAACGATACATTTTTCTTGAATACTTCCAAATTATTGGAGTTTAAGATTTAGAAAGCATGATCAAAAGCCTTCCAATAGGCCAAGAGGCCCTATGCTCCCAAGGATCTGCATTTTGGCTTTGCAAAGGAATCGTCTATTTCAGGTTGTTTCAAAAATGTTATGCCGCAGTGAAGGAACAGGGCTTAACTGAAGCTTACTCGTACTCTATAGCCTGACAGTTCATTAGTAGAAACATACCGGTATTGGATAGAAGTGGAAGTGTTCACATGTGAAGTCGAGGCCCTGATGAAGTATGAGCCAAGATCAAGGCTCGCAAATGAAGAAGCTGCTGCCAAAAGTGCTGGGTCAAAAGGACTTGACCAAACAATGAGCAAGATCCAACTTATGGATACCCCAAGATTGCTCTCTAATTTGATTCAAGAATATATACAAATGATTGCGGTATGATTAGTTGTCAACATGGGGAAAAAATCCCTGAATCACACACTATGCTACAAAACTTTATGACCAGTTCATGTGTATAAACATACATCATTCTATAACGAATTATAGAATGACGAATTCATACAACGAAGACCATCCTTAGTCCAACCTCTGCGGAAGCTCTGCAACGGCAAGTTATTTTGATCTTTTAAACTTTCTCATTGGTTTGTATATAATTGATTCTCTCAAAACTCTATAAGAAAAAGGGTCTCAATGGACATAAGACATAAAACAAAATTATGTGCAAATTCCACTTTCAAATACTCCACACACATGAACAAAGAATAAAATACCATCTATCTTCCTTTCTTTCTTCTTTTATTTCTTTTGTCCCAGAAGGAACAATTTTATTCCAACGCAAAAAAGATTGCCACCATCTACATGCCAAGCAGAGCCATCACTCTTGCTACTGATACCATACATCATATCTCCAATCAATGATAGCAAATACTCTATATTTTAAAGATAGTCGCCTATTCCTTCTAGGAATTTAAGGTAATGAAATCATACATCCGTAGACGAAATTGTCCCACCAACAATATGACAAGGAAAAATATTAGAGCCCTCAACCTTTGGCACGAGGAAGGATTTTCCAGCTACTAGTCATGTCTCTCAGTTCTGGAAAAACTGAATTAGGATGCCGATATCTCTTCTCCATACAACCAAAGTAAACACCTCCAACAATGAGTGCTTTGATATCTTGCAAGTGATTTCGCAAAGTTAAATTCCAAGCTTCAGCCTCCAAGTCCATGAGTGCACGAGTGTATGTGTTCACCAAGCTTATTGCCATATGCACCGTCTGGACAAAAGGCTTCTCTTCACATTCCATGAGCACAGTAATCAAATTGCGAGGGTTTTGTTCTAGCGAGCTCTCCATGTGGTATGAGTAGACATCGTTTGCAAATCCAAGCTGCACGGAAGCGGCCATGGTCACGTTTCCAAAGTATGGAGTTGCCCTCAATGTACTTGGAATGTAGGTATTGTTGGCAAACTCTATCATCAACTGAACATATTTCCCACCACAATTTTCGGCACGCATAATAGTATAAGACTCCAAGTCCCGAAAGCATGAATTATGGCCTTGGACAATATTTGCAAGGCTATCAACACTTGTGCGGAGGCTTTTCACGACACATGCGATATATGTCCTAAACCATTTAGGGTTGGACAACTCCAATGTGTCCCGTCCTAACTCCCGCATCAAGGTCTCAATCAAAGGAGCAGGATTACTTGACTCTACTTGTTGACTAAAAACCGCACTCAAGTGGTCCAAATATTCTTGAATTTTTTGGGGGTTTCCACTTGCAATGTGGCTAATGCCGTACTGATCCTGAACAAACTCATCTGGATTGTCAAAAAAGAGATCATCCACCACGTACAATAGTCCATAATTAATGGAAATCGCTACAAGACGATCAAGGCTGATTACTCCACTGTGCACGTAGCTTGCTGTAGAAAGGCCTGCACGACAAAAGGAGTATAAGGAAGTGGCATTCGGATAGTGCTCAGCATACTGCTGCAAGCGTTTTTCGGCCTCGTGCACATACTTGGACTGCTGCAATGGCAGGAGGCCGTCAATGACCATCGAGAGCAAGGGCGGAAGCTGATCATCAACTGTGGATGCAAGTTGGGCACGTGAAATAGGATCCATGAGCTCCACAGTCTTGATCCCTGAATGAAGACAAATTCAACATTTGGGTCTTCAGAATTGACTCAAAACAACACAAGTGATTAATTCTATGTTTTAAAGTGAAGGAGGGATGCTTCAGGTTTAGACTTCCGTTTTAACTTCCTTATAGATTGAATGCACATTTTCATGAGTTCACAATACACGAACGGTTCTACTGCCGCTCCTCCGCTTCATTGGCTTCAGGTGCAAGTCCACATACATGTCAGAAACAGTTTGCTACGCTAGCCTGGACTGGAGTTGTTGCGACACAATCGATCTATTCACCAGTGAACAGCAAATTTCAAAGGTGAAGTCAAAACTATTGGAAGCTATTGCACAAAGTCTGCATTTGTGCTTGCAACCACACACATTCAAGTGAAGAATCGGAAAATTAAACTGCAGGATGCAAGGAGAAGATGCGCTTTCAATTGGCATGTTCACCCCATACTGAACTTTTGCCCAAGAAATTAACAAGGGCCGGCGGAATGGTTGGAGGCTTACCAGTAAAATCGTGCACACCGGTGTCCTTCGCAGGGACTTCATCATCAGATGCGTCTTGAGCACTGGAGGAGAAAGACGATGCCTGCGTGATGGCCAAGGTGCTGTCACCCAGGCCCATTTGAAAGCCACTCGACCATTTGAGACCCCCGGGTCTCCTCAAGGGGGAAAGCGAGACCGAGGAAGGTATGCGAATCCCAGGCTGTGGGATACGAGAGGCACTCATACCAATCGTCTGTGCTGAAATCATCATTCTGGCTTGGACCTCACAGGGAATTTGACAAAGCCTTGGACGCTCTCCTGCTAACGGACTGGCTCATGAAAACAACGAAGTGAGTCTCCGTTTTATAGGCCACACTGTCCCAGAAAACCACCAGGGAGGGACCGTTGCTAAGACGGTGTAAACGGAAGCAAACTTCGGAATACCCATTCTACTGACCACGAGTTCTTATGTAGCTCATTTTCTAGTAAGCTTAGAAGAAATGGTCAGAAATAATGAAGCTTTGCACTGATAGCAGCATACCCTCTGACTACGATGGGCCAAATAAACACCATGACATGATTTTCGAATTTAGCATATAATTTGACCCCGATGCAAACAAGGTTGCCCCCAAGGACATGCCAAGCGAAGCCATCGCTCTTGCAGGAACAACTTTATTCCAAAGCAAAAAAGGTTGCCCCCAACTACATGCCCAGCAGAGCCAACGCTCTTGCTGAGTTGCTGGTGAAATCTTACGTCTAATTACACTAACTCTGTAGTACAATATAGAATCTAATCAACCAACCACAATATGCAAAGAAGTAAACCACCAGCGTTTTTCTTTTGTACTGTAGCAATGCACCTTGCAGTAAATGGAGGACAGTCCCTCCTAATTTTATCCACGGTCACTATGCCAGAATATTAAAGTTTGGCACGAAGGTGCCAGAAAAAACAACAACTGTAAACCACTAAAGTGTTTTGTTGAAACGAACAAATATGTTTCTGATAAGAATGCATTAATTCTTTGTTCCTTGGCCACCTCATTCACTAATAAAAACGATACATTTTTCTTGAATACTTCCAAATTATTGGACTTGAAGATTTAGCAAGCATGATGATCAAAAGCCTTCTAGTAGGCCAAGAGGTCCTGTGATCCCTCCCAAGGATCTACATCTTGGCTTTGCAAGGGAATCGTCTATTTCAGGTTGTTTCAAAAATGTATGCCGCAATGGAGGAACAGGGCCTAACTGAAGCTTACTCGTACCCTATAGCCTGACAGTTCATTAGTAGAACCATACCCGCGGTATTGGATAGAAGTGTAAGTGTTCACATGTGAATTCGAGGCCCTGATGAAATGTGAGCCAAGATCAAGGCTCGTAAACTGAAGAAGCTGCTGCAAAAAGTACTGGGTCAAAAGGACTTGACCAAATAATGCGCAAGATCCAACTTACGGATACACCAACAGAGTTAGTGTAATTAGACGTAAGATTTCACCAGCAACTCAGCAAGAGCGTTGGCTCTGCTGGGCATGTAGTTGGGGGCAACCTTTTTTGCTTTGGAATAAAGTTGTTCCTGCAAGAGCGATGGCTTCGCTTGGCATGTCCTTGGGGGCAACCTTGTTTGCATCGGGGTCAAATTATATGCTAAATTCGAAAATCATGTCATGGTGTTTATTTGGCCCATCGTAGTCAGAGGGTATGCTGCTATCAGTGCAAAGCTTCATTATTTCTGACCATTTCTTCTAAGCTTACTAGAAAATGAGCTACATAAGAACTCGTGGTCAGTAGAATGGGTATTCCGAAGTTTGCTTCCGTTTACACCGTCTTAGCAACGGTCCCTCCCTGGTGGTTTTCTGGGACAGTGTGGCCTATAAAACGGAGACTCACTTCGTTGTTTTCATGAGCCAGTCCGTTAGCAGGAGAGCGTCCAAGGCTTTGTCAAATTCCCTGTGAGGTCCAAGCCAGAATGATGATTTCAGCACAGACGATTGGTATGAGTGCCTCTCGTATCCCACAGCCTGGGATTCGCATACCTTCCTCGGTCTCGCTTTCCCCCTTGAGGAGACCCGGGGGTCTCAAATGGTCGAGTGGCTTTCAAATGGGCCTGGGTGACAGCACCTTGGCCATCACGCAGGCATCGTCTTTCTCCTCCAGTGCTCAAGACGCATCTGATGATGAAGTCCCTGCGAAGGACACCGGTGTGCACGATTTTACTGGTAAGCCTCCAACCATTCCGCCGGCCCTTGTTAATTTCTTGGGCAAAAGTTCAGTATGGGGTGAACATGCCAATTGAAAGCGCATCTTCTCCTTGCATCCTGCAGTTTAATTTTCCGATTCTTCACTTGAATGTGTGTGGTTGCAAGCACAAATGCAGACTTTGTGCAATAGCTTCCAATAGTTTTGACTTCACCTTTGAAATTTGCTGTTCACTGGTGAATAGATCGATTGTGTCGCAACAACTCCAGTCCAGGCTAGCGTAGCAAACTGTTTCTGACATGTATGTGGACTTGCACCTGAAGCCAATGAAGCGGAGGAGCGGCAGTAGAACCGTTCGTGTATTGTGAACTCATGAAAATGTGCATTCAATCTATAAGGAAGTTAAAACGGAAGTCTAAACCTGAAGCATCCCTCCTTCACTTTAAAACATAGAATTAATCACTTGTGTTGTTTTGAGTCAATTCTGAAGACCCAAATGTTGAATTTGTCTTCATTCAGGGATCAAGACTGTGGAGCTCATGGATCCTATTTCACGTGCCCAACTTGCATCCACAGTTGATGATCAGCTTCCGCCCTTGCTCTCGATGGTCATTGACGGCCTCCTGCCATTGCAGCAGTCCAAGTATGTGCACGAGGCCGAAAAACGCTTGCAGCAGTATGCTGAGCACTATCCGAATGCCACTTCCTTATACTCCTTTTGTCGTGCAGGCCTTTCTACAGCAAGCTACGTGCACAGTGGAGTAATCAGCCTTGATCGTCTTGTAGCGATTTCCATTAATTATGGACTATTGTACGTGGTGGATGATCTCTTTTTTGACAATCCAGATGAGTTTGTTCAGGATCAGTACGGCATTAGCCACATTGCAAGTGGAAACCCCCAAAAAATTCAAGAATATTTGGACCACTTGAGTGCGGTTTTTAGTCAACAAGTAGAGTCAAGTAATCCTGCTCCTTTGATTGAGACCTTGATGCGGGAGTTAGGACGGGACACATTGGAGTTGTCCAACCCTAAATGGTTTAGGACATATATCGCATGTGTCGTGAAAAGCCTCCGCACAAGTGTTGATAGCCTTGCAAATATTGTCCAAGGCCATAATTCATGCTTTCGGGACTTGGAGTCTTATACTATTATGCGTGCCGAAAATTGTGGTGGGAAATATGTTCAGTTGATGATAGAGTTTGCCAACAATACCTACATTCCAAGTACATTGAGGGCAACTCCATACTTTGGAAACGTGACCATGGCCGCTTCCGTGCAGCTTGGATTTGCAAACGATGTCTACTCATACCACATGGAGAGCTCGCTAGAACAAAACCCTCGCAATTTGATTACTGTGCTCATGGAATGTGAAGAGAAGCCTTTTGTCCAGACGGTGCATATGGCAATAAGCTTGGTGAACACATACACTCGTGCACTCATGGACTTGGAGGCTGAAGCTTGGAATTTAACTTTGCGAAATCACTTGCAAGATATCAAAGCACTCATTGTTGGAGGTGTTTACTTTGGTTGTATGGAGAAGAGATATCGGCATCCTAATTCAGTTTTTCCAGAACTGAGAGACATGACTAGTAGCTGGAAAATCCTTCCTCGTGCCAAAGGTTGAGGGCTCTAATATTTTTCCTTGTCATATTGTTGGTGGGACAATTTCGTCTACGGATGTATGATTTCATTACCTTAAATTCCTAGAAGGAATAGGCGACTATCTTTAAAATATAGAGTATTTGCTATCATTGATTGGAGATATGATGTATGGTATCAGTAGCAAGAGTGATGGCTCTGCTTGGCATGTAGATGGTGGCAATCTTTTTTGCGTTGGAATAAAATTGTTCCTTTTGGGACAAAAGAAATAAAAGAAGAAAGAAAGGAAGATAGATGGTATTTTATTCTTTGTTCATGTGTGTGGAGTATTTGAAAGTGGAATTTGCACATAATTTTGTTTTATGTCTTATGTCCATTGAGACCCTTTTTTTCATAGAGATTTGGGAGAATCAGATTTATACAGACTGATGAGAAAGTTCAAAAGATCAAAATATATAGAATGATGTATGTTTATATACATGAACTCGTCATAAAGTTTTGTAACTGAGTGTGCACTTCAAGGATTTTTTTGCCCATGTTTATAACTAATCATGCCGCAATCACTTGTATATATTCTTGAATCAAAATAGAGAGCATTTGTAGTACAATATAGAATTTATTACAATATTGAGTCTATTCAACCAATTAGTATATGCAACGAAATAAACTACTAGAGTTTTTCTTTTGTACTATAGCAATGCACCATGCAGTAAATGGAGGATGGTCCCTCCAAATTTTATCCACAGTCACTATGCCACAATAGTGAAGTTTGGCACCAAGGTGCAAGAAAATAAAACACCTTGAAACCCACTCAACTGTTTTGTTGAAACCAACAAATATATTTCTGATGAGAATGTATTAATTTTTTTTCTTTGGCCACCTCATTCATTAATAAAAACTATACATTTTTCTTGAATACTTCCAACTTTTTGGAGTTGAAGATTTAGCAAGCATGATGATCAAAAGCCTTCCAATAGGCCAAGAAGTCCTATGCTCCCAAGTATCTACATTTTGGCTTTGCAAATGAATCCTCTATTATGACAATGAAGGAACAGGGCCTAACTGAAGCTTACTCAATAGCCTGAAAGTTCTTTAGTAGAAACATACCGGTATTGGATAGAAGTGGAAGTGTTCACATGTGAAGTCGAGGCCCTGATCAAGTGTGAGACAAGATCAAGGCTCGTAAACTGAAGAAGCTGCTGCAAAAAGTGCTGGGTCAAAAGGACTTGACCAAACAATGAGCAAGATCCAACTTATGGATACCCCAAGATTGCTCTCTAATTTGATTCAAGAATATATACAAATGATTGCGGCATGATTAGTTATAAACATGGGCGGAAAAATCCCTGAATCGCACACTATGCTACAAAACTTCATGACCACTTCATCAACTCGGGACAGTAACTTCCCTTTCTAGTTGTTCAATCAAACTTGTCATTATAACCTTGTAATTGGGCATGTAATGGTCATGCACCATAGTCCTAGACAACCTGACTTTGCCATATAGAGCCCGGTCGGTTAAGAATAGACCGACGCTGGGCTGTAGCTGTTGCTGTTGCTGTTGCTGTTGTTGCTCTTCACTTTCATCATCTCCTTTGGGTAGAAGGGGACTCACGAGGTGCATAAGCTTTCCTGGAGGGTAAAAATGCCGTAAGTCTTGCTCTGGCTCCTGCTCTGACACAATACGATCCTGCACATACAATTTCAGATAAGCTAAGACAAGCCTCCAAAAAGAGGACACAGGTTGGTAGGAACATTCGATGAAATTCAAGCTTATAGTTTAAGTGCTTGTTGAAGCCAGCACGCATTTTTAACTCCTAAGTGTTGTGCAGGAGATATGTGTCCCATCCATCATTTTCAAACAGTAGGATGCTCCTTAAAAGATATATTGGGTATTGTTAGACTCAGGAGTCAGTTGACATTATAGTAGTGCGAATTTGCAACACCCATACATGCTCACGAGAATTCAGGAAAATCTAAACCCACAGAATGTCCGTATTTTTCTATTACTGTTCATAAAATTACTTTATAAAAAACCTTGGAGATTTGAGCACATTAAGTAATAGATTTTGAAGACTGATTACACCATGTTGAGAGTCTTATAATTTAACATACTTCAAGTATTAAGAGAAAATATATAATTGGTGCATTCTTGGAGTTAAATGCTTTTTAAATGATTTGAAAACAATCTATGAAGATATTTATGTACGAACAATTTCATTTCACCATGCTTAACATCTTGTATGATCTTCAAAAAGTTGTAAATGTTATATATCATGACACATCTATGTTTTCTCCACGATCTGGTAGGCATTTCGAGGCTCATACCCTGTACTCATGCTTCCACAAATGATAAGAATCCTAAACCATCTCAAGAAATTAAAAGGTCATAAGGAGATAACCTGGCTCAATGCAGAGGCCGTGTTTTGAACCACACTCTCCTCCTCTTCAGTGATCTCACGAGCTGCTGCAGCCTCTTCCTCTGAAGCAGACTGAACTTGCCCCTCCTCCTGCTGCCGCTGTAGCTCCTGAGCCAGCTGATGCCACAGAAGGTCCTCACCAATATCCTCCACGCCACTTGAAGCTATATGGTCACTTCTACCATCAACATCATCTCCAAGCCCAAACTCCTGATACTGATCGTGGTCCTGATCATTGTCTGAGAGATTGTCCTTGAATGCGTCATTTCCGTCACGACGAATATGCCTGTATGAATCCCAATACTCACCTGAGGAGTAGAACTTCAAAAGTAAGAAATCTTGGACCCACATCCGACAAGGAAAAATAAAAGCTGGGCATAAGAAGCAAAGATCTAGATGCTACAGACAATGTTTCTTCTATTGCAAAAGTGACTATTTGTCTTGAACAAAAACATCAGTAGAAAGCTTATACATCATAACGACCAATGCCAGGGGAGTAATAAAAACTTTCAAAGAAATCTTAGAGCCATGTTTACCTGCCGACTGCTGACCTTCACCACCTTCAGCAGTAATATCATCCGCGTCACTATTACTGCATTCATCTGCAACAACTCCGCAGCTATCGGCTTTCTCTTTGTCGCTCGAAGCGGATGATTCCTCGACACCGTTGTTGCTTAGGGTACTGGTCATATTTCGACGACGAGGGCCCATACATGACCAAGCTGCAAGAGAGGGCCTACGGACCACAGCTTGTGCTACATTCTGAGCCTGCTTCATTACAACCTGCGTTCACATCCCATTTGAACGATGCGTGTTTAAAATTTACCATTGGCGTCCAAGGTTAGACTCGACCGTTGATACAGGTTAGTGCATACTCCGACACTAAGTATTAATATTTTTAGACATAGAAACACAACATATGTTCAATAAAGATTGTTAGCATTCGTAGTAGAACTCGTCAGTGCCTTCACAGTTCAGTGTCTAAAAATTCATGATACTCCGCAGAATTCATGACCGGTATCTCTTAGACTCAAATCCCTTACGATGCCAACAACGCCACTTTCCCAAGGGGTGTTCCCATAAAATTTAATAAAGAAGTTAACGTATGTGACTCGTAAGTACCTGGGTGCCACTGGAGACAGGTCGCCAAATCATACCAGCACCAGCTACTCCAGTTTGAGCAGCACGAGTAACCATGAGGGTTGAGTAAGGTAATGTCGCTCGGGAAAGATTGGCCAAAGACTGTAACCGACTGCCCAACGCAGTGACAGACCGATATACCGTTCTCAGTATCCGTGTTCTCTCTATCTGCTCACGGAAATCATTCACCCAAGCAGAAGCGGTCACCTGCATTCACGCATATATATAATTAGACAATGCAAAACTGAGGCACATCATAGCAATCAGATTGCATCATCAAAATAACCATAAGAGGAGACATGCATACCTCAGTTCGAAGATCGTCAAGGGATGCAGCACAGAAGCTCGGCACAAGATCTGAGCCGTTAATGACTGTGTTCACAAAAGAGACCCCTGACTCGGCCAATTCCCATGTCATGCATGCCGCTGTATTCAGAAAGAAACTCAATTTAATATCAGTTTGTTGCCAGACTGAACTTTCAATACTCGCACTTTTTACACTACTATTTGGGCTATCTCCTCAAAAAAAATAAACTAACAGTCACTGCGTGCAACATGGACAGTGGGAAGTCCATACCAGGTGCAAAACAGATGCAGTTTGTTGAAGAAAAAGTTGGGCCCTCCCTGAGAATGTACGTAAGTAAAGCCGCTGTACCACCTCCGAGAGAATGTCCAACAACCTGCGAAGTGAGAAAACGTGTATAAATACAACATACGTAATAAAGTTGGAGAGGCACGCATTCAACGTTGAAAAACTGCAAGACCTCAATCGACGGTCCACAGCATACAGGTACGAATCTGCACAGATTACCAGGAAACCAAGAATGAAGAAATGGGTAAAAGACCTTAATCTGATAAGTAGGGTAGTCACTGAGGGCCTTCGTAAGAATGCTCGTAGAGAGTTTGGCTATCCACCGTGCAGCTGCTACCATTCCACAATGAGCATAGCCCAACACCAAATTACTAATACCAACGTCACCCAGGACAGTGTGATGGAAAGGCACCACCGAACCCGTAGCAGCCGTCAAAGTGTCCTTCATGCTGTGTGTTCCTCGAATCAATAGCAATATGGATTGCGATTGATGGTCCACTAACACCGTAAATGCTGGTTTCAGTAACTGCATAACAGCGGTTTCACGTAATGAGAAATGAAGCAATACCAACCATCATGATTCCAAATAACTGATGCTTCCCAACAATAAACAAACAATCAGAACAATCGAGATTACCCCAGCCCTGCCTTCTTCAAGTAGAACTTGCTCTCTTGTAAACTCTGTGACCTCCAGAAACTGGGGGAACGTCTTCTTTGAAAAGTGAATGCATATGGTCAGGAGTCTCAACAACTCCTTCATATCCACCAATACATCAGCGCCATGCAGCTGCTTACTCTCATCCGCACCGAAAACACTTGCAACATTCAATTGCCCCTGTGCGCACGCCACCAACCGTAAGTTCACAACAGACCTCACAACCTCGCAATCCAGTAATAACTCTCATCTTGATTCAAAAGAAAGACGTGAAAAAACACAAGAATACAAATAAGAAAGCTTCAATTTATAGTCATCCTCTAAGTAATGGTGTGTCGCCTCTCATTTTGGCCCATTCTGCATACATGCCGATTCATTTCCTACATTGTATTCAAAATCCTGTCCAACTTTGCGCTTCCTTGCAATCAAACAAATCATAGTTGCCTGCAATCCATTAACACTGAGTAATTTCCTATCGGTTGTCTTTAGTCCAAAATCACTTGGAGGATTACTTCAATTCCATTGGTTGCATGCAAGGCGGGGGTCAAAACAGGTGTGAAACACCATTACTTAAAAGATAACTCTACGATCTGCAAGGACCCCAAAATTGAAGCCAGTATTCCGTATCTGAATACACAAGCGATGTTTGTGCAGCGATTCCTATAATAGTGAGGGAAGATGGAACAAATACCTGTCGTCTCAAGAGATAGTTAATTCCAAAAGCCAGATCACCAATGGGCCACTTCCCAAGAGTTTCAGAATAAGTAAACCGCAAAGTCTCCGAGATTGTGGCGAGAGCTTCAAACCAAGTTGACGGTGGTCTGGATGCGTTCACATTCAACCGTCTGTGGCTTCCACTCAGCAAAGACTCAGATTCTCCACTCCCAATTTGCTCTTGAGCTGGTCCACGCCCACCCCAGGGATTACCCCAACCAGAGTAGTATAAGACTACCGCTGCCCCTGCAGCTCCTGCCATTGCCGCCGTCGCCATGGCAATGCTTTGGTTATTCACCAAAACAGCTACTACTGATATAAACAAACCTGATACTAAGCATTACTATGCCTCTCCTGGAAAATAGCCAAAACAAAATAGCAGTAAGTTCTCTAAGAGCGTCACAGATATTCTAATAGCTTCAATTATAGTTGGCTCATCGACTCTCTATTTTAGAGTCGCCAATCTAATGCACAAAGCACCAGCTGGTCGCACTGTTCATAACATATGCGAATCTCATAACATTGCCAAGAAACAAAACCTAACCACCATTGACTCTTTTCAAACCCCTGTAACGGGACACGATCCTCCAATAGAAACACACCAGCACCAATCCCGATCTCCAACGCCATGATCAAATTTCCAAACCAAAAGTTTTACACACGCGACATCAAAACAAAAGGCTGCCACTCAATTCCTCGACCGTTCACTCACCACCCGTAAACCTTGACCCTTGCCACCCATCACACTCAAAAGTTGAGCTTCAATTCGCTTCAAATTATCGTTGCCTCATCGACTCTCCACATCAGAGTTCGGAATCTCAAGCGAATATTACGACCTCATCGCACCACACACAAGCACATGCGAATCGGATTGCATCGCCAAGAAGTAAACCCTAACCAACAACGACTACCCCCAAACCCTAGATTACCGAACCAAAATCCTCCCAAACAGAACCAGTAAACAACCTCCAAATTCACGATCAAATTCTCACATCCAAGATCCACTCAAAAACCCTGAAATCAACACAACACGATACCAATCACAACAAAAAGATGCCAATTTTACACTTCCCATCGCCGCAAACACAAACAAAACTACCAAAACTAAAAATCAATCAAACAATCAAACAATCACCCACCTCGAAATCTGTGCTACTCTCCATAACCACAAAACCCCCACTTGCCCCTCGCACTCGTACTTCCCCATCCCCATCACACCGACCCGATCCCCACCCGAATCACACAATCCACAACTCACAACCGAAACTCCCCCCAAAAAACAAAAAAAACAAAAAACATCATCGTCATCATCGTGTGGAATTGACGGACCAGCAAAATTAGGGTTCCACGATTCGTGTGTTTGCTTGCTTCAAATTTTCAAAGCAAGCTGTTGCAAAATGGCGACGAGGAACGGGAAGCGGCGTTTTCGCTTGGCGTCGTCCGCTTTCGTGGTTTCGCTTGCGCTGTCCTCCACCATCGCTGCTGCTGCGAGAGGGAATTGGGCGCTAATTGCGAAGGAATTTGAGGGTTGAGAAGACACAGATTGTGCGGGAAAAGATTCTCAAAGGGTGGACTGATTGTTGACAGAGACAAGGCTGAGTGAGCGAGCGGGGACAGGCGTCGGTTTCGAGGGGTTACTTTTTACTTTTACTTTTTTCTTTTTGGTGAAGGAGTGCTTTTTGGGTGGTGCGTCAGGCTTTTTGGGGATTGATTTAGGGGCATGACTCATGAGTGAAGGCCGCCGGGCTATTGGGCCTAGAAAGGTATTTTCTAACTATTTGGCTTGTATGTAATTAGAACTTGAAATTACTATTGATCAAAGTGCATTCCAAAAAGTATTTTGAAAAGATATAAAAAAAAATCAAATATAGACATTGGACAATCACTTCAAAAGCAAGTTAAAAGTCAAAAATTGTAGAACATGTGGCAAATCATGCTTATAGCGTAATATAACATGCAATTGAACAAATTTTGCTTTAGTAAACATGATCTAAGAAGAAGAAGATTAATTTTGAAAATATATATAGAAAATTAAAGGTTCTTCAACATCTCTTCGTATCTTGTAATAAGGGTCAGTAGGAAATACTTCTAAAAATACATCACTCTAAAACATGTCCAAAATTATGTATTTTAAAGAATTTAGAGTCTAATATGTAACCATCAAATGTTCCACCTAAAATAATCAGATTGTTTTTGGAAGTTTATGATAAATAACTAGAAACCTTCTAATGTGTCTACCATATATTGTAGTCAAGGTTGGCAAAGATATTTCTAAAAATACATACATCACCATCAAGTTCTATGTCCAATGTTCACAATATAGACTTCAAAGCACTTATGGTTTAATCCTTAACCCCTAAATGTCCAAGGCACCATATTTTAGTGTCAATTAAAATTTGAAGTTAAAAATCTTACCAAAACATTATTTATGGTATTTTTTTTAAGATTAGTATCCTATAAAGTCTATTTTAAACATCAAAAATCAAATTTTGAATTTTTTTTTAATGATTTTTCTATTGAAGATTCTGTAGAAAGGTGTCCATTACAAATATTAATTTTTTTAGTGTTAAAAGCTCTAGGGGATGAACCTTAAATACATCGGATCTTGGGGGGAAATCACATTAGAAATTCATTTAAAAAAATTGTAGAGTTGGTTTTTGAGAAATCGTAAATTGATTATGGTTATTCATGTTATATCCTTTAATGTTATATTTTTTTATGACTTCAATTTTAGATTTAAACAAGTAGAAGAGAATTGAAAGATTTCAAATTTATTTTACATTTTTAACACCCTCTAGATCAAAACATTATAATCTTTCAATCATTATGTGATATTGTTGTGTTTTCTTATGTAATCCATAACATGTCTAGTTTGAAATTGTACAATTACAAGTTTTAAAAACTGATAAAACTTATCAAAACTTGGACTTTTTATTTAGTTTTGGCCAAACTCCAAGAAGCTCAAAAAGGCCTCAATGGGAATTTAAAGGTTAACACCTAAATACTTGATCTAAAGACAATTAGATTACTATAAAAATTTATGCTAAGTAATTGAAACTCCTTCAACATATTTATGTCGTTGATTTATACAAAGCATTATTTATTTTTTCCATTGATATATTAAATAATATTTCTTGAAGTTTCTTCAATGCAAATGAACTTGATGAAATGCTATTTTTACAACTTTCATCATTTGTTGGGTAGTTTTTTGAGTGCTTTGGGATTAATTCCTATACAATCAAGGCACATTTTGAGCAAAAATTGTCAAAATTTTTTATTTTTAGAATAATAATAAAAACTTTTAAAACAAACTTTCAAGATAATTCAAGCAAACAAGTTTGCACTAGACTAATGTGGGAATGTGTAGTAAAAATTTCAAAAACTTTGACCTTATAAATTGAAAGATTATAGTTTGAATTTAATAAAAAAACATTTTTTGTTAAACCTTGCCCGACAAGCACAAGAGATTTTAACTCCTCCTAGAGTGAGATTTTTACATTGCACATGGTTATTTTTTTGACGGTTGCATCCTACTCCAAGAGGATACATGTTCACACATTGTGTCAAATTTTTGTGAACATTCGACTAAAATTGACTCTGTGTGCAACTACTCAAGATTTTTTGCCTACATTGAATGGTTACTTGGTCTTTGGGGGATTAAAAGTCTTTTCAAGATAGTATGTATATACAATCCATAAAGTCCCATAAATTTTCCATTCAACCTATTCAAGTTGCTTAACCCGTAAAAGACCGTTCTGCCTTCGGGGGACAAATGGGATTTTTGGCAGGTACCTACGGGCTGAAATTTTGTTGTGATTTTTTTTTTAAATATTTTGAAGATAGAAGAACTGATAAGCTTTGTGGGAGTATAATTTTTTTTTAACAATGGGTGCCCGAGAACAAAAATTATGACCAAACAAGCTCAAAACAGGGGACGGGGGGTAGCAAAAAAATTTTACAAAAATTTGAATTTGAATTTTTTTTTCTCATAGACTATATTTTTGTCTATCTGGGAAGCTTTGATTCATTTCATTTGGATTTGTTATGAGGGAATCATTCTTGTTTTTTGGGAAGTAATGCATGGTAATGATGCAATAAATTGTAATTAACGTGTGAACCCATGAAACAACGATAACCACATGATAATTGTTGACAAACCGTAGGGTCTAAACTTTGTGATGAAGAGGGGCCACTAATGTAGAACTACTTATAGACAACTTTACAACCAATAAGTGAGTTGACTACAACAAAATGACTTGACTCCATTTTAAAGCAAATGATCTCAAATAAAACCGGGTAGTTATTTTCATTGACAACAAATTAGTTGCACATTAATACACACTTCATCAATTTATTTGAGGTTCTCTATGTCTTTCCATTAATTAATTACTTTTTTTTAAATCATTTTTTCTCTTTTGCTACCTCTTTAGTAGGTGCATCCAACTAGGTGTTTAAACCTAAATATTTTTGAATGGGCACAATGCATTCAATTTAGAACCATAATCTAGGAAACTTAGGAGTTCTTTCTTATTACGTAAAAATATTGCAATACCCATGACATTGGTAGATTTATGTTCTAAAGTTAATACTAAAATTTAAAGTCATAGGAGGGGTCTGCTTGTTGAAAAGTCATGGCGTGTTATGTTCTCATATATAGGAATTAATAGCAATTTTTTTATTTGTATTAATACAATACCAAATTCCAAAACTGTGATGTTATAGTAAAGTAAGAGGTCCATAAAGCACTAAGAGCATCCCCACCCGTCCTATAACTTGGATGAACTGTTAAGAGGCGCCTCCAAAACAACCCCACCTGTCCTATAAAACGGATGGCCTCTTAGGAGGAGTAAGCCGAAAACGCTCCGCAATTGGCAAAACAACCTCAATTTGCAGGCCACCTTGCGGCCGGCAAAACAGAAAGCGACACCCTACGCAAAGGTTGGCGGAGGTTCAGATGTGAGTCGTCAGGCTGGGGGTATGGCCTCTTAAGAGGCCATGGGTGGCGCAAGCTTGGTCCCTGACTGCCAAACCCGACCAAGCCCCCATCAATCTCTGATCGAGGCTGCCTGCATTTTACAGGACGGGTGGCCTTGCTCTAAGGCTCCAAAAGCATCCACCTCTTGAAATGTACACAAATTTTCTCATTATTTCAACAATGTACAAATAGTGTACATTTCACAAGGTGGACACTTTTAGTGACAATTGGGTTTCAACTTCAAAAATTCATAACTTACTCCACAAAGCTCTAAGAGATATGAAACCATATAGGTTAGATGCCAATTCCATTTGCCTTTCAAGGAAAATTTACTAAAAAATACTTCAAGAAGTCTAACCTCCCCAAATTATCTCTAGCTTTTAAATGGGCGCTTTATAGACATCCTACCTTACACAACGCTTTGCAAGCAAACTAGGACTACAATGTAGGTCATATAGAATTAAATTAACCCTTAAAGGACGGGCTAGTGATCATGGAAATCATCCCTTTTGGTCCCGTGTGAATCATTGGCTTAAAAAAATGCAAAAGCATCCATTGCAAGCCAAACTACTGCACAAGTCCTCCCCTTTTCACACAAAATTCCGAGGATGAATAGTTGCATTTCTGTCCTACATAGAAGGATTCTCTTCCATTCATCGGACAAAAAACGGCTGCAGCTTCCTGTAAGGGTTAAGTTTCCAGACGGGGCCTCTGGAAACGTGCAATTGTCATGAATTTCTGCCAATATAACTAAAGTGACATAAATTACATAAAAGAATACATAAAAAATAAAACTATCTGAGCAGCAGATTGGTATTACAGAGAAAAAGTCAAACCATGAATGGAGCAAGCTGGGAGATGATTATCTGACAGGACACAAAAGTCCTCTTGCAATGATAAGCCCTAAAGCCCTTGAGCCACAAGCTGCTCAACTTTGTCCATTTCAAAGAAAAAAACAATTCAAGGCCAGTTACAATGAGTTTACAAACTCACGGCAGATCGGTGGGCCAAGGAACCATGCAAAGGTCAACACCCTTGCCATCATGTCCCATCTGATTGAATTTTTTCTCTAAGCTTAGCATTTTCTCTAGCATTTGCATCGCAAGTAAAACTGTACAAATAAGCACCGACACCAAACACCCCCTACCAGAATCGAAGGTCAACACAACTGTCTAAACAAGATCGTCCTGCTAAACTCGTGACATGCCAAGCTTCCTTTCAAAAAGCCGCCGCAGCAACACAACCTGGAGCACACTGCATCCCACTAGGGCACAGGCCTCCAGCACCGCCTTGTACATAAATCGCTTGCTCATCGATTTATTAACTGCATCACAACAAATTAGAAAACGTCGGTCATAATACAAATAATTTGTTTATTGTTCCTTCAATGCTGATCTACAACCTCCCACTTCGAATGATTGCAAAAGAAATTAGTATACATAATCATAAAAATTTGATCTCAACAGATTGTCTCTGTACCTTAAGATCTCTCCACAGCTCAAAACATCTCCCAATATTTACACTTACATATGTTAAAATGCTTAAAGAGGCGCAAATACTGTCGTCTACTTTAGAGGCTGGAGCAAGTGTCACTAAAATTTAGAAGCATTGGATTATTTGTATTCGGTTTCCAAATATGGGGGTACTATATGATTCGACCAAATTTTTATTAATTCGAACTAGTGTAACCAATACTATAAGAATGAAGAGTGCAGTTTCCATGTCAGATGAGGAACTGGTTATGAACAAAATTTATGAATGCAGGTTGAATGCATACCAAGCTCTTGGCGGTCAGTCTGTGCAAGGAGCCAGTGTTGCTCAAACTGGATGGAGTACATAGATTCCTCAAGCCTCTCGATTTGCATCATCAACGGCTCAATATGCTCTGCAATTCAACCATCCTATTTCAGTGAAATACCAACTCTGAAAATCAAAATTTCAACAATTGCGTGAATTTGCACTTCCACCCCATTCCTGCATCAATGAATGGGAGACATGACCTCCTTAGAATCCTCCAGTGAGCACTTTCAACAAACTGGATAAAATCCAATTCCAACAAGCATTTAGCAAGCATTGGAAATGAAGAAGTTTGCATGGAGAATGCTACAGAGCTTGCCATCTAATCCTCCATTTTTTGTGCCTACCTGAATTGCTTGCTAATGTGAGCAAGGAAGAGACGACCTAAACAAGACTACTCACCATCTTTGATGTGTTCCTCGTCAGGGCTAACAATGTGGTAGCCAACATGCACATCAAAATCAACAGTCTCATGGATTTGATTCCGATTGAAGAAGCAGAACTTGTACAGCCCTTTGCGAGCCGCGATGAAGTCAAATTTGTCCTCCACTTTGGCTTTAGAAGTGTGCACCTGGTGGCCTGCAGGCCCCTCCACCTGCATTCAAGACCCTGGTCAATCACAACTCATAAACCTCCAGGAGCCCATTTCTGCAGAGAGGCAACCAAGAAGAACATGACTCCCTCATATAATCTTATCCTCCTTCTTCAGGCCTTTGATTGAACAGGATCTAACCATTTAGGTTCTGTCCAGCAACGAGAAAATCCAACGTGGTTAAGAAAATAATATCTCTTATTGTGGATCTGTATATTCTTTCTCATAAATAGGCTCTACTTTCACAGTACCTACTAGAATTCATGCCCAACTACTCAGGAGCTCCTCTAGCAACCATAAAGTTTGAAACACCACAATTTCAGTGCACATTCTTCTAGCTACCAAAACCAAACACGCTTAATAAGTACTCCGGAGTATTAAGTAGGTGACACAAGCTTCTGCCACAACTTTAGTGTCTTTCTTCTAGGTACAAAAACAAACCTGCTTATTACTAAGCAAGTAACCCCTGCTATTTGCAACAATTCCCATTTCAGCGTACATATTTCAATCTACCCAAACCAAAACATGCTTACCAAGCAGGTAAGCATGTTTTGCCACCAGCTTTAGCCACAATTTCAGTGTATTTCTTCTAGCTACACCCCACCCCATTCTAACTAAGTCAGTAACACCTGCTTTCACCACAATTTCAATTTCAGCGTACATTCTTCTAGCTACCAAAACCAAACATACTTACTAAGTAGGTAACAGATGCTAATCTGGTCACAACCTCAGTGCATTTCTTCTAGCTACCAAATATAAACCAGCTTACTAAGTCAAGAAAACGGATGTTTGCTACAATTTTAATTTCAGCGTACAGTTTTCTAGCTACAGTTTTAAAGTCGGAGTATACTCTTCTAGCTACCAAAACCGAACATCCTTACGAAGTAGGTAACAAATACTTTTGCCACCATTTCAGTTTATTCCTTCTATCTACCAAATCTAAGCTTGCTTACTAAGTCAGTGACCCCTGCATTTCGCCACATTTTTTTATTTTCAGCGTCCATTCATCTAGCTACCAAAAAAACAAAAACTCAACAACAGAGACCCATTCCCAGGGGAAAACAGGAAAGCCATAAGCATCATGCACATTCATTTAAAAAGGCGTGTTTGAGACGCACAATGAGGTCCAGTCCAATGGCGGTGTGGTCGAAGCTCCACGAACTCTCCGACTTGATGACGACGTACGAGACGCGCACTTGATCCCCATCGTAAGGCACTTCGTGTTGCCAGCATTCCTTCTTGTCGATCACGAATCGAATCCCCTCCGCTGCCTTCGCTCCTTGCAAAACCAGCCACACGGCCAGCACTAGAATCCCCTGCTGCCACCGTCCCTTGTTGTTGCTTCCCAGCTGCTGCTCCATCCTAGCTCCCAGCCTCGATCACAAGCACCCAACTCGCAACTCGCAACCCTAAATTTCTCACTGGGAATTCAGCTTCAAGTGCTTACCCCAAAACCTAACTTAATAAGAAGGCCAAAGTGGTGAGGCTGTTGGGATTGTTACGTACGAAGTTGTGGACAAGTGCATTGCGGGACTAGAATGTGGGGTGGTGGAGCTTCGGAGCTCTGCTGATCTGCGCAAACTTTACTCGGAGTTAGTGAAAGAAAAAACCGAATACGGATTTGGATGGGACGGATTGCTCTTGTCAACTTGGCAGGGACAACTGTTCTGGCTGCTTGTAAGGTAAGCTCATCTGGCTGCGGAAGGTAGTCAATGCATATTGTTTTATTTTCAAAATTTATAGAAAAAGATTGGTGATAGCATTAGTAGATCTAACCGTACGGATAGAATTTAAAAATCAAAATCTACAGCTCTCATTTGTATACCAATTCCAAAATATTCTTCCAAATTGTAGTTTGTAATGGTTTTTCTCAAATCGTCAATTTTGGAGATGAATCCAGACGTTTAGGGGTTAAGTAAGCTTAGTAAGTAGTAAGTTCTGTGTTAGAAATAAGTTAGTATATTTAAATGTGAAGTGGTTGGTTTGAAATGAATTTGGGAGAGGTTCAGTTGGTCAGTTGGTCTTGGGAACTGCGTCCGGGGGCTTGGAGAGTTGGAGTATGGGGGTGCGGACGTGGCGGACGGTGGTTGGTGAAGCTACGTGTTGTCCAGGTTTCTGACCACTTAGAAGAATGGCAGTTGACTAGTACTCCCAAGTTCGCATTGACAATTGGCGTAAGAGAGAGGGACCTTATTAAGGTAGAAGCACCAGTAGTCGATCATTTAGGGAATTTTGGAGCAGATCCTGCACAGTAAGAGGTGGTGGAAAGTTTTTCCATGTAGGAAGATAGGAAATATGGGCATTGCAAAAAATTTAGAATTTTTTTCCCGAAATTGAATTTACAGTGAATTTTGGGAGCCCAAAAGTGCATTTCACCAATAGTCAATGTCTAGAGTCTTCCAATTCCGATCAATCAAAAACTACTTCCCACTTACTACTTCCTACTTCCTCACTCACTACTTTGGGACATGTGTCATAATCTTATTAGTCCCAAGTTTGAAAAAGATTAAAAAAAAAACATTTGAGCTTTGGTTGGAAATACTGCCCCCTACAGGTTGGGTACTGGGCGTGGTTGACAACTGGTGCTTCTACCTTATTCCGACCCCTTGACCTTGGGGCCAGAGAAACAATTACTTACGAGTTTGGATATTTTTTGAGTTTTGCTAGCTATTTTCTTTTAATTTCCATAATGAACTGCTTTTTCAAGTACCAAGTTCAGTTATTTTCTCTACACAAAATAATGAAAATAGGTTGATCCATACTAATTTCTCGACATTAGACACTACATAAATATTCTTTGTTAATGTACTGAAATGCACTATTTTTTAATTAGGTTTTGTTGTAATTGGGACTCATGAATCTCTGTGTATACAAATGGAAATATTTATAGAGGTATTTGTTGACTTCGATGGCTTATAATGTAACTTTCTTGGGGTAAAGCAACCTAATTGTTAAGGCAACCTAATTTTACTATTTTTTGTAGATAGAAATTTTATAAAAAATTTCACTAGTTATTTTTTGATGTTTTCAAAGTGCAATCAATTTTTTTTCTAATTTCACTAGCTAACTTTGAACTAGCCACTGTTTTTTCCCAAACACTACATGGAAATGCATTAAATAGGCTTAGTAGGTTATCTTTCTTAGATCAACCCCACTTCGGCCATTTCCTAGCCACAACAATAATGTGACAGGGGTGGATAATAGTATGGTGTTCAAAACCATGCCTCAATGCTCCCAGGATTGGCTCCAAAATCATCCCAACCTTCATATTTGACCTCCCACACACGAAAAGTTGGTGGTCTATGATGTGTTTGGAACAATGCTTGAAAAGACAAAATTCTTGACCACTTGTCATAAAACCAAAATCTAGAAAATCAACAATCAACCAATCATCACTCAATATGGGAACAACTAAATTGCACTTTGGGGGACACTTTTAAAAAAAGTGTACTTGTCAAAAAATTAATGGGTCCATGGACACTTAATAACGTTGTTTTACTTTCCTCAAATGTAGGACTTCCCTTCAACATTAATTGGGCAAGAACAGGTAAGTTATACTGTATCCCTAGAGGCAGACCCAAAGACAATAAACCATCTTAAACTTAAGACTCAGCCTGGCTCACCCAGGGATCCATGGAGGGGCATCAATGATCTGGTGAACAATGTATTGAATACATTCAAGTCTCTACAAGATCACCTTCTCTATCTCTAATATCACATACTATGCTCTCTCATACTAAGCTGCAAACATGATAATACGGAAAAGTGTGAAAAGTCAAGGTATGTGTATTTGGTGGCAAATTTTGTGTCATGGAGTAATTCAAATGGTTACGGTTCTGTGCATGAGAAATAATGTGGACAATTTGGAAGTAAATCCCAGAAATCCTAGACCATGAATATCACATCACAATTTGAGAAAGAATTTTGTACAGAACCTAAGAAATCATTTACAAAAACTTGGGTAATCGCCCTTAACCAGACTTAAGGCTGAATAAGTTTGTAGAGCTCCGTTAAATCATGTGATTCCTCTCCTTCGTACAAACCGAGTAATAACTTGAAGATATGCATCGGTCTCTGGCAAGACAGCTGACGCTTTCTGGAGAAAGCCACTGCAAAGAATTTTCAGATCCCCATCAACCTGTAACACGTCAAGAACAAAGTAAGTAGAAAAGAACATAGAAACACAACCCTTGGCTACTGCGAACAATTTTAAGGTATTCGGACGCTACTATCTTCTCTAACTTATTTAGATTATACTACAAAACTAATGATTGTTAGGAATATGGACGGGTATATTCCAAAAATACCTCGAAGGCTGTGACAAGCGCATTGCAAGCATCAAGGTATTGATATCCCTTTTGTGCCTGCATCAAGAAAATGCAGACACCACCTTAGCATTAACATGTTTGTCACCATGATGCATCCAGACATAAAACAGAATTTCCAAGAAAATGTTTACAAATAAAGTTTGATGATCATGACCATAAAGAAAAACTACTTGGCCTATGTCATTGCCACAATTACGGTGGGCCCAAACTATGCTCAAATGCCAATTTGGGCTGATTTTCCCATTTCTATAATTTGCAATGCAAAAATACTTTGAATTCCATGCCTCCCGCCCCATAGGTCCAAATCTTGTGAAACCGCCAAAGTGCTCTCAACGATATTAAGAGCACCCGTCGGTCCAATGGTCATGGAGATCTAGGGCATTACAATAGAACTTTTGGTTACACGAATAGATGACTACGAACTGTACCTTATCGTCGTCTTGATCAAGACACGTAACCAACATGTCCACTACAATGGCAATGATCTCCGCCAATTCTTCCTCGTGCGAAGGGTCTTCAAAGTAAAGGACATCATTCTTATCCACCTGCAAAAGGAGTGATAGAGTTTAGACAATAAAGGTCAAAAGATTGATGGCAATAAAATGAAAGTCAGAAGCAGTAGAAGTAAGATGATAAACTTCAGTCTTTTCTGAAAATATACTGATACTCATAATTGGAAGATAACAGGGAAATATTCTAATGTAATTGGTGAATGTGAACCTGCTCGTTGATAGAGTAGTGAAGGTATTTCCCTTCACGAAGTGCTGCAAGCATGCACACAACTCCACACAAGACTCGCAACCTTCTTCGGCCAGTTACCAATCTAGAGACCACAAGATTGTTTCTAATCAGAACGTTTCTCCTCTTTATCTTTCATCACAATAATAAAATGTACAAAGCATTTAGAAAAAGGCTTTGAAACTTGATCCTATGCCATACCTGGGCCTTGTATCTAGAAGGGTCAGAATTCCCTTAAGAATATAAAATGCGCCAAGTTCTGGGTGCCCTGCATGGACTTGCAATCTCCGTTAGGCATGCCAAAAACTTGACAAAAGTCAAACTGTAATAAAAGAAAGTTTATCATGCTCAATGTCAACAACAAGCTTAATGACAAGTGTAAACCTAAATACTGTAATTAGTGGATAAGTCCTCGTCCAAAAATTTAGATACGTCTGAGAGCAGTTGAGAAGAACTCAATTATAATGCCTAACCTGGAACCAGCATCAGAAACGATAATAACTTTTGTAAGAAGCTACAAATAGCCTCCTCAAACTCCTTTGGCTTTGAACCTGGAGGTTACAGAAAGAACATAAATTTAATTCAAGCTGCGTAAAATATATTAAACCTTGTTCAATGCTGAACCACAGTGATTATCTTACAGCAGATCCATACAGAATGGAGGGCATCAATTCAACCTGAAAGGATAAGCTATTCCAAGTGTCAAGAAAAGTATAGAACTACCATCACCGATTGATGAGTCTTGTAAGCACTTAAGTGCAGTCTTGATAAGATCTTCCGTGTGAGAAAGCAAACCGTTCATGAAAGCTGCCTGCATTACGAATACCACTACAATAAATCAATGTTCGTAAGTTCGCCCTCTCATGAACTGTCTACGTAGGATAAACACTCTCAGCTTTCTGGTTGAATATAGGATGAATTTCATGCACACGTAAACCTCAGGGTCCCACCTCTGCTGTCTCAAGAAACAGATGAATTCGAGGTACAATGCTTGAAATGGATGGGATTGTGATCCCATTAAAAGTTACACAAGCCTTCACGAATTCAATCGTCTGCTTGTTAGACAAACCCCCCGCCATTTGTAGAGAAGATACAGACAAGCGATTACTAGCATGCACCACGGTCTCCTGGAAAAAACCATTCTTTAGAGTTACTCTTTAGATAATGGAGTAAGACTCAAACGCGTCTATAGCTTTATTTCTAATCAGGAACAAATACGGTTATGCATAATAATCATGCTAAATCTTTTTATTTTTAAGAGACATTTCAATGATGTATACTAAGCGAGCTACTAGAGAGAAGAAAATCACCCGGAGGAGATCCATGTTGCCAAAAGTTGCCCGACAGTCAACAAGGAACGCAAGATGCTGCTCCAAGTCAAGTCCATGGTCTAACTGTAAGTTGTGAAAAACAACAGTAAGTCAATGGAAGCATTCACCCATCTGAGACTCAGTTTCCACTAAAAACCAAAACCACCAAGCAGGTAAAAATATTACTAACTCTCTAGTGAGCCTGCTAAACAAAGTGAACGCTGATGTCCCGACATAACTTCATGAAGCACAAAAACTCAGGAACGTAGATTTCACAGTGCTAAAGTAAATGTGACCAAAGAAACACCTACAAGGTGGACGAAGCGGGCAATGAGTCTGGTAATTTGACGGCGGTCGTCTTCACTGCTCAGGCTGTCGAGTGAGTCATGCAAAACACGACACTGCTCGAAAACAATGTGACGTGTAACAGGGTCACTAATTTTTTGGTTGCTCCTGTGAAATTTGTGCACAGTTTTATACACATTACCATTAATGATATTTTATCTTCAGAATTCTGCTTTTCACTAAAACAAACAGAAAGACGGCCAAAATACGTTAACCAGTCAGCAACCGTACAGAGAATACACTGCGATCACTGAAGCATGAGAGATTTTGAAACGATTTCCCCCAAAAATTTAGGCTAGGGGAAATATCATGAATATCTTCCGACATCAAGTAAACGATGCCCTACCAAATTCAACTTATTTTCATTCCAATCAGTAAACACACACCTGGTGACGGAAGCTAAAATTCGTTTGTAAACGGAGAGGCGAATTTCTCCGCCAAAAACATCGAGAATATCTACAACATGTGCCTGCGTCCACGACATTTCACGCTCAGAAAAGATTGCAACTAGATGCTCTCGACTAAAATCATAAGGTGCTACCTCATCATGGATCTGAAATGAAAGGGTTGTGAAGCCTCCACAACCGGCATATATGCAAGTGTGAGGAATGTTGCTAGACTAGAAGATGGATGGAAAAAACGCACCAAGTTCAAAACTTTGGTGATATCTGTGTAATGCGTGACCAGCTTAAAGACGATCGATTCCAGTGATAGCAGAACCGTGTCTGATACATCACCGTTGTGCAGGTGTTTCAAGACATCTTTCAATAGTATAGCGAGCTCCACTTCCTGCATACAAATCAAGTAAGAGCACATTTTTTTCACCCTCGTCCACATAATACTGAGTCATTCAAATGCGAAGGCCCTTCTGGCATTCAAAAATGCGAATCCGGTTATTGTCCTAGAAGTGAAACCTTCTCATTGCTCGGAGAAACTCTGGTCAGACACTCACAGTGCAGTACTGTAGTACGTAGTCCACAAAGACATCAGCTACTGCCATATACTCAGGTAACTTAGAAAAAGTCATGACGACCTGCGAGGCAATTGAAAATTAAGGTGAAACAGTAGCAACAACCTTGCCGGCTATCCGAACTTTACACATGAATGCAAACATACAGTGAAATGGTAGCGATCTGTTAATCGGATTAGGTTGATTTGTAGAAAATAGAGACAGTAGCGTAAAACCGGCAATAAACGCTTGTTTCTCTAAATTTCAGATTTACTTACCTTCCATGCTTCATCAAGGATGGCTAGTTGATCTTCATAAGGAGGGTTGCACTCACAAAGCTTTTCCCCTAGCAACTTGTAGTTAAGGTGCTGGTACAACACAGAGCATAGAATTTTAGCTCCAGGAGATAGCTCTAACTACGTCAAGCAGAGGGGTCAAGAAATACCGGACCGCTTCCCAAATCTGGGGGTACTGCATACAAACTACATGATGCAGTAACAGCAGTATAACGGGTTTATTGTTTTTGCATACTATCAACAAAACTAGTCACGATATTCATGCCGCGTCTGCACACAGGGGAATGACGTCGTAACTCACCTGAGAGAGTGACACATCCTTGCAAGATTTTACCAACCTCAACAAGTTTAAAGCCTCGCCAGAAATGTAATCCGGGGGCAACTGCTTCAGCATGTAATGTATGATGACAGAGACTGGCTCCTGATCCTCTTGACCACCATTAGCACCTCTACGTCTAGGAGTCAAGGGCTGAGGCTCTCCGAACCCACGAACAACAAACGCCATCTCATCCTGTTCACCAACAACCAAAGCAGCACAAACCTCGTTCAAACCTTAATGAATAGCAGCTCCGTACTCTTACAGCACCACACATGCAGGGTCAGCCACAATGCCGAAATATCTAAGGATATGCATGTTCACTTCTCGATTCACATTTAGAGAGTGTAGTCAATGCAACATATGGATGACATGAGATGTGGAGGGAACCTTATTTGCGCCTTTAAAGATACATTTCATAATCCACTCAAACACAGGCTCCACCAGTGTTATATACAAACGACGATCCACCCCGGATGCACCAATTTTCTTGTCGAAATCTCCACGAAGCATCCGTCGGTATTGAATTAAGTAGTCATTCAAACCATTGATTAGATAACCTGCATAAAAAGAGGTTAACAATTGTTACTCCAAGTACCAGACTTGGTATTTGCGTATCTTTAAACTTGACAATGCTGTTTGGTTTTGAAAATGCAAGAACTAATCTCAAAAGAATATAGTTCCAGTAAAGCATAGTCTGATTTGGTGAGCTTCAGAATGCGAATTTGGATCGGAGGACCTCGACTGGGAGGGACTGCTGATGGTATAGGCATCTGCAAGAAGCTTGAGAGTGCACCATAACTCTTTGAGACATCAGAAGCACCTAAAATAAAACAACCACCTATGATGTGAGAGCATGCTCAAAGTAAGTTTGTCAACAAAAACAGTAGTCCGCCCAAACAAGATGTTAGAACTAAATAATGTTGATCTCCCTGTAGAGGAAGAAAAGGACGGAGGAAATAACAATATGTGATTCAGCACGGTTAATATCTCGAAAAAGCACATAAGCGCAACTATTGCAAAAGTGGAGATTGGATGTACACCCAAGTCTAGACATTCACAAACCTGAATCGGAGGGCAGAAGAACTTGACCCCGGCGAGCTAGATAGAGATGCGCATAAGCGGAAGCTAACGGATCGGATATCCCCCTCAGCATAAGAGTTACCCGCTGAATGCTCCCAACAGGTGGATCCTTTTCCAGAAAGACTACGCATCGCAATATCGCAATCTCTAAATAACTACACGAAGGCAACGACCAAATGTGAAGAACGACTTAATGTGATGATACATGAACAAGTCTGAATGAAACATTTCACGAGCACGAGACTCATGCAAGAATGGTCTTGTCGTATGGCCGAAACAGCGTGGTGAGTAACCTTCACCAAGCAGCACGTGAAAGGGCAGGAATAACTCACATTCGCGGAAGAAGTTCACGAATGCAGCCGATTTTGTAGAACCAATTGTTGCATGTTTCCTTTGCCTCTGGCCGGACATCGTCAGCAGTAAAATTAGCTGCACAGTGCAATCAATCAAGTGTGAGACTCTTAATCTCGTCAAAATTGACAAGACACAAAGTCGTGAAAATGATAAAAGGACAACGACAGTTTCACAGCAAACAAGGTGAACTTCACTTGTGAGTTATTTGCCCGCTCCGTCTGCCTTTGCAAAACCTCACAAAGACCATCATATAGTTTAGCGTAGGATTGTTTCAAGGAGCTTAACCTGGAAGTAAGGCCACCAGATCGTCGGATTCATCAGCCTCTGACTTTCTCTTGATTCGATTCCAAACTAAACTACCGACGGTGTCCATCACGTCAGTCACTAAGACAAACAGTGTCGGGTAGAATTGAGGAACAGAGGTGTCCATCAACAACCTGGCCACCTACAAATTGTTCGATGCAGGAACAAATCTCTTCAGTGATTACAGCCTCGTTTCATGTTCGACAAATGGTAGAAGCATTAGATAATTGGTGCATGATAGTTAGACACATCTCACTGTGAAGGCAAACAGAAAAAAAGAAAAATCATACAATAGATATTTGATAACACTAAAGCACACACCTTAATTGTTAATCTCAGAGCTGCAACTCGCTCATTATTCATCCAAGCAAGAGCGATCTCATCGTTGAGCTCACGAAGACGGGTGACGTACTCCTGCTGTGAGATTATTTTGCTTTCTATACGAGCATCTTTGTCTGAATCCTCCAACTGTTCCAAGTGAGCCGCTGTAACGGACTTTTTTTGCCCTTCAAACAGAATAATACCAATCCTAGTAAATGGCCGAAAATCTAAAAGCTGTATGCTAGCTAGAAAAAATTCATAAAAATGAACTAAACTGGAAATGTACTGAAAAAGTTCAATATAAACGCAGTTTGATTCCTCAATACATCCCTGAGCTCTATCATTTCAAAATTTACACTCAGCGATTGCAAGCACAGAAGTCAAAAATAGTGCTCGGAATAAGAAAGAAACTAGGTCAATAGAATCAACACCTTTAGGCTCCTTCGACAAAATGTCAAGGCCCTGCAACAGAAGCACTTAAAGAGTAAAATAGCGATAAAAATATCAATAATCCTCAAGATTGCATCCTACGAAATTTCAATCACTCCTCACATTGCGCCTAAGAGCATATCCACAAAGAATTTCATTCAGAACCTCCTACAATCCACACTTCATGATATCCTTTCTTGGTGTTGTTTCTTCTTTAACGACGTTATCATGAATTTCAGCGTAATCAAAGAAAATCCGAGCTTATGAGTACAAAGAAAAGATTAGCGACAACAATATATATACAACCACTGCCTTTGCATCCTCCAGAATTTCAAGGACTCCTCGAATTCCCAGCTTAGAGCAAGTGCACGCAGAATTTCATCAAGAGCCTCCCCCCATTCACCCTTCCCCATTTTTGTTGTTATTGCTTTTTTTTCTTTAACGAGTTTGCAGGGAAATCAATCAAGGAAAATCCGAGCGCATTACCGTTGTGACCGTAATAGTCCCCGTGGACGCAAACCGCTGCATCAGCGAAGATTTATACGAATCCCATTCGGCCGCCACAGCGTGCGCGTGCTCATCCGACGCAGGCCCTTTCCGCAAACGCTGAGCAGCGCGCGACGTTGTTCCTGCTTTGGAGATCAAGCCTGCTGCTCCTGCTGCAGCGAATCCTCCCATGGCCGAATTGGCTCCCAGTGGATCCACAAACCCTGTCTCGTCCACCACCTCCATCGGCAGCTTCTGATGAGGCTCCATTTCGCACCCGTTATTTCTAAGAAATCCTACAACTGAAGCACATACTGCACAAAATTCACTCGCCAGCTTCGGGGAGGCTCCACCCCGATTGCGAATCCGTCATGGCAACTCTATGCTGTGTGTTGAGTGTCGTGGAGTGCGACCAAAAAAGGCGGGGTGTAAGAAAGGTCCGCTTCACACCGCGGTCAGAGAGGTGGACCTATTGGTCCCAGGTTTGGTCCCAGGTTTGGTTCCAAGGGTTGGTCCCAGGTTTGGTTTCAGGTTTGGTTCCAAGGATTGGTCCCAGGTTTGGTCCCAAGGGTTGGTACGCTTCGGGGCTTTTTTTTTCATTTTTTATGAAGTGCCAAAGTGGCGATATAGAATGTTATAGTGGTGCTCCAAATTTTAGCATTCATCCACATATTGGATAGAAAATATCGCATTAGGACACCGACATCACATGCCCATTGGGAAAAATCCTCCCATTGCATCAATACCGTTTCAATGGTTACGCAGTATAGTATTGGAATCAAATTGTTGCAGTATTACAGTTCCAATAATGATATACTTTATCATTGAAACTATACCATTGCAATACTAATGCAATACTACAATAATATGCTTCCAATATTATACTGTATAACCATTGAAACTATATTGCATCAGTATAATTGCAACGGGGGGTACTTTCTTGATGTGTTTATAATTATGTTTTCATCCACAATCTGGCGATTTCATCCAATATATTTTTTTATTTTGAAGTTTTTTGGCAAAAAACTTCACGGTTTTCTGCCATTTTTTAGCCAAATTACTTTTTTCTAGTGCAATTTGGCACTAGAAAACCCAAAAAACAGACCTAGTCCCTTGTTCACTTCATCAGGAGCTCTTTTTTAGCTTAGCAGGTTTTTTTCTCGATTTTCCAAGGTATTGCAATTTCTTCATTAGAGAGATGAATCTATTTACATCTGTAGACATACATGTAGATTGTGGATGAGACATCATCTATTCATCTTAATATATGGACATGTCAAAAATAGGTTATGTCATTTTATACTACAGTAGAATCTCTCTTAGTGCATAGTGCAGGGACTATGTACTAAGAGAGGTTTGATACAATACAAGTGCTGAGCACTGGCTAACATGGCCTTTAACTATAGGACCTCCAACTACTATTTAGAAATAAATGCTTTAACCCCTAAAGGCCCAAGGTCTTTTTTCTGCCAAAAAACACTGAAAACTGCCATTTCTATAGCAAAAAGTAAAAAAAACTAAAATTGTTTTTTTTTCCACATCTAACCGTAGGATCTTACACCTAATTGGTATGAGAATGTGTGGAAAAAATTTCAGAATTTTTGACCGCACAGATTGCAAGATATCTGCGTTTAAAGTGGAAAAAACAAGTTTTTCAGCACATTGCGGGACCAGATTTTTTGACTTTAAACATTTTTAACTTAAAATTTTTGCACTACAGCGTTTTGAGCTTTAAATCTTTATAGTGGAGAATTGAGTTGAGAGTCTAGGGAAAAAAAAGAAACTCAAAAAAACTTAATTTTCATCCTTAAAAAAATTGTTAAGTAGAAGTAGGTATGAGATAGAAGGAAAATCTAAAATATTAATATCTCTTAGATGGAATTAAAATGCACTAATTCCAATGGTGAGATTGTTCTAGCAAGTAAACTAAACCATGCAAAAAAAAAAATTTGAAAAATTTGAAAAATTGCATTCAGAAATGAGTCCTACAAGTTATTTTTTTCAAGAAGATGCTCAAACTGCCCGAAAAACAAGAATGTCCATAACTTTCTCATAACATATCCAAATGAAATGAATTAAAGCTTTCTAGATAGACAAAAATATAATCTATGAGAAAAAAAATATTAAAAAAAAAAATTCAAATTTTTGTCCATTTTTTTTTTGCTGCCCGGGCTGCCCCCCGTCCCCTGTTTTGAGCTTATTTGGTCATAACTTTTTTTCCCGGGCACCGATTGAGAAAAAAATTATATCACCACAAAGCTTATCAGTTTTTCTATCTCCAAAAAAAATTTCAAAAAATCAGAACACAATTTCAACCCATAGGTACCTGCCCGAAAACGCATTTGTCCCTCGAAGGGACAACGGGCTTTTAGGGGTTAAAGTACAAACTTTCTTACTGCATAATTATTATGCAATAATGGAGGTTCTACTATACTTTGAAAATATTTGGGTTGATTTCTAATAATTCATCTGTGCAAAATTAGAGAATATTTATTCTATTTTTAAATACATACAATATATTAAAAAAATTCCATCAGTTTATTTTTTGAATATACATTATTGCTTAGAATTGCTACAAATAAAAATAAAAATATACAAATGCTTTCGTAATTGTCCCTATTCATCTTCTAATTGAGAGATAGTAATGATGCTTAGTTCCTAATTTTATACTCCATTTTAGTATACATTTAAATAAATTTGATTAATTATACATTGGAATCTTTTGTACTTTTTTTTAATGAATTTTCAATTAGTACCACTCAAGCACACATCTTAGAATAGTCTTCAAACAAAAACCCAAAACTACATTCTACTACATTACAATTAAGTTGTGTCATATTAACCCTTAAAGGTACAAACAGACCAATTTTAGATGTAGCATGGTAATTTTTGGTATAAAGTAACATAGAAAGGAATAAAATGAGGTATGTTGTAGTGACAAAAGTTTGTATTTATGTTTTGTAAGATCTAATGATACATAGCACTCCCAATTTGAATCATTATTGCACCTCCTACATATTTTAAAAGATGTAAAATGGTCACGTATTGTAGATGTGTGGTGCTACGTTTGAGCATAAGAAGGTTTAGATTTTAAACCTAATGATGTCCAAACACTAATTCTTGAATTATCAATACAATGGTGTATATCTTGCCATATTTAATCAAAGACATAATTCAAATTCTACAAGTCAAATATTGTATATATGGTTCCCTTTATCAATTTAAAGATTAAAACTTGAAGACATGTAATACAGTATCAATGACAATTTTAAGTCAATTTAGTAATATTTCAAATCAATATCTATAAGGCATTTTAGGAGAGAGCAATGGATTTAGAGTACATTGCTATATGCCTAAAATCATTTAAATAAGCATATAAGCATGGTTCCTATATAAACTTAATTTTTTTGGATCTTATTGCACTATAAGAATTCCTTGTTTTAGGTGATGTAGCATAATTTTAGAAGACGGATTATAGTAGACGTCCAATACAACAACTTGTGTTTTTATGTCAACAATAACATCTAATGTAACATCTGGATAAATTCTAAGGCTTCTGCTCATTATTCTAGAAATTCATATTGAAAATGAAAGGTATAGTCATTGCTTAGGTCATTCAATATTTTTGGGTGACGGTTCTAAGAAAGTTTATCATTAATGGGTGGATGCAAGAAAGATTGGTACTATTTGGCGTCACACTTGAAGTGCTAGAGTTCTCATGGGCCATAATTTTCCGAGCTTGAAGAGGACTTGCTTCAAAAAAATTTAAGGAAGGCTACCTTGATGGTAATGAGACCAATTACTTTTCAGAAATTTAAAAAATTATTTTTCTAATTAAATTTCAATTTGGTTAATTTGTCACACCTTGCGACCTAGGGTTTTTTAGTAATGGGGAGTATCCAAAAATAATGATTTAGAGCTGAAATTCTTGTGATCTATTTCCATAGTAGGAATTTATATTTCTACCAAAGGAAATTTAAAAATATTTTATTTTATGTTCTCCACATGCGTGCAAATAGGGCTCCTATGCGCGCGCATTTTTGAACATTGAAGATGGTTTTAAGATCATTCTTTTGGTGAAATCTCTTCATCATAAAGTTCTACCAAACGGATAATTTTTAGTTTTTTTAGAAATTGTTTTTTCTATATTTTACAAATTAAAATGTGACTATACCTATTTTCTTGAGATTTTGCTAGTTCATGAGACTTTTCTAGTTCTCCTACTTAGAAATTTTTTCTATGCTTTTTCTTCTTAGGGTATCTTCTCCTTAAAGGTGTTTACATTAAAGACATTTTTCACAATTGTTTATAATTGTTTTTCTAATTATACAATACTCTCAAAAAAAATGATTACTAAGGAAAACACTAAAAAAAATGGTCAATCTTTCTTGCAATCACCCTAATCAATTTTTCTCAAAGAACATTCTAAATCCCTAAAACTCTCCACAAATTGGCCTCATTTGTAATCCCTAAAGAATTAGTCTGCTATTTTTAGCAACATAGCAATTTTGGACAAGTACCTATGATTAGAAATTTGCATATTTTAGGCTGAAATTTTAATAGAAGGTGGGATCAAAGAATATCTTTCATATGCTCTAAATTTCATGATGTTTGGAACTCAATCCCTTAAGTACTCCAACATGATGAACAATCTAGATGATGAACAAAGAGTTTCAAAGGTGGATTTTTACCACAAAGCTTTTCATTCATCCAAACCAACGCGCTTGACTTTTTAAAAATGCACTTTCTACATGATGAATTTGTATGATGAATATGATGAAATTGAGGTCAATGATGTATATTTTCAAAATATATAAGCAAAAATATGCAAAAAGATCAAAAAAGCATTCAAGTACTAAGGGTTAACCCTGGAGCACCGCGGACACCATTCCGATGACAGTTTTGTGGAGATGGAAAGGGTTCTAAAGCATTTTTTCATCCTCCTTATTCTTGTTGACCTTTGATGTTACAACCATTTTCCCCACCCAATTGAGTTTGTAGTCTTTCCAATGTTTGTCTTCACATAAATGAGAAGTTATTAAAAAAAACGAATCACGAAATATGCTATTTTAGTGTATTTGGGGAAGTTGTTGCTCCTTGCTCTAAATCTGAAATTTCTCCACAAAAATGAAATTTTTTGAATTTGAGCCCAACTAACAAAATGAAGGTCATCTACTCTAGTTTCTACCCAATTTGAATTTTGAAAAAAATTCTAATATTGAATATTTTATTGCAATTTGAACTTTGAGTGTATTTCCAGTGTCTATTATTTTCTAATTATAGAATGACACAGAATTGAGTTTACACCATGATGTTTGCCATTGTGATATACACACATGGTGAAATTTTCAGATTTTTTCAAATAAGTTTCTATTTAATATGATTTTTCTTCACTTTTTCTTCAAAAATTCTTCAGTTACTTCGTTAAATTGTGCGACATAAAAGCAATTCCGAACGCATTTGTATGCAGAGGCACTTAGTAAATAAGTAGAGATGGAATGTCTTTCATTTTCATCATCAAGCAGTCAAAAAAAAATGTGAAATAAACCGAAAACACTGATATTTGAAACATGGTAATTTGACATTATCAAGATCCTCAATAACAATAAAAGCGTCCAAGCGCAACATATCAAACTAAAAACTCGGAACAATTAATTCACATTGCAAGACACATTCGCAATCATACTTCGTGGAGGGAAAAGTTAATAGAAATTGTGCTGTTACTTTAGAGCAGGTATCAAAACGCCAGAGAAACTTCTTCGGCCGCCAATCTATTGGATGAGTCCCATGCGAAAACATTGCCAACTGAATCACCCGCCAAACTTGCTTCTTTCTTATTCGCATTCCGCAGTCTCAGCATCAACCTCTAAAATTCCAAGAAGCATATACCATCTGCCGAACACTTGCAAATAAAGCAAACGTCAAATGGTCAGCGTTGTCACTGAAAGTATCTTTAAAAATCAATGTTTTGGATCCTTACAAAGACAAACCAGCTACTCAAATAGCAACCATTCTATAACTAAATCCTCCTACAATGTAAACATTCTGGTTTGCATTTCCGATGGCTCCTATGGAAGTCTTACATGCAGAGTATTCCTAGCTAGACTCCAATTTCCAATGCAGGTTGCAGGAACAAGAGGTACTTGACCTGCGTGAGAACACAAAACAACAGTATGATTGATCACCACAGCTACTCTTGTGAATCTAAATCTCTTGTGAATTCAGCAAATCATACAGCACCTGGAAAAGGATTGGCCATCTTCTAAAACTGGAGCTGCTCTCTGCATTGAAAAACATTGAAAAATCTTCAAAAGGGACCACGTCTGAAAAAAACCCATGCCAAACCTTACTTGTCGCTTAAATCTTTTAATTACTCGCCCCTTTGATCTTTTGACCGCTTTGCAGCAGGGATATCCTCAGGGTCTCCATCACTGTCATCTTCGCTCTCGTATGCCAAGCCCAGAAGACCTCCTTGAGCCTTTCCAGTGGTATCTGCAGTCGGGGCTTCTTGAGATTGTGTGTCGGCGTTACTCTGTGGATAAGAGTCTAGCGAACTGGTGCTGGACTTTCCCGAATCCAAGGTAGAGGAAGGCTCGCTGGAACGAGGTCGCTCAGCCTTCACTTTCACTATGCTCTTCACCAATACCTGTTGCCTGTGTGTGATTAACACAACACCAAATACGTTTGTTTTGTTACAATAACTGATATTTCTCCATGACATTGAGAACATGCAGATCAACCTCCCAGCGCCCTGAAAGAAAGCTATAATCTACTTGCTTGCAGGAAACAAAGTATATACTTGGGAAAACGAAATTCTTGTAACCAGTCTCTGAAGATACTTACCGAATCCCACTCCGAGGTTTAGGTTCCACCCGTATAGCGGGAAGTGTTGAGATAGAAGCAGAGTCCACCAAGCTTGCTGCTTTGTGCTCTTCCGTCAAGGGAAACTCTAGATCAGAAGATGAGACTCAACAGCAACCTTTTACCACGATCCCTGTCAGAAGGTGACCCACCCAGAATAACAGGCAAAACATAAACTAGAAACAGCAGAATCTCACAGTATCTCGTTCCTCGTGTCAAGTTACTTGATTCTCTCTCTAGAAGCCAATGTAATTTACGCTGTATAGCACTTCTCTAAAATCTTTTAGCACTGACGGAATATAAAAGGGTCAAGAGGATATTTTGAAAGCTGCGAACGCCCGCTTTTCTGTTCGTCGCCGCAACCGCTCAGCATCCTCCTCAGCCTCCATTTGTTCTTTCAGGTACAGCAAATCATCGCTATCCAATGCTGCAAATTTTGCCAAAGACATGAGGAGATCAATAAGGACAATAAGGACCCTTAATTCCTGCACAGGGTCCACAATACATCCACAAACATCAAACTCCCTGCGCAGCTTATGTTAGGGTTGTACCTCCACGACCATGAAGATATCCACCACGTTCACCTGCTACCTCCTGCATCTGCTTCATCACAATATGCCAGGTTCATCAATCAGTCAATAGTAATCAATAGTCCAATCCTTCTTAACAAACCCAAACCCTAATGTAATTGGACCAACTTCGGTTTCTTATGTGGTAGCACGTACTAAATAAGAAGACCGTCTGCAGTACACCTCTACCGTATTGACGTCCATAACTGGGCACAAAAGTCACTAAACTCATCATAATAAATTGTAAGAAAAACATTCTTTCGAAAAAGGACAGCTGAAAAAAGACAATTTCGTTGAATACGACTTGCTGCAGCAGGATTACTCCTATTGCTAACCCTAATTCTCACTCTCCTGGTACACGAAATGATGACTTGCCAAACCCAAGCACGGAGTGAGCCAAAGCGCTTAGTAAGTTTCCATTGTACAGAAAAAGGGGTAAACTGATGCCAGTGCAGCATGTTCTAACCTTTGCCACCATCCGTTTAAACGCCAAGTCCTCGTCGTCGGCCTTGTCCTTGCCACCTTTCGAACCCCATTTCTTATCTGCACAATTTGAATTGTGCAAGTATGTGAGATAACTTGAACTCAGTATTTGTCAAAGTAGCAAAGGCTATTGACTAATGTAACTTGGACATCTGCATTAACCCAGCCAGTTGAGACAACTCTTGTAAATTAGGTGCTAAGAAGCTCGAGAGTCTGAATAGAGATTTAAGCTTCGCTCTAGCACTGCAATACGTGAATAATCACTACCAAGACCCACATAGTATCAAACCACGCCAATCTGAAACTAGAGTCGCAACAAAAATTAACGTAGATAAACGAATCATACCTTTAGGGTCACTCAAATTGGTGAAATCTTTCACTTCCCTGCCTGCCATTTCGTACCGTCACTCCACAGACTGGTAATCCCAAATTTATTATGTCAAGCTGAGACGAACCATGAGAATGCTCAATCAACTTCACACATTATTAGCATCTCCAATCCACGCCCCCCAATCCTATCCTGTTTCCATTGACTGAAACCTAAGAAACTCCTCAGATAATTATACAAAACCCTATCCCGGGTTCAACTCGGACAACTCCTCTGGACCCGACTTTCTCATTAACCTTGAGAAAGAAATCCAAATCACTCCACATCCTGAATATCACACATAAGAAACCCGCTACCACATAGCCATGGCTAATACCAAAACCCCATTCAAAAAACCCTACAAAACCTACAAAAAAGTCTTCCACCGCAATGCAATGAATCCGCCTCTTCGCAACAACGCAGCAATAATAAACCTACAACCCGATCGACGAACCCCTGGCTTGATCAGCACGCCTTCGCTACGCACCGCCTTCTTCCCAAACCCAACTCGAACTTCCTCTGTAGAGAACGATTTTCCAAGCGAGAAAAACACCAAAAAGAATTATCCGAAATTGGATTCTCTCAAGAATTGAACAATCCGTGAAGAAAGATGCAACGCAGACATGCAGTGGGATCGAACATCTGCAGGCGATCGATTGATGGAAAGCTGAATGCAAAGGGCGCTGTCGAAGAAGCTCGAAACTCCTCGTGGAGGAAGAGGGGAGAAGGGGCGATGTTCACGTAGAATGTTCCCTTTGCGTTCCCTGGTGACGTTGCCTTAGATGAATGTGGATGAATGTGGATGAATGTTTGGCTCGGATGTGGGGATGAGAGGATTGAATGAAGTCGCTCGTCTGAAATGGTGGGGCCCGGGGTGGAATGAGTGGTCCACGTGGATAGTTCTGGAAGCTTCGGTCGGGTATGGGAGTGCCAGGGGGGCATGTCGGAACTTGTGTGTGCCCTGTGCCGCCAGCCCTTCGCTGTGTTGTTCAAAATGGAAAGCCACATCCTATATTTGTGTAAAAATTTTAAAAATAAAAATAAAAATAAAATGGAATGGAAAGCCACTGGACATAACATTCAGTAGCCTTCAGAGAGGCTGCCCGGCGGGCTGCCTTCATTTTCCTCTCTGAAGTCACCTCATCCACAACTTTCATCCCCACATAATTAACCCAATAAGGACGCTGCGGACCATAGTGGTCCGATGAATGACAAGGGATTCTCCAATGTAGGACAGAACTATAACTATTCATCCTTGGAGTTTTTTGTGGAAAGTGGAGAACATCTACAGTAGCTTGACTTCCAATGAGTACTTTTGGATTTTTTTATTCCAATGACTCTCACGGTTATACAATGCATAATTCCCAGGGTCACCCCCGCGTCCTTACAGGGTTAATGTAAGCTTCGATACCGGGATAGTGACAATACATTATGGTATGTTCCATTTTTTTTTCTTAATTTAAGGACTAGATATACAAATCAACAAATATTTGTAGTGAAAGATGTTGGCCAAAAGTCCAATGAGTAATGCACTAATGCATTATTATTATCTGTAATCACTAACTTATTTTGAATTTCTATAGTGAAAAGACAACTCTATATATGTACATGGGGTGGTAGGAGGTAAAGCAACCCATGTGGGATAAATAAATTAGAATTTGTAGGTTCTCATGCACTCATAGTTAAGTCAAAAACAAAGAATTGTGTTAAAAGTAGAATTTCAAACCTCATTTAGGCATAGTAAAATAACTTTTCTCAAAAACTTTGAGCTAGAAAAAGTTGGTAAATGAAGATAAGTTTCACCTCCAAAAATCCATTTGGTATTTTGAATCTCCATTCAAAAGTTATGGACAAATTTTGGAGAGGGGTTGGAATGAATTTTTAAAAGTGTTAAAGAAAATGTTCATTAAAAATCCTCTCCGAAATTTGTCCATAACTTCTTATTGGAGATTCAAAATACCAAACAGATTTTGGGAGGTGAAACTTATCTTCATTTACCAAGTTATTTTAGTTCAAATTTTTTTGAAAAAAGTTATTTTACTATGCCTAAATGAGGTCTAAAATTCTATTTTTAACACAATTCTTTGTTTTTGACTTAACTATGAGTGCATGAGAACCTACAAATTCTAATTTATTTATCCCACATGGGGTGCTCTACCTCCTACCACTCCATGTGCATATAAAGAGTTGTCTTCTCACTTTAAAAGCACAATGCATTAATGGGTTCCAATTCAAAGTGAGGTAATTCTACAATAACATTGAAATCAATATTCTCAATGAATCCATTAGCATTTTGTTTAAAGTTCCTATTGTTTAGTATTCAGTTTTACTTGGAATTTTTAATTTGCCACTTGCAGTGTACAGTGGCGGTGCGGGCACGAAGTTCAGTTCTGATGATTATTGACAATTGTCTGCACAAAATCAGTAGTTATTGATTTGGTGTGGTATATTCCACACCATTTAAGGGCAGAGCCAGTGACTACTACTGAATATTATGGACTTCCCTACGTGAAGGTCATAATTTAAGTCATTTTTCTAAAAAGGAAGTGCCACATGTCATGTTGTAAATGGTGTGAGGTGGCATGGACCCCTGAAAATATGACATGGGAATTTAGACATTCACATCTAGTACTGTAGTGATTTTGGGTGAAACTTCAAATGTTAGGGGAGGCAACCCATTTTTTATCACTTAAGCAATTACATATATCTATAGGGCTGGTTTCTTTGTTGGAGAAATTTTCCTATGTGCAGAAATAGAGTTTGGAAGGTTTCCATAATTTTTCAAATTTTTATTTCTCAAAATATAATTACTATGAATTTATTAGTGAAAGATTCTGTTCTTCCCATACCAGTGATATGGGGCTTACTAAATTCCGACCATGGACTGAAACAAAATTGACCAAGGAGTGCTTGCAGTATTGAGAGTCTTGTGGCCTTCCTCGCAATTGCTGTGGTCGCCCACCGCAGTTTTTGGGGGTTGCAGCTTACGAACTTGTGTCTTTCTGTTTTTTAAATTGCTTTCAAAGCAAGTTTAGGGGCTGCGCTTAGGGTAGTGATTGGCATTCCTGACTCCATTATGTTGATTCCACATGATGGTTGGAAATTAGGTTCACTTTCAAAAAGAATTTCTGCATGACTAAGCTTAGCAACTGAGATTGGTACAGCAGGTGATATTGGTCGGGAAAGACGCTGCATTCTTAATTTTTGCATTCTTGCAGTTGATTTTGCATTGCAAACGCTTGAGGGTTTAGGGAATTTGTACTGAATTCGTGGACGGAGGTGGATGGTTGTTTTTGGGTCGGTGATTTCGCGGTTAGCTGCCTTGTTTTCTTTTTGATTCTGAGGAAGAATGTCATTTAGGCTTAGCAGTTGCTTTTAATTTTTTCCCGAGGAACTTGGGAGTTCTCTCACTGTAGTCGGTTTTCAGAGAGCGAGTGTAAACGAGTGCTTGCTTTTGCGTCGCTCAAAAACCTATAATTCATTTTGGTCACCTCTGCTGCTTGGATTCTGTGAGTGAGTGCTTGTTCCCTCTCAGGGTTTTGGAATCCCGAGTGAGAATGCTCCCGAATGCTCCCGAATGCTCCCGACTTTCACCTGTGGCGTGGCGTGGCGTGGCGGGTTTTTTGGTGCATTCAAGGTATTACGCTTCTTCAAATTAATGCCATTTGTTGAACTTTGAATTAGCGTGATTTTCTTCTGTACGTGTTCGGGTGTGTAATAACGATTGAATTTCACAAGCTTCTTGTTTAGGGTTTAGGGTTAAGCCTCTCAAAATGTCGGTAGCTAACCCTAATGTTGTCTTCAGGAAGCATGAAATTACAAATCTTGGAATTTGCTGTCCCTTGTAATCGTGAAAGTGTTGTTTAAAAAATCGAGAAGGGTTCAAGTTCAGTCTGGAGGTTTCGAGGTCTCACAATCCTGAGCTCGAACTCAGAAGGTTTAGGGTTAAATTCCTGTTTGCGTACCTGCTGTTTTGAATTCTGACGAATAATGATCAACGAAAAGACAGTAGTCTACGTGAAGCTTCAATCTGAAAGTGCAGCCCTTCGTATATTCCTCGTTCAGTGAAGGTACTGACGAATGTAGAATCAGTAAACACATTCTCTTCTTGCACCTAATATAATTCACGTTACTGCAGTGCAGCTAAGTATGTCCATAATTTGACAAGTAGATGGAATGGGCGTGTTTTTTCTTGCTTTCTACGTGCATATTAATATTATTCAGTTCTGGCGGCTTTAACTGTGTAGCTTTCAGTTTAGGGTTCTCCTTTTCTCATAGGTTTTCTAATTGCTCGCTTTTCATAGACTTATCGATTCCATTTTCTAGTGCTTAGTAGAACTGAATATTTACTTTCTCAGGGGTCGAATTCAGAAACAATTTCTACGTTTTCTTCATGGTCTTGAATCTTTGAATGTCAGTGTCCTCATTATAGATTGAGAACACTAAGAACTCAATGTTTTAAAGTAAATTGCTTCTAAACAACACTAATGTAGACTAAATTAATGTAATGAAATTATGGTGACTTCTGTCCTCTATAAGGCAGAAAAGAAAAGAAAAGAAAAGAATACTATTTAAGAGTTTGAAGTGACTACGATATAAGAAATCTACAGATGTAAATCATATGAATTCTGAACCCTGAATTACTTGTGGCAGTATAGAACACTTCACCAATTTAATGAGGCCATTTTGTGTGTGCATTATGTATCCAAAGTCAAGTTAGTGTGCATCAAAACAAACCAAACAAAGCCCAAACAGAAGGGGTAGTTAGTAGTCACATGTCAAGAGTCCGAATGTGAAGTTAAATCTTCATTGTTTTGTAGTTGTTGGATTGCCCTAATTTTCAAACTTTTGCTCAGAGCTCACTCAAACTCGGGCAATGGCGAACCCCACTCCCTGCCTCGACTTTTTCTCTGTACGCTCCTTCATGTCTCACTTTTCTCACTTGCTCTCTTTTAATGTAATATATGCCTCTATAGCTTGTCTTCATTCTGGGTGAAACAAGTCCAAGCTCATTAGCTTTGGGGCCTCTTCTTCGCGGGGATTGATTGAATGTTGTTGAAGCTTTTTGAGTTTGTTGCATTCATCGGTGTCTTTATGGCCATGCATTATCTCGATTTGAAGTTCGGTGCCTGCTTTATTTTGTCTTTTGCATTGGGAGAATTGGCGTTGGAGAGTGCTAATTGTGGTTTCGGTGAAATGCGTTTTAGGTTACCTTGCATTTTTTGTTTAGGTGACTATGTATGAGTGAAAGATTTTGAGGTTAAGAATGTTGCTTGAGTTGCAGGCCGATTTTGATGCCTTGGCTGCTTTGAGGACTGAGGGACTTCAACCTCCAAATCCGCGTGTGCGACCTTTGGATAACCTTAATAAGTGTCGACGCATTCTACCCGCTGTGAGTCTCCCTAATATATTTATTGCAGTAAACAGGCGTTAACCGCATTGAAATTGAGTGAATTGAGCAAGCTCTGAGACTATGTTCTAGTGTAGTAAAAGTTTAGAGGGCCTTTTTTGAGTGTTCTAAGTTAAAACATCAGAGCTATTCTATATAGTAACCTGGTATTAGTCATATTGACATTGGTTTCTTTGATATAGTTGTGTTGATTTTCTAGTTCTTGTGTGTTAGAAATATTGGTGGAATGTTATGAATGTCCTGAGTTGAAAACAGTAGAGAGGATGGTTTACATAGGGAATCGTAAGCGTGAACTTTTAGTTGATGTACTTGCGTTGCTTGCACCGTGAACCAAATCTTGAGTGGCATTTAAATATGTCTAAGCTGGTATTTGCTACTTTGTCAATCGGCATTCTGTTTGTGGTATTGTAATGTATAAATTTGGAACGCTGCAAAGATTTGTGAGGCTGTTTTGTAGGAAGGACTTGGCAAGTACTTTTTTTTTACCTTGAATCTCAATTTTTGCAGGATGTTCCAGAGTCTCTAGCGAACGCGCCAATAAGAGAACCGCGCTCGCAAGAATCAATTGCTGCGCAGCAACGTGCTAAAGTCTTCTTTCTTTTCTTTCTTCTTTTTCTTTTTGTGTGTGTTGACATTCATGTAGCTTCTCTGATTGAATTGATTGTATCATATTGTCCTTCTCTCTACCTTGCTTCGAATTGTATTCTACCTTCACGATCGCTTTAGTTGAAGAACTCAACTTAGCTCCGGAAGATAATCCTTAATTCTGTGTTTTATCTGAGATTTATGAATTTTTTTCTCAGGGTTTTGGTATACTTTGTTCATAGCCAAGAACGTTGAGTTTTTTACAGGCTCGCACATCGTTGATATTGGAGAAAGCAGCAGAGCGAGCTCGGCAGGCGAAGATTCTTGACACCATCGCAGGTACAACAGCAGAGTAACACATGTGGGAAGCAACACGACTTTGTTCTTTTCTTTATGATAAATTGCCTGTAAGAATATGGTCGTCCTTTGTCAGTCAGCTAGTATCGTCTCCATCATTTGTTGCCTTCTCTTGCAGATAAATTAAGAGAGGGACCACTAGGTTTACTCGTGAGATGCTATGAGGAGAGATTACGCATTCAGGTTTGGACTCGTCACACACATGGCATTCGAGGCACAATGGTGGGGTTTGTGCGGGCGTTGGACAAGCATTTTAACATGGTACTTCCATCTTCTCTGTGAAGGTAAACCCCATTAGTTTACATTCATGTTAGTAACGCGTCTGGAGAAGAGAAAAATCAAGGACATTGTTTAAATGAACTTCGATGGTTTTCGGGGAAGCTTGCATCCTCGAGACGTAAAAATGCAATCAATGCTTTGGTCAGTCAGACAAAACAGTCTTTTTGTCTCGGCAGGTGTGAAAATCTAAGTGAATGGTTGGATTTTGGGCAGGTGATGCATGATGTTGATGAACAATATTCAGGTAAGAGCTCTGTCTTCGCCATATTCTGAGAATACAGATGGAGTGCAGCAATTTTAGAGGTTGACATGAAGGTTAGATGCTGCTCGTTTTCATATGACATTCTTAGTCAAGTTCTACCTTATATTTTAGATGTTATCATCTGCCTTGTAAGGATGATTTGATTAAAACTATATTCATAACTTTTTATAGAGAGGTACCAAGTTCAACGTTTGAACACGATTGTTTTTGATCGTCTATTTTACTGAGTATTGTAGGCTGAACACTTGACGAATATATTAATGCCATTGAAAATCCCTAATGACGAGTTCCTCTCTAATAAACCTGTTCTGACAACGGTGACCTGATTTCAGTTCTTCGTCGTGTGCCTCGGCTTGTGAACAAGCGGGGTCGAGTGACGGTACCTCAACTCGAGAAGGAAACGGCTGACAAACTCTTAGAGGCCGAAACAGGAGCTTGGGATGGGAATCAGAAGAAAGAACAAACTTCAGTTGGGGTTGAAAATCTCACTGAGAGGATGAAGGAACTGAAGCTGTTTCCTAAACTTGAATATCGCCGGCGACATCTTAAACAGGTTTTGAAATGTGGTTGCTTCTGCTGGTCAACTTCCAGTTATAACCAACAGTCTTACTACTTGCTTTTGAATACTCTTACACTCTCTAACCTGACTCACTACTTAGGTTTCACTTCGTAAACTTGGAATCACAGCGTTTATATTGGACATCGTTGTGCTTGTGTTCTCTATGTGTGGAAATGATTGTCTGCTGTCTATTCTGACTGCTGCTATTTCTGACAAATGCGCAGGTTTTTGTACGTGGGGACAGCGTAGTCATGGTTCGAAAGCTGGTGTAACATGCTTATGCTGCAGAGCAGCTTTTCAGCTCTCTTCGCTTATACCTGAGAAATTTGTGAGCTTCATTGTACTGGAAATTACTCTAGCTGTGGCGTCAAGTGTGACTCATCCAATAGTGTTCGCATCCTGCAGAGATTCCTATTAAAAAGTGAGTCTTTTCATGAACATTATCACTTGGTTTCTTGACATTTGGTGTAGGTGGTGGACAATTTGTGTATTTGGTTTGTGAGCGATTTTAGTTAGTGGAGTTCTCGCTGGATATTACTGCCATGATGCATCACGTGATCACTGGGGTGCTCGCTGAAAGATGTCAACTCCCATCTTCTATTCGCAGAGTAATTTGTACGTAGACATCTGCAATCGGCGTCAACGATTCTGAGCCCCAGCAGTTGCCCCATGGAGGCAAATATGAGAACGCGATAGCAATTCAAGTGACCCATTTCCAATAGTTCGTGGATCTGTTCTGAATTTTTGAATTGTGCTATCGTAATAGTTCGTAAGCAATCATTCATTGTTTCCTAATTCACAAAAACTTCAAACTTCAATATCTTTTCTATTGTGAGCTGGAATGCCATGAAACAAAGTCTGTGCACCCCTCTTTACAGAGAGCTTCCCATTGGTGCAAAGAATGTGGCCAAGGGATGCATGGTTACGAAAATCTCACCTTTACAAACAAACTAACTTAAATAAAACAAAACAAATAGCTTCATGTAAGGTATAGATTTCTTTCCTTCATACAAATATAGTTTTCTAATTTTCTAATTCATAAAAACTTTAAAATTCAATATTGTTTCTATTATGAGTTGGAATGCCATGAAACAAATTCCATGCACCCCTCCTTGTAGAGAGCTTTCTGACAGTACTAAAAAGGCAATCAAGGGATGCATGGTTCCGAAGATCTCACCTTAACAAACAAACTATATAAAACAAAACGAACAGCCTCTTGTAAGGTATAGATTTCTTCCTTCATACTAGTCCCTATGATATGCCGAAGTTTTGATACCCTTGCACTATCCAAAAAATTCATTAGATATCTTATTGCACTCACATGCCTTAACTTTAAATTGGAATAGTTTCCAATATATTGTACTGATTCATCAACTATTTAGAAAAGTAGTAGCTAGGGTTTACTTGCAAGTTGATGGTGTTTTTGCAAGCACATGTTTTTGTATTATGAGCATGTTGACCATGCATACAAAGAGAAAAAATCCAAAAGAAACTGTCGTGGAGTTGTTTTGCAATGTGAGCTTGTTGCCGCCTAAGCAATTGTGCGTCATGGATTTACCAATATCAACAAATTTCTGGCACAACACCAAGTTTTAAAATCCAAATAGAATTACCTCCACAAGTAGATCTATTGAGCATTGGTGAAGTCTAAAACGTCATCTCTTCTGTCACCACCACTACCTCTTACAGTGAATGCAAACCACACAACAAGTGGAACCGGAAAAAAGACTATAATATTGTATAAGCCAATCAATCTTCCATTTTTTTTCAAGAGGTCCTCCAGTAGGTTCATAAAAGACACAATTCATAATAGATACTATTAGAGTGTAGTTTGCTTACAACACTCTCGATCTTTAAGATAGTAAAACAACGATACCAGCAAGAAGAAAGATTCAAATGAACTTGTCAAGTTCATGCCTTCCTCAATTTTCTTCTTCTGTGGAAGACAATTTAGCCCCTAAAGTTCCATGACTATGTTTTCACCGAAAACACTCAAAAATTGCCATTTTTAGTACAAGTACCAAATTCTTGAAAAAAAAACTTTATTGACACATGTAACCGTAGGATCTTATAGTAGACTAGTTTTAGAAGATGTGGGAAAAATTTCAGAATTTTCCACCATGCGGATTGGAAGATATTAGCATTTGAATTGGCAAAAATCCTTTTTTTGTCCCTGCGAAAAACAAAGCAGCTGCACCTCACAAGGTCACATTTGTATGAAAAAATGTCCAAAATGGTGGTGCCTCTTTGGATTCTTTTTCCTAAACAAGTTGACTACATGCTTAAAAAATTTCAAATCATTTGGAATTGTACAACATATACAAAAAAATAGTAAGTAGAAAGAAGTAGACAATGATCCAAAATACTAAATTGTTAAGAATTTAATTATGGAATTGAAAAATGTCAATCCCAATGGTTGTAATGTTGTAATAAACAACCTACATCCTATGAAATTTTTTTTTCTAAAAATATTGAAAATTGAGTTAAATAAACAACTTCAAAGTTTATTTCAGAGTTGAAAATCCATAACTGCCCGCAAACTAAAAACCCTCATAATTTTTGACTCATTGGTCGAAATGGAATGATTCAAAGCTTTCCACATATAAATAACTCTAGAAAAAAAAATTCAAATTTTTATTTTTGAGAAAAGTGATTTTTTTTTATCTGCCCAGATTGCCCAGTTACGAAAAAAATGAACATATTTGGCCATAACTTTTGACTCCTATTTCCAAATGTCATGAAATTTAGTGCATATGAAAGATATTCCTCGCGCCCACCTTCTACTAAAATTTCAGCTTAAAATATGGAAATCTCTAGTCACACGTACTTGCCCAAAATTTCTATACAACCAAAAAACGTATGCCGGTCCTTTAGGGGTTAATCAAGGAAGATATTGATTTTCAACCTATGAGCAACAACAAACATTTACCTCTCATACCGTACTCTCATTCTCCTTTCCTACGCATTGCAGCCAATAATATTGTTCAACTGTCATCTAATACGATATCAAATAGTCCTGGAACAAACCTTGACATAGAAATGATACATGGATTTAGGGTTTAGGATTTAGGGTTTAAAAATAAGAAAAGGCTAGCAGTAGTAGGATTTACAACAGGATTTGCTAAAACAAGGGTTAATAACTCTAGAATTTAGGGTTTAGGGTTGATGGCTTAGGATTTGGAGTTGACACTATAAACTTTAGGTTTTATCGGTGTTGCTCAGACACTAACAAAAGAATTCTAAAGAGATTGCTAAACAAGTAACAAAATATAAAACAAAAGACGCATAAGATATTTGCTCAAACAATACAAAGGCTCTATTTCCAATCTAGTTTCTCTCTATAAGAGAGCTCATTAGTGGAAAGCGCAAATGAACGAGCTTGAAAATAAAGCCTTTGTATTGTTTGAGCAGAGATATTTTATGTGTCTTTTGTTTTATGTTTTTTTACTTGTTTGGCAAGCTCTTTAGAATTCTTTTGTTAGTGTTTGAGCAATACCAATAAAACCTAAAGTTTATGGTATCAACTCCAAGTCCTAAGCCATCAACCTAAATCCTAAAGTCTAGAGTTATTAACCTTTTGTTTAGCAAATCCTATTGTAAATCCTACTATAGCTAGTCTTCTCTTATTTTTAAAACCTTAAACACATGGATATGACTTAAAATAGCATGCCAACTACAAATAGACTTCCCACTAAATTTTATTTTTATTTTCAAAGTTCCATACCAACCTTTGGACTAGCATAGTAGAAGCCATGTGATGTATTCAAAACATGATTCTCTAAAATCTAAATATGGTGTCAAATTGAAGCCTTAGAAAAACCATACCAACTCTTTCTATCTCTCGGAACAGTTTACACCTATTGGGCATTGCCATTGACCAAGGATCCAATATAGAGTCTCTCCATTTTCAATTTAGAGTTGTTGTACCTATAATATTACACTTTGGAGAAGCAAATCAATCATTTTCTGGTGACTAGCACTACAAAATTGATTGCATATATTGTATTATTATGAATGGGCAAGATTAGAATTCTTTCAAAAGATGTTATGAATGATTAAAGAAAAGTGGGCAACCAATATCTTTTTTTATTGCTCATTTTTTTTGAAGCAAAAACAATCTTCCACCACAGCAAGCCAAGTGCGAGGCCAAGTGTCAACTTGTTGGTCATTGCAATAGTCCACAATCTCATGACAAAGTTCATTTTTTGCAATGATATTTATTGATGTTTGTTGTTGAAAGCATGGTTTTCAATACTTTGATTAGAAAATTTTGTAACAAATCAAATTCTATAACCAATTTTTGTATTGGCGTGATGACCATTGACAATGACATCTTGTTTTTTATACTTTTATTCAAAATTTGTAACAAACCATACTCCATGTCCAGTCCATGTAATAGAATGCACTTTAATAAAAAAGTTTTTGAGAAGCTCAATGTAGATTTAGTAAATATTTGGATAGAATTTACTGACTTAATACCTTCAATTATTGCAATCAAAGTGAAAAACTAAAAATGTTTGCTTTTTAAAAGCAATCTTTGAAGGGTGATTGGATGGATTGATATCTAGATATATGCAAAGCAAAAATCACTCTATTTCTATTAATGAGATGACAGATATGAAGAGTTATATTTTGCAGCATTGAGGGCAATAATAACGTAAAAATCTCTTTTTCAAATTATATTATGATTTTATTATATATACAAACACTGATAAAAAATTCATTTCACTTATAAAAAAATACTTATAGGAAGTTTTAGGTATTATAGTCTTATAATCAATGAAGGGTTTTACTTTTTTAAACTTAAGACAAATTTGAAGAAGTTACCTTGAAGAAGATCTTCAAATTAGAATTGTCAAAGAATATAAAAATGACAAGGATTCTAACCCCTAAACGACCAAGCTGCGTTTTTTGGCAACATAGATTTTTTGGATAGCTCACTACAAATGAAAATTTATTTTTTTTCTTCAAAATATTCACACAACATGGGGACAAGGGTAGCTTTAAGGCCCAATCATTTTGTAATTTTTGACTACATGGTTAAAAGAAATTTGCATAATATGTTGTTTGTTTCTCAACTCGGGCAGTTCGGGCAGATTAGAAAAAGTCACCTTTTATAAAAACAAAAATGTGAATTGGTTTTCTCTCTCTATATACACACACGTAAACAATGAGTCAAAAGTTATGAGGAGTTTTAGTTTGCGGGCAGTTATAGATTCTCTACTCTAAAATAATCTTTGAAGTCCTTTACTATATTCAATTCTCAATATTTTAATCCCTAAAGGACCGTTGTCCAATCGGGGGACAAATGCGTTTTTGGGCAGGTGCCTACGGGCTGAAATTTTGTTGTGATTTTTTGAAACTTTTTTTAGAGATAGAAAAACTGATAAGCTTTGAGAAAATATAATTTTTTCACAATCGATGCCCGGGAAAAAAAGTTATGACCAAATAAGCTCAAAATAGGGGACGGGGGGCAGTTCGGGTAGCAAAAACAAAATGGACAAAAATTTGAATTCTTTTTTTAAATATTTTTTTTCTCATAGATTATATTTTTGTCTATCTAGAAAGCTTTGATTCATTTCATTTGGATTTGTTATGAGAAAGTTATGGACATTCTTGTTTTTCGGGCAGTTAGAGCATCTTCTTGAAAAAAATAACTTGTAGGATTCAATTTTGAATGCAATTTTTTCAATTTTTCAATTTTTTTTTTCCTTACATGGTCTAATTTACTTGCTAGAAAAATCTCACCATTGGGATTAGTGCATTTTAATTCCATCTAAAATATATTAATATTTTAGATTTTCCTTCTATCTCGTACCTACTTCTACTTAACAATTTTTTTAAGAATGATAATTAAGTTTTTTTGAATATGTTTTTTTCCCCCTAGACTCTCAACTCAATTCTCCACTATAAAGATTTAAAGCTCAAAACTCTGTAGTGCAAAAATTTTCAGTTAAAAATGTTCAAAAGTAAAAAATATAGTCCCACAATGTACTGAAAAACTTATTTTTTTCACTTTAAACGCAGTTATCTTGCAATCTGTGTGGTCAAAAATTCTGAAATTTTTTCCACACTCTCATTCTAGTGAGGTGTAAGATCCTACAATTAGATGTGAAAAAAAAACAATTTTCAATTTTTTTTTACTCTTTGCTATAGATATGGCAGTTTTGGATGTTTTTTGGCAGAAAAAAGGTCTTGGACCTTTAGGGGTTAAAAGAAAAATAAAATCTTAGAATGTTGATTTTTTATTACAAAATTACAACCATTGGGATTCGCATTTTTCAATTCCATAAATAAATTCTTAACAATTTAGTACTTTGAATCATTTTCTACTTCTTTCTACTTACTATTTTTTTCCTCTAAGTTGTACAATTCCAAATAATTTGAAATTTTTCAAGCATGTAACCAACTTGTTTAGGAAAAAAAATCCAAATAAGCAGCACCATTTTGGACACTTTGAGGTATACAGTCTTTGAAAACAATAACTACCCATGCATACTAAAACTCCTCATAACTTTCATCTCATTAATCCAAATGGAATGATTCAAAGCTTCACATACACACACACAGATTATATATATAGAGAGAGAACCAATTTCAAATTTTTATTTTAAAAAAAGTGGTTCTTAAAGAAGTTTTTTGAGCTGCTTGGGCTGCCCGTTGAGCAATGAAAATTACATGTCATGCAATAACTTTTTAACCATGTAGTCAAAAGTTATTGAAATTATTGGGCCTTAAAGCTACTCCTTAGGCTCATATTTTGTGAATTTTTCAAAGAAAAAAAATTCAAACTCCACTTGTAGTGAGCTGCCTAAAATCCCTATCTTGCCCAAAAAACGTAGTTTTTACATTTAGGGTTTAACGGATAACAATGTCAGAGTTTGGAAATATTCAATTTTTAAGAGAGCTAGCATTCATTGGATGGATTACAAATGTCTTTAAGAACTTATTACAAGAGCTACATGAAATGGATGATGTACATCTAAGTATGTGAAAGAAATAATCCTTGTCTATTTTTTGAACAAAAATGCCACTTACAGTGACTCCAAAAACTAAGTCTATACTTCATTCAATTTCACTCCGTACGCCATATGTTGAAAAGAAGTGGACAAAATCTAAGTGAGCAAACATGAATGTTGTAGTGTTCTTTATGTACTACAATCCTAAAAAAATTTGAAGCAAAAAGCAATTACGGTTTGGAAGTAAATGAATTCCAAAGCTAACCACCCCATAGACTCAATTTTTGTAGCAGGGTTCATAATAACTCTAAAAATTGCCTATGCATCTTTCTTGAGCTTCAATGGCTTGGATATTTTATTGCATATTGTTGTACACCATTTAAGACCCACTCCCATTCATATTGTAAAAATTTGACATATGTTTGCTTCAAAAAAAATATAAATAGAAAAAAATGTAGGTAGTACTAATTTGAATGGAATTTGAAGATTTTCAATGAATTAAAGACTTGAGACGTCATTTACTTTCATAGATGATCTATAGGTTGCAATTTGAACGGTTGTTGCATCTATTTTGACTAGATTTGAAAATATTTGTCTTAATATACTATAAATACAAATCATTTTAATTTTAATTTAGCAACAAAAATAATTATTTTAACCGTAATCTTTTTGAATCCAACATATTAGTTTATAAGGGTTGTATTTAGTCCATTTGTTTGGATTGTAGGTGATTCAATATGATATGACAACAACAAAAGTAAAACCTGAATATTGACAATATGCCTTATTTTTATTTTTATCAATTGTGATTGTCAATATTTTGTCATATATCTTTTTTTAATTTTATAACATACAAAATATATAAATTTAATGCATTAATACATTATTGTATTTCAATTAAAGGATTTTATTGCAAATAACTCAATATTCTGGTTTTACTTTTGTTATTGTCATATCATATTGAATCATCTACAATCCAAACAAATGGACTAAATACAACCCTTATAAACTAATATGTTGGATTCAAAAAGATTACGATTAAAATAATTATTTTTGTTGCTAAATTAAAATTAAAATGATTTGTATTTATAGTATATTAAGACAAATATTTTCAAATCTAGTCAAAATAGATGCAACAACCGTTCAAATTGCAACCTATAGATCATCTATGAAAGTAAATGACATCTCAAGTCTTTGATTCATTGAAAATCTTCAAATTCCATTCAAATTAGTACTACCTACATTTTTTTCTATTTATATTTTTTTTGAAGCAAACATATGTCAAATTTTTACAATATGAATGGGAGTGGGTCTTAAATGGTGTACAACAACATGCAATAAAATATCCAAGCCATTGAAGCTCAAGAAAGATGCATAGGCAATTTTTAGAGTTATTATGAACCCTGCTGCAAAAATTGAGTCTATGGGGTGGTTAGCTTTGGAATTCATTTACTTCCAAACCGTAATTGCTTTTTGCTTCAAATTTTTTTAGGATTGTAGTACACAAAGAACACTACAACATTCATGTTTGCTCACTTGGATTTTGTCCACTTCTTTTCAACATATGGCGTACAGAGTGAAATTGAATGAAGTATAGACTTAGTTTTTGGAGTCACTGTATTTGGTCATTAGAAGAAATTTGAAGGCTGCAAAGGGCCGTTTCAGGGCTGTTCCCGCAACTGGAAACAGACAGAATATAAAAATAATTAAAAAATAATTAAAATTTTAAAAAAATACAAAAATATCAAAATATTAAAATATTATTAAAAAATTTGAAAAAATAATTGAAAAAAATAATTTTTTTATTATTTTTTGACGTGGCACTCGCGTGACCACGTCAGATTACTGTTCCCAACGCGTTTCCAGAGTTTCCAGGGCCTGAGAACTCGCAGTGTTTTGGAAGCTTCAAAAATCCTCTAACGTGGCATGCTTGTTCTTTTATGATTCTTGAACAAGTTTCTATCTAAGTTTTATATACCTTAGATAGTAAAAAAGGAAGCTTACATGAATAAAGATATTACTACTAGATCTTTTCAAGCCATAATTTATCTTTCCTTAACCCCTAAAGGCCCAAGGCCTTTTTTCTGCCAAAAAACACTGAAAATTGCCATTTCTATAGCAAGCAGTAAAAAAAATTGAAAAATGTTTTTTTTGCACATCTAATTGTAGGATCTTACAACTAACTAGTATGAGAGTGTATGGAAAAAATTTCAGAATTTTTGGCCGCTTAGATTGCAAGATATCTGCGTTTAAAGTGGAAAAAACAAGTATTTCAGCACATTGCGGGACTGTACTTTTTGACTTTGAACATTTTTAACATAAAAATTTTGCACTAAACAGTTTTGAGCTTTAAATCTTTAATGTGGAGAATTGAGTTGAGGGTCTAGGAAAAAAAATATTCAAAAAAACTTAATTATCATTCCTAAAAAAATTGTTAAGTAGAAGTAGACATGAGATGGAAGGAAAATCTAAAATATTAATATATTTTAGATGGAATTAAAATGCACTAATCCCAATGGTGAGATTTTTTTAGAAAGTAAACTAAACCATGAGAATTTTTTTTTTTTTTAAATTGCAAAAATAGCATTCAGAAATGAATCCTACAAGTTATTTTTTTCAAGAAGATGCTCTAACTGCCCAAAAAAACAGAATGTCCATAACTTTCTCATAACAAATCCAAATGAAATGAATCAAAGCTTTCCAGATAGACAATAATATAATCTATGAGAAAAAAATATTAAAAAAAAATCATCAAATTTTAGCTAATTTTGTTTTGCTGCCCAGGTTTCCCGCCGTCCCCTGTTTTGAGCTTATTTGGTCATAACTGTTGTTCCTAGGCACTGATTGTGAAAAAATTTATGTCCCCACGTAGGTCTTCTCATTCTCCACCTCCATTAAGTTTTTCAGAAAATATTACAAACGTGGTTGCAAAAAGGTACATGACCGAAATTGCATTTGTTCCCCGAAGGAACAATGGGCTTTTAGGGGTTAAAGGCTTTAAATCTGCATTATCCTTGTTGCCACAGTCTCTTAGGATATAAACCAGTATTGCCAAGTCTATTAGCCAACATTTTAGTTACACTCTTTAATCATTCTATTTAATGTAGTCCATACTAAATAGATACCATTACAACATTTGAGATAATTTTATTTAGTGTTGTTCCCATGATTTAAGGAATCCGCACTATTAACCCTTAAAGGACCAGCATGTGCTTTTTACAAACATAAAAAATTTGGACAGATACATGTGACTAGAGATTTGCATATTTTAAGCTGAAATTTTAATAGAAGGTGGAGACGAGGAATATCTTTCATATGCATTACAGAAAATTGTAGGCCTCAAGTGGACCACTCCAGAGCAGCTGAAAGGCTCCCACGATAACATTTAAATTCGCTTAAGGATTGTTTTTTTCCCTATAGTCATTCACCTTGCACCGCGATGTCGGATGACTCTCAATGGTTCAATATCCAAGTACAAGGCATTAAATAATCAGGGTTCAAGTATTATTAAGCCTGATTATTGCATACCTTGTACTCTAACCAAGTTTTGGAAAAAAAATCAAACGTTAGGATTAGTCCAATGACATTTACCATCCAGAGTTTTTTTAATGGCAATGTGATAGTCATAATTCATTCACAATTGCTGAAAATGAAGGGTGATGAGGTTGTTTATATAGAAAAATCAATTGTCCATGGTCAATCCTCAAAGAATATGGGATATTTTGAAGAGAGATCACTCATTGTTCAAATTTAGGGATGGTGTTCAAAGTTGAATTTTAGACCTCATTTAGGCATAGTAGAATATTTTTTTCCAAAAATCTTTGAACAAAAAAAATGTGTAGAATCAATCTAGTTTTCATCTCCAAAAATCCGTTTGAGGTTTAGAGCCTTCAATAAAAAGTTATGGACAAAATTCTGAAAGGATGTTTAAATGTCAAAGAAAATTTCCCTCCCAACCCCTTTTAGAATTTTGTCCATAACTTTTTATTGGAGGCTCTAAACCTCAAACGGATTTTTGGAGATGAAAACTAGATTGATTCTACCCATTTTTTTAGTTCAAAGATTTTTGAAAAAAATTATTCTACTATGCCTAAATGAGGTCTGATATTCGACTTTGAACACAATTTCTGCTTTTCACTTAACTATGAGTTGTTGTGCTCCTATTAATCCTAATTTACATATCCCACATGGATTGTTGTACTTACTACTATCCCACTTGTATAAATATCTTCCTTTCTCAACTTCTAACTTACTAAACTAAGTGGCTTACAAAGCTAGTTCAAAACCATAAATGTTTCTAATTTTTTTGACAATTAGCATCAAAATCCCCTTCATTTTGGTTAAATTGACTATATTTGATTAATTACCCAATTAATTAGACCTCTACTATAGTCACATTAGTGAGTCCTGACATCCTTTGCAAAATTCATACAATCTGACTTCTCACAGTGGCTACATGTCTACTTTTAAGTAATAAACTGGTTGGGTCACTCTAAAGCAGCCTTCCAAAGGCCTACAATTTTTACTAATGGCACTAAATTTCATGACATTTGGAAATATGAGTCAAAAGTTATGGCCAAATATGTAATTTTTTTTCCACCACCAAGCAATCCAGGCACATCAGAAAAAATCACTTTTTTCAAAAACAAAAATTCGAAATTAGTTTTCTAGAATTATATATATATGGAAAGCTTTTAATCATTCCATTTCAACCAATGAGTCAAAAGTTATGAGGAGTTTTAGTTTGCGAGCAATTATGGATTCTCTATTCTAAAATAAACTTTGATGTCCTTTATCTTTTTCAATTTTCAATATTTTTTGGAAAAAATAAAATCATAGGATGTAGATTGCAACCATTGGGATTGGCATTTTTCAATTTGATAACTACGTTCTTAATAATTTTGAATCATTCTCTACTTTTTTTCTACTTATGATTTTTTTCCTCTATGTTGTAAAATTCCAAATGATGTGAAAATTTTCAAGCACGTAGTCAACTTTTGTAGGAAAAAGAATCCAAAGAAGCACCACCATTTTGGACATTTTTTCATAGAAATTGAGCTTGTGAAGTACAGCTGCCTTGTTTTTTGCAGGGCCAAAAAAATGATTTCAGTGGATTTGAATGCTTATATCTTGCAATCCACACGGTGGAAGTTTTTGAAATTTTTACCACGTGTTTTCAAGTCAGCATTCTACAAGATCCTACGGTTGCATGTTTCAAAGAAAGTTCTTTTTCAAAAATTTGGTACTTGTACTAAAAATGGCAATTTTTGAGCGTTTTCGGTAAAAACATAGTCATAGAAATTTAGGGGTTAAGACTTGATTGAAATTTTTTTTTCTTTTAATACTGAAACAATTATTTGTATACAATAGTGTTGGGCTCCATAATAATTTCAATTGCATACAAATTGGTAAACCATCAATCAAAATGACAGACTCTAAAGTATAACACCATGATTTGACTGCCACAAAGTTGGAGTGAAGTACAATTTGTAGTAATTGATGATCAAAGCTTTATTTAGTGGCACCCCATGTTTGTAGGACTACTACTACTTGAGAAGCATCTCTAAATAGAATGAAGAGTCTTGCACGCCAATTAAGTTATAACCTATAATTATCACCACACTATTTTTCTGGGCCCCAATAATTGTTGATCCTAGTGATCATCAAGAAATGAGTGTAGGCCTTTTAGTTGCAAGCCAACCAATGTGATTGTTATCCACCTTAAAAAGGGCAAATCCAACAAGCTCAAGGGAAAGACAATTGTACCCATTCCTTGGTTTTCTTACAAATACTACTCTCATTTGAGTGACCACCGTGCATAATTTGTAATTAGAAATCTACCACTTCAAACTTAACAATTAATAACTTCTTCATACACCTTACTTGGTAGTCAAGTGCAACATTCTCTTTTGCCAAATAGTTAATTAAAGTTGGCAAATGTGATTCGGCAAATGCCTAAAAATAGAAAAATTATTTTTTTCCATACAAACCCAAAGAAATTGGAAAAACAATCCTCCTAAAATTTTGGCATCTATTTTTACAAATACTTTTGGCCAACCCTGACCACCACAAGTACGATACGGTAGTATCAAAAATAATACATGTTTCAATGTATTGGAATTCTCTCCACCGACCCCCCAAATCCCATTTTATATAAAATTAAAATAAAAATCACTCAAAACAACTCGGAAAGCCACTGAAAATAATGGATCACCACTCACTCCCTAAGGTAACAGGCTCTGAAATCGCACATGCTCTAAAATCGTTCACCCTATTCAAATGTACATTGCTTGTACATGTAGCTATTTCATAGCCTTCAGCAATGTACAAACAATGTACATTTTAGGGGGTGGGCGATTTTAGAGCCCTATGCCACTTCAACTTCAAAGTTTCATAACTAATTCCAAAAAACTCCAAAAAATATGAAACAACTTGGGTTAGATGCCAATTCCTCTTGTTTGTCTTTCAAGGGAAATTTACTGAAAAACATTTCGAGACGTTTCACCTCCCCAAAATTCAGTTTCAGCTCTTAGGTGGGCAATTTCTGAGCCTCCTACCTTACCTCCTGAAAGAAATGTAGTGTGTGGGGTGTTGCCACAGAATATTATGTGGCAGGCAGCTCAATTAACTGCAGCTGCAATTGGTCGTACTCGTGACCCCAGGTTGGATCCTTTCCCCTGCAAAATTGAATTATTATTTCATCCCCCGACGACGACGACGCCCTTGCCCTCCACATGTCCCCCGGAAACTTCATCTCCCCCAGGCCACATGTGTCCTTGAAAGAAACCCACCCTGATTTTGGACGGAAGGGTACGTACGGCTGTTCATCAGTTGTGCCTTGGTTGTCGCTCTCATGGGTAGCTTTTGGAGTTTGGGGAGCTTTGGGGAGCATTATTGCAAGCCTCTGAAAGAAGGCCGGGACATTATATGCAGCTCTTTGAAAGAAAAGAAAAAGAAAAAGCATACATGCACAGCCTACCTTCCTCAGCTTTGGCATACATGGCATCCATAGTCTTGTTCACCTCACTGGATTTCAATCCCCGGCCGCCACAGAAGCATTTGAGCTCCGGCCTTTGTTTTTTACCAATAAGTTTGCCAACGGAATATGTCATGGACTCTGTTCCAGTTGCTCAATTGTGATCTTTTGTTACGATACTTTCTCTCTTGTTCTCGCTGAGTGTCGCACACATGCAAAGGAAGTACTAAGTTATTCCTACTCGGACATATACCATTCGTTTAGAAACCCAAGAATCCAAACTCACACATCTTTTGAACGTACGAAAAAGTTCCGTTGTTTGTATTCTTGTCGATTTTGACATGCAGCATTCTCACTCAGTTCCAGTTTGCTTGATTGTGACTTCTTTGTTCCTGTATGAACTTATTTCTCGCACACATACAACTTCGTACTATTCCTACTCCATCGGACATATACCATTCATGATAAGCCATTTGTTTAGAAGCCCAAGAATCCAAGCACATCGTTTGGATGTACGTAAAAGTTTTGTTGTTGGTATTCTTGTCGATTTTGACATGCAGCATCGCAAAGATTCAATCAGAGCAAAAAGAAAATTATACTGATCCAAGCCTTGGGAATGCAAGAATGGTCAGTATGTTAAGTTAGAACTCCATTGCACAACATGAAGAGCTCAACCCACTCAGACAGTACAAACTGTATTAATACCGTACGTACCCTAAAAAAGTCAAAAGCTCTCCAACTTCAGTGTTGAAAAAACATGCTGCTAACCGACCCTGGCTTCTACAAAATTATGCTTGCAAGCCAGTCACCGTCCTTCCTTACAGCTTCCTCTGGACTTTTGCAGCTGCAAGGCTGAAACTTTGAACCAATTCAATTGCAGCCGTTCATGATGGAGTTCGTTCACATTGAGGGAGGGATGCAGTGGTCAGATACTCAGATACCCCGAAATCTGCACCCTAATTCTTCCTGCAACCGACTAGAGATTTTGGAGTTTCTGGAAAAAAATAATGCAGCAGAGTGACTGATGTGTAAATTACAGAGGCCTCGGAACTTTGGAATTTACAGCAGTTCTCATCCACTCAGTCACCTTCAAACTGGTGACACCAAATGGCGGGGAATGGGAAAAACTTAATGCAATTCGTACATTGCAGAACTGAGTGATCACTTCCAGGCTGGGATCGGACAGATGTTATTGAGACTGAGGTGATAAGTTATCACATGAAAATTGTGTGTCGATCTGCGTGGCTGCAATCAAATAGAATAATAATGTTTTTTCACTCATTCTCCTGCTTTGAAGTTCCCCATGACACCAGCATTCCGTGTCCGTACTCCGAATAATTAGACTACCATCCAAGCTATTGAAGTATTGAACAGATCGGTGTCACTTAGTCCAGTCCGGTCAAGCAGAACACATTGAATGGCACGTCAAGAAGTCAATTATTAACCAATTCTAGGGCGGTCCTCTTTGCCTAAAATCATAGGGACCTTGTCAGTTATCACTTCATCAGAGCCTGCTTTGGATCAGATTTTGATGAGCAAGAAGAAGAAAGAAGAACACTGGCCATAAGGCTTGTGTGAATTAAATAAGAGCTTGTCGGGATCGCCGATAGTTCGACTAATTTGGCCGCGTTGACCTCGACGGCAATCACAACCATTGATGGCTTCGATCTCTATTCAAAAGCTCATCATGCACCGATATTTCAAAGAGAAACTGAAGTAGGAATTGAGAATTATTTCCCAGGACGTACACAGTAGCCAGAGATTCGGTAGATTGAAAACAAAATATTATTGGCCACAGATGTAATCGATCGCAATTCAAATAGGATGGACAGAAGAAACGTACTGAAAGGGCAATGTGCCGCTATTGTTTACAAAAAACGTGAAGGGCAAACCACAAGGGGACGAACCTGAATCTTTGCTATTTCACAACTAAATAGGTAGCAACCACCGTCACTTTGGAGTGATCACTCTTCGGCGAAGTAATTAATATGAATCGAGGAAAACAACTGTGCACCCACGTACACTACTTTACTCCAAACGTTTACAACCGCCCTCGAATTTCAATAGAAATGCTCACAGTCGAGTCGAGTCGAGTCGAGTAAAATTTATTGATTGATATATCCACAGCGAACCTGTCTTATCAAACCCTCTCTGATCGATCGATCGATCCCGTTGCTGGCTCTTAATTGATCATTCGCGGGAGATTGAACCACCTGGTTACTTATGCTCTGCCTCCCGGGCGGGCCTGTTGAAGCTTGGAATGCTTTCATTTCCCTTATTTGCAAAAGTGAGTCCATCCTCCAAAAGAGCAGAATTCAAACGCAGGAGCCGGCTCGCTCGCTCCTAGGTTTGTTGTTCAATGCTTCCTGCTCCAGCTTGATCGGCCAGGTCGCTGCAGTTAGCCACTGTACACAGCTACGTGCTTGCTTCTTGTGCTTCTCAAATGTGCAGAAGGTGCCGAGAAATCATCTGAATTAGGATTAATTGATCTGCACAAACAGGAAATCAATAGGATATTTAGACGGATTGAAATCACAAGATATAGAACGTACTCCAGAAACTACTAACATCCCTATTCTCATGGCTAAGAAAATGAGAGTTCGAAGCTCTACTCAATTCCCCATCAAAACGTTTCCTCTTTCATTCGATCATCGTCTCCAATTGGGTTTCAAACCAGTTCTCTGAAAGCACTACCTAGAGGTGACAATCATCTCCAATTGTCAAGATGGGAGAGTGCACGCACAACCCTGACTCCCACTACTTCTTATTTAGGTCAATAATGAATGTATGTATAATTAAGTGTACCACATAACAAATTCACCGACATAGAATGCCCATGACAGTGACTAGTCTCTCTAAATTACTTCTACATGTCAATTTGCATTCAGCCAAAGAAAACGAAAGTGAAGAAATGCCAAATCCCAAATAGAGTCAAAAGAAAAGAAGGGTCAGACATGAAGGTCGAGAGCATTTTGCGTGCAAACTTCTTCTATTCCATTCCCATTCGATGTACATGGAGCTAGGACTTCGAAACCGGTCACCAAGATATATAGTGACCACAAATTCCCCTATGGCTTCCCAATGTCAACATGTAGAAATCCAAAGAACAAGAAGACAAGCAAGAGCCAAAGCAGCAGGAACTTCAGCTAGCAAGCAAGTGGCGAAATCCAATTGCAATTAATTCAAGTCCAGACAGGCAAGTTGCCCCAAACAAGAAACTGACCTAAGAACCCTCCTCCACCACCACCACCCCCATCCTCGTCCTCGTTACGGCGGCGGCGCCAACACTCGACTAATCCCTTGAATCGAAATATGGCCATCCACATAAATATCATGATCAAAGATATGCGCCGCCTCCTCCCCTTCCCCGAACTTGACCGTCCCATCACTCTCCGACGCGACCACTTTGTGCGGATGCCTCAACGTGCTATACGACTGCTTCCCGAGCCTCTTCACCGCATTGTACATGCTCTCCTCCGTCTGATACTCCGACAAGAAGTGGTAATACAACAACGGCTCCATGGGCATATTCAGCTGCTCCGTCGTCAACAGCAACATCGCTTGATCATTCGGCGCTAGAATGGTCAGTTTATAGCCCATTCGCGCCAGCCTCGCGATCTCCATACCAAGAGTAGTCGCGTTCACCAAGAGCTCCGCCATGTCGTTGTACCCGCCGTAGTTCGACAACGCCGTGACGAACTGCAGAGTCTCGTCCCCTTCGTCATCGAGGTAATCGGCTGTACCGGGTCCTGGCGCGGGGGCTATAGAGGGCCCCATAACGGGCGCTGCGACGGGCGCCGTGATGGGGGCCGTGACGGGCTTTGCGACTGTTACGGCTTTGAGAAGCGCGGCGGAGACGGCTGGTTTTTCGAGCATATACCGGGCCTTTGATGATTTTGCTGGGGTTGGTCGTCTTCGTGGGGCTCCGTGGGGCTTGAGGTGGGATTTTCCCGTTTGTTTCCAGAGTTCAAATGCGGCTGTGACGCCTGGTGGTATCATAAACCCATCAAGCCCGTGCACGATGCCATCCTTTCGCACAATGCTGTTAGGTGAGAAGACGCGCGCGGTCTCCACATAGCGCTTGAGTCCGTAGCTCTGTAACCCCAAGCTGTCGCCAGGGGACAGCGTCTCCACCGTCCTGTTGTTGAAATCCGCGCCTTCGATTCGTCCGGAGATGATGTGGTAACGGAGGACGCTACGAAGCGAGTCTTCGTGTCCAGGTCGCATCAGAAACCGACGCAGATCGGCGTCGACTTGAAGCTCAAGATAACTGTTCTTCGGTGCGAAGATGGTGATGGTTCCCCGACGGAGAACTTCGCGCTCCAGCTCCTCCAACATGTCCACCTTGTCGAGATACAACACGAGCTCCGAGTACTGCGAGTCCAGAAGCGCCTGCAATATGCTGCCCGTGCCCAAACGAACCTCGCGTAAGCCTATCATCCGCTTGGAGGACTCCATAAACTCGGGGCGCGCACCAGACACCACCGCCACCATCGCCATCGCCAACTGCAACACCACGATCCGCCATCGCCAGTCCATAGCTATAGCAACAACGCTCGCAATGCACACAACAATAATGCAGTCACCGACCCTAAACGCACACACAGACAGACAACCCCCACCCCACCCAAAATCTAACCCAAACTGGCACCTTGGGCACCAAGTTCAACTCGGCGCTACCCCACGAACGTAACGCGACCCCCCAACCTGAAGCTTGACTTCAGCATTGGCGACGCGACGTACGTAACGAAGCGAACCTAGCTGCAGCTAGCCCCGCATCGCGGTCGCGCGATCATCCAGCTTAACGTTGCGCGACAATGGCAACATACAGCTAGCATGCGCACGAGCTGCAGCGTTGACAGCGGAGCTCACAGGGAGGCTTGCTGTCAGAAGCGAGAAGAAGACGAGTATCGCTAAGAGGAGGCTGTCGTGGCCCACCCTTCCCAGTGACTGATTGTTGTGGCGATGGTGGAGCATGGCATGGCGATGACATTGTAAGCTTAAGCATAGTAATGATCAATAAGGCGCATTGTTAGCTTGACTAGCTAGCGCACATTGAGACTAAGTGCAAAACAGAGAGAAAAAGAGAGAGACAATTAAAGAGAGAGAAAGAGAGAGTCTGAGAGAAACAGCGCCTAAGCTAGGATTGTGGGACCCTGGGCAAATCATTCACCTAGCTACTGGAGGCTGCCTTCGGAAAGGGAGCTGGCTTCGTTTGGTGGTTTCTTATAATGCAGCTTTCTCTGGCAATGACTCTGGCCAGGTTGAGGAGCGAGCGACGCGACGGACTGAGCTGCAAGTTACGGTAGTCCTGGAGAGATCGGAATGGACAGACAGTACGGTACAGTTGGAGGTTCTGTTCGCTTGCAAGGCTCTCTGTGGGCGATGGCCACTCGCTCGCAGAGTTGCAGGGACTTGTTTTTTTCATTTATTTGGGGGCAGTGCAGGAAGCGATGGATGCCGGCAGGTGTTGGCATCTTCAGAAATGGAGGAAACGTGCAAATTAATTGCAAATAATACTTAAATTATTCATCCAGAAACGAGTGGTACTGTTCTGAGCAATTTAAATAGCAATTTCATCCTCTGAAAATGGAGGAAAACATCACCCAACATTCCCTCCCAACCAAAAAAATTTGTATTATTTTTTTTTAGTGAAATAGAGTTCCTGAAATAATAAATGCTGGGATGGAATGAGAATGGTTCCCATGGTGTCTGATGAATCCACTCAGGGTCTGTACTCCGGTCTCACCAACAGTTGCAAATGAGAGACATAATGAGAGCGGGTGGACATCAATTGCATATCTGGAATGAACCAAAATGTGTAAGATTTTTTTTGTTTTGAAACAAAATGTGTATGATTTTGAGTGGAGGAATAGAATGATATTGCAGTCCAGTCCACTCCTGTACTGTACAGTACAACACTCGTGTGTGTATGTATGAGATTGGGGATAGTGGGGTACAACAATGGTGTGATAATGTGTTATGTATGAGACTGGTCAGAACTCAGGACGTAGTGGTGTCTCGCTGGAGATTGTCACAGCCAATATTTTGAAAAAGTAGAGATTTTGGAATCGTTGGGGGGAAAAGGTTGTAAATAATTTTTCAACTTCGAAGCCAGGGATTGAATGGATTGCCAAGAATCATTCTCAAAGTCTTTGATTTTACGTTGCATGACTATTGCTATTTTTTATTTTTTTTGGATCAATTTACGTAGATTTGGAAGAATTTTAAATGAGTTTTCATTCCATATTAATCTACATCTTTACGGAGGTAAACTAGTTTCATCAGTCCGCTTTATTCTGAATACTGAAAACAAATGATCCTTGGTGGTACCTACCTACCTACTCCGTTTAACTTAACTGCAGTGCTGTGGTGGCTGTCGTGGACTCATGATTGACTAGCAATGGAAACGAAGGCACGAAACTTGAGGCCTACTGTGGAAACAACCAAAACCGTCAATATTAACCCCTAAAGGACCGTTTGTCCCCTCGGGGGACAATTTGGGTCTGGGCAGGTTCCTATTGTCTCAATTTTTAGTGATATTTTTTGGGATTTTTTGAGGTTGTGTATTTTTGCAAGAGCTTTGTGAATATATAATTTTTATTTTAATTGATGCCCGAGAGAAAAAGTTATGACACAATAAGTAAAAATGGAGTTTGGCGGGCAACACAAAAAAAATCACGGAAAATCAAAATAATTTTTTTTTCAAATTTTTATTTCAAAGATTACATTTTTGTCTACATATGAAGCTTTGTTTCATTCAATTTGGACTAATAATGAGAAAGTTATGGACAATCTTAATTTTTCGGACAATCTAAGCATCTTCTTGGAAAAATAACTTTTAGAATTCATTTTTGAATGCAATTTTTAGAATTTTTCAAAAAAATTTGTTAGAAAGGGTTATATTTTCTTGCCAGAACAATCTCACCATTGGGATTATTGTGATTAAATTCCATCTAAAAGCTATTAACAATTTAATTTTTTCTTCAATCTTGAACCCACTTCTACTTAACAATTTTTTAATGAGTGAAAATTAAGTGCTTTTTTTCCTAAATTTTTTTTGTAGATTCTCAACTCAACTACTTAATATAAATAAGTAGAAAATCAAAATCAGTAGTGCAAAAAACTTGAACTAAAAAGATTCAAAGCCAAAAAATCTAGTTAAACAAGGTGCAAAATAACTTGTTTCTTTCACTTTAAATGCATATATTTTGCAATCTACATGGTCAAAGTTTCTGAAATTTCTTCCACGTATTCATATACTAGTCAAGTATAAGATCTTACGGTTGGATATCCCAAAAAATCAATTTTTAAAGTTTTTTGGTCTTCACAATAGATATCGCAGTTTTGAGTGTAGTTTGATGGAAAAAAAGCCTCAGTCCTTTAGGGGTTAAGCAATTCAGCATAGTTGGAGGCACCTTTTCCTAAAAATGATATTTTTGTAGTATGAGTGAGACAGTGAAAATCATGAATATTTAAAAATAGAAAATAAAATTGGGATGTGGTATGTAATTTCTATGATTTTTCAAAGTGATGGCTCCCTAGACCACTGAAACTATTGCATAGGTGGATCCAAAACTGAAATCTGCAAAAATCATTAGTTAGCAAATGAGACTTAGGTATGTGTCCTTCAAATGCATCAGCAGAGCAGAGTTAAACATTTCAAGGTCACACTAATGAGAAGTCTAGGGATAGATTTAGTGTCAATCTAAGGTACATGAATGGGAACAGGGATGCTAATGGGTGTTTCTACCTTAAGTTACATTTGTTTCCTGAAGATCACCAGGAGCAACAATTGTTGTGGCCCAAAAAATATTGTAGGGATTGAATATGGGGTATAAGGTAGACAAGCCTATTACCACCTTGATTTGCAATCTAAATATCTTGGGACCAACTCCAAAAGGGGCACATATTTTTGAGAGACATGCGCTTGTTTCATGAATCAAACCCAAGTGAAATTATAATTTTTTTGATTAAAATTGTAATTTCTGTGAATTTCTAAAGTAATATACTCCAAAATTACCAAAGAGTTTGTATAGTGGAGTCATAAATGTCCCATAAACAACCTGTAACCATCTTTCCATGTATCTAATGGCACTTTAGTACTCACCAATAAATGATTGACACGTTACCCCTTGTTGGCATTAATGCATTGATTTTGTCATAAAATGAACAAACTTAGATGTTTTCCTAGATGGAATTGGGGCCTAAAGTAGGATGACAGGATTGGGCAATGAACAAAATTGGGATGGTCTACCTTAACTTAACTAGAGTACAAGACTACACTCTTTCATTCTATTTAGTGTTGCTTCTCAAATAGTGTCACTTATACAAACATGGGATTACACTAAATAAGGTAAACTATCCCATTCTAATTCAAATTCCCATTCTAGACATCTCGAAAAGCCCGATTTGTATTCAAAAACAAGAAACTACAAATGAAAGGAAAAATTGCTTGCTTTAGGGAGTTGATTGCACAAAATGAGGATAGCATATATTTTTAATGGGTATAATCTAGGCCTTAATTATACATTACCATCAATTTACTTTGAGTTAGCTTCAAATCAATGCAAATGGGTTCACTTGGGCAATAGAAGAATGCAATTAGTATTGAAGTCATTAGGGACTGGATTGGGTATCTGTTAAGTTGGGTATGGATTAGTAGAAGCCCTACAATAGCTATTTTTTTGACATTGACAAGCATGTCTACAAGCTATCAGCAGCAGCCCAAAGCAATACCCTTTTGTAAATTTAAAAAAAATCACATGCACTCTATAAATCATTTTTTCAATTGTAATGTTGTTTTTTATTGCTTGTCTACCACTAAAACCTATTTACACATTTTCTAGATAGCAATATTATATTGCACTAGTCATTACGCCCATAATAGGGTAGTTTATCTAAAAGTCTTTTTATCATCAATTACTATAGACTTTATTTCACTTCAAGTTTGTAGTAAAATAGTATTGTACTTTGGAGGTTGTCACTTTGATTGTTGAGTTGCCACTTTAATCAATGGAGTATCAATTTGTATGCAATTGAAGTTATTATGCAATCCAATACTACTATATAGAGGTAATTGCAATACTATTCAAAGAAAAAAGGAAAAACTTGATCATTGAATATTGTGGATTCCTTAAATCATGGAAGAAACACTAAATGAAATTATCTCAAGTATTGAAATGGTATCTATTGAGGGTGGACCATACTAAATTGAATGAAGTGTATAGCTAGAATGTTGGTTGGTAGACTTGGCAATACCAGCTTAAACCTTAAGAGAGCATGGCAACAAGGATAATGTAGATCTAAAGCCTTCAAGGGAAGATAAATTATGGCTTGAGAAGAATCTAGTTATAAGATTTTCATTCTTGTAAGCTTCTTTTTGTACTATCCTAGGTATATGAAACTTAGAACCTTGCTAAAAAGTCATGAAGGAACAAGTAACCAAATTAGTGGCATCTTTGTTTGAAGAATAGACAAGAATTATTTTTTCAATGTAATTGGATGATTGCACATCATCCATTTCATGTAACTCTTGCAAAAAGCTCTTAAAGACATTTATAATCCATCCAATAGATGCTAACTCTCTTAGAAGTTGAATATCCCCAAACTTTATAACATTGTTATCCATTAATTGTAGGACTCTCATTCTAATTTAATTAGGTTAGATTGTTGCCTTGACAACTCATCTATGCACGTGCAACCTACTAAGTCTCCATAATGCCCTACTATGTAAAATCATTTATCCTTAAAGCTTTTACAAAGAATGAGGATGAGAGGTTTTCCACCATATGGTAGTGGATTCTAATAATGCCAATAGAAACATTTTTAGTCATTAGCCTATTGTTTATATTGAAGTATAAATTTGCTAAAGAATGCTTTTAATTTAGCTTATTCAATTATATATAATTTTGATGATGGAAAATGTAAAAAAATTGTCAAAAGTTCTTCAATTTGGTAATCACAAAATTCTGTAGTGTTTTGAGACCTATAACTCCTTCAAAAGATTGATTCTTATAATAGAGCTAAAATTTTCATCATTTCAATCGGCTTTTGACAATTCTAATTTGAGGATCTATCAAATCAAGGTAACTTCTTCAAATTTGTCTTAAATTTTAAATAAAAAACTTCATTGATCACAAGACTATAATGCCTAAAATTTCCTATTAGTATTTGTTTTTATAAGTGAAATGTCCTATAAGTGTTTGTTCATATTATAAAATGAAAATTGAATTCTAAAAAGAACTTTTATATTATTTTGCCCTCATTGCAATACAACAAAACTCTTCATATCTTTCATCTCATCAATAGGAACGTAATGATTTGAGTTTTGTATACATGTATCAATCTATCCAATCACACTTAAAATTTACTTTTTAAAAACAAACATTTTTAGCTTCTCACTTTGAATGCAATAATTTGAAGGTATCAAGTCAATAAATTATATTCAAGTTTTTATTAAAGTGCACTCTATTACATGGATTGGACATGGAGTATAAATTGTTACAAATTTTGAATAAAAGTATGAAAAACATTATGTCCTTGTCAATGGCCATTATGCCATTACAAGGATTGGTATAGAATTCAATTTGTTACAAAATTTTCAAATCAAGTATTGAAAACCATGCTTCCATCAACAAACATCATCTCGTCATTGCAAAAAATGAACTTTGTCATGAGATTCTTGACTATCAATATTGCAATGAGCAACGGATTGATACTTGGCTTATTGTGGTGGTAGATTGTTTTTTCCCTCAAAACAAATTAGCAATACAAATTGATACCAGTTGCCCACTTCTCTTCTTAAGTCACTCATAACATTTTCCAAAAGAATTCTAGTCTTGTTCATTCATAATGATTCAATATAGCAATCACTTTGCAATGCAATTAGAAAATGATTTTTTTGCTTCTACAAAGTGTGACATTGTAGGTAACACAACTCTAAATTAGAAATTAATAGACTCTAGATTGAACCTTTAGTTCTCAAGCTATGATTTTGGTCAATTGCAACGCCCATTAGGTGCAAAATGTTCTAAGAGAAAGAGGAAGTTGGTAAGGTTTTTTAAAGGTTTCAATTTGACATCATATTGAATTTTTTGAATTTTTTTTTTGAATACATCACAGGGATTCTACTATACTACTCCAAAGCTTATAGTGGTATGGGACTTTGAAACTGAGAACCAAATTTAGTGGAAATTCTATTTGTAGTTGGCATGTTGTTTTAAGTCATGTCCATAGCGTCAATATCATCAACCATTTCTGTATCAAGATTTGCTTCAAGAATATTTGATATTGTATTGGATGAAGGTTGGACAATGTCATTGATTGCAACACCTAGGAAAGGAGGAGGAGAGTACGGTATGAGAGCTAAATGTTTGTCGTTGCTCATACTTTGAAAATCAATGTCTTCTTCCTTTAAATTGTTTTCTATAGAAGGAGAAAACTGAGGAAGGCATGAACATGATAAGTTCATTTGGATCTTTTCTGTTGTTGGTAGCATTGATTTTCTATCTTGAAGATCAAGAACCTTGCAACCATCCAATACTCTAATAGAATTTATTATAAATGGCATCTCTAATGAACCTACTGGAGGACCTCCTGGAAAAAGTGGAGGATTCATTGGTTTATACAATATTATAGCCTTTTTTTCCATTCCACATGTTGCATGGTTTGCATTAACTACAAGAGGTAGTGGTGGTGGTAGTGGTGACACAAGAGATGATGTTAAGACTTCACCAGTTCTCAATAGATCTACTTGTGGAGGTGTTAATTGTACTTCTATTTGGGGTTCCAAACTTGGTGTGGGCCATATAGTTGATGACATTGGTAAATGTGTTACGTGCAATCGCTTAGGTGATGACAATCTCACATTGTGAAACAACTCTATGATAGTCTCTTCCGGCTCCTTTCTCTTCATTTGCATGGTGCACAAGCTCATAATACCAAAACATGTGCGTGCAAATGTACCGCCAACTTGCAAGCAAACTCTAGCTACCACTTTTCTAAACAGTTTGCAAGTTATTGAAACTTATTTGAAACTATTCCAATTTAAAGTTATGGCATGTAAGAGCAGTAAGATATCTTATGAAGTTTTTAGACAATGCAAGGTGCTCACTAAAATTTATAGTTTAGTACATTCATTGGTCTCAAAGAGCTCCAAAAGGTTTTTGCTATGGTGAGTCATTTAGAGGTTCTAGACATGAACCTTTCAACCATAAGGTCACCTTCAATGCTCTTGTTCTTTGTATATTTACTTTGATGAATATATTAGAGATACAAATCTAATAATTGGTAGCAAAAGATAGGATCAATTCCCTCTTTTCTTGTCTTGAAGCTCTTATATACTTTTCTACCAATTGTCATGTACTTTGCTATTAAAGTAAAAGTACAATAGCTTTTACTTTATTTGTAGAATCTTTTGTGTTGATTCTAAATTTTCTTTAGCAACTATTATCTTATGTTTATCTTAAACACCTATTGTTATAGCACACATTAATTTCCTCTCTATTAAGTTTCTATGTTCAAATGGTACAAAATCTAAATCTTTAATTTCTAAAAGATAGAATGTGTTTTGGTAGAGAAATTGTCCAAAATTGTCATGTTGTAGTGCATTGTCTAAAATTGAAAATTGAAACTTATCTTTTCAATAACACCCCTTCTCAAAAAAGAAATTAGTGAATAAGTATATCAATGTGGAAAAATGTAGAAAAATTTTCAAACCATTTCATTTTGTGGATTTGAAAGCTTATAACATTTGAAGTTTCAAAAAGAATTTTTTGGAGCCATGCCAAACATGGATAGACTTCAAGTTCCTTGGAATGAATTTTTTTCTCTAAAAAAAGCTATTCTTCTTACCTTTTATTTTAATATCTTGTTGGGTACAAGCATGCAAAATTTTAGAAGTAAATAAGTGGTCTACTTTTACTCTAAACCACCTTGCAATATGAAGAGGGCAAATATACTAGCCAATTTTGGTCAATTTTGGTCAATATTTATTAGAGTTACAAAAATTAAAATCCAAATGTAAACTATAAAAGCATATAACCTATTATCTTTTATATGAAGAAAATGTTTTGTAGACACAAAAAGAAACTTCCAAAACTTAGGTTAGTTTATCACCTTCCCCAATGCACACGCTCATAGATACTTCTTCTAAAACAAAGCCTAATAGTAAACAAGAATGGCTATCTATTCTTTCTTAGATGCAACGGGATGGTTAAAATCACACATTATTCTACATTATTGAATTGCTTCTTTGAAAAATCAACCACTACCACAACTATGGTGGATTTAAGATGATCATTTAGTAAAGAATTACTAAAATGTTGTTTCTAGTGCTAAGTGGTCAAGTTGGTTGCATATATTAAAGTATGAGCACTACAGGTCTACAATTGTAAGCAATCATCACAATACTAAAAAATTATCATTTTTGGCCATTAATTACTAAATTGTCAATTTGATTGCATATAATAAGTATATGATTGTCAAGTTCACAATGCTAATTAGTTGTTACATTACCAAAAATTTGTCCTTTGGGGTCATTGGTTACTAAATAGACACTTCATGTCATATAAATTTCAAGAAGATCTTTGATTTCACCTATGAAGCAAGGTGCAACAAAGTACGAAGGATTCTTACCACCAACCATTATATAATCCAATGGCTTGCATTTTTTAGTTTTTTGGTAGTCAATATTGTCTTTTAAAAATGCTATAAGGACATGCAAAAATTAATTGAATTGACATGATGTAGGAATTCAATACATGTAGTTTAAAATTAGCCCTAGACACATGTTTTTTAGTATTTTTTATACTAAAATATCCAACCTTTCATTACGCAATTCCTAATTGAATATTGCTTGTACTTAATACCCCCTCTTTTCTCTTGCAGTGAATTCATATCTTTGCGGAAAAAATAATTGCAGTAATATAAAATTCCAACATTACATTGCAATCAACATTTCTTACCCTATTGTTTTTCTATTTGCAAGAAATAAATAGAACTTGTCCTCAATGTAAAAGGTTGTCATAGGATTATTAAAAACATCCCCTTTAGACACAAATGTACTTATCAATGCAATTTTGGCTAGATATGTGTAAGACTATGTCATGCCATCATTGCAAGCTACACAATTTCCTTACAAACTCAATATTGCAAGGTAACAATATCCATTACTAGCTTGTGCTTCTTGACAATTTTGTCATCTCAAAGTCTATAAATGTTGTTTATATAACTTTGTACCCAATTATAGGTGCTTCATTGGCCTTTTTGTGCTCCTTGCCATTGATGCATTTGTTAACACACATCACAAGTTACATGTTTATAGCCATCGTGCCCAATAAATAATGGATACACAATGCCACCATTTATGGGGTTGGTTTTGATAGCGATTTGAAGCTCACAATTAGTCAGCTACGTCCACTCTACACATGTGAATTGTATATTCCAAATGTATTGCAAAAATTTGGATTTTTTTTCCTTTGTAGTCCCATTTGTTCAAACCATCGCAGATTCTACAAGGAATGGAATTGGTTGGGCATATGTAGAATGTAAAAGTATATGACCCTTGTATTCCTAAATGAAGCAACTCATAGATTGGAAGTCATGCATGCATTGTCACAAAGATTTGCGGTTGGATCTGGAATAGCACGGAGTTCTTGTTGTCATAATAACTTACATGCATCTTTCTTTAATGTTTAAATCCAATTATATTCTAATACTCTTTGAAAAGTTTTCCTTGTATTAAAACTCATACCATTTGTAAACGCAAATAAACATAAAACTGCAATAATGAATTTTGAGCTCATATAATTCAAATGACTGTATGTTTGTTCAAATCACTTGAAACTTCTATGGCGTGTCAATCACTTAGTTAGTCAACTCTTCACATATAAAATTTCATCACCATTTAAGCTATTGTCCGATTGTAAGGAATATTTTTCTACTATTGTCATTCTACCAAAATTGTAGTCTCAACAACCTGGTTGCATTTTATTAATAAGTCATAGATCCAAATCCATTGTAAACAAAATTTTAATACAATATAAGAAATAAGTATAGGAAAATACACTCAAAATTTTATAATCAGATCATTAATACTTAATTAATAGATTCCAAAGCATGCAAATTGAAAACCTTCTTGACTACCTTAGATTCCGCACCTTCTTAAAGCCTCATTTCTCTATGTTTATAAGTGATCTAAATATGAAATTTTGTATAATAATATTTCATCTTGTCAAAAACTCAGATTTATAAGCTTGCATTGATTTAACACTCTATTCATTTGCAACCATCAAACTTTTCAATTTCAAAACCACCTTCATCAATAGAGCAACAAAGAGCATATAATAAGTTGCACCAAGTGCATTCCACACCCCTCAACCAAAATAGGCACCTTCTCTTACTAAGAAACCTTATAGGACCAAGCCTCTTGTCTAACTCTCTAAGTGTCCAACCCACAACCTACAACCCTTAGCGGCTAGCCACTGGCTAAGCCAAATATTTGAATCCTAACCTAGCTAAACTATTAACCAACCTGTTTAACAACCAACAAACTTATATGAATTCACTTATATTGTGCACATACACATGAATCACAATTATTTAGATACCTAGTTTCAATTAATAAACAACCTACATCATGACAATGCCCATTCAAGGTCCTTTGAACAATCCTAAAAAAGGATTTTGTGTTTTTCAACACCAAAAGAATACCCATCCAATTTGTGCGTAGCATTCCCATGACATCAATGCCTCTCTCTAATAAAGTCTTGAATGAGGTCTAGTAAAAAGTCCAACATAAGTGAAATTATTATCCATTGAAATGATTTGTTCTTTTTCATTTAGGCCTAATAAAAAATTCAAATCACATCATGTGTTAATGTAGAGTCTTGATGTACAATAGTTGGTGCTCTTTCTAATGCTATAGATTTTCCACAATAAATTTCAAAATTTGAAACAACTTTGATTCAAAGTTTGTTGTACACTAATTAAACCCTATATCCCATACTTATGTTTTTTGGCATATACTTGCAAAAAGACAATCAATAAGCCTTCATACCTTATAATCACATCTGTTGTTGCATGTTTTTTTCAAATGTTAACCCCTTAAGGACCAAGCCGCATTTTTTGGCAACATAGCAATTTTGGACAGCTTACCACAAATGGAATTTTTATTTTTTTTCTTTGAAATTTTCACACAACATGGGGAGAAGGTTTTTCTATAAGGCCCAACAATTTTCATAACTTTTGACTACATGATTAAAAAGTTATTGTATGATATGTAGTTTCTTTCTCAACTTAGGCAACCCGGGTAGATAAAAAAAAATCATTATTTTTAGAAGCAAAAATTTGAAATTGGTTTAGAAGATTTATGTATACAAGGAAATACCTTGAATCATTCCATTTTAATCAATGAGTCAAAAATTATGAAGAGTTTTAGTTTGCAGGCAGTTATAGATTCTCTAATCTAAAATAAACTTTGAAGTTGTTTATTTAACTCAGTTTTCAATATTTTGGAAAAAATTAAATCATAGGATATAGATTGTTTATCACAATATTACAACCATTGGGATTGGCATTTTTCAATTTGATAACTTAATTCTAAACAATTTTGTAACTTGAATCATTCTCTCATTCTTCCTACTTACTATTTTTTTCCTATATGTTGTACAATTCCAAGTAATCTGAAATTTTTCAAGCATGTAGCCAACTTGCCTAGAAGAATGATCCAAAGAAACACTACCATTTTGGACATTTTTTCACACAAATGTGTCCTTATGAAGTGCAGCAGCTTGATTTCTTGCAAGGCCATAAAAAGTTTTTTTGTCAATTGAAACATTAATATCTCGCAATCCACATGGTGGAAATTTCTGAAATTTTTTCGACAGCTTTTTAAAGTAGCGTACTATAACATCCTACGGTTAGATATGTCCAAAAATGTTTAGAACTAAATTTTAGCGTACCCTGCAGAATACAACGGCGGGTGTTTAGAAACAGTGCAATTAGAGAGGTGTGAGTGGACCATTGAGCTCACATTATCTAGGAAAATCATAGATTTGGCAAATCTAACAAACGCCAATGCGCCGAATTCTCATCGTCTTCTCGCAGAATCGCCCCAACTCCAATTGCATCAGAGCTTCAGAATTGAGCTTTGGAGCTCAATTCGAATTCCATGTTATCACTTAGCTGGAGCTAAAACTACATTCTTGGAATTTCATTAGAGTTTCATCAGGCATACTGTAGATTCGTCGTTGTTGTGTGGTAAGTTGAAACTCTCTGCACTGGTGAAGAATTTTTTTAGGGCTTGAGGTTACATTTTAGCTTGGAAACATCGCATTGAGGGATTGAATTTCGGAGTCGATCACACCCAATAATCTTTTTTTGCCTTTGGGATCGCGAGCTAGTGAAATTACTTGTCGAGGACGAAGCATTTCGAATTATTATAATTTTAAGTGAGGAGAATACTGTAACAGGGGAGGTGTTATCCATGCTTGGAACGAGCGTTTGATTGCTTGGTAATCTCATTTGTTAGGAAGCTCATTGTCGAATTAATATGTCTGTAGAGTTGGGTTTTCTGGAGTTTTCTCGTTGTGGTGGTGATATGAGAGAATTTCTGCTTTGGAACATTTTGAAGAGAGGGAGCTGGAATTAGGGGTTACTAATTCGGTACTAAGCTTTCGCAGGCGAAGGTTGCGAGGCGGTTGTGGCGTGCTTGCGTTTGTCGTGAAAGGATGGCTGGTGTTCAAGGAGTCCATGAAATTGCCGCGGCGGAACCTCTGAAGGTGAGCTTGTAGTTGTACTCAGAGTTTCGAGTTTGAGTGTGAAAATTGAGATGTTTGTAGTTCTTCTCAGAGTTTTGAATGTGAATGTGAAATTGAGACTAATCTGGTGGCCTAGTCTGGTGTCTGCTTGTGACTTTGGCTCGTTTGCTGCTGGTGTTTATTATGCATCAAAGCAGTGTTGCTTCAGTACAATGTTACTTTCAAACTATGTAGAAAAACTTCTGCTTGGATTCTTATATTTCACTGTGAGGCTTGTGTTTTCGTATGTATTGGGGAACTTATCTAGGAGTTCTGCATTTTAGGGCAATGTTGACGGCACTCCGTTGTCTGTTGGACTTATTGGCCCCGGTCTGATAGGCAAAACTCTCCTCGACCAATTCAAAGACCAGGTATTGCTGTTCTTCTTTTCGTTCTTGCTATTGTTTTAATTCAGCAGTTCTTCCTCTTGCTTGGAAATGGACCACGCCAGTGCCACATATTACCTGACAACGCCATCCCTTGTTGGTTTATGGTTTCACGATCAAGTTCATTGATTTCCTCAGGTGGCAACATTGAAAAAGGAATTCCAAATCGACCTGCGCGTCATGGGAATCATGGATTCGAAGAAGATGTACCGTGATCACTTGTAAGTATACTTGTGAGAGCTCCTTTTGTATCGATGCTTACGTCGTTCTACGGTTGATCAATTAGTAAAGAGCATAGCTTGAGCATGTCCCATTTACAATGGATACTTCAAGTATGTTTTTTTGTAGAAATGATCTATGCAAAAATTCCCAAGTGTATAAGAAAGCAAAGACGTGATTAGTTAGATTGAAGCCTTAAGTGTAAGGTCTCGGAATGTACCTGTTCTGATTTTTCAAGCATCCTGAATCCTTCCCGAGGGACAGCCTACAAAATTATTTTGGATATGGATTGCCACAAGTCTTTTGCCTGAGTTAAATGGTCTCCGCAGAGGTCTAGACTTGTCGAAATGGAAGGAGTTGCTTGACACGCATGGAGTTTCGGCAGACATGTCAAAGTTCACAGCACATTTTGAGAGTCAAGATTTTCCTAATGCTGTGATAATAGACTGCACAGCAAGCGCCCAAGTTTCTCAGATGTACTATGAGTGGATCAACAAGGGCATACATGTTGTGACTCCTAATAAAAAGACCAATTCAGGTCCCTTCGACCAGGTACACTCTCGCCTGCATCCAGCGTATTGATGTGTATTAATTTCATTGTACGTGTCAAAGTTACTGGAGGTCGAATTAGTGATAACTTCTGTGGATTTTCCGGTTTCACAATGTTTTAGCTTTCAACTTTCAGATCTCTTTGTTCTTCGCTCATTCTTAACACTGGAAGGATGAATTTCGAGATTACTGTAGAAATGAAGAGTGCACCTATTGGTCCATTAATCGGATCATTTTTGACAAAGTACCTTGGTGATAGATCTCGTCCTTTTAGGGTTAATCAGGCTGTCGTTATGTCAGAGCTTCTGTTTGAATTGTGTTATAGCAGCCTGATGAGAGACTGTGTATCTTGACCCTGTTTTGTTGCAGTATAAGCGAGTAAGAGAGCTCCAGCGGAAATCACACACCCATTATTTTTATGAGGCCACGGTGGGGGCTGGGCTGCCTATAATCTGCACCCTACGCAGTCTCGTTGAAACTGGTGACAAAATTGTGAAGGTGGAGGGTGTTTTCAGGTCAGCAAGCAGACATATGCTTCTTCACGAGCTTCTGAATTGAATGACAAGTTTTTTTCATCTGAAGTTTTTGTTGATCCGAGACTTACATAGTATTATGTTGATGCAGTGGCACTCTCAGTTATATTTTTAACAGCTTCAACGGTGAAAAGTCTTTCAGTCAGATTGTGACTGAAGCAAAGGCGTCTGGATATACGGAGCCTGATCCCAGAGATGACCTTTCTGGCATGGATGTTGCACGGAAGGTATGCCCTTATTAGGGCAGTGCTCACATGAAATTGCAGGTTGTGCAAATTGCATGCCTAGTCTAGTGCTTCAGTTGATAGATCTTACTTTGTGGCTCCATCAAAGATCTTATTTTGCGTTGAAGTGACCAAGCTCCTGGTTGAACGTTTCAGGTTGTCATTCTTGCTCGGGAGTGTGGATTGCAGTTGGAACTTGATGACATCAAGGTTCAGAGTCTGGTTCCAAAACCACTTCAGGTAATGTTCTTCTCAGGCATCCTCTTATGTTGAGCTTTCTCTTAACCATGCTTAGATGATGATTTATGGCTTGCGTGTTGCAGGAGTTGAGCTCCATTGACGAGTTTTTGAAAGAACTCCCCAACTTCGACCAGGAGATGGAATCACAAAGAAAAGATGCTGAAGCAACAGGGAAGGTGGGTTGGGTGATTTTTCATATTTTTTTTGTTGTCGAGCATGGTATTATTTTATATCACAAGTTTCCACGTGTTGGAAAACGTGCGCTGAGTTTTTGCAACCCAATTACTTTGCAGGTGTTGCGGTATGTCGGTGTCGTCGACGTTGGCGCCAATGCGGGAAGAGTAGAGCTGCAAAGCTTCTCGAAGTCAAATGCTTTCGCTCAACTGTCTGGGTCTGACAATTTGATCTCTTTCACAACATCGAGGTACTTGAGGCAGCCTCTTATTGTGAGGGGCCCAGGAGCTGGTCCAGAAGTTACGGCAGCAGGAGTGTTCAGTGATCTTTTACGGGTGGCTTCCTACTTGGGTGCGCCTTCATAAGTCTGTCTGACAGGTTTTTATAGTGCACTACTTTTCATTTTTGCAAGTTTCTGATTATTGCACTGTTCTTTCATGGGTCGCATCACCAATCATGGGATGTGGACATACAGCCCACTGAATCAATGTGGGAGGCATCTTGGTTATGGCTGTTATACTCTTCGGTACTTTGACTGGGTTTATGTACTGTACTCTACAGAGCTCGCAGCCTTGAAAGTTATTTTGTGAGCTTGCTATATTTTAATAGAGAATTGAGATGTGGTACCGGCATTCATGTATTGTATGCTTCATGCAGAGCTGCGACCCAGCCGGTACTTTGAGTTTGTGGATCTTGAGAGTTGTGCTATTTCAACCTCGTGTTTGTATCTGATGTTTTCAAAAGCATTTTTTTGAAAATGATCCTATCAAATGATGTGAATGTCTGTTTACTTCATTGCATTATTGTTGTGATGAAAACCGTATGTACTCAGGGGAGGTAGTTTTTTTTCTGCTCATGGAGTGACACATCTACCAGAGTGTTGAGAGTGGTATTTACTTACTTTTTTAATTCATGAAAGGCTGAAACTGTAAAATTGAATTTCACTCTGAAAAATCTTCAATTTCGAAATCTCACCGGCGATTTTTACATGGAGTTTCAAATTAGCTCATGTGGCTAAAAATGCTGCTAAATTATAGAAATTCAAGTTTAACCAACCCACAGTTTTGTAGTTGTGGGGAAAACCCTGCAGCAATGTTGATAAACTTTAGCCAGGTCTGAAAACACTGATTACCTCAAAGTCGTCATGGACCACGTTTTATGTATAGTTCTTGAAGACGAGGATCATTTCGAAGCTTTTCATTCATCTCAGTATACCTGAACAAGAACAAAAGGCATTTGATTTCGTGTCATATTCACCACATTGGATGTTTCTCCTATTTCATATCTTCTCACAAGAAATTCATCAAGGTATGATTTTTTAAGTGTATTGAGCCGTGGGGTGATTTTTGGAGAGCTTGCCTAACATTATTAATCAATGTTGGGGTTTTAGGGGTTAGGGTCCCTTTTGCTTCCTAGAAAGCGAGAGTCCCTAGTGTTGTAACTTCTTAGTTAGCTAATGACTCTTTGTAAATTAAGCTAAATTCACTCCTAGGGATTTAGGGAAGGACTATCTCAATCTCCAAGGGAGAATGGTTTAGGTTGGTTAACCCTTGAAGAATACTGAGGACTAGAAGTGTCTGATGGATGATTTCATTGTTCATTGTAGAAATAAAGAATGCGCCTATTTGGTCCAATAATTGAAGGCTTTGGGTGACTACCTTGCTCATGGGGGGCCACGTCCTTCAAGAGCTAACAATATTATGTGGTAGTCAATCAAATCTTAAACATGTGAAAATCAACTTACTTTTTCAAAGACTGCTCTTCATGGTATGCATGCCTTTCCTCCAAAATGCGAATGCGGAAAACAGCTTGCTCACAAGCCTTTTCATACTCTTCTTCCTCAGCAACAGTCATCCCTTCACGATCTCGCTCAAAATTGGCTCGTGCTTTAGCAAGCTGTAATGTTTCTTCTTCGTAGCGTTCCTGCGAGCTCCATAGTCATGTAAGCAAAAATAAAGCCCCAAATCGTTACATTTGTACTCAATCTTTGGCAAGGCCAAGCTTAAAATAGATAGTCCATTTGGGAAGCTAATGATCAATTGTGATTACTTCCTAAACATTTTTCTATTTTTCAAACATGTAGGCAATGATTATTTTTCTTTCCATTGATACATTTTCTTGGTTGAGGCTTTTCATATGATTTATTTGAATATCTATAGGAATGAAAATGGCCACTTTGGTCCATTTTGACAATTAGATAAAGATATATTCTTGAGATTCAACATCTTAACATTTGAAACTAACTACACATGTCCAGATTTAAAATGTAGTGATGAACATATATTACTATATCAAGTTTGAAAATTTTCATAGATTAGGGTTGTTTTTCCTATTGCTTGCCTGGATAATAGCAGCACGTGCCACAAGCCTGTCTCTCAAAGTATTCATGCAATTGTCTTGAATAACTATCATTTGTGGGCGTGTTAGATGTTGTCTTGGTTTGATACCAGGAGGGAAATATGGTGATAGATAATCCGTTTCAATCTGCCATGATAAAAATCATAATACTCAATTGTCACTTCAATTGTAAAGAATATGATCACAAATTGTCTAACTAATAGTTTGCACAAACCTCAAATTTCATTGTGACTTGTGTCATTAAGACTTGTATGTATATAGTTTATAATTATAAACTTGTGAGCATGATTTCTACAATGAGACTAAATTTTTTTTTTTTTGTTGTATCTTGTAAATACTTGAAAGAGTATTTTTGGATGTTCTAATGTTCTAATGGATATTTGCTGTTATAATAAATGGTGAGTTTTGAACTCTTTTGATTACAATTGTATCCTAGTCTGTCATGTTCAAAAAGTATACATCCTTGCAATTAGATGTACTTACCTTATTTGTGTTTGTTGTACCATTTTGCTTCAAAATTGCAAGTAGAAACTAGAGAGCAACAGTACCTTTGAAACTTCTTGAATATCATGATCCTTCTTTACTTGTGCAATATCTGAGAATGGTGTCATTATCACGACACATTGTTCTTCCTGGGCTCGTTGTTCCAGAAGCTCCACAACATCCTGTTCCGCTTCACGAATTCCTTGAATACATTCTTTTTCTGCTATTTGCAGGTGGTGGAATTCATCTATTTGAGCAAAACCCTCCATCTTTTCTAAAAATGGATCAACCTGTACAAACATTAAATTTGAGAGTTTGATTTCTAGATTGCAATTATAAGTTCATATATTACATTAAGTACGTAGTGTCTCGACCCTTGTCACAACTCCTGTTACAAAATCTGTCACATTTTCATCTTGGAGAAGTATCACCCAAATTTATTACATCCAACATTCATGATGAAAACCTAAAGCATGACTGCAATGTTGCTGTAAGTCGTAGCTAGTTTCTTTTTAAGTTCATTTCATTTGTAACAAGGTTTTTAATCAGTGCTTGGAAAAGTTCAACATACATGGATTGATGTGTATGAACCATCTCTTTCATAGATTTTGGTATTGTTGGTGATGCGCCCATTAACGAAATGATAAGCAACTCTAATTTGCTGTAAAGGAATCCTGAAAACTCGTTTTGCAACATTGTCTGATGGTTTTACATCGTCTCTGAAACTATACCTGAGGATACAGTGGACATTATCTGCCAGTGTTTAGTAAGTGATTTCACAGAAACAAACGTCCGACAGTAGAAACCATTTCAATATTAACGAATTATTAAAATCTAAAATAAATAAACTGGTCTTGTAACATTATTTACAAAGCCAAAAGACTTGGACTCTATTTTCATTAGTGATTTCTCCAAAATTTTCTCTTTGTTGGGTGCATAACTTTTTTCTTTACATAAATCCCAAAGATCACTTGCTGCCACTTGGTGTTTGTAGAATAACGATATGCACAAACTGCTAGGATTTATTAGAGAAAACTTACTTCTGTGTGACCTTAGCGATTGCAAGTTGCTTATCATTGACCGTTCTTCTCCGAATATTTGTCATTTGATTATTCTTCTTATCTTGAAGACGCCGAAGTCTTTCAACAACTGACGGTTGTTGCATCCCTCGTATCACCCTACAATTCATGAGGTGAATCAATCAAGTCATTCTAAATAGCATCAGCCTACAACATGCAACAGAGTTATCGGTAGAGGAACTTCATCATCACATTAAAAATTGCTACACTAACTCGCTCTCATCCCTTTGTAATGACACTCTTGTTACGCACTCTGCAATTACACATTCATGAGAATAAACTGTTAAAATGGCGGTATTCCATACGCCATTTTTCCATTCATTTCCTTCTTTAGTTTTACAGACCACACACTCAAAACGTAAAAGTGCCAAGTTTGTGGAATACCGCCATTTTAATGAAATTTTGATTATTCCTTGTATATTCTCATGATCTATCATGTTGGTTACAAATGCAATTGGAGAATTTTCATGTCAAGTTATCAACACCGGCATGAATTATAATCATAGTGCTAAATTAAAAGCATTTTTCTTTAAAAATAGTACCTATTATTAGAAAAGATAGAGTGTATTATTAATTTGATTCAAAAAGATATCTAACATTTGATACAACTAGCCAAATACAAGAACATAATTGAAAAGCATGTTGGTTATTGACATATCTACTTTAGATTGTAGGAAGCATATTACCGGATTTTTCCTTTGCTAGCTCTGCGTTTAGTACTCCCTTGCATAGACTTACGGCCATATAAGCTAGATTTGGATCTTCGACTGGCAACGCTTCCATGTCGAATACTAGTACCAACAGAGTCACTTCGATTGGTTGTCATATCAATAGTAGACATATCAAAGCTTCGGGTTGAATTTGGCATACTATCTTCCATTATTGCCAAAGGTGGAGCATAGACGACGCAACGGTAAATCATAGCATTCTCTGTATTTGCATATGTTTCCATCACTTGTTTTCCAATGATCTGGTATGGACGTTTTTTCTAAACCTCAGTATTTCTTCTATTACACATTAATCTTTAGTAAGATTTCAAAGATAGCACATAAACTTGTTCAATAAATTTATACAAAAAATCATGTACCTCTTCTCGTGTTTGAAGTCCATCAATACGTGCATGAGGATAGTATTCAAAATATCGCAAAGTTCCTTCAATAATTGTAATTGTTTTTATACCTGAAGTTGTCCCTGCTCCAAATTGTTCTTGCACCTGGAATGTAGAGTAGAACCAATTGTCAATCAAAAGTAGGGAAAAGATAACCATTCTAGTTCATTTATAGAGATTTTTAAGATTAGAAACACTTGATTGCTGTGGAGTTGCATCCATGGGTAATACCTTCATTTCTTTGAGGTAATATATTCGTTTTTTCAACATATCTTTTCTTCTTTGATAGAAATCATGACATTCAACCAAATCTTTATAATTGTCATCTTTATAGTATACAAGGCGCTCTATTAAGCCATCCCAATGCATGTAATCTCCGTAAAAGGCAAACATAATATGCACACAATGGTTGTATAGAGTCTTTTTGCAACCTTTTGGGCACCTTTATCACACCCAAAAAATATATAACTTAAACAACACTTGTTGACAAATAAAACTAGTTTCTATGAAAGGTGAATAAATGTTGAAAAAATATATGTTTGTATGTTATTGTAAAGTAGAGACACTTCTAGCAAGACAACAATGCTGGAGCGTAAGTGCAAAGACATGAGCCTACGTATGAGCCTTGAATCTAAATGTAGGTAACTACGTACCTACAACCATTTGAAGGTGTTTATAACAATGCACCTATAACATAGATACATTATAAGATGGAAAGAATTTATAGCATAGGTACCTATAACATAGACACCTATAACCATAGAAGGTGTTTATAATATGAACTCTTAGGTTGATGAGCTCATAGATTCTATGTTCACATGCTAGTATAGACTCCAGACCTCATCTAGCATGCATTCATCAACTATCATTTCAAGATTAGATGATGTAAAAATGAACTATATTACAATTTGAAACCAAGCAAAAAAATAAAATAAAAATAAAGAAATAAAGAAAATAGCACGCAAACATAATTATCAACCTTGTGACATAATTATCAATGGGAATGTCAAGTTTAGGAACCCAAGATAGACCAAGGAACCAATGGTAGCTAGCAATGTCACCAAGGATGTCCTTCACAATTATCTCTCCTTTCTTAGCTTTTGAAGCCAGTTGTTTTTCAACAACTTCCTCCTCAACCTTCTTGCCAAAAGCTATGGCTGGATCAGTTGAAGGATCTTCCACATGTGGTGTTGCTTGATCAAGGTCCAATACACTCTCCCACAAATTTATATTTTTGAAGTCCCATGATACGTTTGCAATTCCTTCCCTAAAAACAATATGTAGTAGGTAAAACTTCTATTTATTGTTCTCTTTTAAATACCTCCAATACATTACTTTCTAAACTAAATAGTAGATAAATATATTAGAAGTATTTTGGAACCCAACAAATTCTACACCAATGGATTTGCCTCAAAGAGCCGTAACATACTTTGTTGGATTTGGTTGCATGTTGACCCACAAGTTGAGTGGGTTCCATACAAATTCAATAGCTTGATATGGTGATTTATCAAGGGCATAGCTCCTTCCTGCAAACATTTCAACATCAAATCTAGAATTCAATAAAATTGATTAGAATGACCTAAGGTAGAAGCACCCAAAATCAACAGTGTACCCAATTGCGTCACTTTCTATATGATTCAGTCATTCTAAAATGTAAATCTAGGTATAGCATAGATAGCTTATCATTTTGGTAAACAAATAATAAGCTATCTATGGCCTACCTAGATCTAAGTTCTAAAATGACTACCATTTCTAGAAAGTGACACAATTGGGTATACTATTGGTTTTGATGCTTCTATCTTAGTCTAATTTATAACACTAATTTCTAATGTTAATACTTTTAGAAAAGTTACACAAGTCAAAGAGATACCTGTAGTCGGTTCAATGTAAAAAGTATCTGGGATTTCACGGTCACCCTTGAACATTATGACCCAACAATGTAACCGAAATTTGTCCAAAGGATCAGGAGGTGTATTGTCTAGTAGAGGAGGGGGAGTGGGTTTTTCTTTTGCGGGTGGAGGAGGTGCATGCTTCTCTAAATAGTTAATTAGAGTGTCATCGTCATCCGTTCGTCCTCGAACAAGTTCCTACAACAACATTGATGACAATAAAATTCATTTGTAGTTGAGAATTTAGATAAGATCAATGGGAATACAATTTGCCAACTTTCAAAAGGAAGCTAGAGAAAATAAGGTCACCATACATCAGTATTGCTGCTATTAAAATCGGCTACGAATAGCTGCCCAAGATGAAGTCGATCCACTTGTTTTGTTCCCAAATATGTTTGATTGAAAACAGGTTGAACAATGATCTCATATTTTTTTGGAGCTACGGCTTCCGGAGTTGGCTGCAATGCCATCCATACATTAAATTAGGGTGTTTGTTTTTGTTTTTGTTTGTTATAGTGAGATCTCCAGAACTATGCATCCCTCGGTAGAATTCTTGGTACCATCAGAAAGCTCTTGGTAAGAAGGGATGCTCAAACTAGTTTTTGTGGCGTTTCAATATAATTATGGTGTAAAAAGATATTGAATTTTGAAGATTTTATGAATTAAAAAATTAAAAAATTACTTTAATTTTTATTTTATTATACTGTGGCAATGGCAACGACATAGTAGATCATGATGAAAATACAATTCTCAATTGGTTCAATGGTCTTCAACAAGAACTAATACTAGAACTAATGTTTTTGCACTATTTATTATAAAATTGAAAATACATTTTGGGGGGTCTTTGGAATATATAGAGCTTACTGTGTGCTTATCATGATGTCCAGGTTTCTCGAGTACTGTGATTTTTTTAGGTGGTGGATCTATTTTGGTCATATCAATATTCATCTTTTTCTGCAATTTTTATTTGTTAATATGAAATGTTTATGAGTAATCAAGAAATAGTTAAGATAATCAATATGTCACAAAGTAGTTCACTCATGTTTAGGTCATATTATACAAATGTTTTTAAAGAAATAAGAACATCTCTAATATCTAGTAGAAATATGTTTGGTTGGGCTTGATAAAGGACCTCATTGTTAGTTGTGATGTCTTTGGGTGCATAACCACATACGCACATTGCATTGTATCCAACGCCCCAAAGTAGTGAAACCAATATTATTGAGTAGTCAAATGAATCAGCTTTGGCCCACTATCATTCATAGAATGTATAATATGAATTAAATCAATAGTGCTTTCCATCTCATCTTACATGGAATAGAACACAAAAAAACAAATTCATGAATTTTGCATTCAAGTTTATCAATACCAGAGCTTTTTTTGGCTTTTTTGAGGTAGATCTTGCACCAAAAATATAATTTGGCTAAAAAATGGCAACAAACTATGAAGTTTTTCTTTAGAAAACTTCAAATTAACCCCTAAAGGACCGTTGTCCGTTCGGGAGACAAATGCGTTTTCGGACAGGTATCTACGGGCTGAAATTTTTTTGTGATTTTTTGAAACTTTTTTTGAAGATAGAAAAAATGATAAGCTTTGTGGGAATATAATTTTTTTTACAATCTGTGCCCAGGAAAAAAAGTTATGACCAAATAAGCTCAAAACAAGGGACGGTGGGCAGCCCGGGCAACAAAAAGAAAATGGACAAAAATTTGAATTTTTTATTTAATATTTTTTTCTCATAGATTATATTTTTTTCTATCTGGAAAGCTTTGATTCATTTCATTTGAATTTGTTATGAGAAAGTTATGGACATTCTTGTTTTTTGGGCAGTTAAAACATCTTCTTGAAAAAAATAACTTGTAGGATGCATTTCTGAATACAATTTTTCAAATTTTTCAGTTTTTTTCTTCATGGTTTATATTACTTGATAGAACAATCTCACCATTGGGATTAGTGTATTTTAATTCCATCTAAAATATATGAATATTTTAGATTTTCCTTCTATCTCATACCTACTTCTACTTAAACATTTTTTTAGGAATGATAATTAAGTTTTTTTGAATATTTTTTTTCCCCCTAGACTCTCAACTCAATTCTCCACTCTAAAGATTTAAAGCTCAAAACTCTGTAGTGCAAAAATTTTAAGTTAAAAATGTTCAAAGTCAAAAAATCGAGTCCCGCAATGTGCTGAAAAACTTGTTTTTTTCATTTTAAATGCAGTTATCTTGCAATTTGTGTGGTCAAAAATTCTGAAATTTTTTCCATACATTCTCATACTAGTTAGGTGTAAGATCCTATGGTTAGATGTGCAAAAAAAATATTTTTCAATTTTTTTTACTGTTTGCTATAGAAATGGCAGTTTTCAGTGTTTTTTAGCAGAAAAAAGGCCTTGGGCCTTTAGGGGTTAAAAAAAGATCTTGGATGAAATTGCCAAATTGTGGATGAAACCATACTGATTATGGACATGGGATATGTACCAATGTGATCGATATTTTCTACCGAATATGTGGATGAATGCTGAAATTTGGAGCATCACTATAACATTTTATATCGCCACTTTGGCACTTCATAAAAAATGAAAAAAACAAAACAAAAAACTGATCAATACATCTTAAGAAACAAAGGTATGAGTTGTAATTTGGTACCTGAAGGATAGTCAAAGGAGATGGTAGATACTTTGGAAAATCGAGTGGGTTTTCTAAAGGCTCGTATTTTAAGAAGCCAGGGAGGAAGTTAGCAACTCCTTCCCAATAGAAGAATTCCGGGTACTTCAATTGCGAGGGTCTGATTGTACTGCTTAGGAACTTTGGGATTCCAGCCTCATTAGGTATCACAAGACCCAATGCTCTCCTATCATGATACAATTGCTCAAACTGTCCAACCAATGTTGCCAAAGCCTCGCACAATGTTATGATCTTGTATATTGCTTTCATGTTTACGATAGAGTTTGGAAACATGAATTCAAACACAAAAAAGTGTATATTAAGGGATGAGGAACTCACTTGTTTTTGCCACTTTTGAACATGGTCTTGAAGGCGCACATCCGCATCCGTTAAAAACTGATAAGATCTTGGAAGTCCATGTAGCTACATTCAAGCCACAAATAGAACATGTGCAGTGAGATCAACCTCTTCAATCCTCTCATAACTTGAAAAAATCACTATCTTTAGCTTATTTAAATACAAGACAATTTCTTGAAAAGAATTCATAAAAGCAAAGTAAATTTATTGTTCTAGGTGTACATTCTAAAGTCCAAAAAAACTTATAATGTACATTTGTATCGTTTTCCAATATTTCGGCCACACGATTTGATTTTGTATCGGGTGGTTTAGGCTTTAGTGATGGAAGCACCTAATTTGCACATTCAATCATATGGTTAACAATATCAATGAAGAAGAATATGGAACTTATGAGTGTTAACCCTTGAAGGATGCTACAAACCAAAAGTGTCTGATGGATGACTTCACTATTACCTGTAGAAACAAAGAATGCACCTATTGGTCCAATAATTGGAGCATTTTAGTGACAACTTGGTGTAAGGTTAAAAAACATTATCATACCTTTGGTCCCAAAGTCTCAATGTTGACCTCCAAATAAATGTCCCAAACACACGAATCTGCAAAGTCTTCAATTGTAACTTGTTCCTCCATTGCATTACGGTTTTGCACAACGAGAAGCAAGTTCTTATGAAAACAGAAACTGTTCCAACATGCAAAATAACCTAGGTCATTTCAACAATGATCTTTGAACATCAATTTGTATGGATGACATTAAAAATCTCCCAAATCCTTCAAAAATAAAACATTTCATAATTACAATTCTTTATATGGTTTACATTGATTTCAAATTTATAATAATTGCCAAAAAAATTCACCAAGAAATTGGTATTGGAGAAAGCTCAGTCTCGATTTCAACCCACGTATGTTCTTCTGTTCAAATAAGTAACAAAAAATACTTTCAATGTAAATGTGAAGAGGCTTTTATTGGCTAGTAATTAGCTAATTGATGATGATATCATTGAATTTATTCACAACTATTAGATTTATTCTAACAAGCAGTGGGATAGAAATGAAATGGGTACAAACAAAGTGTATGATATCTGGTAGAAAAAATTGAAGATGTGCAATGCAAGAACAAATGGAAAAATGGAGCTGAAATATTAGCACTATTGATCACTTGAATAAAAGATGTGGTTATGCTAACTTGCTCTTAATCTTTTAAGCACCAAAGGGTAGTTTGGATTTCCAAAATTGTGAAGATGTATTATAAAATTAAACTTAGAATAATAATTTAATGATGTTTTTTAGAAGATATTGAAAAAGATGATTCACATATCATATTCATATGATTGGATGTACTACTAGTCTACTATACTCTTCAATAATTTCCAATAAAATTTGAGTTTAAGAAAATTGAAAATTCCGTCTAAAATTGATTATAGTTTGAATACATTTAATTTTAAAAAGGATTTTTGTAGAATGTTAAGGATTCCTTATGGTATTTTTTAAAGATTTTCATCATACTTACTTATTTCAATTTGTTTTTGAACTTGTTACAAATTTTATTATGGAGAATTATAAAATGAGAAAAACTTGCACAAGAATGAATGGCATAACTTACCATGGAATTGAAGTTCCATTTGATCAACAAGTGGCAATAACATTGCCTGCTGGCTGCATGTGCAACATACAAGTCATTATCTTGGATAACTCAATTGGTAGAAATAAGAAATTCTATATATTCTAGTATTCCACATATATTAGCATCACAATTGCTTACAATTAATAAAGATATTCTTGTAACTTATTGTCATAAGTTAGCAATGGATCTTGAGCTACCAATTTAGAAGCATCCCTTCCAAGAGTATTCAAAGAAAAAAAGTAAATACAACTAATTATCAATATGGATATCTTCTGTACCTCGTGACCTCTTCAAGATTGTCCACAGGTGGTAATGACATAGAGAACATGCTTGTCTTTGTTGCACCATTTGAGCTTGTGCCTCCAACAATATAGAACCTAAACAACATTTTATTTTTGATTTTTTCCTTCAAAAAACATTTCATTAATATCCTATATATACTAAATGTCAAATTAACAATATACTATGTGCACTTGTAACTAGTTGTGTGCAAAAATACTTCTTCAATTTCATACTTATTATTCATTATTTTTGGAGTGTGCCCATATCTTGGTTCCAATCCTATTTGATTTATCTGTGGGGGCATACATGCATGATTTACATTTAACAAAAAATGATAGGATATCAATATAATGAAGATAAAATATCCAAAAACTTTAAAGAAACACACTACAATTGCATGCACATATTGAATTAGAAAAAGTATAGTAAAAACAAGACAACTACCTTGATCCAGATGAAGTTAACAGTGCTCATGACATACATGTCATCCAAATTTAGCTCAGCCCTTCCTCCATGAATATATAAAACATTGTCTTCTACTACCATTACTGCATTTTGACGGGGGTTTGGCTTTGATCCTTTTGTGCTTTGTGAGTTCCACGTCCATGTCTAAATCACTACTACCAACACCTATTAGCAAAGACAATGTATGCCCTAAATAAAGATTAAAAGCAAGCAAATCAATAGCTCAATTGCATTTTCTTTTCTCATTATCTAAGAAGCTAGGCTACTTATTAACAATTGAAATGATCATTGCAATGTACCAATTTCTAAATCATCCAAATTCATATGTACTTTATAATTATGCCAATTGCAATATGAGAATGTTCACCTTGGCATCTAGGATGTGAAGATCATTAAATCGTTGATGAGTACCTTGACCTCCAAAGATAATAATTTTATCTCCAATTGCTACCATGCTTGCTCCTTCTCTCACATGTGGTTGGGGCCCTTCTAATAGTGGCTACAAAAATCACACTATTATATTAATTTTCATCACAAGTTTGGCTAAGTATTGGTCATGTTTGATAAATGCAACTTTTCTTTTGTTCCCTTAGAGATTTAAGATCTAAACCCTTGTAAGGCACATGTACTTACCTTGACCCATGACATGCTTCGGAGATCAATGTAGTAAAAATCATTCAACAATTTTTGCTCCTCGTTTCTTCCTCCGAAAATGAACAATCTATTGATAATTGTACAAGAAATTGAATAGAATGATAGAAAACAACAAATCCCTTGAGTTTTTTTAATTCTCATAATTGACATAAAATTGATATTACTCTTAATATAGTGTACATTCATCTTTGTGAGCAAGCTTTACTATGCTTTACAACATTGACATCATACAATTTCGTAAGTTGTTACAAGCATGTACTGAGTCAACTTCTATATCAATGCATGACCACAACTTGTGAATAAATATTACAGAGTACTATTTAGTTCACTAGAGTAAAATTCCATGATAAAAGATGAAAATCATGGAGTTGATTTTTGTACATTTTTGGAATTACCGATGTGTACCATCAAAGGCAGCTGCATGTCCATCACGACAAGATGGTGGACCTCCATTGGTTACTGGTCGCTCCCATGTCAAAGTCAAATAATTGATACTAAACAACTCATCCACCTGTCAATCCACAAATCCATGAAAGTCAATTGTTAAGCAAAGATAAATACTGACAAAAAAAAACTTCTCTTTTTTATGAAGTCCAACATTGTATAATGTGCACAACTCTACTATAACTAAGTAAATAAAATGATTTTAGGACCTTGTTTTAGATTGTTGTATATTACCTTGCCATATTTGCTAATGAAACCTCCAAACATGTAAGTGACATTGAGAGCTTGAGTGATGGAATGTCCTATCCTTGCTACCGGCCAATTACTATACTCACTTGTTGTATAGTACCGTTTATATGAACCTAATTATTGAATTTTTTATGTGTCAACCATAACTATAATGATTTGTTAGGAAAAAGGTTTCTTTTGAATATCACAAACTTGCAAAAAAATTGATGAACAGTTAATTTAGTACCCACACTTTGCGCCACAGGTCTATTTTCTGCCTTGAATTCAAGTTGCTCTTCTTGGAACTGTGTACGAAGATATCCCATAAATGAAAAGAAACCCTGTTACAAAAAACAATAAATATCAAAACAAAATATTATGAACAAACAAAAATATCCAATGTAAAATACTCCAATTCTTTATTTTAGATCATGCAACTCTAGATTGCAAAATAATAGTTATCATGCCTTAACCAAAATAGTTAACCTGCAAATAGAGTTGTAAGCCAGGCTCAGCCAATGGATTACCCAAGCATTCCAAGCGCTGAATGTTCTTTAAATGACCGATAGTTGATGGCAAAGCAGATATCTTATTAATATGAACATCCAATTCCATCAACTCACTCAACTTCCCAATTGATACAGGCAAACTCGAGATCTCATTTTCACTGAGATTCAGCTTCATAAGAGATTTTGCCAATTCAATTGAAGCCGGAATAGAAGTTATTTTGTTTCTGGCTGATCAACCACAAAGATTGCTATGAGTTGGATACTCATACTACAAGTTTGATTATGTCATTCAATTCAATAATACTAGATGATTACTACCTTAATTAGTTGTAAACAATCAAGTTGTTATTATGAATTAGGTAAGGTGAAAGCAGAGCCTCATTATGAGAAATAACATGCAGAACCATGGGAGTGGAGAGGGATGTTAGTGAGGCTTTGCTTTCACATTACTAGACATAACCTCAATTTAGGATGGTTGGATCTTGGTCAACTATGCTCAAATCAAGGGTTTAAGAGAAGGGCATCATAATGCTAAAGCAACCCCACGTTATAGAAAAGAACATGTCTCTCCTCATCCAATGAGAAAGTGTCATTTGTCTTGAAATGAGCTCCATTGAGCATATGAGATTAGCAATACTTACAAACATTGAGGCTGATAAGATTGGGCATGTTGGACCAGAAGCACGGTAATGGTCCTGAGAGAAGATTATTGGTGATATCGATTTCTTTCATATTTGATAAAGTACTCAACGCCATGTCAGTCTCCTTCATGAAATTATCTGATGCGTCAAGAACCTGCCATTTTCAAACATCCCAAGCTAATTAATCATAAAAAAGCTATTGAAATTACACGTACAAATGATGGTTGTCAATTTCAAATGACCTGGATACATAGCGAAAAGACAATGTCATAATTTGCACGATTAGGAATATTTCGGCTTTCTACGTAGAACATTCATTAGTTGTAATCAAACAATGTATTATCCGTTCGGGAATGACCTGGAGGTTTCTGAATGTAAAAGTAAGGCGAGGAAGATCTGTAAAGCGATTATTCTTTAATATCAAAACCTTCATATATTTCGTCTCTCCCATATCCAGGGGTAAACTTTGGAAGATGTTTCTGCAAATTCAGAAAGGAAAATGTGCAATGAAGCTAAGATCTAGAGCTTTCCGTCCTCAATTGTGAAGTCCCAATGGAGAGATGTTAGACACACACCCATGCTCAAACCTAAATATTTTCATAGTTCAACTCTACTCTCTGCTATCATTTTTACAAATGAATAATTGAACATATAATCAAGACGATTCACACAAATGATCGAGATACACATTGAAGGTTGAAGATGTACTAACTTCGTAAGATTAATCTCGTGTATCGCTGTGATACCAATGTACTTCGCTGTTTGTATGAATTTTGGTGGAATTTCCCACATGTTCAAGTTGCTGTAATGGAGAAGTCAAGGTTTAAACCAACACGTATTCAAGCTTAGAGTGGCACAAAATACATGTAATCAGGAAATGGAACACTGAAATTCACTTGTGTCGTCTAATATATAAACCCTAGGACTAGAAAAACGTCAAGTACTACAATTTTTTGACATAATTATGTAATTGACGATCAACTTGCAACAATCACGAGAACGATGAAAACAAGCAAGGTGCTATAACTGTGAAATACCGTAGCATGCAAAAATCATTAGAGTTCAAGACACCTGAAATTGAGTTTGAAACTGCGACGGCACTCCACCATCCGAGCTTTGATCTTCTCCATGCTTGGTTTTTTCGCTGAGGCAAATTATTTCAATTCATTTCAAAACATTTTGCAATGGAGGAAATAGATTCAAATAAACTTCACCGGCATATGGAGTTGAAGGAGAAGGATTAGGGTTAACTAAATTGTCAACTCTTCAGATTTGCATTAGGTCTTATTCGGTTCGACTACAAAATCGGAGAATTCAAAGAATTGAAAATTGCATACTCAGATTGCGAAATAAATCAACATCAAAGAACATCAGGTCGAAAGATTCATAAAACTTACATGGCGGAGTTCCGGGTTTTCCTGACGAAGGCGGCGACTCCGGTTGCTTCCCCATGTTGATAGCTTATGTCTTCACTTCTTCCTTGTCTTCTGAATTAAGTTGACGCATCCACTCCACCAACCCAAGAAAGCAAAAAAAAAATTCAAAACTTCAAAAGAACTCTGATGAAATTTTGCAAGCGCACCGACTAATGTAAGCAAATATTGAAAGACACAATTTCCTCCATAGGATATCCATGAGACAAAAACAACAACAAATCGGTGCAATGGCAGCCTGCCTACATTCATGGGCAAAGGAGCCCTAATTGATCAAAGCGGCACTCAAGGTTATATCCTGTATTGAGGACACAAGATGCACACAATCAATCAAAGTATGAAAGCTTTGGAAATTCTAGTGTTGAATTTTGATATACTTACGGACAATATTTTGAAAGTTCGTTGCTTATTCAAATGTACAAAGTGCATTCATTGAATTCTTATTTCACTTGCCATGAATTGAAGAACCATTTAAAATAATTTATGTTCAATAGTAGTAAGTACTTTACGTGAAGGTCAAATTCGTGGCACGAATTAAGTTATTTTTGTTAAAAAATGCCACATGTCATCTTGTGAATGGTGTGAGGTGATGCGGAACCCTCAAAATCTAACGTGAAAATTCAATTTTGGCACCTAGGAGCCTAATTAGACCTTCACCTATGGTATGCTCATTTGTTATTAGAGTTGATTATGGGTGCACTTACCTTATATGGCAAAGTTTTGGTTTCTATGTCATATAAGGTTCTTCCAAAATTTTGATACATATTCTTCCAAAGCATCACATGTAGAAACCAAAACTTTGCCATTATTTAGGCTACCATCCTTTCATTGAGATGCCTAATCTGTGGTATATCTATTATATATGAATGAATTAGAGATTGTTGTTCATTGAGTTACCACTAACTATGAACTCAAAGTTTTGAACTTTAGGAACTTTAGAGACAGAAACCATTCTTTCAAAAGTTCAACTTCTAAATAACTAATTTTTAGCTTTTAATAAATTTATAAATAAATCTTCAAATTGATTTAAAAGAATTGAATTATCATGAACTTAGAATATTAATTATTAGTAAAGATAAAGATCTATCCTAATAGAATAATCCTAATAGAACAACCAAGCCTTGCTTTGAAGGGAAAACCAATATCAAAGAATGCCATAATGTCATCGACCATGAATCTTAGGTTAGGACTTCAAACAACTAAGATACAAGTTCCAATAAGTACTACTCCCCCTATCTCAAAATAATCCCGATGTTTCTTTTGTAAAATACAAAGGGAAACATCGGTATTATTTTGAGACAGAGGGAATACTTTTTTTGGTCTTGCATCTTCCATTATAATCTAATTAGTGGCCTCAAGAAAAATTTATCTAATTCAAGTCGTTTCATTGGTTGTTCTTGAAAACTTGTGGTGTCAATGGCTATTCAAGGCCAAAATTGTCAAGAACATGAACACTTTTCCTTGTTATTTTTCCAAAGATTGGATGGAATGTAACTATGAGAACTTGTAGTTTGTATTGAGAGTAAGCACTTCAAATCTTGTAGTTTGTATTGAGCGTAAGCACTTCAAATAATTTGAGATTATTTGACTATATATTTTAGAAGATAATTGAGTTTGAAGTCATTTGTGCAAATGGAAAAACTGGACAAAACACTTTGGAGAAGCAAATTGCAGCTACAAACAAACGAGATAAGTTGGTGGATACCAAAACAATAATCAATGACAGCATACCGATGCACCTTGGCAGATAACATCACAACACTAAAACTGAGAAGGCAACTATGGATGAGATAATCTTTTCTGTATACATCATCGATCATCAAATATGAACATGCAAAGATAGTCAGAGACGAACAAAGATCAAGAAGGATAATCAAATTTTCCAGAAATTTGCTTGTGCTCCAAATATGCTGTAACAATTAATCCAGATTGCCAAATTGATCACCAGTAATCTTTGCAAGAGCACAAGCCATTTTTAAAGTGATGAAAGCGATTTGCATCCTTAACCACAATTTCTTTTCTAGTCACTTTGGAGATCAATTTGGTTGCTGTATGACAATCTGAGCACACCCGAAGATTCTTGTAAACACGAATCACATTACTACTAGGCGAGCAGATAAGTCCATACGCAATAGCCAACTTCTCACTATGAGAGCAAAGAGAAAACTCTTTATCCTTCTCGTCAATATCATGCAACACAAGCTGGGTATCTGGAAGGTAGCCTTCAGCCTTGATTTCCTCAGTCAATCTGCTCAGCTCCTCGTATATCTCCTTTGTTTCTGGGTGAGATGTATCCCCTCCAACAAAGGCATGAATCTTGCTATCAACTTTGATCCAGCTACGCCCTGGTTCCTTGCGTACACCTCTCTCCTGCATCATAGTGCGCATCAATGATACCTCCTCCCACATCTCAGCTGCAGCATAGATGTTGGACAGGAGCACGTAGGTAGAGGCCTCCTTGGGTTGCAACTTCACACGCTCTCTAGCCGCAAGTTCACCCAACTCCACATTACTATGTGATCTACAAGCAGCGAGAAAGGCTCCCCAAGTTGCTCCATCTGGTTCAACTGGCATACTATCAATCAAGAGCTTGGCTTCCTCCAGATGCCCTGCTCGCCCAAGAATATCCACCATGCAGTTCCAATGCAACACATTGGGAACGATGCCATAATCTTGCGACATAGCCCGGAAGAGTTGCCGGCCTTCTTCAACAAGGCCTGCATGACTACAGGCCGATAACACTGCCAGAAATGAATGCCAATCAGGTTTCACACCGGCTGCATTCATATTTCTGAAGACTTCTAAAGCTTCAGATCCACATCCATGTTGCGCAAATCCGCCAATCATCACAGTCCATGTCCTTACATCGCGTTGCTCCATTCTATCAAAAACCAGCCTGGCATCATCAATACTGCCACACTTTGCATACATATGGACCAGCGCATTGCCCACACGCACATCAGACTCAACTCCTCCTTCACGGGCATGCCTGTGTAACTCCTTCACCCACTCCAAAGCCCCTGTACTTGCACATGCATTCAGAATGCTCAAGTAGGTGACTGCATCTGGTTTGAAGCCTTCGCGCATCATTCGGAGGAACAATTGATATGCTTCCTCACCAAACCCACTTTCAGCGTATGCGCCAATTATCGTGTTCCATGTAATAACATCCCGTTGCTCCATTCTGTCGAAAACCAGTCTGGCATCATCAACACTGCCACACTTTGCATACATATGGACCAGCGCATTGCCTACACGCACATCTGACGCAAATCCCCCTTCAAAGGCATGCCTATGAACCTCCTTTACCCACTCCAAAGCCCCTGTGCTTGCACAAGCATTCAGGATGCTCATATAAGTGACTGCGTCTGGTTTGAAGCCTTCGCGCATCATTCGGAGGAAAAATCGATATGCTTCCTCACCACACCCACTTTCAGCATACGCGCCAATTATCACAGTCCACGTGATAACATCCCGTTCCTTCATTCTGTTAAAAACCAGTAGCGCATCAGCTACACTACCGCACTTTGCATAAATGTGAACCAGCGCATTCCCAACATAAACATCTGACTCAAATCCCGCGTCACAGGCATGACTGTGAACCTCCTTAACCCTCTCCAAAGCCCCTGCACTTGCGCATGCATTCAGGACACTCGCATACGTAAACGCGTCAGGTTTTAAGCCTTCCCGTTTCATTCGGAGAATAAGCTCATATGCTTCACGGTCACACCCATGTTGTGCAAGTCCTCTAATTATCGCATTCCATGTAATTACATCCCGTTGCTCCATTCCGTCGAAAACCAGCCTGGCATCATCAGCACTGCCACACTTTACATACATATGGACCAGCGCATTGCCCACACGCACATCTGGCGCAAATCCTCCTTCACGGGCATGCCTGTGTACCTCCCTCACCCACTCCAAAGCCCCTGCGCTTGCACAAGCATTCAGGATGCTCATGTAGGTGACTACATCTGGTTTGAAGCCTTCGCGCATCATTCGGAGGAACAATCGATATGCTTCCTCACCAAACCCACTTTCAGCGTAAGCGCCAATTATCGCGTTCCATGTAATAACATCCCGTTGCTCCATTCTGTCGAAAACCAGTCTGGCATCATCAACACTGCCACACTTTGCATACATATGGACCAGCGCATTGCCCACACGCACATCTGACTCAAATCCCTCTTGACGGGCATGCCTGTGAACCTCCTCCACCCACTCCAAAGCCCCCGCGCTTGCACATGCATTCAGAATGCTCATATAGGTGACTGCATCTGCCTTGAGGCCTTCCTCCTTCATTTGGAGAAACAATCGATATGCTTCCTCACCACAACCACTTTTTGCATATGCTCCAATCATCACAGTCCAGGAGATGACATTACGACTGGCCAACTTATCAAAAGTTCTCCTTGCCTCAAGTATGCTCCCACACTCAGCATACATTTTAAGGAGCGCAGTCCCTACACGCACATCTGATTCTAAGCCACTGTGTCTGATACATTCATGAACTTCTTTGCCCCATTCTAAGGCCGATGGGCTGGCACATGCCTTCAGGATGCTCAAGTAAGTGACTGCATCCGGCAGCACACCTTCTTGGCGCATTTGATGGAAAACGTCAATCGCATCTTTTGCACGATTGTGCAGAGCATAACCGCCAATCATGTTGGTCCAAATAAATGCATCCTTCTTCACCAGTTCATCAAACACTCGGCATGCATCTTCCAATCTCCCACATCTGATGTAGGCGCTCAGTAGGTTGTTTGCCACATATCCATTCTGTTGCATTCCACTCTCAATGATGCACTCATGAACTTGTCTAACTGCTGCAAGGTCCTCCTGCTTCAAACACCGCTTCAGAACTTCAATATACATGTACGAGTCAATAGCGATGCCTTGCTGTATGCGATTCTTCAAAACATCAATTGCTTCAGTTGAGTTTCTTGCGCTTTTCATGTGCATACAGCCACCGCTAACTTCAACACTTCGCTTCAACTCTCTTGCTCTAGTGGGAAAAGAGTTTCTTCTTCCAAAATTGAACTTGGGTGACCTAACTCATCAATACATTCATCGTGAGAACCATCTTCGTATCGTGGAAAACGCTACTCGATCAATTTACACATACATAGACATCTATGCAGTCTATATATAGCTCTCAATATGCATAGAATTTTTTAAAAGGTCACTTTAAATGCACCTAATCAACACTTACATAGTGAATCTCATGATGCAAACAAAGAAAAGAAAGTTGCACAAACCAAATCCTCAAACCAACCCAAATCACAAGTTTCACGCTGCATCAAACAAACAAATAACTAAGTGTGGGGATGACATCCATCTCCAATTTGAAAGCTTCATCTAAAGCAAAGCTATTTGCACCTACTTTTTGTCACAAAGGAAGGCAACTCGAGCTCACGCCAATACCTATTTGATTCTGTAATCTCTTTAGAATCACTCGCGTGATAACCGACATGGGATGGGCATTTCGTTTGAGTCACCAATTTGAGCATCGCCTTCACCCACAGTGGAGTTGAGTCTACCCAAAGCGCTTTCTTTTTCACCTTGTGTTCAAAGTCAGGTAATTTGGGATCTATCTACAGACACCACAACCCACGATCATATATGAAACCCTGTAAGGAATATATGCTGTTAAACATTGCAATGATCAGATAAGCCTTTACTCCACTCCAAAACACATAAAGAATGCAATATGCTAATTGTTTCCCAAAGCGCCCATGACACTGAACAAGTAACAAATAATCTCCTCATTGTTATTTTGCAACTCTCGAACATCAACTAACGGGTACTCCTAGTGGCGGTCCTAGAGATACCTTATAACCTCTGTTATCCCACCACTGTAAAGGATCCGCAAAGTACTCCTGCCAAACTTCTTCAATTGTTTGTGCTTCGCCTGATTCAATGGAACATACTTCATATGTGTCAATCACATTCTTTCTGAGAAAGATAAATATCACCCACTTCTTTCATGTGGACAAGAATCTGATACATACCTATAGCATTGGTACTCACAGTTGGTCCACTACAAACTGATGACGATGAACACCTAATTTCGCTGCTGCTCCTTACTCCACGGGACGGCGACACCAATAATAAAGAAGGGTGTAAAAGCCATGGAGACTTCAAGAGTGTGATCACACAAGCATCCTAGTCACACAAATCCCCAACAGTGCGTCAAAAACACATTGGTAGCAGTAGGAGCATAAGGAACTCAACAGAACTAATTTTAATGTTTAACGTTCAACCAACCACGTTCACACCCTATCAATTTGGGGGAAAACGTAACACCCTAGTCATCAAATATTGCTGGGGAGAAGCCTGAATATATTAAATAAGTATGTAGCTACAATGACCAGAGTGGTTCAGTAGACACAAGTCAGTGGTCATCCGACGAATTCTGTATAAGTGGACATAAGTCAACACTCACTCACCCGTGCACCAGCTCCACGCATCAAATTGCTTCTCGTTTGCTGCCTACGACGCAACAAAAGGGGCATGATTGAAGACATTTTGTGGTCTATAATTGTCAATCTGCTCCTTTCAACCTGGTTGGGGTTTGTTCTCTTCTCCAAAATCTAGACATCCAGGCAGGAAGTGGAACCCTTCTAGTTTGATTCACCAACCCCAACCTCAACCTCAACATCATCAACGTCCAACGTATATAGCAAGCTTCAAAACTCGACTTCAGCATACACGAAGAATCCTATATGACTGTCAATATCTTCAAGTCTATTCAGTTGAGTCCGTTCCTCGTCTGTTTTGCATAGCTCCTTCTTTGTCTTCAGTCGGAATAACTTCCAATGTATGCAGCTTCCCCCAGAGTGACTAGACCTTCACTTCGGTCCATACAAATTTTCATGCACAAATCCATCTCTTCAAGTTTCCACTCCCCTTCAACTGTAAATTCCATGTTCTATTTCTCAATAAACGCAAGAAAAACAAATCTGCAACACTCCACATCAACAACCCCAATATCTGCAGCGTGCAAAAGTTTGACTAAACCTTGACTTCAACCTAGACACAAAAGCACAATGTCAGATCAATCTCTTCGAATTCGCTGCCCCCCTGCAATTGCGTCTGCTTTGCCCACCAAATTACCAAGCCCAAGCTACAGACAGGAGAACACCCTCAATAGCTTGATGCGAACAACACCCGATATATGCTTCAGTCTAACCTCAGTCTGTCATATATGAATCAATCTCTGCGAGTTCTTCAGCTCCCTTCCAACTGCGTCTGTTCTCAGCTCCAAATTGCTAAACCTAAACTCAGTAAGAGAAGCTCCCTAACAGCAGCTCCATAGAAACAACAGCCCATACAACCTTCACTTCAATCCAAAAACAAAGTACTGTCTAAGAATCGTTCCCTTTGCGTCCATCAGCCACCATCCCTCCCCAATTGCTAAACCCTCGTCGAGAAAACCTCCAATCAAGGAGAGAATCACAGCACTCTGCAAATTCAATGTACGCAAGAAGCTTCAAGCCCTGAAACTCTCCCTGGCAAATTTTTACCTGGGAGTGGACACTCAACGAGCGGGCAAAGAAATCTGTTGCAGCAAGAGGAGGTGTCGAGACACCACATTTAGGAGGTTCAATACTGCACTTGATTAGGGTTTAGGGTTTTAGAGTTTTAGGGTTTTGATGATCTTGTTCCGGAGCTACGCTGCAAGAGACATGTTGGTGGTGAAGGCTGATAAGTCGAATTTCAGGATACAAAAATCTCCTGAATGATCAGAACAGCGGTGGAAGTCCAAAAATCTGCCGTCTGAGGAATTCTGTGCCTCACAACACAAGGCAAATGGCGCGCCACAACACCACAGACCCCTGCTAAGAAACATTCTTGAGAATCCTCTCAATCCTCCACATTCTGCTATTTAACGCTTCTTGCCGAAACCGTAGTGAAGAAAACTTCGGTCAAATTCGTACAAGCTAAGAAACTGGCTTTGATCGGCCAAGTGCTACAAGACCACGTTCCAAGGGATCGAAGAAGCAAAGAAATTGGAGAACGAGAAGTCTGGCCAAGGATCTCCCAGGCAATTGAACTTGCGAATTTTCATAAGATATTTCATCCAAAAATTTGCTGAAAATGGATGAATGCCGTTTATTCATCTAATTCAGTTGTTCGGCGGGTTTGAAGTTTCGTTCGTTTTCTTAAACCCTGATAGAAACCCTAGGCGAAACCCTAAAATTGCTGATTGTGAGAGACGAAGAGCAACCTCTGCATAGCGATTGAGCAGCAAGCTCCATCCGTGTCAAGTGCGGTTGCGATGGGGAGATCTCGAAGAGCGTTCAGGAAGAGCAATCCGACTGTACGCGTAGGCTTGCCGAAGCGCAGGAACGCCAAGTCGGTCGGCCCGGAGACCCTGATTTTACCAGGAACCAGCACGAAGTAATGAATCTCTTGTTCTGATAAATTTTTAGTTCTTTCAATGTGCTCATGTAGATTCCTGCGCAATATTTCGCCTTCCATTTGGACAACACGTTTTGCACTACTTGAGAACTTTCGCAGAGAATTGTTTGGGTGGCATTATTTGTACTGATTTGAGAATTTTTAATGAGCTTAGAGTAGAAACAGCCAAACTGTTCAGGTTGCAGTCTTTTAGAAAGCGCAGAGTTGCATCTCAAAAGCTCTGATAATTTTTCCAAGTTTGAATGTCTGACTTTTGATGATAGTGATTCACTGTTCTCTAGGACTTCACGAGAGAACAGCCCTAACCTCTGTTTCTGATACTCTTTTAGAGTTAACAGAGTTAATTATAAGCTGGTTCTGGTGGCATGCTTTTTTGAAAGTGGAGAGTTGAATTTCAAAGACTCTGATGGTTTTGTAGGTCTGATTTTGAACTTATTTATTTTCTGTTCTCTTGACTTCGTGAGAGGAGGGCGGGACCCTCTGTAATTCAGCTCTATTTCCACCCTAATGTTTTGGGTGTCCATCTATTCCCTCTTCTTGTCTGAAATGCATCGTTATTGGCTATGTCGCAGGTTGGAGTGGGATGGAAAGGCATCGTTAATTAGCAATTACAAATCGATGGGAATCGTGGCGAATGCGAATGTGATGGGAGCGCGGTCGGGTACTCAGCATCTTATACAGCTAGCGAGCTTACAGAAACCGTTGTCAGCTGACGGTGATGAGGTGTATGGTAGCGATGACGAGCCCGACGGTAAGCTAACGGCCTACCCAAACATGGTTGTAATGGTTTAGGGTTTATAAGGATTGCAAGGTTTTCTGATGTGTACTATAATACTCTGCATTCTTACACAGTTTGAACAAACCAAGTAGCGCCAATTGTCTTACGGGAATTAACGATTAAATGGTCGCATTGTCCAATTTGTGTCTGTTAATAACTTGGTGCTAATTCCTGCTGGCTAACTTGCAATGAATTTAGATTCATTTCCCATAGTTAAATTCAACTCCCTGAATTTGGACTAACTCTGCCTTTACCAATGGTTTGAATTGCTAAACCCGCCTACCCCAAGCAGCAACAGGTAGCTAACTTGAAAGCCTAGCTCCCCATTAATTACCTGCAAGTGCGGGCACGCAATAGGTTAGTTAATTTCCAAGTCGCTAATGGACCTCAACATCTGAGTACCTCAATACCTGAGTTCGCTAATTGGCGATACCTGGTTGGGGCGGGCAGGGCCTGTACCAAGCAAGTTAGCGATTGTCGTAAAGGAAGCGATAAATCGCTGAGTGTGTTTTTCTGTGATTGAGGTCAAGTCAATTCCTATGTGTTTCAGAGAATGTTCGCTTTCTATTTCCAGAGCTATGAAGATTTGCATGATTATACCACTTTTCCCTTGAATGTCACTAAGCGATATTGAGTTGTGCTTCCTCCTTTATTCTTGCAGATGTAAAATCTGCTCTCCACAAAAAGAGGTCGGATGGGAAAAGGGCACCACTTCAGAGACTTACAACAATGCAGAGGGTTTATATTAGTCGACTTATATTGAAACACGGGGACAAATATGTGGTCAGTTGTCATCCCTCGAACCAATTGATGCTTGGTGTGGATCTCTGTTGTTTGTGGATCATGGCGGTCGAATTGCTTACTGTTTTGTTCAGCTTGGCTTATGTCTCAATTATTCTTGCTTTAAAAACACAGTTCATTGATACCGAGAATTCTTTGCAGGCAATGTCAAAGGACATCAAGTTGAATCGGATGCAGCACCCGCCTGGAGCGCTTTCACTTTTATGTGAGCGGTTCCATAAGTACGATAAATTGACTGACAATGTTGAAGCACAAGAAAATTCTAAGCAATAAAAGAAGGTTTACAACTTGAATTATTTTTCACTGCCATACTTATCAGCATGAAAATTGTGAGACTTGCTGCAAGTAAGCAGCTGAAGTTTATCTACTTCTATTGATGTTGTGTGGGTATGACTTCAAAGAACTCCAAACGAAGCTGTAGTTTCATGGTAATGCATGTCGTTTTGGGGGCAGTGCTATTGGCTGTATTCAGATGGCTATCTTTTTTGTGTATTTAACACATATCCATATTCAGGATTTATTATCATCCGGTAACTGTATCTAGTGGCTTTTCTTCTACCATCCGGTAACTGTGTCTAGCAGACCAATACTAATTAATTGACATTTCACACTATATAAATATTTACCTTGGCATGTTCATTTGTTACTAGGTGTATTCCAAGTATAGCATTCATGCACACATATTCATTGGTTACGTTTTGTACAAATGCATGCATTCCCCATGAGGTAAGTTTTTCATAGTAAGTCCCTTTAATTTTTTGGTTTAATAGAGGTATACAAAAAGCTATGGTGTGTTTGTTAGTGTTTATTTTAATCTCAAATATGTATGTAGGCACTTAATAAAGTCATTGGCAAAGTGTTTGTTGAGATAAGAGCATCCTCAATTTGTGCATACATAATATATGGCCACTTCTAAAGGAAGTGTAGTGCCTCCTTTTGGGCCCTCTTTTTTAAAGTGTTTAATGGAGGTGGTGGAGCTCTCCAATGTGGACACAATATGAGAGCTCTCTATAGCATTGTTAGGTGACAAATAGGGCTTCCACAAGAATAGGCAATTGTTAACTCATCATGACAACATTTATTTTTAATTGACCTTGTTTCTGTCTTGCTCCTTCATTGGCTTGAGATGGTATGATTACATTGTCAAGAGGTTTTGCTAGCTCACTTGGAGGGCATTAGAAAGAGCCAAAAAATGCCATGCCAAAGCGAGGAAATGTTGTGCCCATGAGGGTAACGTGGGAGATGTTAGCATTGGGGCAAGTTTTTTTGGACCCACATAGGACTTGTTGTGGCTTCATGAAGTGTAGAACGAGGATGCTTTAAAACCCAACCAATGGCTTATTACACCTTAATGGTTGTTATTTGTCCTTTAGAATGTTTGGTGGGAGAGTTTTAATGAAGTGCAAAGCTTCTTTGGTCCCTTGTTTAGGCTTTGAGTTGCAAAGGTGAGACCAATATTCTTTGGGAAAAGAACCAACTAGAGTATATGCAATTATGAGTTGTGATTTTGAAAAAGCACAAAGTTGGACAAGAATTCAATTGCAATGTAAAAATAAATAAATTGGGATGTCACTAATTGCATCTTGGGCCACATTGTAATGTGGGCCAATTGGATAGCCTTTCCTTTGTCAACTTATCTTATAGTCAATTGCTTCTTTGGCAAGTCAATTCAAGATCTATTTCACTGCTTCGTTTATATTTGGATGTTACTCAAGGGAATTATACATTGGCAAATTTGAACAACTCAAAATTGCTCTATCTCCCAAGAAGTTAATAAGTGTGAGGAACTTGTTACTAATGTCATTTGGAAAAGTATTATTGAGTACAATCAAGTAGCTTGGCAAAAATGTTGTCACTTGACCACCATATCTCTAAATTTTGTGCAATCAATGGTTTGGAAATTTAACACCCATTGGGTTATATTTTCAACCCTTTGCTTGCAAGATACATTGATAGTGTCTTGGCACTATCACCCCCTTGTTACAAGTATTGGATAGGTGAACTAGTCGACCCTACATGGATCCCAATTCTGAAGTTGTATTTTACTCTTTCCTTCTTAATGCAATGCGTCTCTTCCCATTTATTAAGATGTGCTAAATGCAGGGGCAAAGAGAGGTCATAAACCAAAACACACCATGACAATTTCAAATACCTCTAATGACAATCAAAATCTAACAAAAGTCAAAAGCAATCCAAGTATAGGGACCATTCTCAGAAGCTCAAAACGGTACTTTGGTGCACACCTTATTCATTGGTACCGTTTTCAATGTGCTACACCGTTCTCTATTTGATTGTCAAAGTGTAGTGTATTTGTAAGTCACCAAGGCGTAGACTGTAGACCCCATGGCCAGGAGGGTACTACAAGTAGTATACCTAAGGATTGATGAGACATAAACAGAGAAAATGATACCAAAATCATTGTATAATAACTGCTTAACCCCTAAATGACAAACCCATGACCACTGATTCCAAGCCTCACTGTCCGTCACTCAATTTGTTGCCATTTTGCAATTAGATATGTATGAAAAAATTTGTATTTATTTTTCAGAGATGAAATTACATGTCTTCTTTACTTCACAAAAAAATTAGATTTTTTTGTGAAAAATTGATTTTTTTGAGAATTTTTGGAAGAAAAAGTGAAGAAAAATCATGTCAAATAGAAAATCATTTCAAAAAATCTGAAAATTTCACCATGTGTGTATATTACAATGACAAACATCATGGTGTAAACTCAATTTCCGTGTCATTCTATAATTAGAAAATAATAGACATTGAAAATACATTCAAAGTTCAAATTGCAATAAAACATTCAAAATTAGGAATTTTTCCAAAATTCAAATTGGAGTAGAAACTAGAGTAATAGGCCTTCATTTTGTTAGTTGGGCTCAAATTCAAAAAATATCATTTTTGTAGAGAAATTTCAGATTTAGAGCAAGGAGCAACAACTTCCCAAAATACACTAAAATAGCATATTTTGTGATCCGTTTTTTTTACTAACTTCTAATTTTCTTGAAGACAAAGAGTTGCAAGACTACAAACTCAATTGAATACTCTTCATAATCCAACACAGAAAGTCACCTAAGGAAATGCGGATGAAAAAATGCTTTCAAAGTCTTCCTAGCTCATCCTGTTGTCAGCCAAAGGCCATGGAATGGCGCTGGCGTCGCTTCTGGGTTAACGGCTTTAACAGCTTCCTATATCGTGAACCTGCAATGTACACAACAACACCGGTAATCATGTGCTTGCATATTCTTTCACCATTGCCCACTGTTGGCAATCTCTTCCAGCTTTGCACGAATTTGGGTGCGTTCCTCTGAAGTCAGGTCTGCATCCTCCTGCATCAGTCGCTCGCGCAATTCCTTCGTAGCCCCATTCTGTGCACTGTCTGTTACCTGCACTTCCAAAAGGGCAACAGAATGAGCAACAAACGGCCTGCACGATGAAACCTCAGATACAAGCAATTACGCTACAATAGGCTCTGTCCCTGTAGTAATGGCTCGCTTTTCGAGACAGGTCCTACTAAAACTTTCTCGCATTCTTTGTAAAAAATGTGGCTTTTGTCAATGCGAAGCTTCCTCTCCTTTGGTCCAGAGCCAATAATTGGGTGTCTGCTCATGATGCTTACGGAGGCCTCCATATGATAAAAGCCTCAGAAGGGTAAAATATCTTTCTAAATTGTTCACTGACAACTCGGCAGGGTACAGGCACTTTTTACATTATTCACTGACAACTTGGTATATATTAGTGCATTCCTCTACAGAAACTGTGTAATTGGCCTTTCAAGGCGGAACAAAGTGAAGGTAGATGCCCCTGCAAGAGATTAATGGAATGATCTGGTACCTCAATGACGTTGTTAACTTGCCCTTCTCTATTTGGTTCAGATAACGGCAATTGTGAATCCGTCAACCAATCACCGTCCACCACGTACTTGTACTCGTATTTTCCAACCTACATCCTCAAACTCCCACAAGAATCAGATAACGTAAAGGGTGCACAAGCATCAAAGAGAGGAAATCTCTGGGTTAAACAATGTCATAAGGGCTAAGGGAGGCAATATAAGTCAAGAATACAGTCATCACATACGGGTTATAAAATCTTACAGGCACTTTACGTCTTAGAATCCACTGATTTTCAATTTCATTATATTCCATTGGAATTTTCTGCAGGAGTCACGTCGCACATCAGCTCAAAAAAGTCAGTAAACACGAAATCATGTCATTCTACAGCAATTTTTTCAAGGATGAAATACTGATGTAACATCATTATAAGGTAGTTGAAGCATGAGAAAGAAAGAACATACCTCACTACCCCAGCCTACATCAAGACCAGCAATTTCCACGCTTTCAGCTTCACCCGGCCAATTCAGCTCTATGAGTTGCTTTGATCCTTCTGTCAACTAATTAGCACAAGAAAAAAGCTAATCAGAATTGAGGGAAGAATGTAGCTACCAAGCATTTCGTGACAATTAGGACTGCAACTTTAGCCAAGAAAAGCAACAACCCAACATAGTGAAAATTGCAAAGTAAGAGAAGGATGTAGAGAGCAAACCAGATCAGCTGTAGCAGCTCTGATTGACTCGAGTTTGGGGTGACAAGGCCTCACTTTCTGCAAACATTTACAAAAAAGTGTAAATCCATGAGATTAACAAATTAGCTTCAAAAAGGCTGTAACAAACCATGAAGTCTTCTACAAAAGTTTCCGTTGGTTAAAACCCTCAGCAACAACACTGTACGGGTTTAACACCTAAGTGCCCAAAAGTCCAAAAGCAGCTGCTTCTGTATCCATAGGAATGTCATTTTGGAAGTTTCAAAGAATGCAATAATAGGTAACAATAGAAAGAAGAAACCATGGCCAACACTTTAGAATGATTAGAAAATATGTTTAAAAAATTACTACAATCAAATGTAAGCGTCCAAAGCGGACTTTTGATGTTTAGTTTGGGCAGTTGGAAGATAGGTAAGAGACTGGTTGCTTAGCTTTACCTGTAGAAGAACGTTTGCTTCTTTCAGTGATAATCCACGCAGCCAATACATGTAAGCCAGCTGCACGTTCATTTAACAGGTCTCAGGGCATAAAAAGGAAAAATCCTCAATGCTAAAGAAACAGCTTTGCATAATCATCAAAAACTTGGCACAATTCTGAAACAGGGAATTATCTTCTCACCGCAACACCAGGAGCCCGACCAAGACCAGCAGTGCAATGAACATAGGCAGTCGTCCCCTTATTCGCTTCAATGGCCTTATGCAATTGAGCCACAGCAACTGGTAACCTCATGCGTAAATCAAATGGATCAAAGTCCCTGCACAACATTGAAAAGGTTAGAACTCAGCTTTGACCTCACATCCCTTCACTTGATTAGCTTTAAGCTCACTATAACCATGACAACGAACAACTTAATTGGAAATTCATTGAGTACCTTATCTCGCATCGGTAGTGCATAATCCCATCCAGTTCATTCACGTGTGCTTGGATGGCTGGAAGATCTACTCCAAAGTATCTAGGAACTTTCAGTTAAGGAGAAAGACACTTGTAATTAAACATCAATGCAGAGTCTATTAAAAAGATCAAGCAGCACTAAAGGAAAAAGCTAGAGAATACTAAAACCATTAAGGAACTGACCCCTAATACCAACAGCCACTCATCTATTCATACGCTTGGTCGGACTTATTAACAAGTGGTGTGAGCATGACTTGGCTAAATGTCTAAATGTCTATGATCACTGATCTCAATAGATTTGGCTCTTATGCCCAAAGATCTCTCCACAGATCTATATATACGTCCCAGAATCACACTCCTCCATATGTTAAAATGCTTAAAGCGACACAAACAGTATCCTCTACCTCAATTATCAAGGATACGCAAGGTCGGGATCTTGTTGTAGGCAGAATATGACTCCAACACCTGCATCCTTCAGCTTATCTGCATCTGCAGGAGTCTAAGTGAACGCCAAGTTCATGAGATGCCAACATTAGGGGTTAACGACTTCACCAATCCGCAGGGTTCACGGAAGAAGCATAAATAAAGGAGGGTCTGCTTAACCATAGCAAACAGTTCGGACAATGAAAAATGAACGAAAAAACTTAGGTCTGTATCAAAAAAGTGCACATAAGGAACTGACCTGAAGGCATGAGCCCACAATGAGGTCTGGTAACACATAGGCGTAATTGATTCCTAGGTCGTGCCTATACTCCAGGGCTGCATTCACGAAACATTGTCCAATCAAACATCTCAATGGCCAGCAAATGGTGATCCAAAATGAACAACGATAAGCGTAGGATTTTCAAATGTTTCAACAAGTTTTAGGCAACAACATAAAGAGAATCTTAGCCATGATTAATGATGGGGAGGTCTCCCAATCACTGCGATCATATGGACACCTCTCTAAGAAAAATGGTGAAGCTTCTCTATATGATGGTGTCTTAAAGTCCCTGAAACAGTCTAATTTACGACTGAAAACCTTGTTGCTTGCAGCACTCAGCAATGTCCAAAATTAGGGATTTGAAAAAAAATCCCAAATCGTAAGCTAATGATCCAACTATTAGAACAGAAACTCGCATGAGCATTAAAAAGTAGAGCAACTAGTATGCCTTAGAATAAAGCAACTTACTTGTACCCATGGCCTGCTGCATGGAGGCACTGTACTCCTCCGTCTTCATCTCCGTTTCCTCCGTCTTCTCCTCCGTCTCAGCCACGGTCTTTTCTCCAGTGGCTGCAATCTGCATCACCAAGCACCATTCCCACGGATAGGAACAGGATTATAAAGTAGGGACATCCAAAATCAACAGCCCCCCCCCAACCCACAACTTGATCAGGCATTCAGCTAGTGTACATCTCCTTAATCAACATATTCTTGAAGAGTTTCTCTTAAAACATCAACCAGTAACCCTGCATTCCTGGATGCATTTCGATCCACTTTCAAACAACAAAATCTCAAATCTCGACCACTCTGATACCAAGAGCAATGTCCAAGAGTAAAAGTGTCCACAAAAGAAGCCATTGCGGTGAAATGCGGCCCATTTTGAAAAAATTTACCCGGAGAGAAGGCCATCGGGGCTGATGATGCACTGCCCTCGTGATCCTCACCCACGGACCAACTTGGGTCGCAACGGAGACTCTAAGCAATAGATTCTCCTTTCCAGCACCAGAGGACCGAATCCTGGTCAAAACTCAACCGTGAGAAAAGCTCGAAACTCGCACACATCAACTAAGACTCCTTTGCAAATTAAATTTCACCAAGAAAGAAGAGATGGAAGTTAAGACATCGTAGTACCTGGAAAGCTGGTGCGCGGCATGGGAGGCGAGCATCGCTGTGGTGGTCGCCATAGCCACGTACGTTTCCTTTGGATTCTCCTGCAATGCAATGCAATCAAGGCCCAAATTCGACAACCACAAAAGCAAGAAGAAAAAGAAAAAATGTGCGAGAGCTCGGAAGGGAGCCCTTCTTGCTTGTATGCGTATTGAAAATTTGGAATACACTACAGTAATACGTTGCTGAGATATTTGTGACAAAAGCTTTGTACAAAAGATTCGATGATGAGCGGTAAGCAGAGGAGCGCCAAGGAGGAATAATACGTTAGTAGAATGGATTCCATGGAAGGCACGGCATGTGGCTCACACAGAATACATGTGCGCATTCATTCACATTCTTTAGGGAGGCTGTTGTAGCATTGTGGAATCGGTCATGATGCGGCTTGAATCTTGAGTGTCCATTATTTTGGGTAAGGTATGCACACCCATAAGCAACAATGACCCAAATGTGGATACTTTAGGACAAAAAATTAGGACAAAAAGGATACAAAAAATTAGATATTGATTACAAAAGATGTACAGTAGAACCTCTCTTAGTGCATAGTGTTGGGACTATGCACTAAGAGAGGTTTATGCATTTGGAGAGGTGCAGTACTATTCACTGCTTAATGTGGTTTCTAACTATAGGGCCTCCAATCACATGGCTTCTAACTACAAGGCCTCCAACCACTGTTCATCAATAAAGGCTTCTAAGTACAATCTCTCTTAATGCATATTATGCACTACCATAGTATGCACTAAGAGAGGTTCTACTATACATAGTCAAAATATAAGAGTTTAGGACAGATTAGTGTTGGTTTTGGGTACACCTAAAGACAATAGAGATAATCATAAAGTGTGTGCAATGCAAGATGAAGAGGTGGAGTTTGAGAAAAGTACAGGATGAAAATTCCTTGGAGCATCAAAACTAGGGTTTGATGGAGTTTGATGTTGTGTTTCTTTTGTACTATTCTTAGTTAAACCTTCCTCTGACACCTCTATTACAATTGGGGACGACCCTTATGATTAATCCTAATAATTTGAAAATTTGTAACTTATTTATATGGTATTCATTTAATGCATGCTAAAGTACTTTAAAATCTTCTTTTAGTAAGCAACAAGATCCAATCAAAATAAGTTATGCTAAAGTACTTTAAAATCCTCTTTTAGTAAGCAACAAGATCCAATCAAAATAAGTTATGTTTAATAATAATAACTATCTAGGAACTATGTTTAATAATAGTAACTAACTAACTTAATTGTAATTAGTTATGATTATAGATGCACATACCTTCATAAGGGATTCATAACGTTTATTGGCGTCAAGATTGGATGGTGGAGTGGGTTTTGGATTTTGGATTTTTCAATGAGTGTTGCATTATGAAGAAAAGTTAGGGTTAAAGCTTTGACACCCAAAAGACTCAAAACTCAACAAATAACATTCTTGACCAATCTAAAAACCTTTTAAGTTGTAGTTTCTGTGATTTACTGCTCAAAAGCAATACAAGTTTTTTTGAAGTCTGGTTCAAGAAGATTAGATTCTACATGAGTATCAAAATGATCACGGTTCTTCGTTAATTCTACAATTGGTATATTTGGAAATATTTTCATTCTTTTGCAATGGATGAAATTGCTACATTGCTACAAAAACTTCAAAGAACATAGCTTCATTTTGAATGTATGTATCCATTTGGATGAAATAAACGGATTATCATCCACATTTTGCATATTGCGTCTATATCTATGGGTATAAAGAGTTTCATGACTTTAGTGAAGATCACTTTCTAGATAGCTTGAAAAAAATGAATTTAAAAACCTTGGGAACCTTCCATTTAAGCTTCAAAAATTCAAGTATATTGGAAAGAGCCTAGGTATCTAAGAAGAATGTGCCTTCAAAAAGACAATGTGATTACACTTCCTTGACTCACTATAAAGATGATTCTTTAATTGAACCCATACTCTTTGGTGCTTCAACGGTATTCCAAGGGCCTAAGCTACAAGCTACACTCGTATAGAATAATTTGCACAAGAAAGAGGTGGAGAAAAGATGTTAAAACGGAGAAGATGTTCAAAATCTTGCCGACTTAAGTAGTTTCTGTGAAAGAAACGTTTTACAGCGGTTTCAAAGGTACGCTATCTCGACACTATTGCGGACTTTAATATTTTCAAAACATGTACAAAAATGCCAGATATCTAAGGTTTCGCTTCAGTACAAAGTCACCAGCGCTGATACACTGTAGCTACAGTTATTTCAAAGGTTTTGATACAATCTTTCTTTAAGAGAGTTGCCCGCATATCTGCTGCTATCATATTCGGAAGCTGGATTTGAATGTACTAGCAAACTGAGAATCAACACAACTCATGTACAGGAAGAATTTGCCTCTCGTCGACTACATAATAAGTACAAAAACAACGAAAGTAGCTTAAAAACATACTCAATCCTTAATCAAACTAGTCGAGACTGCATCATCAATCGTCTTGGGTTTAGGTGAGCCAGGAAAGTCCAACTGCTTGAGTGATCCATTTGAGCTTGAGGAAGTGGCAGGCTTGAACTCATAAGGCCCTTGTTTCACCCCCCAAACCTGAAAATTGCAGGTACCAGTAAGAAAGAGTTTCATGTCTCATAAGCTGTACTGTAAAATTTAGCTCACAATATTCAACACCAAAACAAAAATTGTATCGGGTCACATGTGCACTTGACGGAGACTTTATACCTGCTTGCCAGCATCATCATATGCACGGTCCCAGCAGTGAATTTCTCCATTTTTATAGATGCCGAGCTCTGACGTGCATGTAGACGCTCCATTCTAAAACAACGCAAGATTCATAAGAAAAAAATCATATGCGTGAAACAGAATCAAAACCAAGAACGGGAGTACTCTATGTAGTATACGTCTGTTTCAATTCCAAGTATCCACAAGTTGGGCTACACTTTCAGCAACAAGCGTTAAGCAGTAAAACTGTAAAAATAGGTGGCATGAGCGGAGAAAGTCAGGAAGTACTCTGATGAGGTCTCACTTTGAAAGTTGTCTAAACACTTTCTACAAAGGTATGGCAAAGCTTGATATGGTCATTAACAAAGATCGATTCCATCGTAACATACCCAAGCGTTCGGAAAGCCTCCTGGCGGAGTAGACCCTTCATACAAGCAACGCCGTCCCCGGTCACAGGCTGAAAGATAGACGGTGCTCAGATGCTCCGCCATATCCTGCATTTCACAGCAGAATACCACTTAGCACAAGTTCTACACAAAAGATTGAAAAACAATGGATCATCAGCGTAGTCACGAATTTACATCTCTTATGCTAAAAAGGAACGACAATCGAACCAAATCAAAAGATTATGCAAGCTAGGTTCTCTTTACCTTGAGCACCTCATCAGATTGAGGTTTTTGATCTTTAGGACGTTCACAAAACTTTCGGTATCCTTCAATATCCCGCACAGCATAGGAACTGACCTGCATCTCAAACTAAAACACATAACTCCAAGTGTCCAGAAGCCAGAATTATCTCAACAATAACAGCCTGAAGTGATCACACTATGACATTTTTTTCATAAAATTAGACATTATATTTAGACATTCTATTTCAAAGAGTTCTAGAAATTATCATAAAGAACATCTTCCCCATGAGACATTTGAGGGCCTCAGGGAGACTTTCCCTTGCACATGGGGAAGATTCTCTTTGCGATGTCTAAAAGTTCTTGAAAGAGTCTAATATTCTCTAAAACTTTGTTATTATGTTAAGAGATAACTTGGAAAAAATATGGAGAACGAATTTAGCGCAAAAGCTGACCTCCACGTCACACTTCATCTCCTTTGGACAGGGCTTCACACCGTAGAACCTCTGCAAAAAACCACCACAAAACCAATTAGCTACCAGGTAGTGCATTCGTATTCCACAAACTTTTCTAAACCAAACTTCCTGACTCCTACGGACAGATAATCGGAACTGAAGTCCAGTGATTGGAAAAATATGATACCTGACGAAAGGGCCTCTCTGGGGTCCTGCAAAAGGCCTGTAGTGCCATCAGAAAAAAATATAAGACTGTAAATGCCTCGAGAACTCAATAGCTGCACTTTTCTTACATGATCAAGCGCATTTCAGAAAACTGGAAATAAAAGTCACACAAGACAAGCAATACAAGCACAAATACCTGCTCGAAGTACAGAACTCGTCCTCTATCTGCTAAAACGGTGGCTGGGCAAGCGAGTAACCTGATTTCACAATGGCATTCAACCACGCTTCAGTAGGTCACAGTACCACAAAATTTCACATTTCTATTGATGGCATGAGGACTATTATCAGTAAAATTAAGTTCTTACTCGAACTTTTAGACAACATCATACTCAGAGTTTTCTCTATGATTTATGGGGAAGTCTCCCAATATTTAAAATTTCATACTGATGGCACAGCGCATGGTTTTCAGAAAATGAGATTTTCAGAAATGAGGTCTCCTTATGGTGTCCATTTGAAAAAACAGTAGCTGGGCAAGTGAGTAACCTCCTTCGACAATGCACATCAAGTAAGCCTCAGTGGATCACAGCTCCACAAAATTTCAAAGTCATGTTGATAGCATAAAACAGAGTTTTCAGGGAACTTAAACTGTTTCAAAACTTCTAGGCAACATTATAAAGTGAACTTTCTTCATGAGGAGGTGTCCTTATGGTCACAGTGAATATACAGACACTTCATTACAACATTGGATATAGTAAACTTTTCCTTAGTGCTGAAAACGTTCTAGTACTCTTTTCAAGAGAGCAGCAATCACTCTGGAGCTGCAGAATGAATACCTGAGGTTGAAGTATGTCATTGGATCTCGAGCTGCTTGCTCCGTGGTAAACTGCAATTGAAGCTCACACTTGCGTCAGCAAAACTCGTCAACTAATTTCATGCATGAAAAACACAAAACAAATCCCTAAAACACATTTGCTCTCAGAAATTCCTGCATTTGAAGCTCACACTAGCGTCTGTAAAATTCGTCAAACAAATTCGTGTCCGGAAACACCAATGAATCCCTAAAACACACTTGCTCTCTCAAATTCAAGCAATTAAGCTCACATTGGAACCTATTCAAGCGAATTCACGCACGAAAAACACAAAACAAGTCCCTCAAAATCACCTTCTCCCCGCTGAGAGCCTGCGCCACCACGCGAGCATGATCCCACCGCGTGGGCCTCTTCGTCAATTTGCGCAGAAGAAGAACGCCTCCGATCACACAAACCGCTTTGACTACCCATCCGCGCCATTTTCCATTGCCACCCCCACCACTCGCATTCTTGTTATACCTTCTGTTCATGGCGTTCCCATTGTAGCTTCCAGTTTCATTGTAGCTCTCGCCTAAACTGAAGCTTTCATGAGCACCCGGCGAACTCGCTTCGAAATCTCTAAAGCTAATGGAATTTGCGTCGAAGCTCCCCGAGCTGCTGCGCGACATGTGCGTCGGAGTTCGTGGGGACGAAATTGACGGCTCCATTGAATCTCACATCCCAGCTACAAATGGCAAAATCTCAGCTACGAATGGCAAAATCTCGGCTACTATGGCAAAATCCCAGAGCCCATCTTTCAAATTCCCCTCCCTCCTCTTGTTATTCAGAATTTAGGGTTCTATATGTAGCCCAAATTTCGATTCAAAAGGCTTGGTTCGATACTAAAGTTACAGAGAGAAGGATGGTGGGGAAGAAGAAGAAGAGTCTGTGACCGGGATGGATGAGGAGTCTAAGACCGTCGATGCTGAAGAGGATAAGCCCCTGTTGGCAATTGGTCTTCTCTCCGGGTCTCGGGGTTTTGCTCTGTCTGTTTGTGAGCGTGCTTGCTCTCTCCACGTTCCGAATTTGTGAAGAATTCGTGAAAATTTTGTGACAATTTTTTTCGGCAATTGGCGTTTTGAGATTTATATGGATTGTTGAGGAGGCGAATTCTGTATTTGAAACCCTACAAATGCAATACAGGGTCACTGAGGTAATCAGGGTAGATGGTCGTAGCAGAGCAATGTTGTACTGAATCGCAGAGCTTAGACAGCCTTTGGTTGTCACCATGGGGCATTACGTGCCGGACTGTCTCACTCGAGCTTGCAGTCGGGCGTCCAGCTCGCAACCATTCTGCTGGAGCAATTGGTTGCGAGAGGCAAGCGCTTGTAAGTTCAAACCTAATCAGATTGCTCTAAACCCTGGAGTTTCACGGTTGCAAGCCTGGCCGAATGTGAGCTGCTCGGTTGCATTTACGCCCGATTCCGCTACTTTGCCGAGCAAATCAAAGCAAGAATTGTCTACCAGTTCCAGTAGCAGGAATGTTTTATTGAAAGAAGGCACAGAATTCGCAAAGGAAGAGTCACGAGCGTTGGCTGGTGACCCCGGGAAGGTGTTCGTGGGAAATTTAGGGTATCACGTGAAACGAGAGGCCGTGAAGGAGTTTTTCTCGCAATGCGGGCCTGTACGCGACATCATCTTCATACGAAGTCATGACGATCCCGAGCGGAATAAGGGCTATTGTTTTTTGTTTTTTGGAGGAGAGGATCCGAATGCGGCAGCTGTGCGAGCTGCGGAGGAACTTGATGGGGCGGATTTTTGTGGGAAGATGCTGAGAGTGAAGATTGACGATGGGCGATGGGAGCGTGAGCGGCGTGAGCAGCGCGAGCAATGGGTCGAGTCTGGCGCGGTAGGTCTTCGTTTTTCTTCGTCACAGTGCTTTGAAAATTCTTCAACGCCTTGAGTCTTGTGAGAGATTCGGTCTTAGGAGATTGATAAGGTTATGACTTCAATTTTGTTATGGCTGTCTGTTGTTCAAAATTGTTTGGCAGTTTTGATTGTGCGAAGGTTTAGGGTTTTAGCATGGTCTCTGAAATTTAAGGAGTTTTAGGACTGAAGCAACCTCATTGTAACCTTCACATTGCCAACAATGAGCTTGTAAACCTCAGAATGCGAACAATGAGCTCATGAGCTGACACTACCACAAGTCCCCTGTTTACTTGGGTTGTTAGGAGTTCTATAGTTATTGTTACGAGTCCTGTGGCACTGTAAATCTAGCAATTTAAAATTAGCTCATGACCTGATAGTACCTTCAGCTCACAATTTCACAATATGAACATAGTATTCAAAGATAATACGTGAACGTTTTTCATGACACGGATTGAAAATTCTGCAACGCCTTGAGTCTTGGGAGACATTCGGTCTTGTGAGATAGATATGGTTATGGCTATATGTTGTTCAAAATTCTTAGGTAGTTTGGATTGTGCGAGGGGTTAGGGTTTTAGTATGGTCCCTGAAATTCAAAGAGTTTGAGCACTGAAGCAATTTGTGAACCTCACAATGCTCACAATGAGCAAATGAACGGACACTACCACAATCACCCTGTTTACCTAGGTTGTTAGGGAGTTCTGTAGTTATTGTTACGAGTCCTGTGGCACTGCAAATCTAGAAACGAACAATGAGCTCACGACCTGATAGTAATGCTAAGTCTCCATTCATCAAAAAAATTGCACATGTATCCTGTGTCAAGCTAAAAATCAATTGCGAAAAACTGAATGTCAATAGATTAAGTGTTTACACACTTAACACAAATCATAGTACGGCTGTAGAGTCAATGGAGCATTTAATGTACTATATGGTGAATGGAGCCTCTACTTCACCTTAAGCTCTCAACATATAACATCCCTGGTTTAGTGGGGTTGTTGTTAGGGAGTTTTACAGTTATTGTTAGGTGTCAATGTTAGGTCATGAGCTCGTTGTTGACTGAGTGTGAGGCTTACAATGTGACTGATCCCGAGTCTCTGCAAAGGAGCGACAGAATGTAACGACTAGAGTTGTTTGATTTCATGCAAGCCACCCTCTTGAGCAGATTAGAATCACGTGTGGCAGGAGAGGGAGCCTCAATCAGAATGGCATGAAGAGAGAGAGAAAGCGTCGAATGATTTTCGAAAATTGGTAGAAGATCACCCCAAAGATGTGCGGAAGGTAGTTGGTGCTTTCAATAAGATTGAAAAGGTTAGTAATCGAATCTCTACCCTCCACTTCATCCGTTGCAGTGCAGATTTTAGGTTTCCTTATTTGAACCTTCATACTCACAAATATGGTTCTTGGTAGCGTGTACTGAAGAGTTGATGGATTTTTTACAGCCAAAGCGTCGAGATTATACATTGCTAGTAAATTACTATGGAAAGCGTGGGGATAAGCACACCGCTCGGGCTGTATTTGAGAGTATGCGAGCTGCAGGCATTGACCCAAACGTCCATGCTTACACCAAGTAAACCCAACTTCACAGTTTTGGACTCTTGTTGTAGTTCCCTAGAATACTGTTTCGCGTATGATCATTTTGTGTGGAATTCTTTCCGTTATCCTTCGTAACAAACTAGGTTTCTTTTTGTGGGAATCCAGCTTGGTACATGCGTACGCAGTGGCCCGCGATTTGCGAGGAGCAGTGGCTTGTGTTGAGGAGATGGAAGCTGACGGAATCGTTCCAAATGAAGCAACCTTTAGTGTGATTATTTCGGGCTATGGAAGATTGGGAGATGTCAAGTATGTATCTCTGTCTCACAATGTATAACATTTGTGGATTTCACTGATCTAGTAAATCTCTCTGGGTTGCGCAAGCTAAAGATAGTAATTCCACAACGGGTTATAAAATTAACTTTGAAATAATGTTCCTTTGCTCAAAAATATAGGTTATGATTTCTTCTTTCTATAGGTACATTTTTGCCTTCCTTGAAGCTTCCTAAATGATATACTTCAATATGCAAACGACCACTTTTGGGCATTTGGGTACTTCGCAGCATGTACTGTGGTCCCTGTGTCCACCCTATTATTCCAATGTGTCTGCATCGAATTGTTATCTTTCTGGTTTCTAAGGTGGACAAAGACGTAACTATTCATAGGCCTTAAGTAGAGCTTCTCGCATTTACGAGCTTGTTGCATGTTGAAGAGCTGCAGAGATTTGGTTTCAAAGAGCACTGAGTGAGAGCTGCCATCATAATGGTGTTATTTACAACAACATCGTCAACGCTCACTGGTAGGATTCGTTCTAAATGTCATTCTTGTCTCTCTGGTTAATAGCTATTTTTCAGGTTGTGAATGTATGCTTCATCGATTTTGTCGTGCTTCTCCAAAGACCAATAATGATTTTTGGGGAAGTGCAGCAAAGCAGGCAATATGGAGCGGGCTGAAGCTTTAGTGGTAGATATGGAGGAACATGGGCTGGGCGCAACGCTTGGTCTTTACAACATGATGTTGGACGGCTATGCTCATTGTCGTGCTGAGGTCCAATGCTTGGATGTCTTTCGCAAATTGAAGGCAAGTCTTCACTTAGAAGCGGTTTATGCTCTTTTTATATTTTGGTTCATAGGCTCTCATTACAATGCCTGTTCATCCCGCCATTAGATTGACAAACTTCTTAATGTTAAGTTATTAGGCTTTAGATTCATATAGTCCTCCTATTGAGTTAATTTTTAAGTCAAGGTTGGTTTAACACAAATCGTGTTAACTTAATATTAGTGTGATGTTAGTGTTATTAGCACTTACTTGATTTTACCTTGGCAACTATTAAGTTAACATGAACTTGACAGAGTTTTAATATTGATCTATGTCCTAATAGATTAACATCAATTTACATCAATAACTTTGTCAATCTAATGGGGGATCGTTTGTGACATGTTTTCCATTGAATGTTTCATGATCAAAACCATGCAGTACAAGAAAACACAGATTGTTTATACTCACGTGCACTTTTCCTTTGGTTTTAGGACACGGGCATGTCTCCAACTGTTGTAAGCTACGGTTGTCTCATAAATCTGTACTCTAAGGTACATCCACACTTCCACTGAATTTTCTATCACTTTGTGACTGTGCTCCATTCAGTCAATTTAATTCATTATCGTCCTTGGACACTGCAGCTTGGGAAGATGACCAAGGCATTGGAGATCTGCAACGAAATGGAGGCTCAAGGAATCATGCACAACCGCAAGACGTATTCGATGATCATTGATGGATATGTACATCTAGGTGATACGATAAATGCATTCTCTGTCTTCGAAGACATGTCCAAAGCAGGTATTAAACCGGATGGGGTTACCTACAATATTCTAGTGAATGCCTTCTGCAAAAATCGACAAATGAAGCGAGCTGTACAGCTGCTTGCCCGCATGGAGAAAGGGGGTTACCCACCCACACTGCGAACATATACCACGATCATCGCTGGTTTTATGAAAGTTGGAGATGTGCGGATGGCGCTTGAAACAGTTCGGGACATGAAGCTGGCTGGTTGCCGCCCAAGTGCTACGACGTATAATGTCATCATGCATGGCCTTGTTCAAGCTGGCCAGGTCTATCATTTATCTTTAACCAATCCCATCTACTTTCACAAACTAATGTTTATAAATTTGCTCTTATGTATTAGACGTAACTTGCATTCTAGTGAAATTTAGTGATGCCTGCAAACTGAATATTAAATTGAGATTTGTGATCGAATATAGCGACACCTTCCCGTGCAATTACTGTGAGGAGAAATTAGTGCTGTCTCATTATAATGTGGGTTGGAATACCTCTCAAGTGCTGAAGATATCCTTTATGAAGATTCTGGGCTCATAAACTATAGTATCTTTAGAAGTATCGTGGCCTACTGTAATTGCACTGAAAAGTGTAGTACTCCATGGTTAATCCTAAGATTGCAAGCTTCAAACAAGAAGCCCTACTTTAGAAGCTAATAGTAACTTTCAAGCATATGTCTATTGTTAAAAAATATGGGTTATGATTTCTACTTTCTATTGGTGCATTTTGTTACCTTCATTGATGCTTCTTGAATAATTTGTTTCAATTCCTAGAGATGGAATTGGGCCATTTGGTTGGTTTGGAGTTGACAATGGAATTGCTGCTAACTGTTCAAAAGATCGGTACAGATGGATAGGGCTGCGTCTATCATTGATGAAATGGCGTTGGCTGGAGTTCATCCAAACGAACGCAGTTACACTACCCTTATGGAGGGGTATGCTTGCGACGGAGAGATTGGCCTGGCTTTCAAGTACTTCAAGCGCATCAATGAAATAGGACTGAAGCCAGACGTGATTTCCTATGCGTCTCTTTTGAAGGCTTGTTGCAAGGCAGGACGCATGCAGACTGCAGTTGCAGTGACGACCGAGATGGCAGCTGCAGGTGTCCCCATGAACCAGTACATCTACAATATTCTCCTCGATGGGTATGGGATACTTTCTTTATCCTTCTTGATGTGTATGGAAGCAAATTTTCTGTTAAGTTATGTTTGCACTTGGTGTTAGGGGTGATGTTTGCAATGTGAATCCGGTTCAGAAGTAGGTCTAAATTTCTTCCTAAGACCCTCACTAACAACACTCTTTAACACCAAGTGCGAACATACTTTTATTAAGGTAGGAGGTCCATAAAGCAAGCAGGCACTACATGGTTTGTAACATAGAGGAACATATTGCTTTCTTCAATGTACCAATTGTATTCGCGAATGTATGAAGCGGTGAATATATCAACGGTGGACACTTTTAGAGCCTTATGTGATCCAACTTCAAAATTCTTCACTAATTACCAGAAAGGTCAAAAAAATATGAAAAGACCTAGGTTAGATGCCAATTCCATTGATCTTTCAAGGAGAATTTATTGAAATATATTTCAAGAAGTCAAAAAAACCCAAAATTGTGAAATGACTGGTAAGTGGTCGCTTTAAGGACCTCCTACCTTACCTCGAAGTGCCCACATGTGGCCGCTTTCTTATCTATAGGTGCATAAATAAATCATTAAGAAGGTTAACAAAATGTAATGACATAGTACGAAGTTTATTTAACAATGGAGTTATGTTTTGAAATTTATTATCAGCTTCCAAAGTGTATTTTCTATTATTATCTTGCGCACATGGGGGGTAATCTTTTGTTTGGTGTATGGTTTCATGGTGAACATTTTAGTACTGGGTGCTGATTAGGAGGTCGATGGTTGCAGGTGGGCTCAGAGAGGGGACATGTGGGAGGCATCTGATATAATGCAAAAGATGCGTCAAGACGGCTTTACACCAGACGTTCATTCGTACACTTCCTTTACCAATGCATGTTGTAAGGCAGGGGACATGCAGGTATCATTTCTTTGAATCTTTTGATCGAGTTTTCCACGAGGGATGTACTCCATATATAGTTATGTTGGACGTATTTGCAGTTAGCACTGTATTCTCGGTTCTCTGGGAATATTTTACGTCATCTCGATGATTTTTTTATCGGTGAATTCAGAAGACATTAATGGGGTTTTGAACATGCTAGACCTTGAAGACCAGAAACTCAATAGGGGAAGAAGAAAGTACATCAACATGTGGCTGGGTGTTGTGTGCAGAAAGCAATAGAAACAATTGAGCAGATGAAGCAGAAAGGTGTGCAACCTAATCTGCAAACCTATACAACTCTTGTGCATGGATGGGCATCTGCATCGTACCCTGAGAAAGCTTTGGTTTGCTACGACGAAATGAAAGCTGCTGGGATGGAACCTGACAAACCGCTTTACCACTGCATCATGACTTCCCTTCTTTCAAGAGCTGCAGTTGCGCGTGAGACAGTATTTGATGGTGTGTTAAGAGTGACGTCCGAAATGGTAGACCAAGGTATATGTGTCGATTTTGCCACTGCCAAGCACTGGCAGAGGTTTTTGATCAAAGCTGAGAGGCAACCCGGTGATTTGACTAGGGCTGTGGCGAGAATATTTCCACCAGGTGCAAATCGCTACTGTTTCCGTAAATTGTATGCTAGAGAGTATTAGCCTGCATCTGTATCCAATTCAGCAAGTGTTCAACACCAAGTTTTTCAGTAAAATTAGACTGTTTCTGGAGCTTAATATAGCATCATGAAACGAATCTTCCCCGTTATTCATGGAGAGGTCTCCCTTGGTCACAGTGATCATGCAGAGCCCTCTCCATAATACGTGGAGAAGCCTTCATATGGGGAGGTAACATATGAAACAGACTCAGTTTTCTGAAAACCTTGTTATCCTCATGCCCTTGTGTTTTGCACGCATTCTTTCTTGTGTTGTTTGACTTATTCAATTTTTGGAAACAGAATGGAAGTCAGCAGTAGAAGAAGCACGAGCAAGAGAAGAAGCTGACAAGCCTGACGCAACGGAAGACGCTGAAACTGGTGATTATTACGAAGAAGAGTGGAACTATCAGTAAGAGTAAAAAATTAGTTGCCTTGCCATTATCAATTGACAATTTGCAGGACATCTCTAGTTAGTGTAGAATTCATGCTGCTGATGTAAATTGAACCTTGAACACATCATGCAGAGCTAATTCTCAGGTAGAAGGACAAGGATGTTCTAGGTCTCACACAAGGATTCACGACCAATACCAAATGCTGTCCTTTAATGTAACATACAAATCAGGTAAGATACTTCTTGTTTACTTGTGATCAAGGCTAGCGTTGATAATAAGAATTCAACGTGTCTGCCAATGGAACAAAGTTACTTGAGCCTTGCTCAGTTTCTCCTATTCATGGGAAGTCGTCACTCAATGCTAAATCCACCTTCACAGCGAGTCTTGCCTTCAGAAATTGATAGTTGCTTGATTTTGTCGTCAACTGCTCAAATTGGCTTAAAGACAGTTACAATTATATTGTTTCGGAAGTTGCCACAGAGGTTTAAGAAAATAACCAAGAACGTTTTGAAGTTATGGACACCCCTAATCAACAATGTTTAAAATGCAACACCTACATTGGGACCAAAAGTGACACAAAAACCTAGATATTGATGGCACAAAATTTACTCAATCAAAACATGAGAGCCTAGTTGTACTTTGTGTCATTTTTTGGTACACCTAGAGACTATACATTGAAAATATATAATTTTATTCAAATAGTGTCCAAATAATGCATGATAAGGTGCGTTGGAATTCACTTCCAATTTCATTGAAAATGATTTATGTTTAATAATAGTAATTATGCCCATTTACAATTAGTGACAACTATAGGTGTGCATATCTTAGTGGCAAAGAAAATAATAGACAACTACAACTTTTATCTTCTATGAGTAGGTTAAGGTCATTAGCCTATGTAGGTCCATTATCTAGCCACGAAAATATTGTGGCATTGCCAACCACAATACAATATGAGGCGAAAAGAGTGGTCGTAGTTGCTGTAGTTTGACACAATTATAGGTGTACATATCTTAGTGGCAAAGAAAATAATAGACAACTACAACTTTTATCTTCTATGAGTAGGTTGAGGTCATCAGCCTATGTAGGTCCATTATCTAGCCACGAAAATATTGTGGCATTGCCAACCACAATACAATATGAGGCAAAAAGAGTGGTTGTAGTTGCTGTAGTCTGACTGTTACAAACCTCCTGATTTCCAATTTTCAAAGCTACATTGAAAGTTGAAATGACTAAATACCTATAAGGTAGGAGGTTGTAAAATAGAACGGGCATTAAGAATGGGCCCTATAAATGGCTGTGAAATGGACATGAGTTGGTTCTAAAATTGACTAATATAGTCATTGAATGAATCAAGGAAAAAAGCATTATTAATTGCAAGAGCCAATCATTCTCTTTGCTTTCCCCATTTTTATTTAGAATTGCAAGTAAACCATTTATGAATTACCTAGGGTCACAAATAGGGACCTACAACCCAACTCGTTTAAAAATTCATAAGTAATTCAAAAATGCTCAGAAAAATACAAAACCGCTTGGGTTAGATTCCTCATCAATTTTTCTTTGTCTAAAAAATGAGCTAAAAATATTCCCGTCCAAGGAAATACATGAAATAGGCGGACCAACCCTTAGATGCTCCATTTTTTAGCCTCTTACCTTAGTTCATGTAGGTAATGTAGTATCTATTGACATCCTGGAAGGACAACCCTATCAGATTCTAGAATGAATATGTGCATTCTACAATTTCTATAAAGGTTATTTGAACATCATACATTTATAGTTTTTTGGGTCATTTATGGATTAACCTTTAATCCCTCAAGGACCAAACATTTAAATTTCAGACAATAGATGAAATCAATGCAAATACATCCCAATAATTCAAAGCTGTATTTTTTCATGCATTGATTTTTTTGAAGATTCTTGTGTTAGTTCTTTAACATTTGAATGCAATAGATCTTGAAGACTTTGATTTTCAAATATTCTATAACTCAAAGGGTATTAGTAGGTCTAGCCTCAAAAAATAACTTTTTCAGTTCAAATAATGATCCTTCAAAAATAACTTGAATTACAAAGTAAAAGTAAAATATTGGTTTGTGAACTAGTAGTGATCTAACCACGTAGATCTGATCTATAGATCATGTTTTACAACTATTGTTTGAGAGCCATTATTAAATTATTATTCTAAGCTACATTTTATGGAAAAAAATTTATAATTTTGGAAATTTGAACTATGCCTGGTCCTTAAGGGGTGAAATTGTCTTTTGTGAACCATATATGGTATACTATGACATACTCCCTTTGTCTCAAAATAAAACCAGTGTTTTCTTTGTAAAATACAAAGGAATTACCGGTTTTAATTTGAGACAGAGGGAGTATTTGATTCATGAAATTAAAAAAGTGTACAAAAAAACCAAGACATATGCCATTGAATTGACAATTCATCAACCACCATCTTTCATTTGGATGTCATTTTACAATCTAAACTTTATCATATCATGGCAAATTTCATTAACATGGCGATATTCCTTGACTTTGGCACTTTTACCAATTCAGAACGGCTAATCTAAAATCTACATTGGACCTACATTTCTGAAATCTACATCTGTCCTAGATATCTGAAATCTACATCAATCCTAGATTTTTTTAGAATGGTCAGTCTGAAATCAATATAGTTCCTATATGTGTGAAATCTATAGCAGTCTTAGATGTCTAAAATATATATTTGTTCTAGATGTTCAGAGTGGGCGGTCTAAAAAAATGGCATAGGAATATCACCATTTTAATGAAATTTGCCATTTATGATCAAATACAACACTACATGCATACAATATGCAACCATTTCGTAGCTTCTAAGATATGTCGAAGGTGCAATAAGAATCCAAATAAGAAAAGCCATTTGTAATTGTCCGTCTTAAGAAGATAAACCGTTTTGTCACTATTGTATAAATCAATTTATACACCTTCTATATCAGATATACAAAAAAAGTAGTGTGTTAATTCTAAAATTGGGCTTTCCATACCTTTAAGGGCTAAAGAAACGTCTAACTAAAAAAAAAACCAAAGGCAGAAAGAAAACCAAATTGAAAGAAGAAAGAAAGAAGAATCCAAAACGGAATGTCATTAGGTAACCAAACCTCTTTAGGGTTATATTAGGGATATTCCCATGCTTTGAGTCAAAATCTTAGGCCTTCTACATAGTTTTGGAGACCACTTGCCACGTTTAAATCTAGAAAGACAAGGCCTACAAGGCCTACAACCTAGGTAGTCAACCAAAAAATTGATAGATTTTGGGATAGATAGGTGCATTCATAATTTTTATGGTTTCTTTCAAAGTCATTCATCACCCACTTTTAAGGTGATGAGGCATTTTAGGTTTACACTTGAAAGGACAAGACCTATCACCAAGTTACTTTACCAAAAAATGATCTAATTTTTGAATTCATAGGTGCATTCTTCATTTCTATTAAGAGCAGTGCCCGCCAATTCAAGCCATTTCGAAGGATGATTGGTTTGCTGAATCAAACACGGAGGGCCGATTCTGCCGTGGAGGGCCGGTTCTGTCGTGGGAACATGATGGGAACGTTGCGGGAACTGCTCTTAACACTAGAAAAGCTTCCACATATGGCGGATTTTGTAGTGTGGTTCGGCCAGCTGGCTCGTCCTTCGGGCTCGCCAGTGGCCTCACCACACTGCAGAATCCATCATATGCGGAAGCTTTTCTACACTGCATAGGGGTAGTAAGGGGACCAAAAAATTAAAGGGACTTATCTTGGAAAACTGCAGATGTTTGAAACATGATGTACAACCCCCGGACACTTGAATAACTATTGATGTACAGAAAAGGTAGATATTTATATAGTGTAAAATGTCGATTAATTAGTATGGGTCTTTTTAATACCCCTATTCAGTGTAGTACGTAGTGATCCATAAAGTCATCCATTGGTCACTTTTCAATCCCGAAGTCATGCAAGGGTTAACAATCTTATGTGAAATGCCAATTCCAATTATCTTTCAAGGTATCTTTCAAGGAAAATTTAGTCAAACTCCCCCAAATTGCGAATCAGCTGATACTTCCCTGGAAGTTGGAACCTCCGACCTTACCTTCCGTCGTGACGAACGCAGAGACCTCGTGTCGCTCCCCAGGAAACCCAAGCGGAAGATACTGACACTTCCATGCGTGTGACACTGTACATCATCCCGCCTCATCCGCCTCATCCGCAATTCACCGCAATTTCTCCGTCTCCCTTTCCCCATCGATTTCTTGCCTCACTCGTCAATCCTCTTGCAATATAACTTATCATAGCCCACAATGGCAGCCACACTCATCACCACGCTCACCACCGCCGTCTCTTGCACCACTTCGTCTCTTGCTCTCGCCGCGCCCAAAGCTTTGGCTGTTTCCTTCCGACCCGCTCGTCTCTCTCTTCAGACCTCTTTTCAGACCTCGCAACGCAAAGCTTTAGCTATGGCAACCGCAGGAGGACCCAACACCAACCAAGTCGCCAAGTCCGAGGAGGAGTGGCGGGCAGTGCTCAGTCCGGAGCAGTTCCGCATCCTGCGACAGAAGGGCACAGAGTGAGTGGCCACGCTAGCTGAGAATTGGCTTGTGATTATTGGGTGACCATGAGTTTTGTGTCTGTGTTTGTGTTTGTGTTAGGGTGAGGTTTGTCATGGGGGTGCAATTGGCGGTCTTGTGGGTGGATTTTGATGCAATTGGAATGAGTTTGAGATTTGGGTACTTTGGAGGAGTATCGAGGGTATTTATGACTGAATTGTGAATAGTGTTGAGGAGTTTCATCACAATTTTAAAATATGCTAAGCGTTTTGTAACTTGGAGTGATTGGTCGATGGCATGTTTGCGGTGCCTACATGGCGAAGTTGAGAGGTTTAGTTGCAAATAGGGTTTATCGAGGGAGGAGGAATGACAGTCGTGTGAATGGCGATGAGCAGGTATCCTAATACCGGTGAGTACAACAAGTCGAAAGACGACGGAGTGTACGAATGTGCAGGCTGCAAAGCGCCGCTTTACAAGTCCACCACGAAGTTCGACTCCGGCTGTGGATGGCCCGCCTTCTATGAGGGCATCCCCGGTGCCATCAATGAGACTGTAAGTACACTTATTCCTTGGCCATTCATTTTCTTCCTTGTTTGGTAGAATCCTCGTATTCATAAACATGTTGTGTGTCGTATTATAGTAAGGTTATGTGTGAGTTCTTTGAGGTTCAAGTAGGGGTTGTCAGGGTTCAAGACTTGTGGTCCGAGAATTTTTATGATAATTTGGGAATAGCGATTTGAAATTAAATTGGCCGAACGTGGCCGGATTAGGAGACAAATTATGGAATCAAACGAACTCTGAAATCACAAACCCTGATACCCCTAGTGAGTCCATGTTATGCTATGTTCCTGTGTCTCTTATATCAAGTAGGAATTGGGCTGATATTTGACATCTTCACCCGAGTAGCTCAAGTTAAATAGTAATCAAACTTTGGTGTCAACATTGAGAACCTTCGGCTACATTGGCACTTCTCAATTGCTATGAAGTTGGATCACTACTGTGATCCAATAATGCAACTCTAACCTTCTTCTCGCAGTGATGTCTGCGCATTGTATGCAAAACTGACGGTTTGGAGTGTTGTGTCATTCCAGCGCGATTCAGATGGGCGTCGTGTGGAGATTACATGCGCAACTTGTGGAGGACACTTGGGTCATGTGTTCAAGGGCGAGGGGTTCTCGACCCCAACTGATGCCAGGCACTGTGTGAACAGCGTCTCATTGAAATTCACTCCCGCTAATAAGTCCTAGAAGAATGCAGCTCTAGGATGTCCTGTATTTTAATAGCAACAACTGTTTGCATGGCGAAATTGAGGAGAGTGGGTTTAGAGACACGACTTCTGTACTGTACAAAATTGTAAGGCCCGTGATGTGTTCTTGAGGACCACTGGATTAGCAATTGAGAAGGGCTCATAAACCCTGGATTTAGTATATTGTAATTACATGCACGGTTTTGCTACTTCAGGGTGATGAATATTTCCATTGCTTTAGTTCCGATCCTTCACACCCTGACCTCGTTATTCAGAGTGATTGTTTGGGGTCACCAATGAATGTGTGACTTGTATGCTGCTTGTGACAAGTGTGCCACTCATGAAAAGAATCCAAAAGTTTGACTTTAGACTGAATGCTTGATATTCATTGAGTGGCCAATGCTCATTATTCTCATAAGATGAGCTCCAGATTGTCTATAAAAAAAAATCCGATTTCCTTCTCCCCAAGGCTGTTGGGGTACTTCCTCGACACTGAAAGTCATACGCACAGTGAACGTGCTCCTCACCAGTATTTTCCCTTCCAGACTTGAAGTCCTTTTACTTATGCTTATGTAGGGCTTCCCCTGTTACATTAGAAATTGGTTTAAAAATACATCAATGACGACAGTAGATTTGAGAACTACGCTACAAGGAATGATTTGGACACACTATCACCTGTCACTGGGATCTAAACCATGAGAAGGTAACATAATCACTCGCGAATGTGTCCTGGAACTGCTTGCGGGTCCCGGATTTCCTGGAATGCCAGACCTCAACGGTAACGGGGGTCTGGGAGGTTGGTTACTTGTCGACGGGGGTCTCCTAATTGCCTCCCCAATGGGCATGAGTGGGCTACTAAAAAAGATAGAGGGCTCGTTTACTTGCAAATTCCCTGTGTTTCTACTTGGAAATCTTTGAGAAGAAACTACTCCTAAACCTGTTGGGGGATATGGTCCTACGTCTGGGTGGGCAAGATCAGTGTCTGATTCTGATGAGAAGGATGAGGATGCAGGCCTTCTGCTTGATCTGCTTTGATATGCAGATAGGACGGAAGTGCTTATTCCTCGACCCCTGAACTGGATAGTTCTTGATGCCGATCTTACTCCTCTGAACTGACTCGTTGCTCTAGGATCTAAACTAGGTCCACTTGTAGAATCTGCTGGTGAGAGCTTACTTTCTCGGATAAACATCATTCTTCCCTTTCCAGGACGTCTCATGTCATCAGTGGTCTCTCCGGCAGAGGCGTCATATCCATCACTCAGGGTAGCTCCAATTGCTCTCGCAATTTTGGGGAGGGTCTTAACCCTGCTGCCGGAAGGGTCAACCGGGTGAGACGTGAAATCTGCTTCCGGCGGTTTTGGAGCAGAAGATTCTGACGATGCAGAAAACCTTGAGGCAGCATCGACAAGGCGACGGCCAATAAAAGAAGATCTCGATGACGACGTCTGGCTGCCTGAACCCTTCAAATCCATTCCCAAGCTCTTGGACCACACCCCAAACACTTCTGGCTCCCTGCCCGTGCGTATCTTTGGAAGCTCCGACTTGTAGGGAGACAAGGACATGGAACTCCTGACATCATCACTATTTCTCTGGGATAGTTCAAGCGGTGTACCGAATTCGGTGCTCGCAATGCTATGTTGACTGCTATTACTGGTGTAGCTTTCATCGGACTCATTTAATACTTCCAAATCAGGAGGTGGTACTGGTCGTAAAACAGACGAAGCTTTCCGGGCGCTTGCTGCTGCCCGAGTAGCCTCCGATTTGTTGAGCTTTGCAAGTCTCCAAGCACTGATTCTCACATTTCCAGGCTTGTTCTTTGCAGGATTATTCTGCTGTTCAGGGCGCACGGTGGTAGACAATGTGCCAGATGCTGGATGTGGAATCGCTTCATCCTGCAAATAACCATAATTTAGAGATACCACGTTTCTCTACTGGAAAGCCATCGTACTATTCTCTTAGGTCATTTAGAAATCTGAATACTTAGAAATATCCTATATTTACTTGTATGCTTATATCCAGGACGATCAAGTGCATGTCGTATAAATTCCAAAAATCTACCTAAGCACACAAACAAGGGTGGACCACAGATGAGAGCAACGCCAACCTTACGATCGATAGCCAGTTGTGGAGTTGCAGATCGTATTAGACACAAAATAACATATTAATCAACGCAGAAAATAATGTCCAACTCAACTAATGCTACCAACTTATGATCCTCAACTTACCACAAAACACTTGATGATTGAAAGGGTTATCAGAACCATTTCATTCCCTTAATAGTTAGGAAAGAGTCCAGGCCTCCAGAGAATAGAATTAAATAAAAAAGAAATGTTTACCTGATGCTCTACAAATATGCGAGGTGGCGTACACCAACCATGTTGTTGATGTCCTAGCGAGCTTGATCTGCTCATATCAGGAACTGTTGACCCGCTGGCAGATGTGGTTACCTCATCCCCAACAGGTGACTCTCCCGGTTGTGCCCGCACAGCCACTACATATTCATACGTGGTGATTCCCTGACGGAACATCAAAGAAGCCCTCAGAAGATGCGTGGCCCCACTGATTGACTAACTGAAGAGTGAGAGAAAGAGGGAGCATCGCGAAAGCATTGTCTTGGAACACTCCATACAGCAAACAAATCGCTGGCAATAAAAGAACTTTATCTTCACGACGACAAATTCAATTTGTAGAGATGTTCTTCACCCTAAGGCACGCCGTACAGAGGAATACGCAAACTGAGATTTTCACGTGGAAAAGTAGCAAATCAACTCACCTTCTTAATAAGAATAAGATGGAAAAAGAAAAGCTCGCCCAATGGAATACACGCTAACAAGGTCACCGCAGTGCATACAGCCTGCATTAAACATGGACATGTCAAGTAATTCACAAGCTTGCAGCTTTAAGAGCACTAATAAGCACGCACATTCCATGGCCTCATAAATGTGCAAAATTGCAGCAGTTCTTGAGAAAATGATGGCATGTCCTAAGCTGAACAGCGCTCCAGTTAAAACTCTATGGGATGGAACTGTTACATTAGTTGTGATCCCTCTCACTGTCTTCAGTCCTCAGGATTCAAAGGCACAAGTCCTGGCACTATTATAAAAGCAATCACCTTGACTAACTTCATTTGTTAGACATCTACGATCTTACTCTTCTCCATCCTCACAACGCTTCCAGAATATAACTGTTGATTCATTTAGCAACAAAAAAGCCAGGAAATGGAGCACTCCCTCAGGGAAAACATAGAAAACCAGTCACCAAGTTATTGGTCTGGTTGAATACAAACTATAACCCCTTTAGATGAGATCATACCACTACAGATGCGAACGGGGCCCTCGTAAAACCATTCCCAAGTTTATCCATTACTTGCTCCACTAGACGTTGCCTATCAACAAAGCAGCGTACAAACACTGCTGTTCCAACGATCCCTTCCACTATAAGCTGCACAACAAAAAGAAAGATTAAAACTCGTTATAAAACATCCTACAACTCAGATCTCGAGTAGAAGCAGAGTCTTTCATATACGGTATCAAGCTGTTATCAGCCTAAAGACTTCAGGTTGTGGAGAAGGATGAGGCCACTTCATTTCAGAGCATGCCGCTAATACTGCTAGAAAACATCTCCAACGCGTAAATGATTTCCACAAAGTAAGATCTAGGTTCATTCGATGATGGTAAGCATATCCCATAATCACAGCTCACTGGGGCGAATCGGAAGGTATAATTACCAGCACTAGGCTCGAGGACATCAGCGCTACAAATGTCTTGTAATTTTTCTTCCCAATGCAGTTGTTTAACCACTGCACGCTCAAACAAGATAAAATTGGAATGTCTTAGCTATGTAAACAATGTTGCATGTCAGGCAATCCTGCAATAGACCTAAAGATAGACAGTCAGACTTCTCTAAGTCACCGGAAATATCTTGTGTGATAAAATACTAACGAATAGTCTACAGCTGTTGTGGACGATCAATTAATGAACTCAAATCGTACTATCTGCACGTACCAATCTTCAAGAGAATCAAAATTTACACTGACTCCGATTAATTTCATGAGAGAACAAGCTTACTCGACAGTGATGATCAAAACCATCCACGCACTTATCACAACTTCGACAGTGCTTGCTGAATCTGCGAACCTGTCATATCCATTTTCTCAGCAAGAAAAAAAATCAGCCTGATATAAACAAATCACACTTGACTCTCGTATTTGCCAATCCCATTGCGAGCTGTTCGAGTCTCATTCCTCTGCATCATAATGGCCACTTGATAGGATATCAACTGCTCCAACCAAGAGGCTGGCGCGGAGCGTGTCGTCACGCTCCCAGATGCAACTCGCACCGTCAAGAATTATCGGATCAAGGAAGGCCAAACTCCTCTAGATAAAACCCGTGGTTCAGCATTATGATGGAAAGTTTTCATCAGTTATTGCTCAATAGCACTTCAAAATCCGTTCAGAGTCACACTGCTTAGCGCGAAATATTTTTATCTAAATACTGCATTCGATAAACCGTTCAGTGACTTCAGAGTTTCGAGACAAAACCTTACCTCGGCGTTACAAAGTGTGCAAAACAATATCTCGTCCTCCACAACAGGCTGCGGTGGATCGGAAAAACTGCAACAGTCATCTGGGGCTACCGTCCAGCCACACAGCAAACCACACAGGCCGGCACAGCTGCAAATCCTAGGCGGTCTCTGTCGTTGCAGCTGCCCTTCCTCCAATGAAGACTCCTTATTTTCAGCTCCTTTCACAGATGGCGCCACGGATGAAGGGTCGGATGGGTGGAGGGACAAGGGCCCTGGCACGATCCCCAATGACGACTCCGACAGGTCCTTTTCATTATGTTTCCAACGTTGCTTGTAATTCATCACACCGGGATCAGCAGGATCGATTGCCGTGCATCGAACATATAATGTAAACACCGCAAAAGCCTGCAAAGAATGAAGGGCCAACAAATAATCCGAGGAACTCAATCGATGAATTTATAGAAGTCCACTGAATGGTCTACTTAATCGGAAAAGCACAGCAGTACTTTACTTAATAGACCTCTTTCGTCAAAAAGTCAATTCTCAAGTGAACTATCCAATCACCAGCAGAATGAGCAATGTGCACGAACACATTGGCTCTAAAGGCATCATGTCTCAAGCATCCAGCAACTCCGAAATTTGTCAAAAATTATCCTATGAGCAATTTAAGCTTATAGGACAGGCAGTCAACAATTCGAATCCAAAGTAGCATTTCCATTGCATCCAAGATGTAATTGTGAAAGCTTACCACAGGAGAGTAGACTGCATATGCAGCGATAACTAATCCTTTATACCACAAAAATGGCGCCAAAAATATATAGAAGGCGATCGCAAGTAGAAAGAAGACCGTAATTGCCGCCACCTGAGGTGAGAAACCTAAAAGTTAGAAATGAAGCAAGCAACGTTCGTCGCTTGAACATTCTCAATGATGCGAATTATATGACTTGATTGTAATTCTGAATAACTTCAAAATGGTGTATTCTCTTGGTTATATAAATCTCACTATAGTACAGAGGACCTTCACGTGGAAAGCGTTCTAGCTACGACGCTCTGCAATTGAAATCGATTGCGTTTCGCTTAAAAGGGACATTATGTCACAGTCAAAGTAATATACTTTTTCATAATTATGCTAAAAAATAGGATCAACTTTACTAAAACCAGCAGAATCACGAATCACGAATAGCAAGACCAGAAACATTGAGAATGCCAACACTTGCGTGAATTCCGAGAAGAAAGTCCACCCTGGGAAAACAAGAACTCATTCTCGGTGAAGCAATACTCTAGAGGAATGCGAAGCCACCTGAAGAGTGTGAGCAGGAAGCTGCCAGCCATGGCGCCGCACCATGACTACAAGTGAAGAAAACGCGTGCTAAGGATGCACGCGAGCGCAATGCCACAATCATTCAAAACAAAAAGCGCGACGATTTTGAGGAATTCACACTACTCCGGGAATGGTCCATCACAGTGCCGAAACAGGCCTCAAGTTCTCGCTAATGATCCTAGTCCTGTAACAACTGTTCACCAGTTTCCACGGTCTCCTCCACCGCAATCCCGAATCAGAACATTCGCCAGTCCGAAAATCTCCAATGCAACGAGATATCCACATCGTCACCAAAATTCCGCCTCTTATTCACAGTCTCTAATCCCCGCGCTCCTCCTCCATCGCCTCTGAACCTCCCTCTGAACCTCCCCCCCCCAAAAAAAACTCACACTCGCTACAATACTCTAAAAAACATTAACCGCCACGACAAGCCGCTTAACGACAACCCTGACATCCTCCGTCACTCCTTCCTCACAACGTCGCCACGACCTGCTTCTCCAATGCAACGTTCGCCTTCGCCTTCGCCAGAGCAATCCAAACCTTTTAACATTACAAACACAAATCCAATTCACCTCACCTCCTCCGAACCTCTCCTAACGTTCATAACCTTCAACGCCAGCAAATGAGGCTCGCATTCCAGAAATTCAGCCTCTTATTCACAGTTCCACTCCCTGAGCTCTTCCAGCGCCTTCTCTCTCTCTCTCTCTCTCTGCTCAGTCCGCCTCAAAAAAAAAAAAAAAACTCACACACCTTTTCCGTCCTCTCCTAACGTTCACAACCTTAAAGCCAGCAAATGAGGCTCGCATTCCAGAAATTCAGCCTCTTATTCACAGTTCCAATCCCTGAGCACTTCCAGCGCCTTCTCTCTCTGCTCAGTCCGCCTCAAAAAAAACACTCTCACACACCTTTTCCGTCCCTACGACATACTCTACAAAACACTGAAGTGCCGCTTAACTACCACTGACTCTGACAACCTCCGCCACTCCGTCCTTTCCGCACTCCTTCCTCCCAAACCTGGTGCTCCAATACAACATCCACCGTCGCCAGAGAGAGCAGAGGAATCGAAGCTTCCACAAACGAAATTCAATTCACAAACCTCGGCCAAAGTTAATAAAGCTTGGTATGGTAGGGCCAGACAGTAGTGAATGCGCCTCCGTCCGGCCACTTCCTCGAGTCGTGGTGCATTATTTGCTTTCGTCCGCTTCGAGACAAGCGCTAAGTTAGCAGCAGCGCTTCGTCACCGAACTACTCCGTCCACAGCCGAAACCAAACAATGTAAAAACTCAAAAGCTCTGTCCGCACACCTCTTCTTCTTCTTCTTCTAGAACGATCTTGCGGATCGTCTTCCGTTCCGACTAGGAATTGAAAGCTATGGCAGGACGCGGCTCACAATTTTCTGTCGACTACGGCACTCCCGGGCCATCGCTAATCAACGCCGTGATTGAAGCGAAGCCCCCCACACCTACGCTCTCTCAAATCCAACCAAAACGTACATCCTGGAAGCATAATCTACGCTTTCATGGGAGGCTCCGCCATTGCAAATCCACCCGTTATGTACATTCAAGTCTCACAATCTCAAGTCTCACAGTCTCAAGTCTCACGATCTCAAGTCTCACGATCTCAAGTCTCACAATCTCAAGTCTCACTACAGTAGAAGTCCGAAGTCGTCTTCATTCTCAAATCGTACATTCCAGTCTCATAATCTAGAGCTGTCGAACATTTCAATCTCATAATCTACAGAAATTGTAGACTTCGCGGTCGTGAGAACATGCGGGGGATGCAGGAGGCTCAGTCATTAATAACGCTGCAATTCGATGCAGTATCGAGGTTACCGTTCTTAGGAGACTTCAATCAGAGTCAAATTTAGTTCCATGACTTTAGGGTTCAGATCGTGTTGTGAACCATTATTATATATTTGTGGTGGTGCACTTTTAGAGTTCTAAAAATATAAACCAAACCAAAGAGGGTTCAATCTGTAATTCGGTGTGGCTTATTTGTGTTGAGTTGCTGTAAGTTACTGTAGTAGAGGAGACTTGGTCATTCATGTGGGTTACTGTTTAGCAAGACTTTTAGTTGATGAGTTTAGGTCTGTTTTGTAGATCCATGCTTTTGTCAACGTCAATCTTTAGGGGACATTGAATTGCGGCCACTACTCCACTGTCCAGTAGTTACTTCAACTCTTTTAGGATTAAATAATGTTGTACCCAGGTTACAGAATGAAGGATTCGCCTAATAATTAATAGGCTTTTGGGGAGGTACAAAGGCTCCTTTGAGTTTGTGGGAGTTAAAAACTGACCGATTCCATGTACGATGGTGAATCTCGGCAATCTCTTGTTCACACTTCACACTGGTAACAATGACACACACCCGTGGTTTGAATTATTAGGTGCTTGAATGTGTTCCAAATAATCAGGGTTTTTGTTTTTTGTTTTTGGACAAATGGTTATGTGGCCTTCCTTTCAAGAAGGTTCTGAGTTTTGTGGCTCCTTCATTCTGGGGGGTTGAATTGAAGGAGGCCAATTTAGAGTATGCAATTTTGAATATGTAATTTTTGTATGCAATTTTTGTATATGTTGGCTTTGCACGATGGATGAAATGAGGTTTTGGAAGCATTGTGGCAATATTGTGCACGGCCATCATTACAATCTGGCATTTTTTAACACATTTACCCCCTTTTTTCTCTATAGGCTTGAAGTTGCACATTTTTTTTTGAGGAAATTGGGCATTTAATTGCCTAAAAAAAAAACTAGTTCCAATGTTGTAAATTTCAGCAAATTTTCTTCTCCTGGAAATTTCAATGGCTTTGTTTTGCTTCTGGGTTTTTTTCTGTTAGTTCAATGGTAAGGTAGGAGGCTCATAAACCGACCATCTAAGGGTTGTTTGCCATTTCGGGGAAGCTAAACACCTTGAAACAATTTTCAGTAGATTTTAGTACGAAGAAAAATGGAATTTGCATCTAACCCAAGTCGTTTCATATTTTTTGAATCTTTGTGGAATTAGTTATGAATTTTTGAAGTTAAAACGCAGTGGTCACTAAAAGCGACCACCCCCTAAAATGTATATTATTGGTACATGGAAGAAAACAAAATGTACCTTTGTGTCATGATCAATATTCCAGCCCGATCAGACTATGAGCCTCCTACCTTAAATCTTATAGTTAATCGTGAAGGTTGTCCCCAATTGTAACAGTGGTGTCATAGGAAGGTTTAACTAAAAATAATACTAAAGAAACATGGCACCAAACTCCATCAGACCCCTGTTTAGATGCTCCAAGGAGATTTCTCTCGTATTTTTCTCAAACTCTTGGCTCTAGATTATGGATTGCACATACTTTATAATTATCTCTAGGGCCGCTTCACACTATGCCCGAAGGTTGAGAGTCCGTCAATTTCCACCAATCAAAATCCAAAAAACCAAAATTTTGGACTCTCGCCCCCTCACACTATGCCCGAAGATCCAAAGTCCGTCGCCCTTACAACTGCCTACATGGCAGCAAATGCCTACATGGCAATGGCCTCGCGATGGACTCTCGACCATAGTTTGGGTTGGCCAAAAACGGTGACCCAAATTATGGTCAAGAATCCGTCGAATTGTAGTTTGGGCAGTAGGTAGGTAGTAGTATTTTGTTATTTGTTATTTATTGCCATTGGGGTTTGAAACCTAGTCTCCACTATTACAATGGAGAGTCTTTGCATTCAATGAACCCACTTCCCTTCACCTACTTCCCTTCAGTGACCAATCCCACCCTTTTATTCCATTTATAACCTTCATATTCCTTTGTTTGATGAGAAGAGCATGTGCTGTGAATTTTTTTCCAAGGCCATTTTGGACTCCTTTCTCATGTTTTTTTATCTTTTACTTGAAAAAATTGACACATGGGTGAAGTTTGGACTTTGGGCTTGGCCTTTGGAGGCTTCACACTATGGTCGGCCAAAGGCTCCAATTCCTAAATTTAAGGGCCTATTTATTGCCCATTTCTTTGAACTCTCACCAAAGTTTGGACTCACTTCCACGGACTCTCGATTTGGTCGGGCATAGTGTGAAGAGGCCCTAAGAGTCTCAGAAAGATTAGTATACTTTTACATTTGATTACCACTACAAGAGAAAGGGGTGTTTTAAGTAGTGTCCTAGACATCACGTCTTTTAAGTAACGTCTTTTAAGTAAGTTTTTAAGTAAAATTTTACTAAAAAGACAATCTTTTTAGTAAAATTTTACTTAAAAACTTACTTAAAAGACGTTACTTAAAAGACGTGATGTCTAGGACACTACTTAAAACACCCCTTTCTCTTGTAGTGTACTACAGAGAGGAATCAATGGGGAGCAATTATCCTATGTCATGGTTCATTTTGACATAAATTAATTGGAATTGAGGATGTTGAATGTTTTGAAAAAGCATCAATTATAGTTGTTTGAAAGTGCAAAAATATATGATACATTATGCCTAAATTTATGGATAAATTATGGTTATTTGAAAGGGCGAAAAAGTGTGAATGTTGAATGCGTAAATTTTGAAATATTCAATATAAAAGAGTGAAGCTTTGGTATTGGCTTTGGAGTTCTAAACAAAAATAGCAAAGGTCTCCATAATAATCGACAAGAGAGATTCTTCAAAATTTTAATAGTCCCAATTAAAGCAAGGGTAGAATTCATGTACTAGAATGATAGAATTTTCAATTAAATGCAAGCAATTCAATTCTCAACATTACTATTGTCAATAGATTCTAGATTTTATCCTTTTTTTTCTATATTTGCAAAAAATATAACAAGGTAAATTTGACATATCTACATTTGCACTTCTTTGCCTTCTCTCAAATAGCATAGACAACATTAAGTCCTCTTGTTAGTTCCAAGTCACAATTACAATAATCTACTAGACTACGCATTGTGTAATAGATTTAAAAAGAGGACATCCATTTACAAAACATAGAGAATGATTTGTACACTACAAATTCTCAAACTACACTTCTTCTACGAAACTAAAAATTTCAATATGTGTGGCAAAGCAACAAGTGCAATAAGTTGGTGCTCATAAATGCACCTCAATCAAACTCTAAAAAAAGTTCAAAGACAAAGAAAGATTTGCAAACTTTCCAATGGGCTCTATATTTGGAGGCAAATAGCTAAAATAATGTTTGTGGATTTAATAGTAACTATTAAATTAACCACATGGTAAAATATATTGTGGATTTAAATATTTTTTAAAGAGATCAAAGATATCTTTATAATATGAGGATTTTAAACTCCTTCAGATGATAATATATAGAATTTTCATGGTTTATAGTGATTGTAGCGAATGTATAGTAACAACTATAGAATATTGTCTTATTTTATGATTTTTTGGAAAGAAAAAAATCCATCACTATTTTCAAAATATTTCAAAATATTCCACTCTTTTAAAGAATATAAAGTAACAATTTGGGTGTTTGGATGACTTGACGTGACTTTTAGAATTTAGTAGTTGGCTAAGTTGATGGTATATTTGCAATGTAGACAAAATGAATGAATTATGTGGATTTATAAAAAAAAATGAAGTTATTTTGCATTTAATTTTGGCAATTCTTCTTGAAATTGGTGGTGTCGCTGTATTTTGGCAAAAAACGAGACATTTCCTATTTGGCCTTGATTTTCATAGCAACCTTTCAATTTATTGTAGTACATTCAGTGAAACAATTTTTTTCCTAATAAGTGACTCATAAACATGTTCATTTTAATTTTTTTTAAAAGAGCTTCAGCAACAACTTGCATTATTGTTGTATTAAATTGATTTTATGCCATTGTAGATGTTGTTTTCTATAAACATTTAAATGAATTAGAGTTTGGCAAATGTGCATCATTTCTATTGAATTTCATTCACTAAAGGGGCTTCAATAATATTGTTGTACAAACACATTGCATGTAAATGGATCATAATGGTTTTCAAAAGTTTCCCTAGATGCTTTTAAATTGACCTCAATTGAATTTGAATGTGTATAGAACACTGTAAATGAGGAGTGCCTGGATAGATACAAAAGATGATGAGTACGTTAGTAGTTAACAACTTTTATTGGCTCCATTGGACCAAATTGCACCATTTGGAAATTCTCTATTGAATTCAGTAGAGAGAAAGTAGCATGAAAGGACGGTGAGGCCAAAAAGTGGTAGATCCATGATTTTCAAAATCATTGTAAAAATAAAGAAGACATCTATTGATTAAAAAATTTGAATAAGTTAGACAAAATACCTTGTTGATAGGTTTTGTTCTTTAAGAGATAATTCAAAGTTGTCATAATTTGTGTACAGAATTATCCATTTATACTCAAAATATAGATGAAGAAGTTCAATGTTTCTAGAAAAGTGCTTGATTTCAATTAAAAATTTGTACTTGGTCTCAAAGATGGATGAATGCATGTGAGAATTTTTTAGTCACACACTTTCTATTTGATTGCAATGTCAACAGTTTCTATAGCATCTTACAAATACGTCTTTTTTAGGGTCACCTTTTTTTGGTTCAAAATATGGATTGGTATCTCTTCCAAACCATCCATTATTTGAGAGTTAGGTGTGGAAAGCAAAATCCATGCTATTCATATTGACCTTATTGTCAGGCACATTGTAAAAATCATACAGTCAAACATGTGTGAAACTTGACGTATTTAAATGATGGAGGTGAATGTACTATGTTATTGAAAACATAATGTGAAACACATTAGAATTGATTTGGTCAATTTTCCATGTTATGTCATCAATAAAATGCATTTTTAACATATCATCATGTATCTTGAATGCAGTGAGAAGTACAGTTTTCTACTAGTATTGTAGACAAAAGATGTACAACTCCAATTTTTCACCTTAAATAAAAAGATGGGGGATTATTTTATTTACCATTACATATTCAAATTTAAAAAACTTGAATTCATATTGGACTCAAGAATCCCACAATATGTAGGAATGTCTGAGTTACTAGTATACAAAATTGACCAATTTCAAAGTAGAAAAAAATTACATTTATCTTCCAAAGCAGAAGTTTTAAACATTTATATCCCCATATGACAAACCCACATGTAAAATTGTCTAAATTAACAATTTAGTGTGGCTTCCATCATTCAGTTCTCTGAATTCTTATTAGATTTATTGAAATCAAAAGGAGTCTCTAGATTTTTTTAGTCAATTTATTAGAAAATCTTAAATTGATCTTTACACTTTTTGGTAACACCATTATTGATAATTTTGACATAATAAAAGGATAAATCTAATGTCTATCATCTAAAACCCAATAATGCATCAAACCTTTGCTAGCATGTCTTGAGGCTCAAAAAACACCTTGCTTTTCTTAATATCCGTACTTTTCAGGGCATCCACAATGATTTAGCCATTTGCCTCCACAATGATAGCAAAATTGATGCTTACATCTGTACAACAACAAGATGATAGATTGGTTACTATAGAAGTCCATCAGACTAGAGTAAAATAAGCAACTTCTCTCTCTCTCTATTTATTGTAGAATTAGTGATGAATTTTGAAGTTGGAATCACAAAAGGCTCTAATTAAAAGTTGCTCCACTTTGACATGTTCATTATTATTACATAGAAGAATGCAATATTTATCTTTGAATTAGAGGATGCTTATAGAGATTGAATTATTTTAGCACCTCTTGCCTTACGTGCCTTATTACATTCAAGGTTAAATTACAACATCGGCACAAAGTTATTCCAAATAACATTCATTAATTCATCAATCTGTGCATATATTAATATATACTAGATAATTCAATTTAAGAGTGATGAGATTGGTATTTTTGCCTTTTAATCCATTTTGCAATAGAATTTTCTACCATTATTCTATACAATCTATAATTTATATTTCCAATTGTCTTTTTCTAATTGTACTGCATATCTTCTATATTAGAACCATTATTTAAACAAGATTATGAACCTCAATCAATTCACTCAATTCTTATATATGAGTTCTTCTAAAGCTTTTGACAAAAATAGACTCTCTATATACACTAATCCTAAAACCCTTAAAAGGACTCTAGTTCTTTCTCTCAATGAACCTCCTTTGTAGAGTACCAAGTTCTAGAAATAAAAATGAAGGACCTAATATAACATATAAGTTGTAATTAGGCTTGTTCATTACAAATGAAATTGCATTGTCACCTATACAACTCATCGACATTAGAATTTTTATTTATTTTTGACACTTGACATTAGAATTTGGAGTTTAATGGATTATATATTCAAGTGATGATTGAACTCAAGTAAGCCTTCTAGATTCTCTTTTTTGCATTTATTGGACATTGGATGAATAATCTATGAATTTTCAAAGTGTTGAAAAATAGGTATATCTAAAACCGACCTTAGATTCTGATAAATAGAGGCAAGAGTCTCTAGGAGCCAATTTTAGACAAGGGTCACAATTAGGTACACTTACATACCTTGTAAATAAAAAAATTCAAGAAGGTTTGCGCATTCCAGGGGTTTAGGGTTTAGGGTTTCATCGTCTCTTACAGGCAAACCATGTGGCTGCATCCCCCCGTGCGCTCCACGACGCGCGTACATTTCGTGCAAATCCGCCATCGCTTCTCCTTGACGAGGTCTCGCAATTTCTGATCCCCGCACGCTCTCGAATTCTCCTCCTCCGCACGATACTGGCCGCAAGTCTTCTTCTGATGCCATGGGGCAATGCACTCGAGACAGAGCTGCCGTTGACACTTGACGCACTCGAATCGCGTTCCGTGTTCCGGTTTCTTCATGAAGGCGGAGCAATCTTTGTAAGGGCAGTAGAATCGGAGCCTCGGGGGAGTGGCCGCTTCTTTCTGTCTCTTTCTCAGAATGCTGTAATTGGACTTGGATAGCAGGGCTCGGCACTGATGGGAGCTGTAATTGTGCTCGCAATCCTCATGAGGGCATTGGATGTGAGAGCTTCCCGTCAGGAACTTCACCTCGGAATGCCGTTTGCTGCAATCGGTGCAGTATTCGTGGGCACAGCCTGCGAAACAATTTAACAACGGATCGTGTTAGAGTGTCGAATCAGATCATGGCAGGCCTTGCGAGCGCACAAAGTACTACAATAAGTTATTGTTTTTGGAAGTTTGGATTTCATGACGACATCTTATTATTGAAGACTAAGATTTTGCTTCTAATTATATAGAAATCAATTGCTATTTACAATGTTTCAAGTAGAATCAATGCTGTGTGGCCTGCATTGCCCGGGAAGAAAGAACGATTAGAGTATCTGAATTTTGTAGTAAGATATCAGTGTGAGGTATTGCAACCGCGCAAAGTACCGTACACTGACATCGGTTTTGTCACAACAAAATGGTTCTTATTTTGCGGCTCTGCATTCTCCTATTGAAGTCTAAGATATGTTTCAATTAGAAATCAATCGATACTTGCAATGTTTCAAATAGAATCAATGGTGTGCGGGCGGCATTGCCCGGGAACAAAGAACGATTAGAGAATCAGGATTTTGTACTCAGACATTATTGTAACGTATTGCAAGTACCGTAAACTGATTTGTGTTTTTTCACAAGAAAAACTAAAGACGGTAGTTCTTATTTTGCATTTTCCAATTCAATATGAAGATTTTGTTTCAATTATAGAAACCAAATAGATTTTTTCAATGTTTCAAGTAGATACAATGCTGTGCTTTGTCTAGGAATTACAGAATCAGCTTTTCGTAATCAGACATTTATGCACGAGGTATCACAAGTACCGTATGCTAATACGGATACTTCTTATTTTGCAACTTTGCATTTTCCAATTCCATACTAAGATTTTTGTCGATTGCCATTTTACAAGGTATCGAGAAGAACGATGTTTACAAGGCATGCAAATATCGACCAACAGGTAATGGAATCAATTCCTTTTCCAAACAGTTCATGAAGACTAGTATTTTTTGATGTTATCCATGATTTACCTAGGTACTGAATTGAACTCACCCTTTGTGCTGATGAAGGAGAAGTGCCGAAGTCTCTCCCTGCAGATGCCGCACTCCTTCTTCAAGAGGCGCGATCGGGTGCGTGATGCCACACTCATGTTTGGAAATCCTCCTCGTAAACTTCGCAGCCACAACAGCATCACGCATGTGCCGATACTAATTCTCGCAATCGTCTTTTGAGAATTCAACAAGCGATTGAACATATTGTGGAAAAGAGTGCCTGAATTTTGACTCTTGGCAGTTTGTAGGTGATGACATGCAGAAGCTGGAGATGAAGGCACCGAAATCTTCTCCGGGGATAAGGGGAATCAATTGAGACCCACTTCATGACTTCCGAAGGGTCAGTTGAAAGTCCAGTCCGAGGATCAGAAAAGTAAGGCACAACAGGAGCTTGCCTGTCACAAAGTACACAAATTATATCTAACTTAAGGTAAGGTAGCAGCACCCATAACCATGAAATGAAGGGTTTTGAACATGATTATTATTAATAAACATCCAACAACCTATTAGCAAGAGAAAAATAATGCCTATGCACTTTCAAATGTATTATTTGCATACTATGAGAATAAGTTGTGAATTTTTAAAGAGCGGACTGCAAATGAACTTAATACCAACACTGAAGTCTGATGTTCACATGTAGTACATCCTTACAATCACATCTATTCACTTTCACAAATTTTTTAAGATTTTAGAGGTGACGGTAAAATTATGGGTACAGTGATGGTTATGGGTGTTGTTGTCTTAAGTACTATACAACCTATTTTAATTGTGATAAGTGGGCCCTATGGTGTTGCCATGCCCCAAATAAAAGTAGAAGTAATCTTCTAATTTTTTGACTCTAAAAAATTTCGAAATTCAATAACTTTTCCACCGTAGGTCGGAATGCCACGAAGCAAAGCCCGTGCAATCCTCCTTGTCAAGAGCTTTCTGATGGTACCAAGCATGCCACCGGGGGACGCACGGTCTGGGAGATCTCAATGTAACAAAACAAACAAAATAAAACAAAACAAACACTCAAACTTAAGGTATGGATCCCTACATAATTGCGGCACAATGCATAGATAGAGAAGAATTCCAACCATTTGTTTTTATGATTGGCATACATGAAGAGCCTGTTAGCACTAAGGTAACAGGCTCTGAAATTGCACAAGCTCTAAAATCGCCCACTCTATTCAAATGTACATTGCTTGTACATGTAACTATTTCATAGCCTTCAGCAATGTACAAATAGTGTACATTTTAGGGGGTGGGCGAATTTAGAGCCCTATGCCACTTCAACTTCAAAATTTCATAACTAATTCCAGAATGCTCCAAAAAATATGAAACGACTTGGGTTAGATGCCAATTCCTCTTGTCTTTCAAAGAAAATTTACTAAAAAAAATATTTCGAGACGTTTCACCTCCCCAAAATTCAGTTTCAGCTCTTAGGTGGGCGATTTCTGAACCTGTTACCTTAATATATGCACATCCGGGCTGTTCTTCAATTCAGAAATTAACGCAAAGTAGGAGGTGCACGAAGCAACCATTTAACTCCTGATTGCAATTTGGTGCATTAGACTTTTCTATCACATTTGCATTGAAAGAAAAATGGAAGATGCAACTAACACAAGTTATTTCATATTTTTTGGACTCTTAGATTTCATTATAAATTGTTAAAGTCAATAGCTTGAATGTTCTAAATATGTCTCCTCCTTTAAATGTACAATTGATAAGTACATTGAAGAACATATCACCAAGTACTTTGGATTTGGGTAGGACACGATTTTACAATGTTGCATTTTAAGCATTGCCTACTTCAAATCTAGGGGTTTTGTATTTATGTGACACAAATCTCATAAGTCAAATATCACTTTCTTACATTTAAGTCATAGAAAAAAGCAGATATATATTTTTGATGCAATTTTGTTGTGTTGCAATTAGGTGTATTTACCTTTAGATAGTTGCATCTAATTGCACCTTGTTTGCAAAACCAACCCCTTCACATTCTTGCCTAAATATGTATAACTTCTAAATATAAGAGCCTGGGATCAATTTTTTTTTTTGAAACAAATGGTGAACCATTGCATTAAGAAGCGGCCAGAAAAACACCCAAGCTTGACGGCTGGACAAAAGAAGAGAGATAGAGCAACTGAAAAAGTAAAAAGAACAAATAGAACTAGAAGAATAAGCAGGGAGGGGGTCCCTCCCTAGACCATCTAACAACCTCTCTGTCTCTTCTAGCTAGGATGGAAGAGTGAAGACAAATCTTGTCGAAGTTGGTCCAGATCCAGGCAGATTGTTGAGGATGGTGGTGGGCAGCTCTTTGAACTTTCAGGAAAGCAGCTCTGCCAGAATCGAGTAAGGCATCCCAAAGGGCAGATCGGATGAGCTGTATCGGCCATCAATCTTGCGCAAAGACTAAGTGGTTGCGAGTGATCCACACTAACCAAAGAGTAGCTCCACGGATGAGAGACGATATGGTATGAATCTCATAAAATTTTCTAGGAAGAGGGGACCCGAAAATGCAATGAATAGCATCAAGTCTAGCATGAGGTCCCCAAAGGGGGGGCTTACCACGGAGGTGGCTTGCCTAGGGTCTATTTTGGATACATCTCTCGTCAAAATCAGTATTTGAAAATTCATAATTTGTTCATATAGTATTCAAAAAATCCATGCTAAGGAAATTTAAAATACATAATTGCTTAGCAAGAAGATTCAATTAGAATTTAGACAATTTAATAGTACTCAAATGTATATTTGGACAATTTTAGGCCAAAGTAGTTACATTATAAATCAATCAAAGGCTTGCAAAGCAAGTGAGAAATACGGTTCGGAGAATATAGCTTGAGTGGTGATTGATGATATTATTAATAGTTGAAAGAAAAGGAAAGATGTAGTCAAATGTATAAAAAGAAGTCATTCAAATGGATGTGGTGAATACAATTTCATACTTTGTTATTAAATTATCATTTAAAAAATAAATATGATCACCTTGGGAAGTTTTGCTATCTCCAAAAGGATAATAGGAAGGTTTCTTTCTACCTGCAATTTCAACAATTAGATGATTATCAATTTATGGTTTGATTCTTAGTGAGGCCTAAACCTATATAAATAGTCACTTCTTTTAACATAATTGAATAATAGCATCAAAATTGTAGGAATTCATGTTTTCAATTCATAACTCTCCTTGTATTTCATTTATACTATCAAATATTATAGAGTTTGCAATACAAATGTGATAACATAGTAAATTAAGAATTGTGAGAATGTAGTCAATAAAGGATTCAAATTTCTAAACTTAAGGTTTTAAAGAGAATTTTCAATTTTGCTATACATGTGTTCATCACAATATTCTTACACTTTCAAATGATTAGTCTTCTTGGGTAAGGTAGACAAGCCCAATTTTGTTCACTGTCTAATTCCATCATCCTACTTTTGGCCCCAATATTGTCCAAAAAATCATCCAAATCCATTGGCCTTTTTTATAAAAATCATTGCAATGACTGCGTGACTTAAATAGGACCAAAAAGGGGATAATAGAGAATTAGGTGGTGGTTTTAGATACACAAGATTTGAAACTAATCATTTGCCTCCATTTAGCTTAGGGACAACATCTTGAACCTCTATAAGTGTCAATAAGGATTATCATTTTTATGGTGAACACTTAAGTAACCATTGGATATGTGGGAGGGTCATTATGGGTTGCTAATAGGATGATTATGACTCCACTCTATAGTTTTGTAACTTTCAAGGCAGATTACTTCAACAATTCACAAGAATTACAATTTTAATCAAAAAATTATAATTCCACTTGGATTTGATTTGTGAAACAAGTGCACACCTCTGAAAAATATGTACCCTTCTTGGGGTTGGTCTACCTTGGTGCAATCAGGGAAATTTGAATGTTATGAGAATTTTTTCATAAAATTATCTACAACAATGCAATGACATACAATAACATAGATAATCCATTCTTGTTCCTCCCATATTGGTAATATAGGGCATGCTATTTCCGACCATGGGTTGAAAACAAAATTGATCAAGGGGTGGTTTCAATATTGAGTTGTAGCCAATCAAAATGCAATACAACTACCCCGGGAACCACACCATAATTAATCACTGTTCTTCTCATGCTTCTCGGAAAGAGAACAAGCTACATAGCCAGAGTGGGGCGGTGGTGTGGAATGAGTTGCCTCCCATAGTTGTCCATTGTTTTGAGTCCATTCTCTTCTTTTGAAGAGATTTCACAGCATTAAAATGTAAATTATGTCATTATTGTATATACAACTGAATTTATGAATTTTTCAAAGTTTTTCACAAGATGTACACAAAATCTTGTTATTTAGACGATTTTAGGTGTAAAGATCTACCTTACCTTCCAACAATAAAGGTGACAAATAAAAAACAAGTAAGAATGGATTGAATGACACATCATTCAGGCTCATTGATAAACATTGAAGTATGGTATTATTTGCTAAGAGCTCAACAGTACCAATTCTATAGCAATTTTCACAGCATAATGCAAAAGAATGTCATCGTTAGTGCACAACTGAAGTAGCACTAATAGCAGCACTGCAGTATGTACTTGAAAAGATCAAACTTTACGACTCCGGAGTCAGGACGCCATGTAGCTGAAGAATTTTCTCAAGGAGGCCTTATCTACAAATCAGATATGGAACGTTGTGGGATCCATGTGCAATCGAAGAGCCAGAGGTTCAAACTCAACTGTAGAGCTCATGTGTTGGAAGAAAAGAACATAACATCCAATCCTCAGCACGCCTAAATTTACATTCTACTTAAAACTCACAAAATTAACAAGCTCTTCCACACTTGCCATATCTGGAGTCTCTACAAATGTGTAGATTGATCAAGTCAGATAAAACTAGTTGGATTTAATAGCACGAGCTGAGCTGGACCTGTGCATTTGACTTATAAGATCAACTAAGGTAATTGCACCTAATTTCAACCGCTTTCTAAAACCATACAATCTAGATTCTTGTCTAAAATGTACTTCCACTGTTTGTGAGAGTCTATGGTTGGTTGCCCTAAATCCTATTTTTAGCACTTTGAAAATTCATAGTTTATTCACATGGTGTCCAAGAAATGCATTCTAAGAGAATCTAGAATCCTTTTTTGACTACCAACAAGACCCCACAAGTAAACTTGTTAAATATAATAGTAGGAACCATGTTGAATTGCTTCTCTGTGCAATTTTAGGTGTAGTTACCTTATGGAATAACATTCCAAAGTGCTTGGCACAACAAAGACTCAGTTGAATGAACCCCCGTGGAAGTTTTTGGGAGGTTACTCCACTCACATGTGGATAAATCCAAAACCCAAAAATATTCATTCCGACTTCTCCCAAAATGGCGCACAATTATCATTAGAAAACCATCACATGCATTAAGACATACGTCGGGTTCAAGTTCGTCCACCATTAGCTCCTTCAAAAATGGGCATTCATATGATCTCCGTCGCATCCAACCCTTCGTCTGATTATCAACATGATACTCTGTGATACAAAAATCATAATGCACCATTCCAGCATGGGATGCATCCATTTCCATTTGTGTTTGTTCCTGCAACACAAATATACGGTCCCTCTCAAGCACTGAGTCAATCACGGACCTTCCTGCACAAGGGTTGTTTTTATTGTAAAGCTCCAGTTTTCCTTCAGCAAAGTCATATGCACCTGGAGTTACCCTTGACCACCTGTGATACCAACCATTAACACTAGTCCAATTGTGTACATGACCAAAAATGGAACCACATGGCGACGTTGCTCTGGTCCAATGATTTGTACTAGAATCATATACTTCCATTGTCAAACGACCACCTCTTCTGTAGCCTGCCACGAACACCTTATAACATTTTGTATCAAAATCCACTTTGATTTGCACCATTGCAGGCAAGGCAAAATATAGATAGTGCTGAGGAGGGAGTTCATGCTGAACTCGTGTCAGGAGATTCACCACAACAATGCACAATGGATTGCTCTTGGTAGGCTTCCATAGCGAGATAAAGCACATTAGCCCACCATCACACGCATCCACTGGGGTCCATGCGGGATGCCAGAGCCGCTCCAAATCATCATTCAGGGGACTTTGCAGATGGAGGTGATAGGCATACTGCCATCTGCAATCTGTGAAATCATGTATTGTTACAAAAAAACCAGATGGAGAATGTGCAAATGAATACGAAAGAAGTGCGACCATGGTGGGACTGGCTTCGTGACATGCTTGGTTGATTTCCGAGTTCACAGTTGCCATGTCTTTCCTCCACTCCCTCGAGAGACAGCGCAAGCGAGTGATATCAGGCAAGGGCAGACGTGCCAAAACAAGAAGCAGCAATTCCTTTGGAAGAGTTCTCCAAAGAACAGGATTCAGCATCTCCGGGTCCACGGAAACGATGTTGCGTGAAGCAGCCATGTCTAGCAAGCTTCGTAACCCGACTCCTGGAAATTCTCCCTTATCATCGTCCACAAGGTCGTTCAGGTTCTCTTGCAAGAGCCATGCCACTTGAAGATGATCTGTTCGCTGACAATCATCGTCCAGGCCGCCACTTGTTCCACCGTGGCCCATCGTCACCATCTCTCCCACCTTCACGGCATGGTTACCAGGAACGGTAGAATATTTCTGATTTGAGTTTTGGGGACAGTTTTTGTCCTTACCAGTGGTGCGCTTCTTTCTGCTCCTTTTCAACATCTTGTGTGACCTCCTGTCCTGTCACCTCTCAGACCGTATGCTTGAGAATCGCTGGAAACTTGTTCACGATGTCGCTGAGCTAGACAGCGAGAACTTTCTCAAACTCCGTTCTGCAGCCTAGGGTCCGAGCTCATTTCCAGTTCTGATATTAATTACACACCAACAATAAGACTGAGATTTGAATCCATATTGATAAAAACACAGCGAGAACTTTAAATCAAATTCAAGTACCTGAACAAAGTAGTCGGTTGCGTGCTCTGCAAAGTCCAGTGAGCACCACGCCATGTCCTCATTCAAGTCAAGAAGCAGCTAGCTCTGCCACCGATCTGGGTTGCCCCAATTCCATCCCGTCCAAACCAACTTAGTCTGAATCTCAACGTGAAAGCAACCAAATACCACTTCGACCAAGATCTTTCTACCAGACCACAGACATTGGCATGCGTACTAAACATTCTATTCCAGGTAGGATTGATAGAGAGACACATGCATGCAGTCATCCCCACTAGCTAGCCAAGTTAAGAACATCAATTCAGAGAGGAAATCATTTTGAAGATTGAAGACCGTTTTGCAAACAACCAGGTTCATGATTTGAGAAATTCTACTGATTTACGTACATATGTTTATATAGCAGACCTGAAAGCCTCCAAAACATTTGCATTCAACAAAAACGCAGCTCTTACTCGTCCCGCCGATGCTCATAGAGGGTCGGACTCTTTGTTCCAAGGTTAATAAAGCAACAGGCATTGGGAGACGCTGTAACTTAACATCGATTAACCGTGAGTTGCAGCTGCAAAAGTGCACAGTGAACTTAACTCTTCCAACACTGCAACTACAGCCGGAGCTTCAGTAGACCCTTGGTGAACAAGCAAGATGCGGGAGTTTTGATTTGTAACACATTAGGAACCACAAAAGAAAGAAGGGCATACTTTACATAATTAAGGTAAACTTAGAGTCCCTATTTGTGCCATCGGCTATTGATACTTAAGATATGTTCGCAACTTGGTGTTAAAGGTGGTGTTTGGAATGTGAATCCGGTCCAAAAGAAGGTCTAAATTTGTTCCTAAGACCCTCAGTAACAATAATCTTTAACACCAAGTGCGAACATACCTTTAGTGGCATAAAATAGAAAGGGAACACTCTTTAACATTATTAAGGTAGAGTTAGAGTCTTTGTTTGGGCCATCTACTAATGGCAAGGTGCAAAAGAACTTGTTTTCTTCACTTTAAATGCAAATATCTTGCAATCTATTGGGTCCAATTGTGTGAAATTTCTTCTACACATTTTTGTACAAATCTATTAAAAGATCCTATAGTTGAATATTCAAAAAATCATATGACTATTACTATTAAAAAAAATTGTCTCTTTGCATTGGAAATAATAGTTTTGAATGTTTTTTAAAATAAAAATTGACCTTCAGATTGTAGGGGTTAGGGACATGGAAAAATTTCTTTCTAAAATTGATTATAGGCTGAATATTTGTAATTATCACGAAAATGTTGAATATTTGTAACATTATTAATATGATAATTTTCACACCCTAAATTTTCTGGTTCTAAGTTAAAACCTTCAATTGGGCATCCGACTGAATACATCAAACAAATTATAAAGTAATTTGCCCCTAAAAATAGCTCTTCAACTCTCAAAGGTCACATTTATTTATATTATTTTTGTCAATGATATTTATATCAAGAGAAGGTTTATCTAGATTGAAATGTAAATTGTCGTCATTGGAAAAAGTAAAAGTTAAATAAAAATATTTAAATAATTTAAATAACAAACAAATAAATAATTTGGATGTATTTGTATGTTTGTAATGATTTTTTTTTGTTGGGGCCAACAAATTTTTATAAAAATTATAAATTGATATCTCTTCCTTACAATACAATCATCAAAACAATGTTTTTCAACAAAATTTGAACCAAAAATTGAAAATTCTTTCTATAATTGATTGTAGATTGAATATTTGTGATTTTTACAAGATTTAAAAAAAAATTTCAAATGTTAATTTCTAATCATAGTGATTTTTGAATATTTTTATTTTATTTTTTTGTTCAAGTCATTTTTAAAGGATCATTTTTTGGATTGAAAAGTTACTTTTTGAGTCTCCTTAGAATTATAGACTATTTGCAAAACAAAATCTTCATAATCTGTACTATAAAAATGTTGAAGAACTAATACAAGAATCTGCAATAAAAAAATAAATGAAAAAATACATTTTTGTGTGTTTGGGATGTATTTTTATTCATCCATTTTTTGGAATTTGAATGCTTGGTCCTAAAAGGATAAATGAAGAAGTTCTATATTTTAAGAAAGGTAATAGGATAGTCACTAGTAGAAAGAGATTTAAAGACCACATGAGATATATTCTTGTCCAAACTTATGCCTTTGATGTTAATTGGGAAAATGAATGGACTATATTTTGGGTATATGGGTGATTGCAAGAAACACTTGTACTATTTGCTGCGTTTCTCATTTTTGGCCTTTTAGTATTTTTAGTACTACAAGTCACCTTCAGTACTATTGGGGGCATGGAATATAAAATCTAAATAATCAATTGGATTTCAAATTTACTACTGACAACATGTGATGTTCATCATTGGATGACAAAAATGGATGGAAATATTTAATGTTCCTTAAAAAAAAATAATTTACATTAGTAGATAGGAGATACTGCAAGCCTACGAGTATTATTGAGTCTTTTTTTGTACCCTGAAGTACTATTTTGAGCCATAGGCTACATTTACCCTAGAAAATGAGACTCCCTCCATTTTTATTTTTGAAAGTTAGAAAATGAATTTGAAAAACTTATTTTAAAAGTGGCCATTGTTGTCAACTAAGAGCAAAGTAGGAAGATCAAAGCTAGAAGTAAAAAATCATTTTTGGTTCAACATAAATGCAATCTAAATATAGCATATTTTAGGCCAATGTAAAACACAAATAGAATATGTTTTTGGAAATCCCTCTTCTAGAAAGGTGTATTTCTATTAGAAGAGCTAGCCTACTAAATTTGACAACGTAACTCTTCAAAAAAGGTACTCAATAGTACTAAAAAACACCAAAACCGCATGTGTGATATATATATTCAAAATTCAATTTCACCTATAGAATTAATTTTGAAAAAATCCAAATGATTCAAGTGCATTTTCTATTGGTATAGAAAGCTTGCTTTTAAATTTCATGTTCATTCAGTCATTTTTGCAGTACTTAATACTTATGGTACAAAACAACTTCCGCATTGCACGTGTGACAGAAAATAGTATAGGTGTTTCTTGCAATCACCCATATTAGTTTTCTAAAGAGATCAAAAGACCAAATGAGATATATTTTTGTCCAAATGCCTTTTATGTTAATTGGGAAAATGAATGGACTATACTTTATAGCAAAAAAATGATGATTGAAACACATAAATTCCAACTCTAAGTGTAGAAAACTAATATACCCAAAGTACTTAAATTAAAGCTCATCAAATAAGAATTTTTGTACTTCAATAATCAAGGTTTTGTTATAAAGTACTTTAATTCAAGCTCATCAAATTGAAGTTCATGTGATCAATCAAACTATTGATCCATCCTTCAATCATTCTTTGTTTTGCCGAGGTAAGTGGTTGCAAGTTACCGGTCCACTAGTTCCTAGGCAAGTTCTTGAAGTTCATGTGATCAATCAAACTATTGATCCTTCCTTCAATCATTCTTTATTTTGGTGAGGTAAGTGGTTGCAGATAAGTGGTTGCAAGTTACCAGTCCACTAGTTCCTAGGCAAGTTCTTGAAGTTTATATGATAAATCAAACTATTGATCCTTCCTTCAATCATTCTTTGTTTTGGCGAGGTAAGTGGTCCACTAGTTCCTAGGCAAGTTCTTGAAGTTTATGTGATTAATCAAACTATTGATCTTTCCTTCACTACAAGAATATGGGACTTAAATGACTGTAAAATATGACTGAAATTTGGTCGTGTTGAACACTTTCAACTACAAAATGACTCGGGGGTTCTACAGTCATTGTGGACAAGTCCTTTATGTAAATGACTGCGGGTATATTATCACCATCCATTTAATACTTGGATGTACAAATGGATGAAGAATTCAATGGTTAGCTAAGTGATAAAGAAAGTTTGGCTTAAAGAAATGGCTATGAAGCTGCCATGTGGAAAGCACAGACCCATTGAAAATTTGATGTGGACATCCACGTGGCTAGTCATTCTACAGTCATTTTGTAGTAACAACAAACCCATTTTAAATCTGACGTGGACACCCACACAGCCAGTCATTTCAAAGTCATTTTGAAGTTATAATTGCCACATGGCAGTCATTCTGTAGTCATTTTGAGGTGACATGGTTTTAGGGTTTAGGTTACTTTCTTAGAACAAATAGAAATGTAGTGAAAAATGCATGAGGAATAGTCATTCTATAGTCATTTAAAAATGCATTTGGAGTTCTACAACAAACATTGTATACCATTCATCATTCAAGCTATGCCAAATACAATACACCATACAAAGTACACAATTCAAAATACAACATACATAATTTTGTACACACCATACACCATATTTGGACAAATGGGTTGTATGGCTTTTAAAGCCACTTAGTGTGTAAGTGTAAAGAGGTGAAATGATGAGCCTTTTATAGTATTGGGGTGGTAGGAGGCTTGACAAACCATGTGGGATATGTAAATTGCAGGAATTGTGTTACAAGTAATATTTTAGACCTCATTTAGGTACAATAGATTAATTTTTTCCATAAAACTTTCAACTAATAAAAGTTGGGAAATCAATCTCACTATTATCTCCAAAATTCCATTTCAAAATTCAAGCTTCAATTCAAAAGTTGTGGTCAAATTTGAAAAAGAGATCAATAAGGATATTTTTTGACATTTTCTAACATCCTTTCTAGATGTAGTAGTGTAAAAGACGTAATGTAGTCATTACTGAGTTGTTCTTTCACTGCGATACTGTAACACAACTTCAACTTGACTATGTAAAAATCATAGCTAGGCTTGTTGAATTAGTATTGTAAATTACTATTAGAAATGTTCATTTATTTTTGAAATTAGGTAGAATTATATGTCATGTAGAAGTATACAAAGTGAGTCTCTTTTTACCTGCATATCTTTTTAACATGTAAAATTTTATTTTGGTGTTTTTTTTGGTAAATACCACCTCTATAAAGTTGTTACAAATGTCTAATTTTGTGTTTTATTATATTTTTTTAGTAATTCAAAAATCAAAATATTTATTATCTTGAGATTTGGCACTTTCCTAGTTCTCCTACTTAGAAAAATGTTCTATAATCGTTTTTTGGTGGTTATATTCATCTTTTAAGTGTATGAATTGTCTATATTTTCAAAAACCAATTTTTTTCTAATTTTAAAGTATCCAAAAAACGACATGAGTACAATAAAACGTAGCAAAATTGATAGTTTTTTCTTGCACTCATCCAACAACATTGGCAATAATTGTCAAAAATAATTGCTCTTATAAGTGTAAGAGATAAAATAAATCATATAAGAAAATCCAAGAAAAAGAGCAAGACAATTACACCATAGAAAAGGAGAAACCATCATTAATTCACCAATTGATAGTACTCTAATTAATAAGTGGAAGTCATATCCTCAATCCCAATGACATCATCATTTGCAAAGCATAAATTTTCTATTTTTTCTATTAATTTAATGAATCAAAGTAATTAGAACTTTAGGCACTTAAATTCATTGTCCAATATTTACTAATTTAATTTTGGATAAGACATAATCTATTTTAAACCTAAATCTATTGATATGGCACATGGCAACATCCTTAAGAATATAAATACTTTGTATGAAAGTCCAAAGTCAAGTGCAGTGACAAGTCACTCATTCTGTAGTGGCCCTACAATGAAACTAAAGTCATTTACAAAGTCTCTTTCTACACATCTTTTGTTGTGGCCTATTTCTTTTTCCTTTTCTTTTAGTAAGTCAAAACTCCCTAGAAGACGTCTATAAGGGCCTCTAAAGTCATTGTCTAGTTATTCTACAGTCATTTTTTAGTTAGCCTAAAGTAAAGTGCAATTTGAATATATGACAACAATCCACTTTAGAAAGTTGTCAACATTGTGAATGAAAAGTAGTGGATGAAATTTTCACCTTATGCATTCTTCATCCTGAAGTCGCACTGGCGACTGCGAAATGACTGCAAAATGACTACAAAATGACTCAGATGCTATGAATATTGCACCATTGGTGCAATTACAGAGCCCAAGTCATTTTTTAGTTGTTCCGGACAACTAGTCATTCATTTGCAGTTGCAAAACCGGCCATTTTCTTGTAGTGCTTCAATCATTCTTTGTTTTGGCGAGGTAAGTGGTTGCAAGTTACCGGTCCACTGGTTCCTAGACAAGTTCTTTGTGCACTCTTGGGCACTCAATGCTCACTTTTGTCGATTTAGACATCATTTTGATTTTCAAACCATTTTGAAAAATGGCTAGCATTGCATTATTCAAAGGACCAAGTTTTAGAATTATGTAAAAAAAAAAAGATGATTGAATTTTAAATTTGCCAAAACAAATTAGCTTGATGGTGTAGAGTTTTGACCAAACAATGAGAATACTTTGAGGTTTTAAAAAATTCCAATTTTGATCCATTTTTTTGAATTTTCAATAAAAATTTTACCTTGAGATTTGAACTTTGAACCACATGTATCAAATTTTTTAACTTACTAAAAGATCCCGTAAAAGATACGATGAATTGTCTAGAAATATTAATATAAAAAAATCAAATATCTGAAAAGAGGTTACTTAGTGTCCTCCATCTTGCAACACATTCGTGTAACAATACAAAAGTGCAAACCTGCTCACCAAATCCGCAGGTCCCAACTCCCAAGGTTGCTGAAGCCGAGCCATTGAAAGTGTTTGAAAATCAATCTCAATTACAATTTCATAGAGTTACTAGCAAGACTACATGTGGAATTTTAGCAAGAGTGACTGCCACACTAGCAACCATGGACTTAAGATCATTGATGAGACCTGGACTTGGGCAATTTATTGGTCCCAATTCGCCACAATTGACCTTGAGAGCTTTGACACTCAAGAGATGGCAAACATGTAAAGTAATTGCACCTCACAGTGAACCATTTCTAAAACCAAACCCTCAAAAGACTTACACAAAATCATATAGACAAGCAAAAGATTGTTATTTAGACGATTTTAGATGTAAAGATCTACCTTACCTTCCAAACATTAAAGGTAACAAATAAAAAGCAAGTAAGAATGGATTGAAACTGTAATTCAGGCTCATTAATAAACATTGAAGTATGATAATATTTGCTAAGTTAGAGCTCAACAATACCAACCCCAATTCAATAGCAATTTTCAGAGCATAATGCAAAAGAATGTCATCGTTAGTGTTCACAATTGAAGTAGCACTAATGGTAGCAGCCACTTAGGACGTCATGTAGCTGAAGAAGTCTCTCAAGGAAGCCACATCTATGAATCACATATAGAATACAGTGCAACTGAAGAGTCAGGGATGTTCAAACTCAACTATAGAGCTAATGTGCGGGAAGAAAAGAACATAACATCCAATCCTCAACAAGCCTAAATTTGCATTCTCTACTTACAACTTACAAAATTAACAAGATCTTGCACACTCACCAAATCCAAAGTCTCTACATATGTTTTGATTGATCAAAGACTTCAGATAAAACTGGTTGGAGTTAGTAGCACCAAATGAACTTGTGCATTTGACTTACAAGATCAACTATGGATTAACATTCTAGAGTGCCCGGCACCGGCACATCATAGACCCAGTCGCATGCATCCCCGTGGAAGTTTCTGGGAGGTAACTCCACTCGTGGATAAATCCAAAACCCAAAAATACGGACTTCTCCTCCAAAGGCATACAATTATCATTAGAAAACCATCACATGCATTAAGATGTATGTCCTGCCACCTTAGCTCCTTCAAAAATGGGCATTCTTATGATCTCCATTGCATCCATTCTTATGATCTCCATTGCATCCAATCCTTCGTCTAATTATCAACATGATACTCTGTGATACAAAAACCTGATGCTCCATTCCACCATGGGATGTGACCATTTGCTTTTGTTCCAGCAACACGAACATATGGTCCCTCTTAAGCACCCAGTCAATCACGGACTCTCCTCTACAAGGGTTGATTTTATTGTAAAGCTCCAATTTTCCTTCAGCGAAGTCATATGCACTTGGAGTTGTCCTTGCCAACCTGAAATGCCAACCTTACAAACTAAAATTGTGATTCCAATTGTGTACATGACCAAAAATGGAACCACATGGCGGCGTTGCTCTGGTCTAGTGCCTTGTACCTGAATCATACATTTCGATTGTCAAATGACCACTTCTTATGAAGCCTGCAACAAACACCTTATAACATTTTGTATCAAAATCCACTTTGATTTGCACCATTGCAAGCAAGGCAAAGTATAGATAGTGAAGAGGCGGGAGTTCATGCTGAACCCATGTCAGGAGATTCACCACAACAATGCACAACGGATTGCGCTTGGTGGGTTTCCATAGCACGATGAAGCACACCAATCCGCCATCACACGTATCCACTGGGGTCTATGTAGGATACCTCAGCTCCGAACCCGAGACATCGTTCCAAGGACTTCGCAGAAGGAGGTGATAGGCATATTGCCATCTGCAATTTGTGAAATCATGCATTTTAAAAAAACACGCAAATGGAGAACGTGCAGATGAATACGAGAGATGTGTGACCACGGTGGGACTGGCTTTGTGACATGCTTGGTTGATTTCCCAGTTCACAGTTGCCATGTCTTTCCTCCACTCCCGCGAGAGACAGCGGAAGTGAGTGATATCACACGAGGGCAGATGTGCCAAAACAAGAAGCAACAACTCCTTCGGAAGAGTTCTCCAAAGAACAGGACTCAGCATCTTCGGGTCCACGGAAACGATGTTGCGTGAAGCAGCCATGTCGAGCAAGCTTCGTAACCCGACTCCTGGAAACTCTCCCTTATCACCGTCCACAAGGTCGTTCAGCTTCTCTCGCAAGAGCCATGCCACTTGAAGATGATCCGTTCGCTGACAATCATTGTCCAGGCCGCTACTTGTTCCACCGTGGCCCATCGTCACCATCTCTCCCACCTCCATGGCATGGTTACCAGGAATGGTAGAATATTTCTGATTCGAGTTTTGGGGATAGCTTTTGTCCTTACCAGCGGTGCGCTTCTTTCTGCTCCTTGTCAACATCTTGTGTGACCTCTTGTCCTGTCACCTCTCAGGTATGCTTGAGAATCGCTTGAAACTTGTTCACGCTATCGCTGAGCTAGACAGCGAGAACTTTCTCAAACTCCGTTCTGCAGCCTAGGCTCTCTGTTTTCATTTCCAGTTCTGATATGAATTACAGACCAACAATAAGATTGGGATTTGAATCCATACTGATAAAAACACATCGAGAACATGGGGCTTTAAAGTACCTGGACAAAGTAGTTTGGGAGTTTTGATTTGTAACACATTACTAGGAACCACAAAAAAAATTTTACTTCTACATAATGAAGGTAACTATCAACGTTAAGATAAGGTGATTAAGGTGACGGTGGATGACATAAACCAACTTAGTCAAATTTAGACCTACTGCTGGACCGGATTCAATAGCCGATGGCACAAACAGGGACTCTAACTTTACCTTAATTATGTTAAAGTGTACCCCCCCTTTTTTAGACCTAATGCTGGACCGGATTCAATAGCCGATGGCACAAACAGGGACTCGAAGTTACCTTAATGTAGAAGTAAAATTTTTTTTGTGGTTCCTAGTAATGTGTTACAAATCAAAACTCCCAAACTACTTTGTTCAGGTACTTTAAAGCCCCATGTTCTCGATGTGTTTTTATCAGTACGGATTCAAATCCCAGTCTTATTGTTGGTCTGTAATTCATATCAGAACTGGAAATGAAAACAGAGAGCCTAGGCTGCAGAACGGAGTTTGAGAAAGTTCTCGCTGTCTAGCTCAGCGATAGCGTGAACAAGTTTCAAGCGATTCTCAAGCATACCTGAGAGGTGACAGGACAAGAGGTCACACAAGATGTTGACAAGGAGCAGAAAGAAGCGCACCGCTGGTAAGGACAAAAGCTATCCCCAAAACTCGAATCAGAAATATTCTACCATTCCTGGTAACCATGCCATGGAGGTGGGAGAGATGGTGACGATGGGCCACGGTGGAACAAGTGGCGGCCTGGACGATGATTGTCAGCGAACGGATCATCTTCAAGTGGCATGGCTCTTGCGAGAGAAGCTGAACGACCTTGTGGACGGTGATAAGGGAGAGTTTCCAGGAGTCGGGTTACGAAGCTTGCTCGACATGGCTGCTTCACGCAACATCGTTTCCGTGGACCCGAAGATGCTGAATCCTGTTCTTTGGAGAACTCTTCCGAAGGAGTTGTTGCTTCTTGTTTTGGCACATCTGCCCTCGTGTGATATCACTCACTTCCGCTGTCTCTCGCGGGAGTGGAGGAAAGACATGGCAACTGTGAACTGGGAAATCAACCAAGCATGTCACAAAGCCAGTCCCACCGTGGTCACACATCTCTCGTATTCATCTGCACATTCTCCATTTGCGTGTTTTTTTAAAATGCATGATTTCACAAATTGCAGATGGCAATATGCCTATCACCTCCTTCTGCGAAGTCCTTGGAACGATGTCTCGGGTTCGGAGCTGAGGTATCCTACATAGACCCCAGTGGATACGTGTGATGGCGGATTGGTGTGCTTCATCGTGCTATGGAAACCCACCAAGCGCAATCCGTTGTGCATTGTTGTGGTGAATCTCCTGACATGGGTTCAGCATGAACTCCCGCCTCTTCACTATCTATACTTTGCCTTGCTTGCAATGGTGCAAATCAAAGTGGATTTTGATACAAAATGTTATAAGGTGTTTGTTGCAGGCTTCATAAGAAGTGGTCATTTGACAATCGAAATGTATGATTCAGGTACAAGGCACTAGACCAGAGCAACGCCGCCATGTGGTTCCATTTTTGGTCATGTACACAATTGGACTAGTGTTAATGGTTGGTCTTCCATTCTCCAACGCACCCAACGCAGGCAACCGAAGATCCCATGCCCACAGGTTTCAACGCAGGCCGTTCAGATTCAAATACTCCGTGAATTATTTATTCAGGCTTCAAAAACTCTATGAATTGTTTTCTAGGTGTATAGCGATTATTGAAAATGAGAGTTGAGGTTCTAGGTGAGACTGCATTCGTATACATCAATTATGTATACAATTACCAATCGAATCGTCTACAGATTCATGAACCATTCCTCTGTCTCAAGAGATGTTTACACTTAACATGCTTGTAGAATATTCTTTTTATAGAACGCCGTTAGTCTTCCAGACCTGAAACATGCGAGGTGCTGACCAGTGTGAAGGCTGAGTTATACTCTCAAGTGCTAGAACGAACTGAGGGAGGTGGAATTTCAGTAACAGGAAGGATTCGTAACTTCTTAATGGCTGAGGTTGAGGGGAAACTTCATATACTCAACCCTAAGTGATTTGCGACTCTTTAATTTCTCCTCCTTGCGTGAAATATCTTCATATCCAGAATGTTCGACAATGAGTTCCTTCAAAAGTACGTGATTCTCACTGACTGACCTTTCAACTTCACCACTGTACAGTACAGTACAGGCTGAAGACGTAGTGGCAGAAGGCCTATAGGTCCTCGAACTCGAACGGTGGCCTGACTTGGAGATCGATCGACTTTGAAGACACAACAACAAGACGTCAAGTCACAGATGAAGTAGACACTCACGATAGCCAGAAATGAAGTTGATAAGTCTCACGATTGTGTGCTTCAACTCTCTCATTCCCACGTATTCTAGTTCAAAATCCAGATGCAAAATAGTCTCAGCATTGGACACTCTTACAATCATGGTACAATCATGTTTAAATGTACTTCGTAAATTTACGTGATAACGGATATCTGCTTCTCCATAACGGATGATGTACTAGTTGAAACTAAGTCATTTAAAAAAATATCTACAGAGACCGTGCTTGGTTCTTCATTTTGATTCTGATTTGGCACCCGCTTGGAGCCAACACGGGTGCTTGCTTAACAACGAACTCTTGTACAAGTTTCTTACTCACGAGCTGATGGGCTTGATCGAAAAGAAACTAACTATTATCTGGCAGCAAAATGGGAATATAATAGTCCTTCAAGTGGACCTAAAAATCATGAAAGGTTTGGAGTGAATAATTTGGGGAAACTCCACCGTAACGGCCTGGCTTCGCCAACGTCAATAATACGAGGTCGAACATGGAACGCTTCCGGCTTCATCTCGGTCTCAATGCACGTCTTCCAACTCGATAATTGTCAAAAAGCTCATGTCATGTCTAACTGTTGGTCAAGGAACTCACATTTGAAAACAAGATTTCATAGCAAGACGTAACTATGAATTACTCCGTATTACTTTGCTCCAAACTGATAATTCCATGGTTAGAGAACACTAGTTAAAATAAGCCTCAGATTTTGCCAAAAAAAATTGGTTCCATATGTTTATAGTATGTGTTACAATATTGTACATTTGCAATATATGTACCACTATAGTATTGTATTGTAAGAAATTGTTATCTGCATATTTGTTTTTTCTAGTGCAATTCCAAAGTGAGCTTACTTTAACCCATGTTTTCAAACCACGGAATTATTTTGGGGCAAAGAATTACTTCACACTAGCTACAATACCAATGGAAGTGGGGTTGTCTATAAGGTAGGTGCACCCAAATGTGCCACTGACCTTAAACCGCCATCTTTACTCTGTATACATCTTCAAAATCAATTATGTACCTATGTGGAAGAAACCATTTTAGAACCAAACTTTGTTCTTTAATAACTTTTGCATACAGTATCCAAATGCCATGTTCTCTGGTGCGTTGGAACCTCCTTTCAATTGCCAACAAGAACATATGAAAATCTGACCAGTCTAATCGTAGTAAGTAGGCTCAGTAGCAAAAAATGGCGGTTTTGGATGTACCCACCTTAGATGATAAGTGGAGGTTTTCCTTCAAAGGTTTCAGAAGGAGCATACTGTGCAGTCAAGAAGACATGACAAAGCTTAAAATTACCACTCTGTCAAAGCATAAATAGGTGTATACATATCAAACCGAACTTTAGAAACAAAACCACGGCCTTTTAACCTCAGTCCCCCAAAGTGGCGGCTTCCCCATCAGTATAGGAGTTTAAGCAAATCATTTATGGAGTGTCAAGGCAGGTAAAAAAGATGACCCAAAAGGAAAGGAAAGAAAAAAACTCTCTCCACGTTCTTCAACGGTAGAAACATGTTTCAAAGTCACCATATTGGACTAATAGCTTCCAACGGGGACTTTTTATTTTAGCTTGTGCATTTATGGGTTAATAGAAACTCACTGACGGAATCAAAGCTGGAAATGATGCAATGCAAGCTCGCTTCCCAAAGCGGGAAGACTATCAAAGAGAGGATACTTTCCCGTCATTGTGTGGCTGGGCATTTGACCTGGCTCTTTAGGTGTGGAAAAATTTAAAAAGTAGAACAAAGGTAGTGAGAAAATACTTGCAAAAAAAATTTCGCCGAGGGCTGGTCCCTCTGGTTCTGTGTACTGTTTCCCTGCAATGGAAGTGGTCCATGTGTTTCAAGAAAGAAAAAAAAGAGAGGATACTTTGACAAATCCAAATGATGAGAGATAATTCCGCTAAGAAGAAGTCCTGATCTGTAAACCTGGGCTCCTGCAAATACAAATAGACCGAATTGTAAGATCCAGAATATCACTATGTCGTACAGTACACTGATTCAACACAGCATTGAAGCTAGAATATTAGAGGAGGCACAGGAACTAAGACGTAATTGCCGTTGGCCAAGTTATTGACGGGTAGTTTTTTTGTTGTTTTGTTTTGTTTTTCAAATGGAACGACCCATTGCATTAAAAAAAACCCTGGGAACAACAATCCAAGCTCAAGAGCTAGACATTGAAGAGATAAGAGCAAGAGACAAAAGAAAAAGAGAAAAAATTACTAAAACAAACAAAGGAGAGGGCCCTTCTTGTTCCAAATAATGCACAAGTCAAGCCTACTAGCAAGAACCGGAGAGTGAATCCAAATGTTATCAAATCTATCCTATATGGTAGAAGCTTGTTGAGGACGATGTTGAGCCCCAATTCATGCTTTCAGTTGTGCAGCGCAACCAAAATCAAGCAGTGCGTTTCATAGCACGTCATGAATAACTTCCAAAGGCCACCGATTATGGGAAAAAACTGTACTAATGCGGGAAATCCATATGAGCCAAAGAGATTGATGAGCCACGCAAAAGGGTCAAGATAGTCCAAAGAACATGGAATTGTCTAGGGATCGAAGACCCAAAAATATTTTGTGAGAAGTCAAAACGGGTATAGGGACCAACAATATCCCCTAGGATATGGTAGAGGATAGATTGAACATAATCTCAAACTTCTTGGGCCCTTCACACCCTCTGCTACAGTTGGTGTCAATGCCCAGGGCAATCCTCGCACGCCATGAATGAACCACTACCGCACTGTGCCACACGGGGTAGGTTTTGACAATTCAAATACTCATCATCGTATTCACTACAGTAGGTACTAGATGTGATTAAATGAAGAGGTAGGGAGGATTTTCATGGAGTTTTAACTTACATGGCAGCTAAGTTATGCACTGTAATGTAAAGTGTGAATATAATTGACGCAACTGTTACTTATGCCAATAACAATAAATGAATGAACGAACGAACTTTGCCAAAAGTGTGTAAAACAAATTCATTAAAAGCTTCCGCCCAGATACAAGCCATAAAGGTCTTGAGAGAATACATCCTCCCCCCAAAACGTTTTCTTTTCAATCCAGAACCTAGATTCCTCACTAAATAACCCGCAGGCAGCAATCTCATCGCCTTGAACCACCACAATCCATCTCTAGCAGTCTCCATCTTTAGTAAACAGCCTACATCACCATAACCTCTTCACCTTGCTTTCAAATTCAAAGATAGCAATGAAAAATACATGCCTATTGATTCCTAATACCTATAAAAATCTGAAGCTCCTTACAAAACCAAAACCCCCCAACTAGACAGTGTTTTATGATACACGATGCTGTGAATTGTTGCCATAACTACAATTGTAGCTGGAACCACGAATTCCAAATCAACCTCGTCCAGTCTCCACATCATTGGGAACCCGTCTGGGGTCGTATGCATTTCCTCCAAGGCCGAGAGGGGGTACCGTACTATTGAACTGGGGGTTCATCATCGGCAAAGCATGGGGACCATGCAAACCATGGCTGAAGATTCCTTGGGGTTGATACTCGTATGGATATCCAGCTGCAAAGAAAAAAATTTGGTCAGAGAACTATAACAATGTTCACTATGCATATCAAAGAAGTATACTTTCCAGCAACCCTGCTTTTATTACTATGCCAGCATTGCGATTTGCAACACAATTTGGATGTTTTTTGAGGTGACAAATTTCTAATTTCACCATTGAATAGGTTCGTTATTTCAAGCAAAGCTCGTTGTTTCTTTTATAATTGAGATAACACTAATAACTGGCAAGCTGAACTCTATTCCCTCAAGGACCAAGAAGCATTTGGAAATTGTTTTGCTCGATTTTTCTTTTTATCTTTTGAACACATGCAACGTTGTTAACTGATTCTGGTGATATAAATTTGCGCTCCTCTAAAATAAAAAATTTCATAATATGAAAATGGCAACTGGTGATTTGAAATCTCAGTCCCGAAGGGGTATATAATTTGCTTCACCTAACTAATAGCAAGGTTCTGATTGTGTGCACTTACCCCATTCCCTTGCGTAGACACTTGGGTAGAACTGTCTGTAGCAGATGTAGGCAATAGGGGTCCCTGCACAATTCACCAAAACCTGCGTTACAAACGCTGATCAAAGAAAAAAACTATTCCTAAAATCTAGCAATGAATAATACTTTCAGTACACTGTTTCAAGCAATCTTTTCTGAGAGCCAGTAGGTTGAGACTACTATCAGACACAAGCCTCTCTTCCACAGACGAAATCAAATCCTTCAGATGTTGAAAACCTCCAGTTCTATAAGAGCGAGGGAGTGTAGTGCAAGGATACAACTACAGACCTTGTGTTTCAATTGCAATGCGATCAAAGGGACAGGAGGAGGGTTGTGAGGGCGTACCAAGGAGGGCTGCAGCAATGATATCATACCAACTGTGCTGATAATCGTTAACCCGAGATATTGCAATTAGAGTGGCCACAAAAAGAGGCAGAAGAACCCAAAATACTCTGGAAGCGTATGCCCTTCTGTCGAACAGAGACATTTTCCCAGCGAGGTAGAAGGACGTGTATCCAAGGCCAGCAAATGCCCCTGCCACAGCCCCAAAACCAAAAAAGTTCATCAATAGCCCATTTTTAGGGATTAAAAAGTAATGAATACTGCATGGAGTATTCAATTCAGCGTATGATACACTATTTCATAGGTTCAATGTTAAGTAGTACGGATCAAGTATTAGTATATCTTTAAGATGACAAATCCTGTCCTCATGGTAATTCCTAGGTTACTAAGTACAGAAAAAAAAAAGTAAATTTACTGTCATTTGGGACACTATTTGGCTGACATTAAATCCTATAAAATCATGATGACACGGTGTAGCTAGCATAACATTGAATTCTCAATAGGTACCAAGGAGTGAGTTAATGGGAAAGACATACATGCTACATGTCCACTTGGGAAGCTCTTGAAAGCATCACGGAATTCCTGTTTGGACACATTGGGGTGACAGATGACTCGTCGATCGGCGTCATCGGTGTAAACCTGTGGCATATTCCAAGATCACTCATGAGATTCAGAAGTTCAAACTTCACCAAAAAAATAAATTGGAGGAGATGGCAAGTTCACTTGAAAATCAGTGAACCTGGACATATAACCCTCCCCTCAAGACTAAATCAGGACAGTCACATCCTGAAGATCTATGGCAAGGAGAACAGAGACTACGTACTAGGTAACCATTCGAGCCGCGGAGAATTGGAAAGTGACGGTTTAAAGTCATAACCCAATCCTCCATTCACTGCAGTTATTGAGAGAGCAATAGATCTCTAAGAATTGACAGCCTTGATCTAGTTTACAGAAGAGGGTTTTGACTTTGGACCATTCATTTTCTAAAACAGTAATGTGCCATATGTCAATGATAGTCTTATATACTAAATGACAGGTCAAGGACGAGGTGGCCTGAGAGGGTTTCCGAGCTAAGTCAAAAATGTTAGATCTTAGAATTCTATGGCTCTACAAAGGAAGACTCTCAAGACCTTCCGTCTTTTCTAACTGCAAAGCACCATGTGGCAATAAAAGCAATGAAAGTAACATAATAGGCATATGATAAGCAGAGTGCTGCAATTTACCGCTACACCATCAGGAAAGCACCGATGGAAGAAGTCAGGTCGAGGGTACCCAACCAGGTTCTTGATACCATCTGTGAAGAGAGCTGTGATCACGATTGCCATGGCAAGCCCTGCACAGGTAGAATAGAAATAAATTGAAATGTTAAAAATACCACAGTAGAATAGATTTAACAACCTCATAACAACACCAGATATTATCAATGAACCCCCATGTAAGCCTGAGGATGAACAAAACGCTTTTAAGATTAACTAATTCGAAGAAGGGAGACCCTCAGGAATGTTCAAAAAGATTGTAGACAAAAAGCATTAGCAAAAGGTAAAAGGAAAGACAAACTGCATTGTGTGTGTATAATGGCACAAAACCAGCAAGTGCAATGGCACACAGTAATCTACATCATTTTTTACGTCTTCCCATCAAATTGCAAAGCCACTTTTAATATAAATTTACAGTCGCTTAATAAGATTAACTGCGCCACAGTAATTGCACACTTAGGCAATTGCACAAACACTACTGCGCTCCAAATGAAATCGCAGGTGCTGTCAATGAAGTACTCACCAAGGAAGGCATCGTGGAAATCACGGATACTCCTCTTCTTAAAATAGATCGCTAAGAAAAGGAAGAAAGGTCCGGCAACGGCGATAACCTAATTCACCATAGCCAAGAAAATTCAAGTCTCAATCATGCCTTCAAAAGAGTAACATTGGCCCTAAGCTCATCGTCAAAAGAGAGCTACTGCAGCAGTTTCACTTACTCGAGAACTGACACACTTCAAAATGCCAAGTCTTATACATAAAATTACACTCAAATACTTAAATTCCAACCCAAAAATGTATTGGAACTATCAAAATCATGCCCACATTCAGAAGGGAGAATACAAACATACCCCCACACTCCAAGTTGGCACGGTCTCCCCTTTTTGTGGATACCGAAGGTTTGCCATCATGGGCTCATTCACGAAGCGCTTGAACGGGGGAACCAAGAGGTAATCACAGAGCTCCAGGATGCCCATAATCACAATCGCTATCCAATCTCGCAAGTGGTGCTTGACCAGCGACATCAGGGTCACTTTTCCACCAGTAGGGCCCTCGTAACCATTCGCATCATGCCGTCCTGCAAGCAAAAAATGTTAAATATTGGAGGAAAAAAATCTCTATTCAGCTCGAAATCGAACAATCGCGTGTGTCGATTTGGTGACCTAGCGCATTCACAAAAACAAGGAAAAGAAAACTGTTTTTTCAAAAACCATAAACTGAAAACTACAGAAAGACCCGGAGAAGAGTCGTTACCGTGGTCCATGTCGGTCCCCTGTTGCAGCAAACTGATCCTCAAGTCCTCGCTGTTGCTTTCGCGACTACACCCTGTTGCCACAAAAACAGTAACAAAAGACTCTCAGAAACTCATATTGAGAGAGAGAAACCAAAATCGTAACAGCAGGCACCATAGCCGTGAGTTTCTATGTAACATGAAAGTAAGTAAAAAACGGCCTTGATCCAGGCTCTATTATTACATACGTTTCCAACACGTCACGGAGCAACCATGAAACAACGCAGTCCCGAACTCAAGCAGTGGCAAACAATCTGTGGCAAAAGTATAACTACAGCCAAATCACAAGCTCAAACTCCAGCCACCCACTCATAGTTTTGCTAAGTACCCTCCCTTCATCGCAGATCCAAACTCCCACACGATTTTAACTCTCCGGAAACATAGCCAGTACCCTCATAACAACAGAAAACTCCAGATCCATTGCACCCACCTCGATAAACCCAAATATTCTCAGCAACAGGAACAAGTACCACCGAAACATCTTGTGCAGCTCAAGATGAAACCATCTACAAGACCACCCCAAATGACTCACTTCCAATCCTCGTTCTCTGACACTCCCAAGCTCAACTCTTTCTTCAACTAAAAGAAGCTTAACCATTCAAAAAACAGCCCAAATTGCATGAAATTGCAAAACAAAGAAAGAAACTTTGCAACAAGTCCTTAGCATTGGCTTACCTTGCAGGCGCTTCGATCAGAGCATGAGGGCTGCAACAGAGAGAAGCTCACGAGCTGGGGACCGGCAATAAGGAGAGCGAGAGAGGGGCGCCGTGAACCTCATTCAAGCTCAAGCTTAAGCACATGGTTAGGATTGAATCATTCAATAAGCTTGGCACGAGTGTTAAATGCCAAGTGTCCGCGTTTCAGGCTCTCGGCTGTTGGAGGGGAACGCTGCGTGGGAACGTGTTCGGGAACGTTTTCTGTTCCCCACCGCGGGTTCCCGATGGTTTGATTGGTGTTCCGTTCCGTGAATATCTGGTTCCCGTTGGTTGTTCGAATGACCGCGTGTTCGGACGGGCGGTGAAAGGCGCGGGGCAGCTGTCGGTTGCTTGGGCGGGAGTGACGCGTGAGAAGTCGCTTGGATGACGCGTGGCACTGGAATCGCGGGCGGGGCTCTCTCGGGAGGTTCCATCCGGGATCCAGCGGGGCTTGTCGGCGGAAGCGGAGGGGAATCGGGGAGGAGGGACTTTGGGGATGCCTCTGGATGATTTCTGTTCATTCGTTTCGCTGAGCCTGACTGAGTGTCAAATGAGCCGGGCATGTTTCGTTTTTCTTAGGTAAGGTGGAAACACCTAAAAACGTCAAAATAAGAAATTCAGCATCGTTGGAGGCACCTTTTTCTATAAATTTTTTTTTTTTTTTTTTTTAGTATTAGCAATTGAAAACTATGAATTTATAGAGTTTCATGTGAAATCCAAGTCAATTCATTAGATTTTTCATTCGTCAATTACACATTTCATCCATTTTTGGACGGGCATTTTCGCCAAGCAATCTCCTCATTGTCAAAAATTTTAACAAAAAATCATGCATTAAAAGAGATTTGAAGGCAAGGGAGGCCATGTTTTCCTTGTTGGGGACTATAGTACAATGTCAGAATATTTAAATAATATTATTTTATATAAAAATTTAAAATTAAAAAAATATATATATATTAATTAAATATTACTCCCGGTCTCCCGAAGCCCTCAAATCTCTTCTAATGAATTCCTTGTCTAGCTTCGCCTTTATGGACATTTGCGCTAGGCTATTTCTTTATTGTCAAAAATTCTAACAAAAAATTATGCATTAGAAAAGATATGAGGGCAAGGGAGGGCCATTTCAAGCTTGTTCACCTTGCTAGGAACTATAGTACGTTGTCATAATATTTTAATAATTTTAAATTTAAAAAAATTAATTTAATATTTAAAAAACATTTGAAAAAATATTAAATATTAATATTTGATGTGGCACGCTCTATGCCACATCAAATTGCGGATGTGACAAAGTTCCCATGGTTCAAGAACGCTTGGTCTCCCGAAGCCCTCAAATCTCTTCTAATGAATTCCTCGTCTAACTTCGCCCTTCTTGTCTATCTTTTTTTTTTCCAAAATTCCCCCACCTCGGTGATTGCCCTACATACTACTCCCTCTGTTTTTGAAAAAGCCCTATGTTTCCTTTGTATTTTACAAAAGACACATGGGACTTTTTCAGAAACAGAGGTAAGGTAGTCTGCTCTTAAAGCAACCATTTAAGAGTTGTTTGCCTTTGGGGGGAAGCTAAACTCCTTGAAACAATTTTCAGTTAATTTTTGGAAGAAGAAAAACGGAATTGGCATCTAACCCAAGTCATTTCATATATTTTGGACCTTCGTGGAATTAGTTACAAATTTTTGAAGTTGAAATGCAGTGGTCACTAAAACTGACCACCTCTTGAAATGTACACGATTGGTACATTGAAGAAAGCAAAATGTACCTCTGTGTCATAATTACTTTTAGAGACCGCTCACTTTTTTTTTTAATTTTTTTAAAAGACCGCTCACTTTTAGAGCACACTACCTTAGTACTAAAATCCCAATTCCGGCAATGACCGCAAAAAATGATCACAAAATGGGATGAAGACTGACAGGATGACGGATGCCAATAAGAGAATTTCTTTTACATCCACGCAATCGGTTGTCCCGAACAGAAGTTGATTCCATTACCCGCAGTCCTTGTAGTACCACGGGGGGCAATGTGTGTGGCTGACAAGGAAAGTGGGAATTTAGAATTAAAAGACCCTCGCGAGGGGCTTACGAAGTTATTAACTTATTATGCGCAGGCTTTCAGGTACGGAATTCGTCGTTGGGGCACGTGGAGATCAGGGATTCGACTGCAACTGGGAGCTGCTTTCGAACACACTTCTGCGAAGATTTGAGGAGGGAAAAAGGGAGGGGGAGGATTATTAAAACAATGTTCGGGGAGAACCGGACCTATTGTTTACAAGCGGAATTGGGAAAAAATCCGGTTGCAATTTGAAAACATAAAAAAAAAACTACACTAAAAAGGGTTTTTAGTGTTGGCAACACTATTTGCGAACCATGACACTAAATATCATGAAGTCTACTAAAGTAAATAACATTAAATGTAATTTCTAACATTAAATATACTCTACGGTAAATTTGAAATCTGAAAATGTTTACATTTAGTGTTAGAACTTATTAAAGGAAGGTAGAAGGGAAGAGAAGGCGAAGGCGGCGCATTGAAGTTCAGCACTACACTAATCGTCCTACAATTGACATTTAGTGTAGGGTCAAGTAGGGTGGTAATTACACTAAATGTAATCCAACACTAAATATCCTTTTTAGTGTAGTGAAAAATCTATAAGATTTCTATTTATAATTTTAGAAAATAGAAAAAAAAAAAATAGGTTCTGTATTCAAGAAATTGATTTCAATATGGAAATTGGAAAAAAAAATAGTTGGTAGAACTCAAAAAAATACCTGGATGAAGAAGGTATGCGTAATGAGAGAAATAACTCCAACCCCATTTAGGCTGATGTGAATTAAGAGCTTGTTCATATGGGATCCTATGTGTAATTATAGGTAATTGTATCAGTGATACCAATATTTACATACCTTGGTTGAAGGGAGGCTCTATATTGTTTACAATGGTGAGGATATAATATTGATAGTATTTTAGTATTGGATTACTTGTTATAGTATTGTGTTTTGGTATGTATAAGAAGTTAGGTAGACATTTAATGGGATAAAGATTGTTGTAGGTGTATACCAGGGCTTTTTTTTTGGCTTTCTTGTGCCAAATTGCACCAAAAAAAATAATTTGGCTAAAAAATGGCAAAAAATTGTAAAGTTTTTCACCAAAAAACTTCGAATTAAAAAAAAAATTGGATGAAATCACCAAATTGTGGATGCAAATAGAATTATAGACATGTAATATGTGCTATCATAATATTTTCTATCCAATATGTGGATGAATGGTGAAATTTGGAGCACCACTATAACATTTTATATCGCCAGTTTGGCACTTCATAAAAAATGAAAAAAAAACCCTGGTGTATACTACCATTGTTTGAATTGATGAAAGTGATTGTGAAGATTTGGTTCATAGAGTTTAAATGTAATGGATATCAGGGTGAGTCAATGAGAATTGGTACCACCATTGTTTATTTTCTAGTTTTCTTTTCTTGAGTAGGATGTAAATGGCCTATGAGTGATGGCAATGTTATTAATAATAGAGAGTGTTATTTGAATTGCGATATTTTGAATTTGGAATGTATTTAGCAACTTAGAAAGGATATAGTTATATATAGTCCCCCTGACACCTTTGATAAGGACCAAGAGTGGTTGTGTATTCCAACCTTGTGTTTTTGTGTTGATTATAAGGGAATTATATTTTTGATTTTTTAGGATGATTGCTAATTGAAGAAAATGGCCATTGTTGTGAGTAAATTCTATAAATTGTATTGTTGGGTTGTTGGATGGGTAGAATGGATGTACATATTTGAATGGTATGGTATTGATGCAAATAATATTTGGATAAAGTTTGGCATCACATGTACAATCCACTACAAGGGGAGGGGGTGATATAATTGAAGTTTTCAGTCAAAATCAGCATATAGAAAGGCCTTGTCATTTAAGTAATTGTCTTTCAAATGGTGGTGTCTAGGACTACCATTAAAATACCTTGCTGAATGGTTGCAGTTTGTCTTTTAAAGCGTCTTGATCATGACAGAAGCAGTAACTACTGTGTCACTGGTAAATGAGTTTTTTGCTATGTGATTCCTGTAATTTTTGAACTCTGTTTCTGTGATTGACAATTGGCAGTTCATGAGCAAAACTTATGTCGGCATTTGATTGATGCCTCGTTATGTCACTCACGAATTGGTAAGTGACGTGGTTCTATCAGAACCTCTTTCTTGAGCGGTATTTGTACACATATACAGTGCGAATTGTTTCTTTATTTTTTTTATTTTTTTTATGTACATAGTTCATCAAGCTCATTCTTCCGAATGAGCGAACATGAACTCAGCAAACTTCAGTCATGCCATGAAACATAACGCACTCTTCATGAAAACTGAAATGACTACCAGTGTTTTCACAGAAACACTCTATTTGTACACATATTCAAATACTATGTTCACTTTGCACACATTTCGTTGAAGACTTGTTAGAGCGCCTTCCTAAGCACGCATGAGCATGGAAGACTTTGAAGTTCAAGTACCCGCCCCTTCTTATTCGAAAGCCCTTCAGACGTTCAGAATGCTATGCACTAGGTTGTCAGGCCATACAATAGTTCGGCCACTAGCTTCCTTCACAGTTCGATGTTTCACTTGATCTACCCATCCCGTTGGAATGGGACAAGGTTCTGCTGCTGCCAGGAATGTGAATGACGTAATTTTCACACCCCGCCATCCTTTTGGAATAACCTTTCTATCGTGTTTCGACCCTACCAAAGACATAACTATTCCCTTCGCAATCTCTTTCTTCTTTTCGCCAATAACTGCATACAATCGAACGACATTCCCGCAGTCCATTTGCACGAAAAAACAGAGATTCAAATTCCACATATTTAAAAGTTGCAACACAAAATGACTGGAAGCTTCATAAAGACATACTTCTCATTATTTCTTAAAGAAGACTGAGGGCAATAAGTCCTCTTAAATTTAATTGTCACCAACTTCACGAAGACACCTGAAGAATTGCAAACATGGAATTACATAGAGCATGACTCCCCGAATGTTGAACTCCACCAACAATGAATTAGTTACAAGACTCCCACGATGACAAAGTCGTGGAAATCGTCCTCTGCATTCCTTCACGTAAGCCTCATCACTCCGAAAGATAGCGTCTGCATACTACACCACATTTCTCTTCTATTCTCCCATTCTTGTCGATGAGTTCCCACTGTCTCAACGTTGCCGACTATTCATTCAATTGTTGTCTTCTTTTCCTGCGAAGTAGAGTGACCAAAAAAAAGGGTGTACTCGTGGAAAGAAACTTGTATGAATCACTAATTCAGAATGTTTAACATTGACCTGACTGTCATCAACATCCGCATTGCATTTATTCGGATTCAATTCCTTCAACAGTGTGTCGAATAGTAGACCGTCGTTCACATCCTCTATTTCCGACTCCAACTTGACCGCCACTTGGGAATCCGCATTCCTTGAACTCCTTCCTTCTGACACCTCGTTCAAGCCTCCACGACCAGTAGGAATGGGTGGCACATTCTCCTTTGCCCCTGCTAGCCCTGCTCACAGGGCAAAAACAACCAAATTATAAGACGATGTTCACTGTCGACTGCCCTAAATACTCATTCATGCATGTCATCGTGAAATTTGAGTCTTCCCCGTCTTTGTTAAAGTTATCAGTGAAGCTGAAAACCAGGGGCTACTCCCAATGAATTGCAGTGTCAATTTCCAAAAACATGGACATATTAGTCACGTTCCTTTACATTGCCACCGTCCATGCCTGACTGCGTTGGGACATAAATTTCCAATTCATTGCATTACATCGATTCATGCTTGTCCTCCATGGATTCAATAGTTACTGCCTGCTCTACAATTACGGATTCAAATGAAAATAAACATTCACAACAAATACGTGGTCCTCATTCTCTAAACGTCACGAACAACTTCCTGTCCAACATAATCCGCTACATTTCATACAAACAATTAATGCACACGTCATGAGAGTCATTGCATGATTGTTCATTACCCATTCTCGTTCAGTTTCAGAGAACTAACATGTACATCTGCATCCACTGAGAACCTCAATTAACAATGACAAATTCTATTTCAGCGTCAAAAAAATTCTGACACTGAGGTCACTACAGAACTCAACTACCTTTCCATTTTTTTAACATGCTACATGACACGCACTACATATTTCAGTCGACAAATACCTGAATAAGCCACACCTGTGTGCGATTTAGTAACCACTGCCACTTTGTCCGCAGAAGAGCGACTTCCTCTGTCACTATCATATACCTCCTGAACTTCCATCTGCGTTCACACAATTCCAAGTTCGGACTCAAGTTTCAGTCGTTACTCTCCTTCAGCACTTCCATCACAGACTTACTAATACAATCACGTCAATGGAAAGGTCATACTTAGACATTTTGAATTCACAAATCTTCACACCATGTGGCCAGCACTGTGAGGAACAACATGACGAATTAAATTTGATTGAATTCATGGGAAGCCACAATACGTCATGTATCCTAACATGCACTCTGCCATCCAATTTCCGGCCTTTAAACGCTACCTGGCAGACACAATGTGCTTACCTCCCTTGTTTTTTGCAGACGTCGTACTTCGCTCTGGAGAATTTCAATTCGGGCGTCGACATCACAAATGTTGTCCCACTCCCCTTCGGAGCGGGCTCTGATTCCCCTGCAATCGCACTCTGCTTTCCCTGTTGAAAAATTCTTAGACTCAATGAACCCGGGCAGAATCCTCCACGTCAAAAACTATTTCCACATATGTCCCAACTCTGTGAAACATTGTTTAATTAAATAGCATGTGACTTCACATTATCAGCCTCTATTGGACTTCGTTTTCTCTAGGTTCGACAGGGAAACCACATACCTTCACGCACACGCTCACTCCACATGACGGAAACATTTTGAGCTGCATCAATGTGTTCATTTACTTTTCTAAATGAAAGAGGAAATTACAAATTCCGTGAACTTGCCGTTGTTCTCCTAGTCCACGACATAACATACTTCCACAAATTTTGAACTAAAGAAACTAAGCTCCATGTTCCACACTCCCTTCAATAAAATTAAACATACCTCCAAGAGGAGAAGTGGCTCTTCCATTCCCGCCTCTACTTCCACCACTTTCTCTTTTTCTTTCACTGAATCATGAGTACAAACAGAGAAACTTGACTCCTACGATGGTTTTCTGAACAACTCTTTTATCTTCGACCAATGAGAAGGACTCACGTCACCTGACTTTGAGCCTTTCACACTCCTCTTGAACTTGTACTTCAACTGCATCTTCCGATTTCTCATGAATTTCGTGGCTCCTTTCTCAAACATTTCCCTTGCCAAATGCTCATACCCTTAGAACTCCCATTCCTTCTCCAAGGCGTGCCATATGCTGTCTATCACATGTTTCTGATGATGGTTGATGTTCTGCATCGTCGGATCCAGTCTCCCACATTGTCCTCGCACAGCAGCACGCCACTTGTGTCTGTGAATTCCACGGGGTTGCAAGCTGCCGTCCACAAAAACCACGTAAGGTACCTTGTTAACAGCTTTCCGGTTCATGGTCAATTCCTTGGCCCTTTTGGTGCGATACCTGTTCAACCGACGTGTCCTTAGTGATTTCTGCTGCGGGCTCTCATTCGGAGGACGTCGGAAGTCTTCTTGAGAATTCGATCCCTCCCCTGCCGAAGTTCTCATGACTTTTGACTTCTTAGTGCACCTCACCTCGGACTGGTTGTAACTTGTCTCCTTCCAAGTGCTCGTTCGCTCTGCTGTTGCAAGCACAGGCATGGCCGTGGAGGTGCCTGGACCAAGAGGAAGCATACACGTGGACAATATCGGAGCTCCAGACAAAGCAAACAAAGCGGACGAAGGACCCACGAGCGCTGCCGTTGACTGCAAGAGTGCATGCATGATCATCTCCTGCAAACCCAGAGTAAACAAATTCTGCATCATGGAGCCTCCTGCGTGAAGATTTCCTGTATTGGAGGTCCCTGCAAAAACGTCGGTAGGTAAAACACTTCCAACATAATTAACATTCTTTTCTTTTGGCCCGTCGTCCTCGACGTCGACATTGAAGTCGTTCAAGCTGTCGGAGGAGTCATCCGTGAAATAGTCTGACTCATCGCTTTCGTTCTCTTCCATTTCCTTAATGCAGTGACGGACATGTGATGACAGGTCCACATTCTCAGTAATTCGAAATCAGTGTAATAGAATGGTAACAAGCACTAGAAATGGTAGCAGTTCCTCACTCTTTGTTCACAAGTTCGTAAAGAAATAGAAAACAACCAATTTAAAAAGGAACTGACCTCATCTTCTTCACGATCCACTTCCATGCTATGCTTTCCCTTTAGCAAGTCCTTCCCTGCATCTCCTCCATTCGAGTGTGCCATTCTATCTAGTGCTACTGATACGCTTTGCAAATTTTTGCGTGGTACTGGAATTTTCGCTTCAAATTTAGCAAGACAAGCACTTCGCCAAGGTTTTTCCTCTTCGCTTAACTTGAGCTTCTTTCCACGCGCTCGACTTGAAACAACCTTCTTCGGCAATTTCCCTTCCCCTCTGCAAAATCGTGAAAAAACACGTCAGATTGCCGTCCCCTACCTCCGCTGCTCCAATAATAGTTTTAATTCCTGTAGACACGCATTGCATGATTGGCCCATGCTATTGTTAGTAAAAATTTCATGTTTTCTTTCCTTGCAACTCTGACTTCACAGTCAATCACAATAAAAATGGTCGCCATCAAAAGTGTCAACGACAGATGAAGCAACCAATGACACAAAACATTCTTGGAAACCGAATCTAATTCATTTCTAAATGAAAACGACTGCATTTACAGTGCGGTTGACTTTACAATATCCATGACGGCTACACGTCTCCTACTGGAATCTACAAATCTGACATGTAGCAAATTGCCCTCCAAAAGTGGGTTTCCTGTTCCATAACGTAGCTTTCCTAAGAACAAGTGTCAACTTCGTCTCTCTCAAACACCATCTACAAAAAAAGGATGTACACCACCTCTGAGTCACTGCAGGGAGCGCATGGATTTTGATTTTCAAACTCAGAGGACACCGTCTAATACTGCCTACATTTAATCCAAAAAAAAAACCACTCCAGGGATTCAGTTGTAAATGCTTAGTCCTCGAGTGAAACAAATACGAAAATCCTTTAAAAGAAAAATAGTGCCTGACTTTGACGAAAGCAATCCCAGCCTTCGCATGAAATTCTCGTTTTGCTACACATTTCGTTTCCTCAACTCCTCGTACGGATTTGAAATTTCCTCCACAACAACTTCCATGCCTGCACCTCAAGCAAATAAGAAATACACATATGCTGGACAAGCGTCACCTACTGGTCAAAGACAAAGAAGAAACAAATGAAATTCGCATCATGGAGATTAAATTCAAATAAAATAGGCGGACCTGCAAAATCTGTCGGAGGTTCTCCGCTATTTTCCATTCAACTATAATGCAACGTCCAATTCCACAGTCCACAAAGCAAAGCGACAGAATTTTCTAATTCAAAATTCCGTGTTCGCACTATCCACATTCATTCATACGCCCGTCTTTGGAAGTTCGCATATTCTTCCATGCACAACAGGGGCCCACGACATCGAAAGGTGAAGACATTGGACTCTACAATCGTCAATAGCCCCTGACAAGGACATGTCCAGCTGGATCCGCAATGACGTCATTCCAATAATTCGAAGGAACTGAAATAGTGGTGCCTCAATGGTTTAGGGTTTGCACTGAAAATCATTACCCGCATACACGGAGGGCAAGATCACTTGCCATGACCTTCCAACTCTAACATCAAGTTGTCGACGACTGCACTGAACGTCGACCTCCGCTACCGAATTCTCAGACGTTGCCGTCATGGATCACGCTACACCTGCATTGGACGCCCGCTTCTCCCCTTTCGCCATGGCGCTCAACGCACTGGAGCGTTCGAGAGCTAATGAAAGACTTCTTGCTAGCTACAAATGCCCTTGCATCAAATGTAAAGGTGGAGGGAGAGTGATTCTAAGAGATTTGATTGAAACTCATCTCCGAAGACACGGACGTGATCCTGCTCTGTCGCACCCAGTGCTGGTAAGTTCAAAACAGCCTCTTCCCCTTTTTTTAAAACAACTTGAAATGTTTTATCTCTTATAATGCAGAATGGAATTTTTTTTCAATGACAGCTAAGGAAGCTTTCATCTGCTATTAGCAAGTGGAAACCCTAATTCTCGTCCACCTACTTTCTAGTTACCTGTGAAACTTGATTCCCCGCAACGTTCATAACTTTTGTCTTCTCCCAAGCATAGATTATAAAACAAAATAATGACTGCTTCATTGGACTTCTAATTCAAAATTCAAAGAAGCATTTTCATAGTTTTTTTTTTTTTTTAAAACTAGCAGTCGGTGACCTAAATGTACCTCTCCGAAACTTGTTATCAACTTCTTAGTCAATTACCTCCACTTATTATAAGGTAATTTCCGAAGCCTACAGAACTTTCTCCTGTGGAAAACATGTCGAAGTTCGTTTCAATTGCCAACTTCTAGTACTTGAATAATGACGTACAATTTTTTCCACGCGGTTTCCATTATGTGCCCTCTTCGCAGCTTAACCGTAAATGATGTTTGTTTTTCTGCCTTCTTAGCCAGAGGACTCCGATGTCGAGGAGTTCCATTTACCACACATGGAAACCTGCAATACCGCTCCTGAAGAAGATGTGCGTGTCCCACCTCAGGCAAATGTGGATACAGAATTTGACTTCGAGAGGATGGCAAGGAAATGGTTCGAAGCTGTTGACGAAAGAAGAGAGGAAGGCTTCTCAGTCAATGAAATTGACGACGAAGGAAACGAAGCGGGAAGGCCTGAATTTGACAAGACGATGGACCCGAATATGGAGGAGTGGTTAAAAGACAGCCAGGTGCCTCTCTATGGTGGTGCTAAACTTTCAGCTCTTGCATGCGTCCTAGTACTCATGAACTTGGTTCACCTTCACAACGTAAGTAACTCCTTCATGGACGAGTTATTTTCTTTCTTGAGAGTGGATATGCTCCCCTCGTCCAACGCATTGCCCAAAAACCGACACGAAGCACGATGTTTTATAGACCGGTTAGGCTTGTCTTTCAATACTATCCATGTCTGCCGCAATGGCTGTGTCCTCTTCTGGAAGGATAGAGCAAAACTGATTGAGTATCCTAAGTGCAATCTCTCTTGGTATGTAGTTGGAAATTCTTCTATTCCAGTCAAAGTCCTTCGCCATTTTCCGTTAATACCGAGGCTTCTACGAATGTATCGATGCCGTGATATTGCGTCATTGATGACATGGCATGCTAAGAATCCTTCCACTAACGGTAAAGTGAGATCAGTTTTGGACAGTCTCGCATAGAAACATGTTAGAAACATTGATAGGGAATTTTTCGAAGGGAGCAGAAACATCAAACTTGGATTAGTTTTAGATGGAATGAATCCTTTCGCCGATAAGTCCCCGAGGATAAGTCGACTAGGCATTCTACGTGGCCCGTTTTCCTCTTAAATTACAACCTGCCCGGGTGGATAGTCACGAAGCGCTTCTTCGTTATGTTGTCCATTCTAATACCTGGAAAGGAATCAGTTAAGTCATGTAATATTGATGTGTACTTAGAACCACTAGTGGACGAACTTCTTATTTTGTGGGATGGAGTGCCCGCAGTGGACATGTCCGACACTCCACGGCCTAAGAGATTCACATTGCGTGCAATGTTATTATGGACAATTCACGATTACCCTACTTACGGCTTGATATCGGGCTATGCCACAAAGGGTTATCAGGGATGCCCCATTTGTGGACCTCATGTTGATTCAAGGTTCTCCAAAAGCCTGAGGAAGAATATATTCCAGGGTCACCGTCGTTACCTCCCATTCAATCACCCTTTCAGGTGCATGAGTGAATCCTTCAATGGAAAACAAGAACATCGTTCTAGACCTCCTCGTATTTCAGGACTTGAACACCGTCGACGTGGTGAAGCGAGGGAAAGGTGGATAAAAGCAGGGGGGAAAATTGGCAGTGAAGACGATCCGGTGTGAGCTCCCAATTTGTCACTTGGGACTCGTAGAATTATTTTTTTGAAATTTGCAATTTAAAGTTGATAAAAGTATACAAAAACCCATAAAAAGAGTGTAGAACCAAAATAGGGTTGTGTCATACCCATTATAGTATTTGGTCTAGATTTGTATTTTTACTTAGAATCCCCCAAACCTTGCCTAAAAATAGTATAGAAATAACGAAAAGGTTAGATTTGAAAGATTCGAGTTACACAGCCCCAAAAGGGTTGAATCCCACCATGAATGTGGCGATTCAGGGCTAGGTCGGTCCGAGGGACCCACAGCAAGGCCACTAGGTCGGGTCCTAGAGTTAGATTTAGAATTCCTCATTAGATCGACGAATTCCCGAAATCCCGATTGTTAGCATGTAAGAGCCACTCAAGCAAGACCGAGCCCATGGAGGAATCTACAGCCCAAGGATGGTGTTTTAGGGTGAATCCCATGCCAGGAGTCCAACGGCGAAATCGGTTCACCAAGATTCTTCCACCTGCAAAAGATTCCCGCACCGTTGCTAATTCGAGGAGATGGCCAGTTGTAAATCTCCATTGACCAATCGTGCCAGGTACGGAAACACACCCGCACGTCTTTCATGCGACTCCCTGAGAGGTCACGTGAAAAATCCCAGCATCTTCCAACTTGCAAAAGAACCTTTTCCAGGTGGTCAACCCTCCTAACCTCCAACAGGAATTTCATGGAAATTACCCAGGTTACAATAAAATCTCACTAAAAATTAGACTAGCTTGTTTTATGTTAATAATGCGCTCCGTGAAGTTTCACAACATTCCGATAGCGGCAAGTACCCGAACCGGCGAGATTCCTCGGGAATTAACCACGTGGCGGGGTCCCCGCCACCTTGACCGGCATCCCGGGCCCATACGATGACGAAACGAAGTCAACCAAAAGTCCTTTCCGACTCTCTCGCACCTACCGGAGACCCTAGGCTATTCACATTTCTCAAAATAGGAGACCCCCAAGATCTAGGATTTTACCACGATTTGGTTTTTAAACTAAATTAGCCTGCGATGGATTTTTGGCCTCAGTATGGGGGGTTTGAGAGATCTAAGACTAAACACGGCGATCTGGATCCAACGGCGCAATCCGTTCGGCGATTGGAGCTAATCTCCAAAAGTTAGGATGTTGGTCCAGCATAGATGATAGAAGTAGAAATTTAAGATGTAGGATGAAAATCTTTGAGGATGAGGATGAAAATCCCCGTTAATAAGGTTACCTTAGAACTCTAGAGGGAGGGGTGAGCCCTTGGAAACCTATATAAGGGCTCCATTTCTCTCTCTAGAACACTCCCAATTCTTGTTTTGGGTCCGTGGGTCCAAGTTATTTTGGATATTTTGGCGTTTGAAGCCAAAAACCTCTACGGTGTTTTCGGAGCACTTTTGGCTCCATTGTTGCTTATTTTCAAGCTTTGAAGGTCCTTGGGGTCCTTCTACCTAGCTTTGTGTACTCTTTTGTGAAGTTTTTGGTACCTTGTTGTAAGTGGAGAGCCTCTTTCTCCCTCTTGTACGTGTTGTGGTCTAACTTGTGAAGTTTAAGAGTCTTTTTTGTATCCTGCACTAATCCTAAAGTCACCCCCCACCGTACCAAGGCGATGCCGCTTTGGGGGGCCTTTAGCGTGTGAGCTTTGTGTTGCCACGTGGTCTAACTTGTGTGTTTTCTCTTTGTGTTTTTCTTACACCCTCTTCTAACCTTCTCCTTGTTGAGTGGACCCTCCTCCGGGACGGCGAAGCTTTGAACCTCCTTTGTGCATGTTTTCTAAAGTTATCCCAAACCCTCTTCTAATCTTTTCCTTGTTGAGTGGACCTCCCTCCGGGACGGCAAAACTTTGAACTAGTGACAAAGTTGAAGTCCTAAAGCATGTGTTAAAAGTGTAGACGACGGAGCTTTGAACCCCCGAGGTGTCAAGAAGTCCTAAAGTTGGTGTTAAAACCAATCTAACGGTGAAGCTTTGCACCTCTCCCGTATTTAGTTTCAAAGTCTAGTTTCCAAGACCTTTGTGGAAACTTCTAGAGTTTAGCTTCCAAGATATGTAGGTTCCTTTGCATTTAGTGAAGTTTAGTTAATCCCAAAGTTTTCTTTAGTTTAGTTGTTTCCCAAGTGTTTAGTGAGTCTAAGTGTTCCCTAAGTTTTAGTGTGTCTAAGTTGCACCCCAAGTGTTTAGTGAGTCTAGTTGTTCCCCAAGTCTATTTTCCCCAAGTTCTATTTCCTTCAAGTCCTATTTTTCTCCAAGTTTATTTTCCCCAAGTTCTATTTCCCTCAAGTCCTATTTTTCCCCAAGTTTATTTTTCCCAAATTCTATTTCCCTCAAATCCTATTTTTCCCCAAGTTTATTTTCCCCAAGTTCTATTTTCCCCAAGTTCTATTTTTCCCAAGTCCTATTTTTCTCAAGTTTTATTTTTCCCAAGTTTTTTCCCTTAGTTCACCCAAAACCCAGTTTGCCAAAAATCCAGTTTTTTCTTAGTGGTCAAGATCTAGAGCCAAAACAGACCAGATCAAGTCGAGAACCAAACAGACCAGATCAGTCAAGAACCAAATAGACCAGATCAAGTCGAGAGCCAGAACAGACCAGATCAAGTCGAGAGCCAGAACAGACCAGATCAAGTCAAGAACCAAACAGATCAGGTCACATCATCAAAATATCAAAAGAAAACAAATAAATATTTATTTATTTATTTATTTTGTTGAACCCAACCCTCCAGCAGCTAGCCAGTCAGCCGGGAGGCCAGGCTTGGTCCGGCAGGCAGTTGGGGCCCCAGTTCGGTCCCCATTTTTGGACTCCTTTTTCTTGATTTTTGGTTTCTCTCACACCAGAACAAAATAAAGACAAGATAAACAAAACAAAGGAGAATGGGGGGCTGACCTATTGCTAAGTAGGGATTGGAGTAGGAATTAGGGTCTAAAATCAAAAAGGAAGAAGGGAGAAAAGAGCGGAGCACCACCGTACCTGCACACAAGGAAGTCTCACCCTCACCAACAACTACAAAACACTCTATACACAATGGAGGAAGGGTAGAGAAAAATCGAATGAAATAGGGGAGAGGTGAGAGAGACGATGAATAGTGACCTAGGCTTAGAGTAGGTCGACCTAAGAAAAAATCTTGAGAATTTGTGGTGACCGTTGAGAGAAGGATTAGGATGACACAAAGGCAAAATTGTGTAAAAGGATAGTTGGCATCTTAAAAACCTCCTTGAAGTTTGAGAACATAGTTTAAGACTCATAAAAGCTTAGGTGGAATAATACTAGTGTAGAAGGAGAGAGGAAGAAAGAAAAGAAGGGAGAAGAAGAAAGAAAGAGTTTAGATCATCAAAAATTGTAATATTTTCTAAATAAGCGGTGAGCTTGGAAAATCAAACAAAAACCAAAGATTACCATAGAGCATAAGGATGTACACGTGGACGTGGACGAAGTTATTTTCGAAACCGGTAGTGAAGAGGTGAGTTTTTGATTTAATCTTTGATGTTTCTCCCTAATTAGCATTTATTTTCCTAATCAGCCCTTAGAGCGTGATTAGCATCCGAGATTAGTGTAAATTAGAAGTTTAGATTCAAAAGTTGATAGATTAGGAATAGAGGTTTCCGAAAACATCTTATAATTAAGATTCGACCGTAAACTGACCGCGTTAGGCTAAGTTAAGCGGTAGGGGGTAGGACGGAGGAATTTTGAGTAAAAATCATCCAAAAAGAATCATGGACGGACCTTGGGGGTTTAAATTAGAAAGAGAATTTAGGATTAAAATTAGGGATTAATTAGCGGTTAGAATTAGAATCAATTTATATTTTATTTCTTAAAGTTAAAATTCTAAGGTCAAAATCTAGAGTTAACTTTGGGAAGTTAAAAAGTAGAATTAATTTGGAAGTTTAACTTAGGGGGTTAAAATTTCCAGTGAAACCTTAGGGTAGTTTAGAAAAGGAAGTTAGGGTTAATTAGGAGTATAAAATCCGAGTGGGAAGTAGAAATTAAAAAGTAAAACTTTGGACTAAATTTAGGAGGTAGAAATTACGAGTAGATTTTTGAGTTAGAAATAGAGTTAAAATTAGAAGTCAAAACTCAGAGTAAATTATGGAAGTAAGTTTAGAAGTTAAGCCCTAGAGTTAAAAGTTGGAATTAAATTTAGGAGGATAACACTTAGAGTTAAACTAGGATTAAAACGATAGGATTAAAGTTGGAAGTAGAAAGTCAAAAGTCAAAAGTCAAAAGTTAAGATTAAATTTAAAGGTTAAACTTTAGAGTCAATTGGGGAGTAAAAAGTTAGAGTGAAAAGCTAAAAGTAGAAGTTAAAAGTTAGAGGTAGAAGTTAAAGTTAGAGTTAGTTGTTGGAAGTAGAAAAAATCTAGAGTCAAAGTGAAAACGTAGAGTCAAACCTAGAGGTTAAAATTTGGGATTAATTTTAGAAGTAAAATTTAGAGTTAAAAGTCAAAAACCTAGAGTTAAAATTCAAGGATAGAGTTTAGATTTAATTTAGGAGTAAAAACTTAGAGTTAAAAGTTAAAACATAGAGTTAAAATTCAAAGGTAAATCTTAGAGTTAATTTAGGAATAGAAACCTAGAGTCAAAAGTCAAAACATAGAGCAAAAGTCGGTAGTTAATATTTAGAATCAAGTTAAAGAAGTAAAATCTAGAGTTACATTCCGAAGTTGGAACTTTAGGGGTAGCTTTTAAAAATAGAACTTCTAGGTGGAGTTTTAAAAATCCAAGATAGCCTTGGAGGTTCATGGAAGGAACATAAGGGTTCCCCTTTTTACGTAGTTAGGGACGTTAGAAATGACGCCAACTACCCAGTCGACCCTCGACATAGGATAGATAGTTAGGGAGTTAGAAGTTTACTATTACCCCTGAGCTTGCAGTTACCTTGTGAGTTATTACATGCGTTCTAATTATTCACTGCCATCCACGACACTTAGAAAACGTTAGCAAAAAAGATCCATTGCTTGGAAGGCACAGTGGACCGCGCTCACATCACCCCCATATATTAAAAATTGTGGATAAAGGCATAGAACCTGGTCGGTATTCGCTTTATTACCAAGGGTGGGTAATCTAGCGCCCACACCATGCTACACATCGAATAAGTACCCTTTTGATACGCATTTCACAAGCAAAAGACACACAAGAGGATAAAACCGTGAACTAAACCCTAAACCTTGATAAAACACTTATAAAAATTTGACAAGACAGAGGATCTTGAAAAAAACTAAGCACGCAGGAGAATTCATGGCACGGTACCTAAAAGACCCTATATCAAATGGTAGGATAAGAAAATGTGTCGCTTTTAGGTTAGCGTAATTGGAATTGTGCAAAATCTGGATACAAATACGATTCCTTGCCAACTCTAATTTGACGACCCACGCCAGATATAAGCCCCCGACTAACCATCGTCCTGATGGCGAAATAATCATAGCCTAGATTTGTCAACTGGAATCCATCGTCTACATACAAAGCAGGCGCTTTTCAGAACAGCATTTGAAAAGATCTCTAAACCCTAAATAAAGAGAAAGGCTCAACGCCCTAAGTTAATACAAGCCCAGAAATCAATTCCTTGTACGATTAAAGGAGACATCCCAAACTTACACTTGGAAGAATCGTGATGCGTAAGCTTATGTCTCAGTAGTGTCTTCATGTTCTTGTACGCTCCACCATACCTGCAAACGCCCATTTCAAAATTGAGATACTAAGCGCATAAATCCTAAACCCTAAATTCACGATGATCCACAACAAAAATGCATTATCCGAAGTACTCTCAACAACGTGATCCGTCCCGGAATCCAATCACGCTATAATTGCATGAACCTAGTTTGCAAGTGCTATAAAAATTTACAGCTCGTACAGAGTTTCATAGAGTTTTCCGGACAGTCATGGTAGGGTTTCCTCATTGGGGCTTCCCTACACAAGCAAACCCTAGTAATCAGGACGAGATTAGAAACTTTATAAGTATACTCTATGCTGTATGAAACATGACGCTGCTCTTCCTTCAGCAAGCGCAAAGCCCTATCGATACAACGAAGGAGACAAGGTACTGAACTGTGCAGTTAGTTTTGGGTACACTGTTGGTTTTGGTTACTTACTGTACCTTACAAAGTCACTCCAGTCCACATGCGGGGAGAACCATCTTCTTCATGCTCGGTGAATTAAGTTATTTTGCTGCTTGCGTCTTCAAGGGCTTCTGCCCTGACAAAATCTCTCTTAAAAGATGCCGAAGGAATACACGTCAAGCTTCGGCCCGTGAAGAGGATACTCAAGCCCCTTCTGGTCTTGAGAAATCCAAATTCTACTTGAGAAATTCAAATTTCAAACTCCAAAGCCTACCACCTCGGAGGAAGCTCCGTCAATCACCTCGCAAATCATGAAATCTTTGGACGCTGTGAACTTTCCGCTGCTTGCTCGCCATAAAGATGGCCGCGATCGCATTAAGAAGCAAAGCCTTCTTCATCATCTCATGATCTCGGAGGGATTAGGGTTTCGCGAAGAACTTATTAGGTTTTCCCGTTTCATTCCCCCCGTTCCCCACTCTCCCCGTTCCCGTTGGGCCGCGACGTTCCCCTCATTGGGAGCGTCAGCGTTTTCAACGGGGCCCATAAAAATATAACTTTCACATTGCATGTCCAAACACCACAAAACAAACCCTTTGTACTCTATTGTGCATAAAACTTTCTATTTGTATCAAGAACACAACCTTTCACACCGCAACAAAGCCCTTGCACTCCTTTGTACATAAAAAATATTAAATTTCAAAGTTTTTACAAATTAAAAAATTAGAAAAATATTTTTACTTTTATTTGGTTGTGGCAGCATATTAGTCCACAATTTAAATTAGAATGTTTTTGTTTTTTATTTTTTGTTTTTTTATGTTTATATTTATTTTTTTGAAATCTCTTAGACAATAGGTCCTTCAGTCACGTTCTTGGTACTGTAACAAAGCCCTTGGCTAGGAGGGATGCACGAACTTTGTTTTAAGGCGCTTGATAGGAAAATTATGGTAGAAATTTAGGCGTTAGATAGGAAGTGCTATGGTAGGAAAGTTATAGAATTTTGAGTTATTTTTGGTTTAAAAAAAATTTACATTAACTTTTATTTTAGCAGTGGCAACGACACAGGACACACTAATTCTATTTTAATCGTGTAATACAACATATTCATGTATTGTTTGGAAGTGTCCGAATCTCATATAGGCTATAAATATACTTAAACAGGACGGTCCAGGTATTGGGGAAATTTCTCCAACTACAAGTCCGGTGGTAGGGTTTGGTTCTTAGGACATTAATTTTGTCCCACAAAATACGACTAATAGGATAAATTTTGTGTTCTTTGGGGTAAAAATAAAAAAGCCCCCTACTTTGTGCCATGTCTAGGTATATTGCATCTTTCTTAGCTAATTTGGAATCTTTGTTTGCAAATATGAATTCATAATTTACAACTTTTTTTATATGTGGCAAATAAATAATTCTTGCATTTTTCCCCAAGATAAATCCACCCTAGATTCTACTTTATAAGATAGGTTTAACCTTAAAGCGCTCTAACGTCCATACTCTAAACAATGAACAAAGGGCTTCAAGGCACTGTTTAGTCCAGCTAACTTCTTATGCATTCATCCAATGTAATACTTGAATCTCGAAAAACCAACCTTCTTTAACAACCTAATTCATGAAATTTTGGTAAATCATGTTTTTGTACAAAGATACAGTATAAGCAAAAACGCGCAAAATTTCAAAAAAGATTGTAGCATTTAGGGTTTAACCCTTGAATGCCATAGGGGATGTTTTTTTAGACGGCAGTTTCTTACAAGACTGGGTTCATCAAACCTTAAAATGTTTGCATTTGTATGGTGGATTTTCCAAAAAATAGTAAATTTGCACTCGTCATATTGTTGGCCACAAAGTTCTATAGTGATGAATGCAATAACCAACCCAAATTCAAGTTATGTTACTTTTTCTAGAAAGGTCCATTTAGAGGTGTTTGGTTTGTGACGCTTAGAGGGTTAAGGGTTTAAGGGTTTAGAGGGGTTTTAGGGTTTTGCGAATTTCGACTTCTGCTTGTCCAATTTCCTTCATTGTCTGCCTTCCGCAGTGACTTCCTTTTCTTCAAATCGCATATGTTTTCTCCTCGTTCTCGTTCCGCTGCACAGTTTTGAGAGTTTAGGGTCTCACTGGGCAGTTTGCAAGCGTTGCGACGGAGTTTCCAGCGTGCTAAGGAGACGAGCAAGGCGCAGAATTGCATTGTGAGTTTCTGTTTTTCTTGTGCTTTTTTACATTGTTATGAAAATTGCGGACTTACCTTCCACATCTTCCCTTTTCCCTTTTCGGGACTGAGTGGCGCCGCTCGAATTGTCGTTCGAATTGGGAATTTAGGCCCTTCCCGCTGTCCTCTTCTTCTTCTTCCGGAAATTAGTAGACTGTGGTTATGGGTCCCAAGCGTCAATTTCACTGAAATCTCTGGGATTGTACTGTGATTCTCTTGGTTGTCTGTCTCGTACTCACACCTGCGCATGCTGCGGCGGCTGATCAGTCATCAGTAGCATTGATTTCTCTTCAGTAGCATTGAGATTCACCGCAATGAAACCGAAATTGTATGTGTACTACAGGTTCTAGCTTTTTACTCAGGAGCTGCGATGCTAATCGCGTTCTTCGCCCGCCTGTTCTAGGGTTTAAGGTGAGCGACTTGAAGCCGTTACATTGTCTTCAGAAATTTGCATCATTTATCCTGTTTAGGCTTTGCAGTTCTGTTTTTTACAAAGTAGCATGAATGCCCGGAGGTGATGGTCAAAATTAGCAACACCGCTCTTTTCTAATGAGTGTCGATGAGGGCCATCACTAGAGAGCGCCCCTAAAACTCTCGAAGGTTCATGATTGCTTGATTTTGTGTTTATGTAAAAGCTGATAGTCATCCCGTTGTTATGGGTAGGTCAATAGTATTTCTGGTCTGCGATGGCCCTTGGGAAAGGGAAAGCCAACAGGGCAAAATTCAGGGGTAAGAGAGTGGACGAGCAGGAAGAGATTGAGTCTCTCGAGGCTCGAATTGCCGCAGGAGCACCTGCGCCCGGGACGAATCCTCTCGCTTTCTCGATTGCCAAGGAGCCCGAGGGAGATGAGGGTGCTTTTAGGCCTTACGCTGGAGCGAAGGATTTTACAAGGCTGCCTCTGTCGGACCGGACGCAGCGGGGCTTGAAGGAGAATAAATTCATGCATATGACTGCTATTCAAAGAGCAGCGATTCCCCATGCACTCTGTGGCCATGACGTGCTGGGAGCTGCAAAGACCGGCAGCGGCAAGACGCTAGCATTTCTTCTACCGGTGCGAATTTAAATTTCAAATGTTCTGATGTAGTGTAGTTTCAAAATCTAAAATGTGTTCAATTATTTGAAACTTCTTGCAACTATTGATTATTGAGTCTTAGTCTTCCACAAGAAAGATGGTTAGAGAATCATTTATGTTTTGGAAACTATGATGCATTTTAGTGATGATCATCCAAATTTCATTTGTAATTAATACTTCACAGCACATCCACTGCATTTAGTTTTTTTCAGTTGTCTAATGAGCAATAGTTGGTCATACAATAAAGTTTTGCATTTGCATATGTCTATGTGGATATATTGCTCATGAAAGGAACCAAATCTCTTAAAATATGAGCAAACATTTTTTGCAACCATGATTAGTGTGTGGTTTATATGTGGAGAACGGGAGGGTGTGCAGTCAATGGCATGTCTGACCTACGTAAGAGTAATTTCAGGACAATGCTCGTGCTGACAGCAGTAAAATCTGTGCAGGTAATCGAGAAGCTTTATAGATTGAAGTGGGGTTCCATAGATGGGGTGGGCGCTATCATTATTTCTCCGACGCGAGAACTTGCTGTTCAGATTTTCGATGAGCTTCGCAAAGTGGGAAAACACCATTCCATCAGCGCAGGGCTGCTTATAGGAGGGCGCAAGGGGGTGGATACGGAGAAGGAGACCGTGAGCAACTTGAATATATTGGTGTGCACCCCTGGCCGGCTATTACAGCACATGGATGAGACACCGAACTTCGACTGCTCCCAGCTTCAGGTGAACTGAAAGGCATAGGGTTTCCATTTCCTTCATGGCCTACTACTGTGAATTGCGCTTGCTGATTATGTCTTGGATGATGGAATGCAGTTCCTTAAGGGTTGTGTGAAGCAGGACTGTGCCCTGTAGAACTTTCTCGTCGTCACTGTCTTTGTGTGTTGGGACAGGGTTTTCAGATTAATACTTCCTGGACATTTGTTTTCTTGCGTTTCTCAGTATTCCTTGATTTTCTTCCAATCCTATATAGTTGTAACCAAAGCTGAAGCAGTTGGTATGGTGATGGAAAATAGGTTTTGGTGCTGGATGAGGCGGATCGCATCTTGGACATGGGGTTTGCTGGAACTTTGAATGCCATTGTAGGACAACTTCCCAAGTCGAGACAAACAATGCTTTTCTCAGCTACACAAACTCGGTCGATCAAGGATTTAGCTCGCCTGAGCTTACGAGACCCCGAGTATTTGGCAGTTCATGCAGAATCTGCAGCTGCCACACCCGCTAGACTGCAACAAACTGCCATGATCGTTCCGTTGGATGAGAAGATGGACGTGCTGTGGAGTTTTGTGAAGACGCACCTGCACACGAAGATGCTTGTCTTCCTATCCAGTTGCAAACAGGTAAAGATGCTTACCATGCACTTGCTCATCTCTGTAGGTGCAAATATAGTCTCCTTGAGCTTCACTACTTCTAATGATTACTGTGATGCTTATGTGGTTGGTTGTGGATGGTGAGCAGGTGAAGTTTGTCCATGAAGCTTTTCGGCGACTGCGGCCTGGTATACCTTTATCATGCTTACATGGGCGCATGAAACAGATGCAGAGGATGGTTACATTCTACAAATATAACGAAACTAAGGACGCACTTCTGTTTGCTACTGACGTGGCTGCACGAGGATTGGACTTTCCGAATGTTGATTGGGTTCTGCAGGTAATATTACCTCCTGCGACCTTTATTAGGTTTTAGGTGACTTTTGTACAGTTTTGTTTCTCATTGAATTCATTGTGTTACTTGAATCAGGTGGATTGCCCTGAAGATGTCCCCACATACATTCACAGAGTGGGGCGTACTGCCCGATATACCGCAAGTGGTCACTCCCTTCTCTTTCTCTCACCGTCAGAGCAGCTGATGCTAGGAGCGTTGGAAGCAGCAAAGATTCCTGTGAAAGTGATCAAGGTGAGTCGAGTTTTTAGTTGGTGTTTGCTTGAAGAAATTTGTGTAAGTGCAGTAGAATATTGTTAGTTTGTTCTCTGACGGCTGTCTTCTTTCTGTTTGGACACAATCGATGAGCTTTGCGAGCTCTATTTGGAACCTGTTCTCCATAGTGATAGGTCCATTGGAAATGTGGCAGGCAAATAAGGAAAAGGTTCAACCTGTATCAGGGGCTCTCGCTGGATTGTTATCTAAAGACCCAGATCTGAAGTACATGGCACAACGTGCATTTACGACATACCTGCGCTCTATACACGTTCGTGCAGATAAGTCAATATTTGACGTAACTCAGCTTCCGCATGAGGCGTATGCTGCATCTTTGGGATTGCCCACTACCCCACGCATTCGTTTCTTAAAGAGAAAGGTGAAGGGTGGCAAGAACATTCAAGGTTCAGACCAGGTACCTATTCACTTCTCTGGCGAAGCTTCGCTGTCTGTGACTCGACAGATTGTTTACTCTTTTCTCTGGTACCTCTGTGATTCCTTGGTTTGTACTGTTTTGCAAAATTTTCATCCGTAGAGTGACTGGTGAATTAGTGTTGAGACTTATGGAAAGTAGATTCTCCTATCTTTTGATACCTTAATGTTGATTGGCATTGAATTGCCCGGCAGTGTTGTTTATAGTTTTGTATATCTGAATGAATCGACCGGAATTCTATCCAGGATGTGAGTGATGATGGAAGTGACGATGAAAATGTTGGCGATGACGTGGTCGAACCTATGATTACTGGAGATGACATAGAGGAGACAGCGAATGGCCCTGTGGAGAAGAAGAAGAAGAACAAGTTGGATCGTCTGTTCGCTCGGAAAAACAATGATGTTTTCTCATCTGCATTTGATAAGGTTAGAGCACATGATGATGATGAGGACGGTGGTGTCGGTGAAAATGATAGTGACGCCGATGAATTTTTGACGAAGAAAAGACCTAGAGAACAGGTAGCTGCCGATGAGTTCCTGACGAAGAAGAAAGCAAGGCCCGACGAGGAAGAGGTTGAGGGCAAACAAATGAAGGCGAAGAGGTGAGACTTTTATCAGCAGACACTCTTAATACGTGATTCATTTGGTGGGCTAATATCTTTCGTGCGAAGTTCATGTTAGAAGAATTAGGTCTAAGTCCGAGCGCCTCTTTTATTTCTGCTGACCGATTGTAATTTCTTGCCGTCCTTGCAGCGCGGGTGTCAAAGTTTTGAAAAAGAACAAGTTAAAGATAGATCCGGCCAGGGCTGGAGCGCATCGTATGGTGTTTGATGACGAGGGTGTTGCTATGCCTCCTCTTGCTGCTCTTGCTCAACAGAGCAAAGAAGTACTCAATGCGCCACCTGGTACTACTCCCTCCGATATCAGTTTGTTTGATTCTTTTAACCCCTAGGAATCATATGCTTTTCTGTTTTAGTATTTCCGTTCCATAGTTCATATTTCACTTCTGTAGTACATTGTTTCCATTGGCCCAGAGCGGCCACTTTTGGCATTTTTGCTTCTAGGGGTTAATTCTCAAATGCACCTGTCGGTGAATCTTTCCTCCATAGAGTTTGTAATCTTTTTACGTTTAGCAGTGGTATGTACATATGAACTGCTACTAATTTGTGCAATTGCGTTACCCTGATGTACAGGTGTGAGCAACGAAATTGCCCAAGCAGCCAATGAACGGTTCAAACAGTTGAAGATGGAAATGAAGCAGAGAGACAAGGAGGATCGCCTTCAAGAGAAACAAAGGCTCAGGGAGAAACGAACGAAGCTCAAGCAGAAGCTCCGGGCAGAATCAGATGATGAAGATGAAGTTGCAGACAGTGGTGGAGACTCCGGTGATTCTGACGGTAGTGAGAGTGATGGTGAGAATATCAAAGAAAGACAGCGAAGAAAATTTAAGCGAATAGCTCAAGATGATAATAATGATGAAAGTAGCCATGATGATGCAGAAGACTCTGACTCAGACGCTCAGCCAGAGAGACGTCAAGTGGGGAAGAAAGGAGGACTTGGAGGTCGGAAAGAGGATACCATGGAAGATTATCCTTCAGACCTTGAGGAGTTATCATTAGCTGAAAAGGAAGCTCTTGCTTTGAAGCTCCTGAAAATGAGAAGAAAATGAGACGACTGATGGTCCGATTGACTGTCATTTTTGTAGTTAGGGCTATTACTTCCAGTTTTAGACGTTTCTCTCTAGGACAATCTGGTGGAAACAGATGTGATAGACTGAGTTAACAGAACGTAGAGCACAGCTCAGCATTTTTTAGCAACGAATTAGACTTACGGATGGGCCAGAGTTTCTTTAGTGGGAGTTGAAAGGTGTGATGAGAGCTTCATAATGAGTTTGAACTTCATTTTTCCGAGAAAAAATTCTTAAAGTATTCAGATTTGCTACTTTGTCTTCATAACTCTATGTGCTTCACTCTCGACTCCTGTAACTCCGGAGAATTCGCCCAAGTCTCGGAGGAAATAATAAACCCTTAGAATGATCGGCAGATTGAATTCCTCGACCAAGAATTTGTCTTGTAAATTGAACGACTCAGATCAACATCTTGAATTCCACAACCGAGGATTGAATGAACCAGACAGAATTCTGGCCACCGAGGCCACGCGTGAACAACTCTAGCTATAAATTCAACAGTACTCAGCGAGAGGTCATTCTACAGATCTACTGTAGAATCTGAGAGAGGCAAACTAGGGGAGCATGCATCTGATTGCATGAAGATCTGATTAAGAGAATTATAATTATATCAATTCAGGGATTGGCTAAAGAAATCAATCACTAGAGATTGAGAGGTCAGTACTCAGTACTTCAGAAGCTAGACATACAGGCCTCTCCGTGACGAAAGGAAGCACGGTTTTTTGGTACTGTACTAAGTTCCTTATATGTGCAGCATATAAGGTATAGATTTCTTTCCTTCATACCGGTATACCCAATGATATGCCAAAGTTTCGATACCCTCTGATATGCCAATGTTTCGATACCCGCTGATATGCCAATGTTTTGATACCCGCTGATGTGCCAAAGTTTCGATACCCGCTGATGTGCCAAAGTTTCGATACCCGCCAGAACTCTGGTTCCGATAATCCCCCAAAACTGAAGCTCTGGCTCCAACGGGATTCTCATAGGGTCCCACCAATCCACAGAAATCAACACACACTCCGTCCGTCCGTCCGTCCGTCTGCTGACAGGCTTCATCCGCCATCCCCGTAAAGTTCATCCATCCAATCCCTATCCAGTTTCCATCCAATAGCGTAATTTTTCATTTTTCGAATTTCGCAGTTTCGATAATTCTAGAAACCCCAACTCTATCCCCTCCTAGCCACGGGGTCACCATCTTCTCCACGGCCATGGGGGATCGTCTTCCTCACGGCCACGGGCTCGTCTTCTTCCCCAACCCAACCAAGTGGCCTTGTGCTGTCCGCCCGCCCCGCAGAAACCCTTTTGTGTTGTCGCCGTTGGCAAGCTTCAGCACAACAAGCTTCCGCCATCACCACCACCAGCCTCGCAGAGATTTTGTGGAGTAAGTTAAGTTAGGTTTTGGGGGATGGCGGCTATGGCGTCGTCGTTGCTGGCGCCCGCGGCGCTCTCGGTTGCTGCGCCCTCGCCCTCGGCCGGAAGGGTGCAGCACTGGGAGAACGAAGTGCATGCCCCTTGTGGAGTAGTGCAATTGCGGCGGAATTCGGAGGTTAGGTTGGCGGTGAGGGGGGGGAGGGGGAGGAGAGCGCCGGTGCGGGGATTTAGTCGGACGGACGGGGGGGAGGAGTTGGTGGACGGCTTGTCGGTGGGGAAGGATGTACCGAATATTTCGATTAGGTCGCATTCAGTGGAGATGAAGAAGGGGTATGGTGCGTTTGGAGGAGGTGGTGCGACGTTGGAGAAGTCGAAACTGGATTTCTCGACGACCACGGCTAAGCCTAAGCAGGAGGTATGGGGATTGTTTTCAAATTTCTCACTATTATTAAGGATTCTGTTTTATTTTTTGAGGGTGAATTTCGGCAAATCACTGTGGCCATTTTGATTATGTTGGCGAATTCATGAGGGGATTGAGTTTTTGGAGGTTAGCGAACTTTGAGGTTTAGGCTTGTTGTGGATAATGCTGTGATTGTGGATAAGAGTGATCTATGGTTAAGCGGGAGGTGCGAGATTTTATTTGTTCTTTGAGTATTTACCTTTTAGTGGCTGAATCGTGGTGAAATTCTCTTTTTGGTGATGATTGTGATCATTTTCTCGAAAATTTGAGAGGAATTGAGGTTGAGACGTTTAGGGTTAGGATTGTGGATAATTCTGTCCCTTTCGGGTAAGAGTGACCTAGGGTTTTTGATGGACGGTCGGGATTGTGCGCGTTGGTGTGACTTTGATGTGAATTGACCAGTACGCCGATTGTTGTTGCAGGTTGAACTTGGAGGGGGTGGTGGAGGTATCGGGAATAAGAATTTTAATGGGGGTGGGGATGGGGGCGATGATGATGGTGATGATGATGACTACTTCGGTGAAGATGATGGCGATGACGATGGTGATAACCAAGGGTTGTTTGGACGGCGCGTGGTTGTTCCTGAGGTGCGTTTGTCTTTTATTATTTGGGATTCGATGTGCAGGATTGTGCTTGTCGACGATGTTTATTGAGAGATTTGGCTATTGATTGATTGTTTTGTTGTTGTGGCACTCGCGCAGATGTTTGATCGTAAGTATGTTGAAGCCATTCTTCAGGAATGGTTCAGGACGATCAGCGACTTGCCTGCAGGGATGCGGCAGGCTGTGGAATTGGTGCGTTGATTATTCGTGCATCTCATCCTTATAGGAATGCCAGTTTCTTGAAGTTATTTTATCCTCTACGTCCTACATTTTGTTCTATGGAAATAAAGAAGATTCACCTATTCAGAGGGGAGTGTCTGTTGTTGTTTCCAGTTCAGAACTTGTTTTTGTGACTAATCTCTGAATTTCTGGTTTCGGTGGAACAGGGATTGATCAGCTCGGCTCAAATGGTGAGGTTTTGGTCATTCAACGCAAAGCCGACCATTACGAGGAGACTGTCACGGATGGCTCCTGAATCAGTTTCAAGAGGCTTTGTCGGCCGGTATGTTTTTGCTAGTTACTTTTGTTTCTGGTCAATGTCCTGATATTACTACCCCCTCGAGCTTGTTTCGTATGTGCATACTTCACGGTTGACTCGCAGTGCGTTCACTTCTCATTTTGTGATATGTCGATCGCAAATGCTGATGAGTTTGTGTGAACTCAACGGATTAGACTGGATGAATTTGCTGACCATTTCTAATTGATTGTGAATATGCAGCGTACTTGCGGATCCTGGCTTCTTGTACAAGCTTGCGTTTGACGAGATACTGACGATTGGAAACGCCGTGTGGTGGGAATTTCAACACAGAGGGGAAAGGTAAGCTTCATGGTCGAATGGGAGTAGCTGGTCTTGATGGGAATATCATTTTTATGACAGAACTGTTCACTTGCAATGCAAATGTCCATTTTCCCCCTGCTTTTGGTAATAATAGTAATAGCTTTATAGATTGTTTGTTTTTCCATTCGAGCAGAAGAGTACCTCGTTGTATGACGACTCCGATGTAATGACCCTTGTGGGGTTTACTTTCAGGATAAAGCAAGAGTGGGACGTTGCTGCCGTGAATGTGTTGACTTTGGTTGCAAGTACAGCGGCTATGAACTGGGCGTTAGCCCCTAGCCGATCATATGGTTCAACATTTAAATATGAGTTCCAAAACGCACTTCAGAAGCTTCCGAACCACGCCTTCGACAAGAGCTACCCTCTACGAGAATTTGATATGCCGAAGCGAGTGTTTAGTTTCTTCTACAAAGCCGCACAACTTAGCTTGGTTGGTGTGATAACTGGGTCTGTTGGAGCAGGTCTTTCCAGTCTGATGCCCTCAGCGAGAAATAAGGAGTAAGTTCAATTCCCTCACTGATATTTGCATGAGGATTGACCTGTGTTTATTTCTCTGATAGTATTTTTGACGAGGATAAGGACATCAGATTTGGTGTTCAATTCGGTAAGCTGGTCTAATTCCAGCTTTGTGCTGAAACGTGACGTTTAACTATCCCTGATGTTTTTCTTTGTAACAGCTTATCAGTGCCGATCCCTTCAGTTAGCACAAGTGCTTCAAGTTATGGAGCGTTTATGGGATTATCAGGTAATATAAGGTACCAGCTGCTTAATGGAGCGGAAAGGCTCATGCAAGACCATTTTCAGCATTTGGGGGTTGCCATCTTCTTCTCTGCGGGACTCAGGTATGTCCTACGCTGTGCTCTGAAACCCTTGTCAGCAATCACGCATGTTTAGAGTAAATTTGTCCCGTGCAGCAATTTCTGGAATTGCATCCTCCATTGTGTTAGGAGCTTGATAGTTGGGAACTGAACTCCTCGCTCTGAGGAAAGCGGCCATCTTTCACTTATATGTTTAGCTTGGGGCTGATTTAACCCCTAAAGGAGGTTGCCCCAGTTCATACGGTGACCGTACAGAGAGGACCTAAAAATACTAGTGGCGTTTACTGTAGCATAGCGTGTCGTATGGGGCAAATTTTTTTTTGTAGCCTTACAAGAACGATAGGAGAGCTTGTTATGAAATGTGCATAATTTTTTAGTAAGCGGAGAATTGTGGAAGAAAATTGTATTCAGCCTTGCAATGAAGGAACACAGAAACAGTAGACCACATTGTGGTTCCCACATGCATGAGTCCCTTAATGGACTGCGGTCATTGAGGGACGCATAGGTTTACTGAAGAATACGATTCTAAGATTTTGATTAACTCGGTGTCAACCTTTCATGGCTTGCAAATTCTGTGGCACTAACCGCCATCTTATTCCTGCATTTTGAATCAGCGAATAATTGGGTAGATGTAGTATCTCGCTAGCACCTTGTAAGATGAGCAACCTTTGAAGATGAGGTCTTGATCTGGAACATAACCTTCTCTTGTGACTTTCATCGCGACATGATGGATTGCGTTGGAAAAGAGGAGGGTCAGAGTCATAACCCCCGACCTCCCCACGCTCTCAAGATCCGATGGTTCTGTTTTTTGTCTGTACGAGAGGTTTATGTCTGATAACTGTCTCTTGCCTCTAGGCTCTCAACATGTTATCTCGTACTCATCCCAATCATCGCCATTCCGTATAGCCACTGTCCCTACCAAATGTGGTAGCTGTATTTGTTGACGTGTCTGTAAAATAGGAATTAACCAGGATTTCTTGATGCAGGGCTCTGAATATCCAAATTGGCGACGTAACAAGACTAGCGTTTTTGGGTCAAGGAGAGTTACCAGTTGTCCATGCCGATGGAACGCTTTCTCAAGCATACCGGCGACCGTCACTGTCATCGGAGTCGTTATCAGAGTGGGTAATCCCTGCAAAAGGTCTTATCACAGGCCTCTTGGATGGGCAAAAGGTTCAGAACAAAGACGGCAGGCAACGTCAAACTCCTAATGTCTTCGGAAAGAGGAAAGTGAAGCGCAAAGTAACCGCTGGAAGTAGGTGATTTTTCAAGTTTGACCACTTTAGCTGTTTTACAAGAGCGCTCACATGTCATATTTGCAGATCAGGAGAGTTTTATTTTGTCTTTCTATTAGATCATGACGGCTCTTTGTCAACATACAATGATGAAGATGTGCTCTGCAATCTGCATTCACGGACCTTGTGTTTGAGACGGAATTGAGTCAGGTATTGAACAGATTGTAGAACCCATATCCTGTTTGACGGCCTTTTCTGTAGAAAGTCTCTCCGGAATGTGCACCTGTAGATGTGAGGATAGTTCGCAAATTTTGATGTACTATGAAGACGGGCCTTTTGTTCGCCCAAGGGGACATTCATCCTCACAGATCATTTTATCGCAAGACAATTGTGTTATTCGGTACTTGTGTCTCAAGGGAGAGGATACTAAAGCTGCTAGGGACCTATGCTAGGGACTTACAGACTCTGTTACCAACAGCAAATCATCTTTTCATACCTTGTTGGACTAATCAGCAAGTGTCTTATCGGGAGGCAAGCAATATGATGCTTGACGGCTCTCAATTTCAATGGTCACTAAATTTTCAGAAGAAGCTTGTAGGGAGTGGTCTACGACTTTAAAAATTCAGTCGAAATTTATATGTAACGATAGGAATTTGATTTCAAGAGAACTGGTCCCTGCATCCAAATATCATGGGTGAAAATATGAAAGCATGGAACACACTTACAGTAGACTGTTACATGTGATTTGTTGTGCATACAACTCAAATGCAAGCATGACTTTTGAGGTATTGAAGTTAATCCCTAAACGGACAGAGTGTTCTGCAGAATTGACTATTTGCAAGAATATTTTGGAATTGATAAACAATTAAAAGTTGTAGATTTTGAGTGTTAGATTCCATCCATATGGTTGGATTCACCAATGCTATCACCAATAATTTTTTTAAAATTTTGAATAGAAGATTTCAAAATTCCTTCTAAATTTGATTACAAGCAAAATAGTACTCTAGAGCAGCATTTTTTTAGTGAAATTTGTTGGAATGGATTTGTAATGAGGTTCTCTTGGCATAGTGATTTTTTTAAAATCTTCAATCTATGACCTCATTTTTGTAAGTCCAGTTTTGAACTATATGTAGAATCAGTGCAATTTTGGCTTGGTCAACCACTTGATATACTTCCAGATTTGTAATTTTAGAAAAATAAATATATTCTAGTAGCACCCAATCCAACCACTAGAGGAGGCAACAATTTGATAAAATATCTCTACAAATTAGGATAACTTTCATCCAAGCACTAATAGAGAAGAAATAAAAATATCAATCTGTTCATTGTTTAGAAATTGGACATCGGAGCGCTAAAGTGTTAAAGCTTAAATGATCACAAGGATGGTCATGTGATCAATGAATAATTGCATGGTTGATGATTGTAGGGATGAGCCCATATATTGTTCAAGGTTCAATTAGAGGGCTCTTCAAAGATACCCTACATGAAGGTTAGATTCAGACATAAATTAAGTATTTTTTGGAATGTCTAAATGTTTGGAATATTACAAGTGAAATGTTCAAAATGTTGCAAAAAGATTTCATCTATATTGCCTAAGTTTTTTAATATTTTTGAAAACCTACACCACGTGCGCTTTAAGCCCCACAAGATAAGTATTTCAAAACAAGAAAACCTAGAAGTTGCCAAACACAAAAAATTTTGACGCCAAAATGTTGAAATTCTAATACAGATAGTTCCAGTTGCCGAATCTCTTTGCATGTGAAAAAAAAAATATTTCAACACTCAGGTGTCAAATTAGACCTTCACGTACGATAAGTGTGAAATTTGAGTGTGTGAGCTTCAGCATGCATGGGTGCTAACTACTAAGGCCCAATGTTTGGGAAAAACCGGCGGCGAGTTCAAAGTTAGCTGGTGGAATTGGGAAAAAAAATCTAGTTGCAATTTGAAAACATCAACAAAAATCCAGTGAATTTTTTTTTAAAATTTCTATTTAGTTCTAATGCTATGATTGAATATTGTAACCTTGGAAGGACACAGTCCCCATGATCAAGGTAGTTTCCAAAATACTTTGATTATTGGACCAATAGGTACACTCTTTGTTTCTAAAGTTAACAGTGAAGTCATCCATCAGACCTAAGAGGTCCACAACATCCTTACAAGGTTAATGTGTGTCAAATGAATTTTAGATTTAAAGGTCAAGTTACTCTTATCCTATGTATTTTTTGTCCCCTTGGCCTCGGACAGGTGTTTTTTCGCTCAAAACTTTTGCGGCGTATCTTTGTTTTCTATAAAATTTGAAATGAACATACATGTAGTAGATGTAGACATTGAGTAATTTCTTATATTTTTTTTAAATTCAATGTTTTATTATTTTAGACAGCTCCCAATTGGATGTCCACCTTAGCCATTTTGGAATTTTTAGTACTGTTTTTGATCCAAAAATGCGAATCTAAAGCTCAAAATTGGGATACAAGGACTTCTACTAAAGTTATACAAGCCCACAAAGAGGTTTTCTAAATATAATAGATTGTCCACCTTCCACATGTGCTCAAAGTGCACTACCTTTGCACAAGTATAGAGAACACAATTTATTTTTTCCAAAGATGAAAATGGTTGAGAAGGAACATATTCAAGTTAGAAAAAATAATTTTTTTATTGAATTTTTTTGAATTTTTTTACTATTTAAAAAAAATCAAACTTTAAAGTGTCTATTTTCTTGGTAATTTCTATCATGCTTTTTTTGTGCATCACTTTTAGAGATAAATTTTTCTACATCTGAAATTTTAGACATACTAATTTCAATGATTTACAAATTATTCATATTTTATTTCATTTAAAAAAAATTATTCCAAAAGTCACATTACCCATCGAAATAGGCCATTTTGAACCAAAATCAACAAGTGTTTCTTCCACCAACCCTAGTGCAAATTGGGACACAATTGAATAGTAGGACAAATTGTGTGACAATAAAATTGTAGCACAGCTAGGGTGGATGAATGCAAGAAACACCTACCAATTTTGTTGCGTTTTGACAACACTCATCATTTTTTTTTGCAGTACTTTAAAATTAGAAAAATAATTTAAAAACAAAACAAAACATGTGGCTAATGTAAATACTTTTGAGATGAAGGTAACCACCAAAGGAGATTCATTAAAAGATTCTCTAAGCAAGAGAACTAGAAAAATGCCAAATCTCAAGAAAATGGATGCTTTGATGTTTTAATTAGTTAAAAATAGAAAAAAATTAAATACATAAAATGAAAATTAGCCATTTGTAAGAACTCTATAGAGATGGTCATTCACCCTAAAAAATTCCAAAATAATATTTAATATGTTACAAAATGCAAGCAGAAAGAAGCATACTTTGTGGACTTCCACACTACATACAATTAATTATTTTTAGAATTCCTTTAGATAATAGCTACAAGTCTACTAGAAGACCATCCCCTCTAAATTTCAGCTCAAAATTCGTTTTTCTAGGTACTAAATAGTACTCTGTACTAAAAACCTCTAAATTGGTAAGTGTGACATAAAATTGGGGGCTATTTTTGGATAGTTAACTATTTTTGAAAATTACAAAAAAAATTAGGCAAGGTGTATAATAGTCATGAATACCTTACCTATAAATCTTGAGTCATTTGGAGCCAAAACACAAAAGTTATGGCCAAAAAACAAATCAAAACGCAAGGTGTGACGCAAAATAGTACAAGTGTTTCTTGCATTCATCTAGATGAAGTAGCAATTAAATTTTGGCACAAATAGGGTCACATGCTGATTGAGTTGTGGCTGACTTCAAATAGGGTGGCAATTATATTGTGGCCTAAAACAGGGTAGTTTCCCTTATGTCCTACCAAATTGTAGCACCTGAAGTTCTGCATTTGATTGGCATTTTTGAATTGTCAGCAATGAATTTAGGATCAAAGTATCATTTGGAGAGTAAGGTGGTGTGCTCGTGAAGCGACCCTTTAAGGGCTGATCGGTTAATTAGATGGGTTAAAGATTGACAAAAGAATTATCCCTAAATTTTCATAGAAAGAGAGACTGTTGCGAAATTGAACACATCAAGTGCCATATTTTTTCAAGAATTTCTACACTGAATAGCGGTTTTAAGGGGACCTATGACTAATAAATCAACATTTCACACTATATAAATATTTACACATGTTCACTGGTCACTAGTCATGCACACATGCTCATTGGTTACATTCTGCATGCATTCACCGTGAGGTAAGTCCCTTTATTTTTTTGGTCCCCTTCATACCCCTATTAAGTGTAAATAAGTAATGAATTTCCAAACAAATCTGCCGGTTGATAGGCCTTGCAAAAGTCGCTCACGCACAATCTATGAAAAGACATGCCTTTACCAAAAGCAAGTATAGATGGTTCCCATGATAGCGAAACTCAAAAGGAACCCTGTGGAGCGAATGAAAGAGGTATGTGGCCCTTTGCAATGGAAATTGTCCATGTGTTTCAAAAAAGAAAGAAAGAGGTGCTAACGTGGCAACAATTCCCTGACAAACTGAGAAAGTGAGGCTGCGGGTTGCAGTAAGAACACACTAAGTAACAGGTTCAGAAATCGCCCACCTAAGAGCTGAAACTGAATTTTGGGGAGGTGAAACGTTCTTGAAATATTTTTCAGTAAATTTTCCTTGAAAGACAAGAGGAATTGGCATCTAACCCAAGTCGTTCCATATTTTTTGGAGCTTTGTGGAATTAGTTATGAAATTTGGAAGTTGAAACGGCATAGGGCTTTAAATTCGTCCACCCCTAAAATGTTTGTACATCGCTGAAGGCTACGAAATAGTTACATGTACAAGCAGTGTACATTTGAAGAGGATAGGCGATTTCAGAGCCTGTTACCTTACTATACACTTTGAACGTGTACTTCAAGGCCACAATTGCCGTGGTCATGACGCAGGCTTGTGACTGTAACCCTGTGAGGAATGTGAGCCTGTGCTTTCATTTCGGACAAGCTTTCCCTCATGGTTCCTACAACTTGCTCTTGCTCCTTCATTTCTAAGGCTTCGAAACAAGCTAGTCACCGAGTTCTCGTAGCTTTCTAACTGCATTGCTACTTTAGTAAAAGTCATCTATAGAGGGCCCCTCTTAACTTTGTAGTTGCATTACGAAAGCACAGTCAGAAAGTCTACACACCAAACTTGCTATTTCTTCAATACCACATATGCACATACTGACGCTGCATATCCGATCCGTGGCATAGCTGCTGGTCTATTCCGAATAGCTTTCACATAAGCTAGTCACAGAGTCTCTTGTAGCTTTCTAACTGCATTAATTGTTACTTTAGTAAAAGCCATTTGTAGAGCCTCTCTTTAACTTCGTGGCTGCTGTATTAAGAAAGCGCAGAAAGTTTTCATAAACAGCGTTGTGATCGATCGACATATAAGTTAGATATCGATGTTTAGGAGCATTTCATTTCTTTGCCAGGGCTAGCTAGCTGTATGCATGCAATGGCGAGGGAGACGACTGTCGCAACCAGTGACATAACCAGTGAAGACTGTGCTTCTGGTGAAACTGGCGAACGCCAGCAATTGCAGGAGAGTAGTACTACACTAAAATTGGTAAATAGTGTTGGGTGATAATTAGTGTTGTTCCCTGTTTTTACCCCCCAACACTATTTTCCAACTTATGTGTAAATAGTGTTGGGGCACTTATCTCCTGCTGTCAAAATCTGCCCCTTCCCTGGCAAACTGTGTTTTCCGCCTCTTGCCGTCATACTCTGGATCTTCCCTGGGAAATTGTGTTTTCCACCTCTTACCGTCAAACTTTGGCCCTTCCCTGGAAAATTGTGTTTTTCCCACCTCCTACCGTCCAATTCCTTCTCTAAGAAAAGTTTCATTTTCCCTTGTCCGGTGGAGAGATTGTGAGAGAAGAGGCTCCTTCCACGGGGGGGGGGGGAGGTATATACTTCCTGGTTTCCCGCCGATTCCTTTGCCGCTTGATTTCAAATTTCAAACTTCCATTGCCTATATCTTTTTTTTTATGTATGTAATTGAACATTGGATGACACCATTGAATTTGTCTTTCTCTCCTCTATTTCCTCTAAAAAATAGTTTTTTTTTTTTTGGTCGCCACTTTTTTATTTTAGCATTTTTCAGCATTTTTTCAGCAATTCAGCATTTCATTTATTTATTTCAGCAATTCATTATTTATTTCAGCATTTCAGCATCTCATTGTCTATTTCAGCATTTCATTTAGTTCCCATCTAACACTAAATGCACTCTTGTAAAAATTCTGACTCTCTCTGTCATTCATCTGATTTTACTATCAAGTTAAAATAGTGTTAGATTTGGTAAATAATAATCTAACACTAACCTTGCAAATCACAATTAGTGTTAGGTGGGACAATTAGTGTTGCCAACACTATTTACCAATTTTAGTGTAATGGATCCACGAGTCTGGACACGTTCGTTTTCCCTTCGAAGCGCGGCATGGACGCGACCGCGTCGGACTTCGACTCGGAGGCGTTTCTGGACGAGCTCGCGGCGGACGTGATGCGCCTGCAGCACGCGAAGCTGCATGAGATGCTGGAGCTGCAGGTTGGGGTGGAGTATCTGCAGCGCCATGGATTGAATGGACGCACGGATGTGGAGAGTTTCCGAAAATGCGTGCCGGTTGTGAGCTATGGAGAATTGGAAACTGATATTCTGAGGTTGGTCAATGGGGAGACCACGGCGCCCATCTTCACTGTTGAGTGTTGACCCGATCACTGAGTTCCACCTCATGTAACTTACTTGATCTTTCTCCCATGAATGTAGTCATTAGGGCATCGCCACGGCAGGCTCGCTAAGGAGGCGCGCCAAGTGCAGTTTTGGGGAGTTGACTAAAAGACTAGGGCTTCACCGCTCACCCTTTGCCCCACAGCTGACGCATTAGGCAGGGGCACCAAATGGGATATCCAATAAAAAGACTTTCCTGGTTTTGAATTTAAACTTCAAAATAATCAATTTTCAGTACTTTAAGAGGAAACTTTCATTGCTTCTCAAAAACTTACATCTTGTTTTCGTGTGTTCGGGTTAGAAGTGAAGCTCACTATATACACATGGGGTGGTAGGAAGTAGAACAAACAATGTAGGATAAGTAAATTAGATGTAGGAGCTCCACCACTCATAATTTATTCAAAAGTAGGAATTGTGTTAAAAGTAAAATTTCAGACCTCATTTAGGCATAGTAGAATAACTTTTTTCAAAAAAATTTGAACTAAGAAAAGTTGGAGAATAAAGTTAAATTTCATCTCCAAAAATCCGTTTGAGATTTCAAGTCTCCATTCAAAAGTTATAGACAAATTTCAGAGTGGGGTTGGAAGGGAATTTTTTTTACATTTTCAAACATTCTCTTTGAAATTTGTCCATAACTTCCAATTGACAAAGTCATATAGTCAAGTTTTTCAGATGAATACTAATACCATTGTTGGTAATTTGGTTGGAGATGTTGTTGAATTTGTGACCAATGTCTAATTTTTCCAACGTAGAAGTACAAGACTAGTAGTAGTGTGGAGTGTAATAGTACAACTAGTTAGCTAAAATCTAGTTAGGATACATAGATATCTATTTTACAAAACTTAACATGCCACACTCTAACATTGAACTCTCTATACTATGAATTTTGAATTATCTTTGAGATTTATTTTGAAATAAAAGATGTATATATAGATGTTTCCTACTTTCCTTTGCAATTGGATCTTGAAATTCACCATCGATGGTATTCAATCAGAAATTGGTATGATTGATTGCGATTGCTTTCAAATCCATTTTGTTTGCTATTTAAACCATTATTAAATTTAAGATTTAATAGAATATGACTTTTCTCTAATCCCTTAAGGACAAAGAATAGTCTATATTTTCAAAATTGTGAAGATGTGTTATAAATGTAACTTAGAAGAATTTAATGATGAATCAAACAATAGTTGTAAAATATGATCCATATATATATATATTATATATACATGTGGTAGAACTCAAACCGCAATATTTTCCAATATAATGAGAAGTCAAGATTAAAGCTTCCCTCTAAAATTGATTGTAGATTGATTTTTACAAAGAGTTTTTTTCCTTTAAATTCAAAATGTTAAATTCTAATTTCATAGTGATTTTTGAAGATTCTTATATTATCTTTTTAATCATTTTTTAAACTAAAAAAGTTATTTTTCAAGCCAAACCTACTAGTACGGTATCCTTTGAATTATAGAATGTTTGCAAAGCAAGGTCTTCAAAATCTATACCATATAAATGTTAAAGAACTAATACAAGAATCTTCAAAAATATTGATGGACATAAAAATCTCCTATTTTGTATGCTTGGAATGTGTTTGCGTTCATCCATTGTTTGAAATTTGATTGTCTGGTCCTTAAGGGGTTAAAATAAGTTGACAACTCTTTTAGAATCAAGATTCATTCCATGAGATTTTAATATTCCAATATATAGTGTGAACTCACTTTTGTATGATACAAGACAAAAATTAAATTTTTTAACTTTCAACCAATGGTGTTGCAATGTATCTATTTGACAAGCTATCTTGTAATTAATGTCCACTATGATAAGTTTTATAATAATAAAGAAAAATCTCAAAATACATTTATATTATAAGCCATCAATACTAAATAGGTAACTAAGGAAAATATACATAGTGGAAGAATTTTAAGGTAAATATTCCTTTTATGTTCTAAAAGATCATCTATGAATAATTATTATTATTATATCTTGCAAGAAATTGAAAGAGGATTTCAATTCACTTTAATTAGAAGATACCTTTTAAAATACATATTAGGAAAAACAATAAGTTAGGAGAACTCCAATGATATATTTATAAAAAACCAACCCTATACTATCTTATTTTTTATAGTATATATTATCTTATTCAATTGATCTAAATTTTAGGTAATAATTTATTATGGTGATTTAGGATAAAGGTTACAATTAAATACACTTACATTATTCACCATTTAAAAATTGGATTATAAGTTGAGTATGAAAACAAAATTCTCCATGAAACATGCATACTAAACATTGATAAGCTCTAAGAAAGCTTGATAGAAAAAGGAGTGCAAATTTGGAACTTTTGAGGCAAAATTAATTTTGGCTCACAAAATTTCAAACAAAAGTCTTTGTTCATGTAAGTTTTTATATCTTTCTATCTCAACATAAATTGGTTTAGAGCCTTGCATAAAATCATGAAGCATTGAGTGATTAAGCTAGTGACATGATTGAAGAATAGAAATTTGTCCATAACCTTTGCTTGGAGACTCGAATTCTCAAACGGATTTTTGGAGATGAAATTTAGATTGATTTGACAACTTTTCTTAGTTCAAAGTTTTTCGAAAAAAGATACTCTACTATGTCTAAATGAGGTCTGAAATTTTACTTTTAACACAATTCCTACATTTGAATAAACTATGAGTGATTGAGGTCCTACTCCATCTAATTTACTTATCCCACATTGTTTGTTCTACCTCGTACCACCCCGTGTGTATATAATGATCTACTCTTCTCACTGAAAGTACAACAAAAGTTGTAAACACTTTCAATCTAATTAGATAGGCACAAGTAAATGAAACTTTCTTGTGGATGAAAGTGTTTTTTTCCTTTTGTTCTTCACTTAAATGAAGGGAATTCCATAGCGGTGAAATTTTTTTATTATGTTTGAATGACAGCTGAGTACCTCGAAGTCGGGGTAAAAAGTTAGTTAACCTCCATAGTGAGCTGCGCCAGGGACTTCCTATTTGCCCGGCCCCTCTTCAAAACTTGAAGTGGCCGGACATTTTGGGTGAGTCTGCGTGCATGCTGTGGGGCAATAAAAGTGTTTGGGCCCGGCCACTCCCCGGGTGTGAGCTAGATTTGGAGCAGCCGTGGCGATGCTCTTAGAGAAAATTTGGACTCTCCAGAGGGCCGCAAGGCTTTGACAAGCCAGTCTATATCAAGGGCCCTACGAAGGTAGAAAAAGGACAGAAATTCTGACAAAAGATGCAAGTCAGCTTGTGTGAATATTGCAACTGTCACAAGGAGAAGAAGTGTGCAATGCGTCCGCACTTATTCTAGAGATGTCAGAAGAGGCGACTCTGGACAATACTTTGGTTTCTGACTGCACATATATAGTAAACAATAACTACCTCCACCTGGTTTCCATTTTGTTATTAATGTTTGTGATTTTAATGCTCTGACATTTGGTTGTGCTGACAATGAGCGACAATAGGGGAAAAAAATTTGCGCAACCAAAATAAATGTTATCCAAGGTCCCTTCTGGCACATGTTAGCGGCCCTCCCAAGAGTCCAAATTTTTTCTAATGTTTTTTTTTGGTGAATTTTGGTTGAACTCTTACCTAGTTTTGGTGCTGAATACCTTTACATTAAACTCTTACCTGATGTTGGTGCTGCTACCACACAATTTGGAGTTGAATGTGCTTTTAGGTAACTGTGATTTGGTAAGACCTCTCTAACTTCTATTATTTCTCCCTTTTCAGTGTGCTTTTGATGCGGTTTATTTTCATTGTCCAATGTCTAAATTTGAGTTTTCTGTACCTAATCAAAGCACTTAATTTTGGATACGCTTCCAATGATAAAAATTTCAAGCTCCAATTATAAACCGGTGAGAAGTTAGAAGTTTATTTGGAGCGGCATATTCCATAGTGCATTGAGAATGACCTAAGGCAATGCAAATAGAGATGGAGCTACATTTATAAGCGGATTACAGTATGAAATGAGCTACACAGCCTCACGTGCTTTGCACAGCAGCATATTTTGATGAATTTCAGTGTTGGGTTGATGCAGTTCAGGAACCACAGGCGGGAAGCCAAAGTACATACCGGTAACAAACAGGGCCTACAATGAGGAACTACGATTCTTTTTTACTTTGATGGATGCATCCCTCCGCAGGTGATTGTTTTTTTGACTCTGATGAGCTCTTGGAGACATCTATTTCAAATAGTAGCCTATATATTGGCGGCCAGAATTTTATTCAAGGGTGTGCTGGGAAGATCATGTAACTGAGCTTACATGTGGGCTTGGTGGAATAGGGCATTTCCTGGTCTTAAGCGGGGCAAAGCCCTGAGTCTTGCATTTGCAGGGAAGCAAGTAGTGACACCCTCAGAGCTCAAAGCTGGAGCCATGACTACAAATATATACCGAAGTGCACGCTTTCGCAACCGAGAGAGGGCAAATGATGAAATGTGTGTCCCTGACGAGGTGATTCTGTGTGAGGATACTCACCAGGGCATGTACTGTCATCTCCTTTGCGCACTAGCTCGAGCACCCGAGATCGTCAAAGTGTCTGCTATATTTGCAGGTAATGGATCATACTATTTCTGTTTAAATATCGATTTCTGGATCAAAATTTGAGGATCTCATCCTTGGAGAGCCGTTCTTTTGCAAAGCAAGCACGTGTAGCAATAGAAATGGTAGAGAGTGCAATGGAAGTTATAGTGAAAGAATCAAATTGAGGTGTTAGAGTTTGGATTTCATGACGGAGGATTTGAGCTTTCTTTCTGACTATGGTTATGATAGAATCAGCGGCACTAACTGTCGTTCCCAGGCTCTTACCCTTGAGTAGAGATTGCAAATTCTAATCTCCAATCTACTGAAACCCAAAAGTCTGACCCCCAAGTTCGTTAGGAAGAAATGGAGGACATGGAGGAGCCAAATACCGTATACAAGGGACCAAAAAAATATTATCTTAGGGGCACGAATGGCATCTTGTAGGAGATGGTAGGTGAAATGTTCAAGAATGTTATCTATTAAACAATATGTCACAGTCCGTTCATGAAGATGCGCTATGCCTGTTTATTAGAGTCTTTTGATGTAGATCTACGCAGAGGCTACCACTTAGCAAAGCTATGGAGTTCTTGTGCACCTCATGTTGTCTTGTGGTTTTGATAAGGGACCTGGAATGAACAGACTATGAGCAGACCCTGAACGCACGCTGGGTTTTTCTCTCAATAAGTGGCCAATTCTGCTTCCTATGTTCTCCATTGATTTATAGATGTTGTAAACTTGCAGCGATTGTCGTGGCTGCCGCCCGAGCCCTCCAAGAACAATGGCGAGAGCTCGCATGAGACATCCAAACAGGCACCGTGAACCCCCAAATCATCAAATCTCCCGAACTCCGAGCCGCACTGAAGAACACGCTTCACCCAAACCTAGAGCTCACAAACAGAATAGAGCTCGAATGCTCCATAGAGAATTGGGAAGGCATATTCCCACGCCTGTTCCCAAACGCTCACTTCGTGCAATGCATCCTCTCGGGAAGTATGCTGCAATACGCACCGGCTCTAAAACACTTCGCAGGGAATCTCCCAGTGGTGTCGGCTTTTTACGCAAGCGCTGAGTGTGAGCACATTGGGCTGAACCCCAGAATGAACTGTGAGCCTGAGTAGATTACCTACTTGCCTTGGGTTGAAACGATTTACTTTGAGTTTATTCTGGTGGATGGTGGAATTGATGGTCATGGGAGGGTGTTGAAGGTGCTGGAGGCTTGTGAGTTGGAAGTGGGACGAGAGTACAAGCTGGTGGTGACGAATAATATAGGTAACGAATAATATAGGTAAGGAAACGTTTGTTTCAGAGAGGTGATGCGGGCCCTGGTGTCTACGTCAATGAACGTTGTTGAGGGTGAAGCAGCGACCCTGTTGTAGATTTCAGGAGTGGGGATTTAGGGGTCATGAGAAATTGCGTGTAACATTGAAGACATTCAACATGATGGTTATAGGTTGTATTAATAACACTTCTAGAGGGCTTCTATTTGACATAATTGGGGGCTGATTGGTTTACAGGTAATTCAACGTTAGTGAAGAAGAAGAAGATGAAACAATCAAATCGTTACAAACGTGCATTTGGAAGCAAAAAAATGTTTCTTTCTGTCGAAATGGAGTCTTTTTACAAGATGATGATGTGCTCGGCCTTTTGAAAACTGTGATGGTGGTGGCGCAGGGTTCTACAGGTACCGTATCGGCGACGTGATATGAGTGACAAGCTTCCGCAACACGATGCCTGTGTTTGCGTTTGTACGACACCTGAATGTGATTCTCAGCGTGCATGCAGACAAGACAGATGAGGAGGAGCTGCAAGCGGTTGTGGACAAAGCTGCCAAGCTTCTCAGAGAGGCACAGCCGGCTATGGAGCTTTCCGATTACACGGCCACTTCCGATATCTCTTCCTTGCCTGGTCGATACGTCATCTTCTTGGAGATGGTGGACAGCAGGTACACTTGAAAACCATTAACACTGACTGCTTGGGTGACAATCATATTACATGTCAAATAGTAAGAAAGTGAGTCAATTGTGCAACAAGTAATGATAGTGTGGCAAGTGAGTATGATATTACATAATGTGCGTTGAAGAGTGGGTCAGATTAAAGAGGTCTCAGTGTAATTGTGCACATCCTCTGAGCATCAAGGTGCTCCTGTACGCCTAGTTCACATTTCATGCTAATAATCTCAACTCGATGGCCCATTTTCGACCCTTTGGTCGTTGCACTTGCTACACATAATCCTTTTGCAAAAGAATAGTTAATAAAGGAATATTTCACTTGCATTTTGATCAACTCATGCACTCATAGAATTCAAGATTTTCTCAAGTTTTCTCAATAAAACATTTTGCCGGTGTGAAAGTACAGAGAGTGTAGCGTCGCCACTGCTCTGGAGTGTTATTAGAGTGACACAGTTGCACTGATGCAATGATACTGAACCTGACGTTTCGTGGTGAGCTTGTGTGTGTGATAGTAACTTGGACCACAACGTACTACAGAAGTGTGCCAACACACTGGATGCCAGCTTCAACTTCGAGTATAGGAGATGGCGTTACAAGGATCAAATTGGTCCACTTGAGCTTCGTATCGTGAGGGAGGGTACTTTCGACAAGATGCTGAATGGGGCAGTGGCCAGAGGCGCGTCGCCCATTCAGTACAAGCTTCCTCGTTGTGTCAACAACCAGCCGCAAGCACTGGAAATCTTGCAGGAAGGGACAGTTGGATCCTTCCATAGCACAATCACACCAGAATAAGGCGGGGCGTGAATACCAGTTGTATGAGTGAGGCATGGCTGCAGTTATTAAACTGTGTACGAGTTTGTTGGATCTTGTTGGTAGTGAAGGGAATTCCAAATTCTCTTAGCATGCAATTTTTTGGACGCAGTATGAATAAATTCTGAATTTTCTAAGTGCTGAGAATAGGTGTTTATTTCGTAGGGACTCACATTTTATCACCAATTTCAATGAAGAGTGCACCCCCTGAGGATTTAGTTATATGTACCGAGTAGGATATGGTCTCATCAAGGCAGTGTAGTGATCATCAATGAAAATGTGATAATGATTATGACATGCTTACACCATATTTTCACATACCCATACTAACACTACAAAACCCGAGCATGTTGGCACCTCGGCCATGATAATATAGAGTGCTAAGTGCACTGAAAACAGTTCCAACATTCTACAAACGAGAATGACCGACTATGAACTGCGGAAAAGCCCACTTGAAACAACCTCGGCGTAAAGCATCACCCCAATTCCTGGACCCTGAAGGACCAAGACGCCCGAAATTGAGCCTTTCTAGCTGTTTTGAGCAGGTCATACTCATACAGTATGGGGATTTTCTTTGGTTAATTATTTCCTTATCAACACAATTCTTACACTGATTTCAGAGATATCTAATTCAATCCCATTTCAATTATAATTTTTACATTACGATCAATCAAACTGGTTAAAAACCATGAATCTTTGGTCCTTGAGAAAATAAATCTCCGACTCAACTGGCTGCGTATACTATACTTGACATCCAGACATCAAAATCTCTGGGTCTCAAAATTCTACCAACCCTCCGATAATTCCCAAAACTAACGCTACCACGAAATGGTGCAGCAGACGCAGGACAAGTAACTTATCATTCACGTTTCACCGTGGAACACGGCAACCCTTCCAGGGGTTTAGCATCCCATGCACCGTGCTTCGACCCTCCCCCTGTACTGTACAACAACACGCATCTGGCATTGACAAGGCAGGCCGACAAGAGTCCCTATAAGGAACCTAGGAGGGGTCGTCACTCATACTAGGTAGGGCTGGCGGATAGCGCTCCATCAAAAGTTCCAACTCCAAATGCGCTGAAAAATCGCAACCACCACTCGTTTCTGGGTGATCGATGATATCTGACCTCAGCTGGGTCAGCTGACAATATGGAGCATGATTCCCTAGTTCAAATGATGATCTCCAGCTTTAAAGTTCTTGATTTCACGGCAGGAGCATCACATCTGTCTGTGGTTTAGAGGCGCTGACATCCATGTCTGCTAGATGCTTCATGTCATGCGCCATAAGTTATTGTTGTGGTTGTTGGAATGCACCTTTACTGATCTGCATGAGTGCAGTTTGCAATGCCACTTGAACTGCCTCCGCCACTGATCTGAGACGCCCTTGACCCTCCCCTGGCGCTCCCTGCACGGCCTGAATCACTCTGTCTTTGCATCGCTCCCATTCCTCCGGCCGTGCCCAACAAGAGCGCCCACCGTGACTCCCATCCATTTGGGACAAAGATATGGTTCGATTGCTCCCATCGCCATTATACAGGTACACTAATCTCAAGGCAACCGACTGAGGCAACCACCCTGCTCCCCCGACCACGTTCAAATGGGGCACCTGAGAAGCGTCGAACGAGAATGTGAGGGTGAACTCCACGGTACTTCGCTGCTGGTTGTGTTGAATGCTGCTTTTGCCACCAGCGACGCCCGAATCCTCTTGTTGTCCGTTACCAGGTTCCCCTCCACCCGTGCCCACTGGTGATTCCAGGCTGAGTCCCACACGTGGACGAGGAGACGCACCTTGACCACTGGCATCCCCGACAACACCATATGGTCCTCCACTTGCCTGCAATTAAACAAACCGGACAAGGAAGCATGAAAATCGGCAAAGTAATACAGTGTTAGATTCTGCAGCAAACAGTAGTAGGACGACAAAAGTACTCTGAACATATCTGTGGCGTGAAGAGGGGGACGGCACGCTGGCCAGAATCAGCAAAGCTTAAAACAGTTTCGATGCATAGGGTGGTCCATAAACGCAAAAGATTAGCAATTTCTGACGGACAAGTAACCAGCAGGATCGACAACAACGGCATTCGTCAAACTTGAAGAATATCAATCATGGAAGTGCAGGACAGGGAAAATACTTACTTTACTGGCCTCTTTCTTCCATTGAATGAGCACAAGGAACTCCCGAAGAACAGGTACAGGTAGGGTCAACATAGTCACAAATGATGCTAAGCGAGATGCATCGTATGGCTCGGAGGCTACCCTCCGAGAAAAGAAGTCACCAATATCTTGCATCTCTTGCAGAGATAATTCAGATGCCAAACTCACAGCCTGCCCAGGCGCCGCTTGCTGATGTGCGGCAGCTTGAGCGTGTTGTTGTTGGTACCGCTTCACATTGATAGCTTGCAAAAACAGCTGCTGCCGATGCATGCTCACCGCAAACACGCAGCCCCTACTCGAAAAACGAAAAAAGGTGAGCAAGAACTACACAATCGGCTACTTTCTCCAATCGATAAGTCATTTTCAAAACTTGCAAATGAATAACGTAAGTCAGTTCGCCCAGAGCACAAGATAACTGCAAATCAATCATTCAGTTAACGAGACATGCCTAAAACCAACCAACAGCAAGTCACTCGACCATAGAGCTATGCTCTGCAAGATGTAGACAGTTGACCAAGGCTGCACGCAAACAATGCAGGAACTTTCTGCAACAGTCCGCAGAGCAAAAGTCGACTTGGAGCCTCTAAAGTCCCAGTTGGATCTACAATGTGACAATCTCATGTCGAGGGAAAAAGATTTGAGGGAAGTCAGAGTAGACTCTACCTGATAAAAAACCTCAAGGCCGGTTGCTCTGGGTCGTGATTAAGCAATGCACCCTCCGTCTGATTCAGTGTGGAAGTCAGCACCTCCTTCAGAATGTTCGGGAATTGTGCAAACAACCACAAGCCGCCTAGGTAGCGGAGCGTTCCTCGCAGGACTTTCTTCAGAGCTGCCAGAGGTACCCATGCACCCCCATAGCCCCCATCGTCACCCATCCCGACCAGAGCGGGGTTCAATTCCCCGCGTATAGAAATGCTAGTTCCCAGGCCTGGACGGTTCGCTACAGCTACCGCCTGACGAGAGCCATTGTTGGCCACAGCATTGGCATTGCTGGAAACCATGGTCAACGCAGGACCTGCAGCCCCTCCCCCAACGGTCACGTCTGCACTGTTCATGCCCAGCGTCACATGTTCCACAACAAATGTGCGAAATTGGGGGCAGGGCAAAAAGCCTCTGGCACCATTGCCTCCACTCCGAGGAGGTGGAGCCGGCTGCAGCCACACTTGGTCGCCTGCGAAGCATCGCATGTCGATAGCGAAGTCCCGGCGATACACGATCCGAACCCAGTAGGCTGAACGTAGTAGCACTGAAACGTCGGTGGGCAACAGCGAGCTGGGAACCCCGGGCCCCGGGCTTCTGCCAGCATTTGAAGGCAATCCTCCTTGAGTGCCTGGAACTCCGTTGTTATTAGGACGATGATTTGAGCCAGGAGATTGAACGGCCATCCTCGCGGGCCGAATCGCTGCAGCAAGTGCATGCAAAGGACCTGCGGTGACCTGGATGGCATCCAACAAGAGCTCTACTTCTCCGCCATTGATGTATTCCTCCAAAAACTGCACAAGTCCAAATCAACACATGTTCACGTTGCATGTTTGCCACAATCTGAAACACAATCGAGCAAAACTTTCTAATAGACCGAAGAGCAACGTTTCAACCCAGCTTCACAGAAAAAGAGAAGAGCAGCAAGCAAGCGACTTTCAAAGGGAATGAGGGCCAGATATTAAGCTGGTAGCAGATTAACCATCCTCATCTGCCTATTTGCACTCCATAACTTTCTTCCAGCTAGGGGCAACCCTGTCGTCCGTAACTGCATCAAAGTATGATGCGAATAAACTACCATACTTTCCAAGAAACCAAGAGAACCAAGAAAACACCGAGATGAAGATTGTGCTGAACCTCCTCTGATAGCATGTACATGTAGAATGTAGGTCCTAGTTCACCTCACCAAGTTTAATACCAATATCCAATCACAAAATCGAGTAAAAGTCCATACCTTTGTATGAGGCCACAGCTGCTCGGGTGAGTGAACAGTACAACCTCGTCGAGTGGTTCCCCACTCCACGACAAATCGGGCAACTGTACCTGGCATGGACCCGGCAAAAGTGACTGAAACACTCGTCAGACCCACTGCCTCTACCTTAAAAGCCCACTTATTCTTCTCCCCAACTTCGGCTCTATCTCCTACTGTATCGCTAGGTCTACCTTGACCCTTGACCCATTGTTCAATATTTCGTTTCTTTTCATCCTCGTTGCTTCCCAGGAGTTTACGAATGCCGATTGAAAACGCTCGCGCTCTCCAGATCCGTTCCAAATCCGTAACCAGTTTCGTTACACTATCGTCCCGCACCGTAGAGTACTTGAGAACCAACCCTTCATGCGTGCACTGCATGTGAGAATCATCTTGTGAGGGACTCGCAAATTGTACTCCAGTGCCCGCTGACCCCTCGCTTTGCTTCTGTAGTTTCCACAGGCCGCTGAAATACGTGTCCAGCACCTTCACATCCCAACCTTCACTGCCGGGTTTACCTAGGCACAAGGACATTTGTTGCCACCCATAGGATCCATCTGTTTCGATCTGTCTGGTTCTTGAATCTCCAGTCGGCACGGTGGCTGGAAGCCTAAACCGGAGAACAGTAGAGGGTTCTCGCAGGCCAACCTCGTTCACATACGGTATCCCTTGAGTATCCATCTGACGAGTCAACCGAGCATGCTTGATGCACAACCTACATCGCTCTTCTACTTGCTGGAACACAGCTCGGTAGGCACCTGCAGAAGCCCTTCCCTGGTTGGCCTCTCGAATGACATGGCCATAAGCCTGATTCGAAATAGACAGAGGAACGGTCGCGGTGGTCGAAGGCAAGTGAGAATTTCGCTGAAAATCGCCGACAAAGACCCCCTCAAGCCCTGTTCTCCTCCGCTTTTCTATTTCCCCACTCGTTGACAATGCTTGCAATGAGGAAAGAGAATTTAAGAGATCTGCAATGGGTCGCTTCCGATTGCTTCGTTGCGCTGGCAACTTGTCGGAACCGCCTGCAGACAAAGTAGTAATACGACGACGCATTTATTATGCTTCTTACTACCGGTATTATATCCAACAAGAATTTGAACGATTGGGTTATCAAGCACAGGACTACGGGGAGCCTATCATTCACAAGAAAATGACACACATATCCTCGACTTATTGTGACTGTCATGCTGCAAGCAGCTAAAACATTTGATAAACCACGTGAACGAAACAGCTTCTACTTTTCCCGTCTCCGTCTTGTCAAATCAAAGGCGAGCATCTGATCATTTATATTTTCCGAGCATCATGTTCCCGATCTTCCTCCCTTTTAACAGTTCTGACTCCCTCATCTCTTCTCAGAAATCTATCTAGCACAAACTTGGTACAGGACTACCTAGACGTGGAAATGCTTACACATAGATTGCTCAAATGCATGAGAAAATTCAATTTCGGGAGAGAGAAAAAAACTCGGCTGAAGCACAGTACCTCCTAGTCTTCCTTGCTGCTCAACATCCGTCCATTCTTGGATCGACGACCCCGAATCTGTGTTGCAGGGAACAGGAGACACGGTCGACTTCCACGCAGGAGAGGTCACCTGAGCAAGACCTGATGATCGGGCAAGCTGTGAGCCAGATGGAGATCCAACCCTGCCGATTAATGGCCTCGAGTTGGAAGCCGCTATTCCGCTTCTTGGCGGTGGGATATCTCTGCCCTGCCGAGGGATCCAGGACCCCGTCGATGTAAAAGAATTAGGAGTCTTGGAAGCAATGGATTCTATCAGTTTTGAAATGTGCTCATCGTCTAACTCGATAGGAGATGCTACATTATCCCCCATAGCAACAGGCAATCTTGTATTTATTAGCTCTTGGTCGCCAGCACCCTGCAGAGTCGACTTGCGATGAGGCATTTGGTTCCGAACGTCGGCAGAACCCCGGAGTGGGCTGACCCCGGGGACGTTATGAGGCGACGCGCCATTCATCATAGTCGGCCGCCCGAGCCTGTGACTACCGTCCCCAAAGGTAGGACTCCCTCCTAAGGATTTCCCTTGATGATAACCGGTAGCTGTGATAGAAGGGTTCATCATACCGGAACCACCATTCATTCCGTATCCTACACTCCCATGCTCCAGTGGTGAACTTCCGTGCTGCAGAGGAGACCCACCTTGCAGATTCGACGGAGACTGGACTGTCAACATGTTACCCCTGTGACTGGTCCCAGTGCCTCCCTTGTCAGATACGTAATACTGTTCCGATCCTGTTTGTATCCCATCCACTCCTAGGCCTCCTGCTCTGCTAGGACCTCTGATCATAGGAGGCACACCGAATTTTCCATATGCTTCATCCTCGATTCTCTTTACAACCATGTTGGCAGACGAGGCTTTGACCTCGTAGCCACTCTGCTCGAGGAGACTGAAGCCAGTGTTTCCTCGTAGGATTGTCCTCGCCTCGATGTCGATTTTCATCCATCTGAAAATGTCAAAGGCGCTAGACTCTAGGGTGGTCCGTCCTGGCGATGATGACTGTGGTTTTGCCTCCAGAAGAGTGAACAAAGGAGTAAAGTTCACGTCAAGTTGAAGACACAGAAAAAAAGAATCGTCACAGTGCGGGAATCCCATTATCAGAAGATCACTCCCAAGCTTTGGACCTCCCAGTGGAAAATTCAAAACTGATGCTCCTCTCTCGTATAACTGCCAATGCAATCGAATGTCAGATGCCAGAAAGCCTTCACATGGACATTGCCCTCCACGAACCCATGGGAGGACATGGCGCCCTTCATTCAAAGAAACAGGAAGAGAAAGAGAGCAGAGAAATATCTCAGACCACTCTCCTTGGAACAAAGAGGACATGTCTGAGCAACTACGGGAGACTTGATGACAAAGGAAGAGACTCTACATCCCTCTCCGTCGTACTCAAATAATGTACACACAACCCTTTCATCGAATCGATACCATGACTAGGCTCTGTTGCTATCCCGCGAAGAGTAACTACTTACCTTTAAATTCAGTGACCTCCCTATCAATCCTAAGTAGTGGAGGAGGCATTTTGTTCGCAGGTTCACAAAAGCATCAAGGGGCGGTACAGTCGCCATGTTCAGGAAATCATCCATCTCTTTGGTCATTGAAGCGGCGAGCACTGTACTCGGACATCGTAGCAAGAATCGTCCATTCCTGTCAAGCCAAAGTCACCAATCTCTATCAGCGCACTTTGATATTCGGACAAACAAGTCCAATGTAGCGGCTCCTGTTTACAAGTAGATGCACCCGACATCTATGCAAGTAAGATCTCAGACCAACGGCCCTTGCAAAACCCGTCAGGGTACAAAAGGACTTGAAATTGGAACAAGGCCCCGACTATAGTGGTCGCTAAATGTCTGGTCCTGAGGAGCATGCTGTCATAAGAACAGAGTCCCGTCTCAGTCTACTACCTGCCTGTGTTTATGGATCAAGTAATAGACCTCCGAGGAGTGTTCCGGCGTATAAGGCAAAACACGCAGGGTAAAAGAAATCGGGACAGACCTGATGCTTATTCCCAGTGACATGAATGAGACACCAAATGCACGCACACACAGAACCTCTTCCCCGGCCTCCTCGACGTCCTCACCTTCAGTGGTCGTCTGCAAAAAGAGATCACAAGTTTATCATACAATAAAAAATCTTGCACACTTTTCAGAATTAAAAGTTGTATTCCTATCTTCAACAATGCTTTCGTCAATGTCCAAGAACATCACAACGTCCGCTGAAGCCAATTGCGGATGACCTACACACACTGTGCCTTCTGAACTCACGTCGTCCTGAGGGCAAAACAAGACATTTGTGACGCGAAGCAACCATGTGCACGAAATGCTTCAGCAAAACATGTGCCGAAATCCAAATAAAAAACAAGGAGACACTTCTCTGGAAATGAACAAGACCTCGCTAGAGCTCTCTGGGATCGAATGTCTCAAGAACACATCATTGTCAGATGGCCACACACGATCGCCCCCCTTGAGGCCACGCTGAACTTCCACAAGTCGGGTGTGGATACTGCAGCTGATGGCCCGCAGAAGCAACTTCTCCACGTTGATGCAGCTTGAGTCGACCACGAACTCTGCTTCAGTGCCTGTCGACGAGTCGATCACAGCCGGTGAATGTGAACAAGTAATCTGCTGATCTGAACCATGCTCGATTCGCAAGCTTGGGCTGGCTTCCCCCTTCTGTGTTTCTAACCAATATACAATCTTTAGACCCGGAGACCCTCGTATTATTTTTGTTGCACCTCCAGACTCCATCTCCACGTCCCCGATGGGACCAGCAGGTTGTCCGGCAATTGGACCTGTTGCAGTTCCAACCCCACTGTCTGACAATTTTTCGTACTTGATTGAGTCTCGCCATCTCCCACCCTGTAACACTTTGATCTGCCGGAAAAGAGTGTCCATGACCAAAGCGGTACAAAACTGATGCAGAATAGAATACATCAGTCCTAAGGGATCCTCTGAAACCGCCATCCGTCGCTCCAGTTCGTCACCCAGAAAGTATGCTTGGGGATCGGTAAACTGTATCGGACCCGTGGGTTCTCCTACCAAGATGTCTATTTTGAGAACCCTCCAGAACGAAAGGTGGCCACGATATCCCAGAGTGAGGTGCGCTTCAAACTCTCCGGCGACTTTGAAAATAACTCGCCCGCCCGTTACCTTGATCTCAGTGATCTGTTTCGGCAGTAAAATATCGAGCAGGCAAGTGCGAAGAACAGCATTCAGACTTTTCACAGCATCCTCCCTCTCCTCCCCAATTAGCACAGGTTGCATTCCCAGATCGTCAATGCACTTGGGCAGCCTGTTGTAATTTCCAGTCACCAATATTTGAGTTGCGGTCGGAATATCATAAACAGGCGCGCGCGCTTGCTGCAATGTTTCGTGAAGATAGAAAAGAAAGTCCGCTGCCTGGGTGAAGCTCATATCATGGTTGGAGAGGGTACCAGCGAGCTGCTGGCATTGCTCCACTAGAGGAATCTGCAAAGGAGGGGGCGAGCAATCCAGTTAGCTCTGGCCGGCAGAAATTAACGAAGATGCAGCAAGCTCAGGTCGATGGTGTGACGCCCCAAAATCATTTATGATGAATTCATTGGAAGATAATTGCGAAGGGAGCCCGAGCTTAAAAGCGTAAATAGCATTGGGTAACTGAAGCGTCTATAAAGTGACAGCACCCAGGAATTGGTATTGCGATGCCAGGTATGGGAACCGCAAGCACGACTGACACCTGCTGACACAATTGCGGAGTTCGTGTACTGTAATTTCGAAAGAAGAATGTCTCTTCAATTTAGGCTCAACTTTGATGATTTAGGGGCTGCGACAGTAAGTAGCCGATTCTCATTATCTATGACTGAAAGTAGACTGAGAAATTCGTGCGTCCCATAAACTTGGTTGAATCGAGAAAGAAATTGGGGAGAAAGTTTAAGAACAAATTGGCCAATGCTAGGATTGCATAAGAGGTTCAAAAATGAGGTGGACAAAAATGAGAGGAAGAAGGAACCAAAGCTGTCGAGTGTCTTACCTGGCGGCACCATTTTGTCACGGCCACGAGCCGAAGCAATCGCTGTCTGGTTTTAACGATGAACTTGAGAAGCCCGATCTTCTTCTCCGTGTCAGAGAGGTCGGGAGATGTCTCACAAAGCTCCTTCAAACCGGAAACGGACGCCTCTGCTGCTTTCCTCACCAGCACAGAAAAGTCCACGGCCTGGGAACCCAAAGCCGGAGCCTCTGCCATGGCTCCGCCCTTTCTCCACTACACGCGAGTACCAATTATCTCAAACACGATCCCTCATGCTCTACGATACAGATTTCCCCGCGTCAACATACTGATAGCCACAGAATATGTTCTACGAAAGGGAGCCAAAGAAAACCCGACGACCTCATTCTCGCGAGTCGCGTCCCAGCTAACCCTCCTACTCCTCAAATCAAATGCCATACTCAACCCTAATACGCCTCGAACAACTTGACCTAATTCCACGCAATTCCCCAGCCTAATTCAACACACTTTCTTTCTCTCTCAAACACTTCTAAATTCATTCTCCGAAACAACAAAACCTATCCATACAAGGCTCACAATTCCAGCTGCGCCACGCTTCAATAATTGCGCAGTCGCAAAGATTCAGACCCCTTCGCCCCCTGTTTCACCCGCTGCTCATAAAATAACCTTCAAAAGCCTCCCTCCCTCAAGCACAAACAGTCCCTGCTCCGAAAACAAACCGAGAAAGAAGACATTGGGGTCGACGAAATTTTCGCAGCCGGAGAATAGGAATCACCCGCCACCTCTGCGCAAAACCTTTCACATTCACACTCTCCCCAAGGGACCAAACCCTAATTCACGCAACTCCGTTGCGTTTGAACCCATTGATTCCTGCAATCGCCACAACAAAATCTCAATGGAATCCTCTCGTTTCTAGCGAACTAAAATCTCTTGCAATCCACGCATCCGCTTGCAATCCAGTCGGCCCTCCATCGCAACTCGTCCATCGCCCGGTGCCCCGCCCGGAGCTCGTCGTCGTCCTCCCTCTGATGAGGCTGTCGAATAGGTCATGGCAAAGCACGCAGTGTCATGAAGAACTAAGTTACTACAGTCGCCCGAAGTCACTACCAACTGTTTGCGTTACTAGTGTGTAGGTAGTCTGATAAAATAAAATATATGAATCGACACTTGCAATGAATGCATTCTGAACATTTTAGGCGGTGATTCAAGGTGCACATATCTTATGGTTGTGCTTCTCTTCGCAGTAAGGGGACGAAATGTGTCCCCTTTCCAAGTGTATTGTGGAAAGTCCAGGCGGTGAGGGGTTAACTTATAGGAAGGATGCCAATGACTAAGAACATTTCATTTCCGGAGGTGCACCAAGCATAATTTACTTCAATTGCAAACTCTTAGAACTAAACACGTAATGTACGATGAAGGATCAGTGCTTGGTGAATGGAATGTCTACGTTATTACTACTAGTAGTAACCAATCAATTTGAAAATTTGAAATGTTGATGAAATACCAAAACTATAAGAGTTTTGCTTCTCTATATACAATAGGAAGGATGTCAACAATTGAAGACATTTCATTTCTAGACTTGCACCAAGCATAGTTCACTTCAATTGCAAGATCTTGAAACTGAACACATAATTTACAATAAAGGATCATTTTTGATAAATGAAATCTACGCTACTATCTAGAGACCAATCAGTTTGAAAATTTAAAATGTTGTCGTTTCAAAATCTAAAATCTTGAATTATGTGAAGTTGTAATTTGAATTTTGAAACTCATATGCAACCAATTGGCAAAATACTAGCAGTGCATTAGACTTCAAATAGTTGGAACAATTAATTAACAGTTGCTAGTTTGAAAGTTTAATGCATTAATAGTTGGAAAACTAATTCATCATATACAATATGAAAAGGTGCACAAAAAGGCAAGCAAATAGTGATGGCTTCAAAATTATGAAACTTCTTTCAAAATAAACTCAATCTTTTATACCACTTTAGTCATGTCAAAGGCTCATCTCAAAGGAATGTCATGCACCTTAATATGAATAATTGCTTGAAAATGGACAAATGGACCCTATTTACCTGTAAACCTACTACATCAAAATATTGTCATTGAATTTTGTATATTTCTTGATGTATTTGTGGAATTTGTTGTTGAAGATAACAACATTTTGGTGTATGGAGATAGGACTAAAACTAAAAAGTTTAAAGCCACTATATGTAATCCATGAAATTTTTAAACAACTTAACTAAAGTCATTCAATTTTAAAGCCACCTTTGTATGAGTTGAAAACATTATAAATTAACATTTTAAAATACCATAATATTAAGATTTATAAATTTATAAATCTATTAAAATTTTGTAAATCATAAATCAAAAATTAGAAATCATAAATAAATAAATAAATAAATAAATAAATAAATAAGCAATCAATTTGCAAACTTAATTCCTCAAGGACCATGGAGAAGGCCAGATTTTTAAAATTGTAAAGATGTATTATAAAATGCAACTTAGAAGAATGATTTAATGATGACTCTCAAACAATAGTTGTAAAATATAGTCCATAGATCACATCCACACATTTAAATCAACTAGTATACAAACCAATATTTTACAATAAAATTTGAAGACAAAAATTGAAAATCCTTCTAATATTGATTTTTACAAGATTTTTTTCCTTTAAATTCAAAATGTTAAGCTTTAATCATAGTGATTTTTGAGGATTTTTATTTTATTTTTTTATTCGTCATTTTTGAAAGATCATTTTTTGAATTGAAAAAGTTACTTTTTGAGGCTAAACCTACTAATACTCTTTGAATTATATAACATTTGGAAAACAAAGTCTTCATAATCTATATCGTACAAATGTTAAGGAACTAACACAAAAATCTCCAAAAGAATTGATGGATGAAAAAACTCATTTTTGTATGCTTAAGGATGTATTTGCATTGAAAAATTAATGGTTGATAATATTATTTGAATGATTGGAATAAATTGAGGTAAATAAAGAATAACATGTGCATTGTACATTTTAATAATTGAGCTTGTGATAGATTTCTTATTCTAAGAGTTCAAATTCCTACAACTTTGAAGTGCATTTTCAATGACATCATGAATACTACTATACTATTTGTCGTAGAAATGGAAGGTTTACATTGCACGATTCGTAAGGAAACCCCCCTAAAATCTCTTCTAAAAATGGTATACCACATTTTCAAAACTCGGAAAAATGCATTTATTTTGTCATACAAGTAGTGCACTTGGCCAAGTGCAAAAATTACAAATTACGTGAATTTCATTTGTTGTTCAAAATTTGAATGCTTGGTCCTTTAATTATTAAAGCTACAAAAGTACTACGGTAGTACTTTTGTAATATACCTTCAAAATATACAACTCAAGTACCGGTATTATTTCTTTTAAGAATTTAACATTTTGACAATTCACGGAAATCCAAAATCTTGAATTGGTAATCATTGCTGGTGTGAAGAGTATCGAAGCTCTATTTAATGTATAACATTTTGTATGTATAAAATATTGTGTATGTATAAAATCTAAATATTATGGATTTCTCAAATTTAGAATCTCCTTTCTTTCAAATTTATTAATTAAAATCTATAAGTTTATAAATTGCAATTCATCAAAATTTCAAAGTTTTAACGTTTCAAAGTTTCAAAGTTTCAAATTTTTGAGAATGATCATAGTGCAAAGAAAAATAGAGCCTAATGAAAAAACCATACTACATTTACCTTAGCTTCTTAGCAACTTGGGCAACATTTTGCCTAATAATTAATTAAAGTGCAAAAAATAGTTAGGCAGTCCAAAAAATAATATATTAAAATTAGTCAATTTTAAAATATAATTAAAAATAAGTTAGGCATTCATCCAAATTAATTTTATAGTTTTTGAATGGTTGCTATTACTTTCATTTAAGGTGGTTGCATTTAACTATGCCCTTATCTTGACCTTCAAACCTTATTCCCTAGGTGCTCCGACATTCACTTTCTTAACAATGAACAGATTAAAACTAAAGTGTCATCCTCATTACTAATTGAATTTGGTATTACTATAGTACATATTTTTCTAAAATTACAAATGTGCAAGTATGTCAAGTGGTTGACTAAGCCGCAAAATTGCATTGACTTTAGTTCAAAATTGGATTTGCAAAAATGAGGTCATTGATTTTAAAGATACAAAATTTTAAAAAAATCACCATGTGAAGAGAACCTCATTTCAAATCCATTCCAACAAATTTTATTCAAAAAATGATAATATTTTGGTTGTAATCGAATTTAGAAGGAATTTTAAAATTTTCCTTTTAAAATTTATAAAAAAATATTGGTAATAGCATTGGTGAATCTAATCTTATGGATGGAATCTGAAATGTTAAATCTACAACTTTTATTTGTATATCAATTCCAAAATATTCTTCCAGATAGTACCCTATAACAATTTTTCTCAAATTGTGAATTCTAGAAAAGACTAGTTAGGGATTAAACTAAGCTTTGTAAATTCTAACACACAAGCAGCTTGTATATCAAAGTTTTGTTAAATGTCAAGGTTTGTTGCATGTAAGCAATATGTTTTGTTTGTGAGAGATTGTGCTTTAGAACAATTGAAATGGTGAGGCAAAAAACTTTGCAATATATGTTTCTAGTTATTGAAGAAAAATGCAAAATTGTGTGGAGCGAGTTGAATTTCTATGAATTGAATGCTAGTTGAATTTCCATGAATTAAGCAATCCCTTAATATATATATTTTGGGGGGACAAACTAGGTCAGTAATTTTCCAAAAATTTAGGCACCCTCTTAATTATTTATTTTTTGGCCAAGTTCTTAAGAAGCTATGGAATCCATGGGTGATTACAAAAAAGACATGGTTTTATTGCATTTTTAGATAACAATAGGAATACAAGAGCTTTAATTTTGGAAAATTAAATTAAAATAAATAGAATGTGAAAAACCAAAGTACTAAAAAAATAATATTGCCAAAAAACTAGCGTTATGAAAAAAATTTAAAAATTATTCACAAAACTAGCCAATAGAAAATCTTAAGAAAATATATACTTGATGTTTATATTGTATCCGGCTATTAGGATTGGCATAAATAATTTTTAAAAAAAAATTAGTATGGTAAAAACAAGGATTTTGAGGATTTTTTATATTTTTAGCATCTGCCAAATTTGATTTTTCAACTTTAATTAAATATGCGGTATAAAAAGCCAATCTTCATAGCTATATATGGTATTTTTTTTTAAATTAAAAATTAAAAAAATAAGAAGGCTTTTTGTAAACTAGCTACATTTCAAGAAAAATAAAAGCTTTGGTCCAAAGGTAGCATTAAAGAAGTGCATTTTGAATACATGTACAAGACAAAGATTATACTATTTTAGAAAAGTTTTTTTAGATTCTATGTAACCTTAGAAAATGAAAGTAACCTTTGAGGTTCCAAGGCTATTATTCAATAAAAACAATTCAAAACTACCATTTTAAGTGCAAACAATAAAAAAATTAAATCATCTGATTTTTTCATATCCAACCACAAGAACTTGTACTAGATAGTATGAAAATGTTTGGAAGGATAAGATATAAGTGGTTAAAGTAAAGATAACAATTTTTTTTGTTCTTAGCCTGACTAGATTATGAGGCTTTGAATCTTCTTAGCTTAAAATTTTTGTACTCAAAAATTTTGAATTTTTTTTTATGTTAAAGAATTGAGTTGAAAGTTTGGGGAAAAATTTCAACAAAAAGTCCTATAATTTTCATCCTTTTAAAAATTGTTACATTGAAGCAGGTGCAAGATAGAACTCAAGGACAAACTAAATTGTAGTGATAGCTTTAAGATGGAATTGAAATACACTAATCTCTATAGTGAGATTGTTCTAAAAAGAAAATCAAAACATATGCAACCATTTTTTTTAAATTGTTAAAGTTGATATAGAAAATGAATGCAATACATTATTTTCTCTAGAATTTGCTAAAATTGCCTACAAAACAAGAAGCTTCATAATTTTCACATTACTTATCCAAATGGAATGAATAAAATCTTTCCATATAGAAAAATATAATCTATTAAAAAAAATTAAAATTATTTCAAGATTTTGTATTTTGTTTTGTTGCCTGCTTTAGCTTGTTTTGGGCTAATTGTGGAATAACTTTTGCTCTCGGGCACCAATTGAAATCAAAATTATATTCCTAAAAAGTTAATCAATTAATCTATCTTGAAAAAGAAAATTCAAAAAATCTTGCCAAAAATTGAGATTATAGGTACTTGCTTAAATCTTCAAGAGTTCCCCTTATTAGGGGATTCTTGGGACTTTAGGAATTAGTTAATATTCTAGTATATAGATCCAAATTTTCATTTTTGGACTAAAAATATTACAAACAATTCAAATTGCTTAAGTTACATTCAATTTTTGTGTGTTTAAAAATAATTAAATATTTTAAATATATAAAAAAAAATTAAAAAGATACTCATACAATAGTCATGAGTACCTTGTTTGTGAATGTTGGATTATTTGATGGCATAAATGGCAATAGTTATGGTCAACTGAACCATTTGGAGTGATCAATAAATAGTATAGTTCATACTTACAATCACTTCTTTGCAAATCATGTAGAAAATTGATATCTTTGTGGGCTTTCAAAATGTGGAGAAGGCTAGTTACTTCATCACTCTTTTAAAGATATCATGGTTTATTAGCGATCATTTCAAAGTGATGTTTGAGGAAGGCACGTAATTTAACCTCCTAAGGTTCTTGCATTGAAAATCTAGATGCACTTTAGTCAAACTCAATTGTAGTTTTCAAAATGTTTATTGCATGTAATGATTTAAACTACAAGAATGAAGCTGAAGAAGTTATTTTTTTTATATTTTTTCAATAATTAACCCCTAAAGTCTTATTGTCCCCTGGAGAGACAAAATGGATTTTAGGTTGGCTCCTACGGACTCAATATTTGTTATAATTTTTTTAAACTTTTTGCAAAGATAAAAAAACACATTAGCTTTCAAAGAATATAAGTTTCCATTTCATTTGGTGCCCGGGAACAAAAAATATGGCACAAAAATCTTCTTTTTAGGTGCAGCAAGAAAAAAATCCTTACAAAAAGAAATTGATTTTAAAAAAATTGATTTTCATAGATTATATCTACATGGGAAGTTTTGATTTATTCCATTTGGATTTGTTATGAAAAATTTACGGGCAACATTATTTTTTTAGTAATTAAAGCATCTTTTTGATATAATAACTTGTTGGATTCATTTTTGAACTCAATTTTTACAATTTAAAAAAAAAATTCACAAGGTTAAAATCTCTTAGTAGGACAATCTCACCATCCCATTCCATCTTAGATCTATTAATAGTTTAGTTTTTTCTTCAATCTTGAACCTATTTCTACTTAATAATTTTTTAACGAGTTTGATTCTTTTGAATTTTTTCTTGCATTGTCCACTCAATTTTTCAACATAAAAAATTAGAAATTCAAAATCAATAGTGCAAAATTTCAAGTTAAGATGATTCAAAGCCAAAAAATCTAGTTGTGCACGCAAGGTGCAAAAAAACTTTTTTTCTTCACTTTAAATGCAAATATCTCGCAATCTACACAATTAAAGTTTCTGAAATTTCTTCCATACATTTTTATACTAGTTTAATGAAAGATCCTACATTCAAATATGCAAAAAAAACAAATTTTAAAGTTTTTTGTACACTGCAATAGAAATGGCAATTTTGAATGGTTTTTAATGAAAATAAGGCCTTAGAACTTTAGGGATAAGTGGATTATTGCAATTGCAAGCTTCACATGTTAAAATCAAAATCACAATACTTCATGCTCTTCACTTGCATATTCCATATTCAAATCATTTTTTTAATCTTATACTGAAAATTATGGGATTTTTTTATAGTCTTTTTTTTTGTTAAAAATATCATATTACTCTTATATGATGTTTGATAAAAAAAATTCTACACATTACATTAAAAAATCATACAGTAATTTGATGTCCCCATCAAAACTCTTGAAAATCTAAATGAATAGGAAAAAGATGTTTCACATACTCGGGGAGGTCACTTTCCTTTATGTTTTGTAACCACATACGTTAACCATAAATTTGTTTGAGGGCTATTTACCTAGTAAATATGATTTTAAGGGACCCTTTTAGTAGAAAAAAGCTACTTGGTCTTAATTTTAAGCACCCTATTGGTAATTATAAATGAAAATCTAGCTTAATTCTTGGCATGCTATAGTACTTATAAACTTTAGGAATTTTTTTTGTTTGATAATGTAGGATTTTAGGGTGAATGTTTGGCATGAAAACATGCTACTTACATTAAAAAAATTAGGATCAAACTCAAAAGCAACACGAAACAATCAATAATTGATTAATCATTTAACCCATAATTTCCTAAACAACCAGAATGTGGTCACTTTGTTTTTTGAAGTGTTTTTTTCTATTATTAAAAATAATTAGATGAACTTGCACTTGAAGTGATGCTTTGAAGAATCAAGTTGACTATTTTTGTGTGCGGTTAGATTTACATATCAAGCTATTGTGAATTTTTTTTAAATCCCAAAGCATAGGTGGTTGGGTGCTTGGACAAAAAAGTCAATAGGTTGGGAGGATTTGGCCAATGAAAGAGTAGCATATGAAAGGATAAGCCTAGATTGTAGATAGTGTTTTGACCCTAACTTGAAATACATTTTTTATACAATTTTCACTCTTTTAATAAATAAAAAATTTCCACATTATGTCTTTTGGACTTCCCTTTTGATCAATTGTTTCCTATTGTTGGAATTCTCATCACATTTTATCTAATTGACATTTCATATTACACTCACTAAGATATTTAATTTGAAGATGTTGGTGTGTTAAGGTTATTATCTTACATTTTATAGTCCCAAAAATTATGAAATTTGTTACTATAAACTTCCAACTTGTAAACACTCCAATTTAAGTTATAACAAGTTGCCAATTTTTTACAATGTATCACGTTACTTGAAGGCATTTAAATTAGGAACTTTTAATAATATCTATGTCAACAATCAAATCTTTTTTTACATCTCATCATGTGTATTGTATTAACCCTTTAGTAGTCAAGCAAGCACATTGTGATCACTTGTTACTATACTTTTATTTTTGAAAATTGAACCAAAATTCTATTTAACTCAAAAGTCATTCTCACTCATTAACTTCACAAAATTATGTGTGAGTCTATTACTCTTGATATAAATGGTTGCAATAAAGAGGCAATGATATCAAAAACTAATGAATCTCTTTACTTCTAGGTTTGAATAATAACCAAAATTCTATTTAACTCTAAAAGCATACATCCTCAAAAATCTCATTTTTGAATGTGCATAATCCGGTTCAAATACACACTATGATCTTCCAATTCTACCATTAAATGATTTGACAAAATACCTCCAGTCCAATTGAGAATACAATTGTATAGTTAATTTCTACTTTAATTCATTTTATTTTGTTGGAATCAATCTTGATAGAAAAGTGCCTGAAATCTAATGCATCTTGCTATAATATCCAAAGCGTCAAATGGTTAAAAATCTATTATTTCTCATTCCTCCATTAGAGAGACCAGTGATTACATCCATTCTAAAATTAATTTTTTCTCTTCTCTAATTTTATTCATACTAATTTATATCTACTTTTTTTTCAATCACGAGATTTTTCAATACCCTATTTTACATATAATGATGTTTCAAGAATTAAATCCAAGCTAAAGTGGATCCAAATCATTTATAAATTTTTCTTCCAATGAATAAAATGCACCCTATAGTTTAACTCATGTAATTTTCTACTTTTCACAGAGTGACCTCCCCGAGTTCACATGTGAAAAATATCAAAATTTTATGAATGAATTACACAAAGGCTAAATTTAGCTTAAAAGTCATATTTTCACGTGAAGGTCATAACTAAAGGTGTTTTGCATATGAAAAATAAAATAATTACTTGATGATCTTTTGCATTATTCTCCATTGCTGCATATACCTTGAAAAAAATTCAAATTAATTGAATTGTTTTAGGTATAATTTCCAAAATTTTCTCACTTCTTTCTAAAAATATTATAACTTTGACAATGTTTTATGGAGCTAATAGAGATTTTTCACATCAATACATAATATATATATACTAATATATTCAAAATACAAGATTGATATTCAAATGATATTTCATATCATAACTTGGTTTGAAAATAAATAAATGAAAGGGTGCCTATATTTTTGGGAAATCATTGACCTAGTTTGCCCCCAAAATTTTATATATGTATTAAAAGATTGCCTAATTCATAGAAATTCAACTTGCTCTACACAATCTTGCATCTACTCTTTGTCAATAACATACATTGTAAAGATTTTTGTCTCGCCATTTCAATTGTTCTAAAGTACAATTTTTCATAAACAATAGATATTTTTTATAAACATTTTTACACTCAACGACCCCTAACACTTAACAAAATACTAACACACAAAGTAGAAAGTTCAGGGTTTGGAAATCAAGACAAGAGTTTAGGTAAATGTGGTTGTTGTAGATGAAAGTAGCATCAACCAGATGTCCAAAAATTATAAGAACAATTGGGATGAATGCTTAACTTATAATTCATTATATTATAAGAATGTCTAATTTTAATATATTATGTTTTGAATTACCTAACTATTTTTTTATACTTTAATTAATTATTAGGTAGAAAGCTATCTAAGCGGCTAGGAAGCTACGATAGGCTAAATCGTGCTTAGAAATGAGAATTATTCATAGGACAATAGAACATTCTTTAAGGATTTGAACCATGATGCCTAGTACAATGTTTAGTTCAATGTTGATTTTCTTATTGAGAAGAAAGAAAATCTAGAATGACACCAAAAAATAAATTAAAATTGTTTATTTTTTCACTTTTTTTTTCATTTAATCTAATTTTGTGAGAGCAAGTACAATAATTAAAATATGTTATACACACTCAAGTGTTGTATTTGTTGCATACAATAATTAGCAATATTTTTCATCTAAAGTCAAGCTACCATCATTGGTGAAATTCTTAGAATTGGTTGGAACTTGATCAATGATTATACTAAATTCTTTAAATTTTCTTAGGTTCATCCCTAAATGCAAAGCACCCGTAAGCCGAGTTGAACTTTAAGGATTGTTTGCAAAAAAAAATTGAGGGTTTAGAATAGTTGTACTTTGTGGTGTGTTTGTTCAAGATCCATTAACCCCTAAAGGACTGGGGAGTTGTCTGGATTTCCAAAATTGTGAATATCTATTATAAAATGCAACTTAGAACAATACTTTAATAATGACTCTTAAACAATAGTTGTAAAATATGATTTATAGACCACATCCATACGGTTAGATCAACAAATATACAAGCCAATGTTTTTCAATGAAATGTGAAGCCAAAAATTGAGAATTCCTTCTAAAATCAATTCTAGATTGAATATTTATGATTTTTACAAAAAAAATTCTATACATTCAAAATGCTAAGTTCTTATCATAGTAATTTTTGAAGTTTTTTATTTTATTTTTTGATTCAAGTCATTTTAGAAGGATCATTTTTGAACTGAAAAAGTTATTCTATGAGGCTAGACCTATAGATACCCTTGAATTATAGAATATTTGCGAAGCAAAATCTTCATAATCTATATTGTAAAAATATTAAAGAACTAATACAATAATCTTCAAAAAAAATTGATGGATGAAAAAACGCATTTCGGTGAGTTTGGGATGTGTTTCCGTTCATTCATTGATCAAAATCTGCACTCATGGTTCTTAACCCCTAAAGTTCCATGACTATGTTTTCATCGAAAACACTCAAAAATTGCCATTTTTAGTACAAGTACCAAATTTTGAAAAAAAACTTTTTTTGACACATGTAACCATAGGATCTTATAGTAAACTAGTTTTAGAAGATGTGGAAAAAATTTCAGAATTTTCCACCATGCGGATTGGAAGATATTAGCATTTGAATTGGCAAAAATCCTTTTTTTGTTCCTGCAAAAAACAGGGCAGCTGTACTTCACAAGGTCACATTTGTATGAAAAAATGTCCAAAATGGTGGTGCTTCTTTGAATTATTTTTTGTAAACAAGTTGGCTACATGCTTAAAAAATTTCAAATCATTTGGAATTGTACAACATATACAAAAAAAAAGTAAGTAGAAAGAAGTAGAGAATGATCCAAAATACTAAATTGTTAATAATTTAATTATGGAATTGAAAAATGCCAATCCCAATGGTTGTAATGTTGTAATAAACAATCCAAATCCTATGATTTTTTTCCTTTTTCAAAAAATATTAAAAACTGAGTTAAATAAACAACTTCAAAGTTTATTTCAGAGTAGAGAATCTGTAATTGCCCGCAAACTAAAAAACCTCATAACTTTTTACTCATTGGTCGAAATGGAATGATTTAAAGCTTTCCACGTATATATAACTCTAGAAAACCAATTTCAAATTTTTATTTTTGAGAAAAGTGATTTTTTCAGATTTGCCCCTACTGCCAGCCCGGTGAAAAAAGTAACATATTAGGCCATAACTTTTGACTCCTATTTCGAAATGTCATGAAATTTAGTGCATATGAAAGATATTCCTCGTCCCCACCTTCTATTAGGATTTTAGCTTAAAATATGAAAATCTCTAGTCACACGTACCTGTCCAAAATCGCTATGTTGCTAAAAATAGCAGGCTGGTCCTTTAGGGGTTAAAAAGTTAATAAGATCGACGAGATAATGGTAGAGAGTGGATGCCACTGAAACTACAAATGGATCTTATAAAAGTTTGGAAGTTCATCTCTTCAAAAGAAGAAAGCATAGTTCTTGTATACATATATTATATAATGTAGGCATCCCCAAATGCGCAACTGAACCAAAACTCCCATCATCACTCTAAGTACATCTCCAAAATCAATATGTACCTACGTGGAAGAATTAAACTATTTTAGAAATTGTACCCCCAAAAAACTTTGCTCCTTCCTAACTTTAGGATATCCAAATGTTGTGATCTTTTGAGCATTGGAACCTCCTTTCACTTGCCAACAAGAAAATATGGAAGCTTGATGAGTCTAAGGTCTTTCCTATCTCCCATTGTTGTATAAGGTAGGAGTACCTTAATGTAACACCAATCGTTTATGGACCCCCCCAAAACGCCCTAAAGCGAGGCAAGGTTGTCAGCAAAGTGGACAGGTTGTGTTTTGTAAAGTATTTACTGTCATTGGAGCATGTTTCGCATAGGCCAATCTCCCGCACATGATACAAGCTTGTGGTCTGTTGCTTTCGGGTGTTTCTGTGACCACTTGCATGTTAGTCTACGGTCCACAGTAGGTGCATCTAGGCAGTTCTCTCAAGAAATTCGTATTATATTCATGCAAAGTCGGAAAACTACGAAAACAATTCTGTTGGTTTCCTTACCCAATTCCTATCAAACGCACATCATTTGCTTGTGTATGCATCAAGGCCTTTTTCCGCACTATAGATGAACAGTGGAGCGCTTGTGTGCCCTCCGTTTGCTGGTGAATATTTAGAAGGAGCCGGGCACAATGGCGGAAATCTGTCAGAGGGAGTTGGAATCTGGCAAAATTTTGCCAAAAAAAGAAGCCCTAGTATGCACTCTCCAGATCAACGGATCCACAATACGTGTCACATTTAAGTACCTCTACCTTAGAACTTGGTCAGCTTGAGTCCTTGAGAGCAAGGCTTTTTTTTTGGCTTTCTGGTGCCAGATTGCACCAAAAAATATAATCTGGCTAAAAAATGCCAAAAAACTTGGATGAAATCGCCAAAAAAACTTCAAATTAAAAAACATCTTGGATGAAATTGCCAAATTTTTTATGAAAACCATATTATAGACATGTGATATGTGCTAATGTGATATTTTCTATCCAATATGTGGATGAATGTTGAAATTTGGAGCACCACTATAACATTTTAAATCGCCACTTTGGCACTTGAGTTCTTAAAAAATGAAAAAAAAAAACCCTGCTTGAGACCTCAAAAAACCAAGCACTTGACTCATGTACTGTAAGTTAGGTCCCAGAAGAATTGAATTGATTGAAATTTTGTACAGTACTGTACAATAACTCACCAGGTCGTCGTCTTGCAAGCATTATCCACGCAACCTTTGGTGCGAGGTCTCGATCAAACCAAACTCTTCATTCAAGCTGGTCCCTCTTCCCAGCACTCACAGCCAAGCTTCAGTTGGCTTTCACGATTCATCATTCATGAACATTGTCGACACTACCGTAAGTTAAAGCTTACTCATTGAGTAGGCAGGTCCACCCATCCTAGTGAGTGATTTGAGTCCGCCGTGCAGAAATAGAGGTCAATGATCTGTGTAAGTTAGGTACAGAAATCTACAACGCTCAATAGAGTGAATTGTAAAGTGTGTGTAATGCAAGACCGAGAGCTGGAGTTTGAGAAAAAACATAAGATGGAACTTTTTGGAGCACCCCAAACGTGGGATGTGATGAAGTTTGGTGTTGTGTTTCTTTTGTACTATTCTTAGTGTAAACCTTCCTCTGACACCATTGATTCATCATTCATGAATGTTGTTGACACTAAGGTAAATCTTATTCATTGAGAAGGCAAGTCCACCCATCCTAGAGTGATTTGAGTTGTGCAAAAATATAGGTTAATGATTTATATAGGTACAAAAAACTACAAGCTCAATCAATAGAGTGAATTGTAAAGTGTGTGCAATGTAGGACCAAGAGCTCGGAGTTTGAAAAAAAGACAAGGACAAAACTCCTTAGAGCACCTAAATTGGGGTGTGATGGAATTTGGTGTTGTATTTTTTTGTACTATTCTTAGTATAAACCTTCCTCTAACACCATTGATTCATCATTCATGAACATTGTTGACACTAAGGTGAATCTTATTCATTGAGAAGGCAAGTCCACCCATCCTAGAGTGATTTGAGTTGTGCAAAAATATAGGTTAATGATTTGTATAGGTACAAAAAACTACAAGCTCAATCAATAGAGTGAATTGTAAAGTGTGTGCAATGCACAACCAAGAGCCTGGAGTTTGAGGAAAATATAGGATACAATTCCGCTTGGAACACTAAAATTGGGGTGTGATGGAGTTTGGTGTTGTGTTTCTTGTATATTATTCTTAGTTAAGTTAAACCTTCTTTTGACACCAATATTACAACTGGAGTTGACTTTTATGATTAACTCTAATAAATATAAATGACAATAAAATTATTAGGTTGGTCTCTAAGATTTGCAAAAACACGAATATTAAGATTTCCTTGCAAAAGTAGCATATATCTTCTTCATAAAAATAATTATAATTATGCTAATTTAAATAATATTTGGGCAATTGACATAACTCAAAGTAAATGGTCACTAGCGTTCAGTGATTAAAGTTACAAAATGCCTATTGTACCATTCAAAGAATCTTGCATAATGTAAAATATAATTAACATTTTTTCATGCATAATTAACATTGTTAGTATTCTTACACAATCTCAATTGAGAATACCAAAGTACAATTTCAAAAATCCAAAATTTATTTGTTTTGAGTGCTTTAATTTAATTTTCATGGTTATACATGACAATTGATTGAACAACATAGGTGATGAAGTTCAAAATTCAAGAATCTTCATGAATTTCAACATGAAATTATATTCACATAAATGTGTGTTGTAATTGATTGTTAAATGGACAATTGAATGTTCAATCAAGTAGGTTCTTATGAAGTCAATTTTGACTAGATGTTTTTGAAATTTTGACACAAGGTGCATACACTAACCACCTATGCAAGAAGAAAATTTTATTGATTGGATGTCCACAAGAAAAGTTAAAGATTTGAGCAGTTTAAATAGTTGAGACATCTTTAGAGCATCTTTTGATAACCTCTCATCAAATTTTGAAATTTGGCATGTATGTAATTAACATGATACATGGCACAAATTTTCCCCTCCAAAACTAGTTCTAATTCTAAAATATAGTCCAAGAGGAGTCAAATGTTGTTACCTATATCACGGCAATTTTGAAAAAAAATGTTTTTTTAAACTTCAAACGCTAGAATAATCTTATGGGCAATTTCATTAAAATGGCAATATTATTTTAAAATGGCATGAAAACAGTTTAGAACAGCCATTCTAAATCTATACCTATCTTAGATGGTTCAAACACCTGTTCTAAAATGTATTTAAGTCCTAGATGGTGAAAATGGCACACCGTCAAAGTGGCACTTGGAATACCGCCGTTTGCTCATTCTTGCAATTTGTATCAAAGATTTTTTTTAAATTTCCACATATTCTAAATGTTTGGCTCTATTTTTTTACCATTAAGATTTCAAGAAAACAAATTCCACATAGCACAAGAATTTTAATAGACAAAATTCATTTCTATAGCAAAAAATTATATAATTGAGAATTAATTGAAATTTAAACGAGTTTGTACCTACAAATATTATACTCAGCTGTTTGAATTGACAAAAAAGCTTTTTTTTTAAATGCCAGAATTTTAGGAATTGCATGGTAAAAACAAGGATTTTGAAGGAGGATTTTTATCATATTATAAATTTGATTTTCCAATTTAAATTAAATATTTGGCATGAAATGCATATTGTGATAGCTGGGTACGGTATAGGTCACATACATTAGAGGAGATCTGAGCCTCTGGAAGACTGTTTTAGGGCTGTTCCCAATGCTGGGAACCAGCCCCTGCTGTCAGAAAAAAAAAAGTTATTAAAATGCTAAAAGAATACTAAAAAAAAAATTAAAAATTAAATTAAAAATGACGTGGCAGTCGTTTGGCCACGTCAAACTAGCCATTTGGCAGCGTCCTAGCATTTCTGCAGAGTTCCCACAGTCCGGGAACTCACGGTCTCTTAGAAGCCCAAATCTCCTCTAATGTGTAATTTTTTTCTTATTATTTTTCTATATAGCACATTATGTTTATTTTTTGCACATTGATATTGCTTAAAGAAAAATATACAATAAATGAGAAAGAATACTTATTACCATCAAACATTTTGAACAAATGCATGAATATCCTTATGCTGCATGGGGGCAATCTACAACAATGACAATTAGATGACATACCCTTTTGGAGTTAAGAATCTAATAATTGTAGAATATTCTACACCTAACCTTTGGAGTTTCATACTAAAGAAAAAAAATTAAATAACAACCTTCATTGGTGTCGGAAGGCTCTAGCACCAACACTATGCATTCAACAAGGTGATTCCCCCGCTTGTGCTGATTGTTTGCTTGGCGTGGTAGGTGCCTGCAAATCGCGCGGGCATGCAAGACGGACTCCTCCTCAGCTTCAACTGCGCCTGCCTTGCGCGCCTAAGCCTGGAAACCAAGTTGGCACCCCCTTTAGGCCGGCGCTAAAGGGTCAAAAGCTCAAAAAAATGAGGTTCAAAATGAGAACCAATAGTCGCTTCAGTAAAACAGTTATGGACATGAGTCTTGAACCTTGTTTTTTCAAGAAGTCAAGGCTAGGTAGCAAGTTTTAGAGACCGAAGCACTTGAGCACTAAGAAAATGGAGGAACATCTAAAAAATAGACTATATTTCACATGCTCCAAATCTAGGCATCAATCATCAAGTTGCTTCAAGATAAGAAGCGCAAAACATCAACTTTAGTGGTTGAAGGTGGAGCTGAAAAAACGATGGTGATGACAAGTCAATTCCAATCTTGACTATAATTATAAACATGGAGATGGAGCATAAATTAACAATAGTTCAACTAAAGGGTTTAATGATGGCTCAACCTCCTAACCTTAGAAAAAACACAAAAATAGTTTTTCTCCTCTTCTCTACGCCTTGTTCGTATAGTCGCCGGATCACTTTAGTTTTCCTTTGTCTAAACTAGAGTCCTTCCCTTAAATCTTCTAATTCTAAAGGGGCACTAAGTCTATAATCCTTTATTACTTCAGTTCTATATTCAAACTATTTTTATCCCAAAATTAAAACTTACTATCATTATAGAAAATGGTTCACTCCTTTACCACTTCAGTTCTATAGTAAGAATTTAATATTACTTCAGAGAATTAGATGACTCACTCCCTTGCACATCTCATCCATTTGAATTGTACATCCTTCATCCATCTAGAGATTGCTAACTATGTTCATCGTCTGCTTGTACACTATCCATATCTAATTTGTGATTAATCCAATCATCCTTCAAATACTCATTCAAAGAGTGCTTGAGGTATTCCACATTTATGCTGAGTCACAAATACAATGATTGAATATTAAGTACTTTTTGGCCCAATATAATTTTTTTAATTAAAATTTCCACTAGTAGAAAACTCAACGTCCAAATCAACAGAAAAGTGTTTTTTTTTTCTGTTGATTTGGTCGCGTTGATCATCAATTGAAATCTATTGATTATTTCTGTTGATTTGGTCAATTCCGAGGAGAAAAAAAAAAAAAAAAAAAAGTTAATTTTTTTTGGGCTGCCCGAAATTTCCGGGCAGCATAATTTTTTTTTTTATGCTGCCCGGAAATTTCGGGCAGCCCTCACAATCACCGATCGCCCATGGGATTTGAACCCAAGACCTCGGGCTTGGTAACCGAAAGCTCTAACCAACACACCAAACTTATAATCACATGTGAAATGTATATATTTTTTTCTTACTTATGCATTTAGAATTCTGTGTTTTCTAACTCAGCAGACTTTGGCGGCCATTTAGGCATAGGAAAACAACTTTTTTCAAAAGACTTGGAACTAAAAAAAGTTGGCAAATCAAGTAAAGTTTCATCTCCAAAAATTCGTTTGAGATTTGGAGACTCCAATTAAAAGTTATGGACAAATTTCAGAGGGGATGTTTGAAAATGTCAAAGAAAATGTCCCTTCCAACCCCTCTCTGAAATTTGTTCATAACTTTTGATTGGAGTCTTGAAATCTCAAATGGATTTTTGGAGATAAAACTTAACTTGATTTACCAACTTTTTCTAGTTCAAAGTCTTTTGAAAAATGTTATTTTACTATGCCAAAATGGCCATCAAAGTCTGCTGAGTTTTAAAATGAAACAAATTGTGAATGATTAAGTGAATAAAAAGTTCATTGTGCATAGAATTCCAACCACGGTCTTTTAACTCCTAGAGTTCCAAATGACGTTTTTTTGGCAACTTAGCAATAATTGTGGACATGCAACTTATTACAAAAGGGATTTTTCTTGTTTTTCTTTAAAATTCTCACATAACATGTGATCAAAGTGTAGCTTCAAGTGTGCCGCAACAATTTTTGTAACTTTTGAGAACATAATTAAAAGCTATTGCATGACATATAATTTTAATTGCTTGGTGGGTAACTCAGACAACTAAAAAAAATACGTTTTCTTAAGAATAAAAAATTTCAACTTGGTTTTTTAGATTTATATTTACTTGAAAAGCTTAGAATCATTGCATTTGTACTAAGAAGAAAGGTATGAGGAGTTTTATTTTCTAGGCAATTAAGGAATCTCTACTCAAAAATGAACTTTGAAGTCCTTTATTTAATTCAATTTGCAATATTTGCAAAAAATACAAAACCATTGAATGTAGATTATTTATTACAACATTACAAACATTAGCATTGGAATTTTTCAATTGTGTAACTAAATTGTTAACAATTTAGTATTTTAAATCATACTCTACATTTTTTGTAATTTTTTCCAAGCATGAATGTGGAATATCTTTTGTTGAAATATTTCTTATTTATTTTCAACTTATTTCTTCAGCATATTATGGAGAGTAACAAGTTAATTGTAGGATCTACACATTTTTGTCCAAAAAGTTTGTTATGAAAGATGAAATCTAATTAATCATTTGAGAAGGGTTGAAAATATATTTTTTTGAAATCCAAGCAATATAATCTCGCAATTGGTAAGGTTTTAGGTAAACAAAAACATCTAAAAGATTCCAAAATATTAAAAGATTCCTAAGGATTCCTAAAGATTCTCAAAAGATTCTAAAAGATTCTAAAAGATTCTAAAAAGATTCTAGATTCCTTGAATTTCTGTTGATTTGGTATTGCACTATCCAAATCAACAGAAAGTGGTCGGTCATTATGTTAGCTTTTACAGAAAGTCCTTACACTGCTCTAAACAACAGAAAGAACAGAAATCAGTTGATTTTCTGTTGATTTGGTCATGGTTTTTCTTTAAGAATTCTTAAATAAATTATTTCATTTTGTTTTAAAATTCTTTGTATAACCTTGGTGGGGGACTCTAGGTAGTATCATCTAGGGATCCACTCCATCCTCCCTATCTTATTCTTCATTATAGAATAGATTGTTTTTTCAACATTACTAGTGTGCCTTATGCCGTTTTGCCGTTGCCACAACCAAAATAAAAATAAAGATAATTTTTTAATTTTTAGTTCATGAATAATTTGAAATTCAAAAACCTTTATACCGTAGGTCCAAACACCATGAAACAAAGCCTTTGCACCCCTCCTTGAAGAGAGCTTTCAAATGGTACTAAGAATGTAGCCGGGGGACGTATGATTTTGGAGATCTGACATAACAAACAAAATGAACATATAAACAACCTGACTTAAGGTATAGAAGTTTTCAACATTATTTGATATATTTCATCCTTTCTATGTGGCTCCGACCAATAAGCTCTTGAAACATTCATAATCCATCCAATGGATACAAGCTATTTCAATGCAGGACGCTAAACCCATCCTACAAAATGGGCCTGCAAGGTGAATTTTGTATTGTGGAGGGTAATTGTAAAAAAAAAGCCCCCTATTTTGTGCCATATTAATTCTATATTCTTCACCTCTCCAAACTAATTTCGGGCCTCTGAATTACAATTATGAATTCAAAATCTACGAATTTTATCATGTGTGGCAAATAATTTTTTTTTGCGTTTTAGGGTAAATTCGCCCTACACGGCACACTTAGTAGGACGGGTTTAGCGTCCTGCATTTTTATTTTTATTATCTTTATTATTTTTTTATCCGCTAAAGGATCGAGGCCTTTTTCCAGCCAAAAAACACTGAAAACTGCCATTTCTGTAGCAAAGAGTTTAAAAAAAATTTAATTGTTTTTTTTCACATCTAACCGTAAGGACCTTACACCTAACTAGTATAAAAAAGTGTGCAAAAAATTTCAAAATTTTTGACGACACCAATTGCAAGAGATCTGTGTTTAAAGTGGAAAAAACAAGTTTTTCAGCACATTGCGGGACTGGATTTTTTTACTTTGAACATTTTTAACTTTAAACCATGCAAAAAAAAAATTGAAAAATTGAAAAAAATGCATTCAGAATTGAATCCTACGAGTTATTTTTTTCAAGAAGATGCTCTAATTGCCCAAAAATCAAGAATGTCCATAACTTCCTCATAAAAAGTCCAAATGAAATGAATCAAAGCTTTCCAGATAGACAAAAATGTAATCTATGAGAAAAAAATTCAAAAAATTCAAAAAAAAAAAATTGCAAATTTTTTTTGCTACCCCCTGTCCCTTGTTTTGAGCTTATTTGGTCATAACTTTTTTTCCCGGGCACTGATTGTGAAAAAAATTATATTCACATAAAGCTAATCAGCTTTTCTACCTCCAAAAAAAGTTTCAAAAAATCAGGAGAAAATTTCAGCCCATAGGTACCTGCCCAAAAACGCATTTGTTCCCCGAAGGGACAATGGTCCTTTAGGGGTTAAACGTCATGTGGTTTCAATTAGGGCTAAAGTAGGAGATCTTGAAATTGTACAGGCTCTAAAATCGCCCACCCTACTCAAATGTACACTGCTTGTACATTTTGCTTTTTCATAGCCTTCAATGATGTACAAACGATGTACATTTTAGGGGGTGGGCGATTTCAGAGCTCTATGCCACTTCAACTTCAAAATTTTATAACTAATTCTAGATTGTTCCAAAAAATATGAAACGACTTGGGTTAGATGCCAATCCCTCTTCTCTTTCAAGGAAAATTCTCTGAAAAGTATTTTGAGGCGTTTCACCTCCCAAAATTTAGTTTCAACTCTTAAATGAGCGATTTATGGACCTCCTACCCTCGATACAGTAGAACCTCTCTTAGTGCATACTCTTGTAGTGCATAATATGCACTAAGAGAGATTGTACTTTGAAGCCTTTATTGTTGAACGGTGGTTGGAGGCCTTATAGTTAGGGCCGCTTCATACTATGCCCAAAGGTCGAGAGTCCGTCGGTTTCCACCAATCAGATTTCAGAAAACCAAGACTTTGGACTCTTGACCCTTCACACTATGCTTGAAGGTCCAAAGTCCGTCGCCTTCAAAATTGCCTACATGGCAGAGAAATGCCTACATTGCAATGGCCTCACGACAGACTCTCAACTATAGTTTGGGTCACTGTTTTTGGCTGACCCAAACTATGGTCGAGAGTCCGTCGAATTTTTTTCCAGAAAAATGTCAGAAATGACAAGATCGCAGCCGTTAGATTAGACTGGATTTGTAGTTTTGGCAGTAGGTAGTAGTACACCCCTTTTGTTATTTGTTATTTGTTATTTGAAACCTAGTCTCCACCATAATAATGGAGAGTCTTTGCATTCAATGAACCTACTTCCTTTCAATGACCAATCCCACCTTTTTATTCCATTTATACCTTTCATATTCCTTGTTTGATGAGAAGAGCATGTGCTGTGATTTTTTTTCCAAGGCCATTTTGGACTCCTTTTTCATGTTTTTTTTTATCTTTACTTGAAAAAATTGACACATGGGTGAAGTTTGGATTTTGGGCTTGGCCTTTGGAGGCTTCACACTATGGCTGGCCAAAGTCTCTAATTCCTAAATTTTAGGGCCTATTTATTGCCCATTTCTTTGGACTCTCATTTCCACAAACTCTCGACTCGGTCGGGCATAGTGTGAAGCGGCCCTTGGAAGCCATGTGGTTGGAGGCCTATAGTTAGAAGCCACGTTAGGCAGTGAACATTAATGCACCTCTCCAAATGCATAAACCTCTCTTAGTACATAGTCCCAACACTATGTAGAGGTTCTGTTGTAGTTCTAACTTAGGTTTATCAGGTCATGCTTTGGAACACGCGCACTATTTTGTACTCCGTATGACATTGCCGCAGTGACCGGTGATCTCAATCGATAAGCTCTACTCCTGGGCGCACACGAGCTCCTCCGGCTGCATGTTCGTCGCACAGTCCGGGGAGTTTTTTAGCTCAACCGGCTAAAATCCTACAATTTCTCGGACCAACCGGTTGTTTGAAGCATTTTCTCGGCTAAGCCTTTAAAAAAAGGAATATTCTTTGATTTTCTTCTTAAATGATCGGCAATTCCTAATTTCAACTGGCTAACTTGTAACTAAATGCTGGTACTCCCCGTACATTGGTTCGTCGAGCAAGAAGAGTCTCGCTCATCATCGAATTCTCCCAACGCCACTCCCCCCTCGATTTTTCAGTTCACTTCTCGACTTTTTCTTTGCAATAATTGGAAATTTTACTTTTACTTTTTTTAAAAACAAACGGGCAGAGCCATTGTATTAAATAAAACAAGGAATCAGGAAACAAAGCGGCCAAAGCCTACTTATTTTACTTTTGAAAAGAAATCGAAAGAGCCACTCCAATTCCGTTAAAGGTGAAGTTTTCGTCTTTGTGAGCTCCAATACTGATAGCTGTGGATTCCCACCTGCGGTACCTGCGGTACCTGCGGAAATAGCGTTTGGAGACAAAACCCAAAAGGAAAAAAAGGCCAAAAAAACTCCGCTCCATCGCCGGCGCTTATGCACCGACGTCACGCGATGCGAACGCAGCAACACACTGAACTTCAGAAGCGATTTTGACAGTAAAACTTACAGAGTTTGCGAATTCACAGGTATTGCTAATACAGAATTTGCCAAGTCTCCGTTTTGATTTGATTGGGAGATTTGGTTGGTAGAATCGATTGGGAGTTTGTCAAATGCTTTTTTCGATGAGGCTTCAGTATGTAGTGGTTGGTCGGGTGGATCGTTTCCGCGGCGACAATTATTGAGCCCAAGAGTTTTTGGGGATGGCTGCTGCCTGGCAGTCCCGGACTGCTGCTGGCTTCTCCGGTTCTCCCCACGCACAGGTTCTCCTGGTCGCGGCTGGGACTTCATGTACTAACTTACTCCATAATTGCTACGGATTTGTACAGTACAACTGGTGGCACAGTACGACTCGTACTCATTTAGGGGAGGCCGGCAACTGCTAGCCCTGGTGGGAACGCCGATTTCAGATTCAGTACAGTAACTTACATCTGACTGCGATTCTGCGCCACGATTTCATCAGACTTTCAATTCTCTGCAGACAGGTGAACGTGCTTTTGTGACTTCAATATCTGTCAATCTGTCATAGCTGCTTGAGTAAGCTCGCGCCCCAAGTCGCGTTGTGACGGCGTGATGAATGGATTGTCTTTTGTTCGCTGAGTGAGTGAGTGAGTGAGTGGTGTAGCGCTTGAATTGTGAGAATTTTGTGGTCGGTGACTTTCTTGATATTGTCGGCGTCGACTGGAGGAATTAGGTTTCGTCACGGATATGGCGGCTCGACTAGATGAGCGCGACCCGGGAGTTCATTAGTGCAGAGAATTCTGCCGCGGTTGCTTGCTTACGGGATGCTTTGCGTCTTCAGTCTGGTGATGAGGTGTGTAGAGGGGGCTAACGAATCCTGTCACACGGTAGACTGTCTTCATCGGGATTAGTGCAATTTCGTGTCGTGGAAGTGATGTTTGAGGGTCAAGCGTAGGATCGAAGCGAATCACAGAAAATTTCGTTTTGTTGTAGAGTTTCTGCCCTCTCGCTAAGCTTCCAAGCTTTGGGCTCTTCCGTAGCGCACGAACAGTCTCGCGATTTGGTTTTCGGGCAGCTGCAGTGAAACGAGTTCGTCGTATATCGGTAGTGTGAATGCTTTCCAAAATTGTAAAGGTGAGGTTGCATTGACTAGATCTATCCCTTCATCAATTATTTCAGTACGAATCCGGCGTCGATGCACTCCTTCTATACCGCTGACAGAGCATCAGCAAGCCCGTTGCCCTCCTGAAGAGACAACTGTAACGATCCGCATTATACGGGTATACTCCAATTTGAATTCTAAAAATGATTAGAAGCGACGCAGTTGATTCTCTCGATTTTACTTTTTCTGTACTTCGGTTAGGTAACGCCTGGCGGGCCTGAATTTCTGGAGGCCCTGGTCGGTTTCGTCGGGTACCTTGCTAAAGTTAGTAAATTGTCCGGAGTGTGAGCTGGCGGTCAGCCACGAAGGCCAAGATTCCTAATCCTGTACTTGAAGTATGAGAATTATGAAATGTGTTACGGACTGCGCTGATTGATGGGCCTGGTATCCTGGTGCAGGCATGAACTTGTGAACACTCCACAGTGATTCAACTATGTGCGTAACTGTAGTCGTGACGGATCATCTTCCACAAAATTCGCGTGCAGCATTCGTGTCAAGAAAGAGGACATTGCGGGTCAAGCTCTTGACTTGCATTACGCTTTGTGGAATAATTTCATTCCGTCACTGAGGATAGTTTGATTGTTGTGCTTTCTCCAGGATTCTTTAACGGCCAGACCTCCGCGTTTGAACTAGTTTCTCAACTTCTCCACGGGACCCTGTTCTCATAGCGTTTCTTTCGCAATTGCACTAGTGTCTGTAGTCAAGTGCGTGACATGGGAAGGAAGGAGAGCGGAAGCACGTGGGTGGTCCTGCAGGATCTGCACTTGTGGTTTCAAGGACCAGACAGGCACCATAAAACGTGAAACAAGTGTTGAAATCTTTTGGACCTCAATTTTGGAAACTCGAGCAATTGGTAGTTTGTTGTCTTGTGAGATTCGATATGGCAGCAAGGAAGATCCTAGAGGGCCAACGAAGTGGGAAATACCCGAGAAAGACTGGTTGTAGTGGTTATGGACTGGGTAGCTTCTTGCTGCTGGCTTGCAGCGCAGCTATGGTGGTCTTCTGCTTCATGTTTGTGGACATGAAGTCCTTGTACGACAGCACGGACTTGCGGGAATTCATCTTGCAGAGGGACACTCTGACTATCAGATCATCATCGTCCTTGCCCAGACATGAATCTGAGGAGGGCACCGAGATTATTATGGAAATGGACACAGCGGAGGTACTAGTTGTCGCCAATCCTTCACTTGAAGCAGCTAACGCCTCGTTGCAGCCTGCGGATGGAGCTCAAGAATTTGCAAGCAATGTTAACAACACCATACCTGATTCTAAGGTAGGGAACCGTTCCAATCACCTTTTCTTGTCTTGGTAGATTTCCATTACAAGAACCGCAAATAGAAATAGCTGAGCCACGAGAGGCTGTCACTTGTTGCACTATACCACTGTCTTGCTTTTTGAGTAGCAACTTACTCAGAATTCCTCACATGTACTGAAGATGTAGCTTTCGCCAATGCAAGGTCTCCTTTCTTTTGGTTCAGAGTCAGTGAATTGTGGAACTTATCTTTATTTTCAAGAGGATGTCCTCAAATACACAATATTTGGATACTGTACAAATTAGTTTTGAATTGTGAATAAGATTTGATTCTTGAGCTGTACATTGTCATGTTCACCAAATTCTACGTCTGAACTTGTCAGTTACATTTACTCCACTCGCGGAGTACTAACGGAATTGGGTTGGGATGGGTTCCACAGGAATGGGTTACCCAGCGTAATGTTTCCATTCACAACGACTCTGAGGAGCCCCAATCTGACGTGTCCCATGTTGAGTACAAGTCTGACGATTCTCATTCTGAATCCCAAGCGGAGGTTTTAGCGATGCCAGGCAATAACCGCAGCTCTCTGGCCGGATGTGATCTGTACCATGGACAATGGGTGTATGACGACACATACCCTTTGTACAGATCCAGGAACTGTGCTTTTGTGGATACAAGCTTTCGGTGTGAGGAGAATGGTCGACCCGACCAAGACTTCATGAAGTACCGCTGGCGACCGCATGACTGTGACATGCCGAGGTACTCACTCCATCAGTCCTTCACATACTAAAAACTTGTCAAATTGTACACAGACATCTGCACTTCTTTCTGTCTTATTATCCCATTTCACATGCACAACTTCAATGTTACTGTCATTGCGCTTGTAACATGGTAATTAACGCTGGAGGGGGTAGAAATCCATCCACCCCTTTGCCAATACCTTCGATGGTCGTCTGTGTGCTAAAATTGCTTGATTAGAATTTATACTTAATATACACTTTTCAAAAGTCATTTGCATTTGAATGAATTTGGTGTACTCACCAATTTCGTTAAATTGTACGCGACTCTTGAAAAAAGTTCTTTCAGTGCAAATTCTCATCAAACAGTTTTAGCACACAGACGATCATCAAAGATATTGGAAATAGGGTTGGATGGTTGTTTACCCCCTCCAGTTTTAATTACTATGTTAGAGGCACATTAGCTGTAACATTGAAGGCTGTACAGGTGGAATGGAATAATAAGGCAGAAAGTAGTGCTCATTTCTGTTTGCACATTTGAGAAATTTGTATTGATGTCTTTTTTGAAGAGTTTTCTGTTAGAAAAGGTTACCATGATGTTTGAGACCAGGTCATTCTGATGCTTGGAAGGCTAATATGGTTGCAGATTCGACGCTCGAGAGATGTTGGAGAGGCTGCGGAACCAAAGGCTAGTGTTTGTTGGGGACTCTCTGGGGCGGAATCAGTGGGAATCCATGTTGTGCATGCTCTCAGAAGCGGTCCACAACAAATCCAAGATTTATGAAGTGAACGGGAGATCCATCAGTAAGCACATGGGTGAGCTGGTGTTTTTGTTCGAAGACTACAACTGCACGGTGGAGTATTTCAGGGACCCTTTCCTTGTTCCTCAAGAGCGTCCTCCTGCGGGTTTTCCTGAAAATGTGACTAGCATTCTGAAGATCGACGTAGTCTCCTGGAGTGCTAAGCGGTGGCTTGGCGCTAATATCATGATCTTCAATTCTGGTCACTGGTGGTCTTGGGAGAAGATTGGGCGTCCGTAAGATTCCACTCCTGCACAGTTTATGTTTTTTGCTTTTGCTTTGTACTTGACATTCTTGAGCCTCCGATGCGAGGTTCTTTCCTATTTCAAAATGCAAGACTCTGTGGCATGAGAAGAGAGAGAGAATTTGAATTCAATTGTCTTGAGATGCGTGCCTTTATCTACAGTAACCAGTGTAGAAGGGACCATTGTAGCAAGTTCAAGAATGTTATGTAGTTATTGGGAAGATTCGCTTTATGATGTTGTCTAAAAGTTTCGAGATAATCTAATTTTACTGAAAATCTTTCTGTTGGCCTATATTCCTTTGCCTTGGTTGCAATCATTGTTTCTTCCTCTAAGAGAAGAAGAGAAGAGACGTTGATACGAAGATCACTCTGATTGAATTGTTTATTGAGGTAGTTCTACTGACCAGCGTAGACGGAGGTAGTGAGCTGTATTCCTCTTGAGTTTGGGAGCACCTTAGGTTTGTGACTCCAGCAGATGGGCTTGTGGAAGCAGCAGCTGGATTGATGTGCCTGGGTTTTAATTGCAGGGGTGGCCGGTTTTTTATGAAAAATCATTTGACGGAGCACAGCAATGAAGATGCGTTTAAAGCTGGTTTAAAAACCTGGGCATTGTGGATGGAGCGTCACCTTGATCCTGCTACTCAAGTGTTTTTCCGAAGTTTTGCTTCGGTTCATTTCAGGTAGAAACATGCTTTCTGCCCCTTACTCTTCAAATGCCTTGCTCGGCTGTGCTTGAAACCGCCTTTTTCAAGGTTCACTTTTTGGCTTAGGAAACAAGTCACAACTCCTAATACCAAATGCCGTTTGAAGAAATTTCACATTCATTTGGCTTCCAGGACTCCTAGTTCCCTGTGCTCACTATTGCTCTGCCCATCAAGTATTCTGATTTTTGCATGATGACAGATGTACTTCGTGACAAAAACATACTCCGTACTTTATCTATACATTATATTAGACTGGTTGTTTTGTTTTGTTTGTTTCGGTGAGATCTCCGGAACCGTGTGTCCCCCGGTCGCGGTCTTGGCACCGTTGGCACCGTTGGAAAGCCCTCATGAGGAAGGGTGCACGAACTTTGCTTCGTGACGTTCCGACTCATGGCAGGCAGAAAAGATTTCGAAGTTTTTATGAATTAGAAAATTAGAAATTACTTTTAAATTTATGGCTGTGGCAACGGCACAGGGCATACGAGTAGACTTTGAACCTTGATAAGTTAATGACTATTCTGACACATAAATGGTCAGCTACTTGAGAATTGACTGGAATGCATGATCTAAATCTGCAAACTTATTTATTATTGTTCATTTTCATTGGAATGTGCTTTTATAATTCTTTGGTTCTTTGTATTCACGATGTACAACAGTAGCTTTACTCGTTTTTCATGATGGTAGACAGTGCGTGACTAATAATACCTTGGTAGCACAGACTTCGAATTTTGAGAATTGTATGACTGTTTCACACATGGATAGTCAACTTCTGAACCTCAAGGTCCAAATCTATAAAGTTTTCTTCTAATGAACGGGTGAATCACTAATCTGTGCAGAGGAGGAGCATGGAACCACGGAGGCCATTGTCACGAGGAGGTGAAACCTCTGACGGATGAGGAGGTAAAGAAAGAGCAGCCAATTCCATGGACCAACAAGCACATCAAGGCAGCCATTAACAGAAACATCAAATTAAAGCGGAGCGCGGTGGAGTTCATGGATGTCACCACATTGACAAACTACAGAGCTGACGCTCATGCAGGTCTGTATGGACAGGACACCAAAATACATGGTCTCCCCCCCAAGCATCGCCAAGACTGCAGCCATTTCTGTTTGCCTGGAGTTCCTGACACATGGAACGAGGTTTTGTACGCATCTTTGCTCGCAAGAGGGCAAGGGGTTTGGGGGGAGCCTGTAAAGTATTAGTTTATTTAAATTCATCAAGAAAAATGATTTTTTGTTAGAATAAGTGGCTGCCTCAGAATGTAGATGCCATTCGACCACCTAGTTTGGTCCGATACTTGAGTTGCTCCTGTTTGTTGGGATCCTCATTTTAGGTTCTGTAAATAAGCCCATTTTTTTGTAGGACCTGGCAGAAGCAAATCAAGTATGGGGCTTTCAACCCCTGTTGGCGTGTTCAATTCTGAGCTCATTGTAAGCACAGATGCAACTTGATTTGGTAGTAATCTCGAGAGCTCTATGTGATTGTCCAATTCCCTGTTGGATTCAGTCGGAAGTTGGTTGAGAAAGAAGGAAACCTTTCTTCTCTGAGTTTTCATTTTCATTTTCATTACTGTTAAAAAAATTCTCAGGAGCCTTTGTCTGTCCTGAGTATTGACAATAATATTTTGCAAAGCCGGTCCTTCCCAGAAGTATGCAGTGCTCTTGTCTGGTGGAGGTTCTCCACTCTTTTGAGATTTTGAAGTGCTTATCATTTTGCAATGAAATTGAAACCATAAAAAGTCTGTCGAGTGCATTTGCAGTCAATAGTGGCACTGGATCCTTTCCAATCTGACTTCAAGAGTTTCTGAAGTAATCAACATGCGCTCAGGGTGGTTCTTCCTGAGATGAGTACAACTATCCAAAATGTAATTTAGAAAGCGTGCCTTTAACCCTTAACCCTTGAACGCCAAATCGTACGTTTTGTGTCCGATGGATGACAAGGAATCAAATTGTACAGGACAGAAGTGCAACTATTCATCCTCGACATTTGTTGTGTAAAGGAAAGATCTTCTATAGTAGTTTGACTTGCAATGAATACTTTTGCAATTTTGGAGGCTACTGACTCACACGGTAATAGAAAAGGATGATTTTGAGGGTCACCCCTTCGGCGTTTAAGGGTTAAAGGACGAAAGAGTGACCCTCCAAATCCTCCCTTTCCATTACCGTGTGGATCATTGACTTCTAAAATTGCAAAAGCACTCATTGGAAGTCAAACTACTGTAGAAGGTCTCCCCTTTTCGTAACAAATTTTGAGGATGAATAGTTGCACTTCTGTCCTATACAGTTTGATTCTTTGTCACCCATCGGGCACAAAACGTCCTTGTCGACGTTTAAGAGTTAAAGGACACTACGGACTTCACTGTTAATTATAGAAACAAAGAATCACCTATTGGTCCAATAATTGGAGTGTTTTGGTGACTACCGTGTCCTTGCAGGGTTAAGAGCTGATCGCATTCCAAGGGAAATAAACTCCTTGAAATATTTTTTAGTAAATTTTCGTAGAAAGAAAAATGGAATTGGCATCTAACTCAAGTTTTCTTATATTTTTGGAATTAGTTAAGAATTTCTGAAGTGAAACGCAATGGTCATTATAAGCGTCTACCACTTGACATGTGCCTTATTAGTACATTGATGGTGCATCGAAGAAAGCAAAATGTACCTCTGTGCTAGAGGTCGCTTTTAGAATTTGGTTAGTTTTCACTTCTACTACCTTACTATAGGTTCTAAAGTGAAGAAGGATGTCTAGGTTGTGTAATGATATTTTATTCTAAAAGACAATTGCAATTTTGTTTGAGGCAATCAATTTTAGGCAAATGATTGATGTTTTTTTCAAAAAGATTATTATGTCATGTAAAAATTAAGGAATTACCAAAGCAAATCAATCAATAATTCTATAATAATGGATAAACTTGAAATACAAGCAAGTGTGGCTCAAATTTTCTAGACATTGAATTCTAATATATATCCGTCTAATATCTCATTCTTCCATAATGAGAGATGGTTTAAGCGTCTAAAGCTTAATTTTTTAAAAGTCAGGTATTCCCTTGGAAATGAAATACCTTCACAATTCAAAAAGAAGGTTGCCTAACCCTTAAAGTGAAGTGAAGAAAATAAAAAAGCTATAAGCAGTCTCATTGGTTAACCCCTAAAGGACCGGCATGCGTTTTTTGGCCGTATAGAAATTTTGGGCAGGTCCGTGTGACTAGAGATTTTCATATTTTAAGCTGAAATTTATTAGAAGGTGGGCGCGAGGAATATCTTTCATATGCACTAAATTTCAGCACATTTGGAAATAGGAGTCAAAAGTTATGGCCAAATATGTTACTTTTTTTTTGTAACTGGGCAGTCCGGGCAGCAAGAAAAATTTGGCAAAAATTTGATTTTTTTTTTTTAAATATTTTTTTTCTTGTAGATTATATTTTTGTCTATTTGGAAAGCTTTGATTCATTTCATTTGGATTTGTTATGAAAAAGTTATGGACATTCTTGTTTTTCGGGCAATTAGAGCATCTTCTTGAAAAAAATAACTTGTAGGATGCATTTCTAAATGCTATTTTTGCAATTTAAATAAATAAAAAAATTCTCATGGTTTAGTTTACTTGCTAGAACAATCTCACCATTGAAATTAGTGTATTTCAATTCCATCTAAAATATATTAATGTTTTAGATTTTCCTTCTATCTCGTACCTACTTCTACTTAATAAATTTTTTAAGAATGATAATTAAGTTTTTTTGAATATATTTTTTTTCCCTAGACTCTCAACTCAATTCTTCACTATAAAGATTTGAAGCACAAAACTTTGTAGTGCAAAAATTTTAAGTGAAAAATGTTTAAAGTCAAAAAATCTAGTCCCGCAATGTGCTGAAATACTTGTTTTTTCCACTTTAAACGCAGATATCTTGCAATCTGAGCGGTCAAAAATTCTGAGATTTTTTCCACACATTCTCATACTAGTTAGGAGTAAGCTACTATGGTTAGATGTAAAAAAAAAACATTTTTCAAATTTTTTTACTCCTTGCTATAGAAATGGCAGTTTTATTGGTTTTTTGGCAGAAAAAAAGCCTTGGGCCTTTAGGGGTTAAGATAATTGCATCTCATTTGACCCCTTTCTAAAATTGACCCTTGCAAATTCTAGCCTAAAATGTACCACCTCTATTCTCGTGAGACTAAGATCACTTTTAGGTTAACCTATTTTCAGTTGTTTGAAAATTCATAGTTTATTCATACCGAAAAAAAAATGTATAAGAAGAAAATCTATAATACTCTTTAGACTTCCAACGATAACCAACAAATAGTAAACAATTCTATAATAGGAACAATGCTCAATTGCTTCTTCGGACACATTGAGGTCTGGTGACCCTTAGAGTACTTCAAGTTTTTGAGCTTAGAAATGGACCCATGAGCAACCTAGTTTTCATGGATTTAGGCCCTCTCAGTGTGTGAATGATTTTCGCTCGTAGCACCGCACTTCTGTAAACACTCCATTCCTCATACAAGTTGCTTGTATGCTGCAGACTAAGTCTGTTCCCCGGGCCATCTCAACAGCGCCAAGAGCTTGTGCAAGCATGGGGTTGTACCAGATGGTGGAAGCCTTGCTCCTGATGACCAACGCCGTTGCCATTCTCAACGAAGATCGCTTTCTTTCCCCCAGTAAGTCCCAGCTTTTTAACTTCTTCAATTCCTACGCATTTCGATTCCCTTCTCATGCATTTGTGATCGATGTTTGTTTTGCGCGATCGGAGCTTCATTGGATTCACACGTCGTGGGGTGTGGCAGTGGGCTTGGGTATTGCCGACATGAGTAATGGAAGGGTGTCGCCTTTCAAGGGCCAGATGGTGGGCTTCATCCACGCTGTGCAGTATTTACGAGGTGAGCGTCACTCGTACGTTTTCTTATCATGGCGCGATTAGGGTTTCTGCGCGGAATGCGACCACCTGCATCGTTAGGGTTATCTGAGGTTTTGTTTTAAATCGCCGGTAATCGCGCGAGGTTGGTGATGATTGTGTTCGTTTCAAAATAGCGTCGGGTGTTTTTAGGGTTTCCGGATGATCGCTATTTGTGAACAATATTGTGCTTAGTTTGAAGTGTCTGTTTCGAAGCTGCTCCTTCTCTGAACTCTAAGCTAGACATGTTTCTAAATGTGACGCTTTAAAATCATGAAAACGTGAAATAGTACACATTGATTTTGAGAATATATATCTCCGGAAGTTTGAACCCTTATAACTTTTGCCTGCAGAATTCCAAGAAGATGTAATTTGGTGCATTGGATTCTCCTTGCACTCGCTAACGAGAATCGATATGTATTTGGTCAATCTACTAAGAATAATGTGGTCAGCGCTTAAAGTGTCGCTTTGAGGTGTGGTTATCTTAGGTCGTATTTCGATCACTTTGTGAGTTGAGGTGGAATCGGATGTTGTGCAGTTCCGCTGGTAGTTGCGAATGGTGTAGTCATCGTGAGCAAATTGCTCTTTGGTTGATGCGTCGTGGTGCGGAAGCCGCTCCTACGAATTCTCTGGCACCAGCTCGACCATGCTGGGCCACACTGAGTGGAGCAGGCGCTCATTTCGGCAGCTTTGAAACAATTTGAGCAAGAGTACTCGTACGCCGACCCATTTTTCTGCATGGGAAGATGTGAGGACGTCTGCGAAATATTCTTTGTTGAGGTTGAATGCGATTGTCCATTTGAAGGGCTGAAGGTGGATGTGGGCAGGGACTCAGAGCTGTTGTATATTAGTGTTGATCAAACCTTTTCTAAATCAGAACTAGAGTCTGTTTTTTCATATCTTGTGCCACATCTATTTCTCTTTTTTTCGCTGTAGACACTGCGCAGAAGAGGAGCTCCCACCCCTTACGTCAGCTTTCTCAGTAAGGCAGTAGTGCTCAAAACCCGATCATTAACCAGGTTATCTCCCGTTGGGGTTGAATGGACCGTTCATTTTTTCCCAAGAAAGGCAGATTGGATCTGCAGCGATCTGGTTCATATTTTTGGGAATTAACCCTTGTGCGTCACAGAGCAGACAGCAAAAGTGAGTAGCTTTCCTTCACCATTTTCAGATGGAATAACTTCAATGGTACTCGGGTATGGAAGTTTCACCGTTCTGATTTGCAGCCAACACAGTGATGCATGCCAATTAGCAATTTCCAGGAGGATCCACTGTGCGGATTTCAAGATTATGAGGTTTGATCAACATGGTTTTCCAAGAATCCAGGTCTTGACGCACAGGGGTTAAGGTAGTATGCTCTTAAAGTGACCATTTAAGCCTACCCAATTCATCATTGACAGTAATAGATATTTCAAATAACATGTCACTCATTCTTGGATAGGGGTTGCATTTAGAACGCGGTCGTTTTAAGAGCAGACTACTTTAGTTACAAATTATCAAATTTTTTAATGGTAGGTCCTTATTTGTGTTCACTAATGGGGAAACTCCTTGTCATTCTTCAATTAAATGAAGCAATAAACCCTTTGGGATGTGACGGTGGCATTTTGGGTAGTGCAAGTGATGAATTCAGAGTGTCTTGGTAGCTACCATAGGCTCATATATTTTTTGGTATAAAATAATAATTTTATGGCTTTAGCATTGTAACTATTTTAGGAAATTATTGGGGCCATTTTAGAGGAGCAAGATGACCTTTATGGATCCAATTTCTATCAATTTTAGTGAGATGTAGTGGTGCCTATAGACTTTCGGGGAGATTGTGATAAGAAATTCCTAATTAATTCATGCTTTGTCTTGAAAAATATGATTCCACACTACTATAATTATGATTGACACTTCATCCTTCCAAGGCGACAAATTTAAAACTGTGGCTACAATAGGGTTGTTTATCCTGTGTGTGCGCTTAATGAACTATCTGCCTTAATACTTCATAGTATCAATTTTAGAGCTATTTATAAAGAGGATTTGAAGAACATGTATAAGGGAATACACTAAGATACAAACACTTTAAACCAAAATTGAAAATATGTGGATATAAATGATACAAAATGTGCAACTTGCATACATGAATGCAAAATATACATTAAGTGTTGAAACTTCAAAAATATATGTTGTTAATCCGAAATTTTCAAATGTGACTATTTTGAAAAATAATCTCATAATTATGCTAATTCAACCCTAATGTATGCTTGTAAAATTGTTTAAAGGATGCAGACTATAGGTTCTTCCACCTTTGTTTACCTTGATCAAAATACATATGTACAACTCACTCAAAAAATACATTATTTTTACAAATATTGAAGATCATATTGGCATTCAATTGCTTCAACAATTTTTCACTAAGAATATATTAAGAACTCCAATAACATCCCTATGTGCGTTGAATATCCCTCTAACTTGACTATTTAGATAACTGTCATATTATTTATAGGTCAAATAAGTTGAATAGGGAACAAGTGTGCTATAAGCAATGATAGTATGCCAAAGGATGTTGATCATATTGTCATTGAAGAAAGCATAATATCAAAGAAGTTTGAGTATATACTATACTTAGTTTAAAGTAAAAACTATTTCAAGCCACCCCACCACCTTACAGCAACTCAAACTTGGGCTTGGCACGCAAGCACAACGGCACCTTCATCCCCACCGACAACCCATTCACCTCCCTCATATCCACCTCCCTCTTTCCCTTCCCGTCTAGCACCTCCCAATCGAAGCAATGCAACAAGTTTCCTAGCATCAAAGATGCGACTACATTCCCCAAATTATAAGCTGGACACATCCTCCTTCCCTTCCCAAATGGAAGCAATTCATACCCGTCACTTCCACTCAACTGATTCACTTCATTTCCTATAAACCTTTCCGGATCAAATTCTTCTGGATTCTCATACACACTTTTATCCCTTTGAATTGCGAACGCATTTATAATCAACAAGGTCTCCGGGGGGAAGTGGTAGCCGAGGATGGTGGTGGCATTGGGGGACTCATGGGGGAGGAGGAGCGGGAGTGGGGGGTGCATGCGGAAGGCTTCTTTGATGATGGCGGCAAGGAAGGGGAGGTGAGGGAGATCAGATTCAACGACAAGGCGTGCGGGGGAAGAGGAGATGTGGGAAGAGAGCTCACGTTGGGCATGTTGGAGGAGGGAGGGGCGGAGGATGAGCTCTGCCATTGCCCATTCAATCACTGTGGCACTTGACTCGGTGCCTGCATGCAAAAGCTCCTGCAATAAAAGGACGGTGTAGTTAGAAAACAAGCAATGATGGACTAAGTAGCTAGTTGAGTTGCGAAGCATACTACATGACTGGTTAAGTTGCAAAGCGTACCATCGTACTTTACTATCAATTGAGACCCAAAATAATTAACTTCTTGAGGATGTTGCCACGTGTCATGTTGAGATTGAACAAAACCTCTGACAGAGCATGTGTGGCATGGAAATTATAGAAAAATATTAGGCAAGTGAACTGACAAAGTTGTTAATAGCATTCGGTTTATAACCAGTTGAATTTTGGAGCATACTACATAACTGGTGGTCAGATGCGAAGCAATGCACTTTCATAACCGGTGGAGTTACGAAGGTGAGAAAGGAAATGCTGTATGGTGCTTGATCCCCTGAAGATCAATTTCTAAAATTTGATTGTAATCCATGACTTTGGCATTTTTAAGATATTCGGTGTGAAACAAAAATCTAAACAAGTCCAAGCTTTATGAGCATTGAAAGCTTTATGTAGATTTGCGCCATCAATTTCCTATTCCGGAATTTAGATATGCATACCTTAGACCAGTTGTGGCTTTTTCTTGCAATCATTTCACTGGTCTACGCAGAAAATGTTAATTCCGACTAATAATAGTTTGCATACAAGAAAGGGTGGGTTTTATGTCAGTGAGCAGGAAACGTCGATATTTACCTGCAATACTTTGATCATGTCTTTGTCAGGAAGATACTCTCCATCATCCAGCGGAGTCTCCAGCAGCACATCTTCGAAGTCCCGGACATAGCTGGGATCGTCTCTCCGCTCTTTCAACTGTTGACGGTGGCCCTCCAGGTCGAAAATCTTCTCTGTGAGGTCGTCCGAAAAGTCTCGGACCTTGGCAAACTTGGCGGCAGTTCCTTGCAGTCGGTCGAGGAAGCTCAAGTACGGCACGAAGTCACTGATGACCACCGCACCGACGATTTCGAAGAGACTGCTGTTCATCTTCACCAAGTCTTCTCTTTGCTTCTCAGCCCCCACTTCGGACGTTCTGTAGAATCTGCATTTAGTCACACCAGAAAAGTATTACAGAAATTGCACATAGTTTAAACTCTGCTCATGCAGGTGGTGCAACAAATCGGAGCATTCATAATGTGCTGTATCCAAAGCCACCAAAGCCTTCAAACTTTGAATGGGAACTAGCCTGGATTCCTGTACTGGAAACTCATGCATGCAGGGGAAAATGTTTTGCAAGTCTCTTGTGAAGTCGAGGAAATGTAATTGTTGAGTTGAACCCACTGGAAAGTGAAATAACCTTCTTGTTTTGGAGTGATCCATTTACGATAAAGGATTCTAGAGCAAATCAAAATAGGATCACAAGCAGCCTAACTCTGCCATGTACAGTCACAAGCGGAAATGGAATGGAATGTACGGTTACGCGGACTAGCTGCGGAGAGGGACAGTTTCCAGAAAATCTAAAGCGAAATCGAATTTTGGTAATTGGAGAAACAATCAAACCTTTGCACATAAGTTTCAAACATGCATGGTTTGTTTGGTATGACTCTCTCGGTCTTGAAATAATTGGTATTGAGAAACTAACGGCTAGTTTGAAGATTTGCAGATCATTTTCAAGATGAAATCGAAGCTATTTTCGGTATGAACGAACAAATCAATTCTGCAATTCTCATTTCCCAACTTTTCCAGAAACGGTTTGCCTATGCGCATATTTCCCAGACTTCGGATCAGTGATGATGGTGTTAGTACCTCTTGCCAACAATGATGCGCGTCATCGTGTTGGACGTGACCCCATAGAGCCAGGTCTTGATGTCCACGGGATCCCCTTTCTTGCAATCCTCCATCAGCACTTTCATCATATGCAGAATCTCCTCGGCCCGAATTTCGCTCTGGGACGCATGGCGCTTCGGAGAGAAGATCTCGGCGTTGAAGAGCCTCCGCAGGCGACGCCAGTAGGGCAGGTCAGAAGTGATGGCGAGGTCTCGGTAATTCTCGTCGCCGTTGTGCCACACGGTCCAGGCCAGCCGCTTGGGCCGGGAGCCGAAGCTGGCGTCGTTGGTTTTGTAAAACTCCTTGGCAACGGCAGCCGTGGATATCACGATGCAGGGCTTGGACCCTGGTACATAGTCAAACCAGAATTCTGTTGAGTTATAATTCTCTTAAAAACATGTCATTTGGATTCCTGACCACTCGATTGTTCCACTACGCTGCCATACAAGTCCATTCATTCTTTATTGCAAAACAGATGCACGTCCTGCAATCTAATCGTAAACTGTACATACACGATCTGCTCTTCTCATACTTGTTAAAATGGAATGTTCCATAATTCTGAACTTATGGCATTCAATTAAGTGCCAAGAGCTCTGTGATCTACGAGTAGCACGGTAAAGCATTCAGGTTTAAGTCTGGCAATCAAAAACTCAGCGTCAATTTCACTGAAATCTCAACACCTTGATCTCCCATGATTCTATAAAACATAACACGGAGGATCAAATGTTCGTACTCGAAGAATTCAAAAGAGTGCAGGAACTCAGAGAGAGTCGTACCTAAGCGGAGATACATGAGACCTCCATACTTGGCAGCCAGCTTCTCCAGTGATCTGTGAGGCAGGTCACCCAAAGCAGGAAAGTTTCCGATGACTGGCCATGGCCAGGGGCCAGGGGGCAAGTGCTTCCGCCTCCTGGCTTCAGCATAGTAGTAGATCAGCAGAATCGAAGCGAAAGCTGCGGCTACCAGTGCAACGAAGAGCTCATTTGCAGGAGCTTGTGTCCAGACGGGATCCATGTTTCACAAATTGCAAATGGTAGGACTGATCCAGCAGCTAACATGTTTCATGCTCTATAGAATTGCGCTCCTGGAAGTTGTCCTAGAAAATGCTTTCTTTTATTGTCAGTGGTGTGTCATGGTTAGCTCAGGAGTCCATAAACTAAGTCATCATCTTCAGAGAAGCGCTTTGCTAGCATTGTGGAATGAAGAATCAAGAAGAGGTTGCGTTCCTTGTAGAGATGTTGACGATTCTCACTAACTTGGACCTTTCCAATAGACTGAGTCAATTCTACACCAAATTTAAAATTAACAAAGTGCACTAAAAGCTTGAAGTTGCACTAAAATTTGAGGTGTAGGCAATTGTCCTACCATCCCTTTAACCCTTAAATGACAAGGAGGCCATTTTGTGGCCGATGGATGACAGAGAATCAAACTGTATAGTACAAAAGTGCAACTGTTCATCCTCGAAATTTGTTGTGAAAAGGGGAGATCTTCTAGAGTAACTTGACTTCCATTGAGTGCTTTTACAATTTTTTAAGCCAATAATTCACATGGTAATGCAAAAGGACGATTTTGAGGATCATCCCTTTGTCCTTTAAGGGTAAACCCCTCCCGAGGACAATTTTGCACCTATGATTCCTAAGGAATGTGTCATGCTTGTGAACATCCTTAAACACTATTTTAGCTTTAAACCGCTATTTAGAACTTGAAAGTGTTTCAAATCAAGCAAGTGTCCTATAGATTGTGAATGGATTAGGATTAAATTGGTGGTAAATTGGTGGTTGATTTACAACATCTAGCCTTCTGAAGTCTTCTAACCTTGATTTTAATTCATTATTTCTAATTTTTTTTTATTATGATTTCCCTTTGTTTGATAAGCTTCAAAATTTAAAACATTTTGTTTCTCTTTCATAGTATTCAAAATATGTAGTTAGTTGTAAAATTTGGTCAAGTATTGATAATGAAAGGAAGTGCATTGATGAGAAATGGATCTTTTCTATAAGGAATGTAGTCTAACTTCAATTTGACTTATTTAAAAACAAATCAAGAGAGGTAGGTTTACTTGTGAGGTTCTATCCCATTGGGAGTGAGTAGGAGGAAAGAAATGAGGTAAGATGAAACCTCCCCAAACTGTGCTTGTACCCATTCATGTACCCTAGACTTCCATTAAAGTATTCTTGAAAAGCGCCATTAAATCGTTCCCATACTTAATTGTGATTGGTTGATTGTTGATTTTTTGAAATTTTGATTTTAGATCCAATTACATGACGATTTCAGTGGTCTCGGGAGCTTCTACTTTGAAAATTCACAAAAATTCCATGCCATATCATAAAAATAATTTATTTATTTTTAATTTTAAAAATTCATGATTTTCAATTGGTAATACTACCAGAATATTATTTTTAGGAAAAGGTGCCTCCAAGTATCCAGAATTGCTTATTTTGATAGTTTTAGGTGTTTCCACCTTACTCCATCTTTTTGCAATGTGAATGTTTTGTAGGAAGTGGACTTTGACAAAATGGGATACTTCAACAAGATCAGATATTGTAAGTTACTACCTTACATGTCAATATTATAAACCAAGTCAATATTTGAGCTGTTTTCTTGATAGGATGAGAACTTACGTTCAAGGCTTCTTTTTTTGGCGAAATTTCACCAGATTCTGCCAAAACTGGCCACTGCTGCTTTGTCCCTCCCAAAACTAGCTTGTACAGTGAAGCTAGAGGGAGGGACACGGGTCCAAAAAAAAGCCCTGCTTATGCTCAATTCATCACTCAATCTGATATCCTGAGAGTCCCTGGGTTGATAGACTTTGAGGGAAGTTTGTGGACGCAAAGATGTTTTATTCTAGGCAGGGACTAATTTAGTTGTATGCAATACAACAATATTTTTATTTTATTTTTAATTTTTTTCAGCCAATGGAATTCCATTGCAAAACACGTCAACATAACAGTCAATAGCATGTATTGATGTTGCCTTGGTTCTACAGTGATGGTGTGCATCTCCATCCTCCACCTATCTAATTCATTAGTAGCTACTAATGAAGCATTGTTGGGGTGTGGAATATACCACACCATCACTGTAGAGCTACTAAATGTTATAAACAACAACAGCCAAGCCAAAGGCTGGATAAAGAAAACATTATTCTTGTGGACACAAAATTTTGGAGGGATTGTCAGTCTCTGGCCACAATTTCGTTATAGATGTAAGGTAGTCTGCTCTGAAAGCAACCATTTAAAAGTTGATTGCCTTATCCAGGAAGCAAAATTCTTTGAAACAATTTTCAATAAACTTTCATAAGAAGAAAAATGGAATTGGCATCTAACTCAAGTCGTTCCATATTTTTTGGACCTTCTTGGAATTAGTTACAAATTTTTGAAGTTGAAACATAGTGCTACTAAAAACGACCACCTCCTGAAATGTACACTATTATATTACATTGAAGAAAACAAAATGTACCCTTGTGTCATGATCATTTTTAGAGCATGGGCACTTCTAGAGCAGACTAGTACCTTATATCACAAAAATGAATTGGATGAATGTCTCATCTTTTACTCGGCTTTCTCCTCGTGCATGTGGATTAAAAGCCTACATTGTTGTTCTTCTTCCTCTCTTTCTAAGTAAGGAAAATTTCGACACCTAAAATTATCTTAACAAACTTTGCGGAACCATGGAGAATCAAGAGACAAAATTATAAAGTAAAATTATGAAATTGTGTTAATTTTGCATAAGTTGTAAATTTTAAAACACAAAGTTTATAGGGGCGATAAAAGTAACTTAACCTTTAAATTCAAAAATCACTTGATGTACATTAACCATGTAAGGACATTGTGGACCTTTTAGATTTGATGGATGACTTCACTGTTAACTATAGAAACAAAGAATGTACCTACAATAGTGGTCTAATAATCAAAGTATTTGGTGACTACCTTGGTCATGGGGGGCTTCGTCCTTCCAAGGTTACAATATGCATAGCATTAGAAATTTGCCCAAACAAGAGGTTAAATTGGAAAGAAATGTACCGAAATGGTCTTCTTTTAAATCCACCACCACCACTGTACCATAAATGAATCCATTCATTATCCAAAATGACTATAGACTCCACATCATTATTGCCCTTCTACTACTCATCATTTGAATTACTTTCTTGTTCAAATTTTCATACCAAAATAAGGTTCAACATTTTGTCCAAGTCGATATCTTAAGTCTACTTACCTTATAAAATAAAGTCAAGGTGAGTTGGCCTAAACATGACAGAAGAAAGAAGCTCTTATTGACTTTAGACCGAAGGAGAGCTAAACGTCAACAAAAGTTGCAAAAGCTTCATGTAAAGTAGTTTGAATTCAACCTTACTGGAATAGCAAGCCAGTTCTAAATGGACACACTCACAAAGCCTCTTGTAAATTAACTGCTTGTAGTATAAGGTAGGAGGTCCTAAAATGAACCAGGTTCTAAATATGTCTCCTATCTAAGAAGGAGTAATATGCTCCTTGAATGATCTATTACTATCATTGATGAGGTAGGTAGGTTTAAATGGTCCATTTATGAACCTCCTACCTTAATGCGCATGAGAATGAAGATATTTGCACAATACCGACAATCACCTCCTGCCTATGCTAAAAAAAATATAAAAGGGTCAAAGCCTATGCTAAAAAAAAATAGCCACACATTGACTCAGACTGGACCAGCATTTTCTGAATATGACTTAGACTTAGCAGAGGTGGCCCATACTCCTGAGGCAAAAGATGCATAAATTGAGAAGTGCTTCTGGCGAATTCAGGCATGCAAGAGTAGCAAATAAAGCCATGAAGTTGCTAAAAAACCATGACTCAGATTGGCGACCAAAAAAATCACATTGCATATTGTTTCTCTCAGTCAGCATGCGCACCAGTCCTGGCTTTCTATCCAGGCAGTAAATTGTACCTTCAGGACTAAGGTAGACGCACCTAAATAAGACACTTATTCAAGACTTGCAGATCTTGAGGGTAGTTCTAGTATAAAATGATGTGTGTTTGCTAGGAAATGGATTAGGAAACCAACAAAATTGATTTTGTATTTTTCTGAGCTCGTATGAATATAATACGAATTTGTGGAACCAAGTGCATACATGCACCTATTGTGGACCTTAGACTAACACAAAAGTGAACATGGAACCACCCATAAGCAACAAACCATATGCTTGTATCACGCTCGTTTTATTGGCCAACACAAAACTCGCCCCCGTCACTATGACACTTTCATGTAAACTCACATGTCAGCATTGGATCCACCTCCGTGTTACTTTAGGGCTTATTCTAGGTGTCGATAAATGACTCCTACTACATTTAGGTATTCCTACCTTATAAGTTACATGGACCAAGTGAGCTAGCAATATTCATTGATGTGGACACTGTTCATGTAATAATAATAGGTTGTTACTCGAGCACGTTCAAACAACTAGACTCCACCTTAGACCTGTAATTGCAAGTTTGAAACAACCTAACAACCTAACATCCTATTATCCTATGGAGGGTGCTTACAAAGGTATATTTGCACTTGGTCTTAGTTGATGTTTGAAGTGATGTTTGCAAGGTGAATCTGGTCTTGAAGTAGGTCTAAACTTGTTTCTAAAACCCTCAATAACAACAATCTTTAATACCAAGTGCGAACATAGCTTAATTAGGAAAAATAAAACTGGAAAATGGGCAAGTGAAATGCGGTGATAAGTACTATTCTCATCCTACATTCAAGCACCTCATGTTGCACGGAACACAAAAAAAAGATAAAATGATATTATGCCAGGCAATGGCCTTTTCCATGCTGGGTTGTTATTATCCTTTGCTAGGTACCTGGGAGAAATTTATCAATTAATTCACGGATTAGGGTTGGTTGAAGAGCCATAGAAATCAATTTTGTTCATTGTATGGGGTCCCTTTTCAAGGATGTAAAACGGCCCCCAATTTCATTGATAAACAACGCCATGGACTAAGCTAGAACAACCCGTTATAGACAAAAAAAAAACCATTCTAGTAGAGTGGGAGCAAGGTGGAGAAGAAGCATTAGAAGAAGTTTCGGGTCTCGAAGAGGCTGTTAACAAATGATTTTCGGCACCCCTGCGGTGCAATTACAGAATAATTAAAATTTTATTTTTTTATTTTTTTAATATTTTTAAAAAATGTATATATATATATATATATATATATATTTAAATTATTATTTTTATTAAAAAAATATTAAAAAAATATTAAAGTCTGACGTGGCACTAGTAGTGCCACATCAGCACCCGAAGCCAAATAATTTTTTATTTGAATTTTTTCTTCAATTGCACCCGGGGGTGTCAAAACTCGCGGCCCCTTCGGGGGCTGAAATTTCTTGTAATGCAAGACTGTGAGAAAGCCTAAATTCTACCCTCCTAATCCATAATTGGAATGTATTTCTTCAATTTTTATAAATTGAAGCACTATACCCCAAAAATACTTTTGTTTCTATCCGTGTTTCTAACTTCCAAACCCAAGGTCATATGCTTTTGCTCATTCTGATTTGAAGAGAAGAATTTGTTGATAATATAGTGTGTTTTTTTTATTTCTACTAAATTTTTGTTTTGGACGTAGGCAAAAATCTGAGAAACTTCAAAAGGCAAATGAATACTTGATGGTGATGTAATTTAGTAGGTGTTGCAGTTTTAAGAAACCAACTCCAAAGACACAAGTTAGGATTTGGGTGGTCCTTTGCAAAGAAGTTGTAGGTTAATTTATTTTATGTTACGGTAGTATGTTGTTTCTATTTAAAAAATATTTTCAAGTATTATTTATCTATAAAAGTATACTTTTGATCTGATTTGTTTGATTTGGTCTAAATTTTTTTTTATTGTGTGATAAATTCAAGATTATTTAAACATTCTCTGTTGAAGAGTAAGAGATTTAGGTTAGGAAATTTAGGATCTTTCAAGATTTAGGGCTTAAAAATTTAGAATTTCATAGGTTTGAAAGTTTACTTATGGAATTTGAGGTCTTCTTAGCAATGGTGCTAGTATGTGAGCTCAAGAATGTGAGCTTGTGAGCACTGAGCCTACAATATAGGTACCTATAATATAGATACCACAGACTATAGAAGATGTATGTATCATAAACACCTATAATATGGATATTTGTAACATATATATCCTATAATCATAGACGGTTTTTATACTATATATGCCTATAACATAGGTGTGTAGTATTCTAGGCTCATGGGCTCACATTCCTATGCTGACATAATAGCAACCCTTGTCTTCCTAAAGCTAGATTCTTCAAATAGAATTATATTGATTCTTTTATTTGAATAGGAATATGACTAGATTTGAAATCTTTCAAATGTACACATTTTTACATGATAATAAAGATGTAAATATATGATTAGTACTTTTTGAAATGTTGTGCATAGTCAAATTTCTTTGAAACTAAAAATTCTAATTTTTTTTTAAATTATACATTTTCAGAAAGCAAACAAGTCACAAGCTAATTGTAGAAGAATTGTTAAAGAGTCACAAACAAGTCGATCTCATGTGGCAATGAATGCTACATCGGCAACCACGTAAGAAGAGTACGTCGATGAAGTTCCAACTAGGATGTTGGATGAGAAACAACCCATTGTCTTTTATGACTACATTTCCAAGAACAACTTGTTTGCAACAACTATAAGCTCGACTATAAGTTCCCACATTTGCACCAATTGCAAATGTCCCATTCAACTAAAATAGTAGTTGTTCTTGTAGTCAAAAAACCTTCATTTTCTTCTAATGATAAGACCAAGGTGGACTAGTACTTGATGCCGATGCCAAAAGAATTATTTGATATAGTAGAATTTTTTCGAGCCTTTAGCACTTTAGATTTGAGATTTGGTTATCATCAATTGTTGCTATTTCTAGATGATTGAGCGAAGACAACATTTTGGAGAGTTGGTCAAAATGGCAATTAAACAAGAATCAACTCTTTCAGTAGAAATTTTTGCTATTTGGTCTCAAAAATGCACTAGCTTAGTTTCCAAGGGTGATGGACTAAGTGTTGGCTTGCTTGCCATGTATTAGACGCTACATTGATGATATCATCATATTAGCAAGTGGTGTTTGAGCAGTTGCAGTAATGGGGACTACACTTGCATCATAGCAAGTGCAAGTTCTTTCATGATTGGTTGCTATACTTGGGCCACACAATTGTTCCAAAAGGTCCTAGTGTATAACAAGCAAAAATGTATGATTTGCAATAGATCTCAACACCTAATGATGTACCATGGCTTCATGTATTTTTTAGTCTAATAAATTACTACCGCTAGTTTGTCAAAAAATTTAGCTTGATTTCCAAGCCTCTCAATATTTTTATGAGCAATGACCAACTACGGACGTGAAGCTATAAGCAATAACAAATTTTTAATATTTTAAAATAGAGGATCGGTTTAATGCCACTATATTGACATCCTAACTTCTTCAAGAAAAAATGCATAAGAAAGAAATCTAGAATATTCTTTTGACTTTCAACAATAACCAACAAATAGTAAACAATTCTATAATAAGAACAATGCTCAATTGCTTCTTCAAACACATTGAGGTGTAATTATCACACAATACTTCAAACTTTTGAGTTTAGAAACGAGCAACCTAGTTTTCATGGCTTTAGTAAAAAAACAAGCCCCCTATTTTGCGTCGTGTTAATTCTATGTTCTCCACCTCTACAAACTAATTTGGAGCCACTCATTGCAAATATGAATTCAAAATTTGCAAATGTTATCATGTGTGGCGAATAAAAAATTCCTGTGTTTTCCCAGGCGTAAATTCACCCTGCATGGCCCACTTCGTCAGACAAGTTTTATCAGTGTCCTGCAAGTCCAAGTGTAAAGCCTCCCTCTGTGTATAAATTGTTTTCGCTCAGAGCACCGAACTTCCGTAAACCCTCCTCATACAAGTTGCTGCAGACTATCATAACTGCGCCAAGAGCTTGTGCAAGCATGGGGTTGTACCAGATGGTGGAAGCCTTGCTCCTCATGACCAATGCCGTTGCCATTCTCAACGAAGATCGCTTTCTTTCCCCCAGTAAGACCCAGCTTCAATTTCTTCAATTCATACGCATTTCGATTCCCTTCTCATGCATTTGTGATCGATGTTTGTTTTGCGCGATCGGAGCTTCATTGGATTCACACGTCGTGGGGTTTGGCAGTGGGCTTGGGTATTGCCGACATGAGTAATGGAAGGGTGTCGCCTTTCAAGGGCCAGATGGTGGGCTTCATCCACGCTGTGCAGTATTTACGAGGTGAGCGGCATTCATACGTTTTCTTATCATGGCACAATTAGGGTTTCTGCGTGGAATGCGACCAGCTCCATCGTTAGGGTTATCTGAGGTTTTGATTTAATCCGCCGGTAATCGCGCGAGGTTGGTGATGATTGTGTTCGTTTCAAAATAGCGTCGGGTGTTTTTAGGGTTTCCGGATGATCGCTATTTGTGAACAATATTGTGCTTAGTTTGAAGTGTCTGTTTCGAAGCTGCTCCTTCTCTGAAATCTAAGCTAGACATGTGACGCCCTAAAATCATGAAAACGTGGAAATACTATAGATTGATTTTGAGAATGTATATTTCCGGAAAGTTTGAACCCTTATTACTTTTGCCTACCGAGAATTCAAAGAAGATGTAATTTGGTGCATTGGATTCTCCCTGCACTTGCTAACAAGAATCGATATGTATTTGGTCAATCTACTAACAATAATGTGGTCAGCGCTTAGAGTGTCGCTTTGAGGTGTGGTTATCTTAGGTCGTAGTTCGATCACCTTGTGAGTTGAGTTGGAATCGGATGTTGTGCAGTTCCGCTGGTAGTTGCGAATGGTGTAGTCATTGTGAGCAAATTGCTCTTTGGTTGATGGGTCGTGGTGCGAAAGCCACTACTACGAACTCTCTAGCACCAGCTCGACCATGCTAGGCCAGACTGAGTGGAGCAGGCGCTCATTTTGGCAGCTTTGAAACAATTTGAGCAAGAGTACTCGTACGCCGACCCATTTTTCTGCATGGGAAGATGTGAGGACGTCTGCGAAAGATTCTTTGTTGAGGTTGAATACGATTGTCCATTTGAAGGGCTGAAGGTGGATGTGGGCAGGGACTCAGAGCTGTTGTATATTAGTGTTGATCAAACCTTTTCTAAATCAGAACTAGAGTCTGTTTTTTCATATCTTGTGCCACATCTATTTCTCTTTTTTTCGCTGTAGACGCTGCGCAGAAGAGGAGCTCCCACCCCTTACGTCAGCTTTCGCAGTAAGGCAGTAGTGCTCAAAACCCGATCATTAACCAGGTTATCTCCCGTTGGGGTTGACTGGACCGTTCATTTTTTCCCAAGAAAGGCAGATTGGATCTGCAACGATCTGGTTCATATTTTTGGGAATTAGTTACAAATTATCAACTGAGTTTTCAGTTATAATAAGTCCCTACTTGTGCTCGCTAATGGGGAAGCCCCCTGTCGTTCTCAGATTAAATTCTCAGATTAAAGCAAGCCTTTTGATGAATTTGGAGTGTCTTGTTGGCTGGCATAGGCCCATATTCTGTGGTGTAAAGTAATTAAATATGTGGCCACTTTAGGGCCTTAACATTGTGATCATTTTATAAAATTTTCAATTGTAACTATTTTGAAAAATAGTCTCATATGCTATTTCAACTCCAAAGTAGGCTTGTGAAATTATTTAAAGTATGGGTTTATAGGTTATTCCACCTTTGCTTACCTTGATCAATACATATAACTCAACTTGAAAACACTTTACTTTTACAAATGTTGAAGATCATTTTGGCATCCAATTGCTTCAACAATTGTTCACTATGAATACATTAAAAACTTTAGTGACATCCTTATGTGCGTTGAATACCCCCCTAACTTGACTACTTTGATAAAAGTAGTCATTGTCATATTAATTATAGGTCAAATAGTTTGAATGGGAAACAAGTGTGCTACAAGCAATGATAGTGTCCCATCAAGAAAGGATCATATCAAAGTAGTTTGAGTGTATACTAAGCTTAGATTAGAGTGAAAACTATAATAGCCCACTTCACCATGTCATGGTAGCTCAAACCTGGGCTTAGCATGCAAGCACAATGGCACCTTCATCCCCACCGACAACCCATTCACTTCCCTCATATCCACCTTCCCTTTTCCTTTCCCTTCCAACACCTCCCAATCCAAGCAATGCAATAAGTTCCCCAACATCAAAGTTGCCACTGTATTCCCCAAATTATAAGCTGGACACATCCTCCTCCCCTTTCCAAATGGAAGCAACTCATATCCATCACTTCCACTCAATTGACTCACCTCACTCCCTACAAACCTCTCCGGATCAAACTCTTCCGGATTCTCATATACACACTTATCCCTTTGAATTGCAAATGCGTTTATAAACACCGAGGTCCCGGGAGGGAAGTGGTAGTCAAGGAAGGTGGTGGCGGTTGGGGACTCGTGGGGGACAAGGAGGGGGATGGGAGGGTGCATGCGGAAGGCTTCTTTGATGATGGCGGCAAGGAAGGGGAGGTGAGGGAGGTCAGATTCAAGGATGAGGCGAGGAGGGGAGGATGAGGGGATGTGGGAGGAGAGCTCGCATTGGGCACGTTGGAGGAGGGAGGGACGGATGATGAGCTCTGCCATTGCCCATTCAATCACAGTGGCACTTGTTTCGGTGCCTGCATGCAAAAGCTCCTGCAATTTATAGGGATCATTTAACACAATTAGAAAAATCAAGCCATGATGGATTGCAAAATTGGGTAAGTTATGGAGTGGCAAGCCTATTATAGAGAGAGAAGGAATTCCAATCTCTTTTAGAGATTGGTATAAATCAAGAGTTTATTTATCATGGATTCCATAGTTATGGTACATGATGCTCTCAATGCCAATATCATTAAATTGGCAATATTCTATAATGTTGACACTTCCATAATGAGCGGCTTGAAATATAAATCTACATTTGTTTTAGCATTTAGAATGTTTAGAATCAATTAAACCATTGAGGGGCTTCTTGCAATTATTTCACTAGTCTATGTGGACTATGTTAATTTCTACCAAGGTAACTACATGTAATTGTCATCCTTTTCTTATAATGAACCTTACAAATTCTTGCCTAAAATATACTATCCTTATTCATGAAAAATTAGAGTCGCTTTTGACCACATCTATTTCTAGCACTTCAAAAGTTCATAATTTATTCATACAAAATCCAAAATTTGCATAAGAAGAGAAGCTAGAGTACCTTGTACACTTCTAACATGAAGCAACCAAATTAACATTGCTCTTGAAATTCCTTACTTGGAAGCAATTAGGCGCAGTTACCTTAGTGATAGATTACATCCAAGAAAGCCTAGGTTTTGTCGGTTAAGGAAACGTCGATATTTACCTGCAATACCTTGAGCATGTCCTTGTCAGGAAGATACTCTCCATCATCCAGCGGAGTCTCCAGCAGCACATCTTCGAAGTCCGGGACATAGCTGGGATCGTCTCTCCGTTCCTTTAACTGTTGTCGGTGACCCTCCAGGTCGAAAATCTTCTCTGTAAGGTCGGCCGAGAAGTCTCGGACCTTGGCAAACTTGGCGGCCTGTCCTTGCAGTCGGTTGACGAAGTGCAAGTAGGGCACGAAGTCACTGATGACCACCGCTCCGAAGAGATCGTAAAGAGTGCTGTTCATCTTGACCAAGTCTTCTCTTTGCTTCTCAGCCCCCACTTCGGACGATCCGTAGAATCTGCATATAGTCACATAAGAAAAGTACTACAGAAATTGCACATGGTTTAAATAATCACACTTTTGAGCACGAGTTTCAACATGCATGGTTTTCTTGGTATGATTCTCTTGTTCTTGAAAAAATTGGTATTTAAAAACTAACTGCTAGTTTGAAGATTTGGAGATCGTTTGGAAGATGAAATCGAAGCTATTTATTTCCGGTACGTCTGAACGAACAGATCAATTCTACACTTTCATACTTCCCAACTTTTTTCAGAAATGGTTTTCCAGACTTCTGATCAGTGGTGATGGTGATAATACCTCTTGCCAACAATGATGCGCGTCATCGTGTTGGACGTAACCCCATAGAGCCAGGCTTTGATGTCCACGGGTTCCCCTTTCTTGCAATCCTCCATCAGCAATTTCATCATGTGCAGAATCTCCTCGGCTCGAATTTCTCTCTGGGACGCATGGCGCTTCGGAGAGAAGAGCTCGGTGTTGAAGAGCTTCCGCAGGCGACGCCAGTAGGGCAGATTGGAAGTGACAGTGAGCACTCGGTAATTCTCATCGCCGTTGTGCCACACGGTCCAGGACAGTCGCTTGGGCCGGGAGCCGAAATTGGCGTCGTTGGTTTTGTAAAACTCCTTGGCAACGGCAGCCGTGGATATCACGATGCAGGGCTTGGACCCTGGTCAGTTTGGCTACATGGTGAAACTAGGATACTACAAAGCATAATCTGCAATGAATATTTCTCCTAAAGTATGTCATTTTGATTCCTGATCGGACTAATTCATTTGATTCTTCCTCTATTCTCTTCAACATTTTATTTTGTATGCCGCCATACAAGCGTATTCATTTTCTGATCTTCAGCAGAACAGAGGCCCGTCCTCCTATCCAATCATGTACTGTACATAGACGACCTGCTCTGCTCTGCTCTGCTCATACTGGTTAAATGGCATGTTCCGTAATCCCAAACTTACGACACTCAAGTGGTAAGAGCTCTGAGAACTGCGACTAGCATGGTAAAGCATTCAGGTTTAAGTCTGGCAACTCAAACTCAGCGTCAACTTCACTGAAATCTCAACACCGTGATCTCCCATGATCCTAACAAATAGATGGAAGGTTCATTCATTAACACGGAGGATCAAATGTTCGTACTCGAAGAATTCAAGAGAGTGCAGGAAGAGAGAGTCGTACCTAAGCGGAGATACATGAGACCTCCATACTTGGCAGCCAGCTTCTCCAGTGATCTGTGAGGCAGTTCACCCAAAGCAGGAAAGTTTCCGACAACTGGCCATGGCCAGGGTCCAGGGGGCAAGTGCTTCCGCCTCCTGGCTTCAGCATAGTAGTAGATCAGCAGAATCGAACCGAAAGCTGCGGCTACCAGTGCAACGAAGAGCTCATTTGCAGGAGCTTGTGTCCAGACGGGATCCATGTTTCACAAATTGCGAATGGTAGGACTGATCCAGCAGCTAACATGTTTCATGCTCTGTAGAATTGCGCTCCTGGAAGCTGTCGTAGAAAATGCTTTCTTTTATTGTCCGTCAGTGGTGTCTCATGATCAGCTCTGGAGTACATAAACTAAGTTACCATCGGCTGTTTCTTGAAAGAAGCGCTTTCATTGCAAACATCGTGGAAGAAACAAGAAGAGGTTGAATTCCTTTACTTCTTTTCAGAAAAGAAGTGGACTCTATCTTCAATTTGTGCTAAAAGCAAAAGCAAGTGTGGCGTGAGGCTCTGTCCCAATGGGAGCGATTGGGCGGAAAGAAATGAGGTACTCCATCTTCTCCCAGTGTGAATGGCATTTTGTAGGAAGTGGACGTACAAAATTGAAATCGTGATTGTGGGACACCCATTCAACAAGATGTGATACTATTTCAACAAACGAATTAACTTAAATCTTGTTATAGTAGGTCATAATCATACTCATTTCTCTTTAACAACACACTATTTATGCAATTGCACTCTAGTTGTGTATTCTCAAAGTCTGTCAAATCTGTAATATTATTTAAGCGGACAAGGTTGAGATGTAATGTTGTGAACGTGTATGAGAATGCTAATAAGACACTATGTAGTTGCAGACGTCTCGTACAGTACAGTACATTCTCAAAATCTGTTAACCGGAGTCTCTAATGTTCTGTGTTAGTGGACATGTAGGCCTGACTCTTTTGAGTGGGTAGTGCAAAAGTTTAATTATGATGTCAAGTTGCAAATGTTACGATGATGCAAATAAAGTTAAGCCCACTTTTCACCAGAGGCACTGTCATCAGAAAGGGTTGTCTGATGTCATGGAAGGTCTTATCACTGATCAAAACCTCGATCACGTGTCAATATTCTAAAGCAACTTTGAGCTGTTTTCTTGAAAGGACGATAACTTATATCCATTCATCAGTCAAACTGACATCCTGAGAGTCCGTCTGTTGATATATACAGTATGGTGAAGTTTTGAGGAAGCAAAGAGATTTTATTCTGGCATGGGCTGATCCAGCCATATTTCTCATCATTCACCACCGCCGAAATGCTGACGCCCACCTGCAGTTGAGGATTCCATGACTCCAGAATTCATATTACAAACAGGTACTTTTTTCATTTGTTTAAAAAACAAAAAACAAAAAACAAAAACAGATTCTTTGACTTGATCCAGGCTCTGTGCAGGACAGTCCTACTCAAACTTCCTCACGTTCACTGTATGTGTAGCTTTTGAGAATGCAATGATTCACCCCCTTTGGTGCACAGTCAATATATGGTAGTGTTTCATTCTGTTGGGTTAAGAATGATTTGAGCAACAATGCTTTGACGGGTATACAAGTCACCTATTTGTTCCAGCTTTTCAAGGTTCATGTTTTCCATGATAAGTGTATGGTGCAAGGACACTTGTGGAAAAATATATGAAGGTCTGTTCTCACTTGGATTAGAGAGGATCTTATCAAATGAATTTAGGAACACCTTTGTATTCGATTCAAGCTTTGCTATCATGGCAATCCTGACACCAAGTGCTAATTTGGTAAATATGTTATGCCTAAAAGGTTTTTGGTTTGAAAGCAATTGAAAACCAACTTTAGACTATGATAGCATGTATATTTCAACATCATGTAGAAACTATGCATTTTTCAAAATGTTGATTACAAGTGTATTTGAAATATACCTAAGTCTCTTATGTTTGAAACTGCATATGTGAGACTGTGAGTTGTCACTTTGATCTCAAGATTTTTTTTTTTGGCTATTATTTTTTATTAATAGAATTTATAGTTAATAATTCATAAAAGGGTATTCATCTATAATTGGTAAAAGTCCTTACTAATACAATGATTTACACAAAGAAGCTCGAAGTACCTAAAACACTCCAAATCCTTGTTTCTAGGATATGATTAGGTACCTAAAAAATCAATTAGGTACCTGAAAGAGATTAGGAATCTGAGAGATAGCCAGACTTAATAATTGCAAGATTTTTGTTGAAGAAAACTTGCAAGTACATGTAACAAGAGCCTGACTAAATGGGGTGATTACAAGAAGCACCTATACTATTTGTTGTATTTTGTAATAGTATTCATAATTTTTTTGGTATACTTTAAATTTTATTTTTTATTTTTTTAAATTTAAAAAATATGGCTAATGTATACACTTTAAAATGAAGGTATCCACCAAAAGAAAAGCCTAGGAAAATTCTCTAAGCAGGAAAACTAGAAAAGTACCAAAACTCAAGAAAATAGATATTTTGATGTTTTAATTAGTTAAAAATAGGAAAACAATTTTAATAATAAAATAAAAATTGGCCATTTGTAACAACTCTATGGAGATGGTCATTCTCCAAAAGAACCACCAAAAATATATTTTATATATTTCAAAATGCAAGCTAAATGAAACTCACTTTGTGGACTTCTACACCACATGAAATTAAGTATTTTTAGAATTTCTTTAGAGAATAGCTACAAGTCTAGTAGAAGACCATCTCCTCCAAATTTCAGCTCCAAATTTGTTTTTAAGGATACTAAATAGTACTAAAAATCCTCAAATGACATTTGTGATGTAAAATATGGGTCTATTTTTGGATAATAAACCATTTAGGCAAGGTGTAATAGTCATGACTACCTTATCTATTAATCTTGAGTCATTTGTAGCCAAAATGCAAATGTTATGGCTAAAAAAACAAAAAAAGACACACGGTGTGACAGAAAATAGGACATGTGGGTGATTGCATGAAACACTTGTACTATTTTCTGTCACATGACACGTGCTGATTAGTTTTTTGGCCATAATTTTTGCGTTTTAACTCCAAATGACGCAAAATTCATAGAAAAGGTACTTATGACTATTATACACCTTGTTTAATTTTTTGGAATTTTTAAAAAATATTTTAGTATTTAATAAGAGCCCTCGATATTATGTCACAAATGCCAATTTGGGGGGGGGGTAGTACTATTTAGTACCCATAAAAACGAATTTGGAGCTGAAATTTGGTATAGGTGGTCTTCTAGTAGACTTGTAGCTACTGTCAAAAGGAATTCTAAAAATACTTAATTTTATGTGGTGTAGAAGTCCACAAAGTGAGCCTCTTTCTACTTGCATTTTGAAACATGTAAAAAATTATTTTGGTGGGCTTTTTGGTGAATGACCATCTCCATACAGCTGCCACATATGGACTATTTTTATTTCTATTTATTTCTATTTATTTCTTTTTTTTACTAATTAAAACATCAAAGTATGTATTTTCTTGAGATTTGGCACTTTTCTAGTTCTCCTACTTAGAATTTTTTTTAATGAATTTCCTTTGGTGGTTACCTTCATCTTAAAGGTGTATACATTGACCATATTTTTTAATTTTTTTAAAAATTGATTTTCTAGTTTTAAAGTACTCCAGAAAAAATCATGAGTATTGTTGCAAACCGCAACAAAATTGGTAGGTGTTTCATGCAATCACCCATGTGTTTTTTGCAATCACCAAATGAAAAGTAGTAGTTCACCACAGAGAAGTTCTCTTAGCCTTAGATATACTTGTAGTTTATCAAATTAGAAGTTATCATCCATTCCGAGAGAATTGTAGATGTTAATTGTTGGCTTTGTAGATAATAACTCAAGCAATATGAGGGATGATGTGACCAAGGATTGAGAAGAAGTGTTTTGGAATAAAAAAACATTAGGAGCTTCACAACAAAATTAGTTTGTCAAAATTCCCTTCTAGTCAAAAGATTCTTTACTCATCATGATTAAAAGAAGGTAATTAATTTAGACATTTTCATAAAAAGTGAAGAGTAAAAATATGAGCTTGCATTTAGTGTTAGAAACGTTTTTAGAGGTTATTAAAAAAAAATTGGATTTTTTCCAAAAAACAAAAGACGCCTTTATAGAAAGTCAACCGCTTTAACTAGTAATGAAAAATTCCTAGAAATTATCCAAGTTGCGGTAAAATTCCATTGAAATTTAATATAGAAAATCTAGTAATAACACCATGCCCCGACAAACTTCAAGGCATTCCAACACCAACAAGTAATTGAATTGACAGCTTCATCAAATTTAAGCATAATTTAAACAAATTTGATGAATTGATCGGCATACCAAGAGCTTGCAATATATAAACAAAGCCAAAGAGGACTCTCATAACCTCTTTGAACATTCTAGGAAAGTCAAATATTTGAAAAATGCAAATTCCATCATCCGGAATTTTCACATTTTCTTATATTAACAATTTGTTGGCCTTTGCAAGCCCGAATGACCTGGGAATAAAGGCAAGGGTCATCATTGCCAAATTTTGCCTCTAAAGCCAATGGCACAATCCAAACTTGACGCTCCAAAATTTAGATAGGGTTCAATAGTAGATTTAATTTTTTTCTAGTAATTACTAGCGATTAAATCTAAAAAAATTTAGAGGTTAAAAACTTAGAATGATGATAAGGAGACATTGAAAAAAATATAAAAAGCCACTCTCTCTCTATCAAACCAACCTTCTAGTTGCCATTGTCAAACTATTGATGCCTATGTGTGAAGTGTTTTTGGTCATTGTGTTTTATGCCCATTTTGTGTCTTTTGAGCATTTTTTTCATTTTTCTAGTGTCTTGTGCACTTCTTAAAGGATGCAGGGGTTCCTTCAAGTTTTAGCACATCTTAGCTTGTTCATGTGGATTTTATAAATTTGATTACTAACATTTATGACTTTGTGGGGTTTATTAAGTTTTAGAGTCATTGTTTTTTTGTTGTGTTGTGCACTAGCTTCTTGTGTGGAAATTTCCATTTTGGAGAATTTTTTCTAGAGCCTTGACTTGCCAAATATGTGTCTCTGTCTCTGTAACATTCTTTGTGCTTGAAGTTTTTTTTATCTTTTAATACTAACCACCAGCAAAGCGTCAAGTTTGGCTTATTTGTTACAATATTAACCTTCACTATAAGGAATCCACATTTTTGGTAGTGTTTTACCGCTAACACGCAATGTCCAATAAACATGAAGATGTCAAAGGACATTTGGCCCAACAAGGTAGATTTTTGTGGACGTCGCTAACATGGTTTGTGACTTTCAATGAAGTAATTTTTTCATTTGGCCATCAACCATTCTCTTGATGTTGTAGATGGGGATTTTTTAAAATTCTTGTTGAATTCAACATTTTTCATCATTTTATTTTTTATTTATTTTTTAAAATAATTATTTTCTATTGACCTTGCCCTAAAATACATGTACCAATTGATGTATCAAAAAATGTCTAGACATCTGAATCAACATTTCAAAAAGTAGCATTAAAATTCTTAAACGGCATGAAAGTGTAATGACAAAGTATGCCACGTCAGATATTGGTGGATCCATGTCACAAACCACGTCAGCAACGAACTAGATGAAAAAATTTCCTATATGGTATTACCCGCCCATGTGGCATTTACGTGGAGCTGAGCTGTCTGCCAAATAGCGCACCATGGGGACCTTCAAAAAGCATGTCCTAAGTGATGTCCACAAAAACGAGGTCCAATCGGGCATGTTTTTTGAGATTTCAAGACGTTTTTTGCCTGATCATTATAACAAATTTTAGGTTACATCTACGTTGATTCCTTCCGCGCCAAAATGAACATTGTGTCACGTTTTTTCAGACATAAAAAAAAGCAAATTTTCTTATAGTGCTTTCACTTTTGTGCCGCCCTATGTATTTTTCTTTTCTATAGTTTGTACCCCAAAAGTGAAGCTTTGACTTTGTCAGTTCCACGATTAGAAGTTGTAATGTAGATTTTGCCTACTTGACAAAACCCCAAGACAATAAATATAGGGGGGTAATTCCTCTAGGAAAGGTCAATAAGTCTGATGTTTTATGACTAAAGTCACTTGTTTCGTATTGTGGATACTTGTTTACTTTGTTTTGTAGTTTCGATTCATATACAATAACCCAAGGAAATATTCCTAATGTCAATTTTCACAGTCCAAATCCAAATGCTAAATATAAGACACAATGTATGGCGTCCCAGTCCTGCCTAGTGTGTGGCTCGCGTCAAATACCAAGTCAATTTGTCCGGGAACGTCAATTTGTCTTTGTGAATGTATGCTCTAGCCACTTAATAATAGTATATAAATAACTTGCAAGTATGTTGAATACAATCCTCTTTTCTTTCTCTCCTTATTCTAGCAATTCCACAAAGATTCCTTAATTATTGAAGGAAAAGAATAATTCTTCCCTTTTTCTTGGACAATCTTGTCGTCAGCCCAGTTGCTCAATGTCTTGTAGGTCAATTGACTTGCTAATAACTTATGAACAAAACCATAAAGAAATGGGACCTATAGTCATAACTTGGTCTATTCACTAATGCATAGTCAATTTGCTACCAACTACAAGCTACATGATCGACTTGATTAGTACTATAGAATTTGCAATTGGACCAAACCAACAAACACAAGAACAAATCTCAACAACCAAATATGCTCAATATGAGATTTGACACAATGGCAAACTTCAAATGTAAATAGTTTCTATCCAATTTACAATTGAATTTTGTCAATTTGCCTTACAGCTTCCCTTAATTGGCAACTAAACTTAGTCAATTTAAAATCAGTAACTAGACTTAACCAACGTAGTAGTACACTGTTGTAACACTTAATTTAGAATTTACAACTGGTCAATTTACTCATCTTTACGTGCATATGGACTGACTCACATCTGTTATTCAATTGCCAGGAATTCCAATGATATTAGACATGATCAAAACATACAAGATGCAAGATTAAGTTGACAGGATTTCTTTGCAAACAAATTAGATAACTCACATGAATTCTTACAATGGAAATTAGATTCGAATTCTATCTGTCAATTAGACTCACATATGCAAACAAATTACTCACATATGCACACAGAAACACATGCAAATTGCCATTAGACACTGGGACACTCCACAGCCAGTCCGCTTAGTTTATCAGTTCGCCAAAGTCAATTCGACCGTGTTTGATCTTCAGCGGTGATCACAAATTAGTTCACAAACACAGGTTAGAGTTCACAAATTTGACCATAATTGAATCGCTTAAGATCAATTCTCAAATTGTTACAACATCAACTTGACACAGTCTGAAATTCAATTCATACACCATATAAACTCTCTTGATGCAGTCCAGTTGTCATCGAATACTCACAACATTAACAAGCAGTCAATTAGACATATACTCAGCAAATAAATTACAGCATTCAATAGATCGGTAACTCATCAAATATACTTGCGAAATTACTCACAGTCAAATGGACAGCCAATTGTAATGAATCTAATTCATTCAGTCAATTCGACCCATAGAATCCAACTCTAACACACTATGTGTTTCACAGTTTAACAAACAGTCTATTAGACTACTGCATTCGACAAATAGATCACAATTCAATTAGACCGGTAACTCAGCGTTAATACACAATGTTACTCGAAATCAAATGGACCAATAGTTATACTTGATCTAATTTAATCAGATAATTTGACTCATAGATCACAATTCTATTGTTCAATATAATTCACAGTTTCTCAAATAGTCAAGTAGACCAGTATTTCACAATTTGTAATTTAATTCATTCTGAAGTAATTTCATTCACATTCACGGCAATTCTCACAACAGTACATAATCAAATTGACAAGACTCTCTACTTAGTCTACTGTCACAAATTCACAGGCCCAGTCAAGTAGACGATGACTCCGCATATACACAGGGCTGTATCACAAATTAACAAACAAGACAATTCCATACAATTCAATTACTCACAAAATTCACACACAAGGAATTAGTCAACTTGCCGTTCCGTTCCAAGTAGACCAGCTCGTTTCTCCTCGCCCTTTGCAGCACAGCCGATTTGACAATCAATTACTTCACACTAAATCCAGCAAACGCACTCCAGCAAATAGACACAGCTCACACAGACAGAAAAGGGCGATTTGACGAATTGAAGGCTTCACCAAATATATTCAAGAATAAGCGCAAAGTTTACAGGTGAGTCATACAACTTTGGTATGAACTAAAAAAAATGAAATTCGACCTTTGGACTTATAGTCCCAAAACTGCAAGACAACTCTTCACGGGAAGAGCTACCTAGGCTATTTGACCCTTTTCGTATCATGGCAAATTGACTCTTTTAAATCTAGAGAATTCCACCGTTCCAAGTCTTGAGCAATATTCACACATCTATTAGACTTGCAAGTGGAAACAAGACAAAAGAGTAACCCTATTTACACTCTAGAGTCAAATACACAAGAAAAGCTAACAAAAAATGAAGACAACAGAAGTACAATCTTTTTTTTCCTTTTGTAGTTAGTTTTGTGGCCACACTGTCTATGATTGTGGAGCTTTGAATCTATACCTTTCATATCCATATTAGAGGTCTATTTAGATTTCTATTCTTCCAAATTTCATTTGGTTAAATATCCAAGTCTTTAGTTTCATATGGTATTCTGTAAGATAAAGATCTTATCCCTTGACTCCAAACATTATAGCCGTGGAGACTAAAAAACATTAGAACAATCCAAGGCCTGGTCCAAGGGAAGCCCATCTAGTCCTTGACCAAGGTAAGAGGTGGCCAAGGAGCCAACTTGTCCGCGAACAAAGGCAGCCAAATGGCCCAAGAGCCCAGCTTGCCTCAATCAATGATAACACTATAAGAAACCCGCGTTTTAGGTGATGAATCTTAAATTTTTTTAATCGGATTTTAGGAGATGTCCAATGCAACAAATTCATATTTTTGTGTCAACATTGATGTTATATTGGACGTTTTTGTTGACTTAAGAACATAGTTTTGTTGCATTGGACATCATCTAAAATCCTTTAAAAAAATTAGGACTTGTCACCTAAAATGTGGGGTTCTTATAGACTTATACTGTGAAAATATATCCGGAGAATTAGCTCGTCTCCGACCAAGGAGGAGGTGGTTAGGGAGCCCTACTTGTCCTCCATTAGAAGAAGCCAAACAATATAGAGCAACAAAACAAGCCAAGGCCTCAACTAAGCTAATCCAACTTCAAATTTTGATTACAAAAAAAATACACCAAGCTTTAATTGAAAAGGGAGAAGGAATTAACCAAACTTCAAGGTTAAATTAGGAATTAGGAGTTCAAGCATAAAAATAGTTAGAAAGATAAGGCATAATATGATTACAATCACTAGAAAGAAAAAGAGATGCAAAGCAACCAAAAAGAATAGTTACAACAAAATATGAGTTGTGTGAGATTTCAGAGTTTAGAAGGAGAATAGATAGGAGTTTAAGGTCATAAAACCTTAATGGTGAAGTTAGAAAGCTAATTTGACCCTATAATTCAGGTTTGACCATTTGTGTTTTTAAAAGTTACACTACAAGAAAATGGGGAAAAAAACGACTTCAATAAACGACTAAAAAACAGTTGTTGTGGACACAATGACTGCAATACGACTTAGAAGCCGTGGAGTCGTTGTGGACAAGTCGTTTAGGACAATGACTACAGTCTATTATCACCATCCATTTCTACCTTGGATGTAAAAATGGATGAAGTGATAAAGAAAGTTGGGCTTAAAGAAATGTCTGTAGAGCTGCCATGTGGAAAGCATCTGACATAGACATCTAAAACATCTGTCGTGGACCTCTAAAACATCTGACGTGGACATCTAAAATATCTGACGTGGACATCCACGTGGCTAGTCATTTTTTAGTCATTCTGAAGTTATGATTGACCCCTGATGAATCTGACGTGGACGGCCACATAGGAAGTCGTTTTTGAGTCATTGAAAACTCATTTTGCAGTCGTTTTGGAGTGACGTTTGTTTAGGGTTTAGGTGATGTTGTCGTTGATGTCTCCAATCATTTTAAAGTTAACATGACGTTTGCAAAAAGGAATGTGGGGGCCATTATTTGGGGAGTAGTCATTCTGTAATCACATATCAATACATTCAAAGTTTCACAACAATATACCATACATAATACACCATACACCATATACAATACATCATATACTATGTACAATACACCGTACATCATATACCATACATTGTAGTTGGCATGTGTCACATGGCTTTCAAAGCCACTTAATGTGTGAGTATGAAGAAATGAAATGACAAGCCTTTTATACAAGTGGGGTGGTAGGAGGCAAGACAAACCATGTGGGATATGTAAAATGCAGGAATTGTGTTACAAGTAATATTTCAAATCTCATTTAAGCATAGTAGATTAATTTTTTTCAAAAACCTTTGAACTAAAAAAAGTTGGGAAATCAACCCCACTTTCATTTCCAAAAATCCATTTTATATTTCAAGCCTCAAATAAAAAATTATGGACAAATTTGAGAAAGAGATTGGAAAGGATATTTTCTTTTGACATTTTCTAACATCCTCTCTAAATTTTGTCTTGCCTTTTTGTATATAACCCATGATGAAAATGTATTGTAGATGCAAAGGAAGTGTGATTAAAGGTACGCAGATGTTTGAAAAGCACACAATGCATTACATTGCACAAAGCAACGAAGCAGTAGTTGATTAGCTGCTCAGTAATCTGAGAAGTTTCAGTCCATTTTGCAGTCTCAAGAAGTCATTTTGCAGTTGTAAGAAGTTGTTCTGTAGTCGCAAGAAGTCACTTTGCAGTTGCAGAAAGTCATTTTGCAGTCTCAAGAAGTCATTCTACAACGACACCAGAGAAGCAATATTGTTGTCCATGTAAGAGGAGAACGGGACTTAACGATTGCTTTTAGGACTATGAAAACACCTTCCAGCCTTTATGTTGGGACCTCAGGAATATCTATTTTGAATCATATGAAATGTCTAGAAATATTGCAAAGTTACCAACACAAATGGACCAAAATCATAGCTATTGTCCTAGTAAGAGTGTAAATGAATCTTAATGTGGACCCCGACAAAGAAAACAATAGACCCCAACAAAACAAAAAGGCCATCGGGGATGCATGATTTATAAGAGAAGAAAAGAATAATTTTTTCTTTTTAAAGAAGGTCAAAGAAATAAACTTAAAAAGAGTAGAGAAAAGAGAAAGTAAAAGAAAAGTTTAAAAAAAATGAAGAAGAGAAGAGAAAAGGGAAAAATTGAATAACAAAAAAACAATGTGGCACCATAGAAATTTGTTTCTGAAAAAGGGAAGAAAATGATGTGAACAAATGGAGAAAAAAATGGGGCACAAAATAGAAAAGGTATTGGAAAAAAAGGGGGGGGGAAAATAAAATAAAATAGGAAATAAAAGTGGACCCAAAATTGGGGAAAAAATAGGAGGAAAAAATGGGGGAAAAAAATGGAAACGAAATAAATAATTTCCAAAAAAATTGACAGCTGAAGAATACAACAATAATAGAAAAATAGAAGAAAAGAAGGAAATAGAAAACTAACTCTTCTCTTTTTGGAAAAAGATTTACAAATCATTTTTGTAATTGAATTATTTTTTGGAAAAGGGAGAACAAGAGATGACACGACTACAAACAATTTTTTTTTTAAATGGGAAGGAAGACAATTGAATTAAAGGGACAAAATTTTGGAAATTTTTTAAAAAGGGAATTTTGAAAATCAAAGTGAAATGAGTAAAGAATAGCAAAAGAATATAAAGAAGAAGGCAAAATGAAAAGAGAGAATGATCTACAATTTTTTTTAAAAACTGGGAATGAACTTGTCCGTGCAAAAGAGCAAGGCAATGTGAAGTGTCCGGTAAAGAAGGTGGCTTTTTCTTTCCAGCTCTTTTTGTGAAAAATGCGAATGACTTCAAATGACTCCTGCGCAGTCACTTGAAAGCCGTTACGGAGTCATTCATAAGTAGCACGCAGTCGCCCCTACAGTCAGCTCTTTACTCTACTGCAACTAGGTCCCATTTGGTAGATTTCAGGGAGTCCACGTCAAAAGTTCGACGACGCAGTTGACGACAAGCTGCGGATGAAGAGTAGCGGTCGTCAACTTCTCATCCCACAGTCACGCCTGCGACTGCAACACAACTCGGAGGCTATGAAGCTAACTCTGCTGGTGCAATTAGGGAGCCGTAGTCGTTCTCTAGTCATTGTGGACAGGAAGTCGTTCTTCCCCAGTCGCATATTGGCCCCTTTTCTTGTAGTGTTATTTGATTCTACAACTTGTAGCTGACTAAATTAGAGACTATAGATTTATTTAGATGCTTAGGAGAGTTTATTAGGCCCATGTGTTTCCATTAGTTTGATTCCTAGTATTCATTAAAATTAATTAGCTTAGTAAAAGTCAATAGTGACAATTCAAAAAAACTATAGAAAATAGTAAAAAAGAAGAAGGAAGAATCGAGTTCAAGGGAAAGATAAGGAATTAGTTTAGAGTTATAACTAATTTTGTAAGCTTCTTTATTTAAGAAGTATGCAAAAGCCCAATAAAATCAACAACTATAGAGCAAAATGGATACATCAACAAAAACTCCATCATGATACACGAAAACATGAGTGTGGAACCAGTAGCCTTGGAGGTATGTGCTTAACATCATTTTTGATTATTTGCTTGTTTTGACAAAATAGGATATAAAATTAGTAGTTAAACATTCAAGTTAGACAATTAGAAGTTCATCTAAACTTTATAATTGAGTAGTTAATTTCTAGAGTTTTCCAAAAATATATTAGATTTTAAAAATAGATAAAAATTGAAAAAAATATGAGTGAATGAAGTCTCAGTATTAGTCAAAGAAGTTAGTTTTGCATGAAAAGTTACTAGTAAAAATCATCTAAGGAAAGTAAAAAAAGAATATCAGAATCTAGATTAAATTCAAAGGTCTAAAGCTAAAAGAAAATTCAATTTAGAGTCATAGATCAATAGAAAATAGCGGATGAAGTTTTAGAGTGCCATCTAGTGGCCAAACTTCATTCGTCTGTAAGTTTTGATATTTTAAAGTCCAATCTTTAAGTATTTTAATGCTTCAAAAATTTAATTCTATGATTTACAAACTAAAGATATTAAAAATTTTAAAATAATAAATTAAGACTAAAAGCCCATAGTAGTAAGTAACAAGTAGATGGTCAGTTAGAATCATTTGAAAACAATTAACCCCTAATAACCCAAAGAGACCATTTTGGACTTTTTGAAAACTTAAGCAGCCTCTATTGATGTCATAATTTGGAATTTTTGCATAAATTTTTAAGATGAATGCTACTCATCATAATCTAATTGTGAAGCTTTGTTTCATGTCATTCCAATAAATATTGCAAAAGTTAAAAGGTTTTTTTCAATTTCAATGTCAAACCAAGCAAAGAAAAATATATTCTAAGAAAATATTAATTATTCTTTTGGAATTTTATAGATTGATACATATTGAAAAACATTTGAACCATTTGATTCAAAATAGTGATGTTAAAGTCATGAGGAATTTTATATTGTGGGCAATGAAGGTACTGAAAAAAAAATATAAAGTTGTCCTTTGCTTTCAATTTTGAAAATTTTCAATTAAATACAAAATAAATGATAGTAATTTTCTACTATAACATTCTCACCATTAGAATTAATAATTTTCAATTTCTTGTAAAAGTTAGTAGTAGATTAGTTTTTTCTTTCATTCAATATCACCTTCTATTTTATAATTTTTTTAAAGATGAATATGAAAGTTTTTCTAATTAAAATTTTTTATGCATGTTTTCAATCCATTTTTCAACATATTGATTAAATGCACAAGTCATAGGACATACGTGTTTTTTTCTAAAAATGTTGAAAGACAAAACTTCACCTTTTGGAGGGGCTAGAAAAGCCTACATTTTCAAGTTCATGCACATTGAACTTGCAACTGGTCATCTTATTCATCTTATAATTTTGGAAAAATGTAATTGAACAAATTAACCAAAGGATCTAACGGTTGCATTTGTTAAAAATAAATATTGATGACAATTTTGACCTTGCCCCCAAGTATTTTGAAGAAATTTTGGACATTGAAATATTTTGGTCTTTTAGGGGTTAAAAAAAAATTGAAGTTAAAATCATTTAGAAAATCTTTAGAGGATTCTATAACTAATTCACACTTAAGGAATAGTGTAAAATTAAAAAAGATAGAATAAGATGAACTTTGGTCTCAAACAAGTTTAAATTTGGATGAAGTAGTAATCATCCATTTAATTCAAGTAAAATCAAAACCAAAATTAATTTTAAATTAAAATTAAAAATAAAAAATTAATTTGGATAAATAGGTTAGTAGAAATTGATGGATGAAGTTTGATAGAACAATTTAGAAGCAAAACTTCATCTTCAAATAACTTTTAGTAGAAGATTTCAATTAGGAAGTGTTTTACCATTTTTGAAAAGGGAATGACATGCTCTACCATTTAGGCTACTTAGAATCTAGATTTGATTAGTTTTTACATGGGGGTGTAGAGTTTTGGCCCATATTGGCCAAAACTGATCAAAACTTTTAACCTTTGGGAGATTGCATTGTTTTAAGTTCATACTTAAATCTATTAGGATTTAGCACAAAACAAGATTGTACATTTCTTAATTAGAAGTCAAAATTGGATGACGCCTAGACATCTATTTAGAATTGAAGATTGAAAACTTGAAGAACCTAATTGTGCTCATTCTATTTCAAAGATGGAGATAAAACGACACTTACAGTATACATATGACATCCTTGTCATCTATCTTGAGGTTGAGTGTTTATATGGGTGTACATATATGTAGGCAACAAGCTACCATATTTGGTGTAGTTTTGATAAACAAATGCCAAAATTGAAATTCCACATCATAATTTCAAAGGTCCATGCCATCCTAACCAATCACCAAATTATATGTAACACTTTTTGTCAAAAATAATTACATCATGTTGAATCATACCCTCATATAGGATACTTATAGAGGTCAATGGAAAAAAAATTAGGATCTATTTATTTACCACAGTTGATAAATTATAAAGGATTTAAGTTCATACTTGGAATCATGGACCCCAAATTAGAATTTAGAGGTCATAAAATATATACAAAATTAACTATTACAAGCTTACATTCAATAGATTTTATATTTTATATCTCCACATGATGGGGGAAAATACTTTTGTTTTCTTTTTGCTCCATTAACCCCTAAAATACCAAGGCATTTTCTGGTTCCGGAACCACTGAAAACTGCCATTTCTGTTGCAATCACTCCCTAAACCCAAAAAAACTTTTTTTTTTAGAATCTAACCGTAGGATCTTGTACTTCACTTGTCTCATATTATGTGTTAAAGATTTCAAGACATTTAACCGTTCTGATTGGAAGATATTAGCATTCAAAGTTGGAAAAAAAAGTTTTTTTGAATTGTTTCTTGCAATTTCAGATGACTTTGACGGCCATTTGTGGATTTTTTTGCACTACACAACAAAAATTTGTAATTTTTTATCTTGAGCATTTGAGTTGAGAGTTGGAAAAAAAAAATTTCAGAATGTCAAACCTTGATTTTCACATATAAAAAAATTGTTAAATAGAAGTAGGTCCAAAATTGAACGAAATACTAAATTGTTAATAGCTCTTAGGCGGAATTAAAACAACATAATCCCAATGGTGGGATTGTTCTTGCAAACAAACTTGACCTCGTCAAAAAAAAAAAATATGAAAAAATTTGAAAATTGCATTCAAAAATGAATTCTATAAGTTAGTTTTTTTGAAGATGCTTAAATTGCTCAAAAATTAAGATTGTCCATAACTTTCTCATTATTAGTCCAAATAGAATGAATTAAAGCTTCAAATGTAGACAAAAACATGATTTTTGAGGAAAATAAATAAAAAAAATAAAAAACTTTTTTTTGTGTTTATTTTTTCTGCCCACCGAACTGCTTTTTTGCTTTAGGATGGCATAACTTTTGCTCCCGGGCACCGATTGAAAAAAATATTATATTTTTAGAAAGCTAATGTGATTCCCTATCTTCAAAAAAAGTTTCAAAAAATCAGATCAAAATTTGAGGCCACACGGGCCTGCCCAAAATCTGAAGTGTCCCCCGAGGGGACTTTGGTACTTTAGGGGTTAAGTTGTCACTTCAGACTCAAAGTTTTTTTTTTTAGTTTTACACTTTATTGTTAAGTTTTATAGACAAAGCCCTCTAAAAAGAGTAGTAGATTGCAATTGTTAAGTACTTACCGCAGTGCATTAGAAAAAATTTAGTGCCTCAAGAAAGACACTAGACTCTAAACAAATACCCTACAAAGTCTAAATAAAAAATTAATAATTTTTTTGAAAAAAATTAAAAGCAAACGTGGGTTACGTGGCACTTGATGTATCATGCCAATTTTTTATTTTTCAATTTAAATATATGTATATAGTTTTTTTAGTTAGATTGTTGGTCTAATTCTAATGGCCCTTTTGAGGCCCTATTTTTTTCTAACGGTTTTATCCGCAAAAGCCCGGAGTGCCTAAAATGCTCTAATATCCTATTTATAAATGAATTAGGTGTTTTAAAGATAGTATAGGTCTAGTTTGCAGTATCAATTGCAAAATATCCTTTTTAGACTTCAATTAAGCCCTAGACCTATAGTACATGTGTCAAAATTTTGCTAAAATTGGAGTTATTATTTCATATATGGTAAATCTCCTTTAGGTTTAGAAGAGCTCATATTAGATGAAATTAAAGTTACCAATCATTTGAAGGTAAAACTAGAAAGTTAGATATTAGCCTTGTAGATGCAGATTTAAATAGAATGAATAACAATGTAATTGAAGACCAAATGAAGGTGTTTTTGAGATGAAAACATGCTAGAAGCTCAATAGTACAATTGGTTCATCAAGATTTTCCTCTAGTCAAAAGATTTTCAATCCATCAAATATAATAGAAGGTAACAACAAGCAAACCTTATTGTGAAAAGCTTAGAGTAAAAATCGGAGCTTACATGTAGTGTATAAAACCCTCTAGATGTCATATATAAAGTTTCTAATTTTTTGAATTGCAAAAATTAGATTTTTAAAAGGTCAACTACTTTGATCGGCATTGGTCAATTCTTAGAAATTATCCAAATTGTGGTAAAATACCACTAAAAACTTGAGATAGAATTTTTAGTAGTAATAAAGCACTTCAACAAGTTTCAAAGCATTCCAATACTGAAAAGTACCCAAACAAACAACACTAACAATTCTAGGCAAGTTTTAACCGAATTCAAGGTGTTGACCGAAGCATTGGGAGCATACGACATCCGAATGAAGTTGAAGTGGAGTCTTTTCCTACTCCAATAATTCCATAGAATACTCCAAGCAAGTCAAAATCCTTGAAAAATAAAAAAATTCCTCCATCTAGGATTTTACGGTTCTTTATTTTGATAATTTGCTAACTTTTACGAGTCTGAATGACCTTGACAAAAGAGGAATGAGCTAACATAGGCCTTCTAAAGCCAATAGTACAATCCATTAGGCATTTGGAGTTTTTCTCCAAAAGATAGAAATGAGTCCAATAATAAATTTGACATTTTTTAGTAATTAGCAATCAAAATACTAAAAATCTTGGGATTAAACAAGGGAGGAGGCCTTCAGTCAAACCTCTTCTCTTCCCAAACCACTCCCATTTTTAATATTGAAACCTTGCCGCTTTGTTTATGTAGTGTTTTGTTGCCAATTTAGCCAAATTGTTGTCCACGACTTAGAGATTTATTTCTCAAGGACCAAAGATTCATGGTTTTTAACCAGTTTAATTGACCGTAATGTAAAAATTATAATGGAATGGGATTGAATTAAATGTTGCTGAAATCATTGTAAGAATTGTGTTGATAAGGAAATAAATAACCAAAGAAAATCCCCATATTGTATGAGTGTATGACCTACTCAAAACTGCTAGAAAAAGACGGTCATGAGGCTCAATTTTGGGCGTCTTGCAGGAATTGGGGTGATGCTTTCAAACGACTCGACAAGGTTGTTTCAAGTCGGCTTTTCCGTAATTCATAGTCGGTCATTCTCGTTTTTAGAATGTTGGAGTTTTCAGTGCACTTAGCACTCTATATTATCATAGCCTAGGTGCCAACGCGCTCAGGTTTTGTAGTGTTAGCATGGATATGTGAAAATATGGTGTTAGCATGTCACTAATCATTATCACATTTTCACTGATGATCACTACACTGTGCCTTGATGAGACCATAGATATCCTACTCAGTACATATAACTAAACCCTCAGGGGGTGCACTCTTCATTGAAATTGGTGATAACCCGCGTAAGTCTACACAAAATAGACACCTATTCTAGGCACTTAGAAAATTCATAATTTATTCATACTGCATACAAAAAATGGTAAGAGAATGCGGAATTTCCTTCTCAGTTCTCACTCCCAACAAGATCCAACAAACTCGTAGACAGTTTAATAACTGCAGCCATGCTTCACTCATGCAATTTTCGAGGTATTCACGCCCCGCTTGATTCTGGTGTGATTGTGCTATGGAAGGATTCAACTGTCCCTTCCTGCAAGATTTCCAGTGCTTGCGGCTAGTTGTTGACACGAGGAAGCTTGTACTGAATGGGCGACGCGCCTTTGGCCACTGCCCCATTCAACATCTTGTCGAAAGTGCCCTCCCTCACAATACGAAGCTCAAGTGGACCAATTTGATCCTTGTAACGGCGTCTCTGGTACACGAAATTGAAGCTGGCATCCAGTGTGTTGGCACACTTCTGTAAAACGTTGTGGTCCAAGTTACTATAACATACAAAAATCCACCACGTCACGTTGGGTTTAGTATCCTTGTATCAATGGCAACTGTGTCACTTTAGAAACATTCCAGAGCAGTGGGGAAGCTAGACTCTCTGTACGTGTACTTTTCACACCGGCAAAATGTTTTATTGAGAAAACTTGAGAAAGATTGAATTCTATGAGTGCATGAGTTGATCAAAATGCAAATGAAATATTCCTTGATTTACTATTCTTTTGCAAAAAGGATTATGTGTACAAGTGCAACGACCAAAGGGTCGAAAATGGGTCATCGAGTTAAGATTATTTACATGAAATGTGAACGAGACGTGCAGGAGCAACTTGATGTTCAGAGAATGAGCACAATTATACTCAGACCTCTTTAATCTGACCCACTCTTTACAGACGCACATTATGGAATATCATACACACTTGCCACACTATCATTACATGTTGCACAATTGACTCACTTTCTTACTATTTGACATGCAATATGATTGTCACCCAAGTAGTCAGTGTAATGGTTTTTGAGTGTACCTGCTGTCCACCATCTCCAAGAAGATGACGTATCGCCCAGGCAAGGACGAGACATCGGAAGCGGCCGTGTAATCAGAAAGCTCCATAGCCGGCTGTGCCTCTCTGAGAAGCTTGGCAGCTTTGTCCACAACCGCTTGCAGCTCCTCCTCATCCGTCTGTTCTGAATGCACGCTGAGAATCACATTCAGGCGTCCTACAAACGCAAACACAGGCATCGTGTTGCGGAAACTTGTCACTCGTATCACATCGCCGATACGGTACCTGTAGAACCCTGTGCCACCACCATCACAGTTTTTAAAAGGCCGTGCACATCATCATCTTGTAAAAAGACTCCATTTCCACAGAAAGATACATTTTTTTGGCTTCCAAATGCACGTTTGTAACGAATTGATTGTTTCATCTTCTTTATCACTAACGTCAAATTACCTGAAACCAATCAGCCCCCAATTATGTCAAATAGAAGCCGTCTAGAAGTGTTATTTATACAACCTATAACTATCATGTTGAATGTCTTCAATGTTACACGCAACATTTTTATGAAGTAAAGATCCTCCAGTGGATGATTTTAAGTCTTTTCGAAGGCAATCCAAAGATGCAACTATAGGGACAAAAAAATTCATTTATTGCCAAAATGCAAAGTAGTAGAACTTTCTCCAATAGGCTCTCTGTTCACAAAGCCATCAGGTTAGAATTCTTCTTCTTGTGGCAAAGCAAAGCTATAAGTGAACACTAGATGGATTTCATTGCCACCACGCGGCAAATGACCCGCTGCCTTGCATATCGAAATCCACGAGAAAAGTGCAATGAGTTTCTCATAAGTAACCCCCAAATTACCATTTCTGAAAACTACAACACTGCCGCTGCTTCACCCTCAACAACATTCAGGGCCCGCATCACCTCTCGGAAACAAACGTTTCCTTACCTGTATTATTCGTCACCACCAGCTCGTATTCTCGTCCCACTTCCAACTCACAAGCCTCCAGCACCTTCAACACCCTCCCATGACCATCAAATCCACCATCCACCGGAATAAACTCAAAGTAAATCCTTTCGACCCAAGGCAAGTAGGTAATCTCCTCAGGCTCACAATCCATTCTGGGGTTCAGTCCAATGTGCCCACACTCGGAGCTTGCGTAGCAAACCGACACCACTGGGAGATTCCCTGCTAAATGTTTCAGAGCCGGTGCGTATTGCAGCATACTTCCCGAGAAGATGCATTGTACGAAGTGAGCGTTTGGGAACAGGCGTGGGAATATGCCTTCCCAATTCTCTTGGGAGCATTCAAGCTCTATTCTGTTTGCGAGCTCTGGGTTTGGGTGAAGCGTGTTCTTCAGTGCGGCTCGGAGTTCGGGAGATTTGATGATTTGGGGGTTCACGGTGCCTGTTCGGATGTCTGATGCGAGCTCTCGCCATTGTTGTTGGAGGGCTCGGGCGGCAGCCGCGACAGTGACTGCAAGTTTACAACATCTATAAATTAGTGGAGAACATAGGAAGCAAAATAGGCCACTTATTGAGAAAAAAAAGCCAGTTTTATTGGACCTGTGTGCGTTAAGAGTCTCGTCAGAGTCTGTTTGTTCTAGGTCTCTTATAAAAGCCACAAGACAGCATGAGTTGCACAAGAACTCTGCACAGATCTACATAAACAGACTCTACATAAGCAGGCATAGCGCATCTTCATGAACGAACTGTGACATGTTGTTTAATAGATAACATTCTTGAACATTTCACCTACCATTCCCTAGCCAAGTTGAGGGTCAGACCTTTTGGGTTTTCAGGAGATTGGAGACTAGAATCTGCAATCTCTACTCAAGGGTAAGAGCTTGGGAACGCAATTAGGGCCTCTAATTCCATCATAACCATAGTAAAAAAGAAAGCTCAAATCCTCTGTCATGAAATCAAAACTCTAACACCTCAATTTGATTCTTTCACTATGACTTCCATTGCACTCTCCACCATTTCTACCGCTATGCGTGCTTGCGTTGCAGAAAAACTGCTCTCCAAGGATGAGATCCTCAAATTTTTAAGCAGAAATCGATATTTAAACAGAAACAGTATGATCCATTACCTGCAAATACAACAGACACTTTGACAATCTCGGGTGCTCGAGCTAGTGCGCAAAGGAGATGACAGTACATGCCCTGGTGAGTATCCTCACACAGAATCACCTCGTCAGGGACACACATTGCATCACCTATCCTCTCTCGGTTGCGAAAGCGCGCACTTCGGTATATGTTTGTAGTCACGGCTCCAGCTTTGAGCCTTGAGGGTGTCACAAATTGCTTCCCTGCAAATGCAAGACTCAGGGCTTTGCCCCGCTTAAAACCAGGAAATGCCCAATTCCACCAAGCCCACATGTAAGCTCAGTTACATGATCTTCCCCAGCACACCCTTGAATAAAATTCTTGCCACCAATTTAGCTACTATTTGAAATAGATGTCTCCAAGAGCTCATCAAAGTCAAAGAATCAATCACCTGCGGAGTGATGCATCCACAAAAGTAAAAAAGAATCGTCGTTCCTCATTGTGGGCCCTGTCTGTTGTCGGTATATACTTTGGCTTCCCGCCAGTGGTTCCTGAACTGCATCAACCCCACACTGAAGTTCATCAAATTATGCTGCTATGAAACGCACGTGAGGCTGTGCAGCTCATTTCATGCTGTAGTCCGCCTATAAATGCAGCTCAATCTCTATTGGCATTGCCTTAGGGCATCCTGAATGCACTATGGAATATGCCCCTCCAAACAAACTTTTAACTTCTCGCTGGTTTATAATTTAGAGCTTGAAATTTTTATCATTGGAAGCCCATTCCAGAGTACTTTGATTAAAGGTACAAGAAAACTCAAATTTAGACATTGGACAATGAAATTAAACCGCATCAAAAGCACACTAAAAGACAAACATAATAAAAGTTATAGAGGTCTCGCCAAATCAAAGTTACCTGAAAGCACATTCAACTCCAAATTGTGTGGTAGCCAGCACCAAAACCAGGTGAAAGTTTAACCAAGAAAAAACCACATTCATGGGAGGAAGGTCAAGTAAGTTACCTGACGTAGAACTCAGTGATGGGGTCAACAATGAAGATGGGCGGCGTGGTCTCCCCATTGACCAACCTCAAAATATCAGTTTCCAATTCTCCATAGCTCACAACCGGCACGCATTTTCGGAAACTCTCCACATCCGTGCGTCCATTCAATCGATGGCGTTGCAGATACTCCACCCCAACCTGCAGCTCCAGAATCTCACGCAGCTTTGCGTGCTGCAGGCGCATCCATTAGGGGATATTTGAACCCCAAAAGAGGCCGCTTTGTAATGCAAAAAATTGGGTGGAAAAAGCCTTCTCAACTCACTAGTTGGGTCAAGAATTGCATGATGAATTCAAAAATTCGTCATCATTACACAATCCATCTCCATGATCTCATAAATTTAGGTGGAAAGAGCCTTCTCAACTCACTAATCGGGCCAAGAATTGCATATTAAACTCAAAATTTGTCATCATTATCCAATCCATCTCCACAATCTCATGAATCTCATGATGGTTTCATCATGAAGAATGGAGCCCACGCCACGTGGTGGAAGTAATGAATCTATGGCCACCCTCCCACTCATTCCATTAGTATTAAAATTAGTAAGAAAATTCAAAGCCTCTTTGTGGGTTCAAATATCCCCTAATGACGTCCGCCGCGAGCTCGTCCAGAAACGCCTCCGTATCGAAGTCCGACGCGGTCGCGTCCATGCCGTGGTCCGAAGGGAAAACGAACGTGTCCAGGCTCGTGGATCCATTAGTACTACTCTCTTGCAATTGCTGGTGTTCGCCAGTTTCACCAGAAGCACAGTCTTTACTGGTTATGTCACTAGTTATGACAATCGTCTCCCTCTCCATTGCATGCATACAACTAAGTAATGTAATGCGCCCCGGCCGGCAAAGTAATGTAATGCTTCTTAACCTCTATATCGATATGTCAATCACAACGCTCTTTATGAAAACTTTCTTTGCTTTTGTAACAAGTTAAAGCAACGACGAAGACTCTGTGAAAGCTATTCGGAATATACCTGCAGCTATGTCACAAATCAGATAAGCAGCGTCAGCTGGTATTGAAAAAATAGCAAGTTTGTTATGAGGACTTTCTGTGCTTACGTACTGCAACTACGAAGTCATGAGGGGTTCTATAGATGACTTTAAAGGAGTACTAAGGTAGCAATGCAGTTAGAAAGCTACGAGAGACTCTTTGACTAACTTATAGCTTGTTTCAAAGCCTTAGAAATGAAGGAGCAAGAGCAAGTTGTAGGAACCATGAAGGTCTTGCTCCTTCATGACGCGGGCTTATTATCCACAGTTGCCGTGGTCATGACGCGAGCTTATCAAATGAGGGCACAAGCTCACACTCCTCAGAGGGACACAGTCTCCAACTGATGGATAATAAGCCCGCGTCATGACCACGACAACTGTGGTCTGGAAGTACACCTCCACAGTGTACCCTCCTTACGATCAGTTAGGGTGCTCTAAATGTGACCATGCTCTAGAGAATACAAAAGTACAATTTGCTTTTAATGCCTTAAATTTTTTTGAACTACACTGAATAGTGAAATTGGGTTGCCTTAACAATTAGGTTGCCTTAGAGCATCTCCTGCAGCCCTCAACATATCCCCACTCCGTGATTCAAGATTTGTCCAATGAAGAGGAGATGGCCACTTGTATCTCCAACACTGCAACTCCATAAAACATACTTCCAACCAATCACAAGTCACTTAACTCCTCAAAATATACTCCCAACCAATTACAAGTCAAACAATTTGCATTTATTATGACGACTTGCTAATCCCAAGCCTAGTGACCCTTGTAGTAGTCCCTGTAGAAATGGCTTTTTTGGAGGGGAAAGAAAAGGCCGAGCCTAACAAACGCTAGAATTAATTGCTTCTCATCCAAATTCTAGAGGGGAGGGGTTATCTGGAGGATTGCAGGAGATGCTCTTACCCTAGATAAGTTACCTCATGACTAATGCTTGTCCAGATGGAGGCACATGCCAATTTCTAATCCCAAGCCACAAATCAGTGCGCCAATCCATACCATACACATAGTTCTTACTTTATTGCATTCTTTGATAGTGTAGAATGTCAAGAATTTCTTGACATTCTACACTATATCAATGTATAGTGTAGAATGTCAAGAAATTAGTATGGGGCAACCTAATTTCACTATTTAGTGTAGTTGTAAATATTCTTAGGTTTTAGATTCCACAAAAATATTAAATTCATTTTCAATGTAATGTACAGTACTGTAGTGTACAGTTGGGTACCATTCAAAATGACGTTTTTGCATTCACAAGGAAAGAAATTTCACATCTGCCAACTTTGACAGCCTCCCCAGGGTTGAAAATTCGTTTTTTCACCATGAATTTTTTTGATATGGTAATATCTTTATGTTAAGAACATGTGTACCAATTTTCAAGGTCAAAAGATTCACCAAAAAAAAGATATTCAAAGTCTACCAACATGTGTACTAATGAGAAAATTTTCACTGCTACAACTTTGACACCTTCCCTAAGGCTGAAATGTTTTTTTCTACCATAAACTTTTTGGCATGAGATCATCTCTATGTCTTAAATATGTTTGCCAAATTTCAAGGTCAAAAGATTTACACAAAAAAAGATATTTGAAATCTACCAACATGTGTAGTTGTGAAAAACAATTTCACTACTACCAACTTTGATACTCTTCTAAGGGTTGAAAAATTGTTTATTTACCATGAAATTTTTTTGATGGAATCATCTCTATGTTAATAACATGTCTGAAAAATTTCAAAGTCAAAGGTTTTACCAAAAAAAAGATATTCAAAGTCTACCAACATGTGTAGCAATGAGAAAAATTTCACTACTAAAGTCCCTCTTATGAAAAAATTACTGGATTTTTAGATGGTTTTACAGATGGTTGATGGGGCTTTGCCATAGCCTCAAAGTGTGTTCCTTTTCAATTCTCTCTCCACCTACCTAAGCATGTAGCCTATATTATTGCTATAATACAGGTACCTATAATATAGGCATAGGCTTTCAATCCACAGTAGAATAAGCAATTTTCATGCGGATTAAAAGCCTACATTGTTGTTGTTCTTCTCTTTCTAAATAAGGAAAATTTCAACCCTTAAAATGATCTAAACAAGCTTTGCGGAACCATGGAGAATCAAGAGACAAAATTATGAAGTAAAATTATGAAGTTGTGTTAATTTTCATAAGTTGTAAATTTTAAAACACAAAGTTTATAGGGGCAATAAAAGTAACTTGATCCTTAAATTCAAAATTCACTTGATGCGCATTAACCATATAAGGACATTGTAGACCCTTTAGGTTCAATGAATGACTTCACTGTTAACTATAGAAACAAAGAATGTACCTAGTGGTCCAATAATTAGAGTATTTGGTACCTACCTTGATTATAGGGGGCTGTGTCCTTCCAAGGTTCTAATATTCATAGCATTAAAACCTTGCCCAAACAAGAGGTTAAATTGAAAAAATTTGTACTTAAAATGGTCTTTTTATAAATCCACCACCACCACCGTACTATAAATAAAACCATTCATTATCCAAAATGACTACAGACTCTACATCATTATTGCCCTTCTACTACATACTCATCAATTGAATTACTATTTTGTTCAAATTTTCACTTCAAAATAAGGTTCAACATTTTGTCCAAGTCCACATTTTAATCCCTAAAGTTCCTTGACTATGTTTTTACCAAAAACACTCCGAAATTGCTATTTCTAGTATAAGTACCAAATCTTAGAAAAAAAACATTTTTGGACACATATAACCATAGGATCTTATATTATGTTAGTTTTAGAAGATGTGAAAAAATTTCAGAATTTTCCACTGTGTGGATTGGAAGATATTAGCATTTGAAGTGGCAGATATCTTTTTTTTGTCCCTGCAAAAAACACGGCAACTGCACTTCACAAGGTCAATTTGTATGAAAAAATGTCCAAAATGGTGGTGCTTCTTTGGATTCTTTTTCCAAACAAGTTGACTACATGCTTAAAAAATTTCAAATCATTTGGAATTGTACAACATATAGGAAAAAATAGTAGGTAGAAAGAAGTAGAAAATGATTCAAAATATTTAATTGTTAAAAATTTAATTATGGAATTGAAAAATGTCCATCCCAATGGTTGTAATGTTGTTATAAACAATCTACATCCTATGATTTTATATTTTTCATAAAATATTGAAAATTGAGTGAAATAAATGACTTCAAAGTTTATTTTAGCATAGAGAATCCATAACTGCCCGCAAACTAAAACTGCTCATAACTTTTGACTCATTGATCAAAATGGAATGTTTCAAAGCTCTCCACATATATATAAAGTTAGAAAACCAATTTTAAATTTTTGTTTTTGAAAAAAGTGATTTTTTTTATCTGCCCGAACTACCCAAGTTGAGAAACAAACAACATATTAGGCCATAACTTCTGACTCCTATTTCCAAATGTCATGAAATTTAGTGCACATGAAAGGCATATTTCTCGTCCCCACCTTCTATTAAAAGTTGAGTGTAAAATATGAAAAAATTTAGTCACGAGTACTTGCCCAAAATTGCTATGTTGCTAAAAATAGCAGGCTGGTCCTTTAGAGGTTAAGTCTACTTACCTTATATAATAAAGTCAAGGTGAGTTGGCATAAACGTGAGAAGGAAGTTATTATTGACTTTAGACCAAAGGCGAGGTAAACGTCAACAAAAGTTGTATGTAAGGAAGTTTGAATCCGACCTTACTTGAGTAGCAAGCCAGTTCTAAATGGACATACTCACATAGCCTCTCGTAAACTTACTTGAATAGCAAGCCAGTTCTAAATGGACATACTCACATAGCCTCTCGTAAATTAACTGCTTGTGGTGTATTGTGCCTTGAGAATGAAGAAATTTTCACAATACCGACAATCACCTCCTGCTGACAAAAGGGTCAAAGCCCTTGCTAAAAAAATAGCCACACACTGACTCAGAGTGTGGACCAGCCGAGCCTGTTGGGGGGCACTGATTTTTGAATACCCCGTAAGGTAGGTATCCTTAACCCTGTAAGGACGCGGGGTGACCCTGGAAATCATGCATTGTATAACCGTGAGAGTTATTGGAATAAAAAAATCCAAAAGTACTCATTGGAAGTCAAGCTACTGTAGATGTTCTTCACTTTCCACAAAAAACTCCAAGGATGAATAGTTGTAGTTCTGTCCTACATTGGAGAATCCCTTGTCATTCATCAGACACTTATGGTCCGCGGCGTCCTTACTGGGTTAATGTGCCACTGACCTTAACCCTGTAACGACGCAGGGGGTGACCATAGAAATCATGCATTGTGTAACCGTGAGAGTCATCGGAATTAAAAAATCTAAAAGTACTCATTGGAAGTCAAGCTACTGTAGATGTTCTCCACTTTCCACAAAGAATTCCAAGGATGAATAGTTGTGATTCTGTCCTACACTGGATAATTCCTTGTCATTCATCGGACACTTATTGTCCGCGGCGTCCTTACTGGGTTAAAGCGCCATCTTCAGTGTGTGTGCATTTCCAAAATCAGTTATGTACCTCCGTGAAAGAAACGCTTTTAGAACCAAACTTTGTTCCTTCATAACTTTTGCATACAGTATCCAAATGTTGCGTTCTTTGGTGCATTGGAACCTCCTTTTCCTTGCCAACAAGAATATAGAAGAATTTGAACACTGGTCTAATAGTAGTATTTAGGCACAGTAGCAATTAGTGGCGGTTTGAGGATACTTACCTTATAACTTAGACTTAGCAGAGGTGGCCCATACACCTAAATGACTAAGTCATAGTGTGAGTGGCCAAATTCTGAGATAAGTTTTCATTAGCAATGGCAAATCTATGGAGTTTTGAGTTTGTGGTGAACTGGCTACACCCTCAATTTTTCTGTCGTGTTGCACCCCATCGAGGCAAAAGATGCATAAGGTAGGAGCACCCAATGGCGTCCGTGTACCCAATGGCGTCAAATTCTACACATGATGAAAATTTCAGAACTTAAATGTAGGTAGACCATAGATAGCTTATTTTTTTGACCTAAATGATAAGCTATCTATAGTGTACCTACATTTAAGTTCTGAAATCAATGCCTTACCTAGTTTCTAACACCATTGGGTACACTGACGCCATTGAGTGCTCCTACCTTAATTCAAGTAGTGCTTTAACCCTTGAACAATGCGGCGGACGTTTGAGGCCGATAGATGACAAGAGAATCTCCTGTATAGGACAGAAGTGCAACTATTCATCCTCCAAATTTTGTGGCAAAAGGGAAGATAATCTACAGTAGGTTGACTTCTGATGAGTGCTTTTGCATTATTTTAATCCAACAATCCACACGATGACAAAACAAATGATTTCCACGGTTATGAGCCCGTCATTTAAGGATTAAGGCGAATTCAGGCATGCAAGAGTAGCACATGGGGGCCATGAATTTGCGAAAAAACCATGATTCAGATTGGCGACTAAAAAAATCACATTGCATATTGTTTCTCTCAGTCAGCACTAGTCCTGGCTCTCTCTCCAGGCAGTAAAATTACACCTTTAGGACTAAAGTAGAAGCACCTAAATGTAACACTTATTCAAGGCTTGCAGATCTTGAGGGTAGCTACAGAATAAAATGATGTGTGCTTGCTAGGAAATGGTTTAGGAAACCAACAAAACTAGTTTTGTATTTTTTCGAGCTTGTATGAATGTAGTACAAATTTGTGGAACCAAGTGCGTAGATGCACCTACTATGGACCCTAGCCCCTAAAGGACCGAGGCCTTTTTTCTGCCAAAAAACACTGAAAACTGCCATTTCTATAGCAAAGAATTAAAAAAATTGAAAAATGTTTTTTTTTTTCACATCCAACCGTAGGATCTTACACCTAACTAGTATAAGAATGTGTGGAATTTTTTTTAGAATTTTTGACCGCACAGATTGCAAGATATTTGCATTTAAAGTGAAAAAAAACAAATTTTTCAGCACATGGCGGGACTAGATTTTTTGACTTTAAACATTTTTAACTTAAAATTTTTGCACTACAGAGTTTTGAGCTTTTATTTTTTATAGTGGAGAATTGAGTTGAGAGTCTAGAAAAAAAATAATATTAAAAAAAAACTTAATTATCATTCTTAAAAAAATTGTTAAGTAGAAGTAGGTATGAGATAGAAGGAAAATCTAAAACATTCATATATTTTAGATGGAATTAAAATGCACTAATCCCAACGGTGAGATTGTTCTAACAAGTAAATCAGACCATCCAAAAAAAAAAAATTTGAAAAATTTGAAAAATTGCATTCAGAAATGAATCCCAAAGTTATTTTTTTCAAGAAGATGCTTTAACTGCCCGAAAAACAAGAATGTCCATAACTTTCTCATAACATATCCAAATGAAATGAATCAAAGCTTTCCAGAAAGCCAAAAATATAATCTATGAGAAAAAAAATATTAAAAAAAAAATTCAAATTTTTGTCCCTTTTTTTTTTGCTGCCCGAGCTGCCCCCCGTAGCCTGTTTTGAGCTTATATGGTCATAACTTTTTTTCCCGGGCACCGATTGTGAAAAAAATTATATTCCCTTGAAGCTAATCATTTTTTCTACCTCCAAAAAAAGTTTCAAAAAATCAGGAGAAAATTTCAGCCCATAGGTACCTGCCCGAAAACGCATTTGTCCCCCGTAGGGACAATGGTCCTTTAGGGGCTAGACTAACACAAAAGTCAACATAGAAACATCCAAAAGCAATAGACTGTAAGCTTGGATCACGCTTGTTTTATTGGCCAACACACTTGCCCTCATCCCTGTGACATCCATATAACCCCTAAAGGACCGTTGTCCCTTCGAGGGACAAATGCGTTTTCGGGCAGGTACCTATGGGCTGAAATTTTCTCTTGATTTTTTGAAACTTTTTTTGGAGATAGAAAAACTGACAAGCTTTGTGGGAATATAATTTTTTTCTCAATCGGTGCCCGGGAACAAAAGTTATGACCAAATAAGCTCAAAATAGGGGACGGCGGGCAGCCTGGGCAGCAAAAAAAAAATGGACAAAATTCTGAATTTTTTTTTTTAGTATTTTTTTTCTCATAGATTATATTTTTGCCTATCTGGAAAGCTTTGATTCATTTCATTTGGATATGTTATCAGAGAGTTATGGACATTCTTGTTTTTTGGGCAGTTAGAGCATCTTTTTGAAAAAAATAACTTGTAGGATTCATTTCTGAATGCAATTTTTCAAATTTTTTAATTTTTTTTTTTTGCATAATCTGATTTACTTCTTAGAACAATCTCACCATTGGAATTAGTGCATTTTAATTCCATCTAAAATATATGAATATTTTAGATTTCCCTTCTATCTCATACCTACTTCTACTTAACAATTTTTTTAGGAATGATAATTAAGTTTTTTTGAATTTTTTTTTTTCCTAGACTCTCAACTCAATTCTCCACTATAAAGATTTAAAGCTCAAAACACTGTAGTGCAAAAATTTTAATTTAAAAATGTTCAAAGTCAAAAAATCTAGTCCCGCAATGTGCTGAAAAACTTGTTTTTCCCACTTTAAACGTAGATATCTTGCAATCTGTGCGGTCAAAATTTCTGAAATTTTTTCCACACACTTCCATACTAGTTAGGTGTAAGATCCTACTGGTAGATGTGAAAAAAAAACAATTTTCAATTTTTTTTACTTTTTGCTATAGCAATGGCAGTTTTGAGTGTTTTTTGGCAGAAAAAAGGCCTTGGTCCTTTAGGGGATAAACTCACATGTCAGCATTGGGTCCACCTTCGTGTTACTTTAGAGCTTATTCTAGGTGTCGATAAACAACTTCTGTTACATTTGGGTATTCCTACCTTATAAGCTATATGGACCAAGTGAGCTAGCAGTATTCACTAACGTGGACACTGTTCATGTAATAGTAATAGGTTGTTACTTGAGCATGCTCAAACAACTAGATTCCACCTTAGACCCGAGCTTAGACCTTTAATTGCAAGTTTGGAACACCCTTACATCCAAACATCCTAATACCCTACAAAGAGTGTATATAAAAGTATATACGCAGTTGGTGTTAGTTAGTGTTAGGGGTAATGTTTGCAATGTAAATCCAGTCCAGAAGTAGGACTAAATTTGTTCCTCAGACCCTTAGTAATAACACTCTTTAACACCAAGTACAAACATCCATTAAGTGGAAAAAACAAAAATGAAAAATGGACAAGTGAAATACGGTGATAAATACAGTCGGGTACAATAATCTTACAACTAGCCTATTTGAGCCATTCAAATTTTCTTATATTTAACGGGGAGTATAATTGATGTATTTTGGTAAGCATAATTATTATTACATCCTTACACTATAATCCCAATCAAGCATACCAAATTTTAGTTTCAATAAAGCAAACTCCATTTTTGGTGAATTTTCAAAGTCAATTTTCATGGTTCTATATGATATTTTATTGAAAACAATTGGTGGTGAACTTTTAAATTTGATTGCATAGATATGTAGAGAACATCTATACGCACAACTTTCATTTAAAAAACATCCCATTAAGTAAGAAAAATATAATTTGTGAAGAATTCAATGTGAATTGTGGTATGACCAACCTTTGTAAGATAGATATTTATATATCAATTAATTAGATTTTGGCAAAGTAATTGTACCATCATGTTCAAATGTACAAAATCAATTACCATGTGAGGGGAAAATAAAAAAATCAAATTATAATAAATAAATATCTATTTTTATAAAATTTGAACATTGTCACACCAACATTGAAATTCCTATAGAAGGAATTTTGAATTTTTTTTTGGAAATGCTTGTTGAAAAAAAGAGTGCATATAGATGTTCCCTACATATATTTTCACAATTAAATTAAGAAAATTCATCACCAACTATTTTCAATAAGATATCATGTAAAACCATAAAAATTGACTTTGAAAATTCACCAAAAATGGAGTTTTATTTTTTTTAATTTGAAATTTGGTATGCTTGATTGGGATTGTATAAGGATGCAATGATAATTATGCTTACTAAAATAAATCAATTAAATTCTACATTGTACAAGATAATTTGAATTGTCTATTTTAGTTGCTCAAATAGGCCGGTTGTAAGATTATGATACCCAACTATACTACTCATCCTACATTCAAGCAATTCATGTTGTACAAAACATGAAACCAATAAAAAATGATATTAAGACAAACATAACATTGTATAGCTAGGCAATGGTCCTTTTCGTGTTGGGTGGTTGTTATACTTTGCTAGATACCTAGGAGGGATTTTATCAATTAATTTAAAGATTAGGGTTGGTTAAAGAGCCATAGAAGACAATTTTGTTCACTGTAAGGGGTCCCTTTTCAAAGATGCAAAAGGCCCCCTATATCATTGATAAACAATGTTACAAACTAAGGTAGAACAACCCATTATAGACAAAAGACCCATTCTAGCAAAGTAGGAGCAAGGTGGAGAAGAAGCAAACATGTGAGAAAGCCTAAATTCTAACCCCTAATCCATGGTTGGAATGTATGGCTTCAATTTTTGTAACATTATTTGTAAATTGAAGGACTACGCCCCGAATATACTTTTGCTTCTAAATTCCAGACTCAAGGTCATGTGCTTTTGCTTGTTTAGATTTGAACAGAAGAATTCATTGATAATACAATCATTATTTTTATTTCATTCTAAGGTTTTGTTTTGGATGTAGATAGAAACTTGAGATACTGCAGAAGGTGAATGAATACATGATGGTGATGTGATTGAACTGTAGGTATTGCAATTTCAAGAAATAAACTCCAAAGACACAAGTTGGGATTTTGGTGAAGTCCTTCACAAAGAAGTTGTAGGTCAACTTATGTTGCGGTAGTATGTTGTTTTCATTTAAAAAATATTTTCAAGTATTCATTATCTTTAAAATTATACTTTTGATCCAAGTTGTTTGATTTGGTCTAAATTTTTTCTTTATTGTGTGATGAATTCAAGATTATTTAAGCATTCTTTGTTGAGGAATAAGAGATTTAGGTTAGAAAATTTAGGATCTTTTAAGATTTAGGGCTTAAAAATTTAGAATTTTGTAGATTTGAAAGTTTTTATGGGATTTGAGGTCTTCCTAGAAATAGATATCTTCAAATATAATTATATTTATTCCTTCATTTGACTAGGAATATGATTAGATTTAAAATCAATCAAATTTACAAATTTTTACATGATAATAAAGATGCAAACATAAGATTGGTACATTTTGTAATGTTGTGCATAATCAAAGTTCCTTGAAAATAAAGATTCTAAATATTTTGTAAATTATATATTTTTGGAAAGCAAACAAGTTGCAAATTAGTTGTAAAAGAATTATAAACAAGTCAACCTCACGTGGCAATGAATACTACATTGGCAACCATGTAAGAAGAGTATGTTGGCAAAGTTCCAACTAGGATGTTGGATGAGAAACAACCCATTGTCTTTTACAACTACATTTCCAAAAACATTTTGTTTACAACAACTATGAGTTTCCAAATTTGCACTAGTTGCAAATGTCCCATTCAACTAAAATAGTAGTTGTTTCTATAGTAAAAAAACCTTCATTTCCCTCTAGTTGTAAGACCAAGGCGGACTAGTACTCAATGGCGATGCCGATGCCAAAAGAATTACTTAATGAGGTGTAATATTTTTGAGCCTTTAGCACTTAAGACTTGGAATCTGATTATCACCAATAGTCGCTACTTTTGAAAGATCGAGTGAAGACAATATTTTGGAGTACTGGTCAAAATGGCAACTTGACAAAGATTAGTTCTATCAATAGAAATTTTTGCCATTTGGTTTCGAAAATGCACTAGCTGAGTTTCAGATGGTGATGGACCAAATGTTGGCTTGCTTGTCATTTATTAGATGCTACATTGATGATATTATCATATTTAGTATCAGACTATCAGTCCACATGATAATGTGAAGCATTTGCAAGCAGTGTTTGAGCAGTCGCAGTAATGGAGACTACACTTGTGCATCATGGCAAGTGAAAGTTCTTTCATGACCAGTTGCCCATATTTGGGCCACACAATTGTTCCAAAAGGTCTTAGTGTGCAAGAAGCAGAGCTTTGCAATAGATCCTAGCACCTGGTGATGTACCATGGCTTTGTGTATTTCTTAGTCTAACAAATTACTACGGCCAATTTCTCAAAAAAATTAGCTTGATTGCCAAGCATCTCATTATTCTCATGAGCAGAGACCAACCATGGATGTAAAGCCGTAAGCAAGAACAAGCATTTAATATTTTGAAGCAAAGGCTTGATTCAGCGCCACTACTTCAACATCCTAATGTCATTAAGAAAAAAATGCATAAGAAATAAATCTACAATACGCTTTTGACTTTCAACAATAATCAACAAATAGTAAACAATTCTATAATAAGAACAATGCTCAATAGCTTCTTCAAACACATTGAGGTGTAGTTATCCTACAATATTTCAGATTTTTGAGCTTAGATATGAGCGACCTAGTTTTCATGGCTTTAGAGTAGGCCCAAGTGTAAAGTCCAAGGCAAAATGCTAAACCTGCCCCACATAGTAGGCCATGCAAGGTGAATTTTGTGTTCTGTAGGGTAATTGTTAAAAAAAAGCCTCCTATTTCGCGTTGTGTTAATTCTATGCTCTCCACCTCACCTAGCCAATTTGGGGCCTCTGATTGCAAATACGATTTCAAAAATTTTAGTTGTACAAATTTTTAAAATTTCAGACACGATCCAAATTTTCCCGACTTATTTCCGAAACTGACTCCTACACGTACGGTATGAATTGTTTTCGCTCAGAGCACTGCACTTCTGTAAACAAGTCGCTGCAGAGAGTAACTTACTGCGTTCCCGGGGCCATCTCAACGGCGCCAAGACTGGATCGTGCAGCCATGGGGTTGTACCAGATGGTGGAAGCCTTGCTCCTGATGACCAACGCCGTTGCCATTCTCAACGAACATCGCTTTCTTTCCCCCAGTAAGACCCAGCTTCAATTTCTTCAATTCCGACGCATCTCGATTCGATTCCCTTCTCATGCATTCGTGATCGATGTTTGGTTTGCGCGACCGGAGCTCACACGTCGTGGGGTTTGGCAGTGGGCTTGGGTATTGCCGACATGAGTAATGGAAGGGTGTCGCCTTTCAAGGGCCAGATGGTGGGCTTCATCCACGCTGTGCAGTATTTACGAGGTGAGCGTCACTCGTACGTTTTCTTATCATGGCGCGATTAGGGTTTCTGCGCGGAATGCGACCACCTGCATCGTTAGGGTTATCTGAGGTTTTGTTTTAAATCGCCGGTAATCGCGCGAGGTTGGTGATGATTGTGTCCGTTTCAAAATAGCGTCGGGTGTTTTTAGGGTTTCCGGATGATCGCTATTTGTGAACAATATTGTGCTTAGTTTGAAGTGTCTGTTTCGAAGCTGCTCCTTCTCTGAAATCTAAGCTAGACATGTTTCTAAATGTGACGCTTTAAAATCATGAAAACGTGGAAATAGTACACATTGATTTTGAGAGTGTATATCTCCGGAAAGTTTGAACCCTTATAACTTTTGCCTGCAGAATTCCAAGAAGATGTAATTTGGTGCATTGGATTCTCCTTGCACTCGCTAACGAGAATCGATATGTATTTGGTCAATGTAATAATAATAATGTGGTCAGCGCTTAGAGTGTCGCTTTGAGGTGTGGTTATCTTAGGTCCTATTTCGATCACTTTGTGAGTTGAGGTGGAATCGGATGTTGTGCAGTTCCGCTGGTAGTTGCGAATGGTGTAGTCATCGTGAGCAAATTGCTCTTTGGTTGATGCGTCGTGGTGCGGAAGCTGCTGCTACGAACTCTCTACTATTTTGGTGTAAAATAATTATTTTAGGGCTTTAGCATTGTAACTATTTTAGAAAATTATTGGGGCCATTTTAGAAGAGTAAGATGACCTTTATGGATTTGATTTCTATCAATTTTAGTGAGATGTAGTGGTGCCTATGGATTTTTGGGGAGATTGGCAAAAATTCCTAACTAATTCACGCTTTGTCTTGAAAAATATGATTCCACACTACTATAATATGATTGACACTTCTTCATCCTTTTAAGGCGACCAATCTAAAATTGTGGCTACAATAGGGTTGCTTATCTTATGTGTGCATTTAATGTACATCTTGCTTTAACACTTCATAGTAACAATTTTAGAGCTATTTATAAAGACAATTTGAAGAACTTGTCTAAGGGAACATACTAAGATACAAACACTTTAAACCAAAATTGAAAATATGTGGATACAAATGATATAAAATGTACAACTTGTATACATCATGAATGCAAAATACATCATGTATTGAAACTTCAAAAAATATTATTGAAAATCCAAAAATTTTAAATGTGATTATTTTGAAAAATAGTCTCATATGCTAATTCAACCCTAATGTATGCATGTGAAATTGCTTAATAAAGTAAGTAGTTTATAGGTTCTTCCACCTTTGTTTACCTGGGTCAATCCATGTTTATTCAATTCACTCGAAAACACTTTATTTTTACAATTGTTGAAGATCATATTGGCATCCAATTGCTTCAACAATTGTTCACTATGAATATATTAAAAACTCCAATAACATCCCTATGTGCATTGAATATTCCTCTAACTTGACTACTTAGAAAACTGTCATATTAATAATAGGTGAATGGAAAACAAGTGTGCTATAAGCAATGATAGTATGCCAAAGGATATTGATCATAACGTCATTGAAGAAAGCATAATATCAAAGAAGTTTGAGTATACACTATACTTAGTTTAAAGTAAAAACTATTTCAAGCCACCCCACCACCTTACAGCAACTCAAATTTGGGCTTGGCACGCAAGCACAACGGCACCTTCATCCCCACTGACATCCCGTTCACTTCCCTCATATCCACCTCCTTCTTTCCCTTCCCCTCCAGCACCTCCCAATCGAAGCAATGCAACAAGTTCCCTAGCATCAAAGATGCCACTACATTCCCCAAATTAAAAGCTGGACACATCCTCCTTCCCTTCCCAAATGGAAGCAATTCATACCCGTCACTTCCACTCAATTGACTCACTTCATTTCCTATAAACCTCTCTGGATCAAATTCTTCTGGATTCTCATACACACTTTTATCCCTATGAATTGCAAACGCATTTAAAATCAACAAGGTCTCAGGGGGGAAGTCATAGCCGAGGAAGGTGGCGGTGGTATAGGATGCATGAGGGACGAGGAGAGGGAGTGGGGGGTGCATGCGGAAGGTTTCTTTGATGATGGCGGCAAGGAAGGGGAGGTCAAGGAGGTCAGATTCAAGGACAAGGCGTGAGGGGGAAGAGGAAATGTGGGAAGAGAGCTCACGTTGGACACGTTGGAGGAGGGAGGGGTGGAGGATGAGCTCTGCCATTGCCCATTCAATCAGGGTGGCACTCGTCTCGGTGCCTGCATTCAAGAGCTCCTGTAATAAAAGGACGTTGTGGTTAGAAAACAAGCAGTGAAGGACTACACAATTAGTTGAGTTGTGAAGCATATTACATGATTGGTTAAGTTGCAAAGCATACTATCATACTTTACTAGCAACTGAGACACATAATAAATTAACTTCTTGAGGATGTTACTTTGTGTCATGTTGTGATTGAACAAAACCTTTGAAAGAGCATGTGTGGCATGGAAATTATAGAAAAATATTAGGCAAGTGAATTGACAAAGTTGTAAATAGCATTCAATTTATAACCACGTAACCAATTGAATTTTGGAGCATACTACATAACCGTTTGGCAGATGTGAAGCAATGTACTTTCATAACCGGTTGTTGAGTTTTCAACACTCACGTGGCAATGTCGCATTGGCAACCCATCACCATTGCCATTACAAGTTGCAACTCATAACCTTCTCTCTTTTCAACTTGCTTCCTACACCCTTGGATCATGAAGATCAAAGGTTGTGATTGAAAAGTGAACAACCGGTTATGTCCGATAACCTACTCCCTGCTACCGCGGCTCGTCGGTTATCTAATACATAACCGATGGAGTTACGGATGGAAGAAAGGTTATGGTCTATGGTGCTTGATCCCGTGAAGATCAATTTCTAAAAATTGACTGTAATCCATGACTTTGGCACTTTTAGGACACTCGGCTTGAAACAAAAATCTAAACAAGTCCAAGCTTTAAGAGCATTAAAAGCTTTATGTAGATTTGCGTCATCAATTTCTATTATGGAATTTAGATATGCATACCTTAGACCAGTTGTGGGGCTTTTTCTTGCAATCATTTTATTGGTCTATGCAGGCAATGCTAATTCCAACTAAGGTAGGTACACCCAAAACCGCCACTTTTTGCTATTGAGCCTATTTACTATTATTAGACTGGTCAAATTTTCATATATTCTTGTTGGCAAGTGAAAGGAGGTTCCAACACACTAGAGAACGTGGCATTTGGATACTGTATGCAAAAGTTATTAAGGAACAAAGTTTGGTTCTAAAAGCATTTCTTCCACATAGGTACAGAACTGATTTTGGATATGTACACACAGTAAAGATGACGGTTTAAGGTCAGTGGCACATTTGGGTGTACCTACCTTAGTAATAGTTTGCATACAAGAAAGGGTGGGTTTTATGTTAGTGAGCAGGAAATGTCGATACTTACCTGCAATACCTTGAGCATGTCCTTGTCAGGAAGATACTCTCCATCATCCAACGGAGTCTCCAGCAGCACATCTTCCAAGTCCCGGACATAGCTGGGATCGTCTCTCCGTTCTTTCAGCCGCTGACGGTGGCCCTCCAAGTCGAAAATCTTCTCTGTAAGGTTCGCCGAAAAGTCTCGGACCTTGGCAAACTTGGCGGCGTGTCCTTGCAGTCGGTCGACGAAGCTCAAGTAGGGCACGAAATCACTGATGACCTCCGCACCGAAGATTTCGAAAAGAGTGCTGTTCATCTTCACCAAGTCTTCTCTTTGCTTCTCAGTCCCCACTTCGGACGATCTGAAGAATCTACAGTCACACAAGAAAAGTATTACAAAAATTGCACACACATGGTGTAACATCTGCTCATGCAGGTGGTGCAACAATTCGGAGCTATCGTAAAGAGCTCCATCCAAAGTCACCAAAGTCTTCAAACTTTGAGTGGGAACGTACTAGACTGGAATTCTGTACTGGACTCATGGATTGCAAGCAGGAGAAAATGTTCTGCAAGTCTCTTGTGAAGTCGAGAAAATGTAATTGTTGAGTTGAACCCACTGGAAAGTGAAATAACCTTCTTGTTTTGGAGTGATCCATTTATGATAAAGATACTAGAGCAAATCAAAATAGGATCACAATCAGTCTAACTTTGCCATGTACGATCACAAGCGGAAGTGGAATGTCATGTACGGTCACCTGGACTAGCTGTGGAGACGGACAGTTTCCAGAAAATCTAATGCAAAATCGAGTTTTGGTAATTGGCTAAACAATCACACGTCTTGACGTTTGCGGACGAGTTTCAACATGCATGGTTTTCTTGGTATGGTTCTCTCGGTCTTGAAAAAATTGGTATTTAGAAACTAAGTAACTGCTAGTTCGAAGATTTGGTGATTAATTTGAAGATCAAATTGAAGCTATTTTTTATATGAATGAACAGATTACTTTTGGGTGATTGCAAGAAACATTTGTCCTATTTTTTTGTTATACCTTACATCCTTTTTTGTTTTTTAGCCATAACTTTTGCATTTTGACTCCAAATGACTTAAGATTTATTGACAAGGTACTCATGATTATTATACACTTTGCCTGTTTTTTTGCTACTTTCAAAAAGTGTTTTACTATGATACTATCCAAAAATAACCCTTGATTTTATACTACAAATGCCAATTTTGGGGTGGATTGGTGGGTGGGGGGGTGGATTGGTGGGTGGGTGGGTGGGTAGTACTATTTAGTATCCATAAAAATGAGTTTGGAGGTGAAATTTGGAAGAGATGGTCTTCTAGTAGACTTATAGTTATTGTTGAAAGAAATTCTAAAAATACTCAATTTTATATGGTGTAGAAGTCCACAAAATGAGCTTCATTCAACTTGCATTTTGAAACATATAAAATATATTTTTGGTGGTTCTTTTGGTGAATGACCATCTCCATAGAGTTGTTACAGATGGCCAATTTTTACTTTATTTATTTAAAAAAATCTTATTTTTAATAAAATAATTAAAACATCAAAATATCTATTTTCTTGAGTTTTGGCACTTTTTTAGTTCTCCTACTTAGAGAATTTTTCTAGGCTCTTTTTTTGGGGTGGTTACCTTCATTTTGAAGGTGTATACATTAGACATATTTTTTTTTAAATTTAAAAATTATTTTTAAAATTTTAAAGTACTCCCAAAAAATTCATGAATACTGTTACAAAACGCATCAAATCAAATAGTACAAGTGTTTCTTGCAACCACCCTTCTACACTTTTCACATTTCCCAACTTTTTAAGAAATGGTTTGTTTGTGCACATATTTTCCAGACTGCTGATCAGTGATGATGCTGTTCGTACCTCTTGCCAACAATGATGCGCGTCATTGTGTTGGACGTGACGCCATAGAGCCAGGCTTTGATGTCCACGGGTTCCCCTTTCTTGCAATCCTCCATCAGCACTTTCGTCATGTGCAGAATCTCCTCGGCCCGAATTTCGCTCTGGGACGCATGGCGCTTCGGAGAGAAGATCTCGGCGTTGAAGAGCCTCCGCAGGCGACGCCAGTAGGGCAGGTCAGAAGTGAGGGCGAGGTCTCGGTAATTCTCGTCGCCGTTGTGCCACACGGTCCAGGACAGCCGCTTGGGCCGGGAGCCGAAGCTGGCGTCGTTGGTTTTGTAAAACTCCTTGGCAACCGCAGCCGAGGATATCACGATGCAGGGCTTGGACCCTGGTACGGTACAAAGTCAAACTAGAATTCTGTTGAGTTATAATTCTCTTAAAAACATGTCATTTCGATTCCTGACCACTTGATTGTTCCACTACGCCAGCATACAAGTCTATTCATGTTTTTTTGCAAAACAGAGGCTCGTCCTCCTGCCCAATCATGAACTGTACATATACGATCTGCTCTTCTCATACTTGTTAAAATGGAATGTTCCATAATTCTGAACTTATGACATTCAATTATGTGCCAAGAGCTCTGTGATCTACGACTAGCGCGGTAAAGCATTCAGGTTTAAGTCTGGCAATCAAAACTCAGCGTCAATTTCACTGAAATCTCAACACCTTGAATCCTTGATCTCCCATGATTCTATCAAACATAACACGGAGGATCAAATGTTCATACTCGAAGAGTTCAAAAGAGTGCAGGAACTCAGAGAGAGTCGTACCTAAGCGGAGATACATGAGACCTCCATACTTGGCAGCCAGCTTCTCCAGTGATCTGTGAGGCAGTTCTCCCAAAGCAGGAACGTTTCCAACGACTGGCCATGGCCAGGGTCCAGGGGGCAAGTGCTTCCGCCTCCTGGCTTCAGCATAGTAGTAGATCAGCAGAAACGAAGCGAAAGCTGCAGCTACCAGTGCAACGAAGAGCTCATTTGCAGAAGCTTGTGTCCAGACGGGATCCATGTTTCACAAATTGCGAATGGTAGGACTGATCCAGCAGCTAGCATGTTTCATGCTCTGTAGAGTTGCGCTTCTGGAAGAGCAGGAAGTTATCCTAGAAAATGCTTTCTTTTATCGTCACTGGTGTGTCATGGTTAGCTCTGGCGTCCATAAACTAAGTTATCATCGGTTGTTTCTTCAGAGAAGCACTTTGCTAGCACTGTGGGTGAAGAATCAAGAGGATGTTCCTGCGTTCCTTGTAGAGATTTTGACGTTTCTCACTTGGACCTTTCCAATAAAGTCGATTCCACACCAAATTTAAAACTAACAAAGTATACTAAAAGCTAAGAAAGAGAGTAAAGTTGTACTATCATGAGATACTACCAAGGACAATTTGAGGTGTAGGTAATTGCCCTACCATCCCTTTAACCCTTCCCAAGTACAATTTTGCACCTATGATTCCTTAGGAATGTGGTCATACGCATGAACATCCACAGACATTGTTTTGGCTCTAAACCGCTATTTAGAACTATGGGCAATTTCGTTGAAATGGCGATATTTTTTTTAAATGGCATGAAAACAGTTCAGAATGGCTGTTCTGAAATCTATACCAATCCTAGATGGTGAAAATGGCACACCGTCAAAGTGGCACTTGAAATACCGCCATTTTAACGAAATTGCCCATAACTTGAAAGTGCTTCAAATCAAGCAAGTGTCTTGTAGACTATGAATGGATTTGTATTAAATTGGTGGTTGATTTAGAACAATTTTCGGAGTGATTTTAATTTATTATTTCTAAATTTTTTTATTATGAATTCCCTTTATTTGATAAGCCTCAAAATTTAATACTTTTTGTCTCTCTTTCATAACTTTCAAAATATGTAGTTAGTTGTAAAATTGATGAAGTATTGATAATGAGGGAAAGTGTATTGATGAAAAATAGATTTTTTTGTCTATGACTATGCATAAAAGGAATGGCCTCTTATATCAATTTGTCCTATTGAAAAGCAAGTCAAGAGAATTGGATTTACTTGTGAGGCTCTGTTCGATTGGAATTGAGTAGGAAAAAAGAAATGAGGTAAGGTAGATTATCCACTCTTGACCAGCCTCCCATTCTTGCATCTTAGGGTGGTGCATTTCCGTGCAAGTTGAAATGAGTAAATGATCAATTATGGCACAATTTTGGTGCATTATGATTGGCTACAAAACTCTCAATATTGCAATCAACCTTTGGTTGATTTGCAACTGGCCTTTGGTCGGAAACAGAATGACCTATATCACCACTATGGAACAAACAAAATCTTCATCTAGAAAATTCATGGCAATTTTGTTTTGGGAAATCAAATTCTGAAAAATTATAGAATCCTTTTAAAATCTATCTCTATACATGTAAAAAAAATTCCACTCAACTTATCTATGCTTCAAATATGCTCAATTGCTTAAGTCTTTGTGAGTGGGTGATCTACCTTACTCCATCTTTTTGCAATGTGAAAGTTTTGTAGGAATTGGACTTTGACAAAATGGACTAGGTGATTGGTATACAACCCTTGATTATGGAAATAACCTTCCAATGGGCTAGTACCTGCCGAGCCACGGGAGCAACAAGGAAGGTATCAACCGAAAGTTATTTTCCATAACCAAGGGCTACATATCCTAGTTTGATAGACTTTCAGGGAAGTTTGTGGACACAAAGATATTTTATTCAAGCATGGACTGATTCAACTATATGCAATAGAAGGCTAAGGTTACTGCACCTAAAAGCAACCAGTTAAGCAATTCAACATGGTTTTTATTATTATATTGATAAAAATAAATTGTAAGGTCTTGTTGGTAGTCAAAAGAAGACTAGGTATTCTTAGAAATGCATTTTTTGGACAATGCATGAATAAACTATGAATATTCAAAGTGTTGAAAGTAGTTGTTTCTAAAAGCAACCCTAGGCTTTCATGAATAGTGGAAGTACATTTTAGGCAAGGGTCTGTAGGGTTCAATTTTAGAAAGCAAACGAAATTAGGTGTAGTTACCTTATTCTTGTGGCCAACAATAGACACGGAATTTTAGAAGGATGTAAGGTAGTCTACTCTTAGAGCAACCATTTGAGAGCTAATTGCCTTGTTGGGGAAGCTAAACTCCTTGAAACAATTTTTAGTAAACTTTCATAGGAAGAAAAATAGAATTGGCATCTAATACAAGTCGTTTCATATTTTTTTGACCTTTGAGGAATTAGTTACAAATTTTTGAAGTTGAAACGCAGTGTCACTAGAAGTGACCACCTCTTGAAATGAACACTACTATTACATTGAAGAAAGCAAAATGTATCCTTGTGTCATGATTGCCTTTAGAGCATGGCCACTTTTAGAGCAAACTATTACTTTATATCACAAAAATGAATTGGATGAATGTCTCATCTTTCACTCGGCAATACACACTCAACCATATTTAATAACCCAAATGGTGGGAAAAAACACTTTTGCCCTCCTATGTGAAGCCCACATCTTTGAGGGATCCATCATCCAAAAGCTCTATCTGATTCCTTTCAAAATGGATTTGTGTAAGGTACCTACATCTAAAATAGTCCCCTAGAGTTTTTGGCCAAAAATGTACTCCCACTATTCATGGAAATTCATGGTTGTTTTTAGAAACAACTATGTTTAATGCTTTGAAAATTCATAATTTATTTATACAATGTCCAATACCACATGCATTCTTGAGAATTTAGGATCCCCTTTTGACTACCACATAACAATGTTTACTAATGAGGCGGGGATCCCTTATCCATCCTTGAAAAGGGGAACCTTCACAGTAAACAAAATTGTCTTATATGACTTTTCAACCACCGATCCTTAAATTATACTGCAAGTCTCTCCGAGGCTTCCAAAGAGGCATAATACCTTCCCAACATAGAGAGGAGCATAGAGAGAACTATTGCCTAATTATCCCTAAACCTTTAAAGGACGAAGGAGTGACTCTTGGAAATCATCCTTTTGCATTACCGTGTGAATCGTTGGCTTAAAAAATTGCAAAAGCACTCATTGAAAGTCAAGCTACTGTAGAAGATTTCCCCTTTTTACAACAAATTTTGAGGATAAATAGTTGTACTTGTGTTTTATACAATTTGATTCTTTGTCATCCATTGGCCATAGAATGGCCTTCCCGTCGTTTAAGGATTAAAAGATGGACCAGTGCCTGTGGAAATCATTCCTCTGGATACCGTGAGAATCATTGCCTTAAAAAAATGAAAAAGCACTCATTGGAAGTTAAACTATTGTAGAAGACCTCCCTTTTTCACAACAATATTCTGAGGATGAATAGTTGCACTTTTGTTTGCATGCAAAGATTCTTTGTTATTCATAGGACGCCAAACGTCCGGGCGTGTTGTTTATGGGTTATACAAGTATCTTGTAACAAGACTCATCACAAAAAAAATTTCAGTACAATAGTGGGAATCCATTAGAGAAAATATGGGCCCTCTGGAGGGCTGCTCCACAACCTTCCAAGGGACCCTGAAATTTACTTTTTTTTTCCAAAAAAATTAGTTTTTTCCCTATTTCCGCGCAGCAGTTTCTGCTGCGACAGTGGCGCAGGAAACGAAAACTACAAGTAAAATTTATTTATTTATTTATTTATTTTTAAATCTTTAAAAAAATATTTAAAATTAAATTAAAAATTAAAAATTAAAAATTAAAAAAAATCGCGAAAGCTGATTGCTCACCGCAACAGTCAGCTTGGTGTGACAGACCAAGCTTTTAATAGCTTGGTTTGTCACATTCTAGCAGCCCTCTAAAAGATTCAGTTTTTCTCTAATGCATGTTGAATTGCTTAACCCTTGAACGACGCAGCGGACGTTTTGAGGCCAATGAATGACAAGAGAATCTCCTGTGTAGGATAGAAGTGCAACTATTCATCCTCCAAATTTTGTGGGGAAAGGGAAGATAATCTACAATAGTTTGACTTCCAATGAGTGCTTTTGCATTATTTTAATCCAACAATCCACACGGTGACAAAACAGATATTTCCACGGGTATGAGCCCCTCGTTTAAGGAGTTAACTTATTCTGTCGATTTTAGGTGTACTGTAGGTACCTCACTGTAGTTCTTCAGTCAAGAGAACTTAGACAGCACGGCACTTCCAGCTGGACAAGTTCAGGTTCGTCAAGAATATAACGTGCTTATGACCTGCGGCCACCATGAAGTCAATGTGAAAAGGAACATTGCCAGACCTGATATTTTGAACCATCATTGACGTGAGCACCTGCTTGAGTTCATCAAAATTGACTAAGGTAACTGCACCTAAAATTGCACAGTTAAGCTCTGTGGCATGATCAACAATTTTCACACATTGGTGGAGGACTATGAATCAAAATGCAAGTGGTTCCATAGTTTTTGGATGCATTGTGAATTAGTTACAAATTTTTAAAGATACAGGGTGTAGGGTGCTAAAAGTGTCATCTAGGTGATGCCAAAATCAATTTGATGCACATGAAGAAATGTCAAAGAGGACCCCTAAAGGACCAAGGCTTTTTTTCCATCAAACAACACTCAAAACTACCATTTCTATTGCGAACAGCAAAAAACTTTTAAAAGTGTTTTTTTTGGCATATATAACCATTGGATCTTATACTAGACCTCAAAAAAATTCAAAAAAATTCACTACAAATTGAGTCAACTGGAACCTACCCGGACCCAAATTGTCCCCTAAGGGGACAAACGGTCCTTAAAGGGTTGAACCAATGGAAAGTGTACCCAAAATGAACCACTTAAAAAGATTGCCACTTCTACAATTCTATTAATAGATCTATACACTATTGGAAATGGACCTTAACATTTGTCCTTTAATGTGTATTATTTTGGGTATTGTCCCAATTCATTTTCCCTTCAAAAATAGGGGTCAATTTTGAGGAGCGGTCCATTTTAGGTATAGTTACCTTATAGGAAGGAAGAATTACCCAATCATAGTACAAGTGGATAATTTTTTTCAACTTCTTATCCAACTTTTGGTGCCAGCTATTTCTACACTAGAAAGTAAGTTAGGGGACAAAGTGGGCAATTGTCAAAAACATCCTCAAAGAATATAGTGTTTCCCATATTTGAGATGAAATTTATTAATTTTAGATAATATTATTATGGAAGAGAGTATATAAGTAATGGATGTTTAAACAAAAATGGATTACTTTATTTACCCACCTATGTTGCAAAGTGTACGTTGTGCTACTATTAGATGGATTTTAATATCCACAAGTTTACTTACATGTATACTTTAATAGGCCCAAGCTTCCCTATTTCTAACCGTACTTTTACGGTTCTTAACCCCTAAAGTTCCTTGATTATGTTCTCACCAAAAATGCTCCCAAACTGCCATTTCTAGTACAAGTACCAAATTTTTGAAAAATATCATTTTTGGACACATGTAGCCGTAGGATCTTGTAGTATTTTGGTTTGAGAATATGTGGAAAAAATTTCAGAAATTTCCATCATGTAGATTGAAAGATATTAGCGTTTGAAGTGGAAAAAGTCTTTTTTTGGGCCCTACGAAAAATCGGGCAGCTGCACTTCACAAGGTCAGATTATTATGAAAAAAATTCCAAAATGATTGTGCTTCTTTGGATTCATTCTTCAAGGCAAGTTGGCTACATGCTTGAAAATTTTCAAATTATTTGGAATTGTACAACATATAGGAAAAAAATAGTAAGTAGAAAGAAGTAGAGAATGGTTCAAAATACTAAATTGTTAAGAAGTTAATTATGGAATTGAAAAATGCCAATCCCAATGGTTGCAATGTTGTAATAAACAATCTACATCCTACAATTTTATTTTTTTTGAAAAATATTGAAAATTGAGTGAAATAAACGACTTCAAAGTTTATTTTAGAGCAGACATTCCATAACTGCCCGCAAACTAAAAATCCTCATAACGTTTGACTCATTGATCAGAATGGAATGATTCAAAGCTTTCCATGTATATATAAATCTAAAGAACCAATTTCAAATTTTTATTTTTGAAAAAAGTGATTTTTTCTGATCTGCCTGGACTGCCTGAGTTGACCAACAAACAACATATTAGGCCATAACTTTTGACTCATATTTCCAAATGTCATGAAATTTGGTGCATATGAAAGATATTCCTCGTCCCCACCTTCTATAAAAATTTCAGCCCAAAATATGCAAATCTCCAGTCACACGTACCTGCCCAAAAATTCTATGTTGCCAAAAAAGGCATGTTGGTCCTTTAGGGGTTAATAGCGTCAAGACAATCACAATAGTATTTTGTGGCACATTCATATCATTAGTCTAACCAAAAGGCCTTAGATATCACTCTTAGTTGACACAATAACATAATTATAGTAGATTGAAATTTAAAAATTCATGTTCAGGAAAAAGGTTTCAAAGAGAATGCATCTTGTATGCTTGCACAAAGCAAAGACTAAATGTACATACTTGCAAATGTCAAAACTCAAAGCTCACGACTCTAAACTAACCTCTAACTATAGTGCCACCTAAAGAAATACTAGTAGTGTAAATTTTTAGCTACACAAAATAGTAAAATTAGGTTGCGCCATTTTACTTTCTCAACATTTGACATTATATATACATATCGTTAATCCCTAAAGTTCCATGACTATGTTGTCACCGAAAATGCTCAAAAATTGCCATTTTTAGTACAAGTACCAAATTTTTGATTTTTTTTACATATGTAACCGTAGGATCTTGTATTATGTTGACTTGAGAACACGTGGTAAATTTTTTAGAAATTCCCACCACGTGGATTGCAAGATATAAACATTCAATTTCATTGAAATCATTTTTTGGGCCCTACAAAAAACAAGGTAGTTGCACTTCAAAAGCTCACTTTTCTATGAAAAATGTCCAAAATGGTGGTGCTTATTTGGATTCTTTTTTCTAGTCAAGTTGGCTACATGCTTGAAAATTTTCAAATCATTTGGAATTGTACAACATATAGGAAAAAAATCAAAAGTAGAAAGAAGTAGAGAATGGTTCAAAATACTAAATTGTTAAGAATTTAATTATGGAATTGAAAAATGTAAATCCCAATGGTTGTAATGTTGTCATAAACAATCTATATCCTATGATTTTATTTTATTTTTTTAAATATTGAAAATTGAGTTAAATAAAGTACTTTAAAGTTTATTGTAGAGTAGAGAATCCATAACTGCCTGCAAACTAAAACTCCTTGCAACTTTTAACTCATTGATCAGAATGGAATGATTCAAAGCTTTTCACTTATATATAAATCTAGAAAAACAATTACAAATTTTTGTTTCTGGAAAAAATGATTTTTTCTAATCTGCCCGAACTGCCCAGCCGGGGAAAAAAATAACATATTAGGCCATAACTTTTGACTCATATTTCTAAATGTCATGAAATTTAGTGCATATGAAAGATATTCCTGGTCTCCACCTTGTACTAACCCTTAAAAGGTTTTTGACTATGTTTTCATCAAAAACGCTCCAAAACTGCCATTTCTAATACAAGTATCAAATTTTGAAAAAAAACATTTTTGGACATATGTAACCATAGGATCTTGTAATGCTCTGGTTTGAGAAGATGTGAAAAAAAATTCAGAATTTTCCACTGGGTAGATTGCAAAATATTAGTGTTTGAATTGAGAAAAATCCTTTTTTTAATTCTTCGAAAAACTGGGCAGCTACACTTCACAAGGTCTTATTTGTATGAAAAAATGTCCAAAATGGTGATTACTCTTTGAATTCATTATTCAAGGCAAGTTGGCTACATGCTTGAAAATTTTCAGATCATTTGAAATTGTACAACATATAGGAAAAAATATTAAGTAGAAAAAAGTAGAGAATGATTCAAAACACTAAATTGTTAAGGATTTACTTATGGAATTGAAAAATGTCAATTCTAGTGGTTGTAATGTTGTAATAGAAAATCTACACCCAATGTTTTTATTTTTTTTCAAAAATATTGAAAATTGAGTTAAATAAAGGACTTCAAAGTTTATTTTAGAGTAGAGATTCCATAACTACCCACAAACTAAAACTCTTTATAATTCTCATCTCCTTAATCAAAAATGGAATGATTCAAAGCTTTTCACTTATATATAAATCTAGAAAATGATTTTTTTTTTTTTAAAGTGATTTTTTAAGAATTTTTTGAGTTGCCCACCAAGCATTGAAAATCACATATCATACACTGATAACTTTTTAACCATGTAGTCAAAAGTTGTGAAAATTGTTGGGCCTTAAAGCTACTCCCCGGAAAAATGTTGTGTGAAATTTTCCAAGAAAAAAAATAAAAACTCCGCTTGTAGTGAGCTGCCCCAAAACGCTATGTTCACAAAAAAGCATATTTAGTGCTTTAGGGGTTTAAATTTCAGCCTAAAATATGCAAATTTCTAGTCACATGTACTTGCCCAAAATTTCTATATTGTCAAAAAATGCATGCTAGTCCTTTAGGGGTTAGTGTAGAAGAGTGCTCTACTTTTCAATTAGATATTATTGTAATTGGGACTCATAAACCTCCATGTGTAGAAATCTCGGTAGAAATGAAAATATTTGTAGAAGAATTTGTTGACTTTAATGGCTTGTAAAGTAACTTTTGGGGGTAAAGGCAATCTAAATTCACTGGTAAGGCAACTAATTTCACTATTTTGTGTACAATACAAGCATATACTTTGATTGCTTATTAATAATATTTTACTTAAATATCCAAAAGTAGGCGCTTATGGTACGTTCCCACTTGGTCTTAACAGGGTTCTTAGGATGCGATATTAGGTGAAGGATTTACAATGCATTCCCACTTGCATTCTTTAATATCCACCGAACCTACGTGGCATATGATGGGGCATGGAGGTAACGGTAGTAACACAACTATTTAATCATTTGCAAGCATTAGATGAGATTCAGGGGGTCTAGAGGGCCGTTTCAGGCCTGTTCTCGGCTCTATTCCCCCAGGCCTTAAAGAACACCGCTGCCAATTTTTTTTTTTTTTTTCTGGAAACTGATGTGGCAGTCTCTCGGCCATGTTAGCATAGCTACTGCAGTGCAGTTTCGGCCTGTTTACAGGCTGGGAACTTTGGGGAACTCACAACCCTCTAAAGGGACTGAAAAACATCTAATGCTTTGACCCACCACTAACACAGTCATTGGTAATTAAACTTTTGTATCTTCTAAAAATGTGGATTTTAGAAATTTTATGCCGTTCTTATGTACTGGTGGCCTCAATGGCCTATTACAGAGGACTACTCTCATAAGACCATAGTGACTAGAAAGTGCAAATTTTGTGAACACCATCCTTGTGGATGCTGCTCTTGTGTCGCCAATAACATTCAAATGTTTGTTGGGCCCTCCATTGGTCAATCTAGATCTAGAAACTTCAACAAGCTCATGACTTGTTGGTGCTCCAGCACCAGTCACGTATGTTGGCGGGAATACAAAATACAAAATCATCGATAACCAAGCGCACGTGGTGTTGTTTTGTTGTTTACGGCATTTTCTTTAATGACTTCCATTGTTTCATTGGTGATTGGCACCACGACTGTGATTGCTTCCGCTGGCACTAATTTGAAACGGTACGAACAAGAGTTGCTAGAGTCTCCCTCGCTCTTTGCAGCAATCTTCATCCTGTTTGGATGTTGCAAATTGGGGGCTTTGTAGTGACAGCTAATGCTATGGATTGGAGCACTATGCAACTTCTTTTTTTAACTTTGTTTTGCTTCTTCTCGGTCAATCATCATTTTGGCATTTGTGTTCTGGTATATTATGCTACCTAAAGTGAAGGTGAAGGTGAAGGTGGAGAAGTGGGTGATGGAGTTGTTTTTTGTAGTGGCGTTTTTTTTTTTTTAATAGAATTGAGAACAGCAAGACATTGGATAAGTCATGCTTGGCGTTGCCCAACAAGATACATGGAGTGCTTTCCAGAATTGAGTTTTAGATAGTTTCTTATCATTGCTAAAGAAAAGTCAATGACAACTTGAACTGAATTATGTGCGGTTTGTTTTTTGCAATTTCCAAAGACAAAGACCTCACAGCACAAAGAATTGTTCGGCTTATATGAACACTAGATAACTTGGAATGACTAAATTTTTACCGAAAAAATGCAATAAGGTTGTTTCCATAAAAAAAACGGCCTTCTTGTCTTTGTGTAGAGGTATTACCTTTTAATAACCAAAATTATCAAATGCCAGGTGCAAACATATCCTTAGGGTATTATATCTACAAAAAATAAATTAATCACATACACTGCTTACTTTAGAGAATCCAAACCCAAACTCAGGTTGGATGGCAAGAACTTGCAATTACAACCAAAAACTACTTCAACTTGTCTCATTCAACATATACTTCATCTCCGAGCACTTCTCAATCATATATCACACATAAGTCCTCAACTAAATAAAATATGTATTTTCTTTAAAATAAGTAGATTCAAATAGTGCAAAATGTATAATTTGCATATGTACATGTTTGCAAAAGACATCAAGGGCTTAAACTTCAAAAATTCATAGTATGGATGATGTGCAAGTTGGAAACATATGCTGATTTTATTGCATTTTCATAGTATTCATGATTCTTTTATGGATTACTTTAAAATTAGAAAAAAATATAATTTTAAAAATATAATCAATGTATATACCTTTAAGAAGATTTTACCCTCAGAAGATAGAGCATAGAAAAAATCTCTAAGTAGGAAAAGTAAAAATTAGATATTCCAATGATTTAATTTTTTAAAGTTAGGAAAAAAAATTGAATAAATTAAATAGAAATTGGTCATTTGTAACAACTCTATAGAGATGGTCATTCACCAAAAGAAGTACCAAAATAATATTTTATATGTTTCAAAATGCAAATAGGAAAAGGTCACTTTATAGACTTTTGTACAATATATAATTAACCCCTAAAGGACCACAAGGCTATTAGGTGGCTTTTGCAACATATTTTCTGCAACCATGGTCTTTTAAGGATTAACTATTTTTAAAATTCCATTGAATAATAGTTGCTACTCTAGTAGAAGACCAACCCCTCCAATTTGAGCTCCAAATTCATTATTTGGGCTAAAATTTGTACTAAACCTCCCAATTAGCAAGTGTAATATAAAATTATGGCCAAACATAAATCAATATGCAACAATTGATAAAAAAAAATAGTAGAAGTTTTCCTTCCAATCACCCACATATTCATTGATATTTAGAAAATTACCAATATTTTTTTGAAATTTCATAATTTTCAATTGAGAATATTTTCAAAATAATTTGAGGTGCTAATTCCACCCCAAAGTATGCAAGTGGAATTGCTTAACGTATCATTCGAGGAAATTTCAACTCTTTAGGGGGCCAACTCACTCCATGAAATGTACAAAATGGAGAAAAAATCAGCCCAAGTCTTGTCACAAATAATCTTGCCAATTTATGTCAGCTAGTGTGCCTCATTAGATAGACTCTTCCGCTATTTCATACTAGATTACCTTAATCAATCCATGTTTGTTCAATTCTCTTGAAAACATGAATATATTGAAAACTTCAATAACATCTCCACATAGTCAGAATACTCCCTGAACTCGACTACTTAAGAAACAATCATATTACAGATCAAATAGTTTGAATGGAAGACAAGTGTGCTACAAGTAATGATGGTATAGAAAGTGCAAAGGATATTGACAATACATTCATTGAAGAGAGGATCATATCAAAACTTCTTTGATATATACTAAGCTCAGTTTAGAATAGGAACTATTTTAGCCCACTCCAAAAACTCACGGCAGTTCAAATCTGGGCTTGGCACGCAAACACAATGGTACCTTCATCTGCACTGACAAACCACTTAACTCCTCCATCTCCACCTTCTTCTCCGGCACCTCCCAATCCAAGCAATGCAATAAGTTCCCCAACATCAAGGTGGCCATCGTATTTCCCAAATTATAAGCTGGACACATCCTCTTTCCCTTTCCAAATGGCAGCAATTCATACCCTTCACTCCCACTCAAGTATTTCACTTCACTCCCTACAAATCTCTCCGGATCAAACTCTTCCGGATTCTCATATACACTCTTATCTCTATGAATCGCAAACGCATTTAAAATCAACAAGGTCTCGACAGGGAAGTGGTAGCCAAGGAAGGTGGTGGCAGTGTGGGACACATGGGGGACGAGGAGGGGGGCTGGAGGATGCATGCGGAAGGCTTCTTTGATGATGGCGGTGAGGAAGGGGAGGTGGGGGAGGTCAGATTCAAGAATGAGGCGAGGAGGGGAAGAAGAGGGAATGTAGGATGAGAGCTCACGTTGAGCACGTTGAAGGAGGGAGGGATGAAGGATGAGCTCTGCCATTGCCCATTCGATTGTAGTGGCACTTGTCTCGGTGCCTGCATTTAAAAGGTCCTGCAAATCATGGGGACATCTCTACAAGGTTAGAAGAATAGATGACAATAGATTGCAAAGCTGGGCAAGATAAGGAATGGCAAATAGAGAAAAACAGAACTTCAATCTCTTTTTGAGATTGGTGTAAATGAAGAATTTGTTCCCCATGAATCCCATGGTTATGGCACATGATGCTCTAAATGCCAATTCCATTAAATTGGCAGTATTCCATGGTGTTTGCAATTTCAAGATGTGTGGCTAGAAATATAAATCTACACTTTTCCCAACATTTAGAATTTTTAAAGTCAATTAAACAAGTTGTGGGGCTTCTCGTGATCATTATTTTTGAATTGACCATGTTAATTTCTACTACAATAACTACATCTAATTGAGATCCTTTTCTAAAAATAATTTTTACAAATTCTTGCCTAAAATGTACTACCATTATTCATAAAGCATAGAGACGCTTTTGAATACATCTATTTTTAGCTCTTTCATTACAAAAAATATGGACTCTCTATAGGAATGTTCGACTTTGGCTAGTAATGCAAGCACAACAAAAATTGAAAAAGAAATTGAAAAAATAAAAAATAAAAATCATAGTCCACATGATTGTATCAGGTGCAACATTAAATTTTAATTTTAATTTTTTTTAATTCAATTTTTAAAAACAAACTTATTTCTTCCTTGTGTTTGCAGTCTTGGCCATAGTCAAACGGTGTTGTAGAGAGTTCATATTTTCTCTAATGAAAAACTTATAATTATTAAGATAGAATCTGAAGAATATATAAGAAGACAATCTCCAATCATGTGTAGACTTCCAACAAAATTCAACCAAAATTTAAGCAATTTAATCCTCAAAGGATGGAGAGTGTCCAATGGATGACTTCATTGTTCACTATGTAAAAAAAGAATGCACCTATTGGTCCAATAATCGGAGCATTCTGGTGACTACCTTGATCATGGGGGTGCGTCTTTCAAGGGTTAAGAATACAAACATTGCTCAATTGCTTATTCCAAAACCATTAGGTGTACTTACCTTAGTGATAGTTTGCATCCAAGAAAGCTTAGGTTTTGTCGGTCAAGGAAACGTCGATATTTACCTGCAATACCTTGAGAATGTCCTTGTCAGGAAGATACTCTCCATCATCCAACGGAGTCTCCAGCAACACATCTTCCAAGTCCCGGACATAGCTGGGATCGTCTCGCCGTTCTTTCAACTGCTGTCGGTGACCCTCCAGGTCGAAAATCTTCTCTGTGACGTCCTCACAGAAGTCTCGGATCTTGGCAAACTTAGCGGTGTGTCCTTGCAGTCGGTTGACGAAGCTCAAGTAGGGCACGAAATCACTGATGACCACCGCACCGGCGATTTCGGTGAGAGTGCTGTTCATCTTCACCAAGTCTTCTCTTTGCTTCTCAGACCCCACTTCGGACGATCTGTAGAATCTGCATAATGTCACAAAGAAACTATTACAGAAATTGCACACACAGTGGTATAACATCTGCTCATGCAGGTGGTGCAACAATCCTGAGCTATTATAACGTGCTTTGTCCAAAGTCACCAAAGCCTTCAAACTTTGAGTGGGAACTAGCCTGGAATCTTGTACTGGAAACTCATGGATTGCAAGCAGGAGAAAATATTTTGCAAGCTAGTCTCTTGTGAAGTCGAGGAAATGTAATTGTTGAGTTGAACCCACTGAGAAGTGAAATAACCTTCTTGTTTTGGAGTGATCCATTTATGATACAGGATACTAGAGCAAATCAAAATAGGATCACAATCAGCCTATCTTTGCCATGTACGATCACAAGCGGAAGTGGAATGATTGTCATGTAAGGTCACCCGGACTAGCTATGGAGACGGACAGTTTCCAGAAAATCTAAAGCGAAATCGAGTTTTGGTAATTGCAGAAACAATCACACCTTTGCGCACAAGTTTCAACATGCACGGTTTGTTTGGTACGATTCTTTTGGTCTTGAAATAATTGGTATTTAGAAACTAATGGCTAGTTTGAAGATTTGCAGATCATTTTCAAGATGAAATTGAAGCTATTTTTGGTATGAACGAACAGATCACTTCTACACTTTTCACATTTCCCAGCTTTTCCAGAAAGGGTTTGCCTGTGCAGACTTCGGATCAGTGATGATGGTGTTAGTACCTCTTGCCAACAATGATGCGCGTCATCGTGTTGGACGTGACCCCATAGAGCCAGGCCTTGATGTCCACGGGTTCCCCTTTCTTGCAATCCTCCATCAGCACTTTCATCATGTGCAGAATCTCCTCGGCCCGAATTTCTCTCTGGGACGCAAAGCGCTTCGGAGAGAAGAGCTCGGCGTTGTAGAGTCTCCGCAGGCGACGCCAGTAGGGCAGATCGGAAGTGAGAGAGAGCACTCGGTAATTTTCGTCGCCGTTGTGCCACACGGTCCAGGACAGCCGCTTGGGCCGGGAGTCGAAGCTAGCGTCGTTGGTTTTGTAAAACTCCTTGGCAACGGCAACCGTGGATATCACGATGCAGGGCTTGGACCCTGGTATAAGGTCAAACTAGAATGTCAATCATTTGGATTCCTGACCACTTGAATGTTCCACTATGCCGCCATACAAGTCCATTCACGCTTTGTTGCAAAACAGAGGCAAGTCCTCCAATCCAATCCTGAACTGTACATACACGATCTACTCTTCTCATACTTGTTAAAGTGGAATGCTCCATAATTCCAAACTGAAGACATTCAAGTGGGAAGAGCTCTGTGATCTACGACTAGCGCGGTAAAGCATTCAGGTTTAAGTCTGGCAACCCTAACTCAGCGTCACTGAAATCTTAAAACCGTGATCTCCCATGATCCTAACAAACATAACACGGAGGATCAAATGTTCGTACTCGAAGACTTCAGGAAAGTGCAGGAACTCAGAGAGAGTCGTACCTAAGCGGAGATACATGAGACCTCCATACTTGGCAGCCAGCTTCTCCAGCGATCTGTGAGGCAGTTCACCCAAAGCAGGAAAGTTTCCGACGACTGGCCATGGCCAGGGGCCCGGGGGCAAGTGCTTCCGCCTCCTGGCTTCAGCATAGTAGTAGATCAGCAGAATCGAAGCGAAAGCTGCAGCTACCAGTGCAACGAAGAGCTCATTAGCTTGCGCCCACGCGGGATCCATGCTTCACAAATTGCAAATGGCAGGACTGATCCAGTAAGTTAGCAAGTTTCGTACTCTGTAGAATCGCGCTTCTGGAAGTGGTCCAAGAAATTGCTTTCTTTTGTTATTGCCAGTGGCGCGAGTCTCATGGTCACGTCTGGAGTCAGTCCATGAACTAAGTTACCATCGGCTATTTCTTCAAAGAAGCGCTCTGCAAGCACTGGGGAAGAAACAAGGAGAGGAGTGGACTCTGTCTTCAATTGTGCTGAAAGCAAAGCAGGGTGGCGTGAGGCTCTTCTTCAATGTAGGAAGTGGACTCTGACATGGAAATCGTGACCTAGCATCTCAGCAAGAGTTGATAAGGTAGGAGGCTCAGAAGTCGCACATCTAAGTAACGGCTGGTCCGCCTTTTTCATGTATTTCCTTGAATGCGAATATTATTAGCTCATTTTTTTATTTTTTTTTATTTTTTTTGAAACATACACTAGAAGAAAACTGTGTTGGAACCTAGGAAAACACGTGGGATTGGTTTTGTTGAGTTCTTAGTTTCCAACACACATTTTTGTGTTCCAACGCGTTTCTGCGTTGGAATTCCAATGCAGAAACGCGTTGGAACACAAAAATCTACATTGGAAACTAGGAACTCAACAAAACCAATCCCACGTGTTTTCCTAGGTTCTAACGCAGTTTTCTTCTAGTGATACGACCTTCGAGGGTCGCAGTCATGATTGACTAGACACTCCCATGGTAACACCATGGACTTAACCCCCTCCAGAACAAGTGGACGGACAAACAACAATTCCTCGTGTGCCAACACGAAGAGCCCCCATGCGAGCAATGTCAGCATGGGGAGTTGAACCGGGCACCTCGTAGGTACCATCGGAAGTCTCTACCACCTGCCTCTCATTGGGGTAGTTTAAGGTCATTTCGGACCAATTAGCTCATTTTTCAGACAAAGAGAAATAGATGAGGAATCTCACACCAATGGTTTTGTATTTTTTCAAGCATTTTTGAATTATATACTCATGAATTTTCAAACAAGTTGGGTTGTAGGTCCCTATTTATGACCCCGGTCTTCCATAAACCGTTCACTTGCAATTTTAAAGAAAGGTGGGGAAAGCAATGATTGGCTCTTGCAATTAATAATGTTTTTTTTCTTAATTCATACAATGACTATGAACAAATTTTAGAACCACCTCATGTCCATTTCACAACCATTTATAGGGGCGGTTTTTAATGCCCGTGTGATTTTAGAGCCTCCTACCTTACTGGCTCAACAAACAAAGTAATTTAAAGCTTGTTATAGAAGGTTATAATTACTTGCAATAGTTTCTTTAATCCTTGAAGTAAGTGGCCTCCATGACCAAGGTAGTCGCCATAATACTCCCATTATTGGACCAATATGTGCATGCTTTGTTTCTACAATCAACAATGAAGTCATCCATCAAACACTTTTGGTCCTCAATATCCTACAAGGGTTAATAACACACTATGCAATTGTACTGTACTCTGACTACTTGTATATTCTTAGAATGTGTCAACTCTGTAAATATTGTTATTTAAATGGATAAGGTTTAGGTGTGACATTGTGAACGGCATGTATAAAAAATGCTAATAATAGACTATATAATTACAAACTTCTTGTATATTCTCAAAATCTGTTAAGTTTCCTATGGTGTGTTGATATCTGGATATGTACCAGGCTTGATTAAACATTGTTAACCAGCCTAAACCATCTCCCCTTAGAAAATGGAATAATCCCTCCCATGAATTTCTAGGAGTAAATTTAGTTTAATTTATAGAGAGTCATTGGCTAGCTAGGAAGTTGCAACACTAAAGGCTTTTTAGAGGAGCAAAAGGAACCTCTCTAACATTGGTTAACCTCTAAAGTCTAAGGAGTCCCCTCAGCGGATTCTTAAAGTTTCCGGCAAGTACCTATGATCTCAATTTTTGACAAGATATTTTGAATTTTTTTTTAAGATTGGAAAACTGATTAGCTTTGGAAGAATGTAATTTTTCTTTCAATCGGTGCCCGAGGTCAAAAGTTATGCCTAAAGTAGGTATCTAGAAGTGGGCAATAAATAAAAACATAGAAATTTGAAATTATTATTTTAAAACTTATTTCTTATAGATTACATTTTTGTCTATGTGGAAAGATTTGATTCATTCAATTTGAATAAGGAATCTTAAAGTAATGAAGCTTCAAAATTTGCGAGCAATCTTAGCAAATTCGTATGAAAATAATGTACTAGATCCGGTTTTTAATTCAATTTTATCAATTTAACCCTTAAAAGACATTGCAAGTCCCATGGGCATTTTGAAAGTCAAAACGAGAATTTTTACATAGCAGTTGATTTTAAATGTTTTTAAGCTTAACTAAAAAAATAAAGCTCCAATAATCTACTTTCACTTCATTTTTATTTTTTTTCAAAAGTCTCAAAATTTTCATTTTTGCAACACTTTAAAGATAGCATCTTTAAAGCTCAAAGTACACCATTTTAAAACTTTTTCTATCTAATTTCTCGTGGTGTGAGCTCAAAAAGTACATCAATTACACTATAATATTTGTTACTATTATTTTCAAATTTTTTAAGAATTTTGTACTATTTTAAGTATCAATTTCATAATTATTATAATACTTATAAATAAAAAAATTTAAATCATATGAAATTTAGTTTGATGTTTTTAATTATGAAAAATTGAGATTGATTTTTAGACTTATATTACTTCATGTAAAAATATCAAATCTTTTAAATGGACATTTTAATGTAGAAATTTAATGAAGTTTGACTAAGCCCAAACATAGAATGTCTTTTGAGGGTTAAAAAATCCTAGTTGCACATGATTTAGTTTGTTTTCAAAAACAATCTCACTGTTGAGAATTAGTGTGTTTCAACTTCTATCGTAGAACTATCAACAATTTAGTTTTTCTTCTATCTTGTACTTGTTTCAACTTAACAATTTTTTAAGGAATGAAAATTATAAAGGGAAGGGATGATTTTTTTCCCTAAACGGCCAAATCCTCAACTCAATTCTTCAATATAAAAGAATTGAAATTTGCAACTATAGTATAAAAATTTTGAGTTAAGAAGATTCAAAGCCTTATAAACCGGTCAAGCTAGGAACCAAAAAACTTAATTTCTTCACTTTCAATGGTTCAATATGCAAGAAAAAATGCTTAAATTTCTTGTCGTTTTACATTCAAAATGGCAATTTTGAGTGTTTTTTGACAAAAAATGGTCTTAGGACTTCAGGAAATAATAATGTTATGGGCTCTTTTTGAATGGATAATGGACAACTTTAATTTAGGTGTCAAGTTGTGAATGTATACAATGATGCAAAATTGCAAATAAATTGAAGCTCACTTGTCCGAAAGGGTGCGTGATCAGGGTTGACAGGGCGTCATGACGTCCAAACGTACAGACAGATATCCAGAGTCCGCGGACGCGACCCCCCAAGACGTCCCGTGACATTCTATTTTTTGAATTTAACGGGCGGGCTACAAATTTGGCCCATCCCAACGTCCGCTCGGCTAGTTAGTCCCAGTCGTCCGCCCCCTTCCCCCCGCCCGTCACCCATCCGTCCGTTGAGGCATGCCTTATAATAAACCATTGGAAAGGTATTGCCGAGAGCTTTCCAATGGTATAACATGTGTCTGATTTGGACAAAAACTTTAACGGTGGGACCCCTCCAAAGATTGGAGTCCGTCCAACCGTCTACCCTGACCAACCGACCGCCCTTCTGCCCGTCTGCCCATCCGCATGTTTTGTACGCCTTCTAATATACCATTGGAAATGCATTACTAAGAGCTTTCCAATGGTATATCATGCGTCCAATTTGGCCAAAAACTCTGGCGGTGGAACCCTTCCAAAGATTGGGGTCCGCCCAACCGTCCTCCATGTCTAGCCGTCCGCCCGTCTAGCCGAATGCCCGTTTTTATGTGCCTTATAATATACCATTAGAAAGGCATTGCTGAGAGCTTTCCAATGGTATATCATGCGTCCGATTTGGACAAAAACTCTGGCGGAGGGAACCCTCCAAAGATTTTGGCCGCCGAGCTGTCTGCCTATCCGTCGAGCCGTTTGCTATTGTATGCCTTATGATATATCATTGGAGAGGCATCGTTGAGAGCTTTCTAATGGTATATCATGCGTCTAATTTGGACAAAAACTTCAACAGTAGGAACTCTTTAAAAATTGGGTGTTGGTCACTATTTTAATTCTTGTAATCTTCAACACTCTTGGAGTCCTTATCTTCCCCTAAAAAGATAGAGTGGTCATTATTCAGGTAGATAGGTGGCTCGCTTGCAATTGAATTATCAGAGCCTTAGTATGCTTGATTAATATTATATTACTAAAATTCTAAGTATATATTTTTTACCTCTTTCAATTCAATCAATATTGTAATCTCCAAGATTGTAGATTACGTAACTTTCTATAAAATCATTTGTACATGCACTATTTCTTATTGTTACTACATTTATTTGGTTGTAAGTTTGTGGCATACATTTATTGATTTATAATTCTATTTATGTTAATTTTTTTGGTCTTATTAGTTGATATTGACAATAGTATTGAAATTTTTTTGGGAATTTAAAAAAAATATTTCTTGAGATGAAACCTACTTTTAGTCGTTAAAATTTGACATACTTATCCCAATTGTTAGTTATAAGGTACCTATACTACAAAGCAACATTGTGTAAGATTTTAGATAATAACATTATCTTAAATGTCAAAATTAGGTGTGATGACATTAATACTTGTTAAAGCGTGTGCCATAAAATTTTGAAAAAAATCCACAATGCATGTCCATTGCCCAAGGTAGAATGAGTCACTTATTGTGGTAGGCAATATATGGCCGACATACCCACCCTTGATTCTAAGAATGATCCATAGTCAAAAAAGTCATAAATTAGTTTTGGACCAAGAATCATCTAGTCTTTCTAAAAGTTCACATTACAAATTCAATATTCTACCAAAAACTTTGAATAGACTCATAAGATTTACCATGACAACATATTCTAAAAGACAAATATTAATTATTTATGTGAATGATATTCAATGCCATCATTACTTAGATGACAAGCATTCAAGCATTTTTTCTTTGTTCAATTAAAATCTATTGATTAATTCCAATGAAATCCATATTCTCCCTTGAAGCATTAGAACGCAATTGTTTTGAAAAATCAATGAATATTACATAATATAGATGTTCGGTCTTGAAAAAATTCACAAGCTCATGTGGACATGGCTACATAGGTGATTATTCATTTTTCCAATATAACACCATCTAATAAAATTATAAAATTGCTTGTACAATTGTAGTATAATAATATTGATCCTTTGAATTTGGCATGCACCCTAAGACCTAAGCCTATATTTAGAAAAATCCTTCAAATCAAAATTGCACGTTTCACATTTGCAAATTATAACAACATGAATTGATAATATCATTTTTAATGTAGAAGTATATTACAATGTGCATAAATGAAGTCTATAATTGTCGTACATGAAGGGTCATCATATTTGAAGGTCAATCACATTCTTCACTACCAAAGCACCAATATTTTTGGTATGAAATATATTGTTGTCAATTCACAATTTAGGATGTAGATATAAGTATAAGGGTGTAGGAAAATAACTTCAATTATATTTTTATTGTGTGAATGCAATATTTAATCTTGAGCTACCTCAAAGTATATTAAATTACATTAAAGTGCTTAAAACATTTTTAGTAGGATCCTCTAATATATAATAATGAAATAATACAATTGCTTGCATTATGTGTATCTTGATGTTTCAAACTATCAATCCATTTTACAACAAAACTTAAGTAAACACTTTAGGTTATAATTGCATATTTCACATTTGTACATTGGCACATAATAATTGATGAAGAAAACAAGGAATACATTGGAAACATAAATGAATAACTCAGTGAGGTCTACATAAGTAGTACATTCTAATAATCACATTTAAAAGAAATTGAAGGTCAAACATATTTTGCACACCGCACCAATGTTTTTGGTAATTAATGTAAGGTTCAAAGTTTAGGGGTTTAGGGTATAGGATTTAGGGTATAACATTTAGAGTATAGGGTTTAGGATAAAGCATTTAGAATGTAGGTTTAAATGTGTGGAAGAATAACTTGAGTTACATTGCATGCTTATAGCATTGGATAGCAGTCTTTGGAAGCGAATCTATGCTTTTTAGAATCCAATGTTTAGGAGGACTTCAAAATTAATGAAGAGATACAGATATATTAAAGAGAATAGTGACTACCTCTGACGCATGGGCTGACGAACCCATTATAGAGCGAACGGGTAGATGGTTGTTCGCCATTCACCATCACGTTTGCTATCCCCATCGGCCATCGGCCATCCGTCGTCCGCCAGTGCGACCGCCATTCACTGTTTGCCGTCCGCTGTTCAATGTCAACAATTGCAGTCAGCTTCTTTCCTAATTTCCAACTTCAATTTTTGGAATTTTTGGGTGTTGGAAAGGTCTTTAAAAGACCTTTCCAACGATATATTACATGTCCAAAAATTCCAAAAATTGAAGTCGGAAATTAGAAAAAAAATTGCATCCACTGTCCACCAATGCAACCGCCGACCACTAGTCCGATTGCCATCCCCTAGTTCGTCCACCGACCGCGAGTCCAACTGCCAACCACGAATCCGACTGCCAACCGTTGTCCCCCAGTGGCCCAGTCTGTCCGCCAACCACGAGTCCAACTGCCAACCGCAAGGCCGACCGCCATCCGCCAACGCATCTGTATACCGCCGTCTGCCACGCAAAGCCGTCCGCCCGTGAAAATTATACGATGGCGGACGCACCCAACGAATGCAGTGTCCCTATTTTTTGGACGTCCGGACGTCCCGAAAATGGACGCAATTTTGCCCTAGACGTTCCAATTTGTCAACTCGGTGCGTGATTTTATAGAAGGTCATATAATTGAAGAAAACCTCACTTGTTAATATTATAAAGCAACTTTGAGCTATTTTCTTGAAAAGATGATAACTACTAAGGTTGGACCACCCATTCTCGACCAATGACCCATTCCTATGAAATTCAGTTTACATCCTATGAAATTCAGTTTGATGTTTTTAATTACGAAAAATTGAAATTATATTTAAGACATATATTACTTCATGTAAAAAATATCAAATCTTTTAAATGGGCATTTTAATGTAGAAATCTAATGAAGTTTGACTAAGCCCGGAAGTTCTATGTCTATGGAATGTCTAATGAGAATTAACCCCTAAAGTTCTATGACTATGTTTTCACCCAAAATGCTCCAAATTGCCACTCCTAGTACAAATACCAAATTTTTTTTTTAAACTTTTTTGATATATGTAACTGCAAGATCTTGTAGTATGCTGACTTGAGAACATGTGGTAAAAATTTCAGAAATTTTCATTGTGTGGATTGCGAGATATAAGCATTCAAATTCACTGAAATCAATTTTTGGGCCTTGCAAAAAATAGGGCAGCTGCACTTCACAAGCTCACTTTTCTATGAAAAAATGTCCAAAATGGTGGCGCTTCTATGAATTCTTTTTTCTAAATAAGTTAGCTACATGCTCAAAAAATTTCAAATCATTTGGAATTGTACAACATATAGGAAAAAAATAGTTAGTAGAAGAAAGTAGATAATGATTCAAAATACTAAATTGTAAAGAATTTAATTATGGAATTGAAAAATGTCAATCCCAATGGTTGTAATGTTGTAATAAAGAATCTACATCCTATGATTTTATTTTTTTCAAAAAATGTTGAAAATTGACTTAAATAAACAACTTCAAAGTTTATTTTAGAGTAGAGAATCTATAACTGCCCGCAAACTAAAACTCCTCATAACTTTTGACTCATTGATCAAAATGGAATGCTTCAAAGCTTTCCACGCATATATAAATCTAGAAAACCAATTTCAAATTTTTGTTTATGAAAAAAGTGATTTTTATTAATCTGCCCGGATTTCCTAGCCGCTGAAAAAAGTAACATATTAGGCCATAATTTTTTATTCGTATTTCCAAATGTCATGAAATTAGTGCACATGAAAGATATTCCTTGTCTCCACCTTCTATTAAAATTTCAGCCTAAAATATGTTAATCGTCATTCACACTATCCTGCCCAAAATCTCTATGTTGCCAGAAAATGCATGTTGGTCCTTTAGGGTTAAAAAAACCCAATTGCACATGATTTAGTTTGTTTTCTTAAACAATCTCATTTTTGGGATTAGTGTGTTTCAATTATATCATAGAGCTATCAGCAATTTAGTTTTTTTTTTTCATCTTGTACTTGTTTTAACTTAACAATTTCTTAAAGAATGAAAATTAGAAGGGGGAGGCGTGAATTTTTTTCCCCAAACAGCCAAATCTTCAATTCACTTCTTCAACATAAAAGAATTCAGATTTGCAATCTATAGTATTAAGATTTTGATTTAAGAAGATTCAAAGCCTCATAAACCGGTCAGGCTAGGAACCAAAAAAACTTAATTTCTTCACTTTAAATGCTTATGTCTTGTGATCAATATGGTCAAAGTTTCTGAAAAGATGATAACTACTACTTCATTCATCAGTTAGTATGACATCTTGAGAGTCCGACGTGTGTTGATCATATAAGGTAGTTTGCTCTTGAAGCGACCATCTAAGACGGTTGATTGCCTTTTAGGGGAAGCAAAACTCCTTGAAAGTTTAATAAATTTTTGTAGGAATAAAAATGGAAATGGCATCTAATCCACGTTGTTTCATATTTTTTGGACCTTTGTAGAATTATTTACAATTTTTGAAGTTAAAATGCAGTGGTCACTAAAAGCAACCACCTCCTAGAATGTATAGTATTAGTACATTGAAAAAAGCAAAATGTACCTTTGTGTTATGACCGCTTTTAGAGCACAGTCGCTTTTAGGTTAGACTACCTTAAGGTGAAATTTTGGAAAAGCAAAGAAATTTTTTTCTTGCATGGGTTGATCCAAGTTTTGTAATGCCTCATCATTCACTTGGATCCTCTACCGCAGCGATGTTGAAGCTCATCTCCAAAACAATCCACTCAAACTACCTCACATTTATTGTACAATATATGTAGCTTTTGTCAATGCAATGTTTCATCTCCTTTGGTTTAGAGTCAACATATTGTACGTATCATTTAGTAGTGTACACTACTAGAAAATTCAGTGTCCGATTCAACAGGAAAATAAAAAAATATATGTTAATTTGGACAGTTGATTAGGACATTTTGATTCGGACAATAATCAACAGATATATATTAATTTTTTTTTAGATATTATCAAAATTAAAAAAATAAATTACTCTTTGAAAATCTGCTACATAAACAAAACTTGCAACGCAAGCAAGACTGCCTCATCAACAAACTCACGACGCAAGTTAGACTGCTACATAAGTAGCCAACACATTAATTCCAAATAATGGATTAAATTTTTTAAATTTATTTAATTAATAATTAATCTTAAATAACATTTAATTAATTAATAATTAAATTAATATTTAATTAAAATGTAATTGAAAAAATACAACACTATATTCAAAGTGTTCAATTATATTCATCAATTGAACTTTGAATATCACTTACCTTAATGTATGGAAGGAAGAGAAGACAAGCTCTTTATACTAGTGGGATGGTAGGAGGTAAGACAATCGATATGGGATATGTGAGTTAGGATTAGTAAGAGCTCTACTACTCATAGTTAAGCCCAAAGTAGGAATTGTGGTTAAAAACTGAAATTTCAAACCTCATTTAGGTAGTGTAGAATAATTTTTTTCAAAAAACTTTGAACTAAGATAATGTGTAAAATCAAACCAAATTTTATCTCCAAAAATCCATTTTAGATTTTGAGCCTCCAATTTTGTTGTGCTCAAATTTTAGAGAGGGGTTGGAAGGGACATTTTTTTTGACAATTTTCAAACACCCTCTTTGAAATTTGTCCATAACTTTTTATTGGAGGCTTGAAACCTCAAACGGATTTTTGGAGATGAATGTTGGATTTATTTCAGAACTTTTTTTAGTTAAAAGTTTTTTGAAAAAAGTTATTTTATTTAACTAAAATGAGGTCTGAAATTCTATTTTGCACACAATTCCTACATTTTGATAATGAGCGGTGAAGCTCTCAATCATCTTCAAATTGTCCCATATCCTTTGAGGATTCATAATGATTTCATTATAAAAATGACCTCTCTACCTAACACACTCACTACATGTCAATGAAGAAAGTCCTTTTCCATGCCATTTAAAAATTACTTGATGGTAAATAGTCATTGGATTCTATTTTGGACTTTCTTACTAACATTGAACATTTTCATTTTTTACAACATCTTGGTTGTTTAATTTGATAACTTCTCTTAATCATTTTATTTGTTTTTTGGCTTATTTTTGATTAATTATTTTCCGCCGACCTTGCCCTACTATAATGACATGTGGAAAAATAAAAAATTTGTTTAGAGGATTGGTCCGAATCAACTGAGCAAATTTTTTTTTGTCAAATCAACAAAATTATATTAATTAATGTTTAGAGGACTACCAAATTAACTAAGCCCAATTTTTTTTTGTCGTAATTAACGTAAATGCATTAATTTTTTGTTAATTAGGGCCCCTTTTTCTTGTAGTGGTATAACTTATATTATTGCTCTTCCTCCAATAAAATGGTTTAGAATACTCCACATCATTTCATCCCCCAAATGAAATGATGTAAAATATTCCATATCATTTCATCCCCCCATTAATAGCTACAAATACACGTGGTAAAAGGCATGAGAATGGTGAGAAGTTACAAAAGCAATTAGTAAAAAAAAGGCGTAATCAAAAGCAGTGAAGAGCAATAATCAATAACAATCAATAAAAAATATAGTTTTCAATAGCGGTAATCAATTGCAGTCAATACTGCTAGATGAATGTTGTGGAGAGGACTCAAGGTAGCCATAGTGAAGGCTACTGAAATTTATGAGTGTTTCATTATGTTGAATTCAAAATGGATTTGAGTGCTTTGACAGGTATACAAGTCACCTGTTAGTTTTAGTTTTTCAAGGTTCATGCTTTCCATGACAAATGTATAGTGTAAAGATACTTGTCAAAAAAATATAGAAAGGTATATTTTCAATTGGATTAATTCCTGAAGGACCAAACAACTTTTTTTGGCAGCATAAAATTTTAGGCAACTCATTAAAAACAAAAATATTCTCTATATTTTTTGAAATTTTTTAGGATGTAAAGACAAGGAGTACCTTGCTATTCTACGAAAAAAAATTATGACTGGATTTGTCCACAAGGAGTTATGGGGGAAAATGTCATTTTTTAATGGATAGAGGGGCAACATGGGCAAGATTATAGATACTAGAGCAAAATTTTCATCACAATGCCTAGAAGAATGGAGGTAGAGTTTGAGGCAAATTTTTAGCCTGGGTTTAAAACAGGTTGCTTTTGACATTTTTTTAAGACCCATAAAGTTAAGGCAAAGTACAAGGACAAGGAGTCAAGAGACAATTGTTTTATGAAATATGATTTAGAAAATTTGGCATTAAATTCAAGGAAATCAAAATATTTGGCAACGTAATTATCTCATATAGCTTCAAAAGCCACTTCTTTTGTGTGTATAGAAATTAGAAGATAAGTTCTTTATACAAGAGGGGTGGTACTGTGGTAGGAGGTAAAACAATCCATGTGGGATATATAAATTAGGATTAGTAGGAGTTCAAGTGCTCATAGTTAAGTCAAACATAGGAAAAGTATTCAAAGTAGAATTTTAGACTTCATTTAGGCATAGTAGAATAAAAAATTTCAAAAAAATTTGAACTTAGTGAATGTGGAAAATCAAACTAACTTTCATCTTTGAAAACCGGTTTGAAAATGCCAAAGAAAATGTCCCTTCCAACTTTTCTCTGAAATTTGTCCATAACTGTGTATTGGAGATTTGAAATGGGTTTTCAGAGATAAAAATAAGCTTGATTTTTTACATTAACTTAGTTCAAATTTTTTGAAATAAGTTATTCTTTTATGCCTACATGAAGCCTAAAATTCTACTTTGAACATAATTCTTGCTTTTGATTTAACTACAGGTGGTTTAGCTCCAACTAATTCTAATTTACAAATCCCATATAGATTGTTTGACCTCTTTGTATAAAGAGCTTGTCTTTTCATCTCTTTACACACAATTTAATAAGTAGCTTTGAAGCTATGTGAGATAGTTGCCAAATGTTTTGATTTTTTTGAATTTAATGCCAAATTTTCTATAATTATATTTTATAAAGCAAGGGAACATCTTCATGCACAAGGACAACATGGGTGTTCACAAGACATAGCATGTGGAAAGCATAGTCAATGTCAGTGATCCATGATGAATCAGGCATGCTAAATCTTTTCCCAACCTCCTCCCACCTAATTTGTCCAATATACCCAATTGCCCTTGAGTTTAGTTTGGGTGTTTCAAGATATAAATTGATCTAGCTTGCCAAAGCTAAAACTTTGGGTGATTTTTTCCCCATCTTCTAGGGCTACTTGAAACCTAAAACTACATTGTTAACATTTTGAAGAGAATACTACATGAGCAAACCAAAAATTGTTGAAAAAATGGCTTTGTATGAGAGTTTTCTTCAAGCTAGTTTCTTATTGGAATTTTTTGATACATCTTCTATAATTTGACATGTTATGGAATTTTTTGAACATGTGGCCAACTTTGTTATAAAGGAAAACAAAAGAAATTCAAGAAAAAAAGTGAAATTAATTTGTGCAAAGCCTGTCTGATTCAAAGCTTCCTGGAATTTGGATGCACCCCAAAAACATTTTTTTCAATACTACAACTTCGCAATTTGTGCGGTCAAAATCTCCCATTTTTTTTATTATAGCATAAATGAAGTAGTCTACTACTAGTTTTTAGGGTGAGATGTAGCAAAATTTTATTTGTCATTTTTGGGGGCCTTTGCCATCAAAACGGTCCATTTCGAGTATTTTTTGGTGAAATATAATCAAAAAACTTTAGAGGTTGAAGAGGATCTTATCAAATGAATAGTGCCTTCTAAAAAGTAAGGTATATAACTCTGATTTTGACTTGTAGGAATATCTTTCAAAATTTGACCTTTCCAGACCTAATTTTTAAAACTAACTGCTTAAATTTATTAATTTATGAAATCTCAATCAACACACCAAATGTCAATTTCAAAAAACAAAAATTATTTGATTTGTGTGTTTTTCTTAGTGATACAAATAATTATTTGAAAAATATTGATGGTGAACTTTTTAAATTTTATTGTGCAAATATTTAAGAAATATCAATGTGCAAAAATCACTTTTAAAGAAAAAAACCATTTGTTTACCTAGGAAAAAATTTACACTATAGAGAATTCAATATCAAGGTGTTACTAATCAATTTGTACCACAAATTTTTCTAGATTATATATGGAATTTGGAAAACCAATTGCACCATCATGCTCAAAAGTACAAAAGTAGTTATAATACAAGGATCAACTAGTAAAATATAATTGCAATTTAGATAAATCTATTTCTTAAAATTTGGGAAGGCAACACCTTGACATTGAATTCTCTGTAGTGTAAAATTTTTCTTAGGTAATGGTTTCTTTTCCTAAGAGTAAAATGTGCACATTGATGTTTCTTAAATATTTGCACAATAAAATTTAAAAAATTCATCACCAATATTTTTTAATCAATTATTTTGTATCACAATGAAAAATACACATAATAATTTATCAAATATGGAATTTTTGTTTTTTGAAATTGCAATTTGGCTTGTTGATTAAGACTGCATTAAACAATAATTTTATAGATTAGTTTTGAAAATAGGTCTAAAAGGGTAAAATTTTGAAAGATATTCTTTCAAATCAAAATTGGGATTATCTTATTTTTTAGAGGGCACTGAATTTAGGAACACCTTTGTATTAGATTCAAGCTTTGCTTTCACCAACCCTAACATCAAGTGCAAATTTGATAAATATGTTGTATCTAAAAGGTTTTGAATATGCATGGTCTCTATTACCAAAATTTCCTCACTTTTTAATGGTTTTTGGTTTGTAAGCAATTAAAAAACAACTCTAGACTATTTTGGCATGTATAAAGTCAGGGACATGATTATGCATTCCTCACTCAACCACTTCCCATATCACAAATTCTCAACCATTTTCAATCTTGAAAAATGTTTTCGAAAGCTATGAAGGTAAAATAATTATCAATGTTGGAGTGATGATTTGCCAATTCATGCTCAACTTATTGACTATCACTACCACTTTCAGACCCACTATCTTCATCACTGTTGTTAATACCTTCTTCAAGCTCTTGTTCGTATATGAATTGACAGTTTTCATCATTATTCATTGTTTTTTTTCTACAACAAGATCAATTGACGGGGTTTAATGTTAGCAAATAGGGTAAACAAAAAAATTTGCAACAACAATTCAATTTCATTAATGTTTGCAACTACAACAATCGAATTTTGGTTTAAAATCGATTGGCTGGAATTTGCAATGGTATGAAGGGGTCTTTACGATCATATATTGGTGATGAGTTGCTATTCCATAGCTTGCAAGTAAAGGTTGGAGGCAAGTGCAAACCTTTGATGAAGGTTAACAACTCCAACTTTGTCTATGCTTGTCCATTTCATTAGTGGCTCCTTCAATGTTGTTGTAATTTAGCCAAGCCCAAACATCAACAACTTTGGTCAATGAATTTGGCTACGCATCTACCTTTCTAACATGGTACTTTGCGCCATCCATATAAACATGGCATGGTCTACAGTACTCCAAGAGTATCATGAACAGATTATCAAAAAGATTCTCAAATAGCTTGATAGTAAAGTTTTCGTGATAATTATGGAAGGCCGGGATGATATTAGCATTCTGAACAAATGTAGGGACTGTGTTCCAAAGATTGATGTTGTCAACTAGTCTGTCACAAACCATTGTCCCTTAAGATTTTCTTTTTATTAGCCAGGTCAACATGTTGTCCCAAACTAGGCAAGCTTCAAGCTTGTTGTCTTGAGCATAGACTACAAAGCACCAAAGATCATCAAGAAGGACTTTCAACTTTGCTCATTAACAACTCCCAGTTTGCCGAAGGCACATTTGTCAATTGTGATTATTTAGGTAGCAATATGACTTGTCAAGAAATACATTTGGGAATATAAGAAAATTGTTGGCTTAAGGTTGCTCAATTGTTGTTGAATATAGATGTTGTGGTATTCAATGACAACTTGAGAATCATGCAAAATGTTCCTTTGGTTGCCTTTGTCATAATAAAAACCCATCATTTTCAAGTATTGCCGCAAGGTTCAAACATTGAGATCAATATCTTCCTTTCTCAAACTCAATCACAAATAGCTTGGCACGGATAGGATTGCCGGACTTGTTTCTATAGATGACCAATTTGTAAAGGCGTTGCAATAGTTTGAAGTCCAATTCTAACTTTCGGCGTTCAACAACTTTTTGTACTGATCTCTCATTTAAACAACCGAAAACTACGTACAACAATTTAAGACACTTGTAGGAGTTGAGCTTCCTCCATTTCAGTAGTGACCAACAATCCAACTCCAAAAAGGTGTTGGTGAGTGTTGATGAGAATGTGGAATTCATTTGGGGTAGTTGGTGCAGATGTGCATCTAGGTGCAAGCGTAGTTATTATATGGAAGTGAAACAAAGCTTGATAGAGAGCTAAAAACCAAAGCTCTTAAGTGCAAGTGTTTTCAGGAGGTATTGATTAAGGATTCATGTATTATCTATGAATAATGTGGTAAGGCAATTAGGAGAAATGTATCTTTTTGTCCCTAATTCTATTTCAACACCACATAGATTGAACTATGAATTTTTCAAAATGTTGATTACAAATGTATCTAAAATATACTTAAGACTCTTATGTTAGAGGTTGTGTGTATATATGACGTTCTTACCATCTATCCCATGGTTGAATGTGTATATCGGTGCATGTATATATTGGCAACAAGCTACCCTATGTGAGGGATAGTTTTGGTAAGTAAGTGCCAAAATTGAATTTCACATTACAATTTCAAAGGTCCATGCCATTGTAAAACCATCACCAGATTATATGTGGTACTTTTGTCAAAAATGATTTACATTATGCCGAATCAAACACTCGTGTAGGGTACTTTGGGAGGTCAATGGGAAAAAACTTAGGAGCTAATTATTTAGTACAATTGATAGATTATGAAGGATTTACATTCATATATAGAATCATAGATCCTAAATTAATATTTAGAGGTGACAAAATACAAAATTTTAACGCTACAAGTTTAGAATAGGTTTTAAATTTTATATCCGTACATGGTGGGAGAAAATACTTTTGCCCTTTTGTGTAAAGCCTACATTTTTTAGGGATCCATCATTCCAAAGCCTTTTTTGTTTTCTTCCAAAACAGATTTCTGTGAAGTAACTACATCTAATGTTGCCCGGTTGCCCCCTACAAATTCTTGCCAAAAATGTACTTCTACTATTCATGAGAGTTTAGGGTCAATTTTAGAAACACCTATATTTAGTACTTTAAAAATTTATAATTTATTCATACAATGTTCAAGACATGCATTCTAAGAAAATCTAGAATCTCCTTTTGACTACCAATAAGTCATGACAAAAGCTATTTGAATACAATAATGAAAACCATACTAAGTAAATTGTTTATTTTGTTGGTTATAAATGTAGTTATTTCAGTTCTTAAGTAAAGAGAACTTTGATAGCATTGTACCGTGTACATAGGTCAGTTTCGGCACTTTGCTGCCGAAACAATTTACTTTTTGTAGTTTGACAGTTCGGCAACTTGATTTGGATTTCTTGGCTTTTGGCACTTTGCTTTTTCTAATTTTTAGACACTTCTAATTTTGGATTGATTTTCTATTCATGTGTAAATATGTTCTTTTTTCTAAATATTCTCAAGGATAATTTTTGGATGTTCAGAATTAGCAACAATGAAATTTTTTCATATTTTCAAAAATAATTGTACAATTTTTAAAATTTTAGAAATGATCCAAATTTTCCCAACTTATTTATGAAACTGACCTATACCTAAGGTAGGAGGGCTGTAAAACGGAGCGGGCATTAAAATGGAACATGACTCAGAGGTACATTTTGCTTTCTTCAGTGTACCACCTATGCACATTTCAGGAGGTGGTCCATTTTGATGACCACAAATGACCACTTTTTTCCAACTTCAAAAATTTGTAACTAATTCCACAAAGGTCCAAAAAATATGAAACGACTTGGGTTAGATTTCAATTCCACTTGTCTTTCAAGGGAAATTTACTGAAAAATATTTCAAGATGTTTTACCTCCCCAAAATTCAGTTTCAGCGCTTAGATGCTCCATTTCTGGACCTCCTACCTTACAGTACTTCCATCTGAATAAGTTCATATTTGTCAACAATATGACGTGCTGGAGATTGTTGTTGCCTGCGGCCATGAAGAAGTCATGTGAAAATGAGCATGATATTTGAGCCATCATTGAGTGTGAACACCTGTCCGAGTCCACTATTGGAGGGAGGAATTACCCATTCAAAAATTTCCCATTATCCGTTTCATTTATTTCTATAATAAAATAAAATAAAATAAATTTCCCATTCATAGGACAATGGATAAAAAATTTCCAGCTTCTTACCCAATGTTTTTGGTGTTGGCTATTTCTAAACTAGAAAGTAAGGGAAAAACGTGAATGAAATTGTCAAAACCATTGTGAAAGAATATAATGTTAATCATATTTGGGATGAAATTTATTAATTTTAGATAATATTATTGTGGATGAGAGCATATAAGTAATGGATGTTTGAACAAAATTAAAATAGATTCTTTTTTAGACACGCCTACATTGCAAAGCATATGTTGTGCTACTATTGGCTAGATTTCTATACCCACAAATTTGCTTGCTTTTATTTATATTTATATTTATATATATAGGCCCAAATTTTCCTATTTCAAAATCGTAATTTTATCCCCTAAAGGACCGGCATGTGTTTTTTGGCTGTATAGAAATTTTGGGCAGGTCTATGTGACTAGAGATTTCCATATTTTAAGCTGAAATTTTAATAGAAGGTGGGCGCAAGGAATATCTTTCATATGCACTAAATTTCAGGACATTTGGAAATAGGAGTCAAAAGTTATGGCCAAATATGTTATTTTTTTTTGTAACTGGGCAGTCCGGGCAGCAAGAAAAATTTGGCAAAATTTTGATTTTTTTTTAAAATACTTTTTATCTTGTAGATTATATTTTTGTCTATCTAGAAAGCTTTGATTCATTTCATTTGGATTTGTTATGAGAAAGTTATGGACATTCTTGTTTTTCGGACAATTAGAGCATCTTCTTGAAAAAAATAACTTATAGGAATCATTTCTAAATGCTATTTTTGCAATTTAAAAAAAAAAAAAAATTCTCATGTTTTAGTTTATTTGTTAGAACAATCTCACCATTGGGATTAGTGTATTTTAATTCCATCTAAAATATATTAATGTTTTAGATTTTCCTTCTATCTCGTACCTACTTCTACTTAATAAATTTTTTAGGAATGATAATTAAGTTCTTTTGAATATTTTTTTTTCCCCTAGACTCTCAACTCAATTCTCTACTATAAAGACTTAAAGCACAAAACTCTGTAGTGCAAAAATTTTAAGTCAAAAATGTTTAAAGTCAAAAAATCTAGTCCCGTAATGTGCTGAAATATTTATTTTTTCCACTTTAAATGCAAATATCTTGCAATCTGAGCGGTCAAAAATTCTGAAATTTTTTCCACACATTCTCATACTAGTTAGGTATAAGATCCTATGGTTAGATGTGGAAAAAAAATTCATTTTTTTTTACTCCTTACTATTGAAATGGCAGTTTTGATGGTTTTTTGGCAGAAAAAATGCCTTGGGCCTTTAGGGGTTATGGTTCTTGATAGCATCAAGAAAATTACAATAGTATTTTATTGCACATTCATATCATTAGTCTAACTAGGAGGCCCTCAATATCACTCTTAGTCAACACAACACTACAAGAGAAAGGGGTGTTTTAAGTGAGTTTTTAAATATACCCCTAGACATAAGATTATAAGTAATGACCTTTAAGGAGATATTTAGTAAAAATTTACTAGAAAATACATGTGTTTTTAGTAAAATTTTACTGAAAATCTCCTAAAAGGTCATTACTTATAATCTTATGTCTAGGACTATACTTTAAAACTCACTTAAAACACCCTTTCTCTTATAGTGCAATAACATAATTATATATAATAGATTGAGATTAGCAAAATGCATGTATCTTTATTTTAAGAAAAATTCACAAGAAAGATACATCTTGTATGCTTGCACAAAGCAAAGACTAAATGTACATACTTGCAAATCTCTAATTGGAACCCCGAAAGCTCATGGCTCTAAACTAACCTTTGACTATAGTGCTGCCAAAAGAAATCCTAGCAGTGTAAACTTTTAGCTATAGTACATGCATCTACTTTGATTACTTATTAATAATGTTTGATTTTTTATCCAAAATAGGCACTTAGGATATTATAGCTACTACACCACTTACCTTAGGGCAATCCAAACCCAAAATTTGGTTGGATGGCAAGAACTTGCAATTACAACCCAAAACTACTTCAACTTGTCTCATTCAACATACACCTCATCTCCGAGCACTTTTCAATCATATATCACACAGAAACCTTCAATTAAATTATATATACACATATATATGCATCAAAGTATGTAGATTCAAATAGTATAAAATGTACAACTTGCATATATGTTTGCAAAAATTATAAAGTGCTTGAATTTAAAAATTCATAGTATGGGTGATTGCAAAAAAATACATAATGATTTTGTTGCGTTTTCACAGTATTCATGCTTTTTTGATGGAGTACTTTAAAATTAGAAATTTAAAAAAATAAAAAAATAAACCTTTAAGAAGATTGTACCTTGAAAAGATAGAGCATAGAAAAAATCTTTAAGTAGGAGAACTAATAAAGTATTAACTCTAAGAAAATAGATATTTCAATAATTTCATTTGTCAAAATTAGGAAAGAAAATTAAATAAATCGAATAAAAATTGGTCATTTGTAACAATTCTATGAAGATGGTCATTTACCAAAAGAACTACCAAAATAATATTTTATATGTTTTAAAATGCAAGTAGAAAGAAAGTCATCTAATTTATAGACTTCCATACAACGCACAATTAATTTCAAAAGGACTATAAGGCCACCATGTGGCTTTTGCAACACTATTTTTTGCACCTCTGGACTTTTAAGGGTTAATTATTTTTAAAATTCTATTGAATAATACTAGTAGCTACTAGTTTATTAACCACTAAAGGACCGGCATGCGTTTTTTGGCTGTATAGAAATTTTGGGCAGGTACATGTGACTAGAGATTTCCATATTTTAAGCTGAAATTTTAATTGAAGGTGGGCGCAAGGAATATATTTCATATGCACTAAATTTCAGGACATTTGGAAATAGGAGTCAAAAGTTATGGCCAAATATGTTACTTTTTTTTGTAACTGGGCAATCCGGGCAGCAAAAAAAATTGGCAAAAATTTGATTTTTTTTAATATATTTTTTCTCGTAGATTATATTTTTGTCTATCTGGAAAGCTTTGATTCATTTCATTTGGATTTGTTATGAGAAAGTTATGGACATTCTTGTTTTTCAGGTAGTTAGAGCATCTTCTTAAAAAAAATAACTTGTAGGACTCATTTCTAAATGCTATTTTTACAATTTTTCAAAAATAAAAATTTTCATGGTTTAGTTTACTTGCTAGAACAATCTCACCATTGGAATTAGTGTATTTTAATTCCATCTAAAATATATTAATATTTTAGACTTTCCTTCTATCTCGTACCTACTTCTACTTAATAAATTTTTTAGGAATGATAATTAAGTTTTTTGAATATTTTTTTTTCCCCTAGACTCTCAACTCAATTCTCCAAGGTCGTTGCAAGAAACACCGTCAGTTTTTGTTCCACTTTGGCGTTTTTAGCTAGTACTCCCAGTACTATGAGCTTTTTGCATATTAATTTTTAAAAATAAAATAAAATAAGGATAATTAATATAGTACTGTAAATAGCATATCACCAAAATTTCAGACCTAAAAAAAATCTGAGTCAAAAGTTATTCACAAAAGAAAAAAGCTGAAAATTTGAAGAAAATACATACTCTGACGTTTAAATTTGTAAAAAATAGGAAAAAACATTTTCAAAGAAATTAAAAATAGACCATTTGGAAAGACTTTATAATGAAGAGATTTGAATAAAAAAATTATCTTGAAACCATCTTTATTGTTTAGAACTGCGCGCGCAAGGGAGCCCTCTTTGTAAGGACGTGGAGGACATAAAATAAATTATTTTTTAATGCCCCTTGGTAGAAACATGAGTTCCTACTACGCAAATAGACCATAGAAATTTCAGCTCTAAGTCATTAAATTTGGGGACTCCGTAGTACTCAAAACCCCTAAAACGCAAAACGTGACATATTAGTTTAATTGATTTTTAAATATAAGATGATTTTTTTTAATTTCTGAAAAATATGAGATATAAATACACTCAAGATATACATCTCCAATAAAAATCTCGAATTCATGTGAGTCAAGCTTAAAAAGTTATTGCAAAAGAAAGATTCGAAACTACATTTGTGACACATACCCAGTACCGGTGTTTCTTGCAATGACCCTCCACTATAAAGATTTAAAGTTCAAAACTCTATAGTGCAAAAAATTTAAGTTAAAAATGTTTAAAGTCAAAAAATCTAGTCCCGCAATGTGCTGAAATACTTGTTTTTTCCACTTTAAACGTAGATATCTTGCAATCTGAGCAGTCAAAAATTCTGAAAAATTTTCCACACATTCTCATACTAGTCAGGTGTAAGATCTTATGGTTAGATGTGCAAAAAAAACATTTTTCAATTTTTTTTACTCCATGCTATAGAAATGGCAGTTTTGAGTGTTTTTTGGCAGAAAAAAGGCCTTGGGCCTTTAGGGGTTAAGAAGACCATCCCCTCCAATTTTCAGCTCCAAATTCATTATTTCGGCTAAAAATATATTCCTAAGCCTCCAAATTGGCAAATATGACATAAAATTGGGGGCTATTTTTGGATGATAAAGCATTTTTGAACAATGGGAAAGAACAAGGTGTATGATAGTTAAATTCAAAATAGTCAAGGTGTATGATAGTTATGAATAATTTTATTACCAATGAATCTTGATTCTTGTGGAGCCATAATGCAAAAGTTATGGCCAAAAACAAATCAGCACTCAACATGTGATTCAAAATAGTAGAAGTATCACATGTTAGGGGAGCCACCTATCTTGGGGCCTCACACCAAATTCAATGCCATTCAATGTGTCTTTGGGTCCACTATTCCACATCGTTTCACCAAAGTCCGTACTGTATGGATCCTACTTAGAGGCTCCTCCTTGTGGCTTATACGGATCACCCGCAACAACACCGTCTTTTCTAGGAGCACTTGGCCCCCGAACCTCATACAAGACAAGTTGTGGAGTTCTCTACTGGACTCCGGCAGGGCAGCACAACTCAAAGCGCAGATCACTATACGGCATCACCCTCATCGTCAGGAAGCTATTTGGTTCAAGTTTTATAGTATTTGGCTCCAATCTCCAGTGTTAGCTTTTCGGAGTGGTTCCACCATTGTTGGAGTAGCCAAGGTCCTACCATTTGCTCCTTCCTTTAGTTCCTTGACTTTGTTTCTTGTCTTGTTTTGTCTTTCTGTCTTTTTGCTCTTATCTCTTCATTCGCCAACTTCGGCTTGGCTCTTATTTCCGGGTTCCTTTTAATGCAATGGTATTTTCCATTTGTTCAAAAAAATAAAAAAATAAAAAAATAGTAGAAGTGTTTCTTTCAATCATTCATATATTCATAATTTCAAATAGAGATTATTTTCAAAATACTCTCATATACTAATTCCACCCCAAAGTATGCAAGTGGAATTGCTTAATGAATGAGTTATAGATTCTTCTACTTTTTCTTACTAAATTATCTTGATCAATCTATACATGTTCAATTCACTTGAAAACACTTTATTTTTATAATTGTTGAGGACTATATTGGTATCCGACTGCTTCAACATTTGTTCATAGTCAATATTTAAAAACTCCAATAACATCTCCACGTACTTGGAATACCCAAGCCCTAACTCAACTCCTTGGGAGACAATTATATTATAGGTCAAATAGTTTGAATGGGAGACAAGTGTGCTCCAAGCAACGGTAGTATAGAAAGTGAAGGATATTGACCATACCATCATTGAAGGGAGGATCATATCAAACAAGTTTGAATTTACACTAAGCTTAGTTTTGAATAGGAACTGTTTCAACCCACCTCACAAACTCACGGTAATTCAAATCTGGGCTTGGCATGCAAACACAATGGAACCTTCATCCCCACTGACAAACCACTTACCTCCTCTATCTCCACCTCCTTCTCCGACACCTCCCAATCCAAGCAATGCAACAAATTGCCCAACATCAAAGTAGCTACCGTATTTCCCAAATTATAAGCTGGACACATCCTCCTTCCCTTCCCAAATGGCAACAACTCATATCCTTCACTCCCACTCAAGTGACTCACTTCACTCCCTACATACCTCTCCGGATCAAATTCTTCTGGATTCTCATATACACTTTTATCTCTATGAATGGCAAATGCATTTAAAATCAGCAAGGTCTCGGCAGGGAAGTGATAGCCGAGGAAGGTGGTGGCAGTGTGGGACACGTGAGGGACAAGGAGGGGGACCGGGGGGTGCAAGCGGAAGGTTTCTTTGATGATGGCGGTGAGGAAGGGGAGGTTAGGGAGGTCAGCTTCAAGAATGAGGCGAGGAGGGGAAGAAGACAGGATGTAGGAGGAGAGCTCATGTTGAGCACGTTGAAGGAAGGAGGGATGACGGATGAGCTCTGCCATTGCCCATTCGATTGTAGTGGCGCTTGTCTCGGTGCCTGCATTTAGAAGGTCCTGCAAATTATAGGAACATCTCTGGGAGGTTAGAAAAATAGACAACAATGAATTGCAAAATTGGGTAAGATAAGGAGTGGCAAGCCCATTATGGCGTAGAGAGAAAAGGCACTTCAATCTCTTTTTGAGATTGGTGTAAATGAAGAATTTGTTTACCATGGATCTCATGGTTATGGTACATGATGCTCTAAATGCCAATTTCATTAAATTGGGAGTATTCCATGGCATTTGCAATTTCAAGATGTGTGGCTAGAAATATAAATCTACACTTTTTCCAACATTTAGAATTTTTAAAATCAATTAACCAAGTTGTAGCCTTGTAGGGCTTCTCGCAATCTTTTATAAATTGACCATGTTAATTTTCACTAAGATAACTACATCTAATTGAGATCCTTTTCTAAAAATAATCCTTATAAATTCTTGCCTAAAATGTACTACCTTTAATCATGAAAGCCTAGGGCTGCTTTTGAATACATCTATTTCTAGCTCGTTCATTACAAAAAATATGGACTCTCTGTAGGGTCAGTGTTTGACTCTGGCTAGCAGTGCAAGTATAACAAAAAATTAAAATTAAAATTAAAATTCATAGTCCACGTGATTGTATCAAATGCCACAATAAATAAAGATTTTAATTTTTTAAATTTAATTTTGTTTTAAAACTTATTTCCCTCAATTTGCATTGGTTGGTTAGAGTCAAACGACCTTGTAGAGAGTTCATATTTTCTTTAATGAAAAACTTGTAATTTATTTCTATGGAATCCAAAAAATATATAAGAAGAGAATCTACAACCGTGCATAGACTTCCAACAAGGTTCAACCAAAATTTAAGAAGTTTAATCTTCAAAGGATGGAGAAGACCTGAAGTGTCCAATGGATGACTTTGTTGTTCAATATAAACAAAGAATGCACCTATTGGTCCAATAATCAGAGAATTTTGGTGACTACCTTGGCCATGGACGTTGCATTCTTCAAGGATTAAGAATAAGAACATTGCTCAACTGCTTAATTTGGAAACAATTCGGTGTAGTTACCTTAGTGATAGTTTGCATCCAAGAAAGCGTAGTTTTTATCTGTCTCTGAGAAGGAAACGTCGATATTTACCTGCAAAACCTTGAGCATGTCCTTGTCCGGAAGATACTCTCCATCATCCAAAGGAGTCTCCAGGAGCACATCTTCGAAGTCCCGGACATAGCTGGGATCGTCTCTCCGTTCTTTCAACTGTTGTCGGTGGCCCTGCAGGTCGAAAATCTTCTCTGTGAGGTTTGCCGAAAATTCTCCGACCTTGGCAAACTTGGCGGCGTGTCCTTGCAGTCGGTCGACGAAGCTCAAGTAGGGCACGAAGTCACTGATGACCGCCGCACCGGCGATATCGGAGATAGTGCTGATCATCTTCACCAAGTCTTCTTTATGCTTCTCAGCCCCCACTTCGGACGATCTGTAAAATCTGCATATAGTCACACAAGGAAATTATTACAGAAATTGCACACATATGGTATACGAGATGGGATAAAATCTGCTCACGCAGGTGGTACAACAATTCGGAGCTATCATTAATAACTTGCTTTATCCAAAGTGACTAAAGCCTTCAAACTTTGAGTGGGAACTAGCCTGGAATCCTGTACTGGGAACTCATGCACGTAGGGGGAAATGTTTTGCAAGTCTCTTGTGAAGTCAAGTGAGAGTAATTGTTGAGCTGAACACATGGGGAAGTGAAATAACCTTCTTGTTTTGGAATCATAAATTTATGATACAGGATACTAGAGCAAATCAAATTAGGATCACAATCAGCCTAACTTTGCCATGTACGATCACAAGCGGAAGGGAAATGTCAGTACAGTCACCCGGACTCGCTTTGGAGACGGATCGGACAGTTTCCAGAAAATCTAAAGCAAAATCGAACTTTGGTAATTGGAGAAACAATCACACCTTTGCGCACAAGTTTCAGCATGCATGGTTTTCTTGGTATGATTCTCTCGGTCTTTAGAAACTAAGAGCTATATAGTTTGAAGATTTGGAGATCATTTTCAAGATGACATCGAAGCTATTTTCGGTATGAACGAACAGATCACTTCTACACTTTTCACATTTCTCATCTATTTCAGAAATGGTTTGCCTGTGCATAAATTTTCCAGACTTCTGATCAGTGATGATGGTGTTAATACCTCTTGCCGACAATGATGCGCGTCATCGTGTTGGACGTGACCCCATACAGCCAGGCCTTGATGTCTACGGGTTCCCCTTTCTTGCAATCCTCCATCAGCAGTTTCATCATGTGCAGAACCTCCTTTTCTCGAATTTCTCTCTGGGACGCATGGCGCTTCGGAGAGAAGAGCTCGGCGTTGAAGAACCTCCGCAGGCGACGCCAGTAGGGTAGGTCGGAAGTGAGGGAGAGCACTCGGTAGTCCTCGTCACCGTTGTGCCACACGGTCCAGGACAGCCGTTTGGGCCGAGAGCCGAAGCTGGCGTCGTTGGTTTTGTAAAACTCCTTGGCAACGGCAGCCGTGGATATCACGATGCAGGGCTTGGACCCTGGTACATAGTCAGAGTAGAATTCTGTTCAGTTAAATTCCTTTAAAAAAGCATTTCAATTGGAATCCTGACCACTTGATTGTTCCACTATGTCTCCATACAAGTCTATTCATGCTTTATTGCAAAACAGAGGCAAGTCCTCCAATCCAATCATGAACTGTACAGTACATACTACATACGATCTGCTCTTCTCGTACTTGTTAAAGTGGAATGCTCCATAATTCCAAACTGAAGACATTCAAGTGGTAAGAGCTCTGTGATCTACGACTAGCTCGGTAAAGCATTCAGGTTTAAGTCTGGCAGCCCTAACTCAGCGTCAATTTCACTGAAATCTCAACACCATGCATGATCTCCCATGATTCTATCAAACATAACACGGAGGATCAACAGTTCATACTAGAAGACGTACTTCAGGAGAGTTCAGGAACTCAGACAGAGTCGTACCTAAGCGGAGATACATGAGACTTCCATACTTGGCAGCCAGCTTCTCCAGTGATCTGTGAGGCAGTTCACCCAAAGCAGGAAAGTTTCCAACGACTGGCCATGGTCAGGGGCCAGGGGGCAAGTGCTTCCGCCTCCTGGCTTCAGCATAGTAGTAAATCAGCAGAAACGAAGCGGAAGCTGCAGCTACCAGTGCAACGAAGAGCTCATTCGTAGAAGCTTGTGTCCACGCATCCATGTTTCACAAATTGCAAATGGTAGGACTGATCCAGTAAGCTTAGCATATTGCATACTTTAAGTAGAATTGCGCTCCTGGAAGTTGTCCTACAAATTTAATTTTAATTTTATTGTTAGTGGTGCGTGACTCATGGCCAGCTCAGGAGTTCATATACTACTGTAAGTTATTATGGGCTGTTCTTTACAGAAGCGCTTTGCAAGCATTGTGGAAGAAAAGCTTTGCAAAGCAATGGCGGTGTGAGGCTCTGTCCCTATGGAAGCGAGTGGTCAGAAAGAAATGAGGTACTCCGTCCTCTTCAATCTGAATGGGATTTTGCAGGAAGTTGAACTCACACATGGAAATCGTGTCCTAGTGTCTTCTCTTGTACGACACCCGAACAAGAATTGATACTAGCTCAACAAACAAACAAGATAACCTAAACCTCGTCAGAGAAGGTCATAATCTCACTCAATTTTCTTTAACCCTTAAACAACGGGCTGTTGACAAAGGAAATCATTCCTTTGGAATCATGTGTGAATCATGGGCTTAAAAAAAATGGCAAGAGAACTCATTGGAAGTCAAACTTCTATAGAAGACCTCCCCTTTTCACAAGCAATATTCTGAATATGAATAGTTGCAGTTCTATCCTACATACTAGAAGGATTCCATATCATTCATTGGACAAAAAATAGTCACAACATTGTTTAACCCCTGAATGCCCAAAGTCCCCTCGGGGGACCCTTTGGTTTCGGGTAGGACCATGTGACCTCAAATTTTGACCTAATTTTTTGAAACTTTCTTTGAAGATAGGGAATCACATTAGCTTTCTAGAAATATAATTTTTTCTCAATTGGTGCCCGGGAGCAAAAGTTATGCAACCCAAAGTCAAAAAAGCAACTCGTTGGACCAAAAAAATAAAAAAATTGAATTGAATTTAGAAAAAAAAAAAAAAAAAAAGCCCTCAAAGATCATGTCTTTGTCTACATTTGAAGCTTTGATTCATTCTATTTGGACTCAGAATGAGAAAGTTATGGACAATCTTGTTTTGGGGGCAATCTAAGCATCTTCTTAAAAAACAACTTATAGAATTCATTTTTGAATGCAATTTTCAAATTTTAACAAATTATTTTTTTGATAAGGTTAAATTTGTTTGCAAGAACAATCCCATTGTTTGGATTATGGTGTTTTAATTCTACCTAAGAGCTATTTACGATTTAGTGTTTTGTTCAATTTTGGACCTACTTCTACTTAACAATTTTTTTATATGTGAAAATCAAGTTTTGACATTCTGAAAAAAAAATTCCCTGACTCTCAACTCAAATGTTGAACATAAGAAATTTTAACTATATGGTGTATAGTGCAAAAAAATCCATAAATGGCCGTCAAAGTCATTTGAAATTGCAGGCCATAGTTCAAAAAAACTATTTTTCCAACTTCAAATGCTAATATCTCCAATGCATATGGTCAAACTTCATGAAATTTTTACCACATGATCTAAGACAAGTGAAGTACAAGATCTTACAGTTAAATTCTAAGAAAAATGTTTTTTTTGGTTTCTTGAGTGATCATAGCAAAAATGGTAGTTTCTAGTGTTTTTGGAGCCAGAAAATGCCTTGGGCATTTAGGGGTTAAGGGTTAATTGTTGAAGGACGTGGCTTTAATGACCAAAGTTGTCACCAAAATGCTCCCATTATTGGACCAATAGGTGCATGTTTTGTTTCTATAGTCAACAAGGAAGTCATCCATTTGAATGACACTTTTGGTCCTAAGCATCCTCCAAGGGTTAATAATACATTATGCAATTATTTTCTACTTGTGTATTCTCAGAATATGTCAAATCTGTAAATAATATTATTTAAGCAGAAAAGGTTTAGATGTGACATTGTGAACATGTATGAACCCTCAGTTCCTTGACTATGTTTTCACCAAAAACGCTCCAAAACTGCCATTTCTAGTACAAGTTGGCTACATGCTTCAAAAAATTTCAAATCATTTGGAATTGTACAACATATAGGAAAATAGTAAGTAGAAAGAAGTAGAGAATGATTCAAAATACATAATTGTTAAGAATTTTATTATAGAATTGAAAAATGTCAATCCCAATGGTTGTAATGAACATTGTAATAAACAATCTACATCCTAAGATTTTATTTTTTTCAAAAAATATTGGAAGTTGAGTGGAATAACCACTTCAAAGTTTATTTTAGAGTAGAGAATCCATAACTGCCTGCAAACTAAAACTCCTCATCACTTTTGACTCATTGATCAAAATGGAATGATTCAAAGCTTCCTGCATATATCTATAAAACTAGAAAACCAATTTCAAAATTTTTGTTCTTCAAAAAAGTGATTTTTTCTGATCTGCCCGGACTACCAAATTACAAAAAAAATAATACATTAGACCACAACTTTTGACTCATATTTCCAAATGTCATGAAATTTAGTGCATATGAAAGATATTCCTCATCCCCTTCTTCTACTAAAAATTCAGCCTGAAATATAGAAATCTCCAGTGACACATACTTGCCCAAAATTTCTATGTTGCTTAAAATTTCTATGGTCCTTTAGGGATTAATGTAGAAATGTAATGAAGTTTGATCAAGTCCGGACATCAAATGTCCTTTGAGGGTTTTAAAACCCTAATTGCACATAGGTCAATTTGATTAATGTGTTTCAATTCCATCTTAGAGCTATCAACAATTTAATTTTTTCTTCCAGCTTGTACTTGCTTTGACTTAATAATTTTTTAAAGAATAAAAATTATAAAGGGGAGGGGTGAATTTTTTCCTCCAAACTCTCAAAAATTAGATTTGCAATGTATAGTATAAAAATTTTGGGTTAAGAAGACTCAAAGCCTTATAAACTAGTTGGGCTAGAAACAAAAAAAAGGTCAATTTCTTCACTTTGAACACTTTTATCTTGTAATAGATGTATTCAAATTAAAGTTCCTAAAATTTCCTTCAAGCATTTTCATACTACCGTAGTTGTAAGGCAAGGTTGGCACATTGATGCCAAATAATTACTTAAAGTTTTCAAAGAGTAGATTTGGCACTTTAATATTTAATTATTAAAAATTTGACATTATATTCAAAATAAATTCAAATTATTTGGCAAGTAGCTTCAAAAGACACTTAATTTGGTATAACCAAAGATGAGAAGAAAAGCTCTTTATACAATTGGGGTGGTGAGAGGTAAAACCACCCACGTGGGATATGCATAGTAGAATTTATAGGAACTCAACCGCTTATAGTTAAGAAAAGCATTAATTATGTTCAAAGTAGAATTTCAAACCTTATTTAGGCATAGTAGAACACTTTTTTCAAAAAACTTTGAACTATATTAATGTGAAAAATCAAGCTAAATTTCATTTTCAAAAATCAGTTTGAAGATTTTGAGACGCCAATCAAAAGTTATGGACAAATTTCAGAGTGGGTTGGAAGGGGCATTTTTTTTTAACATTTTCAAACATCTTCTTTGAATTTTGTTCATAAATTTTTTAGAGTCCTGATATCACAAACATTTTTTTGGAGATGAAAGTAACCTTAATTTTTGAACTTTTTTGTTAAAAAGTTTTTTTGAAAAAAAACTACTCCAAAATGAGGTCTAAAATTCTACTTTTGGGCACAATTTCTATGCTTTGACAATGAGCAATTAAGCTCTCATCTTCAAGTTATCCCATATTCTTTGAGGATTCATGATGGACAATAGATTTCATTATATAAACTACGTCTTCACCCTTCAATCTCGTCACTTGTCAATGAACTAAGTCTTTCACATTGCCATCAAAAAATGTTCTTGATCACATAGAATGATCTATAAATTTTTTAAATGTTGATTACAAGTACATCTAATATAGATCTAAGACTCTTATGTTGGAGATTGTGTATATACATATGCCATTCTTGCTATCTATTCCATAATTGAGTCTATATGTAGGTGCATGTATATGTGGGCAACAAGCTAAGGCGTATGTGAAGGATAATTTGGATAAGCAAGTGCCAAAACTAAATTTTTACATCATAATTTCAAAGGTCCATGTCATCATACACTATAAGAAACCTTTTCTTTCTTGTGTCTAAATTGACGGATTTTTGAAAATATCCAATGTAACAACTTGTGTTTTTATGTCAACATTGACATCCAACGCAACATCTTGTTACATTGGACGTCATTGTTGACATAAAAACATAGGTTGTTACATTGGATTTCCTCAAAAATCCGTCAACTTAGACACGAGTTTCTTATAGTGGGAAAACTATCACCACTATTTATGGGAATTTAGGGTCAGTTTTAGAAACACCTATGCTGAATACTTTGAAAATTCATAATTTAATTCATACAATGTTCAAGATATGCATTCTAAGAAAATCTAGAACCTCCTTTTTGACTACCAACAAGTCATGACAACAACTTTTTGAATACAATAATGTAAACTATGCTAAATTGTTTATTATGTTAGTTTTTAAGTATAGGTATTTCAGTTTTTAACCCTTGAAGGACGGGTTGGTGAATGTGAAAATCATCCCTTCTAATAGCACACGTGGAAATCATTGGTTCACCCCACCCCCACCCCCACCAAAAAAAAAGCACTTATGAAAGGCAAACTACTGTACAAGACCTCCCCTTTTCACACAGAATTCCAAGGATGAGTATTTACACTTCTGTCCTACATAGAAAGATTCTTTGTCATTCATCCGCCGAAAAATGGTCACATTGTCCTTTAAGGGTTACGTAAAGAGAACTTTGACAGCACTGTACTTCCATCTGAATAAGTTCATGACGTGCTGGAGATTGTTGTTGCCTTAGGCCACCAAGAAAATGTGAAAATGAACATTGTCAGGCCTGATATTTTGAGCCATCCGTCATTCATGTGAGCACATGTCCGAGTCCACCGAAATTGACTTAAGTTAGGAGGAGGAATTACCCATTCATAGCAAACTGGGTAAATTTTTCCAGCTTCTTTCCCAATTTTTTTGGTGCCGGCTATTTCTACATGAGAAAGTAAGGAGAAAACGTGGATGAAGTTGTCAAAAACATCCTCAAAGAATATAATGTTTTCCATATTTGGGATGAAATTTATTATTTTAGATAATATTATTATGAATGAGAGTATATAAGCAATGGATGTTTAAACAAAAATGGATTATTTTTTTACCCAACTATGTTGCAAAATGTATGTTGTGTTACTATTAGCTAAATTTTCATATCCTGAGTTTGCTTACGTGTATACTTTGATAGTGAGGCCGGGTTTCCTTTTTTATAATCATACTTTTATAGTTCTTGATAGCATTAGGACAATAACAATAATATTTTGTTGCAAATTCATATCATTAGTCCAACCAGGAGGTCCTAGATATCACTTTTAGTTGATGCAAGGACATAATAGTGAATTGAAATTAGCAAAATGCATGTATCTTTATTTCATGAAACATTTCTAAAGAATAAACATGCACTTGCAAATGCCTAACCAAAAGCTCATGGCTCTAAACTAACTATTACCATAGTGCACTGTAAGCTTTTGGCAACAATAAATGCATCTAGCTACTTTGATTGACTATTAAGAATGTTTGGCTTTGCTTACAATAGGCATTTAGGGTAGTATAGCTACCAAATATAAAATTTTAAAAGTCACATACACCACTCACCTTAGAGAATCCTAACCCAAACTGAGACCCAAACTCAAGTTGGATGGCAAGAACCTAGAATTACAACCTAAAACCACTTCATCTTGTCTCATTCAATAGAGACTTCCTCTTCAAGCACTTTTCACTCATATGTCACACTTAAGCCTTCAATTGCTTAAGTAAGGTATTTGCATCTAAATAAGTAGATATAAGTGATACAAAATACACAACTTGCATACATGTTTGCAAAAAATATCAAGTACTTGAACTTCAAAAATTCATAGTATGTTCATAGATATTTAGGAAATTACCAATGATTTTTGAAAATTCATAATTTTCAATTCAGAGTATTTTCAAAAATATTCTCAAGTGCTAATTCTATTTCAAAATATGCAAGTGGAATTGCTTAAAGTATAGATTCTACGTTCTTCTACCTTTTCTTATTGGCTTACCTTGATCAATCCTTGTAACTATGTATAGCTCACTCAAAAACACTTTATTTTCACAAGTGTTGAAGATCTTATAGGTATTCAATTGCTTCAACAATTATTCATCTTAAATACATAAAAAATTCCAATAACATTTTTTATGCTTGGAATACAACCCTTTAACCCGTTTGCTTAGAAGACAATAATATATAGGTCAAATAGTTTAAATGAAAGACAAGTGTGCTACAAGCAATGATAATGTAGCAAGTACCAAGGATATTGACCATACTATCATTGAAGAGAAGAATATAACAAAGAAGTTTAATTGTACAATCATTTAGAGTTTAGAACAAAGACACCACCTCAAAGCAACTCAAACCTAGGCTATTCATACAAAAACAACGGCACCTTCATTCCAACTGAAATCCCACTTCCTTTTGCCTTCTCCACCTCCTTCTCCGGCACCTCCCAATCTAAGCAATGCAATAAGTTTCCTAACATCAAAGTGGCTATTGTATTCTCCAAATTATATGCTAGACACATCCCCCTTCCCTTTCCAAATGGTAGAAACTCACACCCTTCACTCCTACTTAAGAATTCATTATAGGAACCAATTAAGAAACACCAAGTATTTAACTTAATTCCTAAAATCTAAAGGAATTGAATTAAATACTTAGAACTAACAAGACTTTGTAGGAATTTAGCCTAGGAGAAATTAGAAAGGAAGATTTTCAAAATATTCTAAAATCCCAAATCTTCACCAAATAGGGCAAGTGAACCGTACACATGATGGAGGGTGACGGGTACTACGAGACCATCATATTGGTGATCTGCCATGACGGGACAATGGCGACCATTGACACAGAAATATGTTAGTTTTACTATTTACTTTTGATTTTTGAATGAGTTTAGAGTTAAAATTAGGAAAATAGAAGATAATCCTTAGGTCAGAGTCTTAGAAGTAAATTTAGAATATAGAAAACAAGAGGTAATTTTTAGAGGATTCCAAAAACATCTTACACTTAGAAAATAACCAAAAACCAAGAAAGTTACAAATAGTTGAACTTTAATAGTAACATTGGATGAGAATTTAGGAATTTCATCCAAAAAAAATCTAAAAAGAATCTAAGAAATAATTTAAGAATTTAGATTAAATTTAGAATTTTTAGATTAAAGTAGAAGTTATTTTGCCTAAGATTAAGAAGTAATTTGTAGATGAAGTTTTGACTTACCAATTAAGGTAAAAACTTTATCCATTGATAACTTTTTCCATAGAAAGTTAGTTTTTTCATATCTTATCTTGTTAGAAAGGTAATTTATTGCTCAAATATTTAAAAACTCTAAAAATATTATATTTAAAATAATAAATTAAAATAAAAATTAATTATGAAATAATTAGGAACCAAGACTTAAAGAATCATCAAGGAATATTTTTAAATTAGAATCAATCAAAGAATATTTAAAAATTCCAAACTCCACTTTTAATTTTAAAAATATTTTATTTTTGAAGGGTGAAAGCTTGGATGAAGTTTGGATCTAATTTTGGATGAAATCCCCGCATTTAGGCTAAAATTATAATTAATCTTAAGAATTTAGTATTTGGAATAACTAATAACTCAACCCTAAAGTTTGGAATTATTTTGAATTGATTTATTATTTTATTTTAGTGGATGAAGTTTTTAGGATAAATTAGGAGTCAAAATTCATCCTTTAGTAACTTTCACTAGGAATCTTAAAATTCAACTTGCTTAACCAATTTGGAAAGAGGAAGTTTTATTCTATCAATTTTTCTAGATATAATTTTAGTTTAGATTAGATTTTGTTTTCCTTTGTAATTTGATTTAACCACCAAAGTTCTAACCTTTTAACAACATAAAATATTTGAATTTGATTGGATTAACAATAACAAAGTCCATTGCTTGGAAGGCTAAAAATTGGAGTAGGATTTACAAACCCAAGGTTAGTTCCTATTTACAAGCCACTAGAACCCGTTTGCAACTTTCTGACTTAAAGGTGGAGTTAGAAACACTCATATATATTAATTCCTAAGGGATCAACTTGCTATTTTTAGCAATATAGAAATTTTGGGCAAGTCCGTGTGATTGGAGATTTGCATATTTTAAGCTGAAATTTTAATAGAAGGTGGGGACAAGGAATATCTTTCATGAGTATTAAATTTCATGACAATTGAAAATATAAGTCAAAAGTTATGGCCTAATATATTGTTTGTTTCTCAACTCGGGTAGTTCAGGCAAATCAGAAAAAAACACTTTTTTCATAAATAAAAATTCGAAATTGGATTTCTATAGTTATATATATGTAAAGAACTTTGATTCAATCCATTTCAATCCATGAGTCAAAAGTTATGAGGAATTTTAGTTCGCGGATAGTTATGGATTTTCTACTCTAAAATAAACTTTGAAGTCGTTTATTTCACTCAATTTTCAATATTTTTTGAAAAAAATAAAATCACAAGATGTAGATTGTTTATTACAACATTGCAACCACTGGAATTGGAGTTTTTTTAATTCTATAATTAAATTCTTAACAATTTTGTATTTTGAATGATTCTCTATTTCTTTCTATTTACTATTTTTTTCCTATATGTTGTACAATTCCAAATGATTTGAAACTTTTTAAGCATGTAGCTAACTTGTTTAGAAAAAAGAATTCAAAGAAGCACCACCATTTTGGACATTTTTCCATACAAAAGTGAGCTTGTGAAGTGCAGCTGCTCTGTTTTTTGAAGGGCCAAAAAAATGATTTTAATGAATTTTAATGTTTATATCTTGCAATCCACAAAGTGAAAATTTTTGAAAATTTTTACCACATGTTTTCAAGTCAGCTTACTACAAGAACCTATGGTTACTTGTTTCAATTTTTTTTTTTTTTTTTTTTTAAATTTGGTACTTGAACCAAAAATGGCAATTTTTGAGCCTTTTCGGTGAAAACACAGTCATGGAACTTTAGGGGTTAAGGTTGGAGGCAAGTGCTGACCTTTGATCTTGTCTTTAATGAAGGTTTATAACTCCAATTTTGCCTATGTTGGTCCATTTTCATTTGGTGGCACCTTCGATGTTGTTGCAATTTAGCCAAGCCCGAACATGAACATTTTAGGTTAATGAATTTGGCTACACGTCCACCTTCCTAACGTGGTATTTTCAAGTGATTGTAAGAAACACTTCTCCTATTTTTTGTCCCCTTGCCCTCGGACGGGTGGTTTATTGCTCATAACTTTTGTATTGTTTATCCATTTTGCGTGAAATTTAGATTGAAGGTATATGCAATAGTTGCAGTCATCGAGTAGTTTAAAAAAATCTAAAATTAATTTATTATTTTTAACCTGCCTCCGATTGGGTGTCTACCTTAGCCAATTGGGGGGGGGGGGTAGTCCTATTCTTGATCTAGAAATCCTAATTTGAAGCCACAAATTGAACGTGTTGGAGGTCTACTAACATTACACGGACTAATGATGAGTTTTTATGAAAATAGCAACATGTCGGTTGCGTAAATGGGGTCAAATTGACCTTCCTTTGTGCGAAGGCTACAAAGAGGGAAAAAATTTCCTAGAAGAATTCTTTGGTGCAATGCGAGCTCAATCTTTTTTAGCAAAATGAATTTTTTTATGGAATTTTTTGAACTTTTTTTGAATTACTAAAAATGAAAAGCTCTACAAATTCCTTTTCAGCTATTTTTTGCTCCCAGTGTGTTTTGTAGTATTCCATAGCAATCTATAGTATCATACGGTACTAAAATAACGAGTTGATCTGTAGGTACCTTCAATCAACGGTTCAGATCCATTGGGGGGTTGCTAATATATAGTACTGATAGTATTGTATAGTATAGCCAATCCTATGGCTAGAAAGTGTGTTTTTGACAAAAAAATTTGAAGTGTTTCTTGCAGCAATCCTTTCATTAGGAGCATTTTTAGTGTCTTTTGTATAGTGTTATGGAAATCCCTTGCGACAACTATTTTTTTTTTCGTACAAAATACAAGGAATGTAGTCACTACAGAGAACAGAGACAAGGAATTTTATTAAAGGGGGAACTTATGCATTTTTCAGTGTTATTTGAAGATGTTGCCACCTCCAAATCAACTCAATTTATAAAATTCAATATTCTAGGATGTAGATTTATGCTTCTAAACTCTAACTTTATGTAGATTTTAGTGCACATAATGAATACAATTTGTAGATTTTGGATGCTCAAATCTAACTAATATGTAGATTTTGAATCTCCAAACTTATTGATTTGTACATTTCAATTTTTTTGATCTAGACCTTTTTCTAGGTTTTAGGAGTTCAAAAGTACTAATAATATGTAGCTTTTACTTGTTTAAACATTATACAATTTTATATATTGTAAAATTTCTAAAGTATCTAAAATACACAAACTCTAGGAATGATAGATTTTTGTGAATAGAATTCATTGCTTTGAAGATTCAAGCCGTATGAGTCCAACCTCACAATACCTTTGACAATCGATATAGAACAATTGCATCTTGTAAAATCTACAAAATATTAGGTGGAAATAACATTGAAATGTAAGATGTGTCTATGTGATGTAAAGTCTACCAATTGGATTGCACACAAGGGATTTGGGGGAAATTTATGAAAATCCTTGCAAAAAAAATCCCACAATCTTTTTTATAGGGAATTCAAAACAACTCCATTGTTAATTCCTAAAGGTTTTTGACTATGTTTTTTCCAAAAATGCTCCAAAACCTGCCATTTCTAGTACAAGTACCAAATTTTAGAAAAAGAATATTTTTGGGCACATGTAACTGTAGGATCTTGTAGTACACTGGTTTGAGAAGATGTGGAAAAAATTTCAAAAATTTATATTATAAAGATTGCAAGATATTAGCGTTTGAATAGACAATAATAATTTTTGGACCCTCCAAAAAAACATGCAGCTACACTTCACAAGGTCACATTTGTATGAAAAAATGTCCAAAAAGGTGGTGCTTATTCAGGTTCATTCTTCAAGGCAAGTTGGCTACATGCTTGAAAAATCTTAGATCATTTGAAATTGTACAATATATAGGAAAGAAATAGTAAGTAGAAAGAAGTAGAGAATGATTCAAAATACTAAATTGATAAGAATTTAGTTATGTAATTGAAAAATGCCAATCCTAATAGTTGTAATGTTGTTATAAACAATCTACATTCTTTGATTTTATTTTTTTCAAAAAAATGTTGAAAATTGAGTTAAATAAAGGACTTCAAAGTTTATTTTAGAGTAGAAAATCCATACTAACTGCCCACAAACTAGAACTCCTCATAACTTTCATCCTCGCTTTCATCTCATTGAGCAAAATGAAATAATTCAAGTCTTTCCATCTAAATATAAATCTTGAAAATCAATTTCAAACTTTTATTTCTTAAAAATTTGATTTTTAAAAGAATTTTTTTGAGTTGCTAGGGTTGCCCGTTGAGCAATGAAATTTATAAATCATGCAATAATTTTTTAACCATGTAGTCAAAAGTTGTGAAATTTGTTGTGCATTAAATCTTCTCCTTGGGCACACGTTGTGTGAAAATTTCAAATCCATTTGTAGTGAGCTGCCTAAAATCTCTATGTTGCTAAAAAAATGCCGTTTAGTGCTTTGGAGTTAAAATGAAAAATTCCTCCAAAGAAACCCAATCATTTTTCTTCTTTAAGAATTCTTTAAAGATCAACTCTATGTAAACATTACAACACTGGAAAATATAGGAATTGTCAAAAAACAAAAGCAACAAACTCGAGAATCTCCAAATCACTCATAGGAAATTCCAAACAAGTCCGCTATATTTGTAGAATCCATATGAACATGGCATGGTCCATAGTCCTCCAAGAGCATCATGAACAATTTATCAAAAATATTCTCAAATAGCTTGGTAGTAAAGTTTTAAAAATATTTATGGAAGTCTAGGGCGATATTAGCATTCTGAACAAACTTAGGGACTGCCTTCCAAAGATCGATGCTGTCAACTAGTCTGTCACAAACCATTGTCCCTCAAGCTTTTCTTTATACTAGTCAGATCAAGATGTTGTCTTGGAGTAGGTGAGCTTCAAACTTGTTGTCTTTAGCATGGACTACAAAGCACCAAAGATCATCATCAAGGGCTTTTGACCCATTCATTAACAATTCCCTTTGCCAGAACCACATTTGTGAATTGTGATGATCTAAGTAGCAATATGATTCAATGAAAAATAGCTCTAGGAATATAAGAAAATTATTGGCATTCATAATGTTCAATTTATTTTCAATATAGGTGCTGTGGTAGTCAATGATAGCTTGCAAGTCACACAAAATTTTCCTTTGGTTGCCTTTGTTATAATGGAAATCCATCACATTTTCAAGTATTGCCACAGGGTTCAAACATTGAGATCGACATCTTCCGTTCTCAATTCAATCACAAATAGCTTGGTGTGGATAGGGTTGCTGGACTTGTTTCTATAGATGATCAATTTGTGAACGCGTTGCAATCATTTGATGTCTAGCTTTAACTTTCAGCATTCAACAGTTTTTTGTTTTGATCTCAAATCATTTAAACAACCAAATTGTTTCTTGTGCCATGTTCTCACTCACTTCCATAATTGCAACAATTGAAGACGCTTGTAGGAGTTGAACTTCCTCCATTCAATGGCCAACAATCCAACTCAAAAAACATATGGGTGAATGTTGATGAGAGTGTTGAAATCATTTAGAGTAGTAGGTGCAGATGTGCATCCAATGCAAGCGTAGTTATCATGTGGAGGTGAAACAAAGCTTGATAGAGAGCTAAAAAACAAAAAATTTAACCCCTAAAGTTCCTTGACTATGATGTTTTCAACAAAAAACGCTCCAAAACAATACACTTTTTTTGAAAAATCAACAACCATGCGATTCAAAAAGAAAACAATACCCCCCCTTGAAAAATCAATAGCCGTGCAATTTGAAAAGAAAACAAAAGCCATGTGATTTCATTTGACTTGAAGAAGAAGCTGTTAGTATCTACGCGCCTGCCCTGCGACTTACTTGGTGGCAATGAAGTTTATTAGCAAAATGATCACACATCTCAAAATTCCATTTTAGTTTGATGCAATTTCATTTTCTTAAGAGTAATTCATTAATTTTGATTATAATTGTAGATTTCAAAAAGGAGTTATATTATACCTAAATAACTACAACATCAATTGTGAAGGTTTAAAAGACTATTATAGTTGAATTCACTACATTGCAACCATGGCGGAAATGTTAATAGTAGAGAAGTTGGAAATTCTAACAGGGAGGAAGAAAGTTCAAGAAAAACCTCCTACACACACCTCTATCACAAGGTTTAACCCCTAAAGGCCCAAGGCCTTTTTTTTGCCAAAAAACACTCCAAACTGCCATTTCTATAGCAAGGAGTAAAAAAAAATGAAAAATGTTTTTTTTGCACATCTAACCATAGGATCTTACACCTAACTAGTATGAGAATGTGTGGAAAAAATTTCAGAATTTTTGACCGCTCAGATTGCAAGATATCTGCATTTAAAGTGGAAAAAACAAGTATTTCAGCACATTGCGGGACTAGATTTTTTGACTTTAAACATTTTGCACTTAAAATTTTTGCACTACAAAGTTTTGTGCTTTAAATCTTTATAGTGGAGAATTGAGTTGAGAGTCTAGGGGAAAAAAAATATTCAAAAAAACTTAATTATCATTCCTAAAAAATTTATTAAGTAGAAGTAGGTATGAGATAGAAGGAAAATCTAAAACATTATTATATTTTAGATGGAATTAGAAGACACTAATCCCAATGGTGAGATTGTTCTAGCAAGTAAATTAAACCATGAGAATTTTTTATTTTTTAAATTGCAAAAATAGCATTTAGAAATGAATCCTACAAGTTATTTTTTTCAAGAAGATGCTCTAACTGCCCGAAAAACAAGAATGTCCATAACTTTCTCATAACAAATCCAAATGAAATGAATCAAAGCTTTCCAGATAGACAAAAATATAATCTACAAGAACAAAAATATTTTTAAAAAAAAATCAAAATTTTGCCAAATCTTTCTTGCTGCCCGGACTGCCCAGTTACGAAAAAAAGTAACATATTTGGCCATAACTTTTGACTCCTATTTCCAAATGTCCAGAAACTTAGTACCTACGAAATATATTCCTTGCGCCCACCTTCAATTAAAATTTCAGCTTAAAATATGGAAATATCTAGTCACACGTACCTGCCCAAAATTTCTATACAGCCAAAAAATGCATGCCGTTCCTTTAGGGGTTAAAAAAATTAAACATCAAATTTAAATATAGGTTATTTAAAATGTTATTTAAGCTTAATGTTTTGAAATGCATTTTAAAAGTAGAAATGACAAGAATTTTTTTTAAATGAAAAATGAATGATAATTTTTTTTATACAATGGCGATGATTAATTTAAATCACATTGTTACCATCTTGATATTGGATGTATTGAATGGACTACAATTTACAAGAGTTGTTGAATCAAAGTACTTAGTTTTTTATTTAATTTATTACAGTGCCTGAAGAACATATTTTTAGAGTGGTGTCATTGTACGTCCCCGACAATACTTGTAAAAAGATGAATATTGAAAAAAAATAGACACCAAAAACAATGTACATTTCAAAGTTGATACTAATGCCATCAAAGAAGATATAAAATAATTGGAAGTTACATCTAATTTTTATCTTGTGAAAGATCCATTGATGGTAATTTCTAAGCATTTAATTAATTTTGTATTATTCAAATATATATTTTTAATATATTATGACATGCACTTATTACTGATGTATTGTTTTATATTATTCAAAGACATTCAACTATTGAACTTAACTAAAATATATTTGATTTCATATTAGTTGTTAATCAATATGAAAGAATGACTATCATATTTTAAATGGATTTTGAATTTATTTGTAGAATTCTCATGAAGATTATTTTCTTCTCTGGTATATCATTGACAATCAATATGTGTGCAATCACAACTTTGAACTTGTTGTAATGGAAGTTTGAAAAGCTATTGAAAAGGTATAGAAATTTAGTGAAACAAATACTTCCTCTATCTCAAAACAATCTTCCAATTGGACTATATGTTTGGGATTTTGTTGCTGAAAATAACATTACTTATTTCAACCCATTTTGAGCTATAAGTAGAGTTCAACGCACTCTTATTGTTCTAAAACTTTGAGTTTTGTAGGCCTTTCAAAGTACAATATTAAACTTATTTGCAATAAAATTAAGGGAAACCAGAAGATCATTTTGGGACAAGGAAGGAGTACAAGATTTTATTAATATAACTATATTTATTCAATTCTTGAATATATTATTGTACAAAAAAAAGAATATTGATTATTGCTATGAATTTGGGGTTCTTGTAGAAATTGTTTTGGATGAGGCACGATAGCAAGTGGAGTTAGTGGACAATGTCATTATGCTAGATGATATTGAAGATGGGATTGCATATTCTACCCGGTTGGTAGAGAATGATGGTGAGGGCACTGCAAGAAATGCATCTGCTTTTATTTATATTCTGTTGGTTTACGGTGATAGTAATGCTTACAATAGTCTTTTAGTGTAACTCTGATCATCGAAACACTTCTCGTGTTTTGTGTAATATGTTTCATGCAATATAAGGAAATGAAAATCATTTACGGCCAATTACAGTGTGCCACGTGTGCAAAGTTTATTCTCTAACTACCCTACTATTGCATTTGTACATGATTTTACACTATCACTTCAAAAGAGGCAGTAAATGCCTACAAACAAGGTCACATTTGTATGAAAAACTATGTACATCCAAAATGTTGGTGCTTCTTTAAATTCTTTTTTCTAAATAAGTTGGCTACATGCTTAAGAATTTTCAAATCATTTGGAATTGTACAACATATAGGAAAAAAATAGTAAGTAGGAAAAAATAGAAAATCATTGAAAATACAAAATTGTTAAGAATTGAATTATAGAATTGAAAGATGTCAATCCCAGTAGTTGTAATGTTGTAATAAACACTCTACGTCCTTTGATTTTATTTTTTCCAAAAATATTGAAAATGGAGTGAAATAAAGGACTTTAAAGTTTATTTTAGAGCAGAAAATCCATAATTGCCCGCAAACTAAAACTCCTCATCTCCTCATGACTTTTGACTCATTGATAAAAATGAAATGATTCAAAGCTTTCCATGTATATATAAATCTAGAAAATTGATTTCAAATTTTTGTTTTTGAAAAAAATGATTTTTTCCGATCTACTCAGACTGCCCGAGAAACAAACAACATATTAGGCCATAACTTTTGACTCAAATTTCCAAATGTCATGAAATTTAGTGTATATGAAAGATATTCTTGGTCCACACCTTTTATTAAAATTTTAGCCTAAAATATGCAAATTTCTAGTCTCAAGTACGTAGTACCCAAAATTGCTATGTTGCCAAAAAAGTAGGCTGGTCCTTCAGGGATTAAATGTAAGTGTTTTCAATCAAGGATTTGTATATTATCTATGAAAAATATGGTAAGGCAAGTAGGAGGAATGTATTTTTTTTCCCTGATTTTGTTTCAACATCACATAAACTAAATTATGTATTTTTCAAAATATTGATTATAAGTATATCTAAAATAGACCTAAGACTCTTATGTTGGAGGGTGAATGTGTGTATATATGTCGTTCTTACCATCTATCCCATGGTTGAGTGTGTATGTAGGTGCATGTATATGTAGGCAACAAGCTACCATATGTGAGGGATAGTTTTGGCAAGCAAGCTCGGGACGGGCACTCAATCAAGGGATTTTTGTACCATGTGGGGCAAAGTGATTTTTTGACCCCCTAATTACTTTAAATAAACTATAATTTCAACTTATAATTTTGAACTTTGAATGATAATGACTATAGATTTCTATTGCCAAAAATCTCCAACTCAAATAACATATGAAATGACTTTTAGAATAGGTTGAAATTGAACTAAAATGGCATGTGTTTCAACACAAACATTTATAGAGGATACATTTTGATAACCATTGCATCAATATTAAAGAAAAATGAACTTTCAATAGATAATTACTTTAAGAAATTCTTTGTTCATTTTTTAGACAACTTTTTAAAAACTAAATAGGGGTCCAAAAATCATTTTTAGTTGTACAATGTATCTTTTTTCTTCAAAAATTTGTAACTAATTACTATAAAAAAACAAAATATCAATAATTCAAAACATAAACTTTCAAAGTAAATAAATCTATTTAATTTTTTGTTTTCTTTAAATAAAATTTTAAGAAGTAAATAGGGGTCCAAAAACTTCACCGCATGTGGTTTGTATATAGATTCATAGAGTGCCCCGCCCAAGCAAGCAAGTGCCAAAACTAAAATTTCACATCATAATTTCAAAGGTTCATATTACCTTGTGAATATGATATGAATATGGTCAATGTGTACACCTTTAATCCCTCAAGGACTAAGAGAACACAATGTGTTCTCTTCAAATTTTCAATGACAAATTTTTGGTAGGGTGAAACAAATATCAGTATTTTATAAAGTAGGATCTTGTAGAGTAATAAGTTGACATACTTGTTGCGTTTTCTAATTTTCAAAATTTCAATGTGAGAACTATTTAAAAATTTATTAAGTAAACATAATATTTTTACAATGAAAGGAATAGTCAAGATGAAAAAAGTAAATTCTTGGATACTTCTAGCCTTTAATCTTAAAAGCAAAATGTGTCTGGAGATTTTTTTTCAAATTTGTAATTTTTTCAAATTTTGTATGATCTACTTTGGTTAGTTTTGGATTTCTACACATTTTTGTTTGAAAATGTGGACAAATTTGAGAGAGTTTTTATTTCTCATTTTAAAAAATAAAAAAATAAAAAATTTGTCTTAGATTCCAATACATTTTTTTTTTGTGTGTGTGTGTGTGTGTGTGTGTGTGTGGGTAAAAAAGCATTATTCATCTTCTATAATTTTTCTTCTTCCAAAGTTGAGTTTTGCTATAAATTGGTCATTTAAAATTGATATAATCTAAAAATTCAATAGTTAATATTTTCTAAAGTTAATTTCATGCATACTAGACAAAGAACTCATTATTTTTGTACAGTTAAAATTAAAAAATTTAACCACATCCATATGCAAAAAAACATAAAAAAGGAACAACTTATTAAAAACCTCCATTGTCAAGAAGTTGTTAGGCTTTGAAGGATTAAGAAGATTGTATCCAAAGAAGATAAAGCATGGAAAAATTTTCTAATTGAGAGAAATAAAAAAGTGCTAAACCTTATGAAAATAGATAATTCAATGAATTAATTTGTAAAAAATAGGAAAAAATTCAAAAAATTCAAAAAAATTGACCATTTGTAACAACTCTATGGACATGGACATTCACCAAAAGAACCACCAAAGTCATATTTTATATGTTTTCGAATGCAAGCAGAAGGAAGCTTATTTTGTGTACTTTCAAACAACATACAATTAATTATTTTTAGAATTCTTTTGAATAATAGTAGCTAATCTATTAGAAGACCATTGCCTCCAAATTCTTACTCCAAATTCATTTTGGGGGCTAAAAATAGTACTAAAATCTCCCAAATTGTGAAGTATGTTATAAAATTGGGGGCTTATTTAGGATAGTAAATATTTTTGAACAATGGAAAAAATCCATAATGAAGGTGTATAATAGTTATAAGTACCTTACTTATGAATATTGAGCCTTTTAGAGCCATAACGCAAAAGTTATGGCCAAAAAACAAATAAACATGCAATATGTGAGAAAATAGGGTAAGTGTTTCTTACAATCACTTGCATATTCATAGATATTTAGAAAAAACAGTATCTTTTTGAAAATCCATAATTTTCAATTATTAATATTATAAAAAATAGCATCCTATCCTAAATTGACCACAAAGTATGCAAGTGGAATTGCTTCATGTAAGGGATTTTAGGTAGTTTCTTCCACTTTTCTTTACCAACTTACTTTAATCAATCCATATATCGGTTCCTCACTTGATTATACTTTGTTTTAAAAGTGTTAAAGATCATATTAGTATACAATTGTTTGAACGACAGGTATTCACTGTAAATACATTAAAAACTCCAATAACATCCTCCAATGCTTGGAGTACCCCTGTAACCTAACTAAAAACTCCAATAGCATTCTATGTGCTTGGAATACCCTCTTAACTTAACAACTTGAAAGACAATCATACTACAGGTCAAATAGTTTGAATAGTAGACAAATGTGCTAAAAGCAATCATTACAAAAAATTTCAACCCTTTTGAGGACTGCTCCAGAGTGACAAACCAAGCTATTTCAAAGCTTGGTCTGTCACTCTTAAAAAGTGCCGCAATGAGCAGTCAGCCAAGCTGACTGTTCGCCGAAATAGTCAGATTTCGCGATTTTTTTAAAAGATTTTATATATATATATATATATATATATATATATATATATATATATATATATAAATAAATTTTAAACTCTTAAAACTCGATTCCTGCAACATTGCCGCTATAATTTCAATGGATGGAAATAGGGAAAAAATGATTTTTTCAGCCCCCCAAAACCAAATTTCAGGGTACTTTGGACAGCTGTAGACCAGCCCTCCGGAGGCTTGAAATTTTCTCATGTGATATGATAATGTAGCCAGAATAAAGGATATTGACTCATATTGTCATTGAAGAGAAGATAATATTAAAGAAGTTTGAATATATATACTAAACTTATTTTAGAATAAAAATTTAAACTATTTTAGCCCACCTGAACACCTCATGGTAGTTCAAATTTGGGCTTGGCATGCAAGCACAATGGTACCTTCATCCCCACTGACAATCCAATCCCCTCCTCCATCTCTACCTCCCTCTTTGGCACCTCCCAATCCAAGCAATGCAACAAATTTGCTAACATCAACGTCGCCATTGTATTCCCCAGATTATAAGCTGGACACATCCGCCTACCCTTTCCAAATGGCAACAACTCATACCCCTTACTCCCATTCAATTGACTCACTTCACTCCCTACAAACCTCTTCGGATCAAACTCTTCCGGATTCTCATACACACTCTTATCCCTATGAATTGCAAATGCATTTATAATCAACAAGGTCTCGGGTGGAAAGTGGTAGCCAAGGAAGGTAGTGGCAGTGTGAGACTCGTGGGGGAAGAGAAGGGGGCCTGGAGGATGCATGCGGAAGACTTCTTTGATGATGGCGGCAAGAAAAGGAAGGTGGGGGAGGTCAGATTCAAGAACAAGGCGAGGAGGGGAGGAAGAGGGGATGTGGGAAGAGAGCTCAAGTTGGGCACGTTGGAGGAAGGAAGGATGAAGGATGAGCTCTGCCATCGCCCATTCGATCAGGGTGGCACTTGTCTCAGTGCCTCCATTTAGAAGGTCCTGCAATTTATGGGGACATCTTGGCATGGTTAGAAGAACAAGCAACAATGGACTATAGAACCGAGCGAGTTGGGAAGTGGCAAGCTTGTTATGACACAAAGAGAGAAGGAACTTGAATCCCTTTTTGAGATTGGTGTAAATGAAGCTAGTTTATTCACCATGAATCTCATGGTTATGGTACATGATGCTCTAAATGCCAATTTCATTAAATTGGTATTATTCAATGACGTTGGCACTTTCCAAATGTACAACTTGAAATATAAATCTACACTTGTCTCAGCCTTTAGAATTCTTAGACTAATTGTGGGGCTCCTCACAATCATTTCACAAGTTTGAATTGACCACGATTGTTAATTTTCACTCAAATAACTACATCTAATTGTGATTGTTTCTAAAAACAACCCTTACAATTTCTTGCATAAAACATATTTTCATACTTTATTCATGAAAATCTAGGTTCACTTTTAAACAAATCTATTTTTAGCACTTTGAAAATTAATAATCCATTCATACGGAATCCAAAAAATGCAAAAGAAGAGAATCTAGAGTAATGTGCAGACTGTAGACTTTCAACAAGACTTTCAACCAAAAATTATACAGTTGAAGAATAGGAACATTGCTTAATTGCTTATTCAAAAACAAGTAGGTGTAGTTACCTTAATGATAGTTTGCATGCAAGAGAGCGTAAGTTTTATAGGTCTGTGAGAAGGAAATGTCGGTACTTACCTGCAAGACATTGAGAATGTCCTTGTCAGGAAGATACTCTCCATCATCCAACGGAGTCTCCAGCAGCACATCTTCCAAGTCCCGAACATAGCTGGGATCGTCTCTCCGTTCTTTCAACTGTTGTCGGTGACCCTCCAGGTCGAAAATCTTCTTTGTAAGGTCTTCAGAGAAGTCTCGGACCTTGGCAAACTTGGCGGCATGTCCTTGCAGTCGGTTAAGGAAGCTCAAGTAGGGCACGAAGTCACTGATGACCACCGCACCGGCGAGATCAAAGAGACTGCTGTTCATCTTCACCAAGTCTTCTCTTTGCTTCTCAGCCCACACTTCGGACGATCTGTAGAATCTGCATAATGTCACACAAAGAAATTATTACAGAAATTACACACACATGGTATAACATCTGCTCATGCAGGTGGTGCAACAATTCGGAGCTATCATAGCGTGCTTTATCCAAAGTCACACAAAGCCTTCAAACTTTGAGTGGGAACTAGACTGGAATCCTGTATGGAAACTCATGGATTAATTGCAAGCAGGGGAATTTGTTTTGCAAGTCTGCTGTGAAGTCGAGGAATGTAATTGTTGAGTTGAACCCACTGGGAAGTAAAATAACCTTGTTGTTTTGGAGTGATACATTTGTGATACAGGAATACAGGATAGTAGAGCAAATCAAAATTGGATCATAACTTTGTCATGTACGGTCACACGGACTAGCTGTGGAGACGGACAGTTTCCAGAAAATCTAAAGCAATCACACCTTTGCGGACGAGTTTCAACATACGTGGCTTTCTTAATATGATTCTCTCGGTCTGAATCGGAGAATTTGATGGTGAATTTCATTAAAATGGCACTTTCAGAACGGGTGGTCTGACCCATCTAGGACAGGTATAGATTTCAGACTACTCGGTCTGAACTGTAAAACCCAAAGTGCCGGATATTTAAATGGCGCCATTTTAATGAAGTTCACCATTTTGGAGGATTTGGAAACTATTGTAATTGCTATATGGTTTGAAGATTTGGAGATCATTTTGAAGATGAAATTGAAGCTATTTTTGTTACGAACGAACAGATCAATTCTACACTTTGCACATCTCCCAACTTTTTTCAGAAATGGTTTTCCAGACTTCGGATCAGTGATGATGGTGTTAGTACCTCTTGCCAACAATGATGCGCGTCATCGTGTTGGACGTGACCCCATAGAGCCAGGCCTTGATGTCCACGGGGTCCCCTTTCTTGCAATCCTCCATCAGCAGTTTCATCATGTGCAGAATCTCCTCGGCCCGAATTTCTCTCTGGGACGCATGGCGCTTCGGAGAGAAGAGCTCGGCGTTCAAGAACCTCCGCAGGCGACGCCAGTAGGGCAGGTCGGAAGTGAGAGAGAGCGTTCGGTAATTCTCGTCGTTGTTTTGCCACACGGTCCAGGACAGTCGCTTGGGCCGGGAGCCGAAGCTGGCGTCATTGGTTTTGTAAAACTCCTTGGCAACCGCAGCCGTGGATATCACGATGCAGGGCTTGGACCCTGGTCAGTTTGGCTACATTGTCAAACTAGGATATTGTAAAGCATAGTCTGTAATTAGTGTATCTCCTAAACTATGTCATTTGGATTCCTGATCAGACCAATTCAGTTCTGAGTCTTCCTCTATTCTTTTCAAGATTATATTTTGTATGCCGCCATACAAGCGTATTCATTTTCTTATCTTCAGCCGAACAGAGGCCCGTCCTCCTATCCAATCATTTACCGCACTTAGACAATCTGCTCTGCTCTGGTCATACTGGTTAAATGGCATGTTCCGTAATCTCAAACTTACGACACTCAATTGGTTAGAGCTCTGAGAATGCGACTAGCATGGTAAAGCATTCAGGTTTAAGTCTGGCAACCCAAACTCAGCGTCAACTTCACTGAAATCTCAACACCGTGATCTCCCATGATCCTAACAAATAGATAGAAGGTTCATTCATTATCACGGAGGATCAAATGTTCGTACTAGAAGACATCCAGAGAGTGCAGGATCTTAGAGAGAGTGGTACCTAAGCGGAGATACATGAGACCTCCATACTTGGCAGCCAGTTTCTCCAGTGATCTGTGAGGCAGTTCACCCAAAGCAGGAACGTTTCCGACAACTGGCCATGGCCTGGGACCAGGGGGCAAGTGCTTCCGCCTCCTGGCTTCAGCATAGTAGTAAATCAGCAGAAACGAAGCGGAAGCTGCAGCTACCAGTGCAACGAAGAGCTCAATCGTAAAATCTTGTGTCCACAGATCCATGTTTCACAAATTGCAAATGGTGGGACTGATCCAGACGTACAGTAGCATGGTTTGATCTCCGTAAAATGGAAGTTGTCCTAGTAATTTTATATTATTTTTTTGTCGGTGGTGTCTCATTGGTAGCTCTGGAGTCTGACATGTGGGCCTGACTCGTTTGAGTGGGTCGTGGACAAGTTCAATTGAGATGTGCACGATGATGCCCACTTTTACCCGGCCAGAGGCAGTGTCTTCAGAATGGGTTGTGTGATTTTATGGAAAGTCATCCACGCCGCCAGTTGGCTGTTTGTTTGTTTGTTTGTTTTGTTTGTTACGATGAGATCTCCCAGACCGTGAGCCCCCGGCGGCGTGTTTGGTATCGTCAGAAAGCCCTCGGCGAGGAGGGTGCATGGGCTTTGTTTTGTGGCATTTGGACCCACGCTGTGAAAAATTATGGATTTTTGAAATATTTTTGGTTTTAAAAATGACTTTTACATTTCGTTTTGGCTGTGGTAACGGCACTGTGCACGCTAGTATAACTGATGAAAACCTCACTTGGTGAATATTGTAAAGCAACTTTGAGCTGTTTTCTTGAAAGGATGAGAACTTGTACTCCATTCATCAGTCAGTCAGACATCCTGAAAGTCCCTATCTGGGTTGATATATCATGTAAGCAAAAGGATTGGGGAAGCAAGGATACTTCATTCTGGCATGCGCATCATGCAGTGGGCTTCGCCACTGCAGAGATGCTAACGCTCAGTCGCTCACCTGCAGTTGAGGATTCCGTGACTCCCGAATTCATACAACAGATAACTTATGTACTCTACTTTGACTTGATCGAGGCTCTGTCGAGTTCAGACCCACTCAAACTTCAGTCCTCACGTTCATTGTATGTGTAGATTTTGTCAATACAATGATTCACCCAATGTCCCACTTTCGTGCAGAGCCAATATATTCAGTCGAAGGTAGACAAGCCTATTATCACCTGATATACTAAATGGTATAATAGTCTTGGGCATATATTAAATGCCTACAAAATGATGACTTTACACTCAAAAATTAATTGATCAATAATGCTCCTTGAAAATGTCTCCAAAATTCTACTTTTCAATATTTCCAAACTATACTTTGAAAAGGACTCTAGAATTCAAATTTTTTAGAATGCCAAGAGTACACCAAACTTTACATATTGCGCAAAATTGATTTTCAAAATGTTATTTTTAGCCTTAATCCGGAACATTTTGTCCAACAGGAAGATCATTTTAGGATGGAGGTAGTACAACATTGCAACCATTGGGACTGATATTTTTCAATTCCATCACTAAATTTGTAACAATTTAGTGTTTTGAATCATTTTCTACTTCTTTCTACCTACTATTTTTTTCCTATATGTTGTACAATTCCAAATGATCTAAATTTTTTCAAGCATGTAGCCAACTCAGTGCCAAGAAGAATGAATCCAAAGAAGCACCGCCAACACGGATATTTTTTCATACAAATGCGACCCTGTCAAGTGCAGTTGCCCAATTTTGCACAGGGCCCAAAAAGTGATTTTTGTCAATTCAAATACTAATATCTTGCAATCTACATGCTGGAAATTTCTAAAAAAAAAATCTACATCTTCTCAAACCAACATACTACAAGATCTACAGTTACATGTGTCCAGTTTTTTTTTCCTTCAAAAATTTGGTAATTGTACTTGAAATGGCAGTTTTAAAGTGTTTTTGGTGAAAACATAGTCAAAAACCTTTAAGAATTAAAAATTCATGAGAATCCCTACTCCATTTACAAAATTAGACAATATTAGGTAAGAGGTAGCTAATTATCAATGCTAGAGTGATGATCTATCAGTTCAAATTGGACTCATTTACTATCATTGCCACTCTCAAACCGACTACTTTCTTCATCAACACCATCAACACCTTTCTCAAAGCTCTTGTTCATAATTGGAACAATAGTCTTCATTAATTTTCATTCTTTTCTTCTACAACAAGATCAACTAATGGGTCTCAGTGTAAGCAAATAGGGTAAGTAGACAATTTCGCATCGACAACTTGGTTTTCATCAACGTTTGGAGCTTCAGCAATCGGGTTTTTAGTCATAGCCCACACTTGCTCAATTGACTAGAGTTCGCACACAGGAAGAACAAGGAGGCGTCTTCACAATCATGTGCTGGTGTTGATATGCAATTCCATATCTTGGAAAGGTTGAAGGTAAGTGCAGACCTTTGATGAAGGTTAATAGCTCCAACTTAATTCGTGTATACTCGTCTATTTTTATTTGGTAGCATGACAATGTTTTTCGATTCAGGCAAGTTCAAACATCAATAACTTTAGTCGATGAATGGACTCAGTCTGGGTCCACCTTCCTAATATAGTACTTCATGCCATTCATATGAATTACTCCCTCAATCTTGAAATATATCCAAGGTTTCCAAATATACTTGTCTCAAATTAAATTCAAAATTGGCTCTCTACAACTTGATGAACAACAATTGAAGCTAGTTGGAACACCTTGAAGCAAAAGAATCTATAGATGTCACACTCCAAAGACTATATAGCAATTTGATCCTTGTAAAGGGAATCGAATTGCAGCCTCTAACTAACCAAAGGCAAAGAATTTAGCCCAAAACTATACAAAAACTCCTACTAACAAATCTCTAGTTGAGAATTTCTTGGAGTTGAATCATAAGGCATTGTGGGAATTGAATACAGGGGACATCAATGAAAGTCACTACATCAACATTGCTCGAAGAATGATCAAAATTAATACCATTGGAGGAGTTCCAAAAAGGGCAAAAATTTGTTGCTTTTGCCGCTTTTTTTCAACATGCGTTGCTTCACTTTTGACTTCCATTCTTTCCCACTAGTGGGTATTCTAAGTACATTAAAATATTTCGACAATCCCTTGAAAATAGGAACAACTTACGCATTAATCTAGCCATTTCTAGGAAACCCCAGACTTATTTCAAGACGGAGGGAGTATATGGCATGGTCTATAGTCCTCCAAGAGCATCATGCACAGCTTGTCAAAAAGATTCTCCAAGAGCTCAATAGTGTATATATGTCGTTTTTGTCATCTACTTCGTGGTTGAGTACGTACGTAGTTGCATGAATATGTGGGCAACAAGCTACTATATGTGAGGGACAATATAGGCAAGCAAGTACCAAAATTGAATTTTTGCATCATTATTTCAAAGGTCCATGTCATCGTAAATCAATCACAAGATGATATCTAACACTTTAATTTTGTCAAAAATGACTTATTTTATGCCAAATCAAACTTTCATGTAAAAAACTTACAAAGCTCACCAAGAAAAATATAAGACGTAGTTATTCAATACAATTGATATATTATAAAGTGTTTAAATTCATATTTGGAATCATAGACCTTGAATTAGAATTTAGAGGTTCCAAAATATAAAATTCAACACTACAAGTTTAGGATAGTTTTTACATTTAATATCCCCGTATGGTGGGGAAAACACTTTTTTCCTCTTGTGCAAAGCCCAAATATTTGAAAGATCCATCATTCAAAGTCCTTACTCTTTTCTTCTAAATCAAATTTTTGTGAGGTTACTACATCTAAAATTGCCCCCTACAAATTCTTGCCTAAAATGTATTCCCACTATTCATCAGAGTTTAGGATTGGTTTTATAAACACCTATGTTCAGTACTTTGAAAATTCATAATTTATTCACACAATGTTCATGATATGCATTTTAAGAAAATCTAGCATTAGGAAGAAAATCAGGCCTCCATAAGGCCCCGAGATCCGTCACTACCCAAAAAAAAAAAAAAAAAAAAAAAAAAAAAAAAAAAATTCCCTTCTCCTATGTGGCCGATGATCCTCCACCTAGGATTGCTGATATGTAAAGAGTTTTTAATTTTTTTGTACTCCATCTTCATCATTTTGCATGTCATAAAGATAGAGTACAAAAAATTAAAAAAATTAAAAAAAATTAAAAAATTAAAAAAAAATAAAAAAATCCTGCTGACTGCTACAAACTGCTGTAGATTGTTGCTGACTGCTGCAGTCTGAAAATTTCAGCTGATTTGGGCAGATTTGGATTGATTTTAGTTTAACAAAGGGAAGGGGCCTTTTGGAGGCCTCATTTCTCTCCTAATGAATCTCTTATTGACTACCAACAAGTCATGACAAAAACTTTTTGAATTCAATAATGACAATCATGCTAAATTGCTTATTCTATCAATTTTAGGTGTAAGGTAAGCTAGTCCATTTTCATTCACTGCCTAATTCCGTCATCCTACTTGTGGCCCAAATTTTGTCCAAACATTCATCCAATCTATTCATTTTCTTATAAAATCACTGCATTACTACCAACAAACTATAATGTGTCAATCCTTCAATGGTGAATACTTAAGTACCATTGGATATATTATAGGAGAGTGGTTATGGGTTGTTTATAGAATGTTCATGACTCCACTCTATAAGCGGTTTTGTAATTTCAAGGAAGACCACTTCAAAAATTTACAGAAATTACAATTTTAATCCAAAAATTATTATTCCACTTGGGCTTAATTTGTAAAACAAGCACACACCTTTGAAAAATATGCGCCCCTCTTGGAGTTGGCCCCAAGATATTCAAATTGCTAATCTCAATGGTAATAAGCTTTTCTACCTTAGTTCTTCAATGAAGAAAACTTTAACAGTATTATAATGTACTTCCATCTCAATAAGTTCATGTCTATTAACAATAAGGTAGGAGGCTCTAAAATTGCACGGCATTAAGAATTGCCCCTATAAATAGCTATAAAATGGACATGAGGTGGTTCTAAAATTGACCTCTATAGTCAATGAATGAATCAAGGAAAAAAACACTATTGATAGTAAAAGCCACTCATTTTCTTTGCTTTCTCCATCTTTCTTTAAAATTGCAAGTGAACGGTTTATGAAAGACTTAAGGTAATAAATAGGGACCTACAACTCAACCTGTTTGAAAATTCATAAGTAATTCAACAATGCTTGGAAAAAATATGAAACCACTTGTATTAGATTCCTCATCTATTTTTCTTTGTTTAAAAAATGAGATAAAAATATTTTTAGCAAAGAAATACATGGAAACAACGGACCAACCCTTAAATGAGCAATTTTTTGAGCATCTTACCTTATGACGAGCTTGAGATGTTGTTGCCTACAGCCACCAAGAAGTCAATGTGATATTTTGAACCATCATCATAACATTATTAATGGGCTTCATCCCTTCCCCCTTCTAGAAGGGATAATGCCTTCCAAGATTCTTGGAAGGTACTTAAGTTATAAACTAAGAGTAATTATTGGTTGCTTTATGTTAGGTTCTCTTAGTGCTCTAACAGGGTTCCTGCAAGTTGGTGGTAAAACACTGGTTTTTAAAAAAATGACTATAGTACTAAGAAATTATAACTGGCTAAGGACTCCCGAGTGTTTTGTTTCAACTGTAACTTTGCAAGTTTTCAAGCTAGGGGGCTCCCGCTTTTCGGGGGAGCAAAAGGGGACCCCCTAGCATTGGTTAACAATGTTATGATTGATGTGAACACCTATTTGAGTCCACATAAATTGACTATTGGAAGGAGGAATTATCCATTCAAAAACTACTCATTCATAGCAAAGTGGATAAATTTTTTCCTACTTCTTATCTATTTTTTTTGGTGCCCGTTGTTTCTACACAAGAAAGTAAAAGAAAACTTGGATAATATTGTCAAAAACATTCTCAAAGAATATAATGTTTCCCATGTTTGGAATGAAATTTATTATTTTAGATAGTACATAGTATTATTATGGATGAGAGTATGCAAGTAATGGATGTTTGACAAAAATGGATTATTTTTTTGACCCACCTAAATATGTTGCAAAGTGTATGTTGTACTACTATTAGCTCGATTTCTACATCCTGAATTTGTTTACGTGTATACTTTGATAGGCCGGGTTTCTTTGTTTTTAATCATATTGTTATCATTTTTGATAGCATCAAAACAATTACAATAGTTTTTCAAGGTCATTGCAAGAATGAATGGCTGTTTTTGTTCCATTTTGGCTAGTATTCTCAGTACTATGAATTTTTGCATACAAATTTTTAAAAATAAAATAAAATAATTTTAATTAATATAATACTAAAAATATCATATCACCAAAATTTTAAACCTAAAAAAAATCTACTTCAAAAGTTATTCACGAAAAAGAGTGAACTCAAAATTTGAAGAAAATACATATTTTGACATTTTAGTTTGTAGAAAATAGGAAAAATAATTTTGAAAGAAACTTAAAATTGGCCATTTGGGAAGACTTGATTGATGGTAAAGAGATTTCACCAAAAAAATGATCTTGAAACCATCTTCAATATTCATAATTGCGTGCGCAAGGGAGCCCTCTTTGCATTGACATAGAAGGCATAAAATAAATTATTTTAAAATGCCCCTCGATAGAAACATGACTTCCTATTATGGAAATAGACCATAGAAATTTCAGCTCCATATCATCAAATTTGGGCTCCATAGTACTAAAACCCCTTAAACCTCAAAACGTAACATACTAGTTTAATTGATTTTTAAATATAAAATGATTTTTGAAAATTCTTGAAAAATATGTGATATGATTACACTCAAGAGATGCATCTCTAATAAAAATTTCAACTTCATGCAAGTCATGCTTCAAAAGTTATCACAAAAAAAAACACTTCAGTACTCCCTTGTGACAATGTTCTAGTACTAGTGTTTCTTGCAATGACCCTTTTGTTGCCAACTCATATCGTTAGTCTAACCAGAAGGTCTTGGATATCACTCTTTATTGATACAAAAACATAATAGTAGATTGAGATTAGCAAAATGCACAAACCTTTATTTCATGCAATGTTTCTAAGGACTAAAATAAAGACTAAACATGCACTTGCAAATGCCTATCCAAAAACTCACACATCTACATTAACCTACAACTACAGTGTATTGTAAGCTTTCAGCTATAATAAATGCATCTACTTTGATTGCCTATGAAGAGTGTTTGACTTTGTCTCTAGCAAGTGCTTAGGGTAGTATAGCTACCAAATATAAAATTTTAAAATCACGTACACCACTTGCCTTAGAGCATCCTCACCCAACCCTGGGTTGGATGGCAAGAACCTACAATTACAATCTAAAACCACTTCATCTTGTCCCATTCAACAAACACATGTGTTCTCTCTAAGCACTTCCCACTCACATGTGGTATTTGCATTTTAATATGTAGATACAAGTAGTACAAAATGTACAACTTGCATACATGAATGCAAAAAACATCAGGTACTTGAACTTCAAAAATTCAAAGTATATTCATAGTTATTTAGAAAATTGTCAAAAAAAAATTTAATTTAAAATTTTCACTATTTTCAAAAATAAACTCATATGCTTAAAGTATAAGTGGATTGCTTAAAGTATGGGTTGTAGATTCTTCAACCTTTCCTTACCAACTTACCTAACTTGATCAATCCATGTATATGGGATACAATTCACTGAAAAACACCTTATTTTCACAATTCTTAAAAATCATATTGGTATCCAATCGCTTCAACAAGTGTTCATTGTGAATACATTAAAAACTACAATAATATCTCCATGTGCTTGGAATACCCCCCTAACCCTAGCACTTAGGAGTCCGTCATATTATATGTCAAATAGTTTGAATGGGAGGCAAAAGTGCTACATGGTAGTTGCAAGAAATACTTGCCATTTTGGCTCAAAATAGCCTTAGTATTGGAGTCCTGTGATTTTTTAAATTGAAAAAATTATCAATAGTTTATAAAACATTCAAAATAGTATGTGTGAAAATTCAAGCCTAAAAAATTTGTCTCTAAAATTGATGTACAAAAAAAGAGCGATGGAAAATGCAAGAAAATAGATGCTTTGGAATTTGATTTTTAGAAAATTTAGTAAAAAAATTCAAAAATATAAACAAAAAATTCATTTTTTTAAACTTGAAGATGCTTTGTTGCAACCAATTAGGCTTGTGTAATTGTAGTACAAGTTTTTGAATCCCAAATAATTTTGACCTTCAACTTTACATTAATGGGGTGGAAATTGAAAACAATACTAAACCCTCCAAAATAGCCAAGATAAACATCTAATTGGAGGAAATTTAAAAATATTAAAATAATTTTAAGAAATTAGGAAAAATTATTCAATGTCTAAAACTACTACATTTGCCTTTTTTGAAATCTCATAAAAAACAAAAATTTGACGCAAAAGTTATGAGCAAAAAAACACGTGTCCGAAGCCAAGGGGACAAAACAAAAAGACAAACTATGTTTCTTGCAATGATCCTATAAACAATGATAGTGTAGTGCTCAAAAGTGTAGGATATTGATTGTATTGTCATTGAAGAGAAGAATACACTGACAAAAAAAATTGAGTATACACTCATCTAGAATTTAGAATGAGGATAGTTTTAGCCCACCACACCACCTTATAATAGCTCAAACCTGGGCTTGGCACGCAAACACAACGGCACCTTCATTTCCACTGACATCCCATTCACCTCCCTCATATCTAATTTACCCTTCTTCTCCAGCATCTTCCAATCCAAGCAATGCAATAAATTCCCCAACATCAAGGTCGTCATTGAATTTCCCAAATTATAAGCCGGACACATCCTCCTCCCCATTCCAAATGGCAATAATTCGTACCCTTCACTCCCACTCAGCTCACTCACTTCACTCCCTACAAACCTCTCCGGATCAAATTCTTCCGGATTCTCATACACACTCTTATCCCTATGAATTGCAAACGCGTTTATAAACAGCAAGGTCCCGGGGGGAAGTAGTAGCTGAGGAAGGTGGTGGCAATTTGGGACTCCTGGGGGAGGAGGAGGGGGAGCGGGGGGTGCATGCGGAAGGCTTCTTTGATGATGGCAACAAGGAAAGGGAGGTGAGGGAGGTCGGATTCAAGGACAAGGCAAGGAAGGGCGGAGGAGGGGATGTGGGAGGAGAGCTCGTGTTGGGCATATTGGAGGAGAGAAGGACGGATGATGAGCTCCACCATTGCTCATTCAATTGTAGTGGTGCTTGTCTCGGTGCCTGCATGCAAAAGCTCCTGCAATTCATGGGGACGGCTTGGCATGATTAGAAAAACAAGCAACAATAGAAGTCCTGCCAAACCGGGCGAGTTGTGGAGTAGCTAGCCTACTATGGCACAAAGAGCAAAGAAAGAAGGAACTTCAATCTCTTTTTGAGATTGGCATAAATGAAGAGTTTGTTCACCATGGATCCCATGGTTGTGGTACACGATGCTCTAATTGCCAATTTTGTTAAATTGGTACTATTCCATGATTACAATGGCACTTTCAAGATGTGCGCCTTGAAATGTAATGCTTTTTTGGGATCATTTCACTAGTCTAAATTAACCATGTTAATATCTTCTAAGATAACTACACTAAATTGTGATTCTTTTCTGAAAACAACCTTTATAAATTCTTGCCTAAAATGTATTACCTTTATTCATAAAAGTCTATGGTCACTTTTAAACAAATCTATTTTTAGTTCTTTGAAAATTCAAAATCTATTCATATGGAATCCAAAAAATGCAAAAGAAGAGAATCTAAAATCATGTGTACACTAACTTCCAACAAGACATAACCAAAATTAAGCAGTTTAAGAATGGAACATAGCTCAATTGCTTATTTGGAAACAATTAGGTGCAGTTACCTTAGTGATAGTTTGCATCCAAGAGAGCGTATGTTTTGTTCGGTCTCTGAGAAGGAAATGTCAATATTTACCTGCAATACCTTGAGCAGGTCCTTGTCAGGAAGATACTCTCCATCATCCAGCGGAGTCTCCAGCAACACATCTTCCAAGTCCCGGACATAGCTGGGATCGTCTCTCCGTTCTTTCAACTGTTGTCGGTGACCCTCCAGGTCGAAAATCTTCTTTGTAAGGTCTTCAGAGAAGTCTCGGATCTTGGCAAACTTGGCGGCGTGTCCTTGCAATCGGTTGACGGAGTTCAAGTAGGGCACGAAGTCACTGATGACCACCGCACCGGCGAGATCGAAGAGACTGCTGTTCATCTTCACCAAGTCTTCTCTTTGCTTCTCAACCCCCACTTCGGACGATCTGTACAATCTGCATAATGTCACACAAAGAAATTATTACAGAAATTACACACACATGGTATAACATCTGCTCATGCAGGTGGTGTAACAATTCTGAGCTATCATAACGTGCTTTATCCAAAGTCACCAAAGCCTTCAAACTTTGAGTGGGAACTATCCTGGAATTCTGTACTGGAAACTCATGGATTGCAAGCAGGGGAATTTGTTTTGCAAGTCTCTTGTGAAGTCGAGGATATGTAATTGTTGAGTTGAACCCACTGGAAAGTGAAATAACCTTGTTGTGTTGGAGTGATACATTTATGATACAGGATACTAGAGCAAATCAAAATTGGATCATAACTTTGTCATGTACGATCACAAGCGGAAGTGGAATGTCATGTACGGTCACACGGACTAGCTGTGGAGACGGACAGTTTCCAGAGAATCTAAAGCAATCACACCTTTGCGGTCGAGTTTCGACATGCATGGGTTTTTTTATATGAAATAATTTGGAGGACTTAGAAACTAATTTCTATATGTATAGTTTGAAGATTGGAGATCATTTTTAAAGATGAAATCGAAGCTATTTTCGGTATGAACAAACAGAATGATCAATTCTACTTTTAGCACATTTCACAACTTTTCCAGAAATGGTTTCCAGACTTCTGATCAGTGGTGATGGTGATAATACCTCTTGCCAACAATGATGCGCGTCAACGTGTTGGACGTGACCCCATAGAGCCAGGCCTTGATGTCCACGGGATCCCCTTTCTTGCAATCCTCCATCAGCAGTTTCATCATGTGCAGAACCTCCTCGGCCCGAATTGCTCTCTGGGACGCATGGGGCTTCGGAGAGAAGATCTCGGCGTTGAAGAGCCTCCGCAAGCGACGCCAGTGGGGCAGGTCGGAAGTGAGGGAGAGCACTCGGTAGTCCTCGTCACCGCTGTGCCACACGGTCCAGGACAGTCGCTTGGGCCGGGAGCCGAAGCTGGCGTCGTTGGTTTTGTAAAACTCCTTGGCAACCGCAGCCGTGGATATCACGATACAGGGCTTTCACCCTGGTCAGTTTGGCTAGATGGTCAAACTCGGATACTATAAAGCTAATCTGCAATAAACATTTCTCCTAAACTATGTCATAATTTGGATTCCTGATCGGACTATTTCATTTGATTCTTCCTCTATTCTCATCAACATTTTATTTTGTATGCTGCCATACAAGCGTATTCATTTTCTGATCTTCAGCAGAACAGAGACCCGTCCTCCTATCCAATCATGTACTGTACATAGACAATCAGCTAGACTGCTCTGCTCATACTGGTTAAATGGCATGTTCCGTAATCTCAAACTTACGACATTCAAGTGGTAAGAGCTCTGAGAACTGCGACTAGCATGGTAAAGCATTCAGGTTTAAGTGTGGCAACCCAAACTCAGCGTCAACTTCACTGAAATCTCAACACCATGCATGATCTCCCATGATTCTATCAAACATAACACGGAGGTTCAAATGTTCATACTAGAAGACATCCAGAGAGTGCAGGAACTCAAGAGAGAGTCGTACCTAAGCGGAGATACATGAGACCTCCATACTTGGCAGCCAGCTTCTCCAGTGATCTGTGAGGCATGTCACCCAAAGCCCCGCCCAAAGCAGGAAAGTTTCCGATGACTGGCCATGGCCAGGGTCCAGGGGGCAATTAAGTGCTTCCGCCTCCTGGCTTCAGCATAGTAGTAAATCAGCAGAAACGAAGCGGAAGCTGCAGCTACCAGTGCAACGAAGAGCTCATTCGTAAAAGCTGGTGTCCACACTTCCATGTTTCACAAATTGCAGATGGTGGGACTGATCCAGACCTAGATTAGTATGTTTTGTGCTCCTTAAAATTGCGCTCCTGGAAGTTGTCGTAGAAAATGCTTTCTTTTATTGTCAGTAGTGGCCTGACTCTTTTGAGTGGGTACTAGTGAAAAATTGTAATTGAGATGTGTACGATGATGCCCACTTTTAACCAGAGGCAGTGTCATCTGAGAGGGTTGTGTGATTTTATGGAAGGTAACATAACTGATGAACACCTCACTTGTCAATATTGTGGAGTAACTTTGAGCTGTTTTCTTGAAAGGATGGTAACTTCTACTGCATTCCCCGCTGCACTCATTCATCAGTCCGTCTGACATCCTGAGAGCCCCTGCCTGGGTTGATATATCATATATGGAAAATTTGGGGGGAAGCGAAGAGATTTTATTCTGGCATGGGCTGAAACAGCTGTAAGCTTATGTCGCATCATTCAGTGGGCTTCGCCACTGCAGAGATGCTAACTTAACTTAACACTCACCTGCAGTTGAGGATTCCATGACTCCGGAATACTCAACAGATAACTTACAGTAGGTACTGTACTTGACGAGATCGAGGCTCTGTCGAGTGTAGACCCACTCAAACTTCCTCACATTCGTTGCATGTGTAGCTTTTGGCAATACATTAATTCACCCGTTTTGGTTCAGAGCCAATGTTTGGTAGTGTTTTATTCTGTTGGGTTAAGAATGAATTTGAGTGACAATGCTTTGCAGGATATACAAGTCACCTGTTAGTTCCAGATTTTCAAGGCTCATATTTCCCATGACAACTGTATAGCGCAAGGACCACTTTGGAAAAATATGTAAAGGAATGCTCTCACTTGGATTAGAGAGGATGTTATCAAATGAATTTAGGAACACCCTTTACTAGATTCAAGCTTTGCTATCACCAACCCTATCACTAAGTGCTAATTTGGTAAATATGTTATGTCTAAAAGGTTTTGAATATGTATCTGAGCATGGTTCCTATTACAAAAACAATCTTACTTTTGATGGTTTTTGGTTTGTAAGCGATTGAAAAAAGACTTTAGTAAGACTATCTTAAAGACATCATATAGACACTATTCATCTTTGAAAATGTTGATTACAAATGTATCTAAAATTGATCTAAGGCTCTAATGTTTGAGGTTGGGTGTGTACATGCTGTTCTTTCCATCTATCTTACAGGCTACAACTAAATGTTTATATGGGTGCATTGTGAGCCCCTAAGTTGTCACTTTAGTCTAAGAGGATTTTGTTTTTGTTTTTACTTCCACAAGTAGGAGTTGTTGAAGAAGGTTGTATTGTCAATCCAAATTGGGCAGGTCTTCTTGCTATGACTCGGATACTGATAGAACAAAGGGTGATATCATAGACAGTGTATGGAGTCACCTTCTAGCACAGTGAAAAGGTTGACTTTATAGTATTCGACATCTTGGCAGGGCTCGCAAGCTGTGACGTACTCGGTGATGTACTACAGGTTGTATTCCATAGCCAAGATAGGTGGCACGATTCGAATCAAAATGTTGGTGCAACACTCCAAAGTCAGGAGGCTAGTACCATGGTGCTACATCCAGAAGTCTTCAAGCTGCGTATAAAGATTATTGACAAAATGGTCGGTGTCGATAATTGGTGTCTCAAATTAGAACAGGTCTCCATTGCTAATTGGTTGTGGTGGAGTGTATTAGATGTAAAGCCAAGGCAACTTAGTAAGTGGCTCGTGTGTGGTATAAAATGGATCTTTGGCCTCAAAATAGGTCCTTATACTTGCATTCTTGAACCTCCACGTAGCTAACACAACCCTCCAGTAGAGTACAAAACAAAAAATGATCACGTCCTCTAGTATTCAAAACTCTTTTGATGCATTGTCATAGGCAATTGACGGCACATTTTGGTTCGGATCAAGTAGATATAGTCAGTCTAGGTGGTTCTAATACTCTAAAGACACACATTAGAGAAAATTTTAGGCCTCTGGAAGGCTGCTCCACAGCCTTCCGAGGTACCCTGAAATTTGTTTTTTTTTTGCTGAAAATTTCGTTTTTTCCTATTCCTGCCCACCTCAAACTATAGTGGTAGTGGCACGGGAACCGAGTTTTATGAGTAAATAAATAAATTAAATAAAATAAAAATTTGCGAAAACTGACTGTTTTGGCGAGCAGTCAGCTAGAGTGACAGACCAAGCTTTTTAATAGCTTGGTTTGTCACTCTGGAGCAGCCCTCTGGAGGCCTGAAAATTCCTCTAATGACTTAGCTAGGCCTAACTAAGTGGTAGGTCTTCCCATGGAAAAAACTTATTGTTCTTATCATTATTGTTGCCCGCCTTGTTGTCTTGGTAATATTTATGGGGCCAGTCACGATTACTCTTGATATAAACCTTAAGCGGAGAGAGCTTGTCATTAGGACCTAGGTGGTATCCCTGAAAGTTCCCACTTTACGTTAAAAAAATAACTTCAAATAAATAACTTCAAATCTCCTAATCTCCTACTGTAGCAAGCATATCATTATGTGGGCGTTTTATCCCCACTCTTAAGGTAAACCAAGCACATCCAGATTCTATGTGTTTTTTCTGTCAAGTTCCTATGGATGCCTACACATAGTCCAATTGTGCCTTTTAAGCAATAGACTACTTTGTTTTGTTTTATATCATCTAGAGTACCTAAATGTAAAACTCAACCAAATAAATCTCAAAAAGTCAGTAGTTTGGGCCAAAACTTTGGTTGTCAAAAGAAAAACAAATCCAATTAAGATTTAATCTATCCTAAATTGAAGAGCATCTTATACCCTTTCTAAAATGCTAAAACATATTTTAAGGAGACATTCCTACTAGAAGTTATTAATGAAGGAAGTTTTGTCTCTAAACTTTTCTAGAAAATTTCATCCATCAATTACTTTCAAACTATCAATGTAAATCGCTTTGGATTGAATTAACCTAATTTAAATTTTATCCTATGTTATCTCCTTTAACATTAATCTACTTTTGAAGTATAAGTTAGTTCTAGAATCCTTAAAAGATATCATAGTTAAATTTGTCTTTAAAATATTCCTTAATTGTCTTCAAAAGATTCTAGTTAATCACCTCATAGTTATTTATGACTAAATTTTTACTCTAAACTTACTATTTTTAGATTTTTAGTACTACCTTCGATTTTGAAAAAGACCCGTGTTTTCTTTGTAAAATATTAAAAAAACAAGATTTTTTTTAGAAACAAAGGGAGTATTTTTTACTCCCTCCGTCCCGAAATAAATCCGGGTTTTCCATATATACTTGTCCCAAATTAAATTTGGTGTTTTTTTAATAACTTTTGCATATAGTATCCAAATGTCGCATTCTTTGGTGCGTTGGAACCTCTTCTCACTTGCCAACAAGAACATATGAAAATTTGACCAATCTAATAATAGTAACTAGGCTCGGTACCCAAAAGTGGCAGTTTGGGGGTACCCACCTTACATATGCTAGATGAATGAATTGATCAACAAGTGATTGAAGATATGGTTTGAGTGTGGGCGATGAAACATTACAAAGATTAGGTAGACTAAATGAAGTTAAGCTCTGTGCAAGTCTAACTAAGCAACCTCCTAATCAAGGAGTGCCTGATAATTCTGTTTGACAGAAAGAGCGCCTGATCAAGAGGTTGCTTAACGGAAGGAGCGCTTGATCAAGGCTGTTTGACAAAAGTTTCCCAGAGTGGAATGACAAGGCATCAGAGGAATTCAATCCTTAAGATGTCATCGGAGTTCACAACAGCAGCATTTGGGGGAGATTGAAACAATTTCGTAGCACCAGAGCTCTTCCAAAAAGGGGGGGAAATTTTCAATTTGACCATCACTTTTCAAAAAGCGCCACTTCAATGTTGACTTCCATTCTTTCATGCCTAGTGGGGTTGACTAGAAGCTACAATAATTACAAAATCCCATGAGAGTAGGAGCAACTCTCACACTAATCTAATCATTTCTAGGAAACCTTGGATTTATTTCGGGACGGAGGGAGTACTTGTTAAGCATAAAATTGTCTCTCTAAAAAGTTGAGACACTTAAAGATTGAACTTTCCTACTGAAAGTTACGTACGGATGAAATTTGATAGCTAGTCAATATTCTAAAATTTCATCCACTAATTTCTACTGACTTTAATTATTAAATTGACTTTCATTTTAAATTTTAACCTCTGACTATAATTTAGATTTTGAGATTTTTTTTAAATTTCACTATATTTTTATCCACTTTTACTACCATACTTTGTCAAAGCATAACTTTTTCAATTTTTTATTTATTTTTAAAGTCTACTGGGTGTACTTTAGAAATAACAACATGAAATCTACATTTTAAATGTTGGAGCTAATAATTTAAAAATACTCAAGTTACTATTGTATCATCTTTTTGAAGTATATTATATTAAAACTACTATATAGTACATAATAATGATTCACAGTATAAAATTTGTAAATCTATACAAGGAATAGTCTAAAAAAGAGGAGAGAAACCTATATGAAGAGCTTCCATTCTCCATCTGCAAATAGACAAAATAATGAACAACAACTCACTTGAATAGTTATTTGATCATTGATTTCAACTCATATCTATAGCAAAAGGGTTTTTAAGGGTTTGTAGCATAAGTCAGGCTTAGCCATATAATAGTACTTGTGGAGGTTTTAGTTCCGTGGTACTCCCTCCTATCATACATGTATGATTCATTAGTATGATTTGTTTGAATTAATTGTTTGATATGTAATATTTATGTGGGTTGTATTCAATAGTAGCTATAGTGAGAATGCTCATGTCATACTAATCAACTCTAAAATTGCATATAATTTTTTGAATTACAGTAGAGATGATTAACCCCTAAAGTTCCTAGATTGTGTTTTTACCAAAAATGCTCCAAAACTGCCATTTTTAGTAAAAGTACCAAATTTTAGGGAAAAAACATTTTTGAAGATATATAACCATAGGATCTTGAAATAAGTTGGTTTGAAAAGTGTGGAAAAAATTTCAGAAATTTCCACCATGTAGATTGCAAGATATTAGCATTTTCATTGGCAAAATTCCTTTTTTTGGCTTTGTGAAAAATAAGGCAGCTATACTTCATAAGGCAATAGAAAAAAATTGAGGCCTCCGGAGGGCCGCATTGCAGTGACAAACAAAGCTATTAAACATTGAATAGGGAGCCTATCAAAAGGGTCTGAAGTGCATTGTCAGTTGGTCTGCCTTTTGGCAAAATACTCGATATGATATTCACGGTACAACATGGTGTTTATTTGGTTTAATTGAAACAAAACAAGTCTAATGAAGCCAAATTAAGTGGCTTCATTGTACTTATTTTGTTTCAATTAGCCAAATTAAGTGGCTATTGAAGGCAACTAGCTTCAATAGTCATTTATTTAATTTTGTAAATTAGAAGAGGAGCTCTTTATGCAAGTAGGGTAGTGGTATGGTTAACAACCCATGTGAAATATATACCTTCAGTCATTTAACAATGAGTGACCTCTCTTCAAATTATCCCATAACCTTTGTGGATTCATGTGGACAATTGATTTTCCTATAAAAGCAACCTCTTCACCACGGGGAAGTCACTAGCTTAGAGGTTTAGTATATACATGAGATCGGGGGATATTTTATAGGGGGCTATTTACCTAATATTTTGTAATTTAATATACCCTATTGTTAAAAACAATTCTAAGTTGCCATTTATTATAGCACCATATATTATTTATAATACACATTTGAGTCCAATTTTTTTGCTTTTATATTAGATTTAAAAATTAGAACTAATAATTAGATGTTGTATGATTTTTTTCCTATTATTGTTTTTTGTCCTTTTCTTCTTTATTCTTTTGTCTCTTTTTTTCCAAACCATTTTTTTTATGGTTACTTAATACTAAAGTACAATATGTTTGGATGATGTGTCATGGCCAAAGAAATATATTCGCAGACTGTAAACAAATGGACTCTAGTTTTGTCAAACAACTTATTGCTAATCATCTACAATATATTCTAATGAATACAATGAGTGCAAGTATTCAACAAAGAAAAGATGACATTGCATTACAATATAACAAACAAGCATAGACCACCAAGCTCTTACACTCCTCAAAATGATAGATCACCAAGCTCTTTGTATTTTTTTATTATCTGGAATGAATAAATAAGAGTATATTAAAACAAAATTTATGATAGATTCTTCAAATTCTAAGTGACTTCAAAGGACTTTACAGATAATTCTTAAGGCAACTAGAGCCCCTCATCCAAGGTTCATGGATAATTTGGGACAAATAATGTGTCATTTTTCCTCCATATCTTCTTTAAGGGCATTAAATACCTACTCTAAAAATTATTTCCCCCCACATATTATTGCCCCCCTATATTTTTTCTACATAAAATCTAATACATGGTATTAAACATAATCCTATATTAGTTATAATACCCTACATGTAATTCTATACACTCTATATTAGATATAATATCTTTTTAAATTTTAGGTACAATAAATATGTAGTACCCTATCTTAGATCTCACATGGTTTCCAACATGCGCACTAAGTGACCTCCCCATAAAGCTACAAAACAAAATATCATAACCGCCTATGATATGATAAACCTTAGAATTCTAGTTAAGAAGGTTAAGGAAAAACTTATGTACATGGTCCCTTCCAATCTATACAGTTGGAACAAAATAGCACCTAGACTTAAGAAATAGTTTGGACAATCCATAGAATGATGGTTGAAGACTTAAAGAAGTAGAATAGAACCTTTTTCAGCCACTCTTGCCTTAATGCTAGATTTTCAACAGTTATCTTGTAAAATTTTGTGTAAAGTTTCTTATTGGACTTTTTTATGGAGCTCCAAATGGCTTTAGCAATCCATGCATTGGTCACCTCATCAACATGGGTATTTTGATGATATTTTTTATTAGCAACATTTGACGCTGTCTCAATCTCTTGTTGCAAAATAAAATGGACAAACATGTGGTTTAACACAATGAAGCTTCATGAATTTCATCAATGTGTTACAACATCAATGATTCACAAAATTAAATATGAATTAGAGCAGATGTTGGGGAAGCGCACTTATAAAATGAAGGACGTGAAAATTTCCAATTGCATAGAATACCACTTTTTTTTAACGCTTCGCTGACTTAGTTCTCACTTATTGGGGCTAAAAAGTTCATTGAACTTTTCAACAAGTATGGAACCATACTTTCTAACTCTGTAGAGTAGGATAACCAAATTCATTTTGACGTGGAAATTCTCAGTGTCCACGGTCACGAAATGAAATTGAAAATGTCATCTCAGAAAATTCCATTATGATAAAAATCACAATTTCAATTGGACATATAAAGTCATAAACAATAATGAGAGGATAACAAATACTCACTTGTTGATGTCATACATAGTAACTTGAGTGCAGGTTCAAGGTGAGAGATGCCGTGCCCTTGTTGTGAGAAGTTTAGACTTGTCTTTATCAAGTCTGACAGCAATGGTGAATGAAATCAGTTGACCGCAAAACAAAGCAACAATTTCAGCACACCAAGGTCTGCCAGTAAGCTTACTAAGGTAGGAAGCTATAAAACGGAACGGGCACTAAGAATGGACCCTATAAATGGCTGTGAAATGGACATGAGTTGGTTCTGAAATTGATTAGTATAGTCATTGAATGAATTAAGGAAAAAATATTATTAATTGCAAGACCCAATCATTCTCTATCCTTTCCCCATTTTTATTTAGAATTGCAAGTGAACTGCTTATGAAAGACCTAGGGTCACAAATAGGGACCTACGACCCAACTCGTTTGAAAATTCATAAGTAATTCAAAAACGCTTGGAAAAATACAAAACCACTTGGGTTTGATTCCTCATCAATTTTTCTTTGTTTGAAAAATGAGCTCAAAATGTTTTCGTCCAAAGAAATACATGAAAAAGGTGGACCAGCCCTTAGATGCTCCATTTCTGAGCCTCCTACCTTACATGCAAGAGCGGTCAGAAACCGTCCATTGCCATTACTCCGGCACACAAATTGAATACTCGAGCTGAATTCTTCCGGCTTGGCTTCTTGCCCAAATGGAAGCCCTACGAAAATTACGGAGCCCAAAGTTGTGCAGGTAAAGAACCAACGCACTCAACTGAATCCAGGAGGGAAAGGTTTTCTTTCAGGATTTCTGTATGTTAGTTAACAAACAACAGAATGGAGAAAAAATATTTGATTTATATAAAAGCTATCATATGATATCGGGTCTACTTTTTAACATTTTTCAGGAAAATCCTAAATTTCTGCCACATACTATTCAAAGCATTAGCACAGTCACACACAGAAAACGAAAAAATCCCATTCAAGACAGTTGTACGACCACAGAACTCAAATCCGCGGAGTCATAGACATGTAGCCAAGCATGTGAGATTATGCAAATAAGTTAGATTAACTTAGGGCATCCCCACGCCTGCCGTCTCAAAGAGGGGCGCCGAAGCTGGTTTGATGTGCTGTTTTTTCAGAAATCGGATTCAGAACTTGTCCTCCGCCCCACGCCTGCACGGGATTGGCACTCGGCAAGGCCCTTACGCACGGGGTCCAAGACGTCATAACTACATTGGCAAACTTGGGATTGGAGCATGGAGCCCCAATATAGCTACTCGTCATTACATCGGGAATAAAGAAAGCTTTCTCGTCTCATCTTTTTGCAATAAGGTAGCAGCACCCATAACCGTCAAAATAAGCAATTCAGCATAATTGGAGACACTTTTTTGTAAAAATGATATTTTTTTAGTATTAGCAACTGAAAATCATGAATTTTCAAAAAAAAAAATAGAATTTTTGGATAAGGCATCTATTTTCTATGAATTTTCAAACTACAACTCCCTAGGGCACCCTAAACCACACTCTACTAAATCTGCCTTGATTCTAGCACCAAAATCTAAAAAAATCAGAGCCCACCAACCACAATTAAGCATTGGGCACGGTTTCAAGGTACATTTGAAGACACTTTAAGGGAACTCTACTATCAACTATGGGTACACTAACGGTTATGGGTGTTGCTACCTTAACACGCTTCGAAAACTACATCAATAAGAGTCAAACTTCATAGCGAGGCGCGGGCAAGAGACACGATTTGACCGGGTGTTCAACAAATTTGGCCGTGCCCGGCCATTTGTTGACCCTCGCAGTGCGTGCAGTGGGGCACAACTTGTGGCCAAGCATGGCCACTCATCGGGTCTGCGCCACTTAGCGCGCAGCCGTGGCGATGCTCTTACCAAAGACACTGACATCGGGCAATGGGCAGGCTGTCGCTTGGAAATTGCCTCACGGTACGCTCGCCAAGGGCAAAAATATGCCCGGCCACTTCCAAATTTGAAGAAGGCACGGGCAAATGGAAACTCTTGAGCGCGGCTCACCAAGCAATAAAATAATCTTTTGAATCCCACCTTTTGAAAGCTTCTCTTCAAAAGTCAAAGAGATTCTTCTTGAAACAATACAATAATAGGTATGGTGCACCTTTTGGCTATTTTGCAAGTGTTGCCGTGGGGCCGTGGCTCGTCAATCCAAATGACGACACCACAACCAACGAAAATTCCTTGTTTGACGCCCTCTTTCTGCGGCTTAGCTGTGGGGATGCTCTTATGCAAGAATTTGAAAGATTGGACACCACATGTTCTGCGCCTCTGACATGGGGTTAAATTAGGATTCAATAGAAGGCAAGATGTGCAAGTCAATACGAATAAGTTATTCAAAGAAGTTCATTGACTGCTGGTATTGCAACAGGACAGCAGGCATCATTTTGGAGGCACATCATGATATTGTGGATGAATCTGTATAGAATGAAGTTATTGTATAATTTAACCCTGGAGCGCTCCGACGTCCATTTTCTGGACGATGAACTGATTCAGATCCTTGTTTCTGTCTCATTCCTGCTTGGATGAAAGTCATCCTATTTTTTGGTGATACTTTATCAAGTTGTTATCCTATCCATCGGTTGGATTTGGTGTTACTAGAATATATACATTTCTAAAATTACAAATGTGGAAGTATGTCAAGTGGTCAATTTGCATTGACTTTAGTTCAAAACTAGATGTGCAAAAATGAGGTCAAAGATGTAAAGGTCACAAAAATTTCAAAAAATCACCATATAAAGAGAATCTTATTTCAAATCCATTCCAACAAGTTTTACTCAAACAATGATAATATTTTACTTGTAATTGAATTTAGAAGGAATTCTAAAATTTTCTTTTCAAAATTTATAGAAAAAGATTGGTGATAGCATTAGTAGATCTAAACCGTACGGATAGAATTTAAAAATCAAAGTCTACAGCTTTCATTTGTATACCAATTCCAAAATATTCTTCCAAATTGTAGTTTATAATGTTTTTTCTCAAATCATCAATTCTGGAGATGAATCCAGACGTTTAGGGGTTAACCTTCAGTGCTGCTCAAAAAAGGGACCTGGAACCCTTTGTATACCCGTAAGGTAGGAAGCTCAGAAATGGAGCATCTAAGGGTTGGTCCACCTTTTTCATGTATTTCCTTGAACTGGAATATTTTTAGCTCATTTTCTAGACATAGAGAAATTGATGAGGAATCTAACCCAAGTGGTTTCATATTTTTCCGAGCATTTCTGAATTACTTATGAATTTTCAAATGAGCTGAGTCATAGGTCCCTATTTGTAACCCTAGGTCTTTCATAAACGGTTCACTTGCAATTCTAAATAAAAATGGGGAAAGCAAAGAGAATGATTGGCTCTTGCAACTAATAAGTCTTTTTTCCTTGATTCATTCAATGACTATACTAGTCAATTTTAGAACCAATTCATGTCCATTTCACAGCCATTTATAGGGTCCATTCTTAACCCCTAAACGTCTGGATTCATCTCCAAAATTGACGATTTGAGAAAAAACATTATAAATTACAATTTGGAAGAATATTTTGGAATTGGTATACAAATGAAAGCTGTAGACTTTGATTTTTAAATTCTATCCGTACGGTTTAGATCTACTAATGCTATCACCAATCTTTTTCTATAAATTTTGAAAAGAAAATTTTAGAATTCCTTCTAAATTCAATTACAAGTAAAGTATTATCATTGTTTGAGTAAAACTTGTTGGAATGGATTTGAAATAAGATTCTCTTCATATGGTGATTTTTTGAAATTTTTGTGACCTTTACATCTTTGACCTCATTTTTGCACATCTAGTTTTGAACTAAAGTCAATGCAAATTGACCACTTGACATACTTCCACATTTGTAATTTTAGAAATGTATATATTCTAGTAACACCAAATCCAACCGATGGATAGGACAACAACTTGATAAAGTATCACCAAAAAATAGGATGACTTTCATCCAAGCAGGAATGAGACAGAAACAAGGATCTGAATCTGTTCATCGTCCAGAAAATGGACGTTGGAGCGCTCCAGGGTTAATGCCTACTCTGTTTTACAACCTCCTACCTTAGTTCTCCTCTTAGGAGTGAGGATTGATTTTGGTAGTTTCTTGAGCGATGTGGTTTGTTAATATCTAACTCTTTTCAACTTTGCGAATTGCAAAAGAGCATGGGATAGAATTTGATAAAGATCTAGGATAAGCTACACTAATGAAGTTTCTTCAGTTTGACCAAAGTTGTGAACCCTAAACCTTGCATTACAAAGAAATTGAGCCCTTTTGAGCAACTTACAAAATGACCGTAGGCAACGTGCTTGCCACACACGCAATCCACTCCATGCCCTAATTTTTTCCTTCACTTATCTTAGTTCATTCTTTGGACTCTGCTACACCTTTGCGTCCTCATTTGGTCTCTCGGTACATAGACCAAAACTAAGGCTCTAAGTGACATGAAAAAAATGGGGCTCTAGGTGGGTTAACCCCTAAAGGTCAGAGACTATGTTTTCACCAAAACTGCTCCAAAACTGCCATTTTCTAATACAAGTACCAAACTTTAGAAAAAAAACATTTTTGGAGAAATGTAACCGCAAGATCTTATAGAGCACTGGTTTGAGAAGGTGTGGAAAAAATTTCAGAATTTTCCACCTTGCGGATTGGAAGATATTAGCGTTTGAATTGACAAAACACCTTTTTTTGTCCCTGCAAAAATCCGGGCAGCTGCACTTCACAAGGTCACATTTGTATGAAAAAATGCCCAAAATGGTGGTTACTCTTTGGATTCATTCTTCTAGGCAAGTTGGCTACATGCTTGAAAAATTTCAGATCATTTGGAATTGCACAACATATAGGAAAAAAATGCTAAGTAGAAAGAAGTAGAGAATGATTCAAAACACTAAATTGTTAAGAATTTATTTATGGAATTGAAAAACACCAATCCCAATGGTTGTAATGTTTTAATAAATAATCTATATCCAATGTTTTTATTTTTTTTCAAAAATATTGGAAATTGAGTTAAATAAAGGACCTCAAAGTTTATTTTAGAGTAGAGATTCTATAACTACCCTCAAACTAAGAATCCTCATAACTTTTGACTCATTAATCCAAATGGAATGATTTAAAGCTTCCCACGTACATATAAATCTAAAGAACCAATTTCAAATTTTTATTTTCAAAAAAAATGATTTTTAAAGAATTTCTTTGAGCTGCCCGGGCTGCCCGCCGTACACGGAAAATTACATATCATACAATAACTTTTTAACCATGTAGTCAAAAGCTACTCCTTGGGCACATCTTGTGTAAAAATTTCAAAGAAAAAAAATAAAAACTCCACTCGTAATGAGCTGCCCAAAATCGCTATGTTGCCAAAAAACGGTGTTTGGACCTTTAGGGGTTAAAACTGTAGCCCACCAATGCTACAGCCCGAGCCCCGAGCACAGCATGTGCGCTACCTATGCTCTCACAATCAAAGGTCCACAATTATGGGGCTAAAATTTTATTATTTACAGTAAATTTTTCTTTGTTTCTCCTTCTATTGGCTTCAAAGATTTGCAACTTTTTTTATAGTTGATACTCTTGGCTCGCAAGGGGTACACTCACAGCTCTTAATCCCTAAATGCCCAGGACCTTTTTGGATTTACAAACATCAATGTTTTTGAAGTACTATAGGTCTAAATGTCACTCTAGTGTTTAGAAATCTTAACCCTACAATCTTGTAGTCTTGCTTGTAGTGTAAATATTGTAGATGATGTGAATCAAATTTGGAGTCATTTGACCACATAGACTGCAAGATTATAATGTTTTAGTGTTGAAAAAGGGTGTTGAAGGTTTCCTAGCAACGCATTTGGAGGTGAAATTTGGTGTCTAAACCTACTCAATTGAAAAAAATCTGAACTATAAAGTGCTTCAAAATCAGCATACAAACACATTGGTGAAAGAAAATATCATTCAAATGATTCATTGTGTCTACAAAAATGGATTTCAATTGAAATGTCAAAAAATAGCACAAAAAGTTGCAAAAAACACATGTTAGGGCTGAACCTCCTTCAACTAAAATGCTTCTCAATCACTCAAAACTTCTTGGATTGATATGAAATTTTAACCACACAAACTAGAATAGTATTTGCAACTTTTCTCAAATTAAAAACAACAACTAGAAACAGAAAACATATGAAGAAGAAACATGCCGTTGAAGTTCACTATAATCCAAAAATGCTTGGATTTTGAACTCTGAATTGTTTATAAACATTCAATACAACTTGGATTGATATGAAAAATTTATCCATATAAATAATTAGACTTCAAGGAAATACAATCCAATAAAGTTTATTGAAAACAAACACTGGATGAAAGAAAAACAAGCCCTTCAGGTTGCAGCCATCAAAATGTAGTTTGGTGAACTTTGAATGGCTTTTAACCCCTAAAGGACCAAAGTCCCCTTGGGGGACACTTGGGATTTCGGGCAGGCCCGTGCGACCTGAAATTTTGACCTGATTTTTTGAAACTTTTTTTGAAGATAGAGAATCACATTAGCTTTCTAAAAATATAATTTTTTTTTCAATCGGTGCTCGGGAGCAAACTTTATGCCATCTTAAAGCAAAAAAGCAGTTCGGCGGGCAGGAAAAAAAAACACAGAAAAATAATTAAAAAAAAAAAAAAAAATTCCTCAAAGATCATGTTTATGTCTACATTTGAAGCTTTGATTCATTCTATTGGGACTTAGAATGAGAAAGTTATGGACAATCTTGATTTTCGGGCAATTTAAGCATCTCCAAAAAAAAAAAACTTGTAGAATTCATTTTTGAATGCAATTTTCAATTTTTTTCAAATTTTCTTTTTTGACGAGGTTAAGTTTGTTTGCAAGAACAATCCCACCATTGGAATTATGTTGTTTTAATTCCACGTAAGAGCTATTAACAATTTAGTGTTTCGTTCAATTTTGGACCTACTTCTATTTATCAATTTTTTTATATGTGAAAATCAAGGTTTGACATTCTGAAAAAATTTTCCCCGACTCTCAACTCAAATTTTCAACATAAAAAATTACAACTTTAAGTTTTGTGGTGCAAAAAGAATCCACAAATGGCCGTCAAAGTCATCTGAAATTGCAGGAAACAGTTCAAAAAACCTTTTTTTTCCAACTTTGAATGCTAATATCTTTCAATCGGAACAGTCAAATTTCTTGAAATTTTTACCACATGATCTGAGACAAGTGAAGTATAAGATTCTATGGTTAGATTCCAAAAAAAAAGTTTTTTTTGGTTTGAGGAGTGGTCGCAGCAGAAATGGCAGTTTTCAGTGATTTTGGAGCCAAAAAATGCCTTGGTCCTTTAGGGGTTAAGAAATCAATACATCTTGGATTGATCTAAAATTTTTACGACACAAACTAGAAGAAAAAGTGAAAATTTTCCAACAAGTTTTATTAACCCCTAAAGGACCAAACAACATTTTTTTGGCAATATAGCAATTTTGGGCAGTTTACTACAAATGGATTTTTTTTTTCTTTGAAATTTTCACACAACATGTGCCCAAGGAGTAGCTTTAAGGTGCAACAATTTTCTTAAATTTTGACTACATGGTTAAAAATTTATTGTATGATATATATTTTGCATTGATCTTTAGGCAATGGAAAAAATTCTTAAAAAATCACTTATAAAAAAAATTGAAATTGGTTTTCTAGATTTATTTATATGTGGAAAGCTTTGAATCATTCCATTTTGATCAACCCTTGAAAGGCCCTTAAGGTCCTTGTATACGGCTTGTATTTGGCCTTATATCAATTGTGGTTTAATATATCATTATTACTTATGTTCTATCATGATCATTAATTTACTTTGAACTGAAAGGTATTTGGTCAATGTTTTTCTGATCAAATACCACCAAATGGCAAATGCAGAATATATCATACGGCTGCAAAGGGCCTTCATGCCCTTTTTAGAATTAATGAAATGAAAGTTATGAGGAATTTTAGTTTGTAGGTAGTTATAGAATCTCTACTCTAAAATAAACTTTGAAATCCTTTATTTTATTCAATTTTCAATATTTTGGAAAAAAAATTAAAAACAATTGGGTGTAGATTGTTTATTATAACATTACAACCACTAGTGTACCTTGTGCCATTGCCACAGCCAAACCAAAAGTAAAAGTCATTTTTTAATTTTTTAAACCAAAAATAACTCAAAAATCTATAACTTTTGCACCGAACCTTAAAACGCCACGAAACAAAGCCCGTGCATCCTTCCTTGTCGAGGGTTTTCTAATGATATCAAGCACACTATGGGGGGACGCACAGTTTGAGAGATCTCAATATAAGAAAGAAAACAAAACAAACAACCTGTCTTAAGGTATGGATTGCAATTGGTGTTTTTCAATTCCATAACTAAATTCTTAATAATTTAGTGATTTTGAATCATTCTCTACTTCTTTCTATTTACTATTTTTTTCAAATATGTTGCACAATTCTAAATGATCTAGAATTTTTTAAGCATGTAGCCAACTTGCCTAAGTTGCCTTGAAGAATGAATTAAAAGAAGAACCACCATTTTGGACATTTTTTCATACAAATGTGACCTTGTAAAGTGCAGCTCCCTAGTTTTTCGCAAAGCCAAAAAAAGGATTTTTGTCAATTCAAAAGCTAATATCTTGCAATCTACATAGTGGAAAATTTTGAAATTTTTTCCACATCTTTTCAAACCAGCATACTACAAGATCCTATGGTGACATGTGTCCAAAAATATTTTTTTTCTAAAATTTGGTACTTGTAATAGAAATGGCAGTTTTGGAGCATTTTTGGTGAAACCATAGTCAAAAACCTTTAGGGGTTAAATTTGGACATTGGATGCAAAAGTTATAATTAAATTTGGATATTGGATACAAAAGTTACAACACCTCAAATTGGACTTCCAGACTATGTGGGGACACTTTTGGTCCCTTGGGGCAGTTAGGGATTAAGCCCTATAATCCAAGAAGGGCATACTTTCAAAATGGGCCAAAACTGCCAAGAACTTGAGCAATTTCTTTGCTCATTTTTTCTTGAGATAGAATAGAATAAACCGTAGGATCTTAAAGTTCACATTGAAAGTGAGAATCTCAAAAAAATTCAAATTATTTGAACACACATTTTAGAAGATATTTAAGTTTCAAGTTTTATTTGGGTCAATGGAAAAATAGGCTAGCACACTTCAAAGGAGCATATCTTAGTAAGAATATTTTGAAATGATAACCTTTTTGTGCTCAGAGAAAGACAAAAGAATAAAAAATGATCAACTAAAATTTCACAACATTCCCAACATTTTTCAATTCATGGAGGAGCTTGCAATTCACGATGGTCACTGAAATGAGAGTAGTGTTTGTAAGAAAATCAAGAATGGGACACTTGGCTTCTCCTTGAGCTCCTTGGATTTACCTTTTTTGAGGTGGGCAAAAATAGCATTGGTTGGCTAACTTTTTAATCCATGCCCAAAATAAAAAAAACAAAAATGAGTTGTAAAGTACACTATACCACTCAACTTTAAAAAATTCCACAAGGTGGAGTTTAACTCATAATTTGATGAAACTACCACCATTGGATTTATGAAGTAGTCTTTTCTTACAAATAATTTTTTTGTTAAACTCAAAATTTGAGAACAAGAAGCTCAAAAAATAGGGGCAACAATAAAAATTGGTTGCTTGGGTCATTAGGGATTAAGCTCACATTTTTGGACTCACATACTCGTGTCGTTCCTTACCAACTTACCTTGATCAATCAATGTGTGTGCAAAATCGTTGCAAGAAAGGGTGTTCAAAAAGCAAAGCGTTTTGTACAATACTCATTTTTTCTTTCGGGAGTACTTTAAAATTAGAAATTCAATTTTTAAAAAATGTGAAAAATATGTTTAATGTATACAACTTTAAGAAAAAGGTACCCAAGGAAGGAAAAGCGTAGAAAAATTTTCTAAGTAGAAGAACTAGAAAAAACCTAAATCTCATGAAAACAGGACTGGTCACTGTAATCTCACATTTTAATTTGTAAGAAATAGGAAAAGTAATAAAAAAAACTACTCCCTCTGTCCCACTAAAAACCTCCAAAACTCTTCCCGTTAAGAAATTAACTATATTTTCAATCAAAGTGCCAAAAATACATTCATTCAAGAATAATAATCCATCCTTTAGATCTATGCAAAATCTCAAGCTTAGACACTATCATTTAGGCACCCAAAATTCATGTCAAAAGTGTGATATTTGAACATATTTTATAATTGCTGCCAGCTCTGTCATTTTAGATGATTTAAAGGGTGGTGGCTGCAATGGGATTGTAATGACATGTTCTCCAACCTAAATATCCAAAAATAAAAAAACTATCCTACTTTATAATCAAATTTTAATAGCACCAAAGTAATCACTAAATAGGCTGTCAACACTACTATTTGACAAAGAAATTAGTACAAGGTGTCTCATATCACCAAGGCCAAGTTTGTAAGGCCACGGGAATGCTTTTTGATTGTCTCACTTGCCCCCACAAGGTTGTTCAATGTAACAAACATTTCATTGCTTGCAATTTTTGAACAATTGAAGATGGTTCTAAGATCAATCTTTTGGTAAAATCTCATTACTATAAATTCTTTCCAAATAAATTTCTATTATTTTTTTTTTAATCCTATTTTTTACTATTAATATGTGAAACTATAGTGAAAATACCTATTTTCAAAAGATTTTGCACTTTTCTAGTTCTCCTACTTAGAGAATTTTTCTATGTTTTTCCTTAATAGAGTGACTTCTTTTTAAAGGTGTGTACATTAAAAATATTTTTCACATTTTTCTAAAATTGTTTTTTAAATTATAAAATACATCCGAAAGAAAAAATGAATACTATGCAAAACGCTACAAAAATCACATGGTCTTTCTTGCAATGACCCTCTATTTGGAATATCTCCATAATCCAATTGCTTACAAGACAATCATATTATAGATCAAATAGTTTGAATGGAAGACAAGTATGCTACAAGTAGTGATGGTATAGCAAGTGCATAAAATATTGGTCATATGTACCATCATTGAAGAGAGGATTGTATCAAAGAAGTTCGAGTGTCTACTAAACCTAGTTTAGAGTAGAAATAGTTTTAGCCTCACGAACCACCTCATGACAATTTAAACTTGGGCTTCACACACAAGCGCAATGGCACCTTCATCCCTACCGACAAACCATTCACCTCTGTCATATCCACCTTCCCCTTCCCCTTTAGCACCTCCCAATCCAAACAATGCAACAAGTTCCCTAACATCAAGGTTGCCACCGTATTCCCCAAATTATAAGCCGGGCACATCCTTCTCCCTTTTCCAAATGGTAGCAACTCATACCCTTCACTCCCACTCAATTGACTCACGTCACTCCCTATAAATCTCTCCGGATCAAACTCTTCTGGGTTCTCATATACACTCTTATCCCTATGAATCGCAAATGCATTTATAAACAACAAGGTCCCAGGAGGGAAGTGGTAGCCAAGGAACGTGGTGGCGGTGTGGGACTCGTGGGGGAGGAGGAGGGGGACTGGGGGGTGCATGCGGAAGGCTTCTTTGATGATGGCAACAAGGAAGGGGAGGTGAGGGAGGTCCGATTCGAGAACCAGGCGAGGAGGGGAGGAAGAGGGGATGTGGAAGGAGAGCTCCCGTTGGGCTCGTTGAAGGAGGCAGGGACGAAGGATGAGCTCCGCCATTGCCCATTCAATCACAGTGGAGGTTGCTGCAGTGCCTGCGTTTAAAAGGTCCTGCAATTAATGGAGACAAGTCAACACGGTTAGAAAAATAAGCACCGATGGATTGCAGAACTGGACGAGATGTGGAGTCGCAAACTCAGTTCCATTCTCCAGTCTCAGCTGAAGTCATCCATCGGACCTTGTCTGCAGCAGCAGAACAGTGTTGGTGACAGTTTGCATCCAGGAGAGCGTAGGTTTTATTGGTCTGTGAGCAGGAAACGTCGATGTTTACCTGCAATACCTTGAGCATGTCGTTGTCCGGAAGATACTCTCCATCATCCAACGGAGTCTCCAGCAGCACATCTTCCAAGTCCCGGATATAGCTGGGATCGTCTCTCCGTTCTTTCAAGTGTTGTCGGTGGCCCTGCAGGTCGAAAATCTTCTCTGTGAGGTCTTCAGAGAAGTCTCGGACCTTGGCAAACTTGGCGGCGTGTCCTTGCAGTCGGTTGACGAAGCTCAAGTAGGGCATGAAGTCACTGATGACCACCGCACCGGCGATATCGGCGAGAGTGCTGTTCATCTTGACCAAGTCTTCTCTTTGCTTCTCAGCCCCGACCTCGGACGATCTGTAGAATCTGCATAATGTCACACAAGGAAATTCTTATAGAGATTGCTCATGGTATAACATCTGCTCATGCAGGTGGTGCAACAATTCGGAGCTATCATAACGTGCTCCATCCAAAGCCACCAAAGCCTTCAAACTTTGAATAGGAACTAGCCTGGAATTCTGTACTGGGAACTCATGCATGCAGGGGAAAATGTTTTGCAAGTCTCTTGTGAAGTCGAGGAAATGTAACTGTTGAGTTGAACACACTGGGAAGTGAAATAACCTTCTTGTTTTGGAGTGATACATTTATGATACAGGATACTAGAGAAAATCAAATTAGGATCATAACTTTGTAATGTACGATCACAAGCGGAAGTGGAATGTCATGTACGGTCACACGGACTGGCAAAGACAGACAGTTTCCAGAAAATCGAAAGCAATCACACCTTTGCGGACGAGTTTCGACATGCACAGTTTTCTCGGTATGATTCTCTCGGCCTTGAAGTAATTGGTAGTTAGAAACTCACGGCTAGTTTGAAGATTTGGAGATCATTTGGAGATCATTTTTAAAGATGAAATCGAAGCTATTCTTGGTATGAACGAACAGATCAATTCTACACTTTTCACATTTCCCAACTTTTCCAGAAAGGGTTTGCCTGTGCATATATTTTCCAGGCTTCTGATCAGTGACGATGGTGTTCGTACCTCTTGCCAACAATGATGCGCGTCATCGTGTTGGATGTGACCCCATAGAGCCAGGCTTTGATGTCCACGGGTTCCCCTTTCTTGCAATCCTCCATCAGCAGTTTCATCATGTGCAGAATCTCCTCGGCCCGAATTTCTCTCTGCGACGCATGGCGCTTCGGAGAGAAGAGCTCGGCGTTGAAGAACCTCCGCAGGCGACGCCAGTAAGGTAGATTGGAAGTGATGGAGAGCACTCGGTAATTTTCGTCGCCGTTATTCCACACGGTCCAGGACAGCCGCTTGGGCCGGGAGCTGAAACTCGCGTCGATGGTTTTGTAAAACTCCTTGGCAATGGCAGCCGTGGATATCACGATGCAGGGCTTGGACCCTGGTACGTAGTCAAACTAGAATTCTGTTCAGTTATATTCCTTTAAAAAAGCATTTCAATTGGACTCCTGACCACTTGATTGTTCCACTATGTCTCCATACAAGTCTATTCATGCTTTTTTGCAAAAAAGAGGCACGTCCTCCAGTCCAATCATGAACTCTACATAGACGATCTGCTCTGCTCATACCTGTTAATTAAATGGCATGTACCATATTCCTGAACTTACGACATTCAAGTCGTAAGAGCTCTGTGAACTACGACTAGCGTGGTAAAGCTTTGAGTTTTAAGTCTGGCAACCCAAATTCAGCGTCAATTTCACTGAAACCACAACACCGTGATCTCCCATGATCCTAACAAACATAAGGTTCATTCATTATCACGGAGGATAAAATGTTCATACTCGAAGAATTCAAGAGAGTGCAGGAACTCAGAGAGAGTCGTACCTAAGCGGAGATACATGAGACCTCCATACTTGGCAGCCAGTTTCTCCAGTGATCTGTGAGGCAGTTCGCCCAAAGCAGGAAAGTTTCCGACGACTGGCCATGGCCAGGGACCAGGGGGCAAATGCTTCCGCCTCCTGGCTTCAGCATAGTAGTAGATCAGCAGAATCGAAGCGAGAGCTGCAGCTACCAGTGCAACGAAGAGCTCATTCGTAGAAGCTTGTGTCCACGCATCCATGTTTCACAAATTGCAAATGGTAGGACTGATCCAGTAAGCTTAGCATATTGCATACTTTGTAGAATTGCGCTCCTGGAAGTTGTCGTAGAAATTGCTCTTTTTTATTGTCAGTGATGCGTGTCTCATGGCCAGCTCAGGAGTCCATAAACTAAGTTATCATCGCCTGTTTCTTCACAGAAGCGCTCTGCAAGCGTTGTGGAAGAAACAAGAAGATGTTGAGTTCCTTAACTTATATGCAGAAAAGGAATTGGACTCTAGCTTGAATTTGTGCTAAAAGCAAAGCAAGGGTGATGTGACTATATATGTGAGGCTCTGTCCCAATGGAAGCAAGTGGGAGGAAAGAAATGAGGTACTCCATCCTCAGCTCAGTCTTGCAATATGAATGTTTTTCCCTGGGAAGTGGACTCTCATTCTCTCACAAATTCTCCACTTCTAAGTTACTCCATTGGCATCAGTTCGTCTGACATCCTGAGAGTTTCTGAGTTGATATATACTACGTATAAGTTAAATTTTTGGGGAAACAAAGATATTATTCTATTCTGGCATGGGCTGCATGTCTCATCATGCACTTGGCTCCGCCACTGCAGCAGAGATGCTGGTGCCGCTCACCTGCAGTTCAGTATTCCCTGACTCATGTCTGTCATAAAGATGGCGTGCCCATGACATTCTGAGATTGTTGTTGCCTGCAGACACCACGAAGTCAATGTGAAAAGGACAGGGTTAGACTTGATCTTTTTGACCACTTACGGATATGAACACCTGTCTGAGTCAACTGAAATTGAAAAATTGGAAGGAGGAAGTACCCATTCAAAAATTACCCATTTCATAGTAAGGTTATAAGGTAGGAGGTCCATAAATCGCCCGTTTAAGCCTACCTTAACCCCTAAATCCTCATGATAGGAATAGATATTTCAAGCAGCATGTCACTCATTCCTAGATAGGAGACGCATTTGGAACCCGGTTGATTTAAGGACCTCCTACCTTAACCTCTAAGGACCAAGGCCTTTTCCTACCAAAAAATCACTCAAAATTGCCATTTCAACAGCAAAGAGTAAAAAAATTGATTTTTTCTTTCTTTCTTCCCCCAGCCCAATCTAACCATAGGATCTTACACCTAACTAGTATAAAATTGTGTGGAAAAATTTTCAAAATTTTTTGACCACACATATTGCAAGATATTTGCGTTTAAAGTGAAAAAACAAGTTTTTGAGTACATTGCAGGACTAAATTATTTGACTTTGAACCTTCTTAACTTTAAATTTTTGCACTATATAGTTTTGAGCTTTAAATCTTTAGAGTGGAGAATTGAGTTGAGAGTCTAGGAAAAAACAAATTCAAAAAAACAAATTTAAAAAAATATCATTGTAGATATCATCAAAAAAATGTCAATTTTATTAAAGTCAATGTAATTTTTGGCAATTTCAACTTTTTTGATGATATCTCTAATGATAATTTCTGAATTTTGAATTTTTTTAGGTCAATTGTATGCATCATGAACTCTCATCTTCATACAAAAATCTGATTCCAAAAACGCATTATATGGTTGTAAAATATTAACTGAATGCATTGTTTTTTTCTACAAATATTTCAAATGCAAGGGCATTAAGATGTAATAATGGTTCATGTTAAAACCTATACTCTCTACACAATGGCTAATGCTATCCCATGCTCTCAATTCCAAAAAAAAATACAATTATTGTGAGAACCAACATCATTTGCGTATTTGTCAAATTGTTAGTATTTTAAATTCTACAAATGCCAATTTCCTTCTAAAATGATGTATACCAACATTCAAAAGCACAAAAAGTTTTTTTGGAGTGCTAAGAAAAAATTGACAAAAGATAAAGTAATTCCAAATCATAGTGAACAAAACTGAGTTTTAGACATGACTAACTTTGAAATTAGTTTTCTTTCAAATCACAACTAATTTTTTCTTCTAACTTCCATGGTAACGTGTAGTATGTTGCACACTACAACTTTTGGACATCTACTTTTGGACTTTATTCATTGATGCTTATGGTATGGTTGTTTGAATGAAAACATTTCAGATTTGTACTCAGTTTTGTTAGTGGCTGTAATTTGGAATTTTTGCATGAAATTTTTGGGATGGATGTTAATTATCCTAATCTACACATGAAGCTTTGTTTCACATCATTCCAATAAATATTGCAAAAGTTATAATAGTTCTTTGATTTCAATGTCAAAGTGGGTAGCTCAAAATATATTCTTAAAAAATTAACTAAATTAACAAAATTTTGTTTTATTGAATGTTTTAATACCTACTCAAAAACATTTAAACCATTCAATTTCAAATAATGAAATAAAAGGTATGAAGAGTTTTAATTTGCAAAGCAATAAAATAAAATAAAAATGAAGTTGTAAAACATTCTTTCTATTGAGATTGAAATTTTTTAATTTCTTGTGAAAGTTATTAGCAATTTAGTTTTTTTTTCATTCAATATCACCTTACACTTTATAATTTATTGAAAGATAAATATGAAAGTTTATTTGGTTAAATTTTTTTAATGTATTTTCAATCCATTTTTTAACATATTGACTATAAAGAAAAAGTTAGGGGCTTCACATGTGTTTTTTTTCTAAAAAATTTGAAAGACATAAATTCACCTTTGAAAAATGATAGAAAAATCTACTTTTGAAAGATTAGGCCCATTGAACTTGCGATCATTAGAGAAAATTTGGGCCATATGGAAGGCCATTTGATTTTTGGTGGATGTGCAAAAAGGGGAGTGTTAGCATATGAGCATAGAATCTATAAGCCTAGGAGCCTAGGAGTCTATATTATAGACACTTTCTATGATTATAGGTGTTTATACCATAGATAACTATGGTATAGACTCTTTTTATATTATTGTATACCTATGTTATTGGGACATATGTTATAAACACCTTCAAATGGTTGTAGGTACAGACTTTCAATTAGGTTCAAGGCTCATAGGCTCACATCTCTGCACTCACATGCTAGCATCATTGTATACAAATACAGTGAAAAAAAAATTAAAAGTTTTTAAAAAAAATTTGAAAAAAAAATTAATCTTTTAAATTAAAAAAATTAATTTAAAATCCAACAGTACACACAAGTTGACTTTCACTAGAAAGATTTTCTACAAGTCAATTGGGCTGATATCTTTTCCTAATGCACATTTTCATATAGTCAAATGGCCTTCCCAAGGGCTGAAATTTTCTCTAATGTGGTGGAGATTTTTATTTAAATTTTTTGGAATGATGTACTTGAACAACTCAACTAAAGAATCCTATTGTTGTATTTGTTAGAAAATAAATACGGATACATATGAAAATTTTAGCCTTGCTATAGATATAAATATTTTGAAGCACAATTATGCCTCAAAATACCACAACATTTTATGGGTTAAATGACAAATGTTTGGATCAAAAGACTTTAGAATGCCCAAATTAGCTTGAAGAATCCTTTTTCCCTTCATCCAGGTCATTCGGATCCAAATAAAGAATTGTAAAATTCCAAATGAAGGAATTTATATTTTTCAAGAATTTAGACCTTCCCAAGGTGTCCAAAAAGATTGTTGGAATAAGAAAAGACTCTACCTTGGTTTCATTTAAATGTCGTATGCTCCTGTGGCTCCAATCAAAGCCTGAAATTCATTTAAATTCCACCAAAAATCATTGAAGTTGTCCATTTGGGTACTTGTCAATGTCAGAATGATTTGAAACTTGTCGAGGCCCATTATTAAGACTAAAATTTATCTTAATTTTTATTTAAATTTTACTGCAACTTAGATCATTTTCAAGAATTTTCCAATACTAGTTAAAGTAGTTGACTTTTGAGAAAATTATCTTGTGCAAAAAAAAAAATTGAAATTTTTATAGTAACCACTAAGTGAGGCCCAAATATTAAATTTAAACTCATATTCTTACTCAGCACTTTTCACAATAAGGCTTCATTGTAATTACCTCTTTTTTATTCCAATGGTCTGGGAATCTTTTGATTGAAAGAAATATTGACAAACCGATTATACCATTGAGCTCTTACTATGTTTTTAATTCAAAAACACCTTTATTCAATCTTCAATCGCATGATTTTTCATATTGTTTGAGTTTTCATTTGCAAGGCTAATATTAAACTTTCTACTCTTTTCTCACAATGGCTCATAACTCTAGTTTTGGTTGACTACAAGTATATTTAAGCTTAAGAAGAACTCTCTTATGAACTACTAATTCTCTTTCAGTTAGAGTTAGCAAATTTTAGGCTAGGTTTCAATTATAGAATAGGAATCTTACAAATGTTCCACTTTGATTTCGTTTGGAAGTCATTTAGACCTCAATTCATTTGTCATTTGGAGTTTTTCTCTAAAAGTTAGAAAATAGAAAAACAATGATTTTTACTAGTAATTATTGATTAAATCTAGATACTTCTTGGTGTTAAACAAGGAAGGGTGGCCTTTGGAAATGTATAGAAGTCCACCCCTTTTCTATCCAAACTACCACTCCCATTTTTAATGTTGAACCTTTGATGTTTTGTCCATATAGCGTTATGGGGCCATTTGGGCCATTTGTTGTCTGCGTGGTGGTTTTTGAGTATTTCGCTCATTTTCTTGTATTTGATGCATTCTTTGAAGGAATGTCACTTTAAAATTTTGACACCTTATTCTTCTTCGGTAAATGTTTTTTGGCATTTGCTTCTAAGTAAAGATTGTCATTTGTGGATTTTATTGAAGTTGTTGGGTCATTGGGTGGTTGTTTCCTTGTTGTGGCCTTGCACTAGCTCTTTTGTGTGGAAATTCCTATTTTGGAGAATTCCCTCTAGGGCCTTGACTTGCAAAATACATAGTTTATGTCAACATTCATAGTATTGGATGTACAATAAGGTCTACTTCATTTACGAATTTTTGAAATCGCAGGGAAGGAAATTTCATAGCTGCCAACTTTGACAGCCTCTTGAGGGCTCAAAAATTGGTCTCTGACCATGAAATTTTTACCACAACATCACCTTTAAGTTAATTACATGTGTGCTAAATTTCAAGGCCAAATGATTTACACCAAAAAAGATATTTGAAATCTACCAACATGTGTAGCCGTGAGAAAAATTTCACTACTACCAATTTTGACACCCTCCCAAGGACTGAAATTTTTTTCTTTTCCTATGAAAGTTTTGGCATAGGACCACATAAATATTGATTACATGTGTGAAAAGTTTCAAGTCCAAAAGATCCCCACAAAAATAGATATTCAAAATCTACCAACATGTGTAGTTGTGAGAAACAATTTCACTACTACCAACTTTGACACTATCCCAAGGGTTGAAAAACTGTTTATTTACCATGAAACTTTTATGATGAAATAATCTCTATGTTAATAACCTTTTCACTACTACCAACTTTGATACTATCCCAAGGGCTGAAAAAAATACATTTTACTATGAAATTTTTGGCATGAAATCATCTCTATATTGATGAAATGTATGCCAAATTTCAAGGTCAAAAGATTTACCAAAAAAAAGATATTATAATTCTACCAACATGTGTAATTGTGAGAATGACTTTCTACATTTGTGTGAAATTTTAACCCAAAAAATGACACTATCCCAAGGGTTGAAATTTTTTTTTCTCACAACTACACATGTTGGTAGAATTAGCATATTTTTTTTTGTGTGAATCTTTTGAATTTGAAATCTGGCCCAAAAGTTATTAACATAGAGATGATTTCATCAAAAAAATTTCATGGTAAATAAACAATTTTTCAACCCTTGGGATAGTGTCAAACAACATATATATATAGATGGTTCTATGACAAAACTTTTATAGCAAAACAAAACAAAATTTAGTCCTTGGGAGGGTGTCAAAGTTGGCAGTAGTGAAATTTTTCTCACGGCTACACATGTTGGTAGATTTTGAATATCTTTTTTTGCATAAATCATTTGGCCTTGAAATTTGGCACACATGTAATTAACTTAAATATGATGTTGCGGTAAAAATTTCATGGTCAAAGACCAATTTTTGAGCCCTCGGAAGGCTGTCAAAGTTGGTAGCTATGAAATTTCCTTCCCTACGATTTCAAAAATTTGTAAATGAAGTAGACCTTACTGTACAGTGGGGTACCATTCAAATGGTGTTTTTGGAATCGCAGGGAAGAAATTTCACATTTGCCAACTTTGACAGCCTCCCAAGGGCTCAAAAATTGATCTTTGACCATTAAATTTTTACCATTATATTATCTTTAAGTTAATTATATGTATGAAAAATTTCAAGGCCAAATGATTTACACAAAAAAAGATATTCAAAATCTACCAACATGTGTAGTTGTGAGAAACAATTTCACTACTACCAACTTTGACATTCTCCCAAGGGTTGAAAAATTGTTTGTTTACCATGAAATTTTTATGAAGAAATCAACTCTATGTTAATAACATATGTGCGAATTTTCAGTTCAAAAGGTTTACACAAAAAAAGATATGTGGATTCTACCAACATGTGCAGTTAAGAGAACGATTTTTTCAGCCCTTAGGATAGTGTTATTTTTTGGGTAAAATTTCACACGGATGTAGAAAGTCATTCTCACAACTACACATGTTGGTAGAATTAGAATATCTTTTTTTGGTAAATCTTTTGACCTTGAAGTTTGGAATACATTTTATCAATATAGAAATGATCTCATGCCAAAAATTTCATAGTAAAATGTGTTTTTATCAGCCCTTGGGATAGTGTCAAAGTTGGTAGTAGTGAAATTTTTCTCACAGCTATACACATTGGTAGAACTAGCATATCTTTTTTTGTATGAATTTTTTGAACTTGAAAATTGGCATATATGATATTAACATAGAAAAAATTCTATAATAAAATTTTTATGGTAAATAAACAATTTTTTCAACCCTTGGGATAGTGTCAAAGTTGGCAGTAGTGAAATTGTTTCTCACAACTACATATGTTGGTAGATTTTGAATATCTATTTTTGTGAAGGTCTTTTGGACTTGAAATTTTTACACATATAATTAACATATAGATGGTCCTATGCCAAAAATTTGTAGGAAAAGAAAAGAAAAGAAATTTAGTCCTTGGGAGGGTGTCAAAGTTGGCAATAGTGAAATGTTTCTCACGGCTATACATGTTGGTAGATTTCGAATATCTTTTTTGTGTAAAACTTTTGGCCTTGAAATTTGGCACACATATAATTAATTTAAAGATGATGTTGTGGTAAAAATTTAATGGTCAAAGATCAATTTTTGAGCCCTTGAAAAGCTGTCAAAGTTGGCAAATGTGAAATTTCCTTCCTTGCGATTTCAAAAACGCCATTTTGAATGGTACACCACCGTACAATAGAAATTACAGTTGCATTGATAGGTCCAACAATGTCAAAAGTCTAATGTCATCTAAAAAAGTCCAATGGTGTCAAAGTCCAACTCAGCGTCGTGGATTCTAACCTAGCATTTGGAAGGTCCAACAATGTTGGGAGCCCAATGTTGTTGGGGTCCAATAGCTCGGGATAGTCTAGCAGCTTGGGGTCCAAAGGAAAAGGGAAGGGAAGCAAAAATTCAAGTATGGAGAGAATAAAGAAGAGAAGAGAGGACGAATGGAGATACAATAGAACCTTGCTAAACTAGTAGGTCCGGAACCGGTCTGACAAGATAACATTAGGGAGGTTTATTTGCTTGTGGAGGGTCATTTTAAGTCATAACCTTTGTTATGGGGACAAGTCCATGACTGGTCTGACAAGATTTGCTTACATAGGTTTATTTGCTTATGGGAGGCTGGCTTAGGGAGGTTCTAATGTAGTCGTTTCAAATGTTGGAATAAGAAGTAGGTAGTTGATGCAAGAATAACTTCTTTAAAATATGATATTTAAAATTGATAAAAAGAAAACAAGGGTGCTAAGCTAAAGCAAAGTCAAAGTTGACTGGAGTAGTTTAATCCATGATATTAGTAGATGTTCGGGGGATTTATGACTCTTATGTCATCACTTCCATTTGATTCTATGATTAATTAGGAGGCCATAAGTTATAGAAGTAAACATTGGCAACTTAGAATATCCAAAATTTAATAGGAAAGGAATAAAGAGACTATAGAAAATAGTAGAGAAAGAACTGAAAGAAGAAAAGAGAATTAAATGAGAGAAAGATAACGAGATAATTAGTCTAAGGTTACAATTACTTTTGTAATGTTTCTATTTAAATGGTGTGCAAAATCCTAAGAAACCCCCACAAAAATGGAGCAAGATGGAGAGTATGATACCATTACCATACTCAACAAGGAAGACAGGGATGTGGAGTCAGAGATCTGTTCCTAAACTTACCAACTCGTTATTTACTTTCTTCTTTAAATCGTAATTAAATTAAAAATTAGATGTTTAAGTTAGATCTTTAGGATTTTACTAAAATCTAAATTTGAATTTAGATTAACTTAGGTAACTTCTACTATATAGTTTTTTAATGAGTGAAAATTAAGTGTTTTTAAAGAATTTTTTTGCTAAACTCTCAACTCAATTCAACAACATGAAAAGTAGAAATTCAAAATCAGTAATGCAAAAAATTTAAATTAAGAAGATTCAAGGACAAATATCTAGTCAAGCAAGGTGCAAAAAAAAATTTCCCCCTCTTTAACCCCTACGTCCCGATCGAGGACATTTTTGGGGGTTAGAAACCACTCAAAACTGCCATTTCTGTTGCATTCATCCAAGACATCAGAAAAAACATTTTTTTTAGAATTCAATCATAGGATATTGTACTTCACTTGTCTGAAATCATGTGGTAAAAATTTCATCAAATTAGGGACTTTACGGATTGGAAGATATTAGCATTCAAAGTAGGACGAAAAGTTTTTTTCAAGAACATCTTTAGATTGCCCAAAAAATAAGATTGTCCATAACTTTCTCATCACTTGTCCAAATAGAATGAATCAAAGCTTCAAATGTAGACAAAAATATCATCTTTGAGAAAAAAATTAAACAACTAAAAGAATTCCTTTTTTTGTAATTTTTTTTGGGCTGCCCCTCAAGCTACTTTTTTTATTTAAAGTGGCATAACTTTTTCTCCTAGGCACCAATTGGAATAAAAATTATATACTCATAAAGCTAATCTGATTTACTATCTTCAAAAAAATTTAAAAATTTAGGTCAAAAATTGAGATCATACAAGCCTACCTAAAATCCCAAGAGTCCCCCATAGGGACTTTGGGACTTTAGGGGGTAAATGCAAATATCTTGCAATCTATAGATTCAAAGCTCTAAAATCTTTTCTACATATTCTTATATAAGTCTAATAAAAGATTCAATGGTTAAATATTCTAACAAATAATTTTAAAAGTTTTGTACTCTTTGCAATAGAAATGACAATTTTGAGTAGTTTTTGATGAAAAAAAGGCCTTGGAACTCTAGAGGTTAAAAAGATATCCTACAAGATTTCAATGCAACAAACACTAGTAGAAAACTAACTATAAATAACTTGTCCACAAGGACTATAGCAATCACTTTGCAGTCATTTTGTAGTCATTGTGGACAAAAAATGACTACTGCAATCATTTTGGACAAGTCACTTAGGACCCTGTTTTCTACTAGTGAAAATAGCACATAAAACTTTAGATTGACATTTTTGCAAAGGATTGGAAAGACAATGGTCTAATCTACCATGTGAGCTTTGTCATACTAGGTGGTTGCAAGAAAGACTACATCTCGAACTTAAGGAGAGACTGATTTTCAATAGATATCGTACTGATGCAGCACCTTCATACCTACATACCATAATCGCACTGATTAAATTCATTTTTACGCACTGAATTAGTGCGAAAAAAATGAATATCAATAGCGTACAGTTTATGTACTTTAACTATACGATTGTTGTGTCGATATCTATTGAAAATCAGTCTATCCTTAAGTTCGAGATGTAGTACTATTTTGCGTCACAATTGAAGTGACGGAGTTGTCATCGGCTATAACTTTTGAAGCATAAACGTGATTAACTTGAAATTTTTATTGAAGATGGCTAACCTATTTGTATTTAGATTCCTTATTTTTCAAAAAAATTCAAAAATCATTTTACATTTAAATTTAAATTTAGCTAATTTGTCACACTTTGTGGTTTAGGATTTTTTAGTACTGGGGAGTATCCAAAATTAATGATCTAGAGCTGAAATTTTTGTGGTCTATTTCCATAATAGGAAGTCATATTTCTACCAAAGGAAATTTAGAAATATTTTATTTTATGTCCTCCACATGCATGCTAATAGGGCTCTCTTACGCGTGCATTTCTAAACGTTGAAGATGGTTTTAAGATCATTCTTTTGGTGAAATCTCTTCATCATAAAGTTCTTCCAAATTGACAATTAATCCCTTAGCACTCTAACATCTTTAATTTGGACAATGCACAAAGAGATTTTAGGGACTTTTTGACTATAAAACTTTACATTCATCCAAACTAATGCTTGACTCTTTTTAAAACCACATTTTTCGTATGATCAATGAATTTGAGGAAATTGAGGAAATAATATATATTTACAAAGATAAAAGCAAATATAGCAAAATTACAAAAAAAGATTTAGGCCTTGTCCAAGGAATTAACCCTGTAAGGATGCTCCAGACCTAAAAGCTTTGATGGATGACTTCACCATTAATCCCTAAACATCTCAATCCTTTTTTGAATTTTTGCACATTTTTGCTTATATCTTTGTACAAAAATATCATTTTTTGGAATTTTATAAATGTGATTGTGAAGGAAGGTTGTCTTCTCTAGATTCAAGTATTACACTGGATGATTGAGAAGTTGGTTGGCCTACATAGTGCCTTGAAGCCCTCCATTCATCGTCCAGAATATGGATGTTGGAGTGCTTCAGGGTTAATTGTAGAAACAAAGAATGCACCTATTGGTCCAATAATCAAAATATTTTCTTGGTCATAGGCTGCGTCCTTCCACTGTTAAACCCTTTCAGTCCTGATTATGAAAGTCGTTGAGAATATAGTCAAGAGGCTCAAGACCGGATTGGAAGTGTGATGACTACTGATGAGCTCCAACTGCAACGGCCGCTGCTCGCATCTCAGCTCGGCAATGGCAGATTTTCAGGCCGATCCTTCTTCATTCTTGAGCACATATGATTTCATGCAGGTGCTGCATACCCTGATGAAATGCATTGCATTATCTCCCATCCTCATGGTACAGCATTTGGGAACTCATGCATTTGGCTGCTTGAATCTGGGTGTGTACTTGAAGACATCGCTTCGCTTCACATTTTTCAGAAGTGCACCAAAAATGACGTCAGTTACTCATTGTCTCCAGTCCTCATGTATTTTAGGATTAGGTCACGTGGTAGGTGTTGAGAGTAGTAACAGGTCCAGAGCAGACACATGAACCGCGCTCTGCTTTTAGACATCTTTGAAGTATACGGAAAGGGATTCAAAAACAAAGAAGTTAATTAAGTAGGCATTACCGTTCTTCTCCTGATCCGTTGTGGAAGACAACTTTTAGATCCAGCTTGATTGTTGAAGCTTTGCAAAGATGGCGTTAGAGGCGAAGAGAAACAACCTCATGAAGGAGAGATGCATTGAGCTCGAGTTCAAAGTCAACAAACTTGGTAATGTTCCTCGCTGCAAAATTTGGGGCATGGGAACTTGGGACGTATCCTCTAGGAGACAAATGGTCCCTCACTTCAAAGACCTGGTTAAAAGTCCACATCTGTCTACGGGATAAGCACATGAAAAATGAGAATACTAGGTTAGCATGTCGCATTGCAGTCTCTACTACAAGCGTCGGAACAGAATTACCAAGGAATGCAGAACGTTTTTGTCAATGTGAAGGTTATGTCCAAAGAGAGTGAATACCACATCAATGATAAAGATACAGGGAGATTCACTTGTTGGCTTACTCAAGAGGCGGGCATGTTTCGTTTCCTTTTGCAGGCATCGTTGGGAGAGCCTACTGGGAGGCATCTCAAATAAAGCTCCGACGAAACCGCATGTTGATCAGGGCAGCACGGACTACCAACATGTTACTACATTCAGCATTGCAGCTGCTGCAAGCGAAAGAGTTGGCCTCTCGCAAGGAAGCAGCAGATCTAGTCGGCGTGCGTAAACAAGCTGTAATTTTACGACTAGAGTTTGATGGGGAAAGGGCCAAATCAATTGCTCTGCAATTACAGGCAAGCAAGATCAATGATAGAGCCAACAGTGATAGTATAAACTTCTTGGCTTTAGAAGACAAGGATGCACAATAAAATTCCCGGGCATATATTTGAAGGACGTACATGCGATTTAAGACTGCTAACGTTGTTTTTATCCCATTGCAGCTGCAAAAACAAATCACCGAAACCAGGGCCGCAGAGCTTGATTGCGCTGACGTCCTGGATCCCAACACGCCTATCCTGGAGAAGATTCGCCTTTTGGATGCCAGACTTGTGGCCATCTTTGCCAGGACCAAGGACACTCAAGTTGTGGAATCACATTTCGAAAACTTGTTGAAGCCCATGCGAGAGGAGAAAGCGATATTCAGCGGCCAGGTACCACGGCCATTGCCAGTCACTCGGTCCAGCCATTGTCTGTATTCACAATGGATTTAGCCACAACTTGTCAGAGCTGGGTTTTGCAATTCCATGCCATGACCTAAGAAATCCAATTTTTGCAAATGGCAGCTCGATAGCTTGACAAATATCATAGACATGAAGATGCATCAGATCATGCAACTTCGAATGATTGTGTTGGATGCCAACAAGTCGCGCTTGCAAGCAAAGAAGGAGCTCGATGAAGTAGGTGAGGCTCAACACTCTCTGTTTTGCATCCATGTCCACATAGCTCGTACAATATTCTGTTCGTCAATCTTTAAAACAAGACGTGGAACTAATGCAGGATGGTCTTTGCCCTGCAGTTGATTGCATTATGGTTTGCTGGCCAACGGCAGTTAGTAGGCCCCGAGTTGCAAAAGAAGATACTCACAGCAATCCGGAAGATCAAAATGGTGATGGACGTTGACAGTATGCGAAGCATGTACAGTCAGTACTTGTTCCAACAGAAACAAGTTGTTTATCTAGAGCAAGTGAAAAAGGATCTCCAAATAAGTCTTGCGCAGCTAAAGAACACGGCAGAAATTCCGGAGGTGACAAATCTTAAATCCTCTTAACAATAACAAACATGACCATAACCGAACAGCCGCACTGATGCTTAAAAACCAAACCGGCAGAAAAGAACGTTCAATCTATATACTCCAATAAGGCAATAACCTCTGTTTCCTACGTACACCAATTACATCAATTACCGCGAGATGCACTACTTATCTTACATCACATAGTTCAACCTAAATGAAACTTTATTTCAAATTTCTGATGACTTAAGGCCAAAGATGACACTTCTTTCTTCACACTAGTCAATAAAAGCAAAAACAAAATGCATTCTAGTTAAACTATGCGATAAAAACAGTACAATTAGTGCGTCTTGCAGTGCTTGAAATAAACATTGTAGCCATCGCTAAAACCTCCGTTCACATAGCTAAGCCTTCAAAAATCTGCAGGCTTACCAAAGAAAAGAGTCCTTGCCCATCGATCTAGTCTTCTCTCTGGCTGACAATACCAAGAACACCATCCGCCGAGTCTCGGATCTCCAGAGTCGGAACAACTCCTACCCGCTCATGCTCATGCTCCTCGTAGAAGGCACGAAGAAGCTTGTGGACAAGCTTCACACCGGCAGTGAGGGACTGGTAATAACTTAACTCAAGTCTAATGACCAAAACCTTCGAATTCTGCGATCTCCTTGAATTGATTAACTTAAAAAAGAAACAGCAAGTGTTGCAAATCCTTCAACCTAATTTTCTAACAGATCGAATTAATTTTCTATGGTTGTCATCTGAATTTCTCGCAGGCCGAAAGGGGATTCACGGAGCAATTGGAAACGATGTTCACCTTGGAAAACAGACTCATCTTATTGCTCACGGTAAGGGAATCCACAAACCAAACTACTGCATATGGCATGTCCTTCGTGATGGTTGTAGCTGTGACGCTTGTTTGCATAGCCTAAGTGCTCAAACTAAAGATAAAGATAGAGATAGAGATGTTTGCAAAGAAGTTCATTTCTCACTTGGATCTTTCCCATAGAGTCAATTCTATACCAAATTTGAAACTACAGTAATTACGTATTCTGAAAGCTAAGAAAGAGGGAAAAATTGCATTAAAATTTGAGATAGAGATGTTCACAAAGAAGTTCATTTTTCACTTGGACCTTTCCCATAGAGTCAATTCTATACCAAATTTAAAATTAACTACATATATATTCTGAAAGCTAAGAAAGAGGGAAGAATTGCATTAAAATTTGAGGTGTAGGCAATTGCCGTACCATCCTTTTATCCCCCGCCAAGGACAATTTTGCACCTCTAATTTCCAAGGAATGTACCATGCTCATCAACATCCACCAACATTGTTTTGGCTCCAAACCACTTTTAAGAACTTAAAAGTGCTTTAAATCAAGCAAGCACCTTGTAGATTGAGAATGGATTAGTATTAAATTGGTAGTAGATTGGTGGTTGGTTTTAAAACAACTTCTAGAGCCTTCTAAGCATGATTTTAATTTATTATTTCTAATTTTTTTTTACTACGACTTCTCTTTGTTTGATACATCTAAAAATTTAATACATTTTGTCTCTCTTTCCTAACTTCCAAAATATGTAGTTAGCTGTAAAATTTGGTGAAGTATTGATTATGTGGGTTAGTGTCTCAATGAGGAATATAATCTTTTTGTCCACGACTCTAGTAAGATTATTTATTGAAATTTTATAAAAATCATAGAGATTTCTTGAATCCTAAAAGGACTTGTAAGACCTATCATGAAGATACTTTGGCAAAAATTATCTAATATTTGGACCAATATGTGTATTCTTCATTTCTATAATAATCTTGAAAGTCATCCATGGGCCACTTTTGGGCCTCAATGTCCTTGCAAAGTTAAATATCTATATCTTTTTCTTCTTTTTGTCATTTTTTTCTTTATTTCATTGATAGCGTAGACATACCATTTACCAAGCATTGAGTCTTCAGTATGCACTAATTGTTCAATTGTGATCAGTTGCAATTGAAGTATACTAGACTCAATGTTTGGTCCAAAAATGAAATGTATTTGGTCAGTGACATTTTTCCCATGATATTTCTTGAAGCTTCATCAAAGAATATTTTGTGGATGAAGTGTAATTCTCATTACATTTGTCATCTACTCAGTGGATGGTGAGCACTAGGGAGATAAAGCCTCAATCCTCTTTTGAATTGTTGCTCACGGTATTGAGTAATATATGATGCATTTTAATTGGTCACAAAAAAAGTTGTACTTTGAAGATTCAAGTATTGTTTAGAATGAATGAGAAGTTATGTAGACAAAATGTTGTGATGAAGCACTTTGTTTATTATTTAGGATAAGGATTTTAAAGGATTTAGGAATTCAAGTTGATAGTTTAATGACCGTTGAATACTATGAAGTATTTTATTGAAGGATTGATGTGAATTTTTATTATTTAAGATATTTATTATTTAATTTCACCATAAAAAATTTAATTAAATAACAAAATGAAGTAAATCATCTTAGAGTGCAAAACTTGGAGTTATTTTTCTCACCATTAGGTTCTCAATTTCTCATAGTTTAAGTTCACATGTGGCAATATTGGCATTGTAATTGAGGATGGAACAGCAACTCAACAAAAAAATGGAATACCTGAAGGATGTGCAAGAGCAAGTTCAAAAACAAACAGAAGAAGCAAAAAAAGCAAAAGTTGTGGAAGAGCCAATATCTCTTGTTTCAAGTATATTTCCATCTTTGTATTACTTTTTTTTATTACATTTGAAATAAAATAAAATAAATTTAATACACTTTCAAGAAATTTCATTAAAATTTTCACTAAGGAAGGAGACAGAAGGTAAATGAATCTATAGAATATTTTTAAGTATCCAAGCCTACTTTGAAAAACTAATAGTTTTTTTATAATTTTCAAGACTCAAAATTAAATTTTCTAAAACTAAAGGATATGGTTTCTTATTTCTAAGAGGCTTCTTTGAAATTTTCTAAAGCATTTATTTGCAATTCTTGTAAATACAAAAGAAACTAATCTAGACATTTAGACATTTACAATACATGAGATGATTTAATGAGAAAACGCAAAAAATTCAAAAGTGCCTTATTAATTACAATTAATGATATGAAAATTAGTAGAAAATGTAAAAAATACAGTATATAAAGATCTATTGTACCTTAAGTATTATAATATTTAATAAAATCATCTTCATTCTAATAAAAAGCAATGCTAATCATTCACCATTTCCTTGTTAACACATACTATGATTTGTAATTTTAGAAATCAAAAATTTCAAATTTACATCAATTCTGCAAACCAATGAAGTTGGTTTCATTATGGAAATTATAATTTGAACTAAAATCATGAAAAAAATACTTTCATTTTTATTTTTTATTTTATTTGAAGAAATCTAGGTATATGATAAATAAGATTTTTTAATAAAAAATGAATTTATTTGTAAAGATTGTTGAAATATTGATGTTGAGATTTATTAATTTAATATGTTTTAGGTACATTCTCCCAAGATGATGAAAAAGTCACATATGAAGGATATACAAAGAAAACTTATGAAGAAATGATAGAAGAAAAAAAAAAAGAAAGTCAGCCGAAAACACCTCCCAAACAATCACCATATTGAGTTGGCATTCATATTGAAATTTTGTAGACTTTGGTTTAATAAATATATAGTTACTTGTCAATGTGGTAAATATAGTTACAAAATTTAATTAGTACAGAAAAGGTTCACTTACAATAATGTACGGAAATAGAAGAGCATTAGAGAAGTTGGTATTATTTTTTATTTGTGTAACATTATAAATTAGTTTTAAGAAGGATCTATTGTAGTTAGATTATGATGTAATGAATTTTTAGAACTATTTGCATAAAACATTCAATTTTGAATTGTTTGGATGTTATTTTATTCAAATGTTATTTTATTTTATTTTAATGAAAGCAAGCTAATTATGCTTGTATGTTTAAAGAAATCATGTAATGAGTCACTTTATTATGTTGAGATTTTCACTTGAAAATTGGTTATAATAGTATATTATATAATATTTTTATAAAAAAATATCTATATTTTAAAATTAAGCAAGATTTGAATGTTATTATCATTTATTTTTGTGACATTCTTTTGTATAATGATTGTTCAATTAAAAATATGACATTTTATTCTATTTTTAATTTGTTGATAATTTGATTTGCTAGAATAGACTTAATAATCTTTTTGTGACAAGGAATTATTTAAGTTCAATTTTAAGCAAATTTTTGAAGAATCATCTAAAGGATTGTGCTAAAAGGAGCCTCTCATATCTACATAAGTTTAACCAATTTTACATTGGAAGGACTTTCTATCCTATTTTTAATTTAATCATATTCATTGCCGACAAACTCTCTTTCACCAATTTGCATGCACTCATTGTGCCTCACAATTTTGTCAAATTAAAAACAAAATAAGCAAAAAATATATAATTTTTTGAGACATCGTTGAGTTATCATTAAAAAATACAAAAAATCAATTTGTTATATTTTAAAATTTAAAATTATTATATTTATGCATTGATAATGTTATTTATACATTTTTATGTTATTTTATAAAATAATTTAAATAGTTAAAAGCATAATAGATTTAATTTAAGAAACACTTATTTTTAGTAGTTTACTTTAAAGTCCTTCATTGCATTGATGAAGAGGAAGGAATGAATAGATAGCTTTTGAAAAACTCATATTACCTTCATTTTTGCATGAGAGAGGTTTGTATTAAATTACTATAGATATATAGGTGGACATCCATTGATTCAATGCAATTATAGGAAACACACCAACAATTAATTCCACTTTGGACCTTTGTCATAGTTATATACAAGCATTTTTTTTATCTCAAAAATAGTTTACAGTAATTTAATAGAATTGAAATATCCTATAAGTACTAGTATATTGCCCTTCATTTTTCATTCTTCTTCAATACATGCTCATTTTTTTCTAAGTTTTATTCAAATTCTTATCTAATTGTTTATTTTCTGGAGATGACTAAAATTCATTGAACTTGCATGCACTCTATTGATATTGAATTGACTCTTTTCCTTCCAATTGGGAATTTGGTTGTACCCTTGTAATTGTAAGTAAAAACTTAGAGCCCCCAAATTTAAAGAACCTCAAATGTTGTTAAGAAATTATTCACCTCCAATTGTGTTATATTGATTATTTTGTCCTAATTCAAGCACTTCAGGGACAATTTCAATTCCATAGATTACATGCATTTGGGGTCCAACAAGGATACACACCACATCATTTATAATTTACAAATGTAATTCTAACTTACCTTTTTGGTGTTGTTGGTTGGAATCCAAGTTTGATAAAGAAGAAATTTTGATTCAATTCTTTTTGTACCAAATGTGCATTTTGTTTCGCTACAGAATAAATGGAAGAAAATATTTGTCTCAAAACAATTAAAACTTGTAAGAATTAATTTGATTCTATTTTTAGATTCCTTAATAAAACTTACTGAATTGCAATTATTTACATGTTTTTATTAATACAAAATAATGTATAAATATCACATCTTGATCAATCATTGCTAAATATGTGAACTTCTATGCATAAACATATTATAAAATATATAAAATCAAATATGCCCAAAATTTAGTTTTACTAACAATACTATCTTATATATTATAATTTATAATTTATAGTAGAATGAAATTTTAAAAAATCTATCCTTGAAAACAAACCATAAAATGAGATTAATTACTTGTGTAGTATATTTTTTAAATCTAAACTATTATTCTTCAATTTTAAGGTTGCTTATTTTTGTATAGTTTGAATTTCTAAAATCGTGAAGATGTATTACAAAATGCAACTTAGAATAATAGTTTAATGAAAACTTTCAAACAAAACTTGTAAAATACAATCCATAGATCATATCCATATGGTTGAATCTACTACTACATTAACCAATATATTTTTATCAATAAGAATTTAAACAAAATTTTCAAAATCTCTTCCAAAATTAATTTTTGATTGAATACTTGTAATTTTCATTTGTTATTTTTTTTAAGTTCCAAATATTAAGCTTTAATTATGGTGATTTTTAAAGATTTTTAATTTATTTATTTATTGAAGACATTTGAAAAGGATTTTTTTTGAAGTGGAAAGTTACTTTTTGAGGTAAAACATACTAGTATCCATTCAATTATAGAACATTTGCAAAATAAAGTCTTCATATTGTACAAATGTTAAAAAATTAATACAAAAATCTAAAAAAAGATTAAAAAATCATAATCATGCGTGCTTGAGATGTATTTGTTTTTGTCCATTGTTTGAAATTTGAACGTTTGATCTTTAAAGGGTTAAATACCTATAAATAATTAGAATTTTACTACTCTTTGCATTATGAGTGATGACTAAATAAAGGTTTGGAACATTCAAGACATCAACACTTTGTCGTATGGACATTCAAGTTGAAAAAGAATAATTGCAAGAACATGCTTGGGGAGATGGGCTGAAATTTCCGCCATTGATACTAGTCGGGACTATCTGTATGTATGTATATTCATACAAATATGTCAATATAATCCAATTATAAAATTTACTTGGTAATTTTTGCCAATTTCAATCATCTTTTTTTACATGAAGACTATTTTGCAAAAAAAATCAATAGTTTGTCTACAAACTTTGTAATTTTTTAGCTTTAATTTTGCACAACAAATGCAATTTTATGATGGATTACAAGATAGACAAAAACAATGTCAAATAGTTTGGGCTTCAAAATATCTATTTTAGTAGTTGTACATGTGCACCTCAACCTCATATAAAATGTAGACCCTTTTTATGTCAAAACATTAAAAAAATTGCATAAATCTAAGTTGACATAATGGTTGTCCTTGAAATTAATCAAGTATTTTTTTGCATTGAAGATTAATAATGCCAAGAAAATTGTTGAAAAGTGCTATATTTATTGAAAGAATTTTGAATTGCATTATTACAATAATTTTTAGGTTGCAACTTCTGAGCTTTTGAATGTTTATGAAGGAACAATAAATACAAAAATTATTATTTTAAAATATTTATCCTTGTATCAAAATTCCAATATAAAATTTTAAAATTTTAAAATATATTCATTTTATTGTAGCCTTAATTTGATTTTAATATTTTGATTTAGTAATTCTTTTGGATAATTGAAGATAGATGGCTTTAATATTGAAATGAAATATAACCTCTAAATGCCCAAAGTATCATATTTTAGTATTAACTAAACTTTGGAGTTATATAAAATTTTATCAAAATACTATTTTTATTAATTTTTTTAATTGAATATCCTTTAAAGTCCATTTAAACCTCTAAAGGACTGTCTAAAGGACATTTTCAGGCAAAAATTGTAAAAAATTATCACTCTTTAGGATAGTGAAAAAGAATTAAATTTTCTTTTCCAAAATTCAACTATACAAATTAGTACTAGAATACTATGAGGATGTGTAGAATTTTTTTGAAAAACTTTGCCATATGACCGGATTGAAAATTATAACATTTGAAATTAGAAGTAAAAGTTTTTTTTCAACCTCACGCGATAGAATTAGTAGACTTCAACTCCTCCTAGAGTGAGAGTTTTATACTATTCATGGTGTGTTTTTTTACATTTGCATCTTGCATCATGTTAGTTACATACTTGTTCAATTTCAAAACTACAGGAGGAATTTTGTATATAATGTCCATAGTAGCCCGAATTGCCCAAAAAATTGAAGGCAATATGATTTTTGATCTAGATACCAAATTGGAAAAAAAATATATATTCCTACTAAGGGGGTATATGTTTACACCTCGTGTCAAAATTTTGTGAGGATCTGATCCAAATTGACTTTGTGTGTAACTACTGGTACCCAAAATCTTTGATCTCCTACGTACTTTGAATAGTGTCTTGGTCCTTTAGAGGCCAATCATCAAAAAACCAATTTTGAAGAAAATTGTTTATGATTTTTCTATTGAAGATTTTATGCAAGGGTGTCTATTGCAAATCTTTTATTTTTTAAGTGTTAGAGGCTTGTGGACATGAGCTTCAAATACATAGAAGTTTGAGAGGAAAATCAAATTAGATATTCATTTAAAAAAATTGTAGATTAGATTTTGAGAAGTTGTGAATCAATTATGGTCATGCATATTATGTCTCTTTGCTTCATATTTTTCATGACCTTAATTTTAGATTTAACCAAGTAAAAAGTGAATTGAAAGACTTCAAATCACTTTCATAGTTTTAATACCTTCTTAATCAAACATTATAATCTTTAAATTGGTAAGTGATAATATTGTGTTTTCTTTTTAAATTTTGTGAACCATAATACGGCTACTAGTTTGAATTCACACGGTTACAACTCTTTTTTAATTGATAAAACTAATCAAAATTTGGGCTTTAATTTGGTTTCAAGATACTCCAAGAAGCTCAAAAAAAACCTTGGGCAATTAAGGATTAAATAGATGGATAAATGAAGAAAATCTATTTAATATTATCTAATCTTCTCATTCATCATGCATATGATTCAGTTTTTTTAAAACAATAATGAAATTTATTTTTAATATTAAATTCCTTGCATGTTTTCAAAATTTTATAAGAATATTGATTTCTAGTGCATGAATTTTTTACATTTTATAAAAATTTGTAATCTCAAAAATAAATTTTATTCCTACATCATAATTTGAATATTCTTTGCAATTGCAATCTATCTATATCTTAAATGAGGCAATTTGTTTTGTTTTAATTTGTTTGTTTGTTTTGTTTATTACATTGAGATCTCCATAACCATACATCTCTTAGTTGTGTTTTTAATATTGTTGGAAAGGCCTCATCAAGGAAGGGTGCACGGGCTTTGTTTTATAGAAACTCACGACAAAAAAAATATTGAAGTTTGAAGTTTTTATGAGTTAAAAGTTTTAAAAAAATTACTTCTATTTTTATTTTATTATAGTGAGGCAACAACATAGGGCGTACTAGTTGATGTTAAATTAAAGAAAATTACAATTTATACTATATTTTTACAAACCTATATACAAAGTTCTATTCTATCATTTCTTATTCCTGCAAATAAAAACCGAGATTAAAACAAAGATGTAGATTGATAATATGGAAGAATCCCCAACATCTTCAACTACAATAGTTTTACATGATAAAATTGAAAATGAAGATTCTTTTGAAATAACAAACATGAATATGTTACATGCAAATGTAAGACAAAAAATTAATTATTCTTTACAAAATACACAATTTCATATTTGTTTTACTTATTTTATTACTATAAAAAACTTGCAATATCTTCAAGAGTTATTGTAGTAAGCACATGAAAGTACTTTAAACATGCTTGTTCTTTGAAAGTATCTCAAATTATATTATGCATGGAAAATTGTTTTCTTGAATGAGTTGAAAAATATTTAATATCAACACTCTTCATAAATTAAGTTCAAGAAAAAAAATATTTGAATAGGATTCAATATTACAAGGATTGAACGAGTCAAGATCAGAGCTTCTTAGCAATGTCCAAAATTTAAAGAAGGTACCACTTTTAAATATTAAAATATTAAAATACTAATTTCCTCTAAATAATTCTCCAATTAATACTAAAATGTACTATATCATATAATTTTATGAAATTTTCCAACAAATTTAATATGTCTAATATGAACTTTATGATTTTTAAAACTTTTGACGGAAAGACAACACTTTAGTGTTCAAATTTTGAATTAAAAAAATGGATGTATTAGATTATTATAGATATGTATTAGATCAATAAATAAATTTTGATTTGGAGTATTGAACTTATAATAATATGTGATTGCTTCTATAGGATCTTCAAGATTGGCGAGAAAAGTTGGATATAGAAGTCGACTCAAGTGATGATGTAATAAAATTCATTTATATAACACTTATTTGTGTTGATTGTTCAAAGAATATAAAATTGAATTGAAAATCCTAGGAGCCAATGTTTTAGGTTTATTTTATCTTATGAGGTGTATAACTTTATTGTAACGTAAAATACTTGGTGAAATTTGTTGTTTAAACCAAATGCTATTACATGATCATATTTTATGTTTGACACTTTGATTGTCATTACATCAGGATGTTGGTGACCTAAAATGCTTTTTAAATTCAAATATTGAAAAACTCACAGATGTATGGTTAAGTAGTTGATCATCATTAATTATATATTTTGGATATTTTATCTTTATTATTTATTTAAAAATAAAATTTTGAGTTTTATTAAATACAATAATTCATACTTAAAAATTGTTTTATTGATAATGTCCTAAAAATGGAATATTTAAATTTATTCATGAAATTTTGCAATTGTTTCAATTTATAATTTAGAAATGATTAAAAAAATTCAAATTTCTTGGCCTTTTTGTTATTCAAATGAACAAATGATTATATAGTAATTGAAGGAAGATATATAATTCAAATGTCCTTGTAATTATGTAGTCAATGCAAGAGGTTTGTACGTAAGAAATTGCCCTTAATTATCATCAAACTTTTAAACTAATCATTTGAAGACAATAATGACTCAATTTATTTTAGGAATTTCAAGAATTGAAAACAACTTTAAAAGAGCAATTGGCGGCTACAACATCAAAATTGAGTGAACTTGTATGTATTTTATATCTTCTTCCTCAATAAACATAGTTGTAATTTTAATTGATTTCTATAAATTTACCAACAATTGCAATTTTTTTAGTGATTAAGTTTTTTTTATAGGTATTAAAAACAATGAAACTAAATGGTTAAAATATTTTTATAATAATTTATTCATTCTCCATATCTCTTAAGGTATTAGACTAAATTGAAAAGAAGTAAAAGGGTAGTTTTCCTTTGTATACCCCTTAAGGACCAAATTTGTGACCCTTCTGATTTCTTAGTTCTAAAAAATAAAATAAAATACTTGAAAAATTTATAAACTCTTCTAATTTTATAGTAACAATTGTATAGCATCCTTGTTCATGACATAAATATGTATTATTAGATTTAAATGTGAAGTCTTTTATTTTTTTGAAAAAATTAGCAATTTTGATATTGTTGGAATTTTGGATCATGTACTCTTTTTGCTTAAAATAAATATTGTTCAATCGTACTCTCACAAGTTTCAAAATTGAGACTTAAATATTCAGCTTGTTTTAGACTTTAGAAATAATTTTCAATATATTCAAAGAAATAATTGAGATATTAAGTTTGAACTCAATAATCTCTTGAATCTCAAGAAATCAAGAGCTTTAAATCTTTGAAGTTTATGTCCTAGAAAATCTCTTCAAAATCAAAAGTTTACATGTTTTAAATTTTTTTAAATATAATATTATATAATAAAATTACTAGTTTTACAAAAAATTGGGAGAAAACTATAACGAGGTTATTTTTAATTTTTTCAAATATTTCAATATTACAAAATTAAGTATTTTGAGTTTTAAAACTTATATTTGAAAGATTATGAATAAAATTTTGTAATATATTTAAGTTTCATTTCAAATTGTATATTGAACAAATCTAAATCTTTTTTGAAAATATAATTTTGGATATGTGCTGCAATACACTGTACACAAAAAATTTTATCTAAAAATTCACTAAAGTTAATGTTTTGGAAAACTTGTGAAACGGGGTTCATGATTATTGCACAGTGAACTTGAAATAGAGGACAAATTTTGGAAAAAGACAACCCAGACAACTTGACTATCACTCTTAAAGCATTTAAATTTTAAAATCCTCAAGTGTTCAAAGTAGCATTAGAGGAGATCTGAGCCTCTGGAAGACCGTTTCAGGGCTATTTCCAATGCTAGGAACCAACTCCTGCTGTCAAAAAAAAAAATTACTAAAAAAGATAAAAATAATAATAATTAAAATGTTAAAAGAATACTAAAAAACAATTAAAACAATTTTTTTTAAATCTGACGTGGCAATCACTAGGCCACGTCAAACTGACCATTTGGCAACGGCCCAGCATTCATGCAGAGTTCCCTCAGTCCGGGAACTTGCAGTCTCTTAAAAGCCTGAATCTCCTCTAATGGAAAATTTACATCAAAAGTATGTCACGGTGCATTATGCACATTAAATTCAAAGATTACATTGAAAACTATTGATATAGTTTTTAAATTTTAAAAATTAGATTTTAACAATTGAAATAATTATATTTTTAAATTTATATTTTAGGATTTAAAAAATTATTCTCAACTTTGGGGTTTAAAATCTTAAATTAGATTTTTAAGGGATATATATATATATATATATACATACACACACACACAATTTAAAATTTTTTTTTTTTCAATGTTTCTTTTTTAACCCCTAAAGGACCGAGGCCTTTTTTCTGCCAGAAAACACTGAAAACTGTCATTTTTGTAGCAAAGAGTTAAAAAAAATTTAAATTATTTTTTTTTCACATCTAACCGTAGGATCTTACACCTAACTAGTATAAAAAAGTGTGGAAAAAATTTCAGAATATTTGACCGCATAGATTGCAAGATATCTGTGTTTAAAGTGGAAAAAACAAGTTTTTCAGCACATTGCGGGACTGGATTTTTTGACTTTGAACATTTTTAACTTAAAATTTTTGCACTACAGAGTTTTGAGCTTTTAATGCTTGTAGTGGAGAATTGAGTTGAGAGTCTAGGAAAAAAAAAATTCAAAAAAACTTAATTATCATTCTTAAAAAAATTGTTAAGTAGATGTAGGTACAAGATAGAAGGAAAATCTAAAATATTCATATATTTTAGATGGAATTAAAATGCACTAATCCCAATGGTGGGATTGTTCTAACAAGTAAATCAGACCATGCAAAAAAAAGAAAATTGAAAAATTTGAAAAATTGCATTCAGAAATGAATCCTAAAGTTATTTTTTTCAAGAAGATGCTCTAACTGCCCGAAAAACAAGAATGTCCATAACTTCCTCATAGCAAAGTCAAATGAAATGAATCCAAGCTTTCCAGATAGCCAAAAATATAACCTATGAGAAAAAAAATATTAAAAAAAAAATTCAAATTTTTGTCCATTTTTTTTTTTGCTGCCCGAGCTGCCCCCTATAGCCTGTTTTGAGCTTATATGGTCATAACTTTTTTTCCCGGGCACCGATTGTAAAAAAAATAATATTCCCTTGAAGCTAATCAATTTTTCTACCTCCAAAAAAAGTTTCAAAAAATCAGGAGAAAATTTCAGCCCGTAGGTACCTGCCCGAAAACGCATTTGTCCCCCGTAGGGACAATGGTCCTTTAGGGGTTAATTACGAAGGTGCATTTTTCTTAAATTTTTTGTTGAAGTTCATAAATTGTTTGTGGAAAAAAGGTGTAAATATGCTAGTGCAACTTTTAGTGCAGATAGGGGAATTCCAATACAAAACTAGTATAAATTGAATATTTTATACTTTGAATGCATGGTGGGACTCAAGTGCACTTTGAGCATTCTATACCCTACGTGCACTTAAGCAAGATTATCCTTTTCACAAGTTAATAAAAAAAATTATATGCAATATAAATATATTAGCTAATAAATATTGATTTTATTTCTTTATATTCTAAATATATATCTTTTAAATTTAAAAAAAAATGATATTTTCCTTTATAATTTTATTTTTTAAGTGCAATCATGCTTTGATTTATTAATGTGAATAAATTTAGAAATGTATATAGAATTTGAATTTTAACAATGTTTAAGGTCTACTCAATGCTAAAACAACCTTAAAAAAATGTTAAGATTATATATATAGTATTCTAATAAAATTTAATATTCCAATAAATAAAAATATCATTGAATTTTGCAACCATTTGATTTTGTTTCTATATAAGAACAACTTATTTTACTATATACATCCGTAAATTATTTTAATCAATCATAGTCTCATCATTGATTCACTTTGAAGAACCATAAGCTAAACTCCATGTCTATTATTATAGGATACCTCTGTAATTGGTTGTGCACAATATCTAGAAGCGCTTCATACAAATTGTGAACTTGAAAAGTCATTATTTGATGATCTCATATCCAATCTAGGAATAAAGGTTAGATAATATTTTTAATTAATTTTGTTATGATTGAAAAATTTGTTGTAAAAAATACTATAAATTATGCACTTGACTTTGTATCATAGAAACAATTCAAAATTAATAAAGAATATCATTTGTAGGAAATATGTAATATAAACTAGACAAATTCTATTGTAATGTTATTACAGAATAATGACAAAGGAAGAAAAGAAACTACTATTGGTATTGTTTCTTTTAACTCAATAGCATTATTAACGGATTGAATTTAGAAGAAATTGAAGAATAGCTTGGTAGAGGTTATCTCCTTAACACCTCAAATTTTTTGAAACTTAATTGTTGATCTAAAGTTTTTGTGCAATTAATGTAATTTGGTTTTAAGAATTTTTTTAATTTCTTTTACAATATTAGCAATTTTTGGCAATTTTCATGCATATTGTATGAAGTTGCAAAGCAATAATAGTTTTGGATGGGGCAATTTTTGGAAGATAAAATAGAGTATAATTTGTTTATAAAGGACATATATAACTTCTTTAATTTTTGGTATTTTTTAGATTTTTTTTTGCCACTTTACAATGAAAGCTTTTAGAATTGTGGTTTGAATTGTAAAAATATATTTTGTGCTTTGGTGAGCATTCAATGATAGTACATTTTATTGTTCATTGAAAGAGGCTCTAATTCTCTATGATGCAGAGCTTGTCACTTTTCTACAAAATAGACTCAAATTCTAAGTTCTTATGTATTAGTTTTTAGCCCAAGCACATTCACCATACTAAAAGATGAATACTAATTTCCACATTTTCTCATTTTCATTGGATTTTGATGTAGTTATAATGACTCATTTGCAAACAAGCAATATAAAAAAAGAGTGAAGAATTTTGTTTGAAATTTTTGTTTGAGTTCTAAATGAAAGTAAGAAAAATTTCCTAAAGATATATTTTTACAATTTTTTCATTTATTTTTATTCCCAATGTAAACATTTTTTGCAATTTTTCGGCTCAAAACACAAAAGAACTTTATAAATAAACCTTTAAAATATGAATATTATATTTTATATTAAATGCAGTTGTTGTGACAAAAAATAGAATAAAAATTTAAAATATAATATAATAACTTAAGATTACATGTTGTGCATTATGTATAGAAAAACAACAACTTGTAAACCAAAATGTGATTGATACTTTTCAGTATCTCTGTATGCAATTTAATTTTTAATACCTCTCTTCAAAGTCCATTTATCACTTAATAATGTAAGTGGTTATAAATTGTCTATTAATTAAATAGTTGGACCAAATTTAAAATTGCATAATCACATCTTAAAAATCAATAAAAAAATAAATGTAGAACATATTTTTTATATAAAAATATTAACTTCCAAATTATAAGGGTCAATCTTTAAGAGATCATTATATTCATCCTGGTATTGTAGAATGATTTTATTTGTGTACACTAAAATTTATGCACTTTATACAAAATTAAAAATTCACTTACAAGGTATTATAGCAATTTTACAACTTTTTTTTAATTCTTAGTAGAAATTTTGTTGTATAAAAAATCAAAATGTAGTGCCTCAAAGAAAAATGAACTAAAAATGCAGCATGATCTATATTTTATTTTTTTGCCTTACACCTTCTATAATCAATTTTTGATATTTTTAGATGTAAATTCCTACTATAGTTTAATGTACCTTCTTATATACAATGTCATAAGATAAATTTGTGTATACAATCAACCCCAAAAATGTATTTGCAAACTAATTGTACATTAGGAATAGGAATTAATTGTGATACATCTTCTAGAATTAATTGACAATTCTTTGTGAACCATAGTGGCACTTTAAACTATAATATGGCAGCTGCCATTTTTGAATATATAATAATAAAGTGTTGCTTTTTATGAAACCACACATGAATAATTCAAGGAGTACATATGTCATTGTACCATTGGTTGTGAAACTTTTCCAAAAAATCTGAAAGGGGTACTGAAGCCTTTTTCATTGATTGTGCACTTTAGGGTACATTGTTGACAAACCGCTCCTTTCATGAATTTGGCATTCAAAACCTCAATTACAAGCCAATTCCAACCTAATCTTGAAAACCAAACCCCAAGATTTGAACACCATACTAAAACCAACAAACCCAAAATCCGGACTCTTCGAAATCCCAAAATCAAACCAAATCAACAAACATCTAATTCACCTGCACGTCCGTCTCCAACAGTAGTCACCTTAACTCCTAAATTCCACAATTTCTAACCACGATGCACATTTAGAGAAGCTCAAAGCGCAACAAAGGTTTACGGCAACAAGAAGCAATGAATGAGAATCTTTTGAGACTACAATAGCCTGTAAACAACGTAGCCTACAAACATCCAAGTCTTCACGCTCTATTCCTATTGCACCCAATAAACATCCAACCTCCACCCTAAAACCAACCAACCTTGTTCAACCTTGAACCTTCCAAACCCAAAAATCAAACAAAATCCAACAAACATCCAATTCACCTATGCATCCGTCTCCCAACACTGTTTGCTTATGAATTTTACAATTACCAACTATGACACACTTTTAGAGAAGTTTGAAGCGCAAGAAGGATTTAGAGCAATGAGAAACAAGATTATTTGGAATAGAAGAGCGAGAATCTCACAACAAGATTAAAGCATTGAGTTGGCAAAAGTTTTTCTATTCGTCCAACAAAAAATTTGAGCGTGAAGTACTCAGACCCAGCTTTGGCACTTTGCAAAACTAGTTTCTAATCCTCATTAAACACTATTAAAAAACTTGCGACCAAAACAATAAAAAACTATTGTTTGCGCTTGTTGTTGTGGTTGCATTGTCCCGGTCAAAATTACATTGAAATTTGTTGATTTATTCTCTTGATTTGGTCAAATCCTGGAAAAACAAATCAAATCAAACTTTTTTTGGTGCCCAAAATTTCATTTTTTTTTTCCGGATTTGACCAATCAACAAAAAAAATCAATAGATTTCAATGTAGTTTCGACCAGGACAATGCGACCCAAACAACAAGCGCAAACAATAGTTTTCAGTTGTTTTGGTTGCAATTTTTTCTAATAGTGCTTCTTATTCTGAAATACGTCAATCTAAGTGATGCAAGGCCGATTGAAGGTTTAGCTGGTAGGTTTGGATTGCAATTTTGAGATTGCTTAGTGACAATGTGACTGAACCTTCGCCATCCAAGTCAATAAATTCACTTTCTTTAGGGACAGTTAATTCAAATTGTACATCATTGAAGCTTCAACCCCATTGGTATTGTAAAAAATTGACCTACGTATGCTTTAAAAAATAAGTACATAGAGATAAATATAAATAATATTAATTTGAATGGAATTTAAAGATCCTTAATGAATCAAAGATTATTTTGACACCTCATTTATTACAATAATTATTTTGTAGGTTGAAATTTGAAATTTTATTGCATCTACATTAACCCCTAAAGTTTCTTGACTGTGTTTTCACCAAAAACGCTCAAAAACTGCCATTTCTAGTACAAGCACCAAATTTTTGGAAAAGAACATTTTTTGACACATGTAACCATAGGGTCTTGTAGTATGCTGATTTAAAAACATGTAGTAAAAAATTTAGAATTTTCCACCGCGTGAATTGGAAGATATTAGCATTCAAATTCACTAAAATCATTTTTTAGCCGTGCAAAAAACAGGGCATTTGCACTTCACATGCTCACTTTTCTATGAAAAAATGTCCCAAATGGTGGTACTTCTTTGATTTATTTTTTCTAAACAAGTTGGCTACATGCTCAAAAAATTTCAAATCATTTGGAATTGTACAACATAGTACAACATATAGTAAGCAGAAAGAAGTAGAAAATGATTCAAAATACTAATGGTTAAGAATTTAACTAAAAAAATTGAAAAATGTTAATCCCAATGGTTGTAATGTTGTTATAAACAATCTACATCCTATGATTTTATTTTTTTCAAAAAATGTTGAAAATTGAGTGAAATAAATGACTTCAAAGCTTATTTTAGAGTAGAAAATCCGTAACTGCCCGCAAACTAAAACTCCTCATAACTTTTTACTCATTGATCGGAATGGAATGCTTAAAAGCTTTCCATGTATATATAAATCTAAAAAACCAGTTTCAAATTTTTGTTTTTGAAAAAAGTGATTTTTTATGATATGCCCGGACTGCCCATTTACAAAAAAAACATATTAGGCCATAACTTTTGACTCATATTTCCAAATTTCATGAAATTTAGTGGATGTGAAAGATATTCCTTGTTCTCACCTTCTATCAAAATTTTAGCCTAAAATATGCAAATTTCTAGTCACATGTACCTGCCCCAAATCGCTATGTTGCTAAAAATAGAAGGCTGGTCATTTAGGGGTTAAATGTATTTGAAGATATTTTTTCTATTATTCAATTAATACAAATTGTGGGTGAATGCAAGAAACACCTACCAATTTTGTTGCATTTTGACAATACTCATCATTTTTTTCTGCAGTACTTTAAAACTAGAAAAATAAAATTTTAAAAATAAAAAAAATATGGCTAATGTATGTATCTTTGAGATGAAGGTAACCACCAAAGTAAATTCATTAAAAAAATTCTTTAATCAAGAAAACTAGAAAAAGGCCAAATCTCAAGAAAATGGATACTTTGATGTTTTAATTAGTTAAAAATAGAAAGAAAAAAAATACATAATATGAAAATTGGCCATTTGTAAGAACTCTATAGAGATGGTCATTCACCCCAAAAAACTCCAAAATAATATTTAATATGTTACAAAATGCAAGCAGAAAGAAGCGCACTTTGTGAACTTTCACACCACAGACAATTAATTATTTTTAGAATTCCTTTAGACAATAGCTACAAGTCTATTAAAAGACCATCCCCTCTAAATTTCAGCTCAAAATTCGTGTTTTTTTTTGTACTAAATAGTACTAAACCCCTCCAAATTGGCATAAAATTGGGGGCTATTTTTGGATAGTTAACTATTTTTGAAAATTACAAAAAATTAGGCAAGGTGTATAATAGTCATGAGTACCTTACCTATAAATCTTGAGTCATTTGGAACCAAAACGCAAAAGTTATGGCCAAAAAACAAATCAAAACGCAAGGTGTGACTCAAAATAGTACAAGTGTTTCTTGCATTCACCCTTGTTTTGATTTGTATTTAACAATTCAAACTATTTTTTTCACCCACGATCTTTTTGAATCCAAGATGTTTGTTTGTAAGATCATTTACACATTGCATTTGTTTGGATTATTGATCTAATTTAATAAGACATGACAACAACCATTTGATAGCAAATGTTTGAGTCATTTTAAATAAATACTTTAGATTCAAACCAAATAATTTATTAATGCATTAAATGTATAGTTAATGTGTTAATTTCCTTATTTTAACTTCTTTATTTGATTCATTTATTAATAATAATTTCCACCAAGACTCCCTCTAAAATGAATAAAAATGGAGTCAATATTCCTTCCATATTGTCTTCAAGGAAAATTTACAAAAAATATTTGAAGAGGTGTAGCCCCTCCAATAGGAAGATTGATAATTATAAGAACACTTTATGGAAACTCTACCTTAATTGTTGAGACAAAATCAACATGCAACAACAAAACCTTTAAGCATCCATACAATTGCTAGTTGAGTTGGTCACAGTAGACTTGGTCTCAAGAGTCTAAAGTTCCCTCCTCAGCACCTTTATATACCAAGGATAAAAACTTTGTCTGGTCCCTCTAAAATTTGAATCTTACATTGAATATAGGAGGCTTATTCATCGTCCTTTATATACATCCAAACTAGATTGACTATTGAAATCTCACATATTTTAATAGCTCATTACACAAATATAATGCATATATCAATATATGACAAAGCGGCGGGCCTTTCTATTTGACTCATGGAACAAAAGATTGTTGTTGTGTTGTGTATTCTAAGCAACAATGTAAACTTAGCAAGTGAGTGGCTTGAAGATCTTCAATTGAAATTGGTGGGGGCAACGATACATTTGAAGAGTAAAGATAGGGATGCTTTTAAATTAGGAGCCCCCTTTAACATCACCTTTTATTTGAAGACATTAGAAAAAATGTCTTCATAATTGGTTCAATGGCCAATTCCAACAAATTGCTTTCTAAATTCAATGCAAGTTTTCAAAAGTAACTAATGGGAGTTGAAGAGTTCCATGTGGCAACTAATGAAAATTGAAACATTTTGTATTTCAAGGATGTTGAATTAAAAGTAGTCTTGTGTCAACTATAACCTCAACTTAAGAAAAATAGTTTATTTATACAATCTCTAAAACCAATTGCAAATACTTCTATTTGAATTTTCAAATTTATTTGGTTCAAATTGTGCTTGCAAATGTTGAATCTCAAAAAAGTCTCTATTTTATGTGAGAACACCTTAACATGTGGACTAATCCAATTCATGGAGACAAGTTGAATGCCAAAATTTGGAAAAAGAGTAAGGTTATAATGATTCTCTTCTTAATATATAAGTGCATACATTTATCTATTTTCATATTCATCGACACACTTTATGTAACAACTTTCAGCAACATTAAGGTTGAAACACCTAATTGCATCACCTTCCATTCTTCAACATATAAAAAATGGATTTGAATGAATACTTCTATGACTCAAAACCACAACAATTTTTCAAAAGCAAACAATGAGAATTGAAGAGTAAGATTTATTTTTTGTGATACAAGGCTATAACTGTAAGTAAAGACTATCAGTCCCTCTAAAGTTTCATTGCCCACAAGAATAGCCTTGTATTGCAAAAAAATCCACCTTGGTAGAAAGTTTTTTTAAGCAATCAATGAAAGTTGAAACATTTTGTGCTTCAAGGGTAATCTAGTGTTACATATAGGGTACCCTATATTTTCAACTTTGGACATTTGTAAAATATTTACTAGAACACCAGGGAGTTACAAATTACATGGGTTACATTTCTCTTGAGTTCCCTAATAATTTCATCAAATTCTTGTGGTTGATCAACCATCGAGATGTTAGAACCAGAAAAAGTGTTGCCATTAGGAATTACTATGTTACATCTAATGCAACTCATATTGTATTTGAGATTGCAAATTTGCTAAGTTACAACATTATATCTAATGTTCAAGGTCGGTAGAAAATGTTTCTAAAAGCTAGTATCAAAATTTGTTGGATATTGCTTTTTCAAAAAAGTCGTATAAGAAAATTGAATCCTTCTATTTTTAGGCATTTTCCAAATCACATTTACCAACTTTAATTAATTATATGCCGACCTTGACCACTGTACCAATAAGGTAACTCCATCTAAAATTGACCAAAGAAGCAATTCAACATGGTTTCCATTATTATAAATTGAAAAACTATATTCTTGTGGGGTCTTATTGGTAGTCAAAAGGAGATTCTAAATTCTCTTAGAATGCATTTTTTGGACACCATATGACTAACTATGAATATTCAAAGTGCTGAAAATAGGTGTTTCTAAAACCTAGTCACCCTAGACTCACGTGAATAGCGAAAGTACATTTTAGGCAAGAATCTATAGGTGGGGTCGGTTTTAGAAAGGGATCGAAATTAGGTGTAGTCACTATACCTTACTTTTTTTTTGTTAGCTTAACCCCTAAATGCCCAAGGCCTTTTTTGAACTTCTAGGAATTTGCTCTACATTGAACAAAAAGTCAATATTTTGATAAGTTGTATCATTTTTTTATGAATTGTAACCATACAAATTCAAACTAGACATGTTAAAGGAATCACATATGAAAAGAAAACACATCAAAATCACTTATGAATTGAAAGATTATAATGTTTGAACATGAGGGTGTTAAAACTGCAAAAGTGACTTGAAGTCTTTCAATCTTCTTTTCACATGCCAAATCTAAAAATTTGGTCACCAAAAAAATATGAGGTTAAAGGACCTAACATGCATAACTCCAATCAATTTACGGCTTCTCAAAATCTACTCTACAATTTTTTTAAATGAATTTCTAATGTGATTTTTCCTCCAAGATCTAGTGTATTTGAGGCCCATTTCCAAGAGCCCTCAACACTACGGAAAGTCAAGATTGCAATGGGTACCCTTGCACAAAATCTTGAATAGAAAAATCATAATCCGTCATTTTCAAAATATGGGACTTTTGACGCTAAAACTAGACTTCAAAAAGAATTTTTCAAAAATATAAATTACTAAAAATAGCAACTTGGATAGGCTTTATTTACAGTGACTCCCAAAAGTAGTTGGCCACCTTAAAAATCACTCTCAAAAATTGAGAAATTGGAATTATGAAGTGAAATTTAGACATGTTGTTGTACAAAAGGAATGATACCCTCATGTGTAATTTCACTTTAAATGGACTATAATGACTGACGAAACCGAGTACTTTTGTGAAACATTTTCATTCAAACAACTATACCATAAGCATCAATGGATAAAATCCAAAAGTGTATACATGAAAGTTGTAGAGCACAACATACAACACATTACCGTGGAAGTTTGAAGAAAAAATTAGTTGTGATTTGAAAGAAAATTAATTCCAAAGTTTGCTATGTCAAAAACTCGGTTTTGTTCAACATAGTTTGGCTTTACCTTATCTTTTGTCAATTTTTTCTTAAAACTCCCAAATTTTTTTTTGTACCTTAGCATGTTGGTATACATCATTTTTGATTGTTGTATACAAAAATTGAAGGAAATTCACATTTATAGAATTAAAAATATTAACAATTTAACAAACATGCAAATGATGTTGGTTCTCACAAAATTTGAGTTATTTTTGTGGAATTGAGGAGATGGGATTGCATTAGCCATGGTAAAGAAAGTATAGGTTGCAAAATAGACCACTTTTATATCTAAATGCCCTTGTATATGAAATATTTGTTGAATTGGGCAATGTGTACAATTTATATTTTACAATTTTATAATGCATTTTTTAATTCAACTTTTGTGTTCAAAGACTACAGTTAATGATGCATATAATTCATCCCAAAAAATCCCAAAAAATCCATCATCATTGTGTGTATCATCCAAAAACTGCTAATTTTTTGAATGTCAACGTAATGTTTGGAAATTAATAGTTTTTGGATGATACAGACAATGATGATGGATTTTTTTGGATTTTTTTGGATGAGTTATATGCATCATTAACCCCTAAAGGACCGAGGCCTTTTTTCTGCCAAAAAACACTGAAAACTGCCATTTCTATAGCAAAGAGTAAAAAAATTTGAAAAATGTTTTTTTTTTCACATCCAACCGTAGGATCTTACACCTAAATAGTATAAAAAAGTGTGGAATTTTTTTTAGAATTTTTGACCGCACAGATTGCAAGATATTTGCATTCAAAGTGAAAAAAACAAGTTTTTCAGCACATTGCGGGACTAGATTTTTTGACTTTGAACATTTTTAACTTAAAATTTTTGCACTACAGAGTTTTGAGGTTTTTATTTGTTATAGTGGAGAATTGAGTTGAGAGTCTAGAAAAAAAAAGTTAAAAAAAAAAGTTAATTATCATTCTTAAAAAAATTGTTAAGTAGATGTACGTACAAGATAGAAGGAAAATCTAAAATATTCATATATTTTAGATGGAATTAAAATGCACTAATCCCATTGGTGAGATTGTTCTAACAAGTAAATCAGACCATGCAAAAAAAAAAATTGAAAAATTGCATTCAGAAATGAATCCTAAAGTTATTTTTTCAAGAAGATGCTTTAACTGCCCGAAAAACAAGAATGTCCATAACTTTTTCATAACATATCCAAATGAAATGAATCAAAGCTTTCCAGATAGCCAAAAATCATGCCTATGCAATCTGCCCACTATAGTAGTTGAAAGTATATTGTTTTTTCAAAAAAAAAAGAAAAAAGAAAGTATATTGTTGTGCAATTAATTTAATATATATCTAGCCAGAAGACTGTCCAGGGAGTACTCCAGTATGTTTGGTACGTGCAGAAAGGTGGAGGCACCCATTACCAACTAGCATCCTATGGGCAATCTAACTATGGGAGGCAACCCATTTCTGGGGGGGGACGTATAGCCAACCTGAAGGGTGTTCTATTTCCAACTAAGGCTAAAAAAGTTTGGAATGTGTTAAAATATGACGCATGTCCCCAAAATAGTGAGCAAGAAAGTAGTAAGTAGTAAGCGGGAAAGTAGTTTTGGGATGATCGGAATTGGAAGAGTCTAGAGATTGGCAATGAGTCATAGGTACTTTTTGGCTCCCAAAATTCATAGTAATTTCAATTTCGGAAATAAAATTATGAAAAATTTTCAATCCCCATATTTCCTATCTTCCTACATGCTAAAAATTTCTTGCAACTTAAACTTGTCATAATTTGCTGGAAAATCCCTTAAGCGATCGACTATGGGTGCTTTTACCTTAGGCCTTGCGGACCAAATTTATCCTTGGGGAAAACACAGGAATTTTTTATTTTCCACATATGAAAAAATTTGCAAATTCTAAATTCATATTTGCAATCAGAGACCCCAAATTAACTTTGATAGGTCTACAACATACCCTACATACGGCTCAAAATAGGGGGCTTTTTTACTTTTACCCCCATAAAATACAAAATTCACCTTGTTGGTCCCACTTCAAATGGAGGATTTAGTGTCCTACCCATTTTTGACCACTTAACCCCTAAAGTCCCATTGTCCCTTGGGGGGACAAATGGATTTTGGGCAGGCTCCTACAGTCACAATATTTGTCATAATTTTCTGAATTTTTTTGGTGAAGATAGAAAAACACATTAGCTTTCTGAAAATAGAATTTTTATTTCAATCAGTGCCTGGGAGCAAAAATTATGGCACAAAAAGCCCAAATTTTAATTCAGTGGGCAAAAAAAAATCCTCAAAAATCCTTAAATTATTTTTTTTTAAAAATATTTCATATTGATTGTATTTTTATCTACATGGGAAGCTTTGATTTATTGCATTTGGATTTGTTATGTGAAAGTTATGGACAATCTTATTTTGTGGGCAATCAGAACATCTTCTTGAAAAAATAGCTTGTGGGATTCATTTTTGAACTCAATTTTCACAATTTCTCAAAAAAAAAGTTTTAATAAGGCTAAGATCTCTTGCTAGAATAATCTCACCCTTGTGATTAGTGTGTTTCAATTCCATCTTAGAGTTATTAACGGTTTAGTTTTCCATTCAATCTTGAACCTACTTCTACTTAACAATTTTTTAATGAGTGAAAACTAAGTGTGTTTTTATTTTTAAAAAATCCCCTAGGCTCTCAATTCAATTCTTTATCATATAAAATTAGAAATCCAAAATTAATAGAGCAAAAAATTTAAGTTAAAAAGGTTCAAAGTCAAAAAATGTAGTTGAACAAGGTACAAAAATACTTGTTTTCTTCACTTTATATGCAAAAATCTTGCAATCTACACAATTAAAGTTTCTAAAATTCCTTCCAAACATTTTTATACTGATCTAGGACAAGATCCTACAAATAGATATGCAAAAAAAAAGTTAATTTTTTTGGGCTCTTTACTATAGAAATGGCAATTTTGAGTGATTTTTGTTGAAAAAAGGTTTTGGGACTTTAGGGGTTAAGTAGTAACATGTCTCTGCAAGGCAGTTTTTTTTAGTGTAGAAATAGAGTTTGGAAGGTTTTTATAATTTTCCAGATTTTTATTCCTCAAAACATAATTATTTTGAGTTTTTTAGTTGAAGATTTTGCTCGACCCATACTGGTCATATAGACCTTCCTATTTCCTACCAAAGGTTGGTTGCAATATTAAGAGTCTTGTAGCCAATCATAATGCACCACAATTGTGCCAAGAACTGCGCCATAATTGATCACTATTCATCTCTTGTTGCACGGAAAGAGAGCAACTTACATTGCCATATTGGAGGGGGAATCAGCACTAGTAGAAAACCGGGCCCGATCTGTTGTTTTGGTCGCGTTGATCATCAACAGATTTTTGTTCATGAACAAAAATCTGTTGATGATCAACGTGACCAAAACAACAGATCGGGCCCGGTTTTCTACTAGTGCAGGAATGGGTTGCCTTCCATCTAAAGTATTGGAAATTCAAGAGAGGTTGGGACTAATTTCTGATAATTAGTTCTTGCTTTCTGACCACTAGTTCTTCCATTCTTGTTAGACACATGTCTTAGGTTTGAGGGCCAAAGTGAGCAAAAGTAGTCTTTTGAACAAGTGGTTTTGGAATAAGGTAGTCTGCTCTAATAGGGGACCATTTAAGGGTTGGTCTACCTTTTCATAGGTTTTTGTGGACAAAAATTTTTTTAGCTCATTTTTCAGAGGAAAAAAAAATAGATGCGAAATGTAACAGAACTCATTTCATATTTTGAAAGCATTATTGAATTACTTATGAAATTTCAAAGATTTGTGTCGTAGGCACCTATTTGTGACTGTAGGTCTTTCAAAATCTGTCCACTTGCAACTTGTAAAGAGGTCTGAGGAAATCAAAGAGAATGATTGGCTCTTGCAGCATATAATATTTTTTCGTCAATTCATTCAATGGCTAAAGAGGTCGATATAAGGACCACCTCATATCCATTCCAACGCTAATTATAGGGATGATTTAAAAGAAGACGATTGGTTTTAGAGTGGACTACCTTAGTCTAGACATTGGCCATGGATTCTAACCAACTTTCGGCTCCCAAAATTCATAGTAATTTTAATTTCAAGAATAGAATTACAAAAAAAATTTAATCCCCATATTTCCTATTTTTCTACAAGGAATTTTTTTGCATTGCCTTAAATTGCTCATGATCTGTCACAAAATTTCTTAAGTGATTGGGTTTTGGTGGTTCAACCTTTAGTGTTTTTTTTTTCATTATTTTTGGACAAAACACAAAGCGATCTCTAGTGGAGTGGTGAAGCTATTTATATCCATTGATATGGATGAAACATAGAGAAAGTGAATGCAAAGACATATATTCATCTAAAATGTGTAAACTCATTCATTCTAGAGTAATATTGCCCCTATATTTTGTAGTGATTAAGCGATACAATCCATCAAAAATAGGAAAATCTATTGTCAAATATTCCCTAAAAAAATTGCAATAAATCACCCCCCAAAATCATTACATTCAATACCTTATATGAAGGTTAGATTCAACATAAATTAAGTATCTTTTGTCAAAAATTGTCACACATGTATCATCTTGTGATTAATTTAGGATACAATGGACCTCTAAAAATTTCTCATCAAAGTTCAATTTTGGTATTTCCTTGTAGAATTTGACACTTGTGAACAATATGTTTGGTATGTCTAATATAATTAGTGGAAGAATACAACATGTCTATTAAAAGATTTGAAGGGTACAACAAAGAAGGAAAACCAATGGAGATGAATGAAGGCGGCAACACATTTATGTGGACTTACTTCTATAACTAGATGCACAACAAACATATATGGCAATTTGGCATTTTTAAATTTTTTATATTGAAGCATACATGCAAATTGCAAAGGCAATAGCTAATAAAAATGAGGCCTTGTGGCATGAAGTTACAATATTGTAGATGGGTGCCAAAGGCCCATATATATATATAATGCTTAGAAAATGGAATTCTATAGTTTGGTTCCTTTAAGTCTATCTTTACTAGTTGAGGTACCAAATTGCTTTACAAACTCTACATTTTGAGTATTTCTTCTTACCACCTCACTTCTTTGGAATCTTTAGGCTTGAGGTGGCCTCCAAGTTAATGGATAATGCTTAAAACAAAATATTGCCATTTCTTAAATGAACATCTATAAAATAATCTACAAAAAGAGGTCAATACATTATAAAATTACTAATAATATATTATATATGCCTTCATTTCATTTTATTAATCCATTACATAAATTTTATTTTGTGGTATATAGAATAAATCATATTTGTGTTAAAGGACAAAATTTCAACTTTTAACCTGATTTTTAATCTAATATAATCTCTATTTTTTTATTTTTCTAGTCAACAAAGAACTTGTATCAAGTAATGTAATTTTTAAACTTTTAAATGACTTTGGAGCATTCCAAAACTTTGAAAACGGTAAAAATTAATGAAACAACTTTCAAATTTCAATGTATTGTACAAAATATTTTATAGATTTTAAATTATCAATTTTAAATATTATTATCTTTTAGCATATACCATTTGTATGGATTGTAATGTCAATTTTGATTACGTAAAACTGATAGTCAATTATTATTTTAAAAAAATCAACCTCAACTAACATAAAAGCAAGTCATAGAGAATTAGTTAAGTTGCACATTAAAGCCTCAATCTATTTATTTTAACCTATAGGCCCCTTTCTAATGGTCAACAAATTTTTAAAAAAAAACTCCAATCCTCAACTACTACAATGGGAGTTTTTCAACAATTTGTTGTTAACTTAGATACTTATGTTAATAAAAATAAATGAATATAATTACAAAAACTATTCAATTTTGTTATGGATTTATTTGCATGTAAAAGATTTATTGACTCTAACCTCTAAAGCTTCTTGAAGTTCAAAATAGAGTATTGTAAGAGACTAGTAGCTGAATTCAAGAAAATAATTACTTCTTGTTGAAGTTGTTTATAAAGTATGCATATTGTATTTTGGACAAGCTCTAGTGACTATAAATTTGTGATTTATCTTTGACATTTTTTAAACAACTTCTAATTGTTGTGGTTTGCATATCAATTTTTGTTTTACATGATTCCAACAAGCATTGCAATTGTTGAAGTGCTAAGCAATAATGCAATTCAAAAAACTTAAAGTATTAACTTGCAGCGGGGATTGCATACTACAACATCAATTTCATTGTAAAATTGACATATTTTAACTATATGTCTAACTCTTAGTGAAGTTCCCAAATGACTGAAAGTGGATTTTTTTTAATCTATAGTGCTTAAATACCATTATTATATAAAATTCATAAAAGCAAGAAAATCTACCAATTGAAAAAAAAAGCCACATGCGTATAATTAGCAAACTATAAAAATATATTTTGAAGGTTATTTTATTGCAAAAGACTCTTTTTCTCTTGAAAAGTTAATTATCAATAGTGTAATTTTCTTATCACCTATTCATCTCTTGTGGTTGTGACATATGAATAATTTGGTGTGGCATTCAAGAAAATCACAGTCTGATCCTAAAAGTGCCAAAATAGAACACATCCTATATTAACCAATTATAAGATTCTAAAATGGACTTTCTATTTTTGAGATGGAGCATTTGGAGCCCGATGATATTTTTGAGTGGTTTATTAGTGGAAGAAAATTTTGACTACAAATTCTTTAATATATAGTGGATAAAATAGTTTTAACCCCTAGAGGTTCAATGTTTTTTTTAGGATTTGGGCAAGTTTCAATATTTTCAAATTTTACTTTAGTTTTTTGGAACATTTCTTGAAGATAAGGTATTGAACTAGCTTTGTGGAAATATAATTTTTTATTTCATTTGGTGCCTATCAAAAAAATTTATAACCTTCTAGGCACAAAATATTCAAGTCTAACAGAGGAAAAAAAATGCAAAAACTCAAAGAAAAAGAAGATAATAATTTTTTTTCCATAGAATATGTTTACGTTACATGTCTTTGATCCATTCCATTTTGATTAGTGATGTGAAGTCATCAACAATCTTGATTCTAAGGCAATTAAGGTATCTCTTTGAAAAAATATTGCATAGGACTTGTTTCAAAAATTATTTTAACAAATTTCAAAACAAAAGCGTTCATAGGGTGCAAATTATTTTTAAAAACAATTCCATTGTTAGGATTTACATTTTTCAATTCTATATTAAAACTATTAACAATATAATTTTCTATTCCATTTTGTACCTACTTCTACATTACAAATCTTTTAAGAATGAAAAATTATTAAAAAAATTGAATTTTTTTTCTTAGACTCTCAACTCAATTTCCTACTATAAAGATTTGAACTTCAAATTTGTCTTAATATTGGAAAAAATTTAAGCTAACATGATTCAAAGTTTGAAAATCTAATAAAATAAGGTGCAAAAAAAAAATCACTTTGAACATTGATGAAATCTCTTACAATCTACATGTTTAGGTGTCTAAATTTTTTTCAAAATATTCTTATATAAGTCTAATGTACAAGATCCTACAATTAAGTATGCAAATACAGTTATATTATTTCATTGTAACTCTTTTTACAAGAAATAATAGCGTTTGAAGTGATCAAAGTCACAAACCTTTAGAGATTAATTCTCCCTAATCTGAATGATATCACTATCATTTAGATAAATGTACAGTGGGGTACCATTCAAAATGGCGTTTTTGAAATCGAAGGGAAGGAAATTTCACATTTTCCAACTTTGACAGCCTCCCGAGGGCTCAAAAATTGATCTCTGACCATGAAATTCTTACCACAACATCATCTTTAAGTTATTTATATGTGTTCCAAATTTCAAGTCCAAAAAATTTACACAAAAAAATATATTTGAAATCTACCAACATGTGTAGCCGTGAAATTGTTTTCACTACTGCCAACTTTGACACCCTCCCAAGGACTGAAATTTTTTTTTTTCCTACAAATTTTTTGGCCATAGGACCATCTACATGTTTATTACACGTGTGAAAAGTTTCAAGTACAAAAGACCCCTACAAAAATAGATATTCAAAATCTCCCCCAACATGTAGTTGTGAGAAACAATTTCACTACTACCAACTTTGACACTATCCCAAGGGTTGAAAAATTGCTTGTCTACCATGAAATTTTTATTGTGAAGTCATCTCTATGTTAATAAAATGTGTGCCAAATTTCAATGTCAAAAAATATACACAAAAAAAGATATGCTAATTCTACCAACATGTGTAGTTGTGAGAACGATTTTTTCAACCCTTGGGATAGTGTCATTTTTTGGGTAAAATTTCACACGGATGTAGAAAGTCATTCTCTTACAACTACATGTGTTGGTAGAATTAGAATATCTTTTTTTTGGTAAATGTTTTGACCTTGAAATTTGGCATACATTTTATCAATATAGAGATGATCTCATGCCAAAAATTTCATGGTAAAATGTTCTTTTTTTAGCGCTTGAGATAGTGTCAAAGTTGGTAGTAGTGAAATTTTTCTCACAGCTGTACACATTGGTAGAACTAGCATATATTTTTTTTGTGTGATTCTTTTGAATTTGAAATTTAGCACACATACTATTGACATAGAGATTATTTTATCATAAAAATTTCATGGTAAATAAACAATTTTTTAACCCTTGGAATAGTGTCAAAGTTGGTAGTAGTGAAATTGTTTCTCACAACTATACATGTTGGGAGATTTTGAATATCTATTTTTTGGGGAGTCTTTTGGACTTGAAATTTTTTACAAATGTAATCAATATATAGATGGTCCTATGCCAAAAATTTCATCGAAAAAGAAAAAGAAAATCAGTCCTTAGGAGGGTGTCAAAGTTGGCAATAGTGAAAAACATTTCACGGCTACACATGTTGGGAGATTTTGAATATTTTTTTTTGTGTAAATCATTTGGCTTTAAAATTTGGTACACATATAATTAACTTAACCCCTAAACTTCCATGACTATGTTTTCACCGAAAACACTCAAAAATTGCCATTTTTAGTACAAGTACCAAATTTTTGAAAAAAAAATCTTTTTTGACACATGTAACCGTAGGATCTTATAGTAAACTAGTTTTAGAAGATGTGGAATAAATTTCAGAATTTTGCACCATGCGGATTGGAAGATATTAGCATTTGAATTGGCAAAAATCCTTTTTTTGTTCCTGCAAAAAACAGGGCAGCTGCACTTCACAAGGTCACATTTGTATGAAAAAATATCCAAAATGGTGGTGCTTCTTTGAATTCTTTTTCCTAAACAAGTTGGCTACATGCTTAAAATTTTTCAAATCATTTGGAATTGTACAACATATACAAAAAAAATAGTAAGTAGAAAGAAGTAGAGAATGATCCAAAATACTAAATTGTTAAGAATTTAATTATGGAATTGAAAAATGTGAATCCCAATGGTTGTAATGTTGTAATAAACAACCAAAATCCTATTATTTTGTTTTTTCAAAAATATTAAAAATTGAGTTAAATAAACAACTTCAAAGTTTATTTCAGAGTAGAGAATCCGTAACTGCCCGCAAACTAAAAAACCTCATAACTTTTCACTCATTGGTCGAAATGGAATGATTCAAAGCTTTCCACGTATATATAACTCTAGAAAACCAATTTCAAATTTTTACTTTTGAAAAAAGTGATTTTTTCAGATCTACCCGGATTGCCTGCCCGGTGAAAAAAGTAACATATTAGGCCATAACTTTTGACTCCTATTTTGAAATGTCATGAAATTTAGTGCACATGAAAGATATTCCTCGTCCCCACCTTCTATTAAAATTTCAGCTTAAAATATGAAAATCTCTAATCACACGTACCTGTCCAAAATTGCTATATTGCTAAAAATAGCAGGCTAGTCCTTTAGGGGTTAAAGATGATGCTATGGTAAAATTTCATAGTCAAAGATCAATTTTTGAGCCCTCGAGAGACTGTCATAGTTGGCAGATGCAAAATTTCCTTCCCTGCAACTTCGAAAATGCCATTTTGATTGGGAGCCCACTGTACACTTTTAGAGTATCATTAGACATTTCATCCATATTTTACCTGTCTCCTCCATATTTTGCATCGCTTGACCATATTTTACATGTTTCATTGACATTTTGCATGTTACATCCGTATCCATGGATTAGTGTCTTTTTTAGGCAATTTAATGCCCAATTTCTTCAAAAAAAACCCTGAGGGGCAACTTCAAGCCTATAAAAAGGGGGGTGGATAAATGTGTTAAAAAATGGCATACTGTAATGATGGCCCTAAATAGTGTTGCCACAATGTTCCGAAACCTCATTTCATCCATTGTGTAGAGCCAGCATATACAAAAATTGCATACAAAAATTACATACTCAAAATTGCATACTCAAAATTGGCCTCCTTCAATTCAAGATGAAGGAGCCAGGAAACTCATAACCTTCTTGAAAGAAAGGCCACATAACCACTTGTCCGGACCCCCCCCCAAAAAAAAACACTGCCATGGATGGATGTGAGTAGCTTCATCACTCCACTAAAGATGCCCACAACAAAATTGAGAAAAAAACAACGGAGAGCTCCATTCTGGCACCGCGGGACTCATTAACCCCCCGGAGAACACCCATCGTGGTGATGACGACGTACGTGATGAGATGGTCAGAAATCGGGTGGGGAAGAGACAACGCAGACGGACAAGAATCAATGATAAGCATTGCCAGACACTTCTCGAGGCCGGCGCGCTCGTCAGAGGTTTGGTAGGGGAATACGTCAACATTGAAGGAGAGAAAATGACTGAATGATTTTCACCTTCCTCGCTTGCTTGCATTGCAATTGCGCTTCAATTCATGCCCGGCCACACGACTTTCGTTTCGCAACAGATAGACCAATTCCATCATGACTCTAGCTCGAGAACAGCTAGCGCATTTATGTACTAAGCTAGCATTCATTTGAGACTGAAGCTAAGATCGGTTTCGAATTTTGCTTCAAGAAGTAAGTTAGTGTACCACCTGGTCGTCGTGACGATGAAGCGGTCAGAGGTCGAGCTAGGGCGGCGATGAGACGCTTCTTTTAATCGACTCTCTTAAGCTTCCGGTCCATTCCCTGCCAAGGCTTAAGTTAATTTCGGGTTACTCGAAGCGATTGAAGAAGACATGTCGTGATCACCAACAGGTACGTAACAAGAGAGTGATGTTCTTAATTTTGCGTGTGCAAGAAAAAAGTGCTAAGGACGCTTTGAAATGACATCTGTAAAATTGGACCTGGCAAGAGTGACGATGGCCGGAGAAAGCTGAGTAGGTAGTACGAGCGGTAATAAAAGAGACGACGCTTGCAGTTTCGAAAGAACCTTCGCTTGCAGTTTCTTTCTTTGTACGAGCTGAGGGAGCACTCAAGTTATTACAGGTCTGGCAATGGCAGACGGGTTGAGCCGTTCATGCGTTGCACGCATAGTCAGAGTGTTAAAAGCCTAAAATGCTCTTAGCACTTGCAGGTGGCTTCATGAGCTACTAAATATAGAGTGGCGAGCACGAATAGAGGACGACAACCGTCCAGTGAGGGACTAAAGAATCCGTCGTGTCTGAATTTCCGATACACAGTAGTAAGTTAGCAGCAAGAAACCCTTGCTCCACATCTCATACTCTCAACTCTCAACTCTCAAAGCATTTAATCAGTACAGTAGCGGAGTTCCAGTGGAGGTACAGTACATACCATAGGGAGAGAAGAATCTTTCCCTTTCAAGCTCGTACAAGCAAATATAGAAGCCCATGAATCCATGATTTACAGCATCACCGCGACAATCAGGGCTTGCGACGGATCGGAATTACTTCAGTATCGTTTCGTACGTTGAATCTTGGACAATACGACAATGTTGACCCTACAGTATGGTGAAGCCTAGCAACTGCTCATACCATTACACTTACCGAACATAAAAGTAGATCTCCAGGCACTTCGTAGTACCACAAATTTCACCGATTCGGAAGCAACTAGAGCTTTCACTAGATTCGAACAAGCCGCTTGAACCTCGTGTTCGTGAAGTAGTCGGGCCAGTAGTCTCTGGACCTCCAAGAAAGCACGCATGAGCCTTTAGGGAGTTCGTGAGGAGCTTCGTATAGTCTGGGAACGTCTCTTCTGCACAATAAGCAAATCTTCAGTTACTTTTTTAAACACACAAGTAGGAAATATATGGCATGGTAGGGCTCACTCACCGAGTAGCATAAGACAAACACGCTTAGACATGAAATGCGCAGGTTCATTGCTTGATTCCAGAGCTAAAGAGCGTCGACGTTGACCCTAGCTAGAGTCACCGTGATCGCGGAGATGGTAAGTCAATCGGATCTGACCAAGTCGCAGCTAGCTAGAGCTTTGATTACCGAAAGTGAGAATCTAATTCATGAACAATGTGACTAAAACCCGCTTGGGCGGTCCACGTGCGATGCTAAACGTTGACAAATTGCTCTAAACTGGAGACATCTGTCTGTCAAGATTCAAGAATATTCACCCTATGTTTGACTACTTTCTCTAAGTAAAACTGGCTCTCCGGCATCCAGGCTTGAAATCATGCGAAAGCTGCAGTGCTCACGTACTGCTGTGGAAGATCTATCAAGAAATATCAAGCCCCTCTTGAAATCCGGCTCGATGTAAGAAACGTGGTATGCATGCAACACCACTGAGTGCTTTCGTGCGAGCCACGAGGCGTCCGTCAACATAGGGCAAGTGTTCTCTGAGTTTCTTACTGAGAAGCGGAGATAGAATGAGTCGATGCAAGTGAGAGACTCTGCAATTTGGAGAGTAAAGAACACGAAGCTTTATTATAGGGTGTTTTTTTTTTCTGCCGGCACTTGCACTGAGGTTACAGCATAGTTATGCAAATATACAAGCCTACACCTCTGAAGTCTCTATGAGGAATTTAGAGCTTATTTCTATGTAAGTTACATAGATGAGCATCGGCCAAGTCGATCGTGAATGAGCCAGTCCCAATTTGGTACAACCGTGGACGATTACTGAGCAAGTAACTTGCAGTTGGCTGTAGGCTCCATTTATTCTATCTGAGTAGCTGGTTGGTAAGCAAAAATGATTTTAGAAAATGTCACTTCGGACTGCCAATCTAGCATCCCTCGAAATGACTTGCAACAGCAGGTCCATTCCTATCAAATTAATGGTGTTTAAATTTGGGAGGCAGTTGCCTCTCGTTGTGATGCTGAGACACGGCGATGCCGGTCGAGGTCAAGGCCAGTCCCACCAGGGTAGGCCTCTTTCCTCATCCAATTGCGTCAATGTGTAATTACAAGAGTCGTCTCGAGATGAGCCTTCCTCAAGCTTCACGGAAATGCGTTGGCAAGCTTGAGGTGAAAGCATTGGGTCGCAGAGGTTGTCACTCATGTGAATGATGCTGGAGTCCACCATGGGAGGATAACTGGAATTAATGTTGTCTAGCGGGAGGAGTGCGCCGCTGCCACTGCTTGTGCGAGGGCTGTCCACGTTTAGTACTTCGCTACTGGCGCTTACAGTCTCCTTCACCCCCTCCCCATTGCATGCCGGCGTCAGAGGTCCATCTTTGCTGTTGGCAGTAGGCTCCGGTATCCTTTCCGTCTTTACAGGGGCCTCGCATGTCTTCTGCGATGACGCCGTTTTTGATCTCTTTGTTTTCTCGTGTAGATCGACAGGGTTCGATTGTGCCGTTTGTACCTTCCCCGTTAGACTATCCATCTGTTAAGATACAAGATAAAAATCATCACACTTGCGATGTTTACATTGAAAATTTAAAAAATCTTTTAGAGTGAGATTTAATCCTTGTGCTTGAATAAGAACAAAATTACAACCGAGATCCAGGACTAGATCTCCTTACGATTTCATTGAATGCTCCACAAGATTGTCAATGGCAAGGACACGTACAGATGATGGTAGTAACCGACACGTTGAAACAGACTTCAACGATCTTAGAGAGCTCTGTGTTTTAGTAGTAAGTAAAGACACGTTTAGAGTGAAGCTTTAAGTACCTTGCCCTGAAGTTCTTGCTTTTCTTGAAGCACGGCATCGAACTCACTTTTAAGCCGGTTGAAATCTGAGGAGAGTACCTCGTAATCCCTCTCTAGTTGCTTAGTTTTCCAGCGAGCACGACGATTCTGGAACCACACTGCCACTTGCCGAGGCTGAAGACCAAGTTCTTTAGAGAGCTGCATTTTCCTCTCGGGCTCCAATTTGTTCTCTATCTCGAAGGTCCTCTCAAGTGATCTGACCTGATCAAACGAAAGCCTTCTCTTCTTCTCCACATGCTGTGTGCAGTCGTCTCCAAGATCCTCATCCCCTGGATCTTCCCCCGACGTTTCAAACATGGAATAGTAGGCGCGCTTCGGACCACAACTTACAGGACTATCCTCCATGCCTCGAACTGCGCAATGCGCGAGCAAAAAAAGATTTTAGATAAGTCGAGCATCCGTGATTGCAAGATTGTAAATCGCAAAGTGTTCGAATAGACACTCTGTCCAAATAATCCTTAATTTTTACCGAACAAATCGATTTCATCTTCGACATGTTCAACCATTAAACGCTAACAGGTGAATGTTAGTTCTAATTCAAGAAGACACGACTAATGTGAGGCTTAGATTCTCCAAATCCATCTCTTACGGTTTCTTAAGTGGAAAAACGTCAACACGAGTATGTTTAGTCTACTGATCTTGGAGCGCAAAAGCGCCGAACAGGTGAATGTTAGTTCTAATTCAAGAAGCTCGACTAATGTGGAGCTCAGAATCCCTCTCTTAAGTTTGAATTCTTAAATGAAAGTAAACACCATAAAACTGAACAACATCAGCAACAGACCTTGAAGCGCAAGAGGGGAACACGAGGCGAGCATGGAAACTAAGGACAAGTCGGTGGAGCCATCGTTCCGCATAAGCATGACATTGGGACCACCGTAGCCTCGGCCGACATTATTCGCCATCTCTAGCCAGGTCGTGTCGCCCGTGGAATACTCGCCAAAGCTCACCGGCTCCGGCTGCCTTGGTCCTCGCATCGACCCTCCGCGTTTGGTTCAGCAAAGACGTTCCTCTACGCTTAAATCTCCCCTCCGTCACCTTCCTCACCACACTATACCGCTTCTGCCACACACATTACCCTACCGATCATCCACTCTCTAACCACAACCTTCAATCTTCCTCTAGATCCACCTTTCTGTGTGTTCCCTCATGCGCGGCCGCATACACACACACACAAAAAAAAAAAAAAAACATACACACACACACACACGCACAGAGAGAGAGAGAGAGACAGCCGAGGAGGACTACAAAAAATTCAAAGTGCTCCTAAATTTGGCAGCATGACTCGATGACACAAGCACGGCGGACGAAGTGAGCTCCAGCCTCCGAGGATCCAGCACTATATAACAAGCTTCCTCAGTGCAGCAGCTGTTGCTCTTAAGCCAAACACAACCTCCGGGGGCCGGGGGGCCATATATGGTGGGCCTGAGCTAGCTTGCGAGCTCGCTCCCCGTCCTTCAACACAAACTAATTAACGAGCATTCTCAAATTGATTCCAGGCGTTGATTTCCTCCCCGGCAAGCATACCGGTATTTGTTATTACTCCGTCTCGACCTCTACAACTCACTCGGCCATAGTCCCTAATGTTCTGTTTTTCAACGCGCTTCAAGGCTTCAACGTCACGACTAATTAGAGAGGGCGCAATGCTGCAAGAACTGGCTTGGAGCATGTGCTTCCTCCATTAATGCATCCCGTCGGCTTCAGTCTTCGCCAGTCCTGCGCTTCCCCACCGACACGCCCTCCCCCTTCAAACGCCATTTTACTGACTGTCCACTTTGACCAAATCGTGGTTTAAGCCTGGCTTTGGTGGATTCCTTGATCTTGCGCGCGTAGCCTGGTAGGTGGGTGACGGTCGGAACCGCAGGACGTTTTAAAATTGAAATGGGGTTAGAAATCATTTTCCTTAATAGGTTTTTGGAAATAAATCTGGAGACCATTGATTAGTTTTTCTATTGCCTCTGTACTCAATGTTCTCTCAAGGGCATCGGCATTTTAATCCCCTGATGCTGTGAGAATCTTTTTAACCCCTAAAGTTCCTTGTCTATATTCTCACCAAAAATGCTCCAAAACTGCCATTTCTAGTACAAGTACCAAATTTTTGAAAAAAATCATTTTTGGACACATGTAACCATAGGATCTTGTAGTACTCTGGTTTGAGAAAATGTGGAAAAATTTCAGAAATTTTCATCGTGGGCATCGGCATTTTAATCCCCTGATGCTATAAAAGTTTCAGCCCGAAATATGTAAATCTCCAGTCACATGTACCTACCCAAAATTTCTATGTTGCCAAAAAACGCATGTTGGTCCTTTAGGGGTTAATTATATGGAATTAGAACTTGAGAGTATTTTCATTGGAAGTACATTGAAAAATTATGTAAATTAAACATAAAGAAATTCAAAATTTGGAGATTGGACTATCCAAACATTCCACATATTATTATTATTATATTAATAAAATATATCATCATTATTTATTGTTATATTTATGGTAGTGGTGGTGGTCTGAAGACCATTGTGAATGAAGAGATTGTTGAGGGTAGTCCCACACATACCGGTACCTCATTTCAGGCTAAAGAAAATAGTATTTACTTTAAAATTTGAAGTATGTATGATATTCTTTATTTTTCAATGGGTGTGTTTAGAATGTGTTTTAATTTGTATATTTTCCAAAACAAAATTTTCTTGCGTCAATTGTGTAAGAGTTTTCAATACACTTCCAATGTAAACACTTTCAAGTTTTAAGCCCAAAGAATTAACCTTAACCACTAAATGCCCAAGGCATCCAATTTGGGTGTTGACAATACTTTGAAGTTAAATAAAACCTAACCAAGTTTCTATTTATATTTTAGAAAAATTCTTTTTGAAGTCTAGTTTTAGCGTCAAAAATCTGATTTTGAAAATGATTGATTATGATTTTTCTATTTCAGATTTTGTGCAAGGGTACCCATTGTAATCTTGACTTTCCATAGTGTCGAGGACTCTTGGAAATGAGGCTCAAATACACTAGATTTTGGAGAAAAAATCACTTAAAATATTCATTTAAAAAAATTGTAGAGTAGATTTTGAGAAGATGTAAATTGATTGGGGTTATTCATGTTAGGTCCTTTAACCTCATTTTTTTTGGTGACCAACTTTTGAGACTTGACTTGTGAAAAAAGGATTTAAAAATTTCTTAGTTTTAACACCCTCATGATCAAACATTATAATCTTTCAATCAGAAATTGATATTGTTGTGTTTTCTTTTCCTATGTGATCTTTAATGTGTCTAGTTTGAATTTGTACAGTTACAATTCGAAAAAATTGATACAACTTATCAAAATGTTGGCTTTTTGTTCAATTTAGAGCAAAATTCCAGAAGCTCAGAAAAGGCCTTGGGCATTTAGGGGTTAAAAGGATAGGCCTATAATCACATTTTAAAAGTTCAAATGTGCATCTTCCCATTTTGCAACCATATGTAAATGAATTCATTTACGTTTTTTTTCCAAAGATGCTGTCATGTGTCTTCTATAATTCTAAAAATTTAAGATTTTTTTGTAAAATTTTGAAATTATTGTGATTTTAGAAATAAAGAGTGACGAAAATTCAAATTAAATACAAAATATGCTTATAAAAAGTGAAATTTTCTCCATAAGTGTATATTGCAGTATAAAACTTCATTGTGCAAATCAATTTACTATACCATTCTAAAATTTAAAAATCAACATTCCATGGTTTAGGCCAAATTGCAATAAAATGTTGAATATTAGGAATGTTTTAAAATTATAAATTGGAATAGAAACTACACTTGATCATCTTCATTTCATAGGTTAGGCTCAAATTCATAAATTGTATTTTTAATGATTAAAATTAGAGATCAAGGAACAAAAGATGCCTAAATATACTAGTGACCCTTAGATTTACCATTTTCTTATGTAGGAAAATAAAAAATATCACAAAGAGAGAAAATATAGACCATTCATTGAAAATGAGTTCAAGCCATTAGAGAAATTTTGGACTCTAGAGAAGGCTGTCAGACTTTGACAAGCAAGTCTAATTCCAGAGGCCTACGAAGCTACAACAAGGACGGGAATCTCTGACATATACCATATTCACCTTGTGTGAATATCTTAACTGGCAACTAGTATATGTGCCTTTTTAATTCTGGAGTTGTCAGAGGCAGTTGCCAACTAAGCTGGCTAGCACTTTCTTTTGAACCTTCTGCATATCATATATCTTTTCCGAATATAAAACAATAACTGCACACGCCTCCTCCATTAGAATACTCATACTTCTCAATCAATACTATCAGGATTTGTTGTACAAATGAGGAGCAGGAATAGGGGAATAGTCACCACGCAGCCAAAATAAATGTAATCTCCGGGTCCCATTCGGCCTTCCTTACCAGCCCTCCCGAGAGTCCAAAATTTCTCTAGTGCAACTCTACATTAAAAAAATTGGATGAAAACATGTTTTTTGCAACCTAGAGGCTTCACTAAAATCATCCAAAGGATATAATTTTTTTGTCTTAGGTGTTTTGAGGGTTAATGTTCTATAAAAGTTTGAAGTGTTGATTCTCCAATGATACTACTTTAGAAGACAAATGTTTTCTTGCATGCATTCTTTTATGTATATTCACAAGTAGAAGTATAAAAGTTTTTCAATTGCACATGTATACAACCAAATTTTTTATTTTAGGCAATTTATTGCTCTGTCTAATAGGCTTGGGCCAATTGAACCAAGTCCCTCCAAATTTAAGCCAATGCGGTCCGTGACACCACTTGACAATTGCTACTCCAAAAAAATTCATTGTATTTAACATGATAGATTTTGAGGATTTACAAAAAATGTGCAATTTTGAAGCATGTCATTAGAGTGAGTTGAAAATATATTCTTTAAGATTTTTAGGTTTGTTGCAAAATGCATATGATTTATTCAATGTACATAAAATTTTAAAAATCCATAGATTTTCATACATACAATCTTACGTATGTAATGAAAACTTAAAACTATTTCAATTTACTATTCATTGGGAGAAACATGGTTTAAGTTGCCATGTATATACCAAGGAAACAAACCACAAGAAGATTCACATAGTAGTTTAGACCTCTTGTAGATCTTCTCATAGGTAATTTTCCTAATTTTCCACTAATAGATTTTCACTAAAATAGGGACACCTAAAAGCAACACTTTATCTATTGCACTTAGTTTCTATGATTAGATTGATCCAATTTTTTATATTCTAATTGATAAATGAAAGGAGATTTCAAAACACCAACAAATGCATCATTTGGATACTGTATACAAAAGAGTCATGAAGGATAAAAACAAAAAGGGGGTGAATTTTCTTTAAAATTATTTTTTCAACAATAGGTACATATTGATTAAGAAAATGTATGTAATGAGAACATCTAATCACGTCTCTTGATTAGAACATCTCAAGGCATGTAGAACATTGGGTGTCCCTACCTTAGGACCAGTTTATACCAAATTGAGAGTGAGGGGGAAATTTTTGATTGACTAAAATCAAAGAATTCTATGGAAATGGATTTACACCATGAAATGAGAAGTTGTAGGTACTCAAGAAAGTCTAATGACATAGAGTACACTTTTTCCTTAAATTTTGAGCCTTCAAAATTATAGTCATTGAACCTGTGTGAAGGAGGTGGATCTAACACAAAGTCTAGAGGTCCTAGCTAAAAAGTGAAATCTTAATTTTTAATTTTTAATTCTTTCCATTTCATGCCTTCTCAATGGTATTCACCAATCCAAAGAAAGACTTCTCAAATACAAACAAGGGGAGCTTGGAAAGAGAGACTTCTCAATTTTCTTGTCACATTGTTTTTGGAGTAAACTAGACCTTGGTGCATTGTGTGATTACATTCCATAAATTGGTGGGAATTGTTGCGAAAATTCAATTGGGAAATGTAAGGAGAATGGCTGGAAATTCATTGCAGTGGTGTCATAGGGAAGTAACGTATGAATTAGCGCAGGACGTTAAATCCATCTCACGAAGTGGGACTAGCAGGTTAAAAATGTAGGAACCTGGGATAAAAGTGAAAAAAGAGCCCCCTATTTTGTGCCGTTTCTAGGATATGTTGTAGACTTCTCCTAGCTAATTTGGGGTCTCTAATTGCAAATATGAATTCCAAAATTTGCAAATTTTATCATGTATTGTACGTGCTTTTGCTTTAACTGGGAATTGTTTCTGCTATGTTAGTATTTGAACGTGATCTTGATCACTTGGAATTCATAAGATTATTGGACTTAATTGTACAATATATTACATTTAAGGTATACAAGTCTATTATCATACAAATTAGTAATTTGAATATCTTGAGGCCAACTCCAAGAGGGGCATTTATTTTTTCAGAAGTGTGCACTAATTTCACAAATCAAACCCAAGTGGAATTATAATTTTCCGATTAAAATTGTAATTTTTGTGAATTTTTGAAGTGGTTCGCCCTAAAATTAAAAAAATCATTCATAGAGTGAAGTCATGAACATCCTATAAACAATCCATAACCATTCTCCCACATATCCAATGGCACTTATGGAGGTTCAAGATGTCATGCACTGTCCCTAAGCTACAAAGAGGCTAAAATGATCCTATCTCCAACATGCAAATCCCCTATTTCTATTACCACCCTTTTGCAAGCATAAAAATGTTTTGCCACTCTCCTAGTCACTATAGTGCTTTTTTAGAAACTATCCGGATTTGGATGACATACTAGACAATATTGGGGCCAAAAGTAGAATGACAAAATTTGGCAATGAATAGAGTTGGACTGGTCTATAGGAGGCAATCCATTCCTGATCGCCCCCCCCCCCCTTCTTGCTATGTAGGTTGTTCACTTTCCACTCAGAAGGAGATGACTAATGATTAATTACGGTGTGGTTCCCAATAAAGTTGTGGTGCATTTTGATTAGCTTCAGGACTCTCAATATTGCAACATACCTTGTTCGAATTTTGTTTTCAGCCCATGGTTGGAAATAGCAAGCCCTATATCACCGGTATGGGAGGAATAGAATCTTCCGCTAAAAAATTCACAATAATTATATTTTGAGAAATAAAAATCTAGAAAATTATGAAAACCTTCCAAACTCTATTTCCGCATATGTGAAAATTGCCCCAGTGAAAGAAACCCACCCTCCAGATGTGTGTAACTGCTTAAATGGTCGGAAATGGATTGCCTGTCTTACCTTGAAGGAATGTCAATTTCATTTTACAAAGTTAGGTTAAGTGTACAACCTTGTAATTTTGACTAAGTCATAGAAGTTATTTTCATTCACAAATATGTATATTATGGATGAAACATTATTTGTTCATTTAATTGCATATACATGCCTCCGTTCAATGTGTTGACATCATCCTATTTTGATTTTTTCAAGGTGAGTTCTAGTGATTTCATCCATTCAAAGTGGAGTATATTTTATAAAATGTTTTTTTATTTTTATTTTTTAAAAGCACCAATCTACAAAAAAAAATTACCACAAATCAAAACTTTGAAACAACTGTAGGCAATGATGGTAGAAAAAACATATAAAGTTGTTTTTTGGAATCAATTTTGAAAATTTTCAAACAAAAACAAAAACACAGGATACCAGTTTTGTAAAATGTTGAAAGACAAAACTTCACCTTTTGGATGGGCCAGAAAAGCCTACATTTTTAAGTTTAGACACATTGAAGTTGCAATTGGTAGGAATATTTACTATGAAATTTTAGGAGGATTTACTTTAATAAGTTAAATAAAGGATATTATATTTGGATTTGTTACAAACATAAATATAGATGAAGATTTTACCCTTGCTTTGGATAAGAATATTTTGAAGCAGTTTTAGGACTCTAAATATAAAAGAACAATTAGATTCTATATGTACACCGCTTCTAAAAATGAATCCAAATTAGTTCTCTCTCTTTTTGCTACTCCCTCTGTCCCTCTAAAAACCTCCAAGTCAAGCACAATTCATGTTCCACCAAAAAGCTCCGTTTATTGATTTTGACCATTGAGCAAGCGTTGGTAGTGTCAAATGACCTCGTGGCAAGCAATCAAGGAGCATTCCTCTCCTAGCAAGCTTGGCCTTGCCTATATGAGACACTTTATACTTGTTGTTTCTTTAGACAGTCATGTTGATAATGGATTCGGTGACCATTTCGGCGCTATGAAAATTTGTTCATGAAGTGGGCCAGGTCTCTTGATTGCGGATATTTAAGTTGGAAGCAAATATTTCTTGAATCCCATTGTTGCCACCAACCTTTAAGTCATCAGGAATGACAAGCTGGTAGCATTTATGGACAATGCTCGAATATGATATTTTCTGCATAGATTTTGGGTGTGTGAATGATGACACCTAAACTAGAGATTTTGCATAGATCTAGGGGATGGGTTACTAGTTCTTGAATACATGTATCACTAGCACTAAAACTGAAAATACAATTAATTCCTCATGGGGAAGTTTTTTGGAGTTTTTTAGAGGGACAAGGGGAATAAAACTTAATTGTGAATTGTGTCTTAAGTTAGAATATCATACTTACAAGGATGTTTTGGGGGTGTTTTCACCTTACCAATGAACTGAATAACAATTTCAGAAGGTAATGCGATGGACATCCCAAAGTGCTTGAGATTTTGAATCCTCAAGCATAAGGAATTTGAACTAAATCATGTTTAGACGAGTAGAAAACAGAAGCAATACACAAAAATAACAAAGTATTGGTTTATGACTAGAGTAGGAGTAACTTACCCTTGAATCCTTAATACATATAATGCCCGTGGGCATAGAAAAATATTTCTTTTACAACTCCATTTAGTATTAAATTGTATTTATCTTTGATGCATATTATCATACTCAAAGGTCAGATTCAGCATAAATCAATTCATTTTTTGCAAAAAGGAGTGCCACATGTCATGGTGTGAATGGTGTGAGGTGACGTGGACCGCTAAGAATCTGATGTGGAAATTTAATTTCCGCACCTGAGTGCAGAATCCGACCTCCAGGTAGTACAGTATTGGCAAACAAGACAGTAAATTTTTACAAGGCCAAAGTTTCCTTGATTCGCGGTTCCACATTTCTCAAGAAATACGTTGACTTATCACACTGTGGAAAAAGACGTCAATAATCTCAATATTCCCTCATTACCGACTATGAATTAAGCTTAGACAGCAAAGTAAGTTTTGGCGACTTCAAAACATTATTTACCGTCTTGGTTCTCCCCGTCAGGCCACTTGTGGCGGAGAGCATGGCCACTGTTGCCCGGCCAAATTAGCAAGGGCAAGCGCATTTGGCAGGCTCCTTACTACCACAGTGCCCGGTGAGAAGGCCTTCCCACACCGTTGAACGGAGCTGGAGCCACTAAAAAATTGTCACCACTCCTTGTACTTGTCAAAGTTTTGGTTTGATCATTAATAGGCATTAATTTGGATTTGAATTAGAAGCTAATGAGCATATTAAGAGGCAAGCCTATTTTGGCTGTGATTTATTTGGCTCTTCTCAAGAAAATTCATATATGAAAATAATTCAAATAAAGTCATATACAAAGTGATTCACAAAAATTCTCATAAAATAATATACCTATTTTTAATCCTTTAAGTATAAAAATATTTCACATAAAGCAATACATAAATTTCTAATACTTCATGTGTTAAAAAACATTCACATAAAGTGATATACTTATTTTTAATACTTTATTTATTTAAAAAAATTCAAACAAAGTAATTTCAAGTCTTAAATTGCAACTCAAAGCCCTACGAAATTTTTCTCTTCATCCAACACAAAACTATAACAAGAAGAAGTCACCAAAAAATGCTCAAACAACCATTGAAGAGGACATTATATTGAAAAAAAAAATTTACAACAAAATGAACCAAAAAGCAACAATTATTCTATAGAATTTGTATATTTATGTTAATGAGCTTAAATTAATATTACAAAATTCTCAATCCTAAACCTAACAAAAACATTTAAAAATCAAAACACAAAAATCTTGAGAGAAATATGACTCCATATACTACATATGCCAACTTCTATATATGTCCTTTATTATTTTAGGATGCTTTTATGGGGGGATGTTACAACTATTGGAAAGTTTTTGGGCCATTTTCAAATATGAAAGGCAAGTAATTTGAGAGATTGGCTTCACTGTAACTAATGTGACAAATGTGACTAATGTGAGTAATGTGACTAATGTGAGTTTTGGGGGCATTAGTCACATTAGTCACAGTCTAGAGAATTGGCCACATCTTTTGCATGGTTGGTTGAAACTTCTTAAAACTTTCTATATATTTTTTATATTATATTAAACACCTATTTGACGATTAGTGGAAGCATTGGACACTTTTTGGATTTTTTACAAATTTTTGATTGTTTTACTTCCATATTTTTTTTAAAAAGGATTTGACATTGACTTCTGCATTTTTATATGATAGAATGCTTCAATAGGGCCTATTGCAACTATTGGAAATTTTTTGTGCCATTTTCAAATATGGAAGGCAAATAATTTGAGAGATTCCCTAAACTGTGACTAATGTGACTAATGCCCCCAAGGGACATTAGTCACATTAGTCTCAGTTTAGGGAATTGGCCACAACTTTTGCATGGTTGGTTGAAACTTCTTAAAACTTTCTATATATATTTTTTATTATATTAAGCACCTACTTGACAATTTGTAGAAGCATTGGACACTTTTTGGATTTTTTACAAATTTTTTATTGTTTTACTTCCATATTTAAAAATAAATAGGAATTGACATTGACTTGTGCAATTTTATATGATAGGATGCTTCTATAGGGCCTATTGCAACTGTTGGAAAGTTTTTGTGCCATTTTTAAATACAAAAGGCAAGTAATTTGAGAGATTGGCTCCAATGTGACTAATGCTCCTTGGTGGCATTAGTCACATTAGTGACAATGTGGTGAATTGGCTACAACTTTTGCATGGTTGGGTGAAAATTCGTAAGACTTTCTAAATTTTTTCTTTACTATATGAGGCACTTATTTGAGGATTTCTAGAAGTATTGGACATTTTTTGGTTTTTTCACAAAAAATTTATTGTTTTACTTCCATATTTAAAAATAAATAGGAACTAGCATTGACTTGTGCAACTTTTTGTATGAAGATGCTTCTATAGAGGATCTTGCAACTATTGGAGATTTTTGTGCCATTTTCAAACACAAAAGGCAAGTAGTTTAAGAAATTCGGTTCATATTGACTAATATGCCATGGTCCTCCAAAATTTAGATATTAATGAGTTTAGGTCTTTAATAATGTATAACAACTTACAGTAAAATATTCAAGTTATTGTGGCTTAGAAAATATGTATAGGTAAGTTTTAGAGTGATTATAAAAACAAATTATCTATTCAAGCAACTCCCATCTTTCCTACACCGTTTCAATCTCCCTCCCCCCGCTACGCCCTCCGACAGCATTCCAACATTGCCCAGCCATTATGAAAATGATTTGGTCACCAAAAAAACAATCCAAACGGTCTTGAAATCGGTCAACACAGGGCTCGCTCAAAATTTCCCCGCCCTCGCCAAGCTGGCGTACTCATCGGAAAATTGGACGCGCCCGGTCTTCAAAATTTTGTTGCCAGTGTCACCGTGGGGGGTGCTTTGTCTCCCGGCCCCGGCCAGTTATGTCTTGGCCTTGTTTAGGGAGTAGGAGTGGACATGCTCTGATGGGCTTTGTATTCTTTCTCTTTGCAATGGAACTGGTTTCTATTGTTTCAAAAAATAAAATAAAATAATTTATCAATGTGGCAGGCAGGACGTTAAATGGGGTTTTCCAAAGTGGGCCCCATGGGGTGAATTTTGTGTCCTCCGGGGCAAATGTAAAAAAAAGTTCCCCTATTTTGTGCCGTGCCTAGGGTATGTTGTAGACTTCTCCTAGCTAATTTGGGGTCTTTTATTGCAAATATGAATTTAGAATTTGCAAAAAAAATAAAATTGTGGCAAATAAAAAATTCTTTCGTTTTCCCTGGGGTAAATTCGGCTTGCAGGGCCCACTTTGGTGGGTACTATTTAACATCCTACATGCAGCGGGGGTCCTTTTTGCATCCTTGGAAAGGATTCTGACCTCTGTAATGATCAAAATTGTCTTCCATCTCTGACTCTTCAGCCAATTCCAATCTATGAATCAGCTAATAAGTTTCTCTAAGGCATCTAGCACAGCATAATACTTTTCCAGGATGGGAAAGACCATTGCTTGGTTATAAAATGTTATGCAGCTTAAATTTGTTGGAAACAATGTAGTGTTGTGGCGAGAGTTAGAGTTCATTTGTAATAATATTAACCAACGCGGGGGGCCTTTTTGTTCTTCTAGAAAGAAAGAGCTTCCACTATGGGCAACTTTCGAGCTAGCCACTAACTCTCTTGCAACTTTTCAGTCGACCAATGACACTTTGGAGATTAAACTAAATTAATTCCCAAAGATTGAGGGAGGAATTATCTCAATCTCCAAGGAGAAATGGCTTAAGTTGGTTAACAATGTTTGGTCATCTGGGTTTTTTTATCCTTGGAAGGATGAAAGAGGATAATTGTAAAAAACTGCCCCTTATTGGGGCCATTAGTTTTGTATTTTGTGACCTCTCTTAGCTATTTCAAAGTCTCTGATTTCAAATATGAATTCAAATATTCTTCAATTTGATTATCTTGTTTTTTTATAATAAATTCATGTCTTTTTTATCCAAGGTGAAAAGACAAAAAAAAAATTTAATGAACACCAGGCCTGGCCCAATGCAGTGTTTTGGCTCAATGGTTGTGATTTGGACAATAACTTAGTAGGCATTATTTATTTATTTATTTTCCACAAATATTTCAGAAACACCTAAAGAATTAAACTTGTGCCTAAATTTGAAATTAAAAAAAATTCATTATAGTTAGTGTAGACTTATTGGATTTTTAGAATCTAATTTTGAAACCATGATTAATTGAAATTATTGTTACTTGTATAGTTTTGTTTATTGGAACAATTGCTGATGGTGTAAATAGAGATAATTATAAGTTGGAAAGTAAAAAGACTAATAAATCATGAATAGTGACCAATTGGTAAAAAAAATTGTGATACCTATAGGCTTTTCATTTGGGAGATTAGAGATCACTTGGTAGGTAGTTAGCTTGCAAGTGTCACCAACATGGAATGTTTAAAGTGGAAGAACAAAAGTCATATGGGTACCATTGCTATAAGACAACTTGTGTCCCAGTCCAAGTTAATTGTGTATCATTTATTTGGATTCTTGGTGAAATGTAATGAAAAGTTGATTGTTGGAATTAAGTTGCTAATGATGTTTGGGTTGTGTGTTTAGGATTTGTGTGCATGAAGATTTTATATGATTGAAGTTGTCTATGTTTGTTGGTGAAACAATTTGTCGATGTGTCACCAAGTGGATTGAGATTAATATTCATTGTATGTAGGTTGTTTGATCCAAATTGAAACTTTTGTATTGTAGTTGTCAAAGTGAGTAAATAGAGTCTTGAATAGAGTGAGTTGTCAATACTTTGAATGTTCATAATTTATTCATACGGTGTCTAATTGATTATGTATACTAAAATATACTAGAACCTTCGTTCAATTACCAATAAGACCAAATAAAATAGTCTATGTTTAATAACAATAACTATCAACTTTCGTTAGTTGTAGTTAGTGACAATTGTAGGTACACATGCCTTAACCCCTAAAGGACCGGCATGCGTTTTTTGGCCGTATAGAACTTTTGGGCAGGTCCGTGTGACTAGAGATTTCCATATTTTAAGCTGAAATTTTAATAGAAGGTGGGCGCGAGGAATATCTTTCATATGCACTAATTTCAGGACATTTGGAAATAGGAGTCAAAAGTTATGGCCAAATATGTTACTTTTTTTTGTAACTGGGCAGTCCGGGCAGCAAGAAAAATTTGGCAAAAATTTGATTTTCTTTTTAAAAATATTTTTTTCTTGTAGATTATATTTTTTTCTTGTAGATTATATTTTTGTCTATCTGGAAAGCTTTGATTCATTTCATTTGGATTTGTTATGAGAAAGTTATGGACATTCTTGTTTTTCAGGCAGTTAGAGCATCTTCTTGAAAAAAATAACTTGTAGGATTCATTTCTGAATGCAATTTTTGCAATTTAAAAATAAATAAAAGTTCTCATGGTTTAGTTTACTTGCTAGAACAATCTCACCATTGGGATTAGTGTATTTTAATTCCATCTAAAATATATTAATGTTTTAGATTTTCCTTCTATCTCGTACCTACTTCTACTTAATAAATTTTATAGGAATGCTAATTAAGTTTTTTTGAATATTATTTTTTCCCCTAGACTCTCAACTCAATTCTCCACTACAAAAATTTAAAGCACAAAACTCTATAGTGCAAAAAATTTAAGTGAAAAATGTTTAAAGTCAAAAAATCTAGTCCCGCAATGTGCTGAAATACTTGTTTTTTCCACTTTAAACGCAGATATCTTGCAATTTGGGCGGTCAAAAATTCTGAATTTTTTTCTAGACATTCTCAGACTAGTTATGTGTAAGATCCTATGGTTAGATGTGCAAAAAAAACATTTTTCATTTTTTTAACTCCTTGCTATAGAAATGGCAGTTTTGATGGTTTTTTGGCAGAAAAAATGCCTTGGGCCTTTAGGGGTTAATGCCAACTCTTTAGAAGTTTCACCACTAACAATATGGTGCAATGGGACCCCAAAGTAGGAATTACAATTGGATTTGGGTGATTTCAAGTCCGTAAACCTTCTATTCAAGGGAGTTCTTTCATATTGATATCAACATTCAATTTTTTTTTTAAATTTTACTAGCTATTTTTCATATTGAACTAGTTTCCCAAATACCGTGTCCGGTTTTTTTTTTCTATTTTTTAATACTAAATAGAAACTTTCTAGATTTTTTCCCCAATGTTTTCAAATCGCAACCGTTTTTTTTTTCCCCAATTCCACTGGCCAACAATGAACCAAGGTAGTTTGCTCTAGTAGCAATAATCTTCTTCAAATTGCCCCTATAATTAGCCTACCTACAGATTTTGGAAGACCTATGGTTCAATGCCTAGCACAAAAATCTTTGAAAATTCACAAGTAATTCAATAATGCTTCAAAAAATATAAAATCACTTGTGTTACATTCTGCATCTTTTTCTCTTTGTCTAGAAAATGAAATAAAAATTCTTCTAGTCCATTGAAACCCATGAAAAAGGCGGACCAGCCTTTAACCAACGGTCGCTTGTAGAGCAGACTACCTTAACCAACAGTTCTCCCCAAACATTGATTGATATACTGTACTGTACTGTCTTGGGATTGGAGTTTGAGCAGTGCAGATTCCAACTGTTCTTGCACATATTAAACTTAACTTAAAAAAATTTACTGTACATCAGAAATTAGTATTATTAATTAATATCCTCCTAAACCTTTTTTTCTTACTGGATGCCAATTGACCCAATCCATTTAGCGGTAACCAAGCCCCTCCCAAAGTCGATCTAATGGTGGGTAATTATTGACCCTTGACAAGGTCTCCCCCAACCATTGTAGATGATGCAAATTATAGATTATTTGCATGTGAGTTGCAAATAATCACCCTAAGTTTAGGGCTTTGGGGATCAGTTGCAAGCAGCTTGGAGAATATGGAAATTATTTATGGAATTTTGCTTGGGAATTCATTCATTGTACAAGTTGCTTCTCCAAGTATGGGGCAGCAGACAGTGATGAAAAGCCAGGCCCCCATTTTTTTTTAAATTGGGGGGCACTTGTTTTCTTGTCTTTGATGATGTAATTTGATGATGTAATGTACAGTCGGGTCCAATAATTTTACAAACTGCTTATTGGGCGTGTGCCATTCAAAGAATTTTGTATAATAGAGTTAATAGTAAAGTGAACTCTAGTTTGTAGAAGGGGTGTCAGAGGAACATTTAACTAAGAATAGTACAAAAGAAAACACAACCCCAAACTCCATCAAACCAACTGAAGTTTGGGTGCTTCAAAGAATTTCGTCCTATGTTTTTTTCAAACTCCAGCTCTTGGTCCCTCATTGTATAGACTTTATGATTAACCCCTAAACGACTTGATCCATTGTGAAATGGTCAAACATCATGTTTGAGCTAAATTTTGCCTTTTAAATTGTGTTCAAACAACAATTTTTTATTTTCAGTACTTGAAACTATAAATGGTGTATCATTGAGAAAATTTCAATTTGTTTTATGAAAAATTATAATTGTTATCAATTTTCTTGCAAAAATTGAACATAAATAAGTTAAAATAGAAAATGAAATCCAAATTACTTTAAATTTTCTTAAAAGGTATAGGTAGCATTGGAGATTAGTGTGAAAATTTTTCAATTGGTAATTTTTTTTTTACACCCAAAACAACCACAACAAAGACCTTGAAGTCAAATTTGACTATCAAACCAAGTTTACCCTTTTATTTAATTGATGTATAAAAATTTGATATTTTTTATTGGTAGACACATTCATTTTCTATAGATGATGTTTTTTTCAATAAATTTGATGGAAAAATCAAATTATTGTGATTTTTTTAAGTTAGAGGTGGAAATAAAATTATATCAATTAGAATATATATTAAAATAATCTGTAATTTTTACCATAAATGAAGAGTAGAATGAGAAACATAATTTTGTAATCTGAAGTTAAAATACATTTTAAGATTAGAAAATATGAATGAAAAACACACCATTCTATGTTATTTGAATTCTAAGACTTGGAGCTTTGAATTGCAATAACTCTTTCAATTTTTGACATTTTTCAAAATATTTAAATGGAGTAGAAACAAAACTTGCCAAGCTTCATTTTCTTAGTTTAAAAGACATACCAAAAATGGATATTTTGAAAGTTACAATTAGAGTTGACCAAGGCGCATCCGCTTTTTGGATGCACGGACCTTAAAGGGTTAACTCTTGAAATTCCATGACTATGTTTTCACCTCGGTTTTTACCAAAAACACTCAAAAATTGCCACTTTTAGAACAAGTACCACATTTTTTTTTCCCACACAAATAATGATAGGATCTTGTAGTATGTTGACTTGAGAACACATGGTAAAAATTTCAAAAAAATTCACCACGTGGGTTGCAAGATATGAGCATTCAAATCCACTGAAATCATTTTTTTGTCCCTACGAAAAATAGGGCAGCTGCACTTCACAAGCTCACTTTTCTATGAAAAAATGTCCAAAATGGTGGTGCTTCTTTGGATTCTTTTTTCTAGACAAGTTGGCTACATGCTTGAAAAATTTCACATCATTTGGAATTGTACAACATATTGGAAAAAATTAGTAAGTAGAAAGAAGTAGAGAATGATTTAACCCCTAAAGACCCAGAGTCCCCTCGGGGGACACTTGGGATTTTGGGCAGGCTCGTGCAACCTGAAATTTCGACCTATTTTTTTGAAACTTTAAAAAATTGAAATTTTTTTTTTTTGATTTTTTTTCTCAAAGATCATGTTTTTGTCTATATTTGAAGCTTTGATTCATTCTAATTGGACTCAAAATGAGAAAGTTATGGACAATCTTGTTTTTCGGGCAATCTAAGCGTCTTCTTCAAAAAACAACTTATAAAATTCATTTTTGAATGCAATTTTCGAAATTTTTCAATTTTTTTTTTTGAAAAGGTTAAGTTTGTTTGCAAGAACAATCCCACCATTGGGATTATGGTTTTTTAATTCCATCTAAGAGCTATTGAAGATTTAGTGTTTTGTTCAATTTTGGACCTACTTCTACTTGACAATTTTTTTATATGTGAATATCAAGTTTTGACATTCTGAAATTTTTTTCCCCGACTCTCAACTCAAATGTTCAGCATAAAAAATCTTAACTTTATGGTGTGTAGTGCAAATAAAATCCACAAATGGCCGTCAAAGTCATCTGAAATTGCAATCCAGAGTTCAAAAAAACTTCTTTTTCCAACTTCAAACGCTAATATCTTCCAATCCGTACGGTCAACCTTCATGAAAATTTTACCACATGATTTGAGACAAGTGAAGTACAAGATCCTACAGTTAGATTATTAAAAAAAAGTTTTTTTTGGTTTAGGGAGTGATCGCAGCAGAAATGGCAGTTTTCAATGGTTTCGGAGCCAGAAAATGCCTTGGGCCTTTAGGGGTTAAAATACAAAATTGTTAAGAATTTAGTTTTGGAATTGAAAATTTCCCATTTCAATAGTTGAAATGTTGTAATAAACAATCTACATCCTATGATTTATTTTTTTTCAAAAAATATTGAAATTTGGGTAAGATAAAGGACTTCAAAGTTTATTTTAGAGTAGAGAATCCATAACTGCCCACTAACAAAAACTCCTCATAACCTTTGACTCATTGATTGAAATGGGATGATTCAAAGCTTTCTACGTATATATCACTTTAGAAAAATAATTTCAAATTTTTGTTTTTAAAAAAGTGATTTTTTTTATCTGCCCGGACTATTGGGCCAAGGAAAAAGTAACATATTTGGCCATAACTTTTGACTCAAATTTTCAAATGTTATAAAATTTAGTGCATAGGAAATACATCCTGGTCCCCACATTCTATTAAAATTTCAGCCTAAAATATGCGAATCTCTAGTCACATGTATTTGCCCAAAATTTCTATGTTGCCAAAAAATGCATGCTAGTCCTTTAAGGGTTAACTCAAATGTAGAATACAATTGGCATTTTTTGTCATGCATAATTAACGTTCAATTTGTATGTAATCCCAATGAAGCATACCAAATTTTTAGTTTCACAAAAAACCCCAGTCAAATTCCATTTTGAATAAATTGTTTTCATTCAATATTTGTGGTTTGACTATTTTCATTGATTGAAAAACATTGGTGATGAATTTTTAAAACTTGCTTGGCATGGACATTTAGGAAACATTCATACGCACATTTTTCCTTCCACATGCATCCTTCCAAAAAGTTTCAATATTCCTTCTATTGAAAGATTTCAATGTTGGGGTGACAATGCCCAAAGTTTGTAAAATAGAAATGATCTATTTATTGTAATTAGATTTTGCTAATTGATCCTCCCTTAGTAACTAATTTTGTGCATTTGAGCATGATGGTATAATTACTTTGCCAAAATGTAGTTAAAATATAGAGATATCTATTTTACAAAGTTTAATTGGTCATAAGACACCTCACATTGAATTCTTCATAGAAGGCATTCTAAAACTCTTTTTGGAGATGCTTGTTGAAAGAAAGATCTGCATATAGATGTTTCCTACATATCTATGCAATCAAATCTAAAAAATTCATCAACAATGTTTTCAATCAATTATCATGTAAAAACATGAATATTAAATGAAACAATTCACCAAAAATAAAATATTGTATTTTTTGAAAGTGAAATTTGGTGTGCATGATTGGGATTGTATAAGAATTGAATGTTAATTATGCAAGACAAAAAATGACAATTGCATTATACATTATGAAAAATTCTTTGAATGGCACAATAGACAATTTGTAAGACTTACAAAAGTAATACATATTTATTTGGACAAAGATACAATACTTTCACTTCCCCGCTTGTTCCATGATACTCCACTAATACAAAAAGTGGTCTTTGGGCACCAAAGAATAGAACTTAAGTATACTGCCCAAGGCCCATATTGACACTACATTGGTCCCAACATGGGCCTTTGAATCCTAAAAGCATTGAGCCTACTACTATGTAAACAACTTCAATATTTTTTGCTTTGTATACTCTATTTTGTCACTAAATGATTATGAATTATTTTCTATTATCTTTTAGACAAGAAATCATATATTTTCTTTTAGTCATACAATTTTCAAATTTTTCTCAGAAAAAATTGAAATTATTGTGAAGTTTTGAAGTAATTGTGAAGAAAATTCATATCAACAAAATACAATTTAAACTCAAAATTTATAATTTTTTTACCATAGGTTTATCTACAATCTAAACCTATGGTAAAAAAATTATAAATTTTGAGTTTAAATTAAATTTAATGAAAATTTTACCATAGTGGTGTAATCCAAATTTATATGTCATTCTATAAATAAAAAATCAAGATACTATAATAGGCCTAAAGTTCAAATTGTTGTAAATAGCTAAATTTTAGAAAATTTTCAAATTTTCGAATTGAAATAAAAAGTAGACTTCATTAACTTCATTTCATTAGTTGAGCTTAAACTCAAGAAAGGTCATGTTTTTGGCTAAAATTCAGATCTTACGCAATAAGGTATAAATTTTCAAAATTCACAAAAAATTGATCTTTTGTGATTTGTTCTTTTAGCATTTTTTTGATAGAAAAGTCTTTAAAATCTTTCTAATTATCCTTTTTTTGTAGCTATTGTTTATCGACAACATTGGAGGGGGGGGGGGCGCTATTTTTTTCATATCAAGATCAATAACTCTGGGTTTTTTCATAGGAGGAACATCACAAAGTTTAGACCCTACGGTTTGTCAACAATTATCATGTGGTTATTGTTGTTTCATAGGTTCGCAGGTTAATTACAATTTATTGCATCATTACGATGCATTACTTTGCATTGTTATCACATTGTTACAATGCAGTTGCAAGTAATGCATTGTATCGATGCGAAGTAATGCATCGTAATGATGCGATAAATTGTAATTAACGTGCGAACCCATGAAACAACAATAACCACATGATAATTGTTGACAAACTGTAGGATCTAAACTTTGTGATGAAGGACAGGAAATTGCAAGAATACAAGCTGTTTGTATCTTTTAGGTGTATAGTGTATAGTCACAAAATGTGCTAGAATGTGATATTATAGAGAGTGATAGTAAAAAATTATACATGTGTTAAAAAATTTAGCAATACCTAATATAAATGTTTATAGAGTAAAATAACATTGTATATTTACTTATGTAGGTTCCTAAAATAACTTTGAAGACCAGTGAATTTATATTAAAAGCAAATAATCATCTACTCTTGTATAAGGAAGGGAAATTAAACCGCCTCATTTTTTAGAATTTTTTTTTTCTTAAATACTTGAAATTAGATATTGTTTGTAGTAAAAAAAAATATTGAAATTGGATGACAATTTTATTAATTTGAAATACATGAATTATGTGCATTTTTTCCAATATTTGATACAATCAATATAAGATTATTATAATTTTATTATAATTTTATTATAGAGATTAATATTTTTTAGAATATTTTTTGTGTAAATGTTATTGTAAATAGTTATCCTGTAAGTTGCCTATTGTTTGGTCTTTCTTTCAATTCTTATTCTAATTTGCATTTAAATTTTGATGTTCAACAAAGCATGATTGCATACACTCTGGCCACACTAAGTTATCATTTTTTTGCAATGAGCTTTTGATCCTACCCATGCAATTCAAAACTTGTATGTCCTACAATTTATGTTGACAAAGTAAGTTTATGATGTATGAATAAAATAATAATAATAAAAATTCATAATCATTTTTTAAACATTTTTCAAAATGGAAGGTTTTATAGATTGATGAAAAATATTTAACCACTAATAACTAAAGATAATAATTGCTAATCTTTATTAAAAAAATTAAAATTTTCAATTCAAATAGGGAAAATGTTGTACTAGATAATCTATCCACTTTGCTTTAATTTATTTTTTCTGAAAATATTAATAATTGAATTCAAACATGAAGTTTAAATGTCATTTTTGTGAAGAGATACCATCATTGCCCCCAAAATGGAACCTGTGAACTTGTAAATTAAATTTAAAAAATACAAAATCCTTTGCATCCTCTACTGTTTGAGTATGTTCCACCCTCCAAAACTTACGACTTTTGCATACTTGCAAGAATCCCATGAAACAAACCTTGACATGAAGAAGTAGATGACTAAGTGCTACTCCAAAAATATAAACAAATCAATTTAAGAAAAATTCAAAATTACTATATCTTGTCCAAAATGAAAAAAATGCATGCCGTTGGTCAATGGAAGGCTTTAACCCAGGAAGGACGCTACAGACAATAAGTGTCCGATGAATGACAAGGAATTCTCTAATGTAGGACAGAACTACAACTATTCATCCTCAGAATTTTTTGTGGAAAGTGGGAAACATCTATAGTAGCTTGACTTCCAATGAGTACTTTTGAATTTTTTTTATTCCAATGACTCTCACGGTTACACAATACATGATTTCTAGGGTCACCCCCCGCGTTGCTCCAAGGTTAAGGGTTAACCATTCATGAACAACTTTTTAGCTCTAGCAACCTCAATGAGTTAAAAAATATACCCCCAAGTAGATTGTTCTTTGACTTTCATCTATGTCATTGCTTAATGTATGCATATTTTTTCATAACCACAATTTTAGATTTAACATGTAAAAAGAAGATTGAAAGATTTAAAATTACTTTCAAAATGTTAATCTTCGTGTGATCAAGCGTTGTAATGTTTCAATCTATATATGATGTTGTTGAGCTTTATTTCCCTATGTGATTTGTAGCATGTCAGTTTAGGATTGTGTAGTTACAGTTCAAAATAATTATAAATATTATCAAAGATTTGACTTTTTCTTTTAGCTTACTACACACTATTGGAAGCTAAAAAAAGACAGACATTTAGAAGTTCAGACTATCTTTGGTTATTTCTATCATTTCTATGGCCATTTAGGTCACCTTCCAAGCCATGGGAGGGTTGCTATTATGAGAGCATAGGAGTGTGAGCCCATGAGCCTAGAATATTACATACCTATGTTATAGGTGTATATACTATAGATACCGTCTATGATTATAGAGTATATATGTTACAAATATTCATATTATAAGTGTTTATGATACATACACCTTCTATAGTGTGTGGTATCTATATTGTAGGCTCAATGCTTACAAGCTCGCATTCTTGGGCTCATATACTAGCACCGTTGGGCAAAACAAAAATATAGCTTAACACGTGGCTTTGCATTGTGGAAAATTGTGAATAGGGGACTAATTTTAATTATTCTAGGATTACATTAGAAGAGATTTGAAGCCTTTAGAAGATTGCGAGTTCCCAAGGAGTTCCCAGGGCGTTCCTAGCATGGGAACTCTACTACGTGCGTAGTTTGATGTGGTCGAGAGAGTGCCACGTCAGATTTTTGGAATTTTTTTTTTCACTTTTGAATTATTATTATTATTTCAAAAAAAATAAAAATTCTGATAGCATTACTGCTGGTTCAGAACAGGGGAATTGGGAAGGGGAACAGCCTTGAAACGACCCTCCAAAGACCTCAAATCTCTTTGAATGTTTTTTGCTCTATTGTTCAAAGTGCACTACAATGGTTATCCAAAAGTATTCTTCTAACTAAAGATGTAAGACATTGCTTTGAACATCTATTAATGAATGTCAATTAATTCAAAACCGCCGCTTTCTACTCTAAGATGGTTAGTTTCACTCTCAATACACCATTGTGTTGGTGGTAATTATTCACTTTATACTTTTGACTAAGTTAAGATGCTAAGCTATTGAAACATCTTAGGTAACAACATCTAAAATTGACCACATAAGTATTTGAGCACGATTCCTATAATTCAATTTTCTAAATTCTCGTTGGATCTTGTTGGGAGTAGAAGGTGATTTTACATCCTCATAGTATACATTTCATGTACACCATGAAAGTAAAATATGAATTTTCAAAGTGCTAAATTAGAAATATTCCAATTTGACCTTAGGCTCTTATGAATAGAGACTATACTGATTTTAGGCACGGGTATGTAGGTGTTGGCTTTACAAAAAGACCATGTATTTATATATAACTACCTTAGTAAGTTTAGAAATTAGAAGGATACTATAGTTGAAGGGCAAGACTGGCAAAAAAATATTCTAAATATAGATGCCTAAATGTTAGGGAAGTTGTTTTTTCAAAAAATAAGAATTTTGAATGGTGAAAAGAATAATATTGGCAAAAAATAAATATTTGGTAGAGAAGTGCCCAGTGCCGACCTTGCCCTCCACTTACAGTAATGACATTGGGTATATCTAATACCATGATATGGTAGAATTAGGTTAGTAGAATAGCATGTCAATTCTAGTCCTAAACTAATCAATCTCACCACAAATTGAATGGTGAAAACATCCAAAACCATCCCTATATCCATTCATGTACTATAGACTTCTACTCCCTCTGTCTCAAAATAAAACCCATGTTTCCTTTGTATTTTGCAAAGGAAACACGGGTTTTATTTTGAGACAGAGGGAGTATTAAAGTGTCCCTAGACTTCCATTAAAGTATCCTTCAAAAGCGTCATTAAACCGTCCCTATATTTAGTTATAATTGATTGAATGTTGATTTTTTGAGATTTCCGTTTTAGATCCAGATATATGACAATTTCAGCTTCCACTTTGAAAATTCATAGAAATTACATGCCATGTCTGAAAAATCTTTTTTTTTTGTTGAAAATTCATGATTTTCAATTGCTAATACTACAAAACTATTATTTTTAAGAAAAGGTGCCTTCAACTATGCTAAATTGCTTTTGACGGTTTTAGGTGTTTCCACCTTAGTCTGTGGAAAATAATCATTTTTCTGGAGTGGAGAAGAATATTCCTCCAGTACCATACCACTTGCCGCCCTGTCTGATTGCCACTGAGGTGTGCAAGAAAATTTCATAATTTCATTCAATACTGAAGCTCCAGAATTGAACATTTTCCTGAAACTCCAATGTTAATAAGTTTGAAGCTATAGCTTGCTAGCATCTGGTGGCCACAAACACTGTTTGGGAGGGTGCTCTAAAAGCGACCCTGCTCTAAAAGCGACCACTAAGGTAGGAGGTCCAGAAATGGAGCATCTAAGCGCTGAAACTGAATTTTGGGGAGGTAAAACATCTTGAAATATTTTTCAGTAAATTTTCATTGAAAGACAAGTGGAATTGAAGTCTAACCCAAGTCGTTTCATATTTTTTGGACCTTTGTGGAATTAGTTAAAAAAATTTGAAGTTGGAAAAAAGTGGTCATTTGTGGTCATCAAAATGGACCACCTCCTGAAATGTGCATAGGTGGTACATTGAAGAAAGCAAAATGTACCTCTGAATCATGTTCCATTTTAATGCCCGCTCCGTTTTACAGCCTCCTACCTTAAACACACAGGTACATTTTGCTTTCTTCAATGAACCAACAATGTACATTTCAAGAGGTGGTTGCTTTAAGTTTAGTGACCACTACATTTCAACTTGAAAAATTCATAACTAATTCCACGAAGGTCCCAAAAATATGAAACAACTTGGATTAAATGCCAATTCCTTTTCTCTTCCTACTTAAATTACTGGAAATTGTTTCAAGGAGTTTCAGCTTCCCCGCAAAGGCAATCAGCTCTCCAATGGTCGCTTCGATTCAAGAGCAGAGTACCCGCTTACCAGCTCTGGAATTAAGCTTATCTATTGTCAAGATTCTTGCAGAAACTTTGAACGTGTCTCTTGCAGCCATCTCCAGGTGTGTCATAAGGTGTCGATCGAGTTGCTCTCACTACTGATGAGAACTCGAAATTCCTGTTCTGTACTGCACAGTAAGCGGTACTTGCCTGGACTCGAAACAGGCGCTTCAACAAAAAGTCTCCACCCACCGTGGCCCCGGGGTCCCGCCGAATGGTCCCACCGAACGGCTGCAGAAGCGGCTGGAGAAGGCACTGCATCAAGGTTTTCCACGAGTGTCTGAGTGACCCACAACTCTCAACAAGGCCGGGCCGATTGCACTTGCGTGCATTATTTGGCCAAAGTCTGTTGCGCCTGTCGGCAATGATGCATTTCCCATCATCACAGTGGTGGAGAACAGCCAACAGTACAAAATTCTTTTGGTGGGTTTGAAGCTAGTAGCTCGCCAACGATTGAAACTAGCTCGTCAACGATTGAAACACGTCACTCATACAATTCAAAGGAGGCTGGGGATTTTTCAGTTGCTCATCAGTGCATAATTGTACAGGTTGCACATTTGATTCGTGCTCATCATTTGCAGCATGTCATTGACCTTCTCCGATCCAAATAGGTTTCCGTAATGAGTCTCTAGCTCCAGATCGATGGCGAATACCTGTTATTACTAGACGTTGCGCTATTGTTCTACATGCTACCGTAATAGTTTCAGATCAATTTCGTTTTGAACAGGAGGTTGAAAATGTCACTTGGTGGTGCTGGTCATTGTTGGAGTTTAGAAACAAACTCTGCATCGCAGAAAGGATGGACTGGTGGCGTAAGGTTTGACTTGTCACCTTATCTTTCACCGTTCAGCCTTCAGTGGTATACAGTAGAATTCGTCTTGATGCATACTCTCTTATTGCATAACTGTCAAGTATGCAGACAGTAGGTGGGCCCAATTTCAAGCGCATTAATACTCCCAACTCCGAATAAGAGAAGTACTCCAACGGACTTAAGTAAACCTAGCCTCTCTAAATGCATATCCTCTGTATGTGCACATTCCTAACCGCGAGTCCCGGCATTATGCTCTAAGTCAAGTTCTATTGTATTGGCAGTTAATGGAGAGTACTTGCCTTCTTCCTATGTAGTAGTATATATACTCTATTGTTTATGAGTAAATTAATCCTTTCATTATGAAAGTAACAAGCATTTGATTACATGTCAAGTTCTTAAATATGGTATTAGAGCATTAAGAAGAGGTTCTCATACCTCTTGGTGTGATTTTGTTGAGAGAAAATGGTAGACAATAGGCCTGAATATTTTTGTAGGAGAGTCAAATAAGTTAGAAGGTGCTAGAAACTATCTAGCATGGTGGATCAAGATGACTGCACTGTTCCGTAGAGAGAGGCTTTGGGATATAACTGCACAAGTTGTGAATCATGTTGTCTTTCCTGTTGTCAAAGGAGGAAAATAGTTAATAGAGAATCAACTTAGGGATAGAAAATCCACAACCATGTCTGCTATCATCATGTCTGTCAAAGACATCTTGCTCAACTTGGTTGTAGGTTTTCTAGACCCAACACTTGTTTGGGAATTGCTGAAGAATACCTATGAGCAAGGTGGAGTGTCACAAATTCTACTAGATACCAATCAGATGAATTCCTTGAAGCTGCTAGAGGGTGAAGTTGTAGAGGAGTATCTGACTACTACCAAAGATGTGAAGAACCAACTAGAAAAATTTGGAGTCCTAATTCTAAGCAAACCATTGTTTAATAAGACTTTAATGGCTTATCTCACAACTACGAATATGTCATACCAAGTATGACATTGGGCAAAGTGTTTCCGTCCTTTGAGTAGCTGTCCAGACAGCTACTCACTAAATACTTTCAAATTCAACATCAAAATGCGTTGATGGACAACAGTGAAGAAGCACTAGTTGTCAAGTGTATTACCTTGTGAGGACAAGGGTCACGCTGATGTCAAAGAAGACGCTCTACAACTTATGGGAGAAGCAACAATCAACGTGAACAAGAAAATTTATTGTTCATGCACCTGTCAAAGACCAAGAGTCAATGCTGTATTGCTATGTCTACGGCAAAGCTGAACATATTGCAAAAAATTGTTACCATAGGAAGGAACCTCCTTTAACTAGAAAGTTTGTAAATCTAGTAGTAGAAATGGATATTGATGAGAATCATTAGAGAAAAAATGAGTCCTCTGGAGGGCTGCTCCGGAGTGACATGCCAAGCTATTAACCCCTAAAGGACCGTTGTCCCTTCAAGGGACAAATGCATTTTTGGGCAGGTACCTACGGGCTGAAATTTTCTTGTGATTTTTTGAAACTTTTTTTGGAGATAGAAAAACTGATAAGCTTTGTGGGAATATAATTTTTTTCACAATCGGTGCCCGGGAAAAAAAGTTATGACCAAATAAGCTCAAAACAGGGGACGGCGAGCAGCCCAAGCAGCAAAAAAAAAATGGACAAAAATTTGAATTTTTTTTTTTAATATTTTTTTTCTCATAGATTATATTTTTGTCTATCCGGAAAGCTTTGATTCATTTCATTTAGATATGTTATGAGAAAGTTATGGACATTCTTGTTTTTCGGGCAGTTAGAGCATCTTCTTGAAAAAAATAACTTGTAGGATTCATTCCGAATGCAATCTTTCAAATTTTTCAATTTTTTTTTTTTTGCATGGTTTAGTTTAGTTGCTAGAACAATCTCACCATTGGGATTAGTGAATTTTAATTCCATCTAAGAGATATTTAGATTTTAGATTTTCCTTCTATCTTGTACTTACTTCTACTTAACAATTTTTTTAAGAATGATAATTAAGTTTTTTTGAATTTCTTTTTTTTCCCTAGACTCTCAACTCAATTCTCCTCTATAAAGATTTAAAGCTCAAAACTCTGTAGCGCAAAAAATTTAAATTAAAAATGTTTAAAGTCAAAAAATCTAGTCCCGCAATGTGCTGAAAAACTTGTTTTTTTCACTTTAAACGCAGATATCTTGCAATTTGTGCAGTCAAAAATTCTGAAATTTTTTCCACACATTCTCATACTAGTTAGGTATAAGATCCTACGGTTAGATTTGCAAAAAAAACATTTTTCAATTTTTTTTACTATTTGCTATAGAAATGGCAGTTTTCACTGTTTTTTGGCAGAAAAAAGGCCTCGGTCCTTTAGGGGTTAAAAAGCTTGGCCTGTCACTCCAGTACTGTCCTGCGGTGAGCAGTCAGCTTGGTTGACTGCTCGCCGAAATCGCGATTTTTTATTTTTTTATTTTTTTTATTTTTAATATATTTTTTATTTTTGAGATTTTTTTTAAGATTTAAAAATTATTAAAAAAAAATAAAAAAAAATAAAAAAATTACTTATAATTTTCGGTTCCTGCGCCAGTTCTGCTGCAGTTTCTGCCAGGCGGAAATAGGGGAAAAAAAAAATTTTGGCAAAAAAAAAGTAAATTTCAGGGTCCTCCGGAGGGCTGATTTTTTCTCTAATGTAGTGAGAAAGATGAAGTAAATTCTCTTGAAGTAGCTTTAGCAAAACTTTAAAATCCTAGAAGTTGGTACGTGAGCTCTAGCTATACCATTCACGTTATTAGAGAGAATGATTCCATTCAGAACATAAAGCTAGAAGCAAATTGTATACTTACCACAATCGATGATGAAAGTCATAAGGTTTCTGGTGTCGAAAAATTCTTATTAAAGGTAGATGTTGGTGAAATAAAAGTAACAAATGTTCTTTTACTTGCCTTCCACCAAACGAAACCTTCTATTCAATCTTTAGCAGACATGAGTCGAGTGATAGTCTTCACAAATAAACATGTCTACATATTAGATAATTTGATTAGATGGAATGTGTTATCTATGGGTCATAGAGACATAAACAATGGTCTATATTGTTTTATTGACATTGTGATATTAGATAGTCAAGTGAACTACATTGGTAGTGAAGCACGAGTTAGCCAATTGAATTATATTTTAGTAAACGGAGAAACTAAACAATGGCACACAAGGTTTGGGCACTTAGATTATGGAAGTTTGTACCATTTGCCAAAGAAAGCTTGGATGAAAAGTTTGCCATTGATGACAAATGCTAAATAAGTTTGTGAAACTTGTTTGGTTGAGAAGCAACATTGCCATAAAGCCCCAAGACAATCTACTAGTAGGGCAAAATATATCTATGAGTTAGCAAATTAATTAGAAAAAAAATTGGGACCTCTATAGAGTTTTCAGAGATGGACCAATAGTCCAAATATTTATTTTCAAAAAATAATAATTTTTTATTTGAACTTTTGGAAGTATTTGGTCCGGAGTCTGGCGGCCCTATAGAGGCCCTAATTTTCTCTAATGGTTGATCTAATGGGGCCAATGAGGACAAAATTTTCTCTAATGGTTGATCTAGATATATTGTTGTTTTCATAGATGATATGAGTAGTAAAAGCTTTGTACACTTCATGTGCATAAAGGACGAAGTTCTAGCACAAGAAACATTTCTTGAATTCCCTACGGCCATTGTACTAAAAATCCCCTCCAAGGAAACATAAAAATGTACAAAATTGATGTTCATAGGGAATGTGGCCTTCGCAGGGAAATGTGAGACATGGAATTTTATTAATTTTATTAAGGGGAAATCTATGCATTTTTTAGTGTTATTAGAAGATGTCCCCACCTCCAAATCAACTCAATCTCTGAAATTCAATATTCTAGAATGTTGATTTATGCCTCTAAAATCTAACTTTAATATAGATTTTAGTGCACAAAATCAATACTATTTGTAGATTTTGGAGTCTCAAATCTAACTAATATGAAGATTTTAAATTTCAATCTCACTGATTTGTACATTTCAAAATTTTAAATCTAGATCCTTTATAGAGTTTAAGAGTTCAAAAGTATTAGTAATATGTAGATTTCATTTGTTTAAACATTTTTGAATTTCATATATTATAAAAAAATTTAGATTTCTGAAATATACAAATTGAGAAAATCTAGATTTATGTGAATAGAATTCATTGTTGTAAGATTTGACAACTTACAAGTCTTATGTGTCTTCTCTCATGGTACTCTTGACAATCCACATGGGACAATTGCATCTTGTAAAATCTACCAAATATTAAAGGTGGAAACAACAATGAAATGTGAGATGTGTACAAAGTCTACCACACGGGGGATTTGGAGAGAATTTATGAAAATCCCTGCGAAGAAAACCCACAATTTTCTTCTGTACAAGAATTCTTTGAAGATCCCTCCTCAATGACATTAGAGCACCGGGAAAAACATAAACTAGCAAAAACTAGATGAGTTCCAAACCAGTGACAGGGAATTCCAAAAAAGTTTGTTGTGTAGATAACTTCGAGTTTTACAAAGCAAGAACTAATCATGAGGTAGAAACATGCAAAAAGGTGAAGGTGATATGTACAAGCAAAAGAGGGGAATTCACCTTGAGGGCTTTCATATAATACTACAATAGACATAACCGGTTGTTGACTTTTTCAACTCTAACGTAGCACCGCCCCATTTGTAACCCATCACCATTGCCATTACAAGTTGCAACTCATAACCTTCTTTCCTTTCAACTTGCTTCCTACACTCTTGGATCATAAAGATCAAAGGTTGTGATTGAAAAATGAACAACCGGTTATGTCCAATAACCTATTCGCTGCTAGCGCGGCTCATCGGTTATCTAATACATAGCATCTAAAGGTAGCTAACCCATGCAAGAACATTGAATCAAAATAATATAGCCAAAAAGCAAAATAGGACTTTGAATGATGGAAGGCTAGAAGCTTATTGTTTGAAAGTAGATTGCAAAGGCCAAATCCAAATCATAGATACAATAGGAAAAAGCCTTGTATCAGTCATCTAAGGATTATAGGTAGTCTAACTTTTGTTCTTGTGTCAAAAGAAGAAAAAACAAAATTTGATTTCAAAACCAAAAAACTCAATTTTGTAGGGCTTTGTTGAGCAAAGTAAAGTTTATCAATTACCCAGGGAGATCACTCTCGATTTTTTAGAAAACTATGTGAGTTAAAAAATAGGGTTCATTTAAATTAAAGTAGAAAATTTTTATATAATATGTAGGGCTACTATAGGGTCTATAAAATGCTACATACTCTATTATATATAAAATAGGGTATGTAAAAGCATCACGTAGTAGGAATTTTTATTAGTAAGTTAGTTTTGACAAATAGAGGCCGTGCAAATTTATCATAGTATGATGAGTATAGATGTAGACAAATAATTTCATGTGGATGATAAAATGGACATAGTCAAGAAAATCTACAATGAAGAGTGGTTGAGTGAAATTATGCCACAGCACTGGTAGTATATATATCAAAAAAAGTTAAGTGTAAACATAAGGCATTGATCACAAGTGGCAGGAACTGTCACATTGTACAAATAGGGAGGTTTAATTTAGTCAGTTCAACAAACTTAAAGTTGTACAACATGAAGATAGAGTTTACAGTCTTTTTTAATTCATTCTTTGAAGTCATAAATATTAAACACACTTATATTGAATGGGCAGGATGTTTATGGAATAATTTTAGTGGGGATTTTGAATTGTTCAATGGTAAACTTGTCATTAACCCCTAAAGGCCGGTGGGTGTTTTGGAAGCGGAAAAGTCCAAAACTACCCATTTTTGATGCATTTTCCATAATTATTATTTCTTTTTTTAATTCCAACCATACAAAAGTGTATTAAACAAGTAAGACAATGTGTGGAAAAAATTTCAGCCCATTTGACCACGTGGATTAAAAGATTATAATGTTTGAAGTGAGAAGAAAAAACTTTTTCTTATTCCTATAAAACAGGGTCAGCAAACTTCGAGCCCTTGGAATAAAATTTTTGCTCTACACTAAAATGAGTTCCATTCTTTCGTATATGATATTAGGTTCATCCATAAAAAATTTCAGATGCAAATATGGAGTCTAGCTTACTCTAAATCAACATGCAATTTAAGGGGGGTAAGTGCATTGGCAATACACTAATCATTTTTATGATAGTTTCTTTGTAGTGAGAATTTTTTTTATTTGAAATAAAAATGGTAAAAAATTAGAAACAAACATTTGAAATATGTAAAAAAATTCAAAAACTTTGACTTTGCATAAATTGCAAGATAATAGGGCTTCAAGTTAGAAAAAATTGTTTTTTCTTGAAGCCACCCCAACATAGCTATTAAAGTTTGACTCCTCTTAGAGTGTAATTTGAAAACTAAATTTTTTTTGAAAGTTTTATGCCATATTTTACTAGTTTTATACATGCCAAATTTCAAAAGTTGATGAGCATTTATGCAAAGGTGCGCAAAAGATGCGCAAAAGGTGCCCAAATTGCCCAAGCTGCCAAAAAAATTCAAGGCAATATAACTTTGATTCGGGTACCCAATCAGAAAAAAATATATTCTTACTAAGGGGATACATGTTCACACCTTGTATCAAAATTTTGTGAACATCCGACCAAAATTGACTTCATAGAATCCTACTTAATTTCTTAATTGTTCATTCAATGGACAATTTGTCTTTAGAAGTTAAAACTACCACTTGGTCAATTGGACATTTAAATTTTATATGTAAAATAGCCCACTTTGAAAAATGCATGAATGAATTTATAAAAACCATAGAATATTGGAAATATTCTTCTTGTAGCTTTTTATGTAAAAATACGGTCATCTTAAATACAATAATTTCAAGAGGTAAATATCCCCACATCAAATACCCTCTTAACTCAAGTGTATACTTTAAATTACAAGGAGTGATCTCCCCGAGATCAATTGTAATTTCATCCCTTGACTAGAGAGATTTTATTGAACAAAAATGTAGTGATCATAGATGAAACAAGAGCATGTCAAATCTACTTCTCAATTACAACAAAAGACCTAGATTTCTTTCCTATACAACATGCAATAAAATATTGAAGTCATTGTGGCTCAGAAAAGAAATATTAACAATTTTTTGAGTGATTTTGAAAACCGGTCAAACAATTCAACATATGGGGCTGGTTAGATTTGAAATTCTCTTACTTCCAAACCGTAATTTTTTTACTCAATTTTTTAGGATTGTAGTGTATGCAAGATAGTGCAATATTTGCATGTGTTCATTTGAATTTGTTTACTCATTATCAAAATACTGCGTATGGAATGAAACTGAGCAAAATATAGATTCAATTTTTGGAGTTAATTACCACACATGATTTTAGCATACAAAAGTTCTTAAAATTTGTATTGTATAATTCTTAGAAAACTAAGACAAGAATCTTTCAAATTAGACATATGTGAAATTAGACATTTTGTTGTGTACTATGGCTTGTAAAAGGATGAAAACAATCCAAAATGGCTTGATTGGACAATCTTGTATTAAAGTGGTGTTCTTTAAGTTACCTTTCTAAAAATTGATTAAGATTTTCAAAACAATTACTTGCTTCAAAACACTTTTTAAGTAAATTTTGTTTGAAAGTACAATAAAAGTCACATTTACCTTCTTCTTTTTTGAACTCCTATAGACTTTGTTATGAGTTTTGAATTAGACATAGTTTAGTATTCTAAAAGCATCCCTTCCTAAAAATGCTTATTACAAATCCACTTCAACTTTATAATGTAATTGTTTGTTAGAAGACAATTTTAGAACAAGTATAGATTTAGAGCACTCTACTTTAATTTTAAATTGTTGTTTAAGGTCAACAAATATATGCACTCTAAACTCTAAATGCATAGATATATAAATTTTGTATTTATACTTTACATACATTTATAAAGAAAGTCACACTTGTAATGAAAACATGATTTTATTGATGACAATCAAATTTGATCACAAAACTACAACAAATCACTTAATTTCAAGATTTCTCAAGCCTGTGTAAAACTTCTATACAACTTCTAAATAGAACTTTTACAATTTTATCAATTTCTTTGCAAAATAGATAATATTGAGAGTCAAAATTGAGATTGAATAATCGTTGCATTTTATTCATCATTTAAGAACCAAAAAATATGCAAAAATAATTGTGCACCAATTTTTGATGGCCTAATTTTACAAAAGGTTTTATATACCTTGAGCACAATATGTTTCTTTACTAGCATATAAATTATGAGATGCAATTTACAATCCTCTTCCCACATATTTCATGCAATATATGAGTGTAAATAAAATATCATGCCAATCAAAGTGTCTACATAATTGTCATTAGAAGATTCAAGAATATTATCTTGGCTTTTAGGTAAAGATTTGATGATATCTATTAGATAGATTTTAACCATTTGAAAGTTTATATCTATAGTTGCTACATCAATTAGCATCCAAATAAATCTTTGAGTATTATTTCTATTATTATGCTATCTAAATTTTTGTCAAATCTTGTCAAAAGTCAAAAGGAGATTCTAGATTTTTTTGGCATGCATTTTTTGGACATAGTACAAATAAACTATTAAAATTCAAAGATTGATTTGCATACCCAAATCAATCCTACTTTCTCATGTATAGATCATCTCTATAGGGGTTTAAAAATAGGTTACAATTAGAATCTAATATTTGGATTTAAAAAAAGGTCACAATTTTTATCAACTTCTTCTATTGATTTGAACCATCTATAAAAAAGACATTTATTTTGGTTGGTTTTTAGAAATGATTGTTCCAATAGGCTCAAGACATGTGTTCATATTTGAATGTAGGATGCAAATATAGGATACAAAGTAGTTGTATGTGTAAAAGTGACTATTCTAAAATATTTCATTATAACATCTCTAAAATTCAAAATTTGCAAGTTAATCCCTAAGTAAGTGACACTTTAATAATTTTTCAATTGTTGTTCTAGTTTGAGCAATGTTTTGGTACAATTCTTTTTAGAACTACAATATTTTATATAGAATAATTTCAATTATATTTTTATTTATGTTTTTGAAATGAAGTTCATTCAATGGATAATATAACTTAAAGTTTCAAATACCATTTTCTCGTGTTAAGAAAATATGTAAGGAGGAAAAAGTAGTGTTTCACCAGCAATTTTTTGCTAAATATTTTTTTTACAATATTTTCGAATTTGGTATCTAATTTCAATAAATAAAAAATTATTATTAATATATACTTTATTTTTATTTTCTAATTTATTAGAAAATTTTATTTTTTCAAATATGACAAATTTAAAATAATTTTTGGTGAATATTTGAAGCTAAATGCTTCTGAATTTGGCAAATACATTAATTTTTATTGATAATTTCTAAGCATTATAACTTGCATCTTTTTTTTCCATGCAAACATTTAAAAAACTGAGCACTATTATGAATGAGCTTTGTCACAATTATGATGTCTTGTAATTGGTCAAATGCAATTGACAATTTTTATTCATGCCACACTATTAATTATCATCCATTCACTACAAGAAAAAGGGGTGTTTTAAGTGAGTTTTTAAGTAGTGTCCTAGACACATGATTTTAAGTAATGACCTTTAAGGAGATTTTTAGCAAAATTTGACTTAAAAACATGTGTTTTAAGTAAAATTTTGCTAAAAATCTCCTTAAAGGTCATTACTTAAAATCATGTGTCTAGGACACTACTTAAAAACTCACTTAAAACACCCCTTTCTCTTGTAGTGATTTACCCATGTCAAAATCTTCATTTTAAATTTTAAATTGACCTTATGATGGCAAAGTCTTCCTATACAATTTGCTAGTCCAATTCAAAGTTCAAAGCAACAATGTCATTCTTTCATTGTCCAAGTAAAAGAGGACTTTAGTTCATAATTCTTCTCAGCCTATTTCCAAATCCTTTAATCAACCAAGAAGTAAATATTTGAATGCCATTTTGATTAAATAGAATAACTTAGCTCAAGCAAACCTCGATCTTAAGTATTATCAAGTTCATCAAGATTTTTGTGGTAAAAAAACAACTCCTAGGGTTGTGTAAAACCTTGGGCATTGCAACGTTTGGGATGAAAAGTGTACAATTAATGCTTTGACTTGCTACTCGACTATATTTGCTACTACAATTAAGCATTTTTTTTGCTAGAATTGGCAACTTCTCCAAACACCATTTTTCCTTCTACAATTAAAATGCCAACTAGCATAATAAATGATAAAGATTTGTTTTGCACAATATAAGACTCAATATTGATTGAAATTTATTATACTGAGTTCAATGGATGGAATAAGCAAGTGAACTACTCTTTGAATAAGAAACCAAGCCTTTTGGCATTAGAGAAATTTTAACACATTGCTAACTGACACGCTCTTAAAGAATTATGCCCGTGCATTATTTTGAAGGATGTGATATGTAGCCAAAATGATTGAATTTGTTGTAAGCCCCTCCAAATATTCTCCAATGCCTCTTTCCTACTATATAAAGTATATGTTTGCATTAGAAAAAATTTGAACTCTTTGAAGAGTTGAGACACATCATTCAGATGTGCAAATACAGGAAATAAAAAATACATATTTTTCAAAAAATTAAAAAAATGATTTAAAAAATTTGCAATCTAATGTGGTACTTGAGGCAATCATGTGGTACATTTACAATATATATATTATTTTCAAAAAATATACATTTTTTTCACTTTTTGCTATATTTGCACATTTGGCCTTTGAAAAAAAGGATCCTCTAGAGAGTCTAGACTTATTCTACTGGAAGATTGACATTAATTCAATTTTATCCTACATTGACTTGTTATTATCCTACACTAACTATTTATGGAATACATTTGGTCAATAATTAGAGTGGAAAATGAGAACTTGGAGGATTCTCTACATGTAGATAGGAAATTATAGCATGCAAATTTTAATGTGCAAGATTGCTTGCAAACACTCTTATCCCTTGGTCATTAATCTCTAACTACTACAAAGATGAACAAAGTGCGTCTAGGCAATTTTTTGTCCAAATAAATTCTCATTTAATCCAAAGACATTTTTTAATCTTTGAAAGATACTCATTTTATGATCAATGTGGTGAAAATGAGAGTAATGTAATATTCATGTGAAGATATCCGTAGAAATGTAGAAAAATTCAAAAAAAGATTCTAATGTCCAAGGGTTCATCTTTAAAGGTCTAGTGGAGACTATATATACAATTCTATATTTTATTGTTAGAAAAAAAAGTATATCCTAAATTATGGCAACAAATACAGTGTTGGAATGAAAATTCAATAATTAACATATTACATTCACGGAGCGGGGGGGGGCGCACTTACAAAAACTTAGCAAACAACGTGCAACATAATATAGGGAGGTATTAATTCATGGTGTCTAAAATTTAAAAATAACTTAAAGCTAATATACACTGTACTAAATCATGTGCACTTAATTATAAGTAAGATACATAGGTCAATAATACCTCATATTTTAATTTTTTTTTCCTAAGATAGGTCCTAGATATGGATCCTAGGAATTTATTGTCACTATATTCAATTTATGGAACTGTTGAACAACCTGCTTGGATGGAAAAATTCAGGTATTGGTCCATTTAGATGGACAAACTCATTTGAAACACGTGTTATCATTCTTCAAACACAATATGTGTTGTACAACGTTTGTAAAGTTTGTTCCTTTTCATGTTTTTTTCAACTGAAAGTAGTTTCAAATTGTTCCTTGGCTTCAAATTTTTTGTGGATGTAAGCAGTTTTTTTTTTTTTTTTCCTTACCAACTTTTTTTGGGCTCAAGACAATTTAAATTTTATTCTCCTTCCCATTTTTTTTAACTTAAGGTAGTTCACAGTTTTTTCCCCTTCCCATTCTTTTGGGCTCACGGTACTTTAAGGGGTTTTTTTCCTTCCTATTTCTTTTGGCTCAAGGTAGTTTAAGGTTTATTCTCCTTCCAACTTTTGGGGGCTTGAGGTAGATTACAATTTTTTTCCTTTCCCATTTTTTTGGGCTCAAGGTACTTTAAGGTTATTTTCTCTTCTATTTTCTTGGGCTCAAGGTAGTTTACGATTTTTTTCCTTCCCATTTTTTTGGGCTCAAGGTAGTTTACAATTTTTTCCCTTCCCATTTTATTGGACTCAAGGTAGTTTATGACTTTTTTCCTTTCCCATTCTTTTGGGCTCAAGGTACTTTAAGGTTATTTTTCCTTCCCATTTTTTGGGCTCAAGGGAGTTTATGATTTTTTTCCTTCCCATTTTTTTGGCTCAATGTAGTTTAAGATTTTGGTCCTTCCCATTTTTTTGGTGTCTTCAGGTAGTTTACAATTTTGAGACTTCCCAATTTCTTTCATGCCATTTATTTGTCTTTAATCTTGGTATTTTCCTTTTTCACTTTCCTTTTTTTTCTTATAATGAAGTTAGGGTATTAAAAAATGTCCCTCCTTGCAAATTCAAAGTAATGGTACGGGGGTCTAAAATACCATGAATTCCAAAATTAGGTAATAATAGGGACCATTTAATTGGCCTGGGACATCTAAATACCCACCCCCCCCCGGAAAAAAACCTGGCCACACGTGATATCCAAACTTCCACATAGAGTGATCCCCCCCCTGTGATTACATTTGGAGGTTATTTTAATATCAACACCATATCACCTTCAAATATGGTACAAAAGTAGAATACTTGACCATTTTGCAACTTCTGAGACATAATGACGTGCACTAATGATTTAAATTGGAAGTGCCATGTAATTGGATCCGGCTTAGTACTAATGCAAACTTCTATATTGTTGTATATGTTAATTCATACACCGTGTGTACCAGATACACAAAAAATCTCATGTTGCAATCCAAATTGGACTTCTCAGACATTCAAGGGTTAATTCTTTAAATCCCAGAGTTGGTTTTGTGAGAATAAGAGTACAGATAGGATCTTTAGCAAATGTAGGATTATTGAAGGCAGAGGACACAAAGTGAAGAAAGTAACTACACTAAATTAGAGAATGAGTGATATATAGTGGATGTCAAAAAATTAAGACAATCTATCTTTGGTATTGCAAGAATTTAGAATTTTTAATAATGTATACTACGCCATTGATATCAATGTATGAAAAATGTGCAAATACAGGCCTGCAATACTAGCAACCTTCTAAAAGATTCACTTTGAAGACCTTTGGAGTCGGTAGATATTATTTTTATGATTCTTTCAAAGCAATCTGAAATACTAAACACACAAAATTTGATGGGTGAAAATACATGCTTAATATGAGAAGCCTTCAATATAGACATATACAAAATTTTCTACTCAAAATTGGCACAAGTTCAATTGTGCTTTTTTTGTAATTGATCAACACTTACAAAGGTGTAGTTGAAGCCAACATGTAAAATGAAAGATAGAAAAAGACTCAAAAAAACATATTTTTGACCATAATACTTAAAAGTACTGAAAATATAATATACAAAGTATCGTATAATGTATTTTTTATGGTGAGTTTCTTTCCAAAAAAGGGCCTATCTACTTGTGCCATCTTTGTGTTTGCTTTCTCCCCTCAAAACGCCAATGTTGTTCAAGATGCAGAAGGAACACATCTTTTGCAATTCTTTCCATGTATTTCCATAGAGTATATGGAGATTGGCAAACATTTTCATGTATGAACACACGTAAGTGTTGCATGAAATTGTATTTTCTAGATTTGATTGCTCCAATTCATTTTCTATCAAAAATATTAATGACCTCCATTTCCTAATTCACTTCTAATCCTTCTCAAATTATAAATTATTTCTATTTTTTCACTTTGAAAAACAATTTGGGGTACCTTGGGACTTAAAAAAAATTGATCCTTAGATGCTCAGATGTCTCGATTCTAAATAATGAATAAAGAGGTTCCAGTGGCTTTTTAGACTACAAAACTTCTCATTCATTCTAACCAAAGCTTGACTTTTAAAAAACCAAATTTATATATAGAGAGAGATAGAATTTGATGAAATTGAGGAAACAAATGTATATTTATAAAGGTTTTAACAAAATTGTGGAAAAATTCAAGATAAGATTTCTATAGATATGATTGGTTCTCTCTAGAACGCACTCTATACAAAGGACCAATCCGCTTCCTAAAATCCTATCCAGACCAAAAAAATGTTGATGAAAACATCAATACAACGTACAAATTCTCATCCATCAACAAATGGACATAAAATACAACCATTCGTCAGCACTTATCAAATAAATTCTAAACCAATCCCACCAATATAAATGTACAAATTATACAATTATAGAAATTCCGGTATAGACAATACATGGGTCAAGCTCGCAAACATCTCTTTTGGTCAATAGAATACCCATCCACAAAATTTCCGCTATGTAATCTAAATCAAATAGACATTTGGATAATACTTCTATGGTATACAGAACCCCATATAAAACCACCACATATTCAAAGGCACATCAAAGTGGTACAAAAAATACGCAAATTGCTAATGTCACATACAACCACAAGATGCTTTACATTGATGAATTTAGACATATTTGATTAAAATCCACTTCAACAAATTGTACTACCATGGCTACTACCATGTTCTTGCTAATCTAATACTACTCTACTCCAAAATTAGAGAACACTACATCAGAAAAGTTGGGCCAGATGGTTTTGGTGCCATTTTGACACCAAAGGCCACATACAGGTCATTTTAGTGTCATTTTATCCATACTAGGTTGGTATAGAGGTTGGCACCAAATTAACTAAATTGCATTTCAATGCACCATTGTGGCACCATGTTCACATACCTTGAAGTTCCTGATGTAGTTAAAATAAGCCTCAGGTTTTGCCAAAAAAAATTGGTTTCATGTGCTTATAGTCTGTGTTACAATATTATATACTTGCAGTATGTGTACCACTACAGTATTGTATTGTAAGAAATTGTTATCTGCATATTTATTTTTTCTAGTACAATTCTAAAGTGAACTTACTTTAACCCATGTTTTCAAACCACATAATTATTTTGGAGCAAAGTAGTAATTTGCAATGCCAAACTCTACCCTGATCTATTATATTTAAAAACCATACAATATTAACACCCTTTACTATTACAACCAATTAAAAATCACCGAATACAATTATTAGAATTCACTTATTGCAATGATATTTACTTACAAGAAGCGACAACATTAGAAACCAATACTAAATATCAATCACTCATAGATAATATCGAGATTATTGGATGGAGTGCTAAACCTCTTCTAATAATTATAATTTGTGCTAAATGAACCACATATACACAATCAATCACTGACCTACACAAGGCCCTACCACTACCAAAAAATGTTGTCGATTATATTTTCAATACTATTAATAACATAGCAATCAAATATTCATCCTATATATTATTACACAAACGTTAAATAAAAAACAACCAACCATTACCAAATAACATTGATCTATCATGATAAATATAGGTCAAACATTCATAATTCTCAATTTTTTTGTAAAAGCCAAACAAAATACCATTTAATCATACTTTACAACTACTATAATTTTTTTTTTAAATTTCACATAGTCTCCGTTCTAATAGAGGTATGTAGTCCTAGTGTAACTTGTTTACGACCTTCTAGTTTTTGTTGTGGGACTCAAGATGAAAAGACTCTTAATATATACCAACCTTTGAAAAAAGTTGGAATTAAGGTAGTCTTTTCTAAAAGCACCCATGCTCTAAAAGCAATCATGAGGCAAGATTACATTTTGCTTTCTTCAATGTACCAATAGTGTACATTTTAGGAGATGGTTGCTTTTAGTGACCATTGTGGTTTTAACTTCAAAAAATTGTAACTAATTCCATGAAGGTCCAAAAATATGAAACGACTTGGGTTAGATGCCAATTCCATTTTTCTTGCTAAGAAAAATTATTGAAAATTGTTTCAAAGAGTTTAGCTTCCACCAAAAGGCAATCAACTCTTCAATGGTCACTTTAACCCCTAAATGCCCAAATTTTGGAGGCACCAAATTTTGGAGGCACCAAATTTTGGTGTCAACAATACTTTGAAGTTAAATAAAATCTTAACAAGTTGCTATTTTTAATAGTTTATATTTTTGAAAACCCTTTTTGAAGTCTAGTTTTAGCATCAAAAATCCGATTTTGAAAATGAATGATTATGATTTTCAATTCAAGATTTTGTGCAAGGTAGGCCATTACAATCTTGACTTTCCATAGTGTTGAGGGCTCTTGGAAATGAGCCTCAAATACACTAGATCTTGGAGAAAAACTCACATTAGGAATTCATTTAAAAAAATTGTAGAAGGGATTTTGCATGAGAAGCTTGTAAATTGATCAGAGTTCTGCATGTTATGTCCTTTAACCTCGTATTCTTTTGGTGACCAATTTTTTAGATTTGACATCTGAAAAGAGGATTGAAAGACTTCAAATCACTTTCACAATTTTAACACCTTCATGATTAAACATTATAATCTTTCAATCCATAAGTAATATTGTTTTCTTTTCTTTTCCTATGTGATCTCTAACATGTCTAATTTGAATTTATACAATTACAATTCAAAAAGCCCATGAGCTTCCAGGAATTTGCTCTAAATTGAAAAAAAACAAAACATTTTGATAAGTTGGAATTATTTCTCTCTCTCTTCAAGATAGGAAAACGGGGGCGCCAGTTCCACATAGAAACAGCTACGAATTAAGATAAGGTGCTCTGGTCGAAGCGTTGTCGCCGAACCACAACGGCGATGGCGATGGCGACGACGGCGGCGATGGCGATGGCGTGCTCCACCTCGCACTTCACAACGTCGCAGCCTCGGCATCTCTTGCGCCCCAGCACCAGCTCCAGCACGAGCTTGGGATCTCGCGTGGTTGCCGTTGCCGTTGGAAGGAGAAGAAGCGGGACGGAGAGGTTTACGGTGCGCGCCAACGGGAGTGATTTAGGCGATTTCGGAGCTCGAGATCCATATCCAGGTGAGAATGATGTTCCTTTCTTTGTTTGTGCTCAGTTTCCCCGTAAGATAGGTTCGAGCTTGGCCCCGAGGTTGGATTCTCCGGGGGTACGGTGCTGATGTATTAATCGAGACGACAAGGCTTTCGGCGCGTCACAATTGCCTCGGCAGGTGAGCACGATCGCCAAAATTCGGAGTCTAAAGAACAATCTCCAAAAACACCTTCTGCAAATGCATTCGCCGCTTCTTCTCTGAATCTCTGAAATTCTCGGAGAGTAACTAGACGTCGCTTTGGTTGAGATTGCTTGAGCAGAAGAAACGGGGATTGATAGCTAGATTGCCAATTAGGGTGAAAGAGGTGGTTCAGTAGTGAGATGTTGTGAGCAATTTGGATAGATTTGCAAGATTTGCACTTGTGCGAGCGAGAGGGAGAGCAATGTCGCACACAGTGAGTAGTGCGAGATCGTTGCATGCCGTAGCTCGCTGCTTAGGCGTTAGAGCAAAGTCGTCACGGTCGGCCTTCGTTGCTTGCTCGAGTGCCTTGGGGTTTGGTAGGCTAGGGAAAGCCGGCTCGGAGAGGTGGATGACATAATCTCGTTTGCTTCGAAGACAGGTTATTATTCTATGATTTCACGAGAATTGATATTGCTGAGATGAAAGAAATTTCGAGAGTTTTTTTAGTTTTTCTGTTCTTTTCTCTTCTCCCTCCTTCCCTTCAATAGTGGATACATTCTGCCAAGAAAAGCGCGGAGTGATGTATCTTTTTAGGGAAGGTGGAAACTCTGTTAGTGTAAGTTCTACTGAGATTGACGACAAGTCCATTCAAGAGCGGAAGTTCTTAACGTGTTTCCATATTTGAAAATGGCGCTCGAGCGGGCGTCAACTGAGAAAGGAATTACTGGAGGATTGGGATAGAGCATTTTGACACGTCTCGTTGGTCATGTGCAGAGAAATTGACTCGGATGTCTTACCGGATCCTTGGTGAATTTAGGATAGGTCAATTTTGACGGCGGTTGTCGCCGTGCGAGGTGCTTGATTAGACAGTGGAATGTTTCGTAGGCTCTCGGTTTGAATTGCTTGGAATGAGGTGATTGACATGAACTGTCTTTTCTGGTTAGGGTTAGTTTTTCAGATGATCAAAGTACATTGCTTACAATTATGTCTTTGTTTTGACTTCGCAGAGGAGTTGGCAAGCAACTTTGGTGACAATACACTTGGTAACTCGACGACCGATCATCAAATTTTAGTTCCAACATTGGGTGTCTTGAGTCTTTCTGAGAAATCAATTAAACCTCTTCCAGTGGATGCAGCTCCATTCTCTGAAGCTGAGGCTAAAGCTTTGCTTCGAAAGGTAATTTGATGTTATCCTTTCATGTCTAATACCTTGTGAGAGCGCATATATCTGATATCCTCAAGTTGTACTCTTGGATTATTTCGATTCAGTTCATGTACCATCCTGCTTAAATTCTGCCTGCGGACATTGATCCTGAATATTGGGATAGAGAATTCTGAAAACTTTTGAGAATGGTCAGACTGCGTGATGAAAAGTGAACAGTATCTCCTAAAAGAATCCCAATTTTGGGAAATCGCGAACTTGTTGTTTGGTAGATGTGTTCGTAACTATACTATTTACATAATCCATTAGGGATTGTTAGTACACAGTTCAGTCGTATTATGGGACAATTGAAGTTTTAATTTAGAAACTGAATCGAACAGGTTGTAGGTTGGAGACTAATCAATCAAGATTCAAGTGAACCTCTTAAGCTCCAGTGTGACTGGAATTTGAAAGATTCTGATTCGGTTGCTGAGCTTTACACCCGCTTAAGTAAGGTAGCAGATGCTGAGAACTACCAACATGAGATTCAAACTTTGGAGAACAACAAAGTTAGAGTAGAGGTCTGGACTTCATCAATAGGTGAGCCCTCGTTCTTGTTTATGCTGCCTTCTAAATTTGAATGTCATTTACTCATGCACTGAATTTTTTCTGCTAGATCTTATTTTTCCTTTGACCCATGGGCAGTAGTTATTTCCTGCTTCACATACTAGGACTAAGGGGTAAGAGCTAGAAAAGCAGGTTGTGAATGTTTCGATGTTGCCTTGTCTAATTATCCGTAATTGGCGTATGCAGGGGGCTTGAGTGAAAATGACTTCATATTTGCATCAAAGCTGGATCAAGTTGAAACAAAAGATCTATCCAAGAAGCTCCGGACATGGTTTTAGAAGTGAATGGGCTTCGCATACAAGGATTCACATCGCTCTGGAACTGCCAACAAAACCTTAGGTATTAATTTCATTATAGTAAACTGAGTGAATGATGAATTGGGAACCTTTCAAAAACCAAATCTTTCCATTTTAAAGAGAATTGAGCTCCTTTGTTCATCGATACCTTACCACGCAAGGTCTCCATCGTAATATAGTTATTGCATCGGTCTTACAGGCTTAAACGAAGCTTTACAATCTACGAATCATCGTCCGTCATACTTCGGTAGTAGACCAGTGACGAAGCTAGTGTAATTCTAACAGATTACTCCATGCCATTGATTGCAGAGGTTTGGAAATTTTTTGTTTGTACTGAGAGACGTGCAAGGTCGGGACCCCCTTCAATTTATTGGTTTTGCATAGGTGCATAATCGGAGCCTTACTTATGCGTTGACAAATAACGAAACCAGTCAATACTTAAGTAATTTTGGCAAGTGCTGGACTATCTTGCATAAGCTTACAGCTTCCAAACCACCTGGATTTCAGTCTACAATCAATTTGGATAAGTCGATGTGGACGAATTTCAGAGGCATCAGGGTTACACTCTGGCGTAATTAGTATAAATTACCCCCAGAAACTCTTCATCCAGAAGGATTTTGACCAAATTTATCACTTCTCGAGTCGGAATGCATTTTATTTCCCCAATGACTTCAAACTTCAGAATTCGAAATACTATTCAAAATTCCAGAATTAGTCATCAAATATAGGTGGGTGGATCACTCTCCTCAACAATTATCCAATTCCACACGCACTGACGCTATTCTAACTGAACTGCGCTGATGCTTTCGTAATAAATTTTTCAAAACAATCATCATATCCAAAAACGGTAGAACAAAGCAATGGAATGTGGTTACCTTAGCCCCAAATCCCTCAAATTCAAACCTAGGCACAAACCAACAAATCCAAAGGGGCCCAGAATCCCAACACTGACAGAAATGTACAACCTGATGAAGAGAATCGACGGCGGACATTGAACTGATGAGAGCACCAAGCAACCGTTCCCAGGCCCGGGACATACTGTAACTAACTTACAAACGTTTCCGCAAATGTACATTTCAAGATCCTAGATTTTAGGAGGCGCAAACGCAAGGGAAGAAGAGCGGGAGAGAAGTGGCGGGGGATTTGTAATTTGAACTGGGAGGGAGGGAAGGACACGTGGTGGATAGGAGAGTCAACTCCAATAACAGGCATTGTGGGCCAGGCTCTCAGTGTGGATGTCCGTCAACGGGTGATGTCACGTAGGGTAGGGTGGTTATTCTTAATTGGGGGCTTCCAATTTTTATTTATTTTTATTTTTTTCACAATTTGAAGTACTTCCAATTGCAGGTACAATCCCAATAGGGAAGAGCCCAGCCAGGAAAAAAACCCATCCAATGTTCAAAGGTAGCCGGTGGAATTGGGGAAAAAACTGGTTGCAATTTGAAAACATCGGCAACAAACGAGTGAAAAAATATGTAATTTTTTTTATTTAGAGTAAAAAAATAGAAAAAATTACCGGACACAGTTCTTCAAAAACCGGTTCAATATGAGAATTGAAGGAAATTAGCCGGTAAAACTCAAAAACATTCCTGAACACTAAACCCATCCTAGTTTTGTTTTGTTTTATTTTATTTATTTTAGGCAATGCCAAAAGCAATCTCCAATGGACTGATGAAGCTATTTTCCTCCAATGAAACCTGCAATGAGAAGATGAAATTTTATTTATTCATCCAAAAGAGTGTACATTCATCCAAAATAGAACAATACCATCCCCAGATTTGGTAGCATTTTGTGATTCCGTCCATTGGAAAAGGAAGAATTGATCCCACCAAATATTCCCCCCCAAAAAAATTTGCATTGCTTTTTAGCAAAAAATTGCTCCCTATCCCCCAACCCATCTCCATATTTTAGTTGCTCAAGCGATTGCAATGTTTGTCAAGCTCAGTCCTTAACCTTGGAGCGCTCCGACGTCCATTTTTTGGACGATGAACAAATTCAGATCCTTATTTCTGTCTCATTCCTGCTTGGATGAAAGTCATCTTAATTTTTGGTGATACTTTATCAAGTTGTTGTCCTATCCATCGGTTGGATTTGGTGTTACTAGAATATATACATTTCTAAAATTACAAATGTGGAAGTATGTCAAGTGGTCAATTTGCATTGACTTTAGTTCAAAACTAGATGTGCAAAAATGAGGTCAAAGATGTAAAGGTCACAAAAATTTCAAAAAATTACCATATGAAGAGAACCTTATTTCAAATCCATTCCAACAAGTTTCACTCAAAAAATGATAACATTTTACTTGTAATTGAATTTAGAAGGAATTCTGAAATTTTCTTTTCAAAATTTATAGAAAAAGATTGGTGATAGCATTAGTAGATCTAACCATACAGATAGAATTTAAAAATCAAAATCTATAGCTTTCATTTGTATACCAATTCCAAAATATTCTTCCAAATTGTAGTTTATAATGGTTTTTCTCAAATTGTCAATTTTGGAGATGAATCCAGACGTTTAGGGGTTAACTCCTTTAAGGATTGCCCGGGGTAGTCAAGATTTCCAAAGTTGTGAAGATGTGTTGTAAAATGCAACCTAGAAGAATAATTTAATGATAACTCTCAAACAATAATTGTAAAATATGATCTATAGAACAACGACATCAACTAGTACACAAAGCAATATTTTCAATAAAATTTTAAGCCAAAAATTCAAAATTCCTTCTAAAATTGATTGTAAATTGAATATTTGTGATTCTCACAAAAACTCTTTTCCTTAAAGTTCAAAATGTTAAGTTCTATTTATACTATTTTTGAAGATTTTTTTTTGTTCAAGTAATTTTTGAAGGATCAATTTTTGCAGTGATAAGGTTATTTTTTAAAGCCAAACCTACCACTACCTATTGAATAATATAATATTTGCAAAGCAATATCTTCATAGTCTATACCGTGCAAATGTTAAAGAACTAACATGCAAGAATCTTTAAAAAAAAACATTTTTGTATACTTGGGGTGTATTTGCATTCATCCGTAGTTCAAAATTTGAACGCTTGGTTCTTTAAGGGTTAAATGACAATCATTGAAAGCTTGAAGGGTAGTTTGAAAATCAAACTTTAATTTTCACATAGTTCTTAATTTTAAATGCTTGTAAACTTAACAAGAAAATGTGGCTCTAATAGTCTATTTTTTGTTCCATATTGTGTCTTTTTTAATTGTTAAATCCTCATATTTATTCTTAAGCAAATCCTACTATAGGTTCTTGTAGTTAACTTGTTCAATTGCATTGTCCCAAAATTTTATACCGAGTATCCCAACCAATTGCAAGTTCAATGTGCCTAAACTTCAAGATAGACACCTTTCTAGCCCTTCCAAAAGGTGAAGTTTAGCCGTCTTTCAACATTTAAAAAAAAACAATATGTCCCATAACTTGTGCATTTTAGTTCAATATGTTGAAAAATGGATTGTGAATATATGTAAAAGAAATTTAACCAATTTTTTTTTCATATTCATCTTTAAAAATATATATAGCGGAAGGTATATGGAATGAAAAAACTAAATTAAACCACTAATAATTTTTATAAAAAATTGAAAGTTGTTAATTCCAACAATTGGTAAGAATGTTTAATACATAATCAATGTCCTTCATTTTTATTTTATTTGAAAATTTTCAGTATTGAATTTAGAAGACAACTTTATATGTTTTTTCCTATCTTCATTGCCCACAAAATAAAACTCCTCATAACTTTTACCTCATTATTTGTAGTTGAATGGTTCAAATGTTTTTGAATAGGTATCAATCTATACAGTCCCCAAAAAGATATTAATCTTGTTTTAGAATATATTTTTAGATGGCCAATTTAATATTAATATTTTAAAAAATCCTTCTAACTTTTGCAATATTTAACCCCTAAAGGTCCCATGCCTTTTTTTCACCAAAAAATACTCAAGTGCCATTTCTAATGCAAAGAGTAAAAAAATTCAAAAGTTTTTTTTGTACATCTAACTATAGGATTTTATACCTAACTAGTATGAGAATGTGTGGAAAAAATTTCAGAATTTTTGTCTGCATAGATTGCAAGATATTTGCATTTAAAGTGAAGAAAACAAGTTTTTTTTTGTACATTGTGGAACTAGATTATTTGACTTTGAACATTCTAAACTTAACTTTTTTGCACTACAAAGTTTTGAGGTTTAAATCTATAAGGTGGAAAATTGAGTTGAGAATCTACGAATAAAAACATTTCAAAAAAACTTAATTTTCATTCTCAAAAAAATTGTTAGGTAGAAGTAGATATGAGGCTAATCAAACTCTTTATTGCCAATTTTTTTTCTTCAAAAAATTATGACAGAAATTGAGATTGTAGGTACTTGCACAAAATCCAATTTGTCTCCTGAAGGGACAATGGTCCTTTAGGGGTTAAGGGAATGACGTGAAGAGAAGTGTCATACATAGATTAGGATGATAAGCATCCATCCTCAAAATTTTATGCAAATATTCCAAAATATGAAGTCAATAGCACTTCTTTGAATTCTCAAAAAATCCAAAGTAGATTATTTGGTCCTTCATGGATAATATGGTAATTTCTGTGACACTTTGAAGATAGTATTAAAATTTTCTTGATGTGAACTCTACAAATACAACAATTACACCATGATGGTTATCCCTATTATCTTCAAATTTCATTCAAAATCCATACTATTTTAAGTATTTTTGTAAATCCTATAATGTTTACAAAAAAATTATTCTGAAAAGTCTTACAAAACTTTCATTTTTATGCTTTTAATCATGAAAAATAAAAAATAAACTTCATATATTTATATTTATATATTACTACACAAGAAAAATATCAAAATTTGAATTGTATACTTTAATATAAAAAACTAAAAAAATTGACCAAGTAGAAAGTTGATTTGTCCTTTTAAGAGTTTGCAAGCTCTTTATTGGTGTAGGTTGGATGATGCATAATTAATAGATTCAAGACACTTCTTCCAAACTACCTTGTCATGTTTACTAATTCCTCTCAATATGAAGGTAGTAAAATATTGAAGGTTCCATTGTTTGTGATTAAACGTGTGGTTGGGCATAATCCAAATTGACTAAAAAGTAATTAATTTCCCAAAGAAAGAGCCAAAGTTGACTAATTGGTTGAAAAGTCCATGAGGGTATGGCTATCAAGAGTGCTTGTTTCTAATCAATAACTATTTATGGAATAGGGGCACGGGGAGTAATAAACATCCAAAGAATTGTGAGGGTGACTTTCTATATTTGTTGAGGTGATGAACATGACCAAAATCTATGTATCATATTAGTCTCCTCCAAGTTGTTTGAACATAACATGCAAGATTTGTTGATGTTGTGAGAGACTTTTCTTCTCGAAACATAAACTACAATAGCTTGATGCCAAAACTGCTAGATCAATCTTCCTTCTTTTTTGGCCTTGCCAATGTTCTATACTTCTCCCTTGTGTATTGGAAATTTGGGGGTTGAATAAAATTCCACTTTTCAACTACAACATCTAGCACCTTGTGACACTAATAAAGAAGTTCTTTGCCTAGCTACGTCATGTAATTGAATAGAGGGATTGAGTCCAACTACTACAATCTATCAAGGTCCAAATAGAGATTGTACATGCAATCATACAAGAACAGTACCTTCAATTTGCATTGTCCCATTAAAAGAAATGAGGGGTTTTTTTAAGCAATTTTTTGATGTCCTCTTGTTTTTATATTATGTTTGATGTTACAACTAACATCTTGACATTACATCTCATATCATTTTTAATATAAAAACAAGTGTACATCACAAAAAATGTGTAAAAAAACCCACAGGTTTCTTCTAGTGTCCTTGAGCAACGTTGTGCAAATTCTGAATCTAGTTGGGAAATTGGGTATGTGGATCGAGGCTTGGCTGGTGTTAGTTGCATGTCAATTGGCTAAGACTCTCAATTATTTGTGGATTACAAAAATTTCTTCCGTAGATGTTTACATGATGCAGCTAGGGACAAGAGATGCATTAAGGATCATAGAGCACTAAAAAATCACAATAGACCACAAATTGTGGGATGGTTGTAGAAATTGTACCAATCTTATTCTTGGATTGCATGACAAATTCTTATAAGAATAGAAAGCCAATCCTAGTCAGTTGTTGCCAAACCGTTTTCCAACTAATAAATTTGTGTTGCTTGAATTTGAATTTATTGGTTGTTTTTTGTTTTGGTATGAACTTGAGTTGGGCTTTGTCCTATGCGTCTCTTTGGCAATTCAAAACTTTTCTTGACATGGTTGTTGTTTTGATTTTAAAGAAGAGTGGACCGATGACATCAACAATCGAGCCCTTTCAAAAGCAATTGCTCAACCATTTAACATAACCTTCAGGTGGTTAGACAGTAATTTCTACAAGCAACACTTTCTAAGATGCCATGGTGAAGTTCCAAATGTGTGAGCTCTGTGACCCTTTACATGCCTTTTGAAAGGACTAGTGTAAGCTCAATCTCCACTTTCCTTGACCTTGGATTGAAATTTTGAAAGTCAATGTCTTATCTAGCAAAGTCCTGAAATTTGAAGATCCCAATTCACAAGGGACCACAATCTACTTAGCCATCATCACAGTGATGGCTTTACTAGGGTCAATCAAATTAAGGCCATTGTTATTGCATCAAAGACAACATACTTACCAAAATATCTAAGCTCTGGACAATCTCATGGAGCTAGACCAAAAGAAATTTTTGACTTTGACCATGAGATGCTTGACTCCTACTTTATACTCCCTAACCCCACATCACTAAACAAAAAAGCATTCCCAAGATAAAAATGTTGTTGAAGACGGTCTCACAACTTGATGAGTTGATCTTCATTGTCATTGTGACCCATTGGATCAATTTTTAGTCAACTTTAGTTGCCAAAAACTCATCTATGTTGGTTGTAGATAAGTTCAACCTAAAAGAAATCCACAAGATCTTGAAGATTTCAATAGTTTTGGCCCATTGCCACTCATAGTGATAAGCCCATGATGGATGCCCACATTTTTCTGGGTGCTAATAATACGTAGAGGATTTATTCTTATTAATAACAAATTCTAAGATATGGCTCAAATTGTTTAAAGCATCAATTGTGGCTCTAACATATACTTCCTTATCCCTAATGGTCAATGAGTTGTCATCATCAAATTGGGCTATGGTGTGAGACTCACTTGCACCAAAAATCTTGATATGCCCACTAGTGCCATCTTTTGTAAAGGTGCGGTTAAAAATTTCTCCTACAATCAAGAAGAAATATAGGGCAAGGAGTCACCTTTACCTGCCCCATGTTCAATAGGAAAACAACACATGGATTGTCCACTTATTCATACCTTGTTTATTGCAATAGTGAACAACGACCAAATCATCCTGATAAAGTGCTTGGAAATCCAATTTGACCATGGCCTTGAACAAGAAGTGGAGATCCACCTTCTCATATTAGGCTTTAGAAAAACACTATTAGAAAATTTGTGTCCAAATCAACAAAAAAAAATTAGCAAAAAAGTGTTGATTTTGTTTGTTGATTTTGGTCGCATTAATTTGGACAATGTTCAACAAAAATTGTTGATTTTTTTATTGATTTGGTCCAGTGCAAGAAAGAAAAAAGGATATTTTTGATATCACTAGCCACAGAGAATCCAACACAAGGCAGGTGAAAATTGCCACCTAGGCAACCCTCCCATTCAAGCAGGTGCATAGGGGTTCAAACCTTGCATCTTATGCTTAGGGCCGAAGACCTTTGCCACAACACCGTCTATAGAATCATTTGAATATCATAGGTGTAAGCTTTTATTTATTTAATTTTTGCAATTGTTTCCCATTTGGTTTGTACGCTCTTCGGTGGCCGTTTTGGCATAATCAAATTTTTTTTTCAAAAAACTTTGAACTAAGAAAAGTTGTAGTATCAAGCTAAATTTCATCTTTCAAAAATTATGGACAAAATTTAAAGAGGATTTTTTAAAATGTTAAAAGAAATGTCCATTCTAACCCCTCTCTGAACTTTGTATTTAATAACTAAATTTTAATAGGTGTTTTTTTAAGTTTGTAGCCCTTTGTATTCTCTTGTAGCTGGGTACCTAAGGACCTTGTCTAGTAGGGCAGTCTTGCGTTAAAAGAGATTTGAGCCTCTGGAAGATTGTTTCAGAGTTGTTCCCATTGCTGGGAACCAGCCCTTGCTATCAAAATAAAAATATAATTGAATAATAATAATAATAATTTTTTTAAAATTAAATATATATATATATTTTTTAAATTTAAAAATTAATTAATTAATTAATTTTTAAAATTTAAAATTTAAAATTTTATTTTTATAAATAATTAATTATTAATATCTAACGTGGCAGTCTCTCGGCCACATCAGATTGATGACTTGGCAACGTTCCTAGTTTCCACAATCCGGGATCTTGTAGTCTTCCAGAGGCCCAAAAATCCTCTAATGAATACAATGATTGGTATTAAATCATAGTTTGCACCAGATTGGGAGGTAATTGTGGTCTATAAGAATCAAAGCTTTTCTTCCAGTAAAAAAATTGACAATAGTCACTAACAATTTCCACTTATGTTTGGTTTGAATTGCTAAATAGTATTTGAAAACAACATGGTTGTAGTTGGCAATGTCAGATCCTATGAGTTCCCCTAGTCTTTCCTTGATCTATATAGAGATTCCTTTGCAATCCTCTGATACAAGGGAGACGACCCATTTCCGATCATTTAAGCAATTCAACATATCTGGTGTATGGGTGTAGTGAAGGGAAAAATTTCCCCGTTTAGAAAAATAGATTTCACAAGGATTTCATATTTTCAAACATTTTTTCCTCAAAAACAAAATTACCATGAATTTTTTTGTGAAGACTCTATTCAACCTATTCTTGTTATATAGGTCATCCTATTTCCAACCATAGGCTGGTTACAAAATCAACAATGCTTCAATGAAGGTGATAATTATAGTCTCCAATGTGCATCTTGTAATCATTCTATATTTTCAATGTACACCTCCCCGATATTTGTGCGTCCTTTGCTCACAAATATCTGCGTGAGTTGTCACCTAAACCACCAGCTGATCAGAAACAAAGCAGTTTAACTAAAGAAAATGGGTGGCTGATAGGAAATGGATTGGCTTCCTTATGTCTCAAAATAATCCATGTCTAAATTTTCATGCTTAAATTTGAGTCACTACTAACATTGACTATGGTATGGTCATTGTTAGGATTGAACCCCAAAGCCCATCTTTGAAAGATGTAGAGGCCATGCCTAGATTTGAACATAGTAAAGAATAACAAATTACATACCACTTTTGTAGATGCAACTTTGATTGTGAAAAAGCCATTCTCCATAGTTTCACCTAGGGGAGATATCCCATTCCAGATCAGCACCCCATTCTGCCACAGTAGACTTCTCTCTTTCCGTGAAGGAGGACAAGACCAATGATTAATTATGGCACGGTTCTCAAGGCAGTTGTGGCACATTATGATTGGTTCAAAGACTTTCAATATTGCAACCAGCCCTTAGTTGATTTTGCAATTAGTCTTTAGTCGGAAATAACAAGATTTATATTACCAATATGGGATGGACACAATGATTAATTCATAGTAATTTTGTTTTGAGACAAAAAAAGTCTAAAAATTATGGAAACTATCCAAACTCTATTTCTGCACATTAAAAAATTTCCCTCCAAAGAAACCGCCCTCAACCTACCTGTAAATCCTTAAGTGGTCAAGAATGGGTTACAATGTACTGAAAAGAGGCAAAATGAGTTTTTGCTATTAATTAACAACCCCCCTCCCTCCTAAAAAATGACAGCACTTGATTTTTTAGAAAAAAAATTACAAACCACCCCTACAACCGCGGATCTCAAAAAAACTCTGATACGCATATGCAGATACTGTAGATGGATTACTATAGAGTTAATTATAATAAAATTCCTATAGTTTTGAGTTCGTTCGCAGGGAGGTATGGTTGCACTATAGGTAATTCCTAAGGGAAACTAAATAACCCCAAGTTGTGCACAATGGAAGGAAAACCATGGAATATTCCTAACTTCATAAATTCAATAGATAGACTATTTTATTATAGTTAAAGCCAGGATTGGAAACTTATCAATTCCTTTGAAATTCTATAGCTTTATTTTTATTCTCCATTGCTCCATCACTTCTCACCAACCGCTCTGGTACCAGCTTCTATTGATTCTTCTAACAACTTGCTCAGGTACTATTGATTTGACTCTCAGCTTCTTCCGGCTTTGTTGCCATTGTGTTCTTCTTTCCATTTTTACTTTCCACCAATGTAACTTCCTCCATAGTTTGACATTTCATCTTTATATTATTTGATTGACAACAATATCTGCACTTCTTTCCCTTTGATTTCAACTGTTTGCTATCCATTGTAATACCCCTTATTCTCACAATTCTATTGATCTGCTACTACGGAATCAATCGATATCAATCTTTAATCTCAGTCACTTAATAGAATACTATTAAACTCAAAACAGGAAATACACCATAGCATGACAACCAGGGACATTACACCCACCATGCCATCCATACAAATACTATTGATTTCTTACTGCCCAACATTTCCATACAATAGAAAATCACAATCTCATTACACAGCCACACAACAATTGCCAAATTACAGACTCCATACAAACAACCAACTGAACTCAATTGAACACAACATATTCATAACTCCAATTTCCAATTAATTTCCGCCTCATATTGCATCATGAATTTTACAATTGTTCCTCACTGATTCACCACTTCACTCTGAATTGACTATCGTCCAGCACAGTATAATCTCCTTCATACACTAGAACAATCGAACACTCATCATCCAGCACAAAATCACACAAATTCACACACTATCGATCACTCACACATCTACTGCCGGCCTCAACCGCAGGAGCTCTGGCTTCCCTCTCCAGACTGAATTCTAAATGCGCTTGACAATTGATTTCACCCCAACCAGCCGACCAGTTGGTAACCGCTTCCATAGTCACACCCCATTCATCCATTTTCTATACATCTATTGATGACATTCGATAGTAAAGTCTATTGGACTGGTAATATTGACATATTAGCATCCTAAGTACTATAGAAATATGAACATTAGAGAATTTAACAAAATTTTGCTACTATGCACACATTCTCTATAGATTCTATGACTACAGATACACATATGGATACGCTAATACGCATACAATATGCTGATACGCATATACTGATATGGATACAATATGCTGATACAAATACGGATATAGATACGTACATATGTATATAGATATATATGTATTGGGATACATACTTGGGAAAAACCAGATATTCCATATTGATTGTGAGATGACTTGATTCTGAAAATTACAAAGAGGGGGGGGGAGGGGGGAGGTTTTGAAAAAGATTTAATTTAAAATGTTTTTTGAATTGATTGGGGGGTTGAATAAGAATAAAATTAATTAATGAGCTCATTGTGATAGTTTGTCACAATGACAATGAGCTCAAAAGAGACACTTGTGTCTCAGTTATTACCCCTAATGTCAGTAGTCCCTTGATGGTTGCTTGCAGGTGGATAACCATTGTTGTATAACATGGTCTGGTGGTTTCCCTCCCACAAAGCATGCAATCACCACATATTGTTTGTAGTAACTCATTTTTTGCTTAAATCCTAAAGTCTCAAAGTCCCTACAAGGGACTCTTGGGCTTTTGGGTAGGCATTTGTGATCGCAATTTTTGACCTAATTTTTTAAATTTTTTTTAGAAAATAAGAGATCACATTAGCTTTGGGGTATACAATTTTTATTTCAATCGGTGCCTAGGAGCAAAAGTTATGGCACAATAAGCCCAAAAATCAACTTGAGGGGTAGCCTAAAAAAATCACAATTTTTAATTTTATATATACAAAGATTATATTTTTGTCTGTATCTAAAGTTTTGATTCATTCTATTTGGACTAATGATGAAAAAGTTATGGACAATCTAGGTTTTGGGGCAATCTAAGCATCTTCTTGAAAACAAAACTTACATAATTCATTTTTTAATGCAATTTTTATAATTTTTCAAAAAACAAATTTAGACAAGCTTCAATTTTTTTGCTAGGACAATCCTATTGTTGGAATTATTGTGTTTCAATTCCATCTTAGAGCTATTAATGGTTTAGTTTTTCCTTTGATCCTGAACCTACTTCTAATTAACAGTTTTTTAATGAGTGAAAACTAAGTTTTTTTGTAGAATTTTCTTTGGTAGATTTTCAACTCAATTCTTCAATATAAAAAATTAGTAAATCAAAATTAGTTGTGCAAAAGTTTTAAGTTAAGAAGATTTACAGCCAAAAAATCTAGTCAGGTAAGGTGTAAAAAAAATTTGTTTTCTTTACTTTAAATGCAAATATCTTGCAATCTAAGTGGTCAAAGTTTTTGAAATTTCTTCCATGCATTCTTATGATAGTCTAGTATAAGATTCTATGATTAGATATGCAAAAAAAAAACTTGAAAAAAAGGCATAGGGACTTCAAGGGTTAACTATGTTTTGGTCCACTGAAATCTACTGTTGTTTGTCTTGTAACTATATGTGGTAGAAGCTAGTATAACTATATAAATAACCTATGGGTAGCTCCTCTCCTAGATAAGGTTCAAAAGATGAGGCAAAGTGGGTGGTACATATTGTAAGGTAACTACACCTAATTTCGTCCCCTTTTTAAAACAATCATGTATAAATTCTTGCCTAAAATGTACTCCCACTATTCATGAGAATCTAGGGTCGATTTTAGAAACACCTATTTTCATCACTTTGAATATTCATAGTTTATTCATACTGTGTCCAAAAAATGCATTCTCAAGAATCTAAAATCCCCTTTTTGACTACCAGTAAGATTGTACAAAAAGTTTGTCAATATAATAATGGAAACCATGTTGAATTGCTTAATTGGTTGATTTTAGGTGTAGTTACCTTATTACAATGAAGATTTTTGCATTGGATTGACTACGGAACCACCGAGTTTGAGACCCCTTCCTCATATGGGTCTCCAATATGAAGAACTCAAGTCAATCAATTTACACATGTCCCATTGAATGACTTCTCTCAGGTTTTGAGCTTAACCCCTCACCGCCCAAGGCCGTTTTGGGTTCAAAAACATCACTGCTTTTGAAGTGATATAGATCTAAATGTCACTAAGCTATAGAGATCTTAATTGTACAATCTTGTAGTTTACATGTTGTAAATGATGTGTATCAAATTTGAAGTCATTTGACCAGATAGATTGCGAGATTATAATGTTTTAGTGTTCAAAAAGGATGCTGAAATTTTCCTAAAAACACATTTAGAGGCGAAATTTGATTTCTAAACCTAATCAAATGAAAAAACTTTAAACTATAAAGTGATTCAAAACCAGCATACAAACACATTGATGAAAAAAAATATCATTCAATTGACTCAATAGAGTTATTCGTAAAGTATCCAAAATTAGGGTTTAAACCCCGCAGTTTTGTGAAAAAGCAGGTTTTGGGCAAAAAGTTAATACGAAAGTGGGTATCAAACTTTTTTTCGCACCCAAATCGACCAAAAAGAAGTTTTGTCCGGATTTTGCCTGCAGGGTCGTGGTCGCCTGAGGGGTCGTCCGTTGGAGGAAATTTGTCGGAAAAAGTCCCCTCCAAACTGGGGGGGACTTTACGAATAACTCTAATGTGCTTGCAAAATAGCTTGCAAATGTCAAAAAACAGGCAAGAAAAGTTGCAGAAAACACAGACGAGATTGAACCTCCTTCTACTAAAATGCTTCTCAGTCATTCATAACTTCTTGGATTGATATGAAATTTTAGCCACACAAACTAGACTAGTATGCGCAACTTTCTCAAATTTATTTATTGGAAACGGACACTGTATGAAGCAAATACAAGCTGCCGAAGTTCACTGTAGTCCAAGAATGCCGGGATTTTGAATTTTGAATTGCTCCCAAACATTCAAAACAACTTGGATTGACGTGAAAATTTTACCACAATAACTAGACTTCAAAGGGAATATAACCCAACAAATTTTATTGAAATCTAACAATGGATGAAGGAGATACAAGCCCCCGAAGTTGCAGCCATGAATTGCACTTTGGTGAATCAAATTGAACCTCTGAACTTCGATTGGCTTCCAAAAATCATTACCTCTTGGATTGATCTGAAAATTTTACCACACAAACTAGAAGAGAAGGCACAGATTCCTCAACAAGTTTTATTGAATTTGGACATCGGATGCAAAAGTTACAATACTTTGAATTGGACTTAAAACTGTGTGAGGACACTTTTCGGCCCCTTGGGCGGTGAGGGGTTAACCGATCTGCTTTATTGATGATGCACGTAGAATGAAACAACAATTCATCCCTACGAGGCATAGTGGTAACCGACTAAGGTAGGTACACCCAGAACCACCATTTTTTGCTATAGAGCCTATTTACTATTATTAGACTGGTCAAATTTTTATATATTCTTGTTGGCAAGTGAAAAGAGGTTCCAACCCTCTAGAGAATGTGGCATTTGGATTTTTTATGCAAAAGTTATTAACCCCTAAAGTTCCTTGACTACGTTTTCACCAAAAATGCTCCAAAACTGTCATTTCTAGTGCAAGTACCAAATTTTAGAAAAAAAACTTTTTAGACACATGTAACCGTAGGATCTTATAGTATGCTAGTTTTAGAAGACGTGGAAAAAATTTCAGAATTTTCCACTGTGCGGATTGGAAGATATTAGCATTTGAATTGGCAAAAATCCTTTTTTTGTCCCTGCAAAAAATAGGGCAGCTGCACTTCACAAGGTCACATTTGTATGAAAAAATTTCCAAAATAGTTGTGCTTCTTTGAATTCTTATTCCTAAACAAGTTGGCTACATGATTAAAAAATTTCAAATCATTTGAAATTGTACAACATATAGGAAAGAAATAGTAAGTAGAAAGAAGTAGAGAATGATTCAAAACACTAAATTGTTAAGAATTTAATTATGGAATTGAAAAATGTCAATTCCAATGGTTGTAATGTTGTAATAAACAATCTATATCCTATAATTTTATTTTTTTCAAAAAATATTTAAAATTGAGTGAAATAAACAACTTCAAAGTTTATTTTAGAGTAGAAAATCCATAACCACCCGCAAACTAAAATTCCTCATAATTTTTGACTCATTGATTGAAATGGAATGATTCAAAGCTTTCCATTTATATATAAATCTAGAAAACCAATTTCAAAATTTTATTTTTGAAAAAAGTGAGTTTTTTAGATCTGCCCGGACTGCCCGAGTTGGAAACAAACAATATATTAGGCCATAACTTTTGACTCCTATTTCCAAATGTCATGAAATTTAGTGCACATGAAAGATATTCCTCGTCCCCACCTTCTATTAAAATTTCAGCTTAAAATATGAAAATCTCTAGTCACACGTACCTGCCCAAAATCGCTATGTTGCTAAAAATAGCACGCTGGTCCTTTAGGGGTTAAGGAACAAAGTTTGATTCTAAAAACGTTTCTTCCACATAGGTACAAAACTGGTTTTGGAGATGTACACACAGTAAAGATGGCGGTTTAAGGTCAGTGGCACATTTGTATGTACCTACCTTAAGATATCTTGTTATCCCCTTGGTGGCCCAATTGCAGGTTAGAAATCAATCAGCTAAACACAATGAATATAAGATTTGAGAGAGTAATCTCAACATGTTATTAACAATAGAAAACAATAACAACAAATAAAAGCATTTTGCTTTGCTTCATTTCTATAGCAACACAAGATTTAAATCAAGTTCTACAAAAAATTAGTTGTGCACAGAAACCAATACGAGGAGTATTTGAATGAATTATACATGGAACCGAGAAAATTAAAATAGATTCGGCTTGCAATTTGCACTTGTAAGAATGCTATTCTTGTCTCCTAACTAGAATTCTTGGATCTCACCCATGGCAAGACTATCACCTAGTGGAGGTGCTTTTCAAGATGGTGCACAAAATACTTTCTATCTAGTACAGTGTTACTTTGTTCCTAAGTTCTCCATTAGAAGAGATTTGAGGGGTCTAAGAGACTGCAAGTTCCTAGGCTGTAGGAATGGCTTGGGAACTATAATTTGACGTGGCCGAGAGACTGCCACATCAGATATTAATAATTAATTAATTTTTTAATATCTTTTTTGAATTTAAAAAAAAAAAAATCATTTTTATTTTTTTATTTTAATTATTTTTTTATTCTGACAACAAGGGGCTAGTTCCCAACAACGGGAACAATCCTGAAACAGTCTTCCAAAGGCTCAAATCTCCTCTAATGTAAAATGGTTCCTATGCGTTCCTTGTAGCTAGCTAAGGTAGGAGGCTCATAAATAGACTGGGCTGTAAAACCGATCATGGTACAAAGGTACATTTTGCTTTCTTCCATGGACCAACAATGTACATTTCAGGGGGTGGTCGCTTTTAGTGACCACTGTGTTTCAACTTCAAAAATTCATAACTAATTCCACAAAGGTCCAAAAAATATGAAACAACTTGGGTTAGATGCCAATTCCATTTTTCTTCCTACTGATATTTACAAAAAATTGTTTTAAGGAGTTTACCTTCTTCAAAATGGCAAAAAGCTCTTAGATGGTCGGTTTATGAGCCTCCTACCTTACCCTGACTGTTTTTTATATCAAGGGCTGGTGAATCTTGCGTTTCATTTATGGAAAATTTATTTGAAAATTTTATTGAGCAGTCGGTGAGTCCATGATTGAAAAACATGTACTTTACTAATTATCATAGGTTTCTTAACTCCTGAAAGCCCAAGGATTTTGGACAAAACACAAATGTGTTATACAATATAAGTTCTATAACTTTTTTGAAGTTTGCATCAAAGAAGATAATGTGAAGCTCAAAAATTAGAAAGTATCTGTATGGTCAAATTATTAAATTATTTTTAGATATTTTAAAAAATAAATTTTGAAGATATAACTTCAAAAACTGACCAAAAATACAATTTTTATCTTTAACATTTGAATTTTTTTGACTGTTCAAAATTATGGGTCCTAATGATTTGTGAAAAATGCATAAGATCTAGTAATGTGAACATCAACACTTTTTCCAAATAGTAAATTTTTCAACACTAGGCAAATTCTAAATAATATGTGCTATTTCTCTTATAATTTTTGTTCGACCGTAGCAATCTGAGTTTTGAATAGAAATATTGAAATATTGAAGGAAAAAAAAATTCTACCCAAAAATTATGCTTGAAGTTGGGCAACAATAAAAGAATAGTTGCTTGAGTTCTTAGTAATTAATATGACATCTATATCAAAAACATTGCAATTTCAATCTAACAATGGCTTACATAATAACTTATAGAACCAATTTTTTTTTCAAGTCTTTAGGATTACAAAGAATATCCTATACCAACATCTATCCTATATTCAATCAAAAGTATGCATTTTCCATTTATCCAATTACCAAGTGCATTCTTCAAATTCAAAATAATTTACAAATGTATAGAGGTTAAATATTAATAATTTTAGTGAAGGTGGTAGGTGTTATAGAATGTATCAAGACATGCCAAGATATGTGACTAATTTTGTGGTATTTTAAAAATTATCATAGTACTTATAGAAAAGAAGTCCAAAATTGAGTCTTGAAGAAAAAATTCTGTTACAAATTCATTTTAAACTTTTGCAATGTAGAATTTGATATTAGATAAATTGTTCATAGTCAAACATGTTATTGTTTTGAATATTTTATGTCACTATAGTTTTAGATTCGACAAGTAAATAGAAGATTGAAAGACATTGAATAACTTCCTAATTTTTGTGATAAAACATCCTAATCATAGTCATATGTGATATTATTGTGTTTTCTTATCCTATTCTTCATAATAGATGTTGTTTAAAATCATGTGGTTCATATATTTAAAAATTGAATTTATTTAAGCTTTGGATTTTAATTTATTTTGGATCATGTTTCTAGAAGCTCTAAAAAGGCGTTGGGCATGTAAAGGCAAATAAAACAAGCAAAAGGATTTAGAGGAAAAAGAGCAGTCAACATTGAAGTAGAGGGATGGTACTTTGTTCTCAACTCCATTTCTATTCTAAAAATATTGTATCTAAATTGATCCTTCAAGGATCCCTTTTAATTCCAAATCCAAATGCATTGACTAATTAGATTCTTGTATTCGGATCATGTTTAGGCATCCTACAAGATTAGTTGCAGAGGTTGATTGTAAATTATCTATTCAAGTACACTATTTGTTTATTTTATTAAAAGACCCATATAATGGATTTAATATTTATTTTGAATTTTTTAGTTGGGAGTCAATCATCTCTAACTTCCTATAATATATGCTTTAAGTTTTTAGAATTTTTTCTTTAGTTTTCATGTTCAAAATTTTGTACGAGGTCTTCACCCTTAATCTTGGGAGGACATGACCCCTCAGTCATGACCGAGGTAGTCACCAATATACTTTGATCATTAAATCAATAGGTGCACTCTTTGTTTCTACAATGAATAGTAAAGTCATCCATTGGCCATTTGATACTTTGAATTGTTCCACAATTAAATATTTAGTTTGACACTTTGAGTAGGCTTCATGGTATTTTTTGTTTCATTTTTTATGAAATGCCAAAGCGGCGACATAAAATGTTAGAGTGGTGCTTCCTATTTCAGCATTCATCTACATATTGCATAGAAAATGTCACATTAGCACGTATCACACATCCATAATTATGTTTTCATCCACAATTTGGCAATTACATCCAAGATTATTTTTTAATTTTAAGTCTCAAATAGTGAAAAACTTCACTGTTTGTTGCCATTTTTTAGCCGAATTACATAACATTACTAACCTTCACTAGGGGGGTCGCTTTTGCTCTCCCCAAAACAAGAGCCCCTAGCGAATGAACTTACAATCACTGCCAGCACACATGGATGCTTAACCAATGAAGTTTGCTGTAATATAACTTAATTCTCCCCCCAGGTATCTTGGGGGGAATTATACCTCCACCCTGGGGGAGGAACATACCTCCACCCTGGGGGAGGAACATACCTCAACCAATATACAATGTTATGTATAGGGCAATGCCCGAGGAGGAGGGGGATTGCGTGAAAAAATGTGTCAACGATGAGGGCAGAGCCCGACAAGGATGTGCATTTTTTCACGCAATCCCCGACGACGAGAATTGAACTGCTGCCATAATTGGATGAACAATGCTGATGAGAATTGAAAAATCTGTAATGCTCGATTATGCAAGCAAAAACGCATAATCGGGCATTACAGTCTTGTTGAGCGTCAAGAACCCGCCTGGAAAATGAACGGGGAATTTCTGGCGGTGGTTTGCAATTTTTTCAAAAGCCCTGGGCGGGGACTCAACGATGGGTTTCTCCAAATGGAAAACGGGCCCTTCCAAATGAGCTCACGTTGCATCTCAGCCGTCGAAAAGAGAGCACAGAATCCAATGTGTAGTCACCACGTGGACATCGGAGCATCGGAAATGGTGATTCCCGCCACCAGGAAAAGTCCCGCGCCGAAACGAAACGACGTGGCAAACATGAGAGCAAGGCAGGCAGTTCCCAACGAGCGGAATCGACGTAGGGAACGGACGAATATGGACGAACGAACGAAGACTCCAACGGGAAGGACGGACGAAAAGAGGAAGTACGTTCGTTTTCAGTTGGAGGATTTCGTCGAAAGGCCCATTATACGGCAGTCAGCCAGTTCCGCCGGTCCAGCTGTGGTGTCCGGTGACCCGGCGCTTAGGCCCGGGCTTCCTCGTTTCGACCCGGCCCGTCGTGGCCCGGCCCGGCCCGAGCCTTCCCGCTCTGACCTCGGGGGGGGCGAGCCAGCGCTCCAGCGCCCGAAGGTTAGCGAGGGTCACAGAAGACGCACCTCGTTCACGCCTCTCGTCGTCCCCGTTGCAGGTGCGGGCGTCTCGCTTATTATTACCATCGCTTGGTTCGATCACCCTCCTTCAGTCGCCATCGCTCTTGCGTAGCCGCGGTCTTGTAACAGACATTCCTCGTGGATTCCCTCTTTTTTTGCGCCTATTTCGAGCTTCTTAGCAGCAGGAACGGCTCCTAAACGATGAAATTACCCTAGGGGCTGGATTGCCCTGCAGGTGCCGGGAATGCAGTGCTGAGAAATTGCGGAGCGGTAGTGTGCATTGCCGTGATTTATTGGAGCGTGCGATGAGTTTTTGAGATGGAGAGACGGTAGTTCCGCTGCGGTGCGGTGCCTTGGTTTCGTCCTCTTGGATGCACAGGTGTTTTGGCTTTTGTAGTGTCGCCGTGGTGCGGTGTGGCTTGAGAGCGGTTTATTAAGCCCTCGTGGAAAGGTTGAAAAACAGAGGAGACCAGCAGCTTCGGTGTGGAGAAGCTTCAGTGCGTCAGAGTTTAGCGGGTCCCGTTTCTGGTCTCGGTTGTTGACTGTTGTAATCTATTGGCTTCATTGGAGATTATTTCAGTGGGATAGTGCGGTGGTGAAGGTCTACCGGACAGCGGCATTTTTTTGCAATTTTCCACTTGGTTCGGCCTTTGAGATATTGAGCAATTCAGAGGACGGACTTGTGAGCTTTAAGAACGCTTCAAGATTATTTCTACTCGGTTTTCAGGAGTCCCTTCATTGGCTCTTGCACTGTAGGCGTATTCCTGTAAGCTGGGAGCGTATTGAAGTTCAAGGTCACTCGAGGGGATCTTTTGTTGTGTTTTGATTGGAGTGCTTCCTGTCCAAGGTTTATCTGCGCAGTTTTGAAGTGATTTTTGCACTTGCGTTAAGGTGCACCAAAACTCTCCAGGAACGGGGCTGTAGTCAGAGTCCGACATATTCCGGTGCGGGTGTTATACGATTTTTTACAGTTGGGTGAAGCTTGAGCTTTGAAACGAGGTTTGGAGATCATTCGCAAACGTCAATGTTTCTTTTCTGTGCCTAAAGAAAACAAGTGTTTGTGGTTCCTCCTTTAGTGCCGAAGCCGTGGGTGAATAAGCGGGGTTCAAGATGTTTTACTCACAGTTGATATTGGCGAAAAAGGGTCCACTGGGAACCATATGGATTGCAGCTCACCTGGAGCGTAAGCTGCGGAAGAATCAGGTCACAGAGACAAACATCAGTGTTTCCGTTGGTACGCATTCCTACCTCAGGATCTCGATTGCTTCAGGATTAGAATTTTTCTCTTTTTCCTAAACTTCCAGACTATCTCATATAAGGTTTTAAACGCCTCAACATGCTTTGTGTTGAGAATTGAGGGAAGAACTCCTCAACTTTGATGAAAGTCAACTGCGACCTCATTTACAGAAGAGCCACCGCAATTAAGGATACGATAGATAATTCACGACAAAGATTTTCTTAAGGAGTTCTGTTCGACGCTAGAGCTGGTTTGAACTGTTTCGGAGGGGTAGGAGTGGCGAAGGATGGTCTTAGATTTATACTTATTTTTAAACATGAGACAGAATTTCGTTTTAATTTATCGTTCGTAGATGGTGTGATACACCTCTCGCCGGCGAAAGGATAACAGAATTTTAGTGGTATGGTTGTTTTGGACGAGACTGGTTCTTCTGAAGACAGTGGAAAGGCGAAGTAGGCAATTATAATGAACGAAGAGGCCCTTCTAAAGGAGGATGGTTTTGCAAATTTTCACTAGTACCAACTACATCTGGATTAACGTTGTCCTTACATTTGCAATTTCATAAGCTTTGTCACTGTTTGGTGGCTCTAGGGGAACTATGAAATATCTTTCAGCGTTGAACTACAGGACGTTAACTCCGTTGTGCATTCTATACTGATGTTAAGGGCTTCTGGGCTAGTACTGTGAATCAACTTATGAGGGACCTAACAGAGCGTTTCTCTGGCATAGTCGTGGACGTGTTTGTGAAGTACTAGCCATCCTTCTTGCTTGTGCGAGTGTTCTGACTATGCGTGCAACGTGATTTTCTTGGAATTGCAGACTCCATTTTGTTCCCAGAAGCTCCAATTGCTCTTAGATTATCGGGTCACCTGCTATTGGGTGTCGTCCGAATTTATTCCCGAAAGGTGAATTATTTATTCCATGACTGCAGCGAAGCACTCACAAAGATTAAGCAAGCCTTTCATTCAGGGGCAGTCGATCTTCCGCCCGAGGCTTCTACAGCTCCATTCCACGCTATCACTCTTCCTGAAAATTTCGATCTTGATGAGTTCGAGCCTCTGGGGGAAAGAGAGAGTATGCTTCTTGCCAGCGGGTATGTGGTTTGCCGTTTGTGCTCATCATTTTTAGTTGTTGGCATATCTAGATATGACTTTCAATGTTTTACTCTGGTTGGCGGGAAGGTGTGGGTATCTCATAATCATGATCTCTAATATATTTTGATCAGTACTTTTGGTGAGTGGTTCTCTTTTAAGCATTTGAGCATCTGACTACAATCAGATGTATCTGGTTTTGAACAACAGAGCCGTTGATCAACATGTCACTACCCGAGAACTTATCACTCTGCAAGATACGACGGAGGAGAATATTTACTTCGGATCTCAATTCGGTCTCGATGGTATGGAGCGGCTTCTTTGAACTTTATTTTTGAAATTGATTAGTAAAGCATTTCAAGTGTGCTGTGAATGGAAAATGTTGGGAGCGGAGCGTTCGTTTGCAGTAATATCATTCATTTTCTCCAGTCACCTCGTTCAGTAACGAAGGGGATATTGATGCCTATTGAGTGTTTTCGATTAGGCTGTGTGACGTCGAATGTGAGCTCAACAGATGTACATATTCTAATACTTGAACATAAAGCCGCTTGCTTTCTGGTTATGATCAGAGATGGGGAGGCGAAGATTGTGTTCGTCCAAAAACTCATCGCCTTAGATTATTAATGATTTGGGTTCCCCTGTCACTTGCAGATAGACTTCCCCAAGTTGAGCTGCCACGCATGGGGCTTGATTTTGAAGAGGTTAGATAAGTCTACCCTATCAAATACCTCTGATTCTTCATCTTATGGGCATTTGTGAAAAGTCAGTAAATTGACCAGCATGACGACAGCCCATTTGGTATCTTTAGTCTCATGATGCTATAATTCTAAAACGCATGTGTGTTGATTTAATGTTAACCTAATGGTCTTTAAGATTCAGCTGTTAGGCTCTCGGTAATACCCAGTATTGAGAACTTAATGCAACTCTGGATCAAATTCAATATTGAGTCTATGAAATATGGCAGCAATTCAAGTGCCTCCTTGTCACGAATTTACGAAGTGAAGACGTTTTTCCCAAGCCGCATATGATTTATTTGAAAGAATATGACCTGATGGAAATCTTGGCGGAGATCGATGATGGCGGGTTTGATGATCTCGACTTCTCAAATTCTGTCTGTTGCAGACCCTAAAACTGGCTTATAAAATCTTCACACCACCTTTTCTTAAGTGCGGCAAATTTATAATGACATAGTAACATTAGCCATATATACTTCTTGTGTAAGCTTTCATCAATAACATCATCTGCAGTAAAACTATACTGACCTTTATGATGAGTTGTTCCTGGAAGGAGCACTGCTCTCCTATGAAATCTATATTCATGTACTCTATGGGCATTGTATGTGCAGGAGAGGGAGAAGGAGGCTCAAGAACGTGAGCGGAGTCCAAGATTGACTTTAGAAGAAGAGTTACTACCATCTCCTCATCCTATTCTTGCTTCCTTCTATAGTTTTTTGTTCCTTCATCAAGGGTGGTTTATTTTTTGATGTCCTCTGTGTCTTTAGTTTGCTTACCTCGAGCAATTTAACGTGAGCAGTCTTGACCCCCCTTTTTTGATTGTGTGGAACAGAGTGGCACCATCGGTTGAGGGTTATCGGATCGACTTTGACCGATTGGACGAGATGGAAGCCATGGACGTGGAGCACTTGCCGCCTATGACGCCGGCTGCTCCCACAATGGTGGACGTGGATGTAGAAATGGAAGAACGTCCAGAAGAGATGCCAGAACAATTTGAGCAACTGGCACCTGTCATAGGAGAGCCCGAGCAGTTAGTGCCTCTTGAGGAGCAGCCTATTGCTGAGGAGGCACGCGAAGAAGTTGTTGAAGTTCCTGATGAGTTGGTCCCAGCTCTTGAAGCTACTGCTGAGCAATTGCCCGTGCCAGTTTCGCCAGCTCCTCTCCAGTTGGAAATGGAAGATATTCCAGAGGTGGAGACTCTCCGGTCTGCAGTGGAGGCACCGACTGACCAGGCTCCTGATCTTTTCGCATTTGAGAGAGAAATGGCAAGACCGAGTGAAGACTTTCCGGCGAGGTATGTCTGTTCAGGCTAGGACTTGTTCTTTTTCCAGAGAGAGGGAATTGCAAGTGAAACGGAGCCGAACATGATTCTTTCAGCAATTATGGCTCTGTAATTTCTTCTAACGAGCTGGCGCTAAATACAAATACTCGAGTTCGTTAGAACTATGTTTAGTAGCTGCATTACGACATTGGCAAGTCCCAGCCCTTTCAGCTGCAGAATTGGATCCTTCATTCCCTTCGATGGGTTTTCTAGTAATGTGAACCAAGCAAGCTTTCTTACTGGTTTAGCAAGAATTTACTGAACAGAATCTTGTAACTTGCAATTGTATGAACAGAGACACCGATGAACCAATGGTGGAAGCAGAGCAGCCTTTGGAATTACCTGAGACTGTTGGGGAACTGCAAGAAACATCCGTCGCGACAATTCCAGGTCTCACGTCACCTAGAAGAAGGCCCAGTCTTGCCCAGTCTGACCTACCTGCTGACGACGATGTACTGGCAACTTTATTGGGTATGTAAATCTACTTCTGACCTGTTTTCACCAGATTAGCTAGATTCTAGAATGTTGTTAATAAGAGCGTTGAGGTCTCTATATTGTTAGGCTCAAGTGATTTTTATGCAATCATTCACGATCATGGTGTGTTTTTGATTCTTGTAATGCCGCTTAAATTTTGTGCTGGTAGGTGTTTGGCGTCACTGTAGGCTGGGTTTCATTCCCCAGTGATCTAGATATTATTAGTAATATGTACTTTTGCAGCTGAAAGTTTACGAGGCATGGTTATTTGAAGGGGAATCATTCAGTTGATAGAGCGACTTGACGCGGGGATCTAATCTCTCGTGATTGATATGAACTTGCATCTCATTGTTGACTCGCCACAGGAGGAAGAAGCACACCTTCTTTGCGAGTTTTGCCTACTCCTAGTGATGCGGGCCTCTCTCAGAGACCCCGGCGTGCTCCAAAGCCCCCACCGAGGAAGAGGAAGCCTATTCTTGACGTGCAAATGATTCTAAATGGAGAGTAAGTGACTTTGCAATCGTAAATGATTCGTCATATTCAGTAGTGTGCAATTATCATTCTTTCTGTGAGACCTTTTGGACGTTGCTTCTCCTTCAAAGGATGTTCGCCGACATTGGTGAATTTTGAATGGTTTGCAGCCAAATGAGGCAGCAGTTGGCTGAAACATCTGACATTCGTCGAGTCCGCAAAAAAGCCCCGTGTACTCCGCATGAGCTTTGGACGGCAGAGAGGCTGGCAAAAGGCAGTCAAGTCTTCAACGAGCCTTCCGTACCTGGTATCCATCAAATACCTCTTTACTGTTAAAGTTAGGGCTGAGGGGAGAACTGACAATCTGAGCTTTTTGCGTCGTCCGTTCAGTTGCTTCTCGATTTTTCATTTCGAGAAATTGCTACTTCTGGTCAAATAGGATATGTTCATGTCCGTGGTATTATTGAAATTTTTTTCCTGCTTGTTCGTGCAGGTGTGAGCAGTGCATTGCGGGAGCTTTACACCCGTGTGTTAGTTCCTGGTCGTGCGAACTTGCCATTAGCTGAACCCCAACGAGAAGCTACCCCTGAGGTAACCCGGGAGGAAGTCCCCGCTACCCCTCGGGCTGAAGCTCCAGTCGAAGAACCTGGAACTGATGAACAGAGGATATCTGAGCCCCAGCCTGAAGAAGCTGAACCTATGACTGCCGAACCTATGGCTGAACTTGTCGAAGAACCAGGTTTGGAGTTGCCTGTTATGGAGCCACCTGTAGAAGCAGTTGCTGAAAGGCAACCTGAAGCAGGTTTAATTCTAAGTTCACCCTAGGGCCCTAGATATCTGTATGATATATGCTTTTACAGGTCCATACGGTTGGATCTTTCCTTCTGAAGTGATTACTGTGATCTCCTTGAGTTCCTACGGTTTATGCATTATTTCCTGAATAAATTTGTGTCGAGTTGTTGTGCTTTTGAAGGGAGGGTACAGCGTTCGAAGTGCTGGAGTCATTTATGTATAGTCAGCTCCGCTGTCCAGTGAGAGAATATCAGATTTCACATTTTGATAAAGTTTTGATAATTGGATTTGATTGCATTCAGGTCTTGATCTTCCGGCTGAGGTAGATATCCGGCTACAACCTGAACAAATACCAGAAGGTCAGGATTTGAACAAGAACCTAGTGGAACACAGCACTTGTTGCCTTGCAGCAAAAGCTGCCGTGACAAGTATTTAATAGGAGTTCTCTCGATTTTAGCTTCAGCTCCTTGCTTACATCATATTTTACAATGTCTCTGTTTTTTCAATTCAATAATGCTTTTTGTATTCTCAATTATTATGTCAATTAATAAGTGTACCCTTTCACTTGCCATGGAACAGCTGTTATTTCCACAGAGGAGGTCGTAGAATTTCCAGTGCTTGAGACAGGACCAGAAGCAGCCTCGGAACCTCATATCCCATCCTCAGCTCCAGCAGCTGAACCTATTTTGATAGAAACTGAGGCACAAGAAGAATCAGAAATGAAAGAAGAAGCTGAGGCTGCACCGGAATTTCCTCCAACTGAGGAAGAGGTGGAAGTGACAGGATTTAGGGGTCCGGATATTGGTGAAGGGGAACCTCCTCTTGCAGAGCAGGCAGAATTGTTACAAGAAGTTGCTGCCGAGGCAGAGGCTGTTGCAGAAGCAGTTGCCGAAGGGGCTGCAGTGGTTGTTGAAGGTGTTAATGGAAGAACTATTATTGTGCTGGAAGATGATGGTACAATTTTAGATGAGGGCACATCACCGTTTGCTATCAAGGAAGAAATTGTTGGGGAAGAGGTTCAGCAAGAGGTATGCCCTGCTTGAGCTGTTTGATTGGAAGTTCATTTCATGGGCTTCTCATTGGTCAATTTTTGACTGCCAGAGTAATGCAGCCATAACTTTATTGATTTATATGTTAATTATTTATATGTTTTTTTGTTGCTGAAGTTGTCTTCCAAAACAGTTCGTTGAATTTTCACGAGTCTTATATCTATCATACTGACGTATTTTCTGGGACCAGGAGCTCGGCTTTCTTGGCGAGCCTAGGGAAACAGGTATACTCTCCAACTTTCACGTCCATAGATTTTCGCACAACCGATTTGAAGTTTTGTTTTTCCGCCCTTTGTGCAAAGTTATTCGTGGATTTAAGTAGAATGGAATGGTGACAGATTATTTTTTCAGTAGAGGATCCTTGACCTTAAATTTTGAATGCTGCTCACTGGGAGACATCTGGCGTCGTTTCTGCAGTGTTCCTTCAAGATGATGATGATGATTTGAATGAGGAAACTGAGCCTTATGATGACAGCGTCCAAGATGTAAGAGTAGAAAGTGGCTGGTCAGCTCGTACAAGGTAAATCACAGCTTTCTTCTGATCAGAATGTGAATTCGCGAATATTCTTCGTTGTGGTGGTCTATTATTAGAGGGTCACGTATGTATAGAAGATTTGTAAATATGTGTCGCACATCTGTTTGGCTCGTTTCATTTTCAGCAGGTTTAAGGAGGTTCTTGCTAGTTGGCTTTTAAATATTTGACAACCCCTGTATATCAATGCCACATCTTTGCCAGAGTGCGATGATCTGTGGGCGTTCTTGTTTGTATTGATGGAGGGTGGGTTATCATGCAGGGCTGTAGGTGGATACCTGCAAGGAGTATTTGAAAGCTTGGGTGCTACTCTAGAAGGAAGGCAAGAGGACACTCCTAGAATCGGACTTGACCACACTCTTCGGGGGAAAACTAGAAAAGAAGCTGCTCGATTGTTTTTTGAGACCTTGGTATGCCTTTGAAGACCTTTTAATGTTACGACGGTTTGTGAGTTTGTTAGATTTTAGCATTCAAAGTCCAAGTTCCGTTCTGCAGCTGTGTTTGGTCGTAACTTCTTCAAAGTGTTTCGCAGCTATCATACATAATACCTTTTCACTATTTCTTCGAGAAGCTAATGCAATGGGAATTCCGCTTTACATTAATGTTGTAATAAGACCTATTGCAGATTACAATACTGAAAGGACGAGATTTTGATCCATACGCAAGTTTTAATAACTAGCCTGTGCATCTATTGGTATGGTCTCTTCAGGTGTTGAAGACAAAGGACTACGTCGATGTTGATCAACCGCAACCATATGGTGAAATTTACCTTACAGCACGGCCTAAGCTATTGAAGGGCAATTTCTAGGGACCCTTTTTTCAGTGCAAAGTCCTTAGCCTTCTAGTCTCTATTTGGGGAATATGCATGCATTCTGAGTCCCCTTTAGGAGCTTGTTCATAGATGAGTTTCGTGATCGGTCTTATTCGGTGCCCACTGCCACACCGCAATAATGTCAGCAACAATTCTGAGACTGCAACCTTTCGGTTGCCATTGTACTTTTTATGGGTGCTTGTGTATAAATTATTCCCTTTCTGGGTTCACAATGCCAGTTTGTGCTATTTCTAAGAACTGCTGCTTAATTTTTATGAAGTTGTGTTGACCTTTGATCATCAAACTAATGATCCTGGATTCCTGGAGGGTTCTTGTGAGGACGCATGCTTCTGCATTGGGGATGACCCATGATACGGTACAGTAGTATCATTAGTTATTCCCCACGCAGTTTTCATCCTTCAGCATTTCCATCTAAATGACGAACAAATGACGAACCCATGACCATGGATTTCAAGCCTCACTGCCCACTACACTAAATAGGGTATTTAGTGTTGGCAACACTATTTGCGAACCATGACACTAAATATCATTAAGCCTACTAAAGTAAGTAACATTAAATGTAATTTCTAACATTAAATATACTCTGGTAAATCTGAAATCTGAAAATGTTTACATTTAGTGTTAGAACTTATTAAAGGAAGGTAGAAGGGAAGAGAAGACAAAGGCAGCGCATTGAAGTTTAGCACTATACTAATTGTCCTAAAATTGACATTTAGTGTAGGGTCAAGTAGGGTGGTAATTACACTAAATGTAATCCAACACTAAATACCCTATTTAGTGTACTTAGTTTCCCACTACTTAGTTTGCTGCCATTTTGCAACTAGATATGTATGAAAAAATTTATATTTATTTTTCAGAGATGAAATTACATGTCTTCTTTACTTCAAAAAAAATCTAGACTTTTTTTTTGGAAGTTTTTTTTTTTGAGAATTTTTGAAGAAAATGTGAAGAAAAATCACATCAAATAGAAAATTGTCTCAAAAAATCTGAAAATTTCACCATGTGTGCATATAATATGACAAACATCATAAACTCTATTTCCTTGTCATTCTATAATTAGAAAATAATAGACATTGAAAATACATCCAAAGTTCAAATTGCAATAAAATATTCAATATTAGGATTTTTTCCAAAATTCAAATTGGAGTAGAAACTAGAGTAGATGACCTTCATTTTGTTAGTTGGGCTCAAATTCAAAAAATATCATTTTTGTGGAGAAATTTCAGATTTAGAGCAAGGAGCAACAACTTCCCCAATTACACTAAAATAGCATATTTTGTGATCCGTTTTTTTTAATAGCTTCTCATTTGTGAGAAAGCAAACACTAGCAAGACTTCAAACTCAATTGGATACTCTTCATAACTCACCATGAAAGGTCAAAACGGAAAAAGGGGATGAAAAAGTGCTTTGAATAGCTTTGCAACTCCTGATTATCATCCAAACGCCACTCAATGGCACCAGCAGCATTCCAGGACTAGACATGCCCCTTGCATTACAAGCAGTCTTGGAGATGTTTTTCTAAGATTTGCTTACTTGAAATACAGGTATCTATATTGGCACCAATTATGGTTCAATATGAAAACCATGAAAATAGACCAAAGAAGTGTTTTTGAGCTTGTTTATTATTTATAAATTGTCTTAGTTTCATTAACTTTGTTGTTTGTAATTGAAAAAAGATTCCACATTCTTGTAGTTAATATTTTTGGACCTTGAATGATAAACGGTGTTTTTTCTAAATCCTCATATTAGGAATAAACATCTTTCAATCCTACACTCTGATCCCCAGCAAGTGTATATTTTAAGCAAAAATTTCTATCTACCCCCTAAAGGACCAAGGCCTTTTTTCTGCCAAAAAACAGTCAAAACTGCCATTTCTATAGCAAAGAGTGTAAAAAAAAATTAAATTTTTTTTTTCCACATCTAATCGTAGGATCTTACGCCGAACTAGTACGAAAAAGTGTGGAAAATATTTCAGAATTTTTGACTGCACAGATTGCAAGATATTTGCGTTTAAAGTGGAAAAAACAAGTTTTTCAACACATTGTGGGACTAGAATTTTTGATTTTGAACATTTATTTACTTAAAATTTTTGCACTACAAAGTTTTGAGCTTTAAATCTTTATAGTGGAGAATTGGGTTGAGAGTCTAAGAAAAAAAAAATTAAAAAAAACTTAATTATCATTCTTAAGAAAATTGGTAAGTAGAAGTAAGTACAAGATAGAAGGAAATTCTAAAATACTCATATATTTTAGATGGAATTAAAATGCACTAATCCCAATGGTGAGATTGTTCTACCAAGTAAACTAAACCATGTAAAATAAATTTTGAAAAATTTGAAAAATTGCATTTAGAAATGAATCCTACAAGTTATTTTTTTCAAAAAGATGCTCTAATTGCCCGAAAAATAAGAATGTCCATAACTTTCTCATAACAAATCCAAATGAAATGAATAAAAGCTTTCCAGATAGACAAAAATATAATCTATGAGAAAAAAAAATATTTAAAAAAAATTTCAAATTTTTGCAATTTTTTTTGCTGCCCGGGTAGCCCCGCATCCCCTGTTTTGAGCTTATTTGGTCATAACTATTGTTCATGGTAACCAATTGTGAAAAAAAAAAACTATATTCCCGCAAAGCATATCAACTTTTCTACATCCAAATTTATTTATTTTAAATCAAGAAAAAATTTCAGCCCGTAGGTACCTACTTGAAAACACATTTGTCCCCCAAAGGAACAATGGTCCTTTAGGGGCTAAGGTAGAAGTACCCATAACTGTTTGTTTAAGCCATGGGGAGTAGACCATGAAGCCAGTGCAGAAAACAAATTGACAGAAGGAAAGGTGAATGGGAGAGTGCAAGATTCAAAAGAAAAACTCTTGAATTCTACAAAATGCCTTCAGAAACCAATGCTCAGTGGCTCCATTTCCAAATACAAATCATAGAGAATCCAATGGCCACAAAACCACCTGATGGTTGGAGTTTAGACACCTTATGGGCAGATTGGAGGGTAATCAAAGGGAATGGGTTCTAGTACATGGAGGGAAATGGGTGCTCCTACCTTAGGTCAAGTTTGCAGCATGTTGCTTTTAGTTTGTAGCAAGTTACTATACCTACCACTAAAGTAATCAATAGAAGCAAACCTACCACTTCAAAGTGCCTAAGGCACAACTATACAGTGAATAGATATCCCAATTGATCAAACTAAAGTGTATTAACCATAAGAGCCACAATCACAACCTATAACATGCATTCTTTTCATATGCTTTCCATTACCATCCAAACCACAATCATCAAACGTCGTCAATACTAGCCTTGGATAAGGAAAGTTTCATCCCCATCCTTGTTTTATATGAAGGTTGTTTGTAAGAGGAAGACGAAGCTCACCTGCCAAGAGAGTTAGAGGTTGAAAGCCCTATTTTAAGGCCCGGCAGTATCTATTTTACACTATTTATAAGTGAGATTTGACAATAAAAGGTGGATTTAGGCCCCCCCCATTGGTGAAAGCAATACGCACCTTGGTTGATTCTGTTACATTTGGAATTAATACTAGGAGTACTTGAGCTTATGGACAATGAAATCTAAAAATATTAAAAAAAATACTACTAATATTTTATTTTAAAAAAATCTTGTATGATTTTTTTTTCCAAAAAGATATGCACATAAAAAAAAGATGGAAGAAATTAAGAAAAGAGATGCATTCTTGTTAAATTTTTTAGAAAGTGCTTGCAAAAAGTCCAAAAAAAAAATGTAAAATATAAAAAGGTCATATTTTAACTTGATGGATATAAGATTCCACCTAAGAAATGTAGGAAGGGGCAGTTGCAAGAATCACTTATTGATTTTGTTCCATTTTCATAGTATTTTTTCTAGAGTCCTTTAAAGTAGGAAACAAATTTTAATAACTAAATATGACCAATGTGGAGACTTTTAAGGAGATTTTAACCTAGGAAGATAGAGCATAGAATAATTCTCTAAGTAGGAAAACTAAAAAATTGTAAAATCTTAAGAAAATAGGTTGTTTGAAATTTTTATTTGTAAAATATAGGAAAATATTTTTTATAAATAAAATAAATCAAAATTTGAGCATAACTTTCATATTCTTTGCTCATCACACTCGAAAATCATATTGGAGGTGATCACTACATTGCCTAAAGTTTTCCACATTTGACTCTATATGATATCAAGAAAGTACCCCTGCAACCTCATTGTCGAATTTGACAATGCCATTAAGTAACTCCACCCAATTGTAACATTTTTATTAACCCCTAGATGTTTTTGACTACGTTTTCACCAAAAATGCTCCAAAAATGCCATTTCTAGTACAAGCACCAAATTTTAGAAAAAGACATTTTTGGACACATGTAATCGTAGGGTCTTGTAGTACGTTAATTTGAGAAGATGTGGGAAAACTTTCAAGAATTTTTACTATGTAGATTGCAAGATGTTAGGATTTGAATTGACAAAAAAAAAAAATTTGGCCTTGTGAAAAACTTGGTAGCTGCAGTTCACAAGGTCACAATTGTATGAGAAATTGTCCAAAATGGTGGTGCTTCTTTGGATTCATTCTCCTAGGCAAGTTGGCTAATTTCAGATCATTTGGAGTTGTAGAACATATAGGAAAAAAATAGTAAGTAGAAAGAAATAGAGAATGAATCAAAATACTAAATTGTTAAGAATTTAGTTATGGAATTGAAAAATGCCAATCCCAATGATTGTAATGTCGTAATTAACAATCTACATTCTATGATTTTATTTTTTTCAAAAATATTGAAAATTGAGTTAAAGAAAGGACTTCAAAGTTTAATTTAGGATAGAGAATCCGTAATTGTTTGCAAACTAAAACTCATAACTTTCATCTCATTAATCTCGTTGTCCAAAAATTGCTTGCAAAGTGAATCTAGAATCCCCTTTTAACAAACAGATCCAAGAAAATTTTACACGATAGTTCAAATATGGGAACCAAGCTTGAATTCATATTCGGAAGATTTTAGATGGAGTTACCTTACATTTAACTCTCAACTAAGGGAAATATAGTACTTGGTTGAAATAAATTGCTTTGGTCATGGTACATTTCAGTGTTAACAACTAGGGCTTTTTTTTTTGATTCTTAGTGCCAAATTGCACCGGAAAAAAATAATTTGGCTAAAAATGACAACAAATTGTGAAGTTTTTTGCCAGAAAACTTCAAATTAAACCCTAAAGGCCATTGTCCCTTTGGGGGACAAATAGGATTTTGGGCAGGTACCTACGCATTGAATTTTTGTCATGATTTTTTGAAACTTTTTTTGAAGATAGAAAAAATGATAAGCTCTGTGGGAATATAATTTTTTTCACAATCGGTGCCCAGGAACAATAGTTATGACCAAATAAGCTCAAAACAGGGGACGGGGGGCAGTCCGGGCAGCACAAAAATTTGAATTTTTTTTAAAATATTTTTTTTCCTCATAGATTATGTTTTTTTCTATTTGGAAAGCTTTGATTCACTTCATTTGGATTTGTTATGAGAAAGTTATGGACATTCTTGTTTTTTGAGCAATTAAAGCATCTTCTTGAAAAAAATAACTTGTAGGATTCATTTTTGAACGCAATTTTTGCAATTTTTCAAAAAAAAATTTGCATGGTTTAGTTTACTTGCTAGAAAAATCTCACCATTGGGATTAGTGTATTTTAATTCCATCTAAAATATATTAATATTCTAGATTTTCCTTCTACGTTGTACCTACTTCTACTTAATAATTTTCTTAAGAATGATAATTAAGTTTTTTTGAATTTTTTTTCCCCCTAGATTCTCAACTCAATTCTCCACTATAAAGATTTAAAGCTCAAAACTCTGTAGTGCAAAAAATTTAAGTTAAAAATGTTTAAAAGTCAAGAAATCTAGTCCTGTAATGTGCTGAAAAACTTGTTTTTTCACTTTAAATGCAAATATCTTGCAATTTGAGAGGTCAAAAATTCTGAAATTTTTTCCATACATTCTCATACTAGTGAGGTGTACGATCCTATGGTTAGATGTGCAAAAAAATTATTTTAAAATTTTTTTTTACTCCTTGCTTTAGAAATGGTAGTTTTAAGTGTTTTTTGGCAGAAAAATGGCCTTGGGCCTTTAGGGGTTTAAAGAAAAAAATTTGGATGAAATTGCCAAATCATGGATGAAAAGAGAATTATGGATATGTGATATTTGCTAAACTGCTATTGTGATATTTTCTATCCAATATGTGGATGAATGTTGGAATTTAGAGCACTACAATACAACTCTGCATTTTATATCGCCACTTTGGCACTTCATAAAAAATGAAAAAAAAGCCCTGATAACAACAGAAGTCGGTGAGCAAGATGGATGTTGTTGGCAATTTGGCATCATTCAGTTCTCTTTTAACCCCTAAATGTAAAAACTGCGTTTTTTTGGCAATATAGTGATTTTGGGAAGCTCACTACGAGTGGAGTTTTTATTTTTTTCTTTGAAAATTTCACACAATATGTGCCCGAGGAGTAGCTTTAAGGCCCAACAATTTTCATAACTTTTGACTTCATGGTTAAAAAGTTATTGCATGATATGTGATTTTCATTGCTCGGCAAGCCGCCCTAGCAGCTCAAAAAACTTCTTTAAAAATCACGTTTAAAAAAAATAAAAATTTGAAAATTGGTTTTTTAGATTTATATCTACGTGGGAAGCTTTGAATCATTCTATTTGGATTAACAAGTCAAAAGTTATGAGGAGTTTTAGTTTGCAGGTAGCCGGGTAGGTATGGAGTCTTTAAAAACCATAAAACGGTATTTAGGCATTTAGGGGTTAATAAATCAATGATATAATCACCACTTTTATGGAATTCAGTTCTGTGATTCAGTCCTGTACTGTAGATTATTACTGACAGGCCCTGATTGTATTTAACTTTAATTTCACTACCAACTCTGGGCAAAGTGGGGTTCAAACTTCAAACTCCAGCTGACTTCTCGTCAACTTTTGTGGCGGAACTGGATCCAGATATGAAAGGAACCTTAAGTTAAGCTTATCTGTGGAAATTGCATGATGCCAAGTTATACAGTAGAACCTCTCTAAGTCGATAGAGTTGGGACCGGTCTGACACATTGAGTTAGAGAGGTTATTACATTAGGAAGGGTCATCATGTTCGTATGTGATTCATATTGTTAAGTTGGGACCGGCAATCAATACTTCCTGACAACGCTTTATTGACTTAGAGGGGATCAACTTAGAGAGGTTCTATTGTAGATATAACTTATCTTTGAAGCTCCTCAGAGGGAGATGGTAGGACTGTCAGTCAGAATTGAGTTCCAAAAGTATCCACTAACTTAGTAATATCTCAAGTTGTGCAACATGCTATGTATGCTAAATACCAGCGTTTGGGAAGTTTTTGGAGTTGTCCTGGTAATTTGCCTTCTTTTTAGATGGAGCCGGGTTATTTTTCCCAAAGGCACCAACTACATGCTCTCTTTATCAAAATCTCTTAGTTCATTTCCTTTGATATCAAATTCTTGCCAGACACTTTCCTTCAACTTCAAATTTGCAAAGGCTGCAATCTTTCAAAGACATGCCAATTTTGAAACTAAACTCCAAGTTTCCTTTCATCGGACGGACATAGACAACAGAGCTTGTCCAAGCATTCTAAGCCCCTCAATTCCCAACTCCAAAGTGATACCCATCAGCAATCTAGGTATTAACCTTGGATTCAAAATGGCAAGCAAGTGGAATATGAAAATGTCACAAAAGCAACAGCTACATATCCACATTTTATTTTTGTACATTAGTTGGTTGCTAGTCCTTCCCATTTTTTGTCCGGTCTTGGATCCTCCATTTTGACACTCAAACTGATCATTTTTCCAAAGGCATTGGCTAACAATACACTAACTGGCAGTTCTCCCTAAACAATGTCAAATACAGTAGGTAACTAAGGTTGGACCACCCATTCCAACAAAGGTTCATACCCAACCTATAGCGTGCAATTATTTCCCACCAAGGCTTGAAATGTGATTTTTTCACCTTTTTCAAGGTTAGGACTAAAAAGGTCATGACATATTTCCCAAAGTATTCACCGAGAAAGTAGAAAGTAATGAATTGGAAAGTAGTTCTTAAATGATTGGAATTGGAAGAGTTTAGACATTGGTTGTAAGTCCAGAGCACTTTTTGCCCCCCAAAATTCATAGTAATTTCAATTCAAGCAATAGAGGGTGATTGCAAGAAACACTTGTACTATATTCCATCACACGCTATGTGCAGATTAGTTTTTTGGCCAAAACTTTTGCATTTTGACTTCAAATGACTCAAAATTTATAAACAAGGTACTCATGACTATTATCCACCTTGTCTAATTTTTTGGAATTTTTTAAAAATGTTTTACTATTTAATAATAGCCCCCAATTTTATGTCACAAATTCCAATTTGGGGTTTTTTAGTACTATTTAGTACCCATAAAAACGAATTTGGAGCTGAAATTTGGACAAAATGGTCTTCTAGTAGACTTGTAGGTATTGTACAAAGGAATTCTAAAAATACTTAACTTTATGTGGTGTAGACGTTCACAAAGTGAGCCTCTTTCTACTTGCATTTCTGAACATGTAAAAAAATATTTTGGTGTTTTTTTTGGTGAATGACCATCTCCATAGAATTGCTACATATAGCCAATTTTTATTTTTTTTATTTAAGTTTTTTCCTATTTTTTATTAATTAAAACATTGAAATGTCTATTTTCTTGAGATTTGGCACTTTTCTAGTTCTCCTACTTAGAATTTTTTTTAATGAATTTCCTTTGGTGGTTACCTTCATCTTAAAGGTACATACAATGTCCATGTTTTTTTAATTATTTTAAGAACTGATTTCCTAATTTTGAAGTACTCCAGAAAAAATCACAAGTACTGTTGCAAAACGCAACAAATAGTACAAGTGCTTCTTGCAATCACCCTAGAATTACCAAAAAATTGCAATCCTTGTTATTTCTATCTTTGCACATAGGAAAATATTTGCTTTGCTTTATATTACTCATGATCATGTCCAAAATTGCTTAATCCCTAAAGTTTTTTGACTATGATTCACCAAAGAAACACTGAAAATGGGCCATTTTGATAGCAAAGACCCCCCAAAACATTTCAAATTGGGGAACATGTACCAAAAAATTCCAGTAGGGAACTAGCTTTAAGAAAAGTCTCATACAAAGCCCTCTTTCCAACAATTTATGGCTTACACATACAGTAATTTCTTCAAAATGTGAACGGTGGAGTTCTAGGTTTCAACTAGCTTTGGAAGAAGAAAAAATAAAATAAAATAGCCCAAAATATCAAACTTTGGCAAGCCTGATCAATTTGTGTCCAAGTTCAAATGTAGGGTAGTTGGGCTGGCATAGGAGGAAAGTGGGTTAGGGTTAGCTAAGTCTGACTCATCATGAATCACTGACATTGGATCACCTTCTCTTTGATTTTAAAGATGTTCCTTATTCCATGAACTACAATTTTAAAATATTCAGCATTAAATTTTAATGACATCAAAATATAAGACAATATTCTCTCATAGCTTGTAAAGTTACCTACATTGCATATTCTTAGATGAGAAGAAATCTTTATACAAGTGGGGTGGTAGGAGGTAAAACAACCCATGTGGAATATGTAAATTATAATTACTTGGAGCTCAACCGTTCATAGTTAAGTGAATTGTAAGAATTGTGTTCAAATTAGAATTTCTAGTCTCATTTTGGCATAGTAGAATAACTTTTTTCAAAAAAATTTGAACTTAGAAAAGTTAAGAAATAAAGCTAACTTTCATCTCCAAAAACCCATTTGAGATTTCAATTCTACAATCAAGTTATGGACAAATTTCATAGAGGGGTTGGAAGGGACATTTTCATTGACATTTTCAAACATCCTCTCTAAATTTTGTCCAAAATTTTTTTTGGAGGCTTAAAATTACAAACAAGTCTGTAGAGATGAAATTTAACTTGATTTCCCAGCTTCTTTTAGTTCAATTTTTTTTAAAATAAATTATTCTACTATGCCAAAATGAAGCCTGAAATTCTACTTTGAACATAATTCCTACATTTTGACAATGAGTGACAAGCTCTCATCTTCAAATTATCCCATACCCTTTGAGGATTCATGACAAACAATGAATTTGATTATAAAAACGACCTCTCCACCCTTCCTTCCTATAAGTGTCAAAGCAGCAATTGTTTCATTTAACCATCATTTTTTTTTGGATGGTGGTTTGTCAAATGACAAATTGGTAATTGATTCAGTGGATTCTTTGGGCATTTCTTTTTTCTTTTTTCAGATGTGGCAGTTAGGAGTAGTTCGAACCTCCACATTAGGCCAAAGGAAGCCATAGGACCACCACCTCCTTGCCACCACTTCCTTGTACACTGTGTCAAATTTATTAGTCTAAAAAATTGTTAGAGAAGTATCCTGACCAATCTGAACTTAGGGCAACGAGCTTGTGCCTGCCGAAGCTCTTCCAGGCATTGCAAATGCAATTTCCTTACAATGTAAATTACCTTAGCCATGCTGCCTGCTGTCCATGAAAAACGACATTTTCCCCTATAACTCCTCATGGGCACATCCGATTGTAAAAACATTTGGTGGAGCGGCAACGTACTCCTCATCCCCGCATCTCAAAAAATATAGTAAATTTTTCTGTTTGTAGTGAATTGTCCAAAATTGCTATGTTGCCAAAAACTGCAGCTAGGTCCTTTAGGGGTTAAGTGATCGGTTATAGGTGACTCCACCTTAATTGCTTTACAAAATACAAACTACCGTAAGTGAAGGGCAGGGTCGGCACTTCTCTACCGAATATATATTTTTTTTCCCGAAAAATAAGGTTTGACAGATGCTAAAAATAGCATTTTTTACCAATATTCTTTTTTTCAACATACAATTTTTTTTGTTTTTTGAAAAAATAATTTTCCTAAAATTCCGGCATCTATTTTTAGAATTATTTTCTGCCGACCCTGCCCTACAACTACGGTAACTTCTTCCATCACTTTCGGTCATTATGTTTGATTCATGTGGGGGGACCATCAAACTCACACATCAACCTTTACTGTCTCCAGACCGATGTGTTTGTTTGCACGGATACCTGCACCATGTTCGCTGTGGGCTGCATCAAGTAACTTAAGTTACATCATGGTACATTTGAAAGGCTCCGTCTGAATCTCTCAAATTCCTCCTGCATTCACACACCATGACATTGTTGTGATCTGCTCTTAGAGCAACCTACTATGAGCTGATTGCATTTGGGGGAAGCTAAACTCCGTGAAAAAAAAATTCAGTGAATTTTCATAGGAAGAAAAATGGAATTGGCATCTAACCGAAGTAGTTTCATAATTTTTGGACCTTCGTGGAATTAGTTACGAATCTTTGAAGCTGGAACGGAGTGGTCACTAAAAGCAATCGCCTCTTGAAATGTACATTATTAATACATTGAAGAAAGCATGATTTACCTCTGTGTTAGGGGTCACTTTTAGAGCAGGGTCGCTTTTAGAGCACCCTACCTTACTTGATTTTATACTTGTTTGTTAAGTAGGCAAGCTTTAAAACAACACATTGTTTGATTGTCCAAGTTTGACATTTTACATGCAAGGAAGATGAGTGTGTTTCTTGACACACATCTGACAATTTTCCACGTTTTGTTGATTTTTTTTTCAAAATTGATTACGATAACATGAGGTCATCTTCGGCACATTTTTGTCAAATAATGATTTAAAATTAGAAGGGTTGGTTCAACAATTCATTTTTGGTTAATAACTTATTTGGCAGTTATTAAATAGTTTTTCCTTAACTTTTGACAATCCTTCAAATAATCTTGGAAGTTGAATGATTTGTCTTCATTGCTAGGGAAGTGATAATCATGGCTTTCAGTGCTAGATGTGTCTTGGCATGGGATCAAGTTGTACATGTATCTTGTCCAACATTTTGAATTTCTTTATGGTTAATTTTCCTTGGATTTAGTGAAGTGGTTTATTAATTTTGAAAACCATTTAGCTTCAAAAATTGTAATGTTGGAGAAATTAATTTTTGCTGGAATGACCTAAGACTCCAATATTTTTGAACCTATATTGAATAGGTTAGGGTTATAGTAATTGGTATAAATGGGATACTAGTAGAAGGTTAGGTAAAATAGTTCCACACTTCCACAAGCCCAAAATTTCATAATTATATTATGTAATCAATCCAATGGTATTAGATTCATTGAATTTCAAGTAAACTTATGTCTTATAGAGTTTTTTGAACTTGAATTGTGAGCTTTAAGGCTCAGGTTTCTTGTTCAAGTTGGACAGAGACTCAAAATTGTATCCAACCAATGGGACTATTGCCACCTACAAGAATTCCAAAAAAAAAAAGTGTGCCCATTTTTATGAATTTTCTCAAAAAATACTCTCATTTTTTTTTGACCAAATTGAATTTCAAGCTCCACCAAGAGTTTTACTAGTTGCCGAAAGTCTTAACCCCTAAATGCCTAACGCACCCAATTTGGGTGTCGACATTAATTTGAAGTTATATAAAATCTAACCAATTTGCTATTTTCAAAAGTTTATATTTAAAAAAAATTCTTTTTAAGTCTAGTTTTAGCATCAAAAATCCAATTTTGAAAATGATTGATTGTGATTTTTCTATTGAAGATTTTGTGCAAGGGTACCCATTGCAATCTTGACTTTCCATAGTGTTGAGGGCTCTTGGAAGTGAGCCTCAAATACACTGGATCTTGGAGGAAAAATCACATTAGAAATTCATTTAATAAAAATGTAGAGTAGATTTTGAGAAGCTGTAAATTGATTGGGGCTATGCATGTTATGCCTTTTAGCCTCATAGTTTTTTGGAGACCAACTTTTTAGATTTGACATGTGAAAAGTGGATTGAAAGACTTCAAATCACTTTCTCAGTTTTAACACCCTTGTGATCAAACATTATAATCTTTCAATCCATAAGTGATATTGTTGTGTTTTCTTTTCCTATGTGATCTCAAACATGTCTAGTTTGAATTTGTATGGTTACAGTTTTAAAAAAAAGTAGTACAACTTATCAAAATGTTGGCTTTTTGTTCAACTTAGAGCAAATTCCTAGAAGTTCAAAAAAGGCCTTGGTAGTTAGGAATTATAATAAAAATTTCCAACATTCTTGTCTTTCATTGAAGACATAAAATTACGATTTAGATATATTTCTCCAAAATATACTGCCAAATTTTTCAATTGATTCAAATAAAACTTCAAACTCAAATATTTACTCTATTGCGTAGTTCAATCATTGATGTTTTTTGAGGTGCTCACTCTTGATATAAACTTCCAAATCCTATAGTTACATTCCATTTCCTTTAATTTTTAAATACCAAAAAAATTTCAAGTTTTGAACAATTTTGGTCCATTTTGAAGGTACAATGCTTTCTACGTTATTAAGGATTAAACATTTCTCTTAACCAATACATAAGCATCATCATTACATCTTTGGTTGTTTTCATGTATTTGCACTAGCTAGTAGCACAAATTAGGAGACAATAAACCTCAATGACAACCTCAAAACACTCAAGCATCAAGTAATTGGTTATTTTAAAAACCAAGGACTTTTTAGTTCTTGCCTTCTCTATGTTTGAGAGCATCTTCACTTCTCTTCATTGTGACAGTCTTATACACATTGAAAGTAGATGAAAAGTGCTTTTGGGCCCTTTAAACATCTGCCAAGGTCCTTATTTTACAACATCAAGCATTGGCCCACAAAATTAAAGTTTAGTTTGCATTATTCTTCGTTTGATTTGTAATCAACCAATTTACTATTTATAAGATACTTTAATTGTATATAGATGGAAGTCAAGAAATTGGAGTTTTTTCTAAATATACATATGAAATTTAAATAGGTCATTTTTAAACTTTGTGTGTAGATGTTTTGAAGGTACAGTAGAACCTCTCTTAGTGCATACTGTCTTAGTGCATATATGCACTAAGAGAGGTCGTGATATTTGAGAACAGTAATTGAAGGCCTCATACTAGAGGCCACGTTAGCCAAAGTCCTAACAAAACCTCTCCAACTGCATAAACCTCTCTTAGTGCATAGTCCCAACTCTATGCACTAAGACAGGTTCTACTGTACATTCATTTGCATAAACTTATTACAATGAGGGAAGTCCAATTATATTTGGAATCTAAACCTTTTTAATGCCTACTTGAACAAATATTATACTATTTTCCATTGCTACTTGTACCATGAGAAGAAAGTTGAATTATATGCATGTTTTTTAATTTATATTTACCAATATATTTCCATTTTTTACTATAAAATTTATAACAATTTTCTTTTGGAGGGGAATCAATTTGAGATTTTTCACATTAATAGACGGTGTCTAATGTATATGTTCCAAAAGGCCTAAAGAAAGTGAACAAAATACAAATGTGTTATAAAATAAAAATTCCATAATTTTTTGAAATTTTCATCAAAGGAGACATATGAAACTTTAGCATCAAGAATAAAAAATATTTGCATAGACAATCTTTTTAATCTAAGGATTCAATTCAAAAATTCATCAAAAATCAAAAAATTCTACTTTGAATTTGAATTTTTTTTAATTGGTCAAAATTGTAGTTTCAAAGGCTTTGTAAGAAAAAGGCACAAGATTTAATGATGACAACACCAATACTTTTCCCAAATAGTAATATTTTAAACACTACACAATATTAAACGCTTTACGCTATTTTCCTTATAAAAGACTTATAATTGTAGGAATTTTAGTTTTGAAAATAAAATATATTCAAGTGATGAATATAAGATGCACTAGGTGTGAACATATATGACCAAAATAATGAAATGAAGCTCGAAGAGTAAAGCCAAGATTGAATTCATAGCCAAACCCATAGAATAAAAGCCATGACCAAAAAAATAGTATCAAGAGAAGCCAAAACTACTACATCAAATATTTATGTGGCCTTTTGTATACTACACAATTTTTTAATTTTTTCTTGTATGCTCCCTTGTTTACATTTCTAAATACTATTATTTATATAACATTTATATAATAAAAAAATTTATGAAGAAATTTTTGAGGCTAAATATTTGAATATTTATTTGTCTAATGTTTAACCCCTAAAGTCCCAAGGCCATTTTCCATCAAAAACCACTCAAAACTGCCATTTCTATAGCAAAGAGCAAAAAAAAAAATTAAAATGTTTTTTTTTGGATATGTACCCATAGGATCTTGTACTAGACTAGTGTAAGAATGTGTCGAAGAAATTTTGAAAACTTTGACCGTGTAGATTGCAAGATATTTGCATTTAAAGTGAAGGAATCAAGTTTTTTTGCACCTTGCTCAACTACATTTTTGGGCTTTGAACCTTCTTAACTTAAAATTTTTGCTCTAATGATTTTGAATTTCTAATTTTATATCATGAAGAATTGAGTTGAAAAGCTAGGAAAAAAAATTCAAAAAAGAAACACTTTGTTTTTACTCATTAAAAAATTGTTAAGTAGAAGTAGGTTCAAGATTGAAGGAAAAATTAAATCATTAATAGCTCTAAGATAGAGTTGAAATATACTAATCTCAATGGTGAGATTGTTCTAGCAAGAAATCTTAACCTTGTGAAACATTTGTTTTTGAAAAATTGTCAAAATTGAATTTAGAAATGAATCCTACAAGTTATTTTTTCAAAAAGATGCTCTAATTGCCCGAAAAATAAGATTATCCATAACTTTTGCAAACAAATCCAAATGGAATGAATCAAAGCTTCCCATGTAGATAAAAATAAAATCCATATGAAATAAATTTTTAAAATTTTTAGTTTAAAGTTTTTGTGAGTTTTTTTTTCTGCCCCTGAACTAAAATTTGGGGTTTTTGTGCCATAACTTTTGCTCCCGGGCAACGATTGAAATAAAAATTACATTTTTGGAAAGTTGATGTGATTTTCTATCTTCTCAAAAAAAAAATTCAGAAAATTACTACAAATATTGAGACCAAAGGAGCCTGCCCTAAATCCATTTTGTCCCCCGAGCGGACAACGGGACTTTAGGGGTTAAATTTTATATAAATTTACAAATAAAATGTATTAAATTTAAAAAGAGATTGATCTTGGTGCCTAGCTGAAGATCCACAATTTTTGGATCTACCTCTTTCAACTTTGTTCTCCAGCAACTATGAGGCATATACCATCTTGTTGATGCTGCACATGAGGCGGTTGCCTCTTGAAGTCAAAGCTTGACTTGAGAATCTCCTTTGTTAAGCCATGGAAGGGGCCTATAAGCTAGTATACCAAGGTCACCCAGACGGATCCTTATGTAGGTTCTTCACAATGGTATACTCTTCATTGCATTTCATATCTTGTCGGAGATGTTGTCTCTTTGGTGAGGGTGCATGTGTAGAAGTGCCTTGACGATAGAAGCTTTGTTCCATTTTCCAAGGTTGGTAAGGACAACCATTATTTGTGTGAAAATTTAATTAAAACAACATCCTTCCTTTGAACCAGATTTCTAATCATTTCAATAATGCAAGATTAAAACCTTGAGTGGGCCATAATTAGTAGTGAGGAGAGAAGTGGAGCCTTAATGGCCAGGTTTACACTACGGTCCAAGACCAAGTCCAAGTACCTCTGAAATCAAGCAATCCTATTGGTTAAGAGTTGGAAATTGTTTACACTAGGGTCCGGTTTGAAATTTATTGAAATGAGCTACTTGGATCCGACTAGGAGTTTATTGAATTCAAAATGGGAGGTTTTCAGACCCATGGACTCTTCTATACTGTAAATCCGCTTTTAGATGATTACATTGGAGGAGATTTGAGCCTCTAAAAGACTATTTCAGGGTTGTTCCCATTGTTGGGAACCAGGTACCTGTTGTCAGAATAAAAAAATTATTAAAAAAAATTATAAAAATTAAAAATTAAAAATACGTATATATATAAATAAATAAATAAATAAATAATATCTGACATGGCAATCTCTCGGCCACGTCAGATCAATGATTTGATAGCGTTCCCAAAGTTCCCACAGTCCGGGAACTTGCAGTCTTCTAAAGGCCCAAAAATCCTCTAATGCTTTGTCTTTGTTCACCCAAAGACATCATTCAAAGTTGGAAAGCAACCATAAAAAGGTTGACTGGGCACTTTAGGGGTGAATATGTAAAGTAAAAACTAATACATAATTTGAAAGGTCAAATTGATATTAAAAATGATGTTTGACTATGTGGCTATAGAGCTAATCATTAAAGGGTGCACATAGCAATTGAGCATACAAAATGTACGTGATTGTAAATGAAAAAATGACAAGAAACAACTCAAACATGTAATGTGATGTGACGTCACGTTACGTGAAATGCGCTCTATAACACTTTTCTTGCTAATCAAACTTTTTTTTAACCCCTAAAGAACCAGCCTACTATTTTTAGCAATATAGCAATTTTGGGTAGGTACCTATGACTAGAAATTTTCATATTTTAGGCCGAAACTTTAATAGAAGTTGTGGACAAAGAATATCTTTCATACAAACTAAATTTCATGAGATTTGGAAATATGAATAAAAAATTATGGCCTAATATGTTACTACGTATTTTTTTCACCAGCCGAGCAGTCCGGGTAGATCAGAAAAAAATCACATTTTTTAAAAACAAAAATTTGAAATTGTTTTTTAAGAGTTATATATACGTGTAAAGCTTTGAATCATTCCATTTTGATCAATGAGTCAAAAGTTATAAGAAGTTTTAGTTTGTGGATAGTTTTTTTCCTATGTGTTGTACAATTCCAAATGATTTGAAAATTTTGAAGCATGTAGCCAACTTTTCTAGAAAAAAGAATCCAAAGAAGCACCACCATTTTGAACATTTTTTCATAGAAAAGTACCCTTGTGAAGTACAGCTGCCTAGTTTTTCGCAAGGCCACAAAAAGGATTTTTGTCAATTCAAATACTAATATCTTGCAATCATCATGGTGGAAAATTTTGAATTTTTTTTCACATCTTTTCAAAGTACTGTAATACAAGATCCTATGGTTAAATGTATCCATAAGCGGGTTTTTTCTAGAATTTGGTACTTCTGCTCAAAATGGCAATTTTGGAGAAAACATAGTCAAGGAACTTAAGGGGTAACAAATTGCATGCAATATAACTGAATGTAACTACAAAAGTACATGATTTGTTTTGAAATTCCTAGGGTTTTGGTGAAAAAGTAGAAAAGGCAATTTCTCAAGATATAACAAGAATGCACCCACAATGATCACTAATAGCAATTGATAATATTCATTATTATTAAGCATAAATTATTTTTATAGGATCTCATTGGCAACAAATTTCCAAAGCATGTAGTATTTGAACATTGATTGAAAAAAAAAGGAATCCTCAAAATGTATCAAAACTTGCCACACCAAGCTTTCATTGGCTCTCGTGATTTGATTGTGAATAATTTATGTAAACAATATCTAGGTTTTAATGTTGCTCTAGGGCCCAAATGTAAGCACCGCATTTTAGATAGTAATGACTACAGATGCACATACCTTAGTAAGTCTTCAACAAAAGATTAACTCCTAAGCACTTTGACATCTACATTCTCAATGGTAAAAAGAGCACTTCAACTTAATGTTTCATTCAAACATCTTTTCATTCATCCCAAATTATTCTTGGATCTTTATAAGATGTCCTTTCTTTACAACCAATGTGATGAAAGCATCAAGATGGGGTCAATCCTTTGCGAGTGGGAGGAGACGGAGGGACGGAGGGGATGTGCCACCCATTTCTCGGCCTTCACCGCGCCAGGGCCCGCTCAATCTGCTCTGACGCGTCAAATTGAGTGGGTAGAGGGCACTGGTGGGAATGCTCTTATCAGCTTGCAAAACGACTTGCATTTTAGCAGTCGGGTGGTGATGCTCTTCCAGAGGCCCGCAAGCTATTAGCACACGCCGGCCCTAATCAGCTTTCCCCCTCTCGCGTCGGTAGTTCGGTACCCCACTCCCAGTCTCGGTCATACGCACCGCTACTGACGGTCACAGGCCCCTCCCATCTGTGGACCACATCCGTCCGTCGTACTTTCCCAGGCAGCAAACTGCCTGGCCCCAAACAGATGAACCTCGTGGCCGCTGCCGTCAGTGACGGACCTGACGATGCTGTTGTGTGGCCACAGCGCGCAGAAACAACTGAACGGCCAAAGGCCCAAGGCGACAAAACCGAGGAACTGACGGATTCCGTTCCCAGGCAGGCAGGCAGGCAGGCAGGCAGGCGATGGAATTCATGTGCGGTTAAGTCGGTTTACAAAGTCAAAATCGGGTGCAAATCGGGTGCAAATCGGACGGCAAATCGGGTGCAAATCGGGTGCAAATCGGACGGCAAATCGGGTGCAAATCGGATGCAAATTGGATGCAAAGCCATCAAACAAACGAAAAAGACGGTTACCACCAGATGAAATCTGGCGGTAACGAAACGGCAACTCAATAATCTTCTTTCTTGGATGACAAGCCAAGGCGTGAGAATCGATCAAGTGGGACCCGAAATGGATGAAAAAACCCTGCAATTGGAGAGTCTAAGTTTAGTATTTTGGCAGAGACATTTTCAGGAATTCGGCTAAAACAAAGCTGCCTATGGACGCCGAACAAGCACTGTACTGTAGCAGCAGCAGTCTGATGATGCCGTGCTCGGTCTTCTTCTCCATCGCTGATCTATAATTACGATTGCCTCCATCTGCCATGACTGAGCCGCCCAGGATCCAGAACTCCCTCGATTTGCAGCGTTTGCTGGCAGAGGATCTGCAAGCGATCGTGCAATAGAGAGCATTCCTCGCTCGCGTTTTGCCTACCTGTAGTGAGTAGTGGGATCCGGTTGGTGTTGAATCGGCGGTGTTGGGTTGTGTTTCTCTGTCCCACTTGAGAGTGAGTACGGTGGTGTTTCTGGTTTGGGTTTTGGTCGGTGTTGGGTTTTGCATTTGGTTTCGACATTTGCGAGGCTTCTTTGAAGGTCAGAGGATGCGCTCATTGATTGGAGTTTGGATCAGAAATGAGTTAACGACCGGTCGAAGTTGCTTTGTTTCTGCATTGTGGTTGTGGCGCCTTATGTCGGGTAGAATTCGTGGTTTTCCAATGGTTTAGGCTTTGTAAGGTGCAAGGCATTGAGTGGTAGCTTTCTGAAGTTTGATTGTGTGAGTTGTGTGATGAGAGTACGGTTGTAGTTCTCTCGAGATCTTGTCTGGTTTCGATATGAGCCTTTCGTGGCGTATTTCTTTGTGGCGGTGAGCATTGCGACGGTGCAATGTAAACTTAGATGTGGAGTGTAGGATGATTAGAAGAGGTCTTTATATTGTATTAGGGCCGGCTCTGTCTTTTTACTGTTGAGTTCGTGTCACTCTGCAAATACATTAACGCCAACTCCAGTTTAGCCTCGAGATTTGAACAAAGAGCATTTGGAATTTGGCGTTAAGGCAGGTGGCTTAATGATATTCTCTTTTGCAGCTGCGTGTGGGAGCGCAGAGGTCAGCCATGATGGCGATTAGCTCCAACAAGGGGGCGCTGGTGCTCCCCCAGGCGACTGCTCTGGTCCGCCCCCTTTCCTTGTTAAGCGTGTGTTGTTTCTAGCTTCATGTTTTGTATGGAGATTATTTCTGATTAATTGTGTCAATGTGAGGGTTGAAATGGCTTTCTTGGTGGGGTTCTTTTCAATCTTGAAGTGGGGGTTGAATACTTTGTGCTCAATCTTTTGCAGAAGCATGCGAGTGGCAAGCCTTCCCAGAAGAGGCTGGCAATGCCCTGTGCTCCCAGGTCCCTATCATGCCTGAAAGGGCTTTCTCTATCAAGAAGGGTAAGAGCCACGAACGCCATTGTTCCAAGTTTCTTTCAATGGCTTCATCACTTGATCAGTTTATCAACGGATATAAACGAATTGGAGTATAACAGTCAACTTGCTTGATTCCAGGTGGTGCCTAAATCGCAACAAAGACGTAATTTGAATATAGTTGCCACAGCGACACCCCTTTCCAGACAGTTCACGTCAGTGCCAGGGTTTTCTCAAATTAGCGAGCCGGTAAGGATTCTAAATCCTAGTGATTGTAGTGTGTTGATATGTGCATATTTTCTCTGTTTCCGTGCTGAAATGTATATGTATGAACTCTCTTGACGTGCAGGTCCCTGAGGGCCTTCTTCTGAGCGACGTTGTCAAGAGTCTGCCAAAGGAGGTAAAAACATACAACATGGATATGGCTCTTTTACAATATTCTGGGTTTTAAGGACTGCAAATCGGCTGAATTTTTTGCTGAAACTTGTTCGCTGATGTCTCTATTGTTGTCGGACTCACGATCCGAGGGCATCTTAGAGAATTTTCCAACTCTTGAAGTATGCATTTACCTCGCAAGCTTACCTTCTGAAGCTCTCCGAGTCTGTAGGTTCTGAGAGTATAGCTTACATCTTTATTTTCATTTGGGTTTGCCTGATCGCGTGTTCTATGCCTCGTTTGTGTGCTCCAAGGTTTTTGAAATCAATGATCTGAAGGCATGGAAGACTGTTGCGATCACGTTGGGATCAGTAGCTCTTGGTTACGCTGCCCTGGCGGTGTCACCGTGGTATCTCTATCCGTTAGTTTACGCATATTTGGGGACTGCCATGACGGGTCTTTTCGTCGTGGGTCATGATTGTGGACACAATTCGTTTTCCAAGAAGCAACTCGTTAATGATATCGTTGGTACGGTAATGTTCATGCCTCTAATGTATCCATTTGAGCCGTGGAGAATCAAGCACAACACGCATCATGCTCATACCAACAAGTACGTTGTGGAATTCTCTTTCCTGGTTCGATCATACGTTTTTGGATTAACGTTATCAAGAGTTTACTAGCACATGGAGTATCACGGATTCAATTGGTTCGCAGTAGAGGGTGTACTTTGCTTGGATTGTTCACTCACGTACTTCTCCCCCAGGTTGGTTGATTTTGTGGAGGTGAAGGGATGTAGTTCATTTGAGGTATGGTTCTGAACTTACGGTCACTGTCCTTGCAGGTTGGTAATCGACACAGCTTGGCAACCATTTAGACCGTACATGTATGACAGAGCCAAGGGCTTCCCCAAATTTGCTATGGAAGCTGCGATGGGACCACTCTGGTGGATGGCTTCCGTGGGACATTGGTTGTTCTGGCATTTTGACCTCACGAAGTACAGACCTCAGGATGTGCCGAAAGTGAAGGTGTGTGCTTATTTTCGCTTATTTTGTCTTCACGTCTTGTTGACTTCAGTCTCGCTCATGCAATCTTTTGTATCTCAAACCCAATTCGGTGTGCAGGTGAGCTTGGCTGCTGTTGCGGCATTTGGTGTCTTTGCACTGCTGCCTTTGCTCGTTTTGACTGGTCCCATTGGCTTTCTCAAGTGGTGGGTGGTGCCCTGGTTGGGCTTCCATTTCTGGATGAGCACTTTCACTCTTGTTCACCACACCGCACCTCACATCCCTTTCAAGCAATCTCGGGAATGGAATGCGGTGGATGCCCAGTTGGCTGGGACTGTTCATTGCGACTACCCTGCATGGTAAACCTCTAGCCTTATCAATGCTTAGTTCGTGTAATCAGACGAACCGTCCACGCTAATGAAATTTTATGGATGTAATATGAACTTAATCCCTAATTGCTCAAGTGATCTAAAGTGTCTGCTTGCATTTCTACAGGAGTTGAAATAAATCGTTAAGAAACTGTTAAGGAAGGTAACAAAACGTGCCAATAGAAAGAAGAAACTGGAACCTACAATGTTTGTGAGTGATAGAAATATATTCAAGAAGTTGGTACATTCGACTATTAACTTCCCATAATGGAATTTTCCTTGTTAGCTTGGGGTTGAAGCATGGGAGCTATAGATCGTATTGGCGGTGAAGCTTGCCAACTTATCGATTTGTTGTTTGGTATCATTGGTGCTTGGCCTGCTGCTGGTTTTGCAAGTTGGTACGTGAACACTCAAAGCATTACTGTTTCTTGTCTTCTCAGGATCGACTATCTCTGCCATGATATCAGTGTGCACATTCCTCATCACATTTCCTCGAGGATCCCCAGCTACAACCTCCGCAAAGCGTATGCTTCCATACAGCAAAACTGGGACAAGCATCTGAACAAAGCCGAGTTTGGGGTCCCTCTGATGACCACCATCGTGACACAATGCAATCTATTTGACGATAAGAAGAAGAGGTGGGTGAAGTTCGACAAAGCTTCACGTGATCCATCTGTAGAGCCCGAAAGCAACTAAATCTGGGTCAGAGCCGGAGGGCTCTGCCTTAATTAGCTGGTAAAAGACTCCAGATTTTGCTGAAACGACATGAGTCTCAAGAGGGTGTTTTTCTAGACCTCATCTGTAGAACCCCTTCAGTAATGTGAAGTCATTTCCTGAAGGTGAGGAAGCTGGTCATTGATTAGTAAACAGACAGTCGTCTGTCTTGATTCCCTACGTACTTCAAACTAGATTGATATTTCCACTCTGTTGTAGAAATGCCTCAGGGGCAGGAAATGTTTTATTTTCTTCTTCGCAGATGATTTAGAAGTGTGCAGATGTGAGCACAACAGCAAACAGGGTAATGTGGTGGGTACTGGGTATGACCGCTTGGCCTTTTAATTGGTCACATTTACCTTTAAATTTCGGATTTCATTTATTGTAAACGTAGATCAGTCTGTGTATAATGTAGAGGCAGCTGATGATGTGCCTTGAAGACTGGGAAGGGGAGAGGAGCCATGCGCAGTTGTTGATTAAGTTAGGGTAGAATAGCTCGTAGTAGATACTCAAATAAATGGCATTTGGGGGAGAACACACTCAAATGAGTTCACGGTTTCAACCAACTGTCTGTAACGACGTTATCTGGAGTACATGCCTCGAAAGGGGACTGTTGATTTGCTAAGGCAGGATAACCGTCAGAGTATCTTCAGTTCACACTCTGTTCCTCTTTCAACTGGCCCAATTGTCCTCCACTGTAGAATATTGATGATGACTATGCACTGCACGAGCAAGGACTTTCTTCGAGAAATCAGAACTGCATTGTGGATGTGCTTGCGGCTGTGTGGATCTTCGAAATTGTCTTTTGTTTCTGTGGTCTGGAATCGTTTGGAGGATTTTCATTATCACTACAACTGACTATTGTCGGTTCCTCTACTCATTGCACTTGGGAGTCGACTCCTTCTCGGAACCTGCAATACTGTAGAATACAGTTGCGTACAATAGCCTGTCATGCCATTCAAAGAATTTTGCATAATAGAGAATACAATAGGCATTTTTTTTTGTATATTTGCACTTGGTGTTAAAGGGGTGATGTTTGCAATGTGAATCCGGTCCAGAAGTAGGTCTAAATTCATCCCTAAGACCCTCAATAACAACACTCTTTAACACCAAGTGTGAACATACTTTATGTAACATTCAATTCTTACACAATCCCAATCAAGCATATCAAATCTCAATTTCAAAAAAGCAAAGCTTCATTCTTTAATGACTTGGTTCATTTAATATTAATGATTTTATATGATAATTGATTGAAAAATAGTGGTTTATGACTTATTTTTAAAAAAAAATCAATTGCATAGATATGTAGGAAACATCTAGATGTACATCTAAGCATCCCCCCAAAAGTTTCAAAGTTCCCTTTACAAAGACGAATTTCAATAGTGAGGTGACAATGCCTAAATTTTGTAAAATAGATATATCTTTTTGTAATTATATTTTGCTATTTGACCCTCATACATACTATAATTAATTATGTACATTTGAGCATGATGGTACAATTACTTTGCAAAAGTAATTGTAATAAAATTTGGGCACTGTCACCTCAATATTGAAATCTTGGTAGAAGGAATTTTGCAACTTTTTTGGAGATGCTTGTTGAAGGATAGATGGATGGATGGATGTTTTCTAATATATCTTTGCAATTGAATTATATAAATTAAATACCATTTGGTGATTGTAACCTCAACTTCTTTGATAGTCAAGACTTAGCATAGGAAAAGGATAGAGAATTGAGTTGTAAAGAACTCTCAAAAGATAATTTCTTTGAAAGTGATTGTGTGGAGGAATTCTAAAAGAAATTTTGCGGCCTATAGAGTGATTATACAATGTATAAGTTTACAACCGAAAATTAAAAAATAGAAGTAGAAAGTTGTTGCTACAAAAATTGCAAGTACATTTGGAATTAATTATGGAACTTTGCTAGTAAGAAGGGCATTAAACAAGGCCAAGGAAAGGAGGAAGGTTGGAGGGAAGATGGGGCCATCAAAAAGTAGGGCAAGTGAGAAGGAGGGAGGGGGAGGTTGTGGAATGGGAGTCAAGGTAGATGGGCGGAGGGCCAATGGGTGGAGACCATATTTATAAAAGTATTCATCATATACAAGAATTTTTGAGAGAAAATGTAACAAATTAGAGATATGCTTCATGATAGGCCAAAATTTCTTGACAATTTTGATTTCATGGATGATCATAATGAGTATTTTGATGGAATTCATACAATGGCATGCTCCTACATATAACAAAAGGACAATTGATATCCCACCACTATTCCCATATACAACAATCGGAGTGACAATTTGATGTTCGAGTTGAATAGTAGTGAAGGAGAAGAAGATGATAATAGGGACATTCATAGTGATATTGGAGGATCAAAATAGCCTCAAAGAGATGTACGAAATTGGTATATGAAAGAAAAATATTTATTATATGACCTAGAATTGTTCCAATTTATAGAGGCTATGAGCTTAAATTATTTTTGGAACCACTTGCTAGCTCTAATGCAGTTCTTTGAAATTTGTTGGCCTTTCAATGTTTTACGCAACATTGTATGGGAGACAAACCAGTATACTACGGAAATTAGTCATGATGGAAAAAACATAGAAGGGGAGGATTGGAAGGACCTCATTATGTTAGGCTTGAAGGCCTTTTTTGTGGTACTGTTGTATATAGGTGTGAGGCCGCAACCTAAACCACAAGTTGTATTGGCACAAAATAAGGTCTATATTTCATTGTCCCATTACCTCAAACATCATGATTAAGGAGAGCTTCAAAGCCTTGATTAGAAGTTTACATATCACCAATCTGGCAATTATGTGCTTGATAAAAATTTACCTAAGGTGCCACGTCAATTTTAGATTTTAATATTTTTTAATGCATTTTTTAAAATTCAGTCTGTTCAGACTATTTGTCCAGAGTCCAGCGACCCACTTGAGGCAACATTCTTTTTCTAATGATGGGGGCCAACTTGATTATATTGTTGTTGATAAATGCAAATAGAAATTTATGTAATTAGGCTTGACATTTGAAAAACATACAACAACAAATGAAGTGATTATGAGGTACCAAGGCTTAGATTGTCCTTTTGCAAGTATATGCCAAAAAACACCAATATGGGATATAAGGTTTAGTGTGTAATGGACTTTGAATCAAAAGTTGTTTCAAATTTTGAAATTTATTGTGGAAAATCCATAGCATTAGAAAAAACACCTTCTATTGCACGTCAAGACTTTACATTAGCATATGATGTGATTTTCAATTTTTGTGGAGGCCTCAAAGGAAAAGAATAAATCATTTTAATGGATAATAATTTCACTTTTGTTGGACCTCGTTCAAGACTTTATTGGAAAGAGGCATTTATGCCATAGAAACGTTATGCACAAATCGGATGCATTAGGCATTCTTTTGGTGTTGAAAAATACAAAATCCATTTTTAGGAGTGTTCAAGGAACCCTGAATTGCCGTTGTCATGATGTAAATCGTTTATGAATTGAAACTAGGCATCTTTTTGCAATTGATGTGTGTGGGTAGTATAAATGAGTTCATATTAGTTTGTTAATTGTTAAACAGGTTGGTTAATAGTTTAGGTTAAGGTTAAGGTGTTAGGCTTAGCCAATGCCTAGCCGCTATGGGTTGTGGGTTGTGGATTGGACACTTAGAAAATTAGACAGGAGGGTTGGTCTTTTGAGGGTTTTTGGTGGGAAAGGGGAACTATTTTGGTTGAGGGGTGTGGGATGTACTTAGTGCAACTTATTGTATGCTTGTTGTTACTCTATTGAAGAAGGTGGTTTTGAGGTTGAGAAATTTGGTGGTTGTGAATGGATAGAGTATTAGATCAATGTAAGTTTTTAGATCTAAGGTTTTGACAAGATGAAATATTACTATACAAAGTTTCAGGTTTAGATCACTTATAGACATGGAGAAATCAGGCTTTAAGGTAGTCAAAACAATGGTGCTAGTATGTGAGCCCAAGAATGCGAGCTTATGAGCATTGAGTTTACAATATAGGTACCAATAATATAGATACCACACACTATAGAAGGTGTATGTATCATAAACACCTATAATATGGGTATTTATAACATATATACCCTATAATCACTACAAGAGAAAGGGGTGTTTTAAGTAGTGTCCTAGACATCACGTCTTTTAAGTAACGTCTTTTAAGTAAAATTTTAAGTAAAATTTTACTAAAAAGACAATCTTTTTAGTAAAATTTTACTTAAAAACTTACTTAAAAGACGTGATGTCTAGGACACTACTTAAAACACCCCTTTCTCTTGTAGTGAATCATAGATGGTTTCTATAGTATATACACCTATAACATAGGTGCATAGTATTCTAGGCTCATGGGCTCACACTCCTATGCTCACATAATAGCAACCCTCTATTTTCCTGTACTTATCTCTTATGTTGTATTAAAATTTGTTTACAATGGATTTGGATCTATGACTTATAAAAAAAATGCAACCAAGTTTTTGAGACCATGACTTTGGTAGATAGGCAGTAGTAGAAAAATATTCACCACAATTGGACAATAGTTTAGGTGGTGATGAAATTTAATGTATGAAGAGTTGACTAGCTAAGTAATATGCCATAAAAGTTTCAAGTGATTTGAACAAACATATATTCATTTGAATTATTTGATTTATTAGTCATTACATAGTTTTATGTTTATTTGGGTTTATGAATGGCATGAGTTTTGATACAAGGGAAAATTTGGATTTAAACATTAAAAAAAAGATGCATGTAAGTTATTATCACAACAAGAGCTCCATGCTATTCCGGACCCAATCGCAAATCTTTGAGACAATGCATGCATGACTCTTAGTCCATGAGTTGCTTCATTTAGAAGGACAAGCGTAAGATATTTTTACTTTCTACACATGCTTGACCAATTCAATTTCCTGTAGAATCTCTTGTGGTAACCGTGCCTTGAATAAATGGGACTACAAAGAAAAAAAATTTAACTTCTACAATTTATTTGGAATATACAACTTACATGTGTAGAGTGGACGTAATAGACCAATTGTGAGCTTTGGATTGCTATCAAAACCAATCCCATAAATGATGGCATTGTGTATCCTTTATTTATTGCACATGATGGTTGGAAACATATTTGTGATGTATGTTGACAAATGCATCAATGGCAAGGAGCGCAAGAGGGCCAATAAAACACTTACTACCTCCGTCCCAAAATGATCTTCTTGTTGGACAAAATTTTCTAGATTAAGGCAAAAAATAACATTTTAAGAACCTATTTTGTGTTGTAATTAGGGTTTGGTGTACTCCTAGCATTCTAGAAACTTTGAGTTTCAAAGTCCTTTTTGAAATGTAGTTTTTGGAATATTGAAAAGTAGAATTTTTTGGGCATTTTTAAAGATCACCAGTGGTCAATTAATTGTTGAAAGTGAGGTCATTATTTTGTAAGCATTTAGTATATACCTAAGCCCATGTGTGGCCCTTTATTCCAGCTCCAAAAGCTTCGTCTCCTTCAATTGAGCAATATTCAAAGAGATGCAAAAAATACGAACAAACAGTGTTGATTGACCCCATTAATTGTTTTATTTATCTTTTGACTAATGATTGCATGAATGGAGGGGGAACTACTACTCAAAGTTGTTTTGTTGGTCCCCAATAGCAATCAAAAGTCAAATTTGACCAATTCGCAAGTCACAAATTGCAACAGGAAGATCATTTTGGGACAAAAAGTGAAGGCCAATAGGAAGATCATTTTGGGACGGAGTATAATTTTGTACAAAGCTATATAAACAACATTTATAGACTTAGAGATGACAAAATTCTCAAGAAGCACAAGCTAGTAAAGGATATTGCTACCTAATTGCAGCATTGAATTTTTAAGGAAATTGTGTAGCTTGCAATGATGGCCACATATTGCTAGAATTTCATTACCTGGTAAGTACATTTGTATCTAAAGGGGATGTTTTTAACGATCCTACGACAATCTTCTACATTGAGGACGAGTTCTATTTATTATTTTGCAAATAGAAAAACAATAGGGTAGGAAATGTTGATTGCAATGTATTGTTGGTTTTTTATATCACTGCAATTATTTTTTCCGCCAATATATGTGTTCACTACAAGAGAAAGGGGTATTAAGTGCAATATTCAATTAGAAATTGCGTAATCAAAGGTTGGATATTTTAATAGAAAAACTTATTAAAAAAATGTGTCTAGGACTTACTTTAAAATACATATACTGAATTCCTACATCATGTCAATTCAATCAATATTTGCATGTCCGTTTAGCATTCTTAAAAGACAATATTAACTACCAAAAAACTAAAACCATAAGCCATGGGATTACCCAATGGTTGGTGGTAAGAATCCTTTACACCTTGCTACATCTTGCTTCATATGTGAAATCAAATATCTTCTTGAAATTTATATAACATGAAATGTCTATTTAGTAATGAGTGACCCCAAAGGACAAAGTTTTGGTAATAAAATGATTGATTGGTATCGTGAACTTGACATATACTTATTATATGCAATTAAATTGATGTTTTAGTAGCCAATGACCAAAAAGGACAAATTTTTATTAATGTAATGATGGGTGATTGCAAGAAACACCCTTGTTCTATTTCTTGTCCCCTTGTCCTCAAATGGGTGTTTTTTGCTCATAACTTTTGCATCATTTGTCCATTTTGCAAGAAATTTGGAGTAAAGGTACGTGCGGTAGTTGCAAACATGGAATAAATTTTTCAAATTTTCAAAATTAATTTATTATTTTTTAACTTACCCCCAATTGGGTGTCTACCTTGGCAATTTTTTTTTTGGGGGGGTAGTCCTACTTTTGAACCAAAAATGCAAATTTGAAGCCAAAAAATGATAGAAAATGAAGGTCTACTAACATTACAGGGACTGACAATGAGTTTCTATGAAAATAGTAGCATGTTAGTTTTTGCACATGGGGTCAAAGTGACCTTCTTTTGCGCAAAAGCTACAAAGAGGGAAAAAATTTCCTATAGGAATTCTTAGGTGTAGTATAAGCGCAATCTTCTCTAGTAAAATGTCTTTTTTAATGGAATTTTTATGAATTTTTTTTGAGTTACTAAAAATGAAAAGATCTAGAAACCCTTTTTTGCTATTTTTTACTCCCAGTGCTTCTATAGTATCCGTGGCAGTCTATAATACTGCATAGTGTTGCATAATACTGAATCGACGATTTAGATTTGCAGGGGCACTATTGCCATATAATACTAGTAGTATTCAAACTTCAAAGTACTATCAGTCCTATGGCCAAAAATTGCGTTCTGAAGCCAAAAACGTGAAGTATTTCTTGCAATCACCCTAATCAATTAGCATTGAGGATTTGCAGTATACTTATAATATGTAATCAACTTGACCACTTACAATAGAATCAAAAACAACATTTTAGTGATTCTTTGCTAAGTGGTCATCTTAAATCCACCATAGTTATAGTTGTGGTTGATTTATCAAACAAGCAATTCACTAATAAAGAATGATGTATGATCTTGAATAGAATAGTACATCTAAAAATGAATAGGTAGCCATTCTTGTTTACTATTAGCCTTTGTTTTTACAAAAAGTATCTATAAGTGTCTGCATTGAAGAAGAGTAAACTAGCCTAAGATTTGGAAGTTTATTTTGTGTCTACAAAAAATTTCCTACATATAAAAGATAATAGGTTCTACACTTTCATAGTTTGGATTTTAATTTTAATTTTTGTGACTTGTCTAAAAATTGCCAAAAATTGCCAAAAATTGGCTAGTATATTTGCCTTCCTTCATATTCTAGGGTGTTTCAAGGTAAGGTAGATCACTTATTTGCTTCTAAAATTTTTCATGCTTGTACCCAATAAGATATAAAAGTGAAAGGAATAAAGAATAGCTGTTTTCTAGAGAAAAAAATTCACTCTAAGGGGATTTGAAGTCTATCCATATGCGGCATGGCCAAAAAAATTCTTTTTGAAACTTCAAAATAATGTTATAAGCTTTCAAATCCACAAAGTCAAATGGTTTGAAATTTTTTCTAGAAATTTCCACATTTTTATTGTTATTAACTAATTTTTTTTGAAAGGGTTGATAATTGAACAGAAAAGTACTTTTTAATTTTCAATTTTAGTCAATGCACTAAACCTTGACAATTTTGGACAATCTCTTTTCCAAAACAATTATGTCTTTTAGAAATTAAAGATTTAGATTTTGTACCATTTGAACATAGACACTCAATGGAAAGAAAAGTAACATGTTCCACAATAGTAGGTGTTTAAGATAATAGTTGCTAAAGAAAAACTTAGAACCAACAGAAAAGATCTTGCAAATAAAGTAAAAGTTGATATATTTTTACTTTAATAGAAAAATACATGACAATTGGGCATGGTTTAAAGGTATATAATAGCTTCAAGACAAGAAAAGAAGGAATTTATCTTATCTTTTGCTACTAATTATTAGAGTTCATATCTCCAATATATTCATCAAAATATATATATATATATATATATATATATATATATATATATATATATAGGATAAGAGCATTGAAGGTGACCTCATGATTGAAAAGTTCATACCTAACTTCTAAATTGGTTCACAATAGCCAAAATCTTTTGGAGCTTCTTGGGACCAATAGATGTACTAAACTATAAATTTTAGTGAGTGCCTTGCAATTGTCCAAAGAATTCATAAGTTAGGTATCTTATTGCACTTGCATGCTTTGACTTTAGATTGGAATAGTTTCCAATAAATTGCACTATTTCATGAACTATTTAGCAAAGCAGTAGCTAGGGTTTGCTTGCAAGTTGGTAGCATTTTTGCACGCACATATTTATATATGATGTGGACCATGCATACAAAGAGAAAGGAGCTGGAAGAGCCTGTCATGGAGTTGTTTCAAAATGTGAGCTTGTCACTGCCTAAGCGGCTATGCGTCACAAATTTATCGGTGTCAACAAATTCATGGCCCATACCAAATTTTGAACCCCAAATAGAAGTACAATTATCACATCCACAAATAGATCTATTGGGCACTGGTGAAGTCTTGAAATCATCTCTTCTGTCACCACCACCACCTCTACCTCTTGTAGTCAATGCAAACCATGCAAAAAGTGGAATGGAAAAAGAAACTATAATATTGTATAAACAAGTGAATTCTCCACTTTTTCTTGGAGGTCCTCCAATAGGTTCTCTAGAGGGACACTTCATAATAGATACTATTAGAGTGTTGTTTTCTTGCAATGCTACCAACAACAAAAAAGATCCAAATGGATTTGTCAGGTTCATGCCTTCCTCAATTTTCTTCTTCTATGGAAGACAATGTAATGGAGGAAGACATTGATCTTCAACTCGTGAGCAATAACAAACATGCTTTCATACCATATTCTCATTCTCCTTTCTTAGGCATTGCAACCAATAATGTTGTTCCACCTTCATCCAATATGGTATCAAATACTTTTGGAGCAAACCACGACATAGAAAAGGTCAATGATGTTGACGCCATGGATATGACTTAAGAGAACATGCTAGCTACAAATAGAGTTTCACCAAATTTGGTTCTCAATTTCAAAGTTTTATACCAACATTTTGAGTAGCATAGTGGAAGCCTTGCGATGTATTCAAAACATTGTTCTCTTAAAATTAAATATGATATCAAATTGAAGCCTTGGAAAATCTTACCAACTTCCTTTGTCTTTTAGAACATTTTGCACTATGGAGCCTTGTAGTAGACCAAAACCGTAGCTTGAGGACCAAGGGTCCAATCTAGAGTGTATCCATTTACAATTTAGAATTTTTGTACCTATAATGACATACTTTGGAGAAGCAAATCAATAATTTTCTAATAGCACTGCAAAATTGACTGCTATATTGAATCATTATGAATGAGCAAGACTAGAATTCTTTTGTAAAATGTTATAAATGACTATAACTGAAAAAGTGGGCAACCAATATCAGTTTGTATTGCTCATTTGTTTTGAGGCAAAAAACAATCTACCACTACAACAAGCCAAGTGTCAACCTGTTGGTCATTGCAATATTGGTAGTCAAGAGTCTCATGACAAAGTTCATTTTTTGCAATCACAAGATGATCTTTGTTGATGGAAGCATGGTTTTCAATACTTGGGTTTGAAAATTTTGTAACGAACCAAATTCTATAACCAATCCTTGTAATGGCATAATGGCCATTGACAATGACATTACATTTTTTCATACTTTTTTTCAAAATTTATAACAAATCATACTCCATGTCTACTCCATGTAAAATGACGCACTTTAATAAAAAGGTTTTTAAAAGTCCACTGTAGACTTTAAAAAAATTTGGATAGAATTTAATGATTTAATATCTTCAAATTATTGCAGTCAAATTGAGAAGCTAAAAAAATTTGTTTTTAAAAATAATCTTTTAAGTGTGATTGGATAGATTAATATTTGTATGCAAAGCTTAAATCATTCTATTCCTATTAATGAGATGAAAGATATGAAAGAATTTTGTTTTTTTTGCAATGAGGGCAAAATAACACAAAAGAATATTTTTTAAATTCAATTTTAATTTTATTATGTGAAAAAATTCACATAAGAAATTTCATTCCATTTATAAAAAAAAATACTCATAAGAAAATTTCATTTCACTTATAACAAAAATGCTTATAGGAAATTTTAGGTATTATAATCTTGTAATCAATGGAGTTTTTGACTTTTAAATTTAAGAAAAACTTGAAGAATTTACCTTCATAGATCCTCAAATTAAAATTGTCAAAAAACATTAAAATGATAAAGATTTTAGCTTTCTTATGGGAATCAATCTTTTAAAGGAGTCATAAGTCTCAAAGCACTACAAAACTTTAAAATTACCAAATTGAAGAACTTTAGACAACTTTTTTACATTTTCCAACGTCAAAATAGACAATTCAATAAGCTTAATTCAAAGCATTCTTAACCCCTAAAGGACCATTGTCCGTTCGGGGGACAAATGGGACTTGGGGCAGGTACCTACGGGCTGAAATTTTCTCCTAATTTTTTGAAACTTTTTGTGAATATGAAGAATTGAGAGAGGTATGTGGCGGGAAAAAAAATTTGAAATCGGACCTTTGAGCGAGAAGTTATGCCATTTCTTGGAATGCGTGGGGATGGGGGGCAGCAAAAAAATTTTGCAAAATTTTGAATTTTTTTTTTTAATATTTTTTTTCTCATAGATTATATTTTTTTCTATCTGGAAAACTTTGATTCATTTCATTTGACTTTGTTATGAGGAAGTTATGGACATTCTTGTTTTTCGGGCAGTTAGAGCATCTTCTTGAAAAAAATAACTTGTAGGATTCATTTCTGAATGCTATTTTTGCAATTTTTCAAAATAAATAAATTTCATAGTTTAATTTACTTGCTAGAACAATCTCACTATTGGGATTAGTGTATTTTAATTCCATCTAAAATATATAAATATTTTAGATTTTCCTTCTATCTCGTACCTACTTCTACTTAACAATTTTTTGAAGAATGATAATCAAGTTTTAAATTTTTTTTCCCCCTAGACTCTCAACTCAATTCTCCACTATAAAGATTTAAAGCTCAAAACTCTGTAGTGCAAAATTTTTAAGTTAAAAATGTTCATAGTCAAAAAATCCAGTCCCGCAATGTGCTGAAAAACTTGTTTTTTTCACTTTAAACGCAGATATCTTGCAATTTGTACGGTCAAAAATTCTGAAATTTTTTCCACACTTTTTAATACTAGTTAGGTGTAAGATCCTACGGTTAGATGTGAAAAAAAAAACAATTAAATTTTTTTTTTACTCTTTGCTATAGAAATGGCAGTTTTGAGTGTTTTTTGGCAGAAAATAAGCCTCGGCACTTTAGGGGTCAAGCAAATTATACTTCAGTTAAAATAGTAGATTAACCCCTAAAGGTCCAAATACCATTTTTTGGCAACATGGTGATTTTGGGTAGCTCGCTACAAACGGAATTTTTATTTTTTTTCTTTGAAATTTTCACACAACATGTGCCCAAAGAGTAGCCTCAAGGCATAACAATTTCCATAACTTTTGACTACATAGTTAAAATGTTATTGCATGATATGTAATTTTCATTGCTGCGTAGGCAACCTGGGCAGCTCAAAAAATTCTTTTAAAATCACTCATTTAAGAAATAAAAATTTGAAATTAGTCCTCTAGTTTAAATATATGTGAAAAGCTTTAAATCATTCCATTTTGATTAATGAGATGAAAATTATGAGGAGTTTTAGTTTGCAGGTAGTTGTGGAATCTTTACTCTTCAATAAACTTTGAAGTCCTTAATTCAACTTAATTTTCAATGTTTTGAAAAAAAATAAAAACATTGGAGGTAGATTATTTATTACAACATTATCACAATTGCGTTGGCATTTTTCAACTCGATAACTAAATTCTTAACATTTTAGTATTTGAAATCATATTCTACTTCTGTCTGCTTACGATTTTTTCAAACATGAAAATGAAAAAAAAATTGTTTGAAATTTTTTATAGGTATTTCCAACTTATTTATTTAACAAATTATAGAAAATAGCAATCTGTAGGATCTACACATTTTTGTGTAAAACTTTTGAAAGATGAAATCTAACCATTTGGAAAGAGTGGAAGATAATTCTTTTTGAAATTCAAGAAACTTGATCTTGCAATTGGGAAGGTTTCATATTTTGAAATTTTAGAAGGGTGGACTTTGACAAATTAACTAAAGGATCCTATAATTGGATTTGTTAATGAATGAATATAAATGAAGATTTTAGCCTTGCTTTGGGGTTTAAGTACTTTGAAGCAGTTTTGGGCCTAAAAACATCAAAAACCTTTAGGGATTAATGACTAAAAATGTTTCTATTGGTTATTAGAATCCACCACATAATAGAGTGCCTCTTATCTTTGTTCTTCTTAAAAGCTTTAAGGATAAACAATTTTGCACAATGGGGCATTGTGGGAAGTAGGTTGCATGTACATATAGTAGATGAGTTGACAAGGCAACAATCTAACTTTGAATTAGGAAGAGAGACCTACAAATTAATAGATAATAATGTTATAGACTTTGGGGATATTCAACCCTTAATCGAGCTAACATTCCTTGGATGGATTATGAATGTCTTTAAGAGCTTATTGCAAGAGCTACATGAAATGGATGTACATCCAAGAATGTTGAAAAAATAATTTTTGTCTATTCTTTGAATAGAGATGCCACTAATTTGGTTGCTTATTCCTTCATGATTTTGAACAAGGTTCTAACTGAGTTTTATGTACCTTGTATAGTAAAAAAGGAAGCTTATAAAAATAAAGATCTTGCTACCACTGTTTTTTTAGGCTTTTAAATGCGTAAAAGTACCAAATTTTTTTTGGAGAAAACCAAGCCTTAAGGAAATATTTGAAGAAAAATTGTCTGATGATGCCAATTTTTGAAAATAATTTGGATGAAATTGCCAATTTTAAATGAAATTCATCCAAATATGTGGATGAAAAGAGAATTCAATCCAAAATACAAATGACTACTAAAATATTTGGCTACATCATTTTCTTGTTTATTGCTACTTTAGCACTTCTCCAAAACTGTGTAGTTTTGCATGTGTGCCTTTATCATAGAGCCCCTACTTGGTGTGACCCCATATTTGTCAATACAAAAAAATTCAAATATTTTGAACCCATGGTTGCAAAATAGACCCTATATTCTTCTTGTTTTTGTAGATTCCATTGGTTGCCTCAAAAACCCTTTTAAACTCTCTCATTTGAGAAATTAATTTGAACCCTAGAGGTTTCCATTGGTGCCCTCAAAATTTTTTCAACTCTCTCAAGACACTAAAATCTACAGGCTTCAATTCTAGTTGCATGACTTCAAATTTTCTTTATTTTTCTTGTGGCTTTATTCCTCCTTATTATCATGGCTTCATTTCCTCTATTATTTTAGTTGTAGCTTCAAATGGAATCTATGGTCACAAAGTGGACTCTATATTTGTCAATATAGAATTCTATTGAAGCTCATTCAGAAATTAGCCAAACTAGTTCTGACCTAGAAGTAGTCATTAGAATATATCTTCTTCTAATTTTTAAAGCTTTAAAATAAAAGATGCTGAATACGATTTTGAAAAATTATGTAGACAATAAATTTAAAACAAAAATGTAAAACCCTTTTTCAAGTCAATATCAAATAGTTAAACTTTAAAAAATACAAAAAATACCATATTTTTTAAATTTAGAATTAGAATTTTTGATCTTTAAACTTGAAGTTATCAACATTATATAATATACACTACAAGAGAAAGGGGCGTTTTAAGTGAGTTTTTAAGTAGTGTCCTAGACACATGATTTTAAGTAATGACCTCTAAGGAGATTTTTAGCAAAATTTGACTTAAAAACATGTGTTTTAAGTCAAATTTTGCTAAAAATATCCTTAAAGGTCATTACTTAAAATCATGTGTCTAGGACACTACTTAAAAACTCACTTAAAACACCCCTTTCTCTTGTAGTGATAGGAGGTCATATAAGTTTTTTTCATTAAATAACCTTACTTATAAGAGGTCAAAGCAAAATCATAACTTGAAAACAAGAATTGGACTCAAGAGATTACCTTTAATACTTTAATAGAATTTCAACCACCTTTGTGAATTAGGTTAAATACTGAGGAATATCTCAATTGTATTCTTATTTTATTTCACTCTATTTCATCTACATGCTTTAACTAAATGTCAATGATGTTTGCAACCTTCCCTTCAAGATTTTCTACAATGAACCAAAAATACTTCTCTCTCGGAGCTTAAAAGTGTTATGTCTTTCATGTCTATATTGACAATAACTATGGATTTGTTGGCCGTGAGGATCATAGATCATAGTAGAAATTGAAGAGTATTTGAGTTTAGTACATGGCATGAAGACATGGCAAATGAGACATGGCAAATGAGATATGGAATGGGAAAAAATTGTAATCTTTAAAGAACATTTTGGATATTAGAGAGGTTGTCCAAATTGGATTTTATAATCTTTATGATGTGCGCATTATGAAGCTTGCTCAAAAGACCAAACAATGATGAGCTTTTGCCTTTATCAAGGCAATGAACAACTTCAAAGCTACTATTCAAAATTTTTGACAAGCTTTCTAAAGCAAGAATTACACATTCAAATTGTAATTTGGAACCCAAAATATATCATGATAGATGCATCTCTTGCAGATGAAGATATTAATGATATTAAGAAATTGGTTTATCATTAAATATTGAAAATAAGATTGTGAAGATTCTTTGAAAGCCAAGTTTATCAAGCTGGCTCTATTCTTTAAAGTTTAAATACACACTGCATGGAATTTGGAATTGGTAGAAATATTTCCTTCTAAAATTGACTTGGCTACAAATTCTTGCCTAAAACTCAGTCTTTTTGTTCATGAGACTTAAGGGTCAATTTCAGAAACAACTATTTTTAGCACTTTGAAAATTTATAGATTATTCATATGGTATCCAATAAATGCATAAGAAGAGAAAATCTAGAATATTCTTTTAATCAGGAGGACCAAACAACGTTTTTTTGGCAATATAGCAATTTTTGGCAAAATTTTCATTTTTTTCTTTGAAATTTTCACGCAATTTGTGCCCGAGGAGTAGCTTTAACATGCAAATTTTTTTATAACTTTTGATTACATGGTTAAAAAATTATTGTATGAGATGTAATTTTCATTGATCTTCTAGTAGCTCAAAAAATTCTTAAAAAATCACTTTTTTAAGAAATAAAAATTGAAATTGGTTTTCTAGATTTATATACACATGGAAAGTTTTGAATTGTTCTATTTTGATTAATGAGATGAAAGTTATGAGGAGTTCTTTATTTAACTCAATTTTCACTATTTTTGAAAAAAAATTAAAAACATTGGGTGCAGATTGTTTATTATAACATTACAAGCATTGGGATTGGCATTTTTTAATCTCATAACTAAATTCTTAGCAATTTGGTGTTTTGAATCATTCTCTACTTCTTTCTACTTACTATTTTTTTCATGTATATTGTACAATTCCAAATGATTTGAAAATTTCAAGCATATAGCCAACTTGCCTTGAAGAATGAATCCAAAGAGTAATTACCATTTTGGACATTTTTTCATATAAATCGGTGACCTTGTGAAGTGCAACTGCTCGATTTTTTGCAAGGCCCCAATTTTTTTCTAATTCAAACGCTAATATCTTGCTATCTACATGGTGGAAAATTCTGAAATTTTTTCCACATCTTTTCAAACCGGTGTACTAGAAGATCCTATGGTTATATGTATCCAAAAATGTTTTTTTTCTAAAATTTGGTACTTGTATTAGATATGGCAGTTTTGGAGCATTTTTGGTGAAAGCATAGTCAAAAAACTTTAGGAGTTAACTTCCAATATGATTGGATTAAAAAAATAGGCAATTTAATAATAGGAACAATGTTCAATTGTTTATTCAAGCACATTTGGATGCAATTACTTCATGTACATTGGATGAGGAACATTACCAAATATTATGTGGGGATCTATTGGTGATTTTTGAATGGTTGTACATGAACGAGACTCGATATTGAAGCATCCTCTAGAAAATTTTTTCTTGAATCCTTGGATCCTTTCTATATTTTTTGCAAATATTTTTTGCAAATATATATTATGTATAATTATTATCTCCCTTTCATTGAATTGGTAATAAAAGAAGGATGTCTTTTAAGATTCAAACACCACTTCTAATGAATAAAAAAGTTATTTAGACAAAACATTAGAGTTAATCCTAAAGTGTGAACAATGAAGACTAGGGATCAGACTTTGAGAAAAACATAAGACAAAACTCCTTGAAGCATCCAAACTGCGGTGTGATGGAATTTGGTGTTGTATTCCTTTTGTGCTATTCTTAGTTAAGCCTTTTTCTGACAACCCTTTAACAAAGTGGAATTTACTTTATGATTAAGTCTAATGTCTTTAATCCCTAAAGGACGGAGATCATTTTCTATCAAAAACCACTCAAAACTACCACTTTTGTTGCGTTCAAGTACTTGGAAAAATCAATGTTTTATTTATTTTTAGAATCTAACCATAGGAACTTGTACTTCACTTGTCTAAGATGATGTGGCCAAAAATTTCATCAAATTTGACCGTATGGATTCAAAGTTATAAACATTCAAAGTTGGACAAAAAGTTTTTTTCCAAGAAGATGCTTAGATTGCTCGAAAAACAAGATTGTCCATAACTTTCTCATCACTAATCCAAATAGAATGAATCAAAGCTTCATGTGTAGACAAAAATATACTCCGGAGTCATATTTTAGGAAAAAAATATTCTTAAAAATTATTTTGACTTTTTTTTATTTGTTTTGTGTTGCTCGTTGACCTCTATTTTTGGCTTATTGTACGATAACTTTTGCACAAGGGCATTGATTGAAATAAAAATTATATATCCATGAAGCTCTTGTAGAACCGCACATCCTCAAAAAAATTCAAATACATTAACTACAAATTGAGACAATAGGAACCTACTCGGACCGAAATTATCTTTTGAGGGGTTAAACGGTCCTTTAGGGATTAATCACTCTATTCATCATCCAATATATAGACTTTAGAGCAATTAAGGTTGGAACACCTAAAACCAATAGTGTACCCAATGGTGTCACTTTCTAGGTAAGGCAATGATTCTAGAACCTAAATGTAGGTAGATTATAGATAGCTTATCATTTACTATAAGCTATTTATGCTCTACTTAGATTTAAGGTTTAAAATAACTACCGTATCTAAAAAGTGACGCCATTGGGTACACTATTGGTTTTGGATGCTCCGACCTTGGGATAATAGGGGTAGTCATACTACCTCCGACCCGTACACCATTCTCCGAGATTTGACGCATAGCGCTTTGTGTGTGGAAAACCGTGGCTTGCGGAGCTCGCAACCTCCAAGGTTTTGGAAGTGCCGTTCTCCTCCTCCGAAGGTGAAGAAACGTTCTCGAAGAAAAATTTCTTGAGGAAATTTTCAGTTTCATTGGTTGTGCATGGCTTACAGAGCTCTCATCTAGCTTTGCAGGTAATATATTTTCTGAGAATTGCTTCAAACAACAAAAAGGGGTGTCACACCTCCTTCACATGGAACGACTCACCATTGGGTCCTCTTTTCTCTCGCTTATTTCTCCAACTTCATAGATTTATGTTTCATGGAGAAGGTGTGACTACCCCTAATATACCTACAAAGTAAGAAAAAAGTAATATCTCGATTCCCGCTCTTTTTTCATTCTTTAGTAACGTTCCTTTAAAAGTGAAAGGTGGTAAGCAGGATTCAAACGCACAGTTGTCACGGATCTCTTGCGCGGTTTCGCAAGACGAGCATCTGCAGAAGTTTTTCAGCGAAAATCCGAGTACACAAATTTCGCTGCATTGCATTCCAGCTCAAAACTCGACCTGCTGGTGTTTCCTTTTTCTTTTTTTCAACTTCGTTTTTTTGATTGAAGGAAGGCTACAGTAGCTTAGTTAGGAGTTCTAATTGAGCGCTGTCTCTGGAGGACCATTTTGACAGCGTCGATCGGATCGGACTGCGCAAGAGGTGTTCGATTTCGTGATTCTTTGCATTATTAGGGTTTGAGGGCATGGAGACGAGTGCGTTGGGGAAGTGCACGGGGACAGACTTGGACGCCCACGCCCTCGTGGCATCCTTCAATAACCGCATCAATGTCCTTCGCAATGCCACGCTCGTGCGATATGGTGGGTTTTATTTCGTCTCGTACCCCTCTTTGAAAATGTCTTATTCTTCTGACTGGGGATTTGTTCAATTGCCGCACTTGGTTTGTTCGATACGGAGAATGAGGTGGTCATCTTCTTGATTTAGGTCTGAATCCCTGTCGATTTTCAATCCTCTTAGAGCAGCCACTTTTTTTTGTCCATTTTAAAATTTTAGTTTGAGTGAAGAATTTGGGCCTTCTTGTTTAGTTTATTTCAAGAGATATAGTAATGTTGCTGGTGACTTAATTCTGGGGTCAGTTGCGCTAGCAGTGAAGGATTACTTTGTCCACAAATAGGGTCCAGAATTGAGTTACCCGACATTATATCTCAATGAAGATGTTGGGGATTGTGGGTGATTCAAAGGTGAAGCAAGAAAGTCTTGCGGAAATGAGTGTCGGAGTAGAAACTGGAAAGAGGGATATGATTAAGGCTTATAATAGAGCTCATTTGCTTGAATGGCTGTTTGCCACATGTGGATTATCAGTCCTTATTGAGAAATAGATTACAAACATTCGGGGGTATAGGGTTTAAGACTTGCTCCAAGAATTGAGGGAAGTTGAGTGAATTGGTGATGACTTATGAAGATGAGAAGTTAGCTCAAATGATTTGTGAACGTGTATTGTGGCCACGAGATCAGGCGGGTCACATGTTGGCGAGTTAGCGCATGTAGATAAAGCTTTGAGTACAGCAGAGCACCATATGGGACTCATCAAGGCCTTTATGAAACGGGAGGCAGAATCACTGGCTAAAGTGCAGGTAACTATACGTTTGCCGTGACTCACAATAAATCGTTTTCTCCATTGCACCTCCTTCTATTCCTGTAATTTGAATGGCGAATGTCTCATATTGATTGACCGTTTACCGCGATCTTCTGTTATAATAGTGTAAGAGAGCTGTTCCTAACATGAATAATTGCCATGGCAGGTGCTGGGTGAGCTCTATTCACAACAAACATTAAAACTGCAGCAGATTTGCTCCAATTTGCCAGCTCGGTTGCCTGGAAATGACGTGCATGTGGAGCTCGCTGCTCCTAGGTTTGTCTTCTTACCGTGTCATTTCACATCCTCATCTTATATAAGGTAGAGTATACTATTTGCCTGATATTAAGCATTTTAACCAATATGTAAGGAGGGTGATGTTGGGAGATCACTATAGAGCTTTGGAGAGATCCTTTTGGGTGCAAGAGCCTAACTCCCTCTGTGATCAAATCTTTATCATTATTCATGAATTTCTTATGCACTTCCAAAGTGGGAGGTAGTAGACCACCACAAGTGAAAGTGGACGATCCCATTCTCATCCTCATTTTCATTTTCATTCAAAGATCAGCAGCCATAGACATTTAGCCAAGTCATGCTTACATCACTTGCTAATAAGTCAGCCCAAGCGTATGAGTAGATGAGTTGCTCTATTTAGGTTTTAGTATCCTCTAACTTTATATGCTCTATTGAAAGTGATCGTTCTTATGGGTTCTTTTGCGGTCTGTTCCTCACGTTGTATCTGTTCCCGTTTCAGCTCAACGACGAATCCTCAAAAGACCAGTAATACTACAGCTGCTCCTACGAAGGCTATCGCTCCTAAGGTAAAGGAAGTCTTTCCTTCAATAGCCCACCTCCACATTAGAATAGACGACTTTGCAGATGCACTCTTATTACAGTTTGCTATCTCAAAGATGCCTCTAGACCAAGTAAGATAACTCAACTTCCAGCCTCGCCAATATTTGGCTTAGACAATATAAACGAATCATGCTGACTTTTTGCAGTCCAAATATATATGGTCAAATGGTGTTTGTCCTGCTTTCGTTTCTCACAAGATTGACGTTTAAACTCAGGAAAAGAGAGGCAAGGAACCATCACCCCGATGGTACGTGAGCGTGGACGAACTTACATCACTTCAAAGGTACATTTGCACTTCCTCCTGTAATGGCTTCCTAGTAGACGCTGGATTTTAGTGATCAGTCTTTTGACCGTTTTGCAGTCTAGTGGATGCACTCATTCCTATGAGAGTCTTGTTTTGTTTGAAGTGCTCTTAACATATCAAGATGCTGACTGCACATTTCTTTGTTCAGCTATATGAGAGGCCGTCTCACGCTAGACAAGTTGAATACTGCCGTGGATGAAATGGCAACATTTGCAACAAAAAATGCCAAGCTTCTTACTGCTCCTAGACAGAAGGTATGTAATTCTCCTTCATGTGAAAAACGCTTATCCGTTATAATCCCGGTGTAAAACCAGGTCTGAAGTGTAGCTTTTTCTTGTCGTTGGAGTTGTGTTCTTTCTAATCTTAGTCTGTTTTATATGCAGCTTGGTAATGATGGATGGAAAAGAGTGTTGGTGAGAATCTTCTCAAACTTCTCCACTTGAGTATGTTTCCTGCAATGGTTTCATGATTTCCATTGTTTTAAGTGCTTTACCCCCTCCATTGTTGTGTTCTATTAATGAATTTCAGACGTTTCCTTGGATCCAAATTCTGCGAGATTAAGGCTCTTAAACGTGCTTGTTAAACGTGCTTGCAGGAGCTACGAGACATAGCAATTGCTGAAAATGTTAAAGGAAAGCATTTTTTCATGGAATCAGACTTGAAGGGTGAAGTCCTCAAGTTGGATCATACCGGGAAATCAGTCTTGACTGTAAGTGACTTCATCGTGATTCGTTATTATGCACTGTTGCAGAAAACCCATAATCGTTTCGTACTCCATTGCTTAAGAGCCTTCTCTTTTTGTGGTTTACATATGCGCGTTATCCCTAATCTGTTCATGCAATCAGGTTCTGCGTCATCTTGGTCGAATCAACGAGGTCCGCCTTGGTCGGAATCGAGTCTTCACGCTGATTAGAAATTGATTCAAGGAGTGATGGTGATGTATACCGCAGAGGGAATCATTTATGAATAGCAGGGACTCACAAGGCTTATCTACATTCTGCAAGCTAAATGATTATCCTATTAGAAAAAACACCCCCAGATCTGATGTAAAAACCTAACCCTGTTACTATTGACAAGGTTTTTGTTAGAAACTGCATCAAATGGCATTACAATTGGTAAGCTTTGAGGCGACTATGTTTTGTAAGAGACAGAGGAGGGGTTTTGGACTGGGCCTACGTATATATATCAGTTTGCCTAAGCCCCTAACCATCCGTTTTGATATCTATATGAGATCATAAGCAAGAAACCTCACATAGGATGCTTTCACATATGTTGCCAATTACCAGATGCGTAACCGTCTTTTTCAGCTCGTTGTTTAGCCTGTACAGTACAGTAGTCAGAAGCTTCAAACGGGCAGCTTTGACATACGGCAAGAATTGAACTACGTATGCAGACTGGAGATTTGCACTTCGGATGGCAAAGGTAATTACATCGTATGCCACTGAGTGGGCATTCTATTGGCAAGACAGCAATTGATGCAAAAAAATTCTACATTACACCAAGAGGTTGGCATACCTTAGGTTGAGAGTAGATTCGACACTCAAGTGCCGAATTAAATATTTTTTTGGAAAAACGTGGTTTTGCATTGTCAAAAATATTTAACCCTTAAATGTCAACGTAGCCATTATATGGCTGATGGATGAGAAGGAATCAAATTGTGTAGGACAGAAATGCAACTATTCATCCTTGGAATGTGTTGTGGAAAGGTAAGATCTTCTACAATAGCTTGACTTCCAATGAGCGCTTTTACAATTTTTTAAGCTAATGATTCACATGGTGATGCAAAAGGATGATTTTGAGGGTCATCCTTTTGTCTTTTAAGGGTTAATAAAAAACTTTTTCAAAAAAAAAATTTTAACTCGGCATTTATATCTAAGATTATGTGGATTTTAAAAAGATCTATTTGTTGTTTCATTCATTCATGGTGGTTAAATTGTATGACTTAATTTTAATGCCAAAACTCACTTAGGTATCGTATTAGGAACTTTTGGCTTTGCTAATGGAGGTTCTTGGGAGTTAGAAGATGTCTTTTCCTTGTTTTGGAGAGGTGAAGTTGCAAAATGACAAAGAGGCAATTGATGATCAATCATATGTTTAGCTTTGTTAGCAAAGATGAGAGATTTGTGTCTATTTCACATGATTTGGAGGTACTCAATGCTGAAGTGGAGAAGGAGCAAATATCAAAGGCATCATCACCTAAAATGAGAGTTAGCAGCCCCCAAAAGAAAGTTTGCTTACACTTGCTCAAGCCCAAGTTGGAGAAACCAATGAAGAAAGTAAAGGTTCAAGGTTCTTATACCAATTGGTTTTGCTCTTCTTTGGCGTTCAATTCATGTTGCTATGAAGAAATATCAAAATCATTACATTGCTTTGCTTTATTTACAAATTGTTTATAAAAAACTGGGAAAAACTACAAGTGTTTATGATGGTTTAAGAAAGAGCACATTACATGGGTGGTTTACATCTGTTGGGGTACTTAGAGAGAAATACCAAAAATGTGAGCAACATGAAACAAGCTTTATAAAGGCAGATCAACATGCACCAATTCTCTCTAAGTACCCTGAAGTAGAAAATGAGATTGTTTCTATCTTAAAGAAACAACGTGAAGCTGGGCAACCACTTTATGGAACTACTAGACAACCTTTGATAAAAACAATCATTCAAAAGAGAGTGCCACACTTATTAGATTCTTCTCCCAAAACAGGATTCAAAGTCTCTATTGAGTGGACAAGGAGCTTTATCAAGAGAACCCTTAATTGGGGTTACCGAGCATCAACTTCAGCAGCAAGAAAGGTACCTAAATTGGGAGGAACAAGGAAAAAGATGGCTCAAAGAATAGCTTACTTGTCTAAATTACATAATATTCCTTCTTTTTGTTGTAAATTCAAACCAAACAGGGATTCATTTAGTTCCAGCTGGAGGTTCAAAGACATGAGAAAAGAAAAGATCTAAGTAAATTACTGTGTTTGGGAAGGAGGATAAGAGACAATTTATTGTTGTTGTCTCATCTATAGCAGAAGGGGTGTTACTTCTAGTACAAGTTGTTTTACAGGCACTACCTTTAGATCTTTACCAACACTCAATGAAGGACGACAACTTTGCGAAGGACTTGGATGGGATCTAACAACTAGTAGCAACTATTGGTCAACACTCCAAACTTGTAAAGATTTTTGCGGAGAAAGTCTTACAAGTTTATAAGGTTGCTCAGTCCAAAGTTCTAGGCTTACAAGAAAGTCAACAACTCATATGCTTAATAGATTGTTGGTCAGTGCACAAATCAGAGGAATTCCTTACATGGGTGAAGACAAAACATCCCAAGATTCTAGTATTGTTCATTCCAGCAAACTACACAAGTATGTTACAACTAGCTGACATCATCATTCAATGACCTCTAAAGCATGCCTTTATGTTGCAATTCAACTCATGGACCATGGACAACATTACTGAGCAGCTAAACAATGGAGAAGATATAGCACTGGATTTCAAAACGTCAACCATTAAGCCTCTTTTGTGCTACTGGCTGCACAAGGCATGGTTGCATGTTTTTGAAATACAAAACATGATATGCAAAGGTTGGAAGCAAGTTGGTTTACTAAGTGCATTTGACAAAGATTTTCAAGTTCAAGCAATAAAGGAAAATATGACAACACCATTCTTTCCAACAATATCAGATCCAACAATTTCAGCCATGGTTGAATCAAAAAATACAAGTGAAATGGTGCATCAGATCCAAATGACTCATTCGAGGAAGCTATGGAGCAGAACTTGAGGCAAGTTGCAACACTTTGTTTGAGTTCTAAAGAAGCTGCAAGTGTAAGCAATTTGCATGCATTGGCTAGAAGAGCCACCAACTCTAGATCTACACCAAAGCAAAAGAAGGTATGAATCTTTAGTTCAATCATGATGCATAGAGTACAGAAGGAAAAAGTGCAAAATACTAAACAACACTTGTTGCAAAAGAAATAGAGGTAGATGCTGTACTTGCCTTTTGGTGAAGTTGATTGAAAATCTTGAAGCAAATTAGCTTAGGTAGGAGATAGTGATAAGAAAGTAGGCCGTTGACCTCGGAGAGATTACAAGAAATGATGGATGTACAAGCTACTGGACTTGAAGAAATTTACAACAAAATAAGAGACAACAACTTCATGGTATCCGGCGTTTGTAACCCATGGAGAGAAAGATATAGATGAAGACTGAGATGAGTGTTTGGAGATACTGAAATACTTGCTCTCATGGGATGTTTGATAGAACTGTTTGAACCAAATAGAACTTGTAGGTTGCTGTGTAGAAGCTTGGCATTCCTAGAGTTCAAGATTGAAGATGCTCGTGAGTTGTTGTACTGGAAAGAGAAGCACTTTGAAGGTGGCTTAAGTTTGCATAGATGGAGCTCGTGGGTACTCATCTATCCAACAATAGAATTCATGACTCATGGCTTTGTTTTTTAATATTTCTAAATATATAAATGGAGGTCGTGTCTTCATCATGATGCAAAACTATTGTAGACTCTTTAATTCAATTTGTTGGTATTTAGATTCGGGGGGGGCATTGGCGAAAAAATTAGGAACTACGTGCGACATAATATAGGGTCTAATATATTCATTCAAAGTAAAATTTGTAAAAAAATTACATGTATTATAGGGTGCTTTAAAAGTGTGAAACATGATTATATATACTATAGGGTGGGATATAATACTATAGAATTATGTGAACAGTACATATAAAATAGCATATACAAAAAAGAATATTGGAAAAAATGAAAGGGGTGCATAGGGTATGAATTTATAAATGGAATGACAAAATCTATTTTTTTGTTGTAGACAGTACTTCAACCAACAATTCAATGCACTTCATTATGGGAAATATATCTTATGCATACTTGCGTAGTATCTAAAGTTCAGTATCCAATGTAGCATGTGTTAGAGGCCCTGCACATTTCTTTACTGGTGGATTTTAAGGTTTGTCCCTACAGAATTGTACATTTCTTGCACAATTTCACATACATAGGCTCTAATGAAAAAATGGAGTATATGAAAAGAAACAAGGAATAAGGAAAAAAGTGGGGTGAAAAAACATAGGCTATACAAAAAATGGAGTGGGAGAAAAAAAATGGGATGTGAGTAACAATTAAATGGGATGTATGGAAAAAAATTGGGTGTGAGAAAAAAATGGGGTGTAAATAATATAGGGTACCTTAAAATGCACCCCACACAAAATTATAATTACCAATAGGGTGCCCTAAAACACCAACATTTACCTTTATTTCCAAAAATACCATGCCTTATAATCTTTTTTATAAGGTAAATAGCCCCCCATTAAATAGGGCGTTATCACAGGTGTATACAAATTTCATAAGGGAGTGCCCCCCCCCCGAGTATTTAGAATGGATTATTATTAAGCACATCAATACTATAATATTGTACTGTACAGCTCACAAAAATGTTTTGGCTTTGTTTTCTTATGCAGTAGTGAAGGCGGAAAGATTTTCCAAAGTGTTTATTTCACATCATTTTCAATTATGATTGCCATTCTAGAAACAAAAATAAGTTATGGCCTATGGGTTTGAAATTTGATCTCATATTGTTTAGTAAGTTATGGATTGAAAGTATTGTACTCGTCAACTTTGGTTTGAAAATGATCAATGACTAATTGAAGATGATTAGAGTATCTTTGGTAAGAGTCCATGATATTTATGGGAGTTATAGATAGGAAGAACTTTATGATGTACAAGAATAGAGCTCATGGTAAGAGTTTAGATTCTCATGAATTTGGTTGTCTTTTTTTTTTTGAATATGGAATTTTGGACATTTACGGCATTCTGGCCATTTAATATTATACACATTAGGCACTTTTGATAATTAATTTTTGAAAAATTTTGGTTTAGTTTTTTTAACTATTTTGCGCCAAATCTGCTCTCAGTCTACAGTAAATGCAACAAAATTTGTTGACAAGCAACTAGTGATTCCAAATAGTTCCAAAAAATCCTTCTAACTGTATATAGTGTTAGATGGCCAAGGCACATTCACATTTGATAGACCATAGAACAAGGGTATGTGCAGTAGCTTTTGAAGTTGCTGAACGCCAAGTTGAGCTCGAGCACTTAGAATTTCTTCATCAGGTATTAAACCAACCAAATCCTTCAAGTTATCCATCTCTGGAAGCTCATACATCCTTCACTTCTTTATAATTGCAGATCCTCATCTTCACCATGCGAACGTGCATAACTTGCCAATGCCTTTGAAGTGTCCATTTTGTTGTCGTCGGAATCCTGCAGAAGTTTCTCAATGTACTCAATAGCACTTGTCCTTGATTCAAAAGTACACCAATATATTGTTGATCCATCCATCCAATATAAGGACCAAATATCACGCAGGTCGATAAAAACAACACAAGGTTTGAGCTACTCCGCAAAAACGTTAGCCATCACAAGACAAATATTGGAAGAAACCCATGTTTTATGTGGTATTTATGAAAACGTGAAAGTATGTTTTTTTCAATTGAAGGTGTGTCAACTCTAATGTCACCTAAAATTTGTCGTAGGTGATGTATTTGAAAACGTCCAAAATTAGAAAAAACGCGTTGTGATATCAACCTGTTTGATGAAAACAATTGTAGGAAACGGATGTCCCAAGCATCCCAAAATGCTCCACGTGTACGCCACATAGATTCCACCTCAGTGCGTGCCAGGCAAGCAATGACATGTGGAATTTTTTTCATCCAACCCGGCAAATTTAATTTTGTTTTTAGCAATGTCAATTTAGATGTCTAGACGTTTTTAGAAACATCAATTGGTGCATATCATATCTGTAGGGTAGGGTAGGCAAAAAATTATTATTTAAAAGAAAGCCCCCAAAAAATGAACAAGAAAAATTGTCGAATTTAGCAAGAATTTACCATGTACCATCAAAAGAATTTTTGATGGCAAAATCAAGTAATTACTTTATTGACATGTATTGAGAATAAAGGGTGGAGAAGTTCCTTTTATAATTTATCCATTGTCCGTCTATGACAAAGGATGTGGGATAATTCAAAGATGGAACTTGATTGCATTGCATCTGGACGTTGTTTCTGATATCTACATGTTATTTCTAACATCTAGACATTATCGAAGACATTGGACGTTTTTTCAGACAAGCGGACGTTTTCTCAGACATTTTACTTTGAATAAAATTCTTGCTTTCCATATCCCATATGGGTTGTCTTACTTCCTACCTCCCTACTTATAAAAAGAGCTGTTTTTTCCATTCATAATGTACATCCATTCATTTCCCTTTTTTTTAAAAACATGCCATGTGGTTACCCTTTCCCTACGTTTTTCACATCCAATTTGCATTTTACTTTTGCCTACAATAATTTACAAAAATTTATCCATAGTAAATTCAAAATCCCCAACCCACGTGGCACTTCCTTGTTTTTGGGGAGGTTTTAATAAACATAACTATGTTTTATTTGATACATGTCCGGAAAAACCGATACACACTTCTTGTGTCATCCACTTGTTTTTGCTTTGACATCCCCATGTCTTTTCCAACATCCAATAGAAATTTGGCTCCCAGATGCTCAGAATTTGTGACGCACTGATGTCAATGAAAACATGACCTGTTTCTTCAAAAAATGCCATAAAAGGCATGTTACTTATAGTAAAACCACAATTTGAATCACAGCCTTCTCACTACCACTTTGAAGATCTTTCTTCAACTAGAAGAAACACTTCAATCCACGGCATGCCTCAGTTATGCTTATTGTCTAATGTACAAAAGTCACGTCTATGGTGCCTTTAAAATACCAACCACCAAAAAAACCAAATAGAAGGGTTGGAATATTGGATGTTTATTTGTAGCATCAATCAACTTCCACTTCCGCCCACTTTTTATCTTGTTTAACCCCTAAAGGCCCAAGGCCTTTTTTTTGCCAAAAAACACTGAAAACTGCCATTTCTATAGCAAAGTATAAAAAAGATTTAAAAAATTTTGAACATCTAACCGTAGGATCTTACACCTAACTAGTATGAGAATGTATGTAAAAAATTTTCAGAATTTTCAACCGCACAGATTGCAAGATATCTTTGTTTAAAGTAAAAAAAACAAGTTTTTCAGCACATTGCGGGGCTAGATTTTTTGGCTTTAAACATTTTTAACTTAAAATTTTTGCACTACAGCGTTTTGAGCTTTGAATCTTTATTGTAGAGAATTGAGTTGAGAGTCTAGGAAAAAAAAAAAAATTCAAAAAAACTTAATTATCATTCTTAAAAAAATTGTTAAGTAGAAGTAGGTCCAAGATAGATGGAAAACCTAAAATATTCATATATTTTAGATGGAAGTAAAATTCACTAATCCCAATGGTGAGATTGTTCTAGCAAGTAAATCAGACCATGCAAAAAAAAAAATTTGAAAAATTTGAAAAATTGCATTCAGAAATGAATCCTACAAGTTATTTTTTTCAATAAGATGCTCTAACTGCCCGAAAAAAAAAATATCCATAACTTTCTCATATCATATCCAAATGAAATGAATCAAAGCTTTCCAGATAGGCAAAAATATAATCTATCAGAAAAAAAATATTAAAAAAAATAATTCAAATTTTTGTCCATTTTTTTTCTGCTGCCCGGGCTGCCCGCTGTCCCCTGTTTTGAGCTTATTTGGTCATAACTATTGTTCCCGGGCACCGATTGTGAAAAAAATTATATTCCCACAAAGCTTATCAGTTTTTCTATCTTCAAAAAAAGTTTCAAAAAATCAAGACAAAATTTCAGCCCGTAGGTACCTGCCCGAAATCCCATTTGTCCCCCGAGGGGACAATGGGCCTTTAGGGGTTAAGTGAATAATGTACCTACCAACCTGTGACCTCCAGCCTATTGTCCCAATTGAATGGAGGCAAATCACTCAAGTGCTTGGGGTTAGAACCAATATCTTTAAATATTATTTTCAAGCCTTTCTACCGTTGGAGAGTACCCCAAATAGACTGACGATAAACAAATTGATTTCTTCGATTTTTGTTTTGCCTTTTGCTCAGCCATGTATTCTGCTAATTCGTGCAAGAGCTTTTCAGGAATATATGAAGACAATCATGTTTAATAGAGCACAAAAGAGGATCACACACAACGGTCACAAAACTCAATCAAACAACCATGAAAATAGGTTTAGGGTTTGGGCCATGGCGCTTCTCATATTGCAAAAAAAATATGCCAAACTTTTTATACAAATCACAGAAAAACATTGGCTTGTGTCATGTCATAATTACTCCGGTCAGCATGGAGGACTGATGCTTATTTGTAGGGAAACAAACCCTAACACTAGTAGAAAATAGTGTCCTATGTGACTTGTCCAAAATAATTGTAGCAATCATTTTGCAGTCATTGTTGTCCGAAATGATTACAATAATGACTGCTACAATCATTTCGGACAAGTCATTTCTAGGCTACTTTCTACTAGTGTAGGTACCGAGAACCCTCACTATCAGCAAACTCAGGCCATAGAGCCCTAAGAAACTCAGACCACCACAAGTAAACCTAAATTATCTGCAAATCCCTATGTCTCGGGGGGATCAGTGTGTAAAAAAATAAGGGGATAGGTGTGAACACCAAGTATTTTTTAGGGGGGTATTACTTTTTCCTTTTCTTTTTTAAACACACTATCATTATATAATTTCCTACTTTGGATTATTAGAGAAGGGGCTTGCATTACTTATAATTCTAAATTGATATGAATAAATGATATGGTATTTTATATGTAAAAAAAATTCTACTACAATTTTTGTCCTACATTAAATTTCTTTCAAACTTTCTTTTCTTTCCCCCACTAATGACTACTTACAACTAGAACTCAACAGAAAAGCATAGTCAATACTACTATTGTATCTTCCGTAATAATTGTCAATGACTCATTTACTAGGAAGGGATCATATTATTGAATGCTATCAATTGAACTTTAGGTTTAGGTCCTTTTTACATGATTAATATGAATGATACAGAGATTGCTTTTTGATATCAACTTTACTTTAACTTGCATTGTTTGATTTAATGTACATGTCTTCACTGTATGCACAATAATATTTTAAAATTATTTTTGCACTATCATAGAAGTATGAAACCATAGTATGAAATAGAATGCAAGAAATATTTTTGCACAATCATGGTAGTATGAAATGGTAGTATACAATGGTAGTATGAAATAGAATGTCCTCATTGTGTTTACAAACACAATGAGTGAAAAAAAATGTGCTTATCATGTCTAGTTATGGAGACACAAACAAAATTGAGCTTGTACACTTGAACTCAAATATGTACTACTATAATTGATGGAAAAACTAGAAAGCCACCTAAAGCCAGCAACCGTCTACTATAGAAATTAGTAAAGTCAAACACCGTCTACAATAGAAACATCCCAAATCGTCAATATTAAGCAATTCAGCATAGTAGAAGACACTTTTTCCTAAAAATAACATTTACGTAGTCTTAGCAAGTAAAATTTATGAATATTCCAAAAAAAAATAGATTTTTTGGATGTGGTATGTAATTTCTATGATTTTTCAAAGTGCCAGCTCCCTAAACCACTAAAACTGTCACATAGGTGGATCCTAAATTGAAATTTGCAAAAATCCTTAGTTTATGAATCAAAGTTAAGTATATGTCTTTCAAATGCGTCAACAAATCAAAGAAAGTTAAGCATTTGTAGGATACATTGATGAAAGTCTAAGGACACATTTAATGATAATCTCGGGTACAAGAATGGGAACAAGATCGCTTTTGGGTGTTTCTATTTTACTTCAATTCAAAAACATCAACAATCAATCCTTAGGAGGAGGCCTTGTCCAAGCTACCTGAAGCTATTGGACAACATAACTTTGACCCATGGGCTGCAATGAATTTCAAAAAAATAAATTTGGGCATGTCACACAAACATTCAACTCCAGTATAAATTTTAAAAAATAATGTGCAAAATTCAAACCGTATAACCCTATCTAGAGTTTTAAAAAGAATACAATGTTTGAAGTTCCCAAAAAATTCTAGTAAAATTACCTTTTTGGTGTTGACAGTATTTGTGTTTCCATTTTTAAATCAAAATCATTCATTACAGATATAAAGTTAAGAGTACTCACAATTGAAGTTAATTGCAAAATTTTACAACCTCATAAGTTCTTACAGGTACTAAATATGGTGTATGATGCAAGCCAAGATGTCTAAATTTTTAACAATTTGTGATTAGCTCATTTTCTAAGTTGCATGACAGCCACCTAAAGCCAGCCAACATCTACTACAGAAATTAGTAAAGTCTATAAAATTATTGAACACTTTGAATATGCCATTCACAAGGCAGCAACATTTAATACTTTTGGCCAAAAAAAGAATAAAAAGGGGGTATCCTAGGTCTAATTTTTTTCTAATTGGACCTATTTTTCTATACCCTATAGTAGTTTAAAGACATGTCATGAAATTTTTGTACCCTATAGTATAAAAAATCAAATTATAATTTTTATCTCAAATGTTTTTTAGGCACCCTATCATTTGTTCGCACGTAGTTTTCTACTGCTACCGCTCACTACACCCCCCGAGCCGTATGTACTTGCATACCTTACATAAAATTACTACATAAGTAATTTAGGTGCCTAGAATCTATATAACGTCATAACCTAAGGGACAAACAGCACCAAGAAGTACAAGAAAGAGGCTAACCTATCCAATAAAGCAGCTAGGAGTCTTTTAAGCTTAGAACACTTGGAAACTCTAAAGTAGACAAGAACATGGCTTCAAACAAGAATGATTGATTTGGGAATGAAAGCCAAAAATCCAACAACAAATTTGACGGTGCATGTCCGACAAGGACTACCGCTTAGCATATCTAATTTGATCCTTATCATACATGCTAAACAATAAGTAATGTCTTTTACAAAGCACAAAAAACTCCGGCAGTGATTTAGACTACAAACTATGCTTCAGACTACAACCAACGGCATGAAAGGAACATTGAAACTAGAAATCAGAAGAACGAAAGTGCGTGCAAGAAACATACATGTAGACACTGCATGAATTGGAGCTTTACTAGTGACTATCAAAGGTTCTTTTGTTCTGATAGGTTTTCTCTCCTATTTGAATAACTCCTCAATCTGCTCCCATTTAGTTTTTGACTTCAGTCCAGTCTTAGGAACTCAAAATCCACTCAAGTCAATAGACGTTGGATCCAACCCAAACCTTAGACCAAGTTCAAAGAAATCAATCCTTCCATTAGAGGTACACAAAAATCCAACAGATCTAGATGTATCTATCTTGAAGTAGACAAGCTTCATTGTGAAAACCTGCATCTATGTTAGAATCAACATCCAATTAATTGAAAGCTTAATCAAAACCCTATACAACCGATTCAACCAAAAACTTAATCAAAAACCTACATAACCACCACAAACAAATCATCCTCCCAGTAATGAAGCTCACCTCCATACACAGAAGCTCGGTGCCACTGTACGGAACTGATGTATACCCTCAGGCATAACATACAAAGCCGGCCAATCAACCAACACAAATCACTTAGCAATCTTAAACCTACAATAGACCTCCTCACAAAGAATAAGATTTTAACAAATCCAAAAAGAAATCCATTCAAAATCACGTAGCTTCGCTATACCCATCAAACTCAATCCTATTCAATCAAAGCAGAGAACCATTCAGAGCTCACTTATTCCCTTCTACAAAGACACAAACTTAAAAAACAGACACACACAACCAAAAACATTCTCCTCTCTTCTCCTCTCCTCCACACTGATACATCGTCCTCCACACCACTACCACCACCGAATGACAATCACCAAAACAAATCTCCCTCCTACCAAAATCCCTCACTCGTCGCAATTACATAGTGCCACAGCCAAACATTGCTACCAAAAGCACAAAACTTAATGCCGTAAGAAAAAATCACACGCTCTCCCAAATCCAAACCTCCTAAACAAGACAAAAAAAAGGAACCACAACTGTCAGATGCCAATGGATCCATCTCTTTCTTGACAGCCGCAGAGTTAGGTTGCCTCACAATGACGGAAACCTTGTGGCCTTTTCAACCAAGCACCAATTGAAGTATAGCGGGGGTCTAAAAGCAAACCCAAAAAACCAAAGAATAGCGATGGCAAAATAGTTGAAGCTGCAATTAATGAAAAGAGTTACGCAATGCCGCTATTTGCTTGCCAAACCAAAAGGCTGCGATCTACAATCAAGGAACAAAAAAGTGGCCGCTTCAAGGCACCAATTGAAGCATATTGGAGGTTGATGAGAAGATGGCAAACCGAGTAATATGGCGGAATAGTTGAAGCTGCTGCAATGAAAGCCAAACCCAAACCAAAAGGTTATAATCCACATTCACGACACGAGAAAGAAACGACCGTGCGGCCGTGCCAGAGCAACGATTGAAGCATGGTGAGGGTCGAAGAAGAAGAAAAAGACAGCGCAACGAGTTATAGCAATGCCAAAAATAGTTGAAGATGAAAAGGGTTATACGCCATTGACGCCCGTGAGTGTTTCAAAACCAAACTGCAAAAAATAGTGAAATTAGGTTGCTCCATACTAATTTCTTGACATTTAACACTATATAAATATTTTCATTTTTTGCACAAGAATGCACTACTTTTGGATTAGATTTTGCTGTAATTGGGAGTCATGAACTTTTATATGTACAAATGGAAAATGTTTGTGGAAGTATTTGATGACTTGTAAAGTAACTTTCTTGGGTTAAGGCAAGCTAAATGTGAAGGCAACCTAATTTCACTATTTTGTGTAGTTTTGATGATGATCCATTCCATCCAACTTGACTTAGCAGAATCCTCCCAAAAGGCCACCACCTATGTGTCCGTCTCTGGCTTAAATTTCCCAGGTTCTAAATTTGGTTGCCTTGCGGGGAGCCACTATTGTATGTGGTCTCATTTATATGTTGATCAAATTATATCAAATTATAAATTGTAGAGTGTTGTAATAACTATGTAAATTGATTATAATTGGGCACTGATTCATTGTGAAGACAAACAAACATTTTATTTCACTCTACCCTCAAAAGAAGACCAGAGTTTCAATATATTTGAAATGATTACATATGTGTCTTAGGATTTTGTAAGTATAAAAGAGGATGCTATTTTAAAAATTGTCAATATAGAAAGTTTAAGATTCTTTTAAACATAATTCTATTATACAATTTGCCATCTATTTTGCAACTAGTGGCTCAATAATGTATTAAGAACTAATTCCAATTAATCTTCATAACCAACCCCTATTGTTGTTTTGTATCCATCCATACGACAATGAAAATCTAGCTACACTAGAAAAAAAATAAAGTTCAATTGATTTGATAGCTATTTTAACCTTTTTATTTATGATTTTTAAAATAATCAATTTGATTTATAACATTTTGGAAAATAAAACCTCAATGAATTTAATTTTAATATCATTAGATTGAGTGCATATCATTGCACTAAAATTGATTCAAAGACAAGTATTACTAAAACAAATAGAAACTTTCTATATAATATCTAGAAAGCTACTTCAAAAGTATAAGGCCAAAAATAGACTTCTTTGTCTTTAAAGAATAAAGTTTGTTATTTAATAGATTAGGTTGACAATAAGATTTTAAGAAAGACATTTCAATTTGAATGGGCAATTCCGCAATTATAGTTGTAAGAAATGGCAACAAGGTTGCATGTATTAAAGTTGAAGGGTATAGAAGGTACGTATTTAGATCAATGATATATCGTATCAACATTGGGTGTCAAATGATTAGAGACAATGTTTTTTACAAGCATTTTGAGCCTATAAGCAATTATAGCAATGGAGCAAGAAAGCATATTCATACAAGTGCAACATAGTTACAATCTTTCCTATATAAATGTTTTGAGTGCTAAAACAATGATAAAACAATTGATTTTTTAATATTGCAATGTAATTATGGTGCAAATATAATGTTGAAACAATATAGAGACAATAATTTTAATATTTTGTACAATTTGATATTGGTATAAATCACAAAAATATTGTTGAAATAGTGATGTTGTGCATTGTATTCAAACAAGTTGGTTTCAATACTATTTTTTGAAAATTTATGGTACTAAAAAATATACAAGATATTTCAACACTAAAAATGGTAAAAATCAGAGAAGATGGAAGTTTGTAATGAAGGCTTTAGGACATTCTACTTATATAAGTGTACAATTTTTAGAAATATGGAAAATAAGGTGTTTTAATACTAAAAGAAGGGAAAGAGGCATGACCATAGCTGTTGGTTACTAAGATTCTTGCTTTGATTATTGCCATGACACTAATTACTAGGTACTAAGACTATTGCTAAGATTATTGCAAAATTCTTTGGAGAAACGAGAAACAAGATCTTGAAAAGAAGTATGTGATGACACTAGTTGTTGGTTACTAAGACTAATGTTTTGATTATTGTCGTGACAATGGTTACTAGTTCCAAAGACTATCGATAAGATTTTTGCAAAAATTTTGAATTTGGTCTCACAAATTTTTTCAAGAAATAAGAAAAACAAGGCCTTGAAAGAAAGTTATAGGTGAAATAGTGTAGTAGATGCTCGGGGGGGAGACCATCGGTGCAGTAGAAAATGGTGTGAGATAAAAAATAGGGTCAAGTTAATTCGTTGGAGGAAAATTTTATACTTTTGGTAGATCTACCATAGCCTTGTTAATTTGTACTTAGTGCATTTATAAAAAAAATAGGGTATAGAAAAAGTCTTCCTTTTTTAGTGTAGTAGAAAAAAAATAGGAAGGAGATAATTGGATACTTCTGAATTTCCTTAGTAGGTTCAGTTTTATATTTAATGGTTGGGGGGGGATGAGTAAGCTGTCCTAAACATCAATTAACTATTAATTTTGCAGTTTAACTAAACTTACGGTTTGGTGCTGGCTTGGAATCCGGTTGTCTCTGGCGTGGCGGGCAGGTAGAAATTTGAATTGCCGGTTTAGGGTTGTGTTCCGCTTGGTGCGATCGTTGCGCGTGGGAGTTTTGCTGAGTTCTGTTGCCATCGTTGCGCGTGGGAGGCTTGGTCTGCTCGAAGCGGAAGTGTGAGTCTAGGGTCGCCGGTGCTTGTTCAAGCGCTTGTGTTTTTGCGGTTTAGAATTCCTCTCGTACGCATGCTTGGGCCTGCAGATTGGTGTGCTGGTACTTTGTTATTTTTTGGCGGTGTAATGATTCCACGGTGTTACGGTGACAACCTCGATCAAGTTTGTAGGCCAACAAATCTCCGTGAAGAATTCGTTGAGGTCTGATTTCCTGCCGCAGCTTCACGTTTAGGGTTCTGGTAAGTTTGTCTTTCTTCCACGTTTTGGAATCCAGGATTGTGCTCCTGTGGTTTAGGGTACGATTCAGTGTTGTGAATACATTGTGCACCCTCGCACTGTCTTTGACGTGGTTGTTTTGTGCACAAGAAATTTTAAATCTGTGATTTGGGGTTCAATCCGGCATGAATCCCGTACATGTTCACAATGCATTGCTGTGATCCTTGAATCTCGTGCATGTTGACGATGAGTTGCTCTGATCTTGTGTCTGCTGCAGGGTCCAGATTTCGGGAACCCTTTTGCGATTGTCATGAAGAAAATTAAGGTGTACACAATGACTCAGGAGGGTGCACCTCCAAAATGCATCGGAACAATGAAGTCCGATGGCGAGGAATCTTTGGCCGACCTTAGGGTTCGTCTTGAAGAAAAGAAAGTCCTGCAATTTTGGTTCCAGTTTTGGGATCCCCAGGAGTGCTGCAGAGTGGCAGTCTCTCTGGAATCCCTCAACAATGTTGAAGACAACGTTTTTATGATTCCAGCCCAGCATGATGAAGTGGAACCTGCACGGGACAACAGAGAGCGCGTTGCAAGAGATGAGGACGTCCCAGACTGCCGAGAAAGCAACGACATCGACCAGGAAGAAAACGGGGCCTCCAAGAAATAGCAGTTCACAAGCGAGCAAAACTTGAGTGACAGCAGACCAGAAGGAGGTGTTGAGGTCGTCCTGCCAGAGTTTCCTCCCATTGAGAACGCTGATTATGACGAAATTCCAACGAATCCGGGCTCTTGGTCACGGGTTAGTGATTCAAGTGAGGAACTGCTGCTGCAATCTGTAAATTTGCTCGCGGAGGTGATGGCCTTGTACAGAGAGGGCGAACATAAATTGCGCAAGGCTTTGAAGGACATCTCCTTAGAAGACCACAAGTGGGCATTGAAGTCGTATGATCAACATGACAAATTGGTGGTCATAATGTATTGCCTCGAATGCAGGAAGGATTTTGGAGGTGTTGAAGGGCTGCACACAAAGGATAGGATTTCCAATCTTTTTTTCAACTTCCGCAAGAGCCATATCCTTAGCAATCAGCACATTCGAAGCTGGTGCTCCAGGAAAGGCTTAGACTGGTGCAACCACCCTCAATCCATCGCCAAAGGAAAGAAAACTATCATCCTGACTGCCCAAGATCACCGGCGGCTTGTTCTGGAGGGCGTTGAAATCTTGAACTCCGTCAATGATAGCCTAGATCCCACAAAGAAGACATTTGATTTAATCGGGGGAGATCCCCAGACCACCGACTTGAAGAGCTTTTGGTGGAAGACGAAGTGTGTCATTTGCAACGACTTGTATAGTCTCTGCTCGCCAAAGAAGAACCTAGAAACTAATTTACGGAACCATGTAGGAGGCACTAAGCAAGCTGAGAAGGTTCTAGAGGCAGCAAACTCAAAGAGAACTTGCATTCATTCCGGCAAGCGAGGGAGGCCGTCAAAGTTAGTTGGAGAGAGCTCCCATTCAAGCCAAAAGCAACTTCATGCATTCTTTGGCCACGTCGTGGACAGTCAGGAGGTACAGCAGTCACATTCCATTGATCGAAATTACTGTAAGACTCTTATGTGTTGGGGCTTCCGTGGTCCAGTCGCTGTATATGCAGGGAAATTGTTTGAAGTACTTGGTTTGCTATTTGATCTGAAGCTTGGACAGAGCCGGTTTGCCGAACCTTGGTTGCAGGAAGTAGTTATTGTTGGTGGTCAATGTGTTAAAATTAATGGAACTTTTAGACACCAAAGTTGCCTACGAATGTTAATGAATAACGTACCTTGGCAAAATTTAACTTGTAGTGCTTGCACAAACATTCCCCTTGAGACAGACTTCAGACTGCGGGTCGTAAGGGAAGAAAGATGTCTTGAAAAACGAGGAAGTCGGAGTACTGATGGTGGACAAAGATTAGGATACTTGTCCTTCACGGAACTCACAGTGCATAGTTGGTCTGTGTCACAAAAGCTGAGGGCCGAGCGCATGTATCACTGGGCTGCAAAACTTAGAATCGCCCAACTGAAAGTTAAGCGTCCAACCTTGAAAGAACAGGCATTGTCTGCCTCTAACGAACACAATCTATTCAAATTTTGTGACGACATTCTCAGTGCTCATCGGTCTGGTGCATTTGGTGGTAGGCCTGCATTGTGGGATTTTATGAGGGACATAGCGGCTAATCTGAATCGCAGGAAGGAGGGGTTCCGGTTCTCTGAGAATTCTAAGGCCCTAGCCCAAGCCATGAAGGTGTATGGAGGTCGAAGAATGTGTGATTTGTTTGCATGGAATTATGCCGGACCTAGTTACAATACGGTGAAGAGAAACAACAAGAAGGGCGTTCAACATGTGCCCGGCGAGTACGGAGAAATCTTTGCATCACTAGTTGAAATCTACAGGGACGCAAAACATACTCACGGGATTACTGGGCCAATTCCAGTGATACTTGCTGAGGATGAGACAAAGGTAAGATCACAAGTTTCTTATGAACAACGGTTTGACACCATTGCTAGCTTTTGTGGACCCAAGGAAAACCATGCTTGCATTTCGTTTTACAAACCGCTTGTGGGCATTGGGGAGGGAGGTTACAGTAAAATTCTGGAGTGCTTCCGGTCCGACAAAGTTGGAGGGTTTGCTAGAGTTATCATTGTATGCCCGCTTCATGCCAAGCTGCCCTGATTGGTTCTCTGAGTCTGTTGTACTTGTAACTGCTTTGATTTGCAGTGGATTAAAGACCAGTGGAGCAGAATTGACCGGCTCTGGGACAAACACTGCAAGGACTCTGTTGGACCGATCATTGGCCATACTAGTGACGGAGACTCTAGAAGACGCCAACTCATGCTTCGTGAATACAAATCGACTGAGGGACAGCGTTTGAAGGTGGACTGGGCTGGTTGGATGTTCTCTGCTACGTTAGATTCAGCTGGTAATGCAAGGGGTTTACACGACCAAGATTTCATACACAACGGCAAGAAACTTATTAATTCAATTGAATCCCCAGTGAGAATGCCGCAGTTGGGCTCCGATGTGGTCACTTTGACACATCTTGGATTGGTATATAACAAATTTACGTGCGACCAGCATGGCCTGAAGCTGGAAGATACCAACCGCAAAGATCGACAGATCTGGGCATCTGCTTAGCGAATCTGCCAGAAGCGTACCCGTAACTACTTGGCGCTACTACAAACGTCGAAGGAAGTCCACCAAAAATGCACGCTTGGGACAGAGTATTATCTTGAGGTTTGCTCTAACTATATAGATATCTTCCTCTCTCCAACTTTAGATTTGAGGTCACGGGTAGTTTTGGCTTTTAAAGTGTCTTTCTTTTTTTGTATTTGGAAATTGTGGTTCCAATTCGGTAATCATGCAGTTGGTGGAAATTCAAAGAAATTAACTACTGCCACGAATTTTGTCTCGCAACAGTGTTTCATTGACATTCAAATGTCCTGTCACTTTGTTGTTTTACTGATTTGTCATTTCCGTGATAAGTATCCAGACCTTTCTATTCCGCTGCACTTGACTGAAAGTGATGCGTGTGAGATTTTTTTCTCTAAGGTTGGAGGAATGGAGGCGCATGAGCGATCCTATGATTTCCACCAGCTTGTTAGTACTGCAAACACCTTTAATTGCTTGACCGCAATTGAATACAAAGAAAACGGGCTGAAATTTGATAAAGTTCATAATAAAATGAAAAACGTCTGGGCTGAGTTGCACCCATTGAAGGAGGGCGAGAGTGACTGCAATCTAGGAGATTACAGTTTGCTTGCCAGTGATGACAACGTCATTGCTGCTCTTGAAGAAGGATTGAAACTAGCGCAAGATATGCTGAGGGTGTTCAACATGGCGCCTTCAGAACAGTGCACAAACAAATCCTGGTTTGAGACCCCGTGGCTGGTAGAGAAGGCTGATCCCTCCAGCTTTGCTTATGTTCCATCCAAAACACCGGTAAGTGGAGAAGATGGTGATGGTGAAGTGCTTCGCCACGATCTTCAAGCCAGCAACACACCTGCAGCAGAGGAGGACCCCAGCTGCACCCCGGATGCTGAAGGCGAAGAGGAAATATTAGAAGATGGCCTTGCCGATCTCAACACAGTGGAATCAGAGACTCGGGATGCCATCTCTGATCTCTTGAATTCGGAGGAGCCTCAGGTGAGCACCGCCATCCCAAGCGGCAAGGTAATTCTTTTTGTTGAATTTGGTGGCCATAAGATTTTTAAATCCACTTTAGTTTCACAGCTGAATGCAAATCTGTTCTTGTCAAAGGATAGGTTAACTAGAGTTCGAAATTCCATTTACTTTAATAATTCAGATGATTACATTAGTGCTTCTTCTTCAACCGAGACGATGTTGCTAGGTCTCGGCATGGACTGTGGTGTATACTTCATGCAGACAACAACAACGACTACGTCTTCATCTGTTAAGGCAGCCGGGAAGAGGACTAGGGGAAGACCTCCTAAAAAACTGCAAGCCACATGCGTCTTGAATGGCGTTGAGAGGGGCACCTGGTGTATAGGCCGTGTACAGAAAATGAGACAAAAAGTGGGTACTAGGTGGGGCAATTGCAGACAACCCATCGACTTGCAGAATCGGGAGGTAAACAAAGGTAAGAGAACAGGTATAGGTGGATCCGGTGTCATGGTGTATTTGCAATATTTTAGGAAGGTCCCTGGCTTCTACAGATTTAAGTATGACCACTGTGACTCAATTTGGGTAGATGTAGACACAATAATTTGCACAGTCACTATGTCGTTTAACGCAGAAAGTGATGTCTTTGAATTGGATCATGTCGATGCAGCTGCTTTGAATGAGTTCATTGAAAAATCAAATTGAGAGTGCCGGTCATGGAAGATGTTGGCATTCTTCCTTACTTTTGAACTGAGCGCCAAAAATGGCCTAGTGGGGACCTTTTTTGGGGGGGTTGGGTGAAGTCATCAATTTTTGCTTTAATTCCTTTGACTATAATGTGTTTTGTAAAAACAATTTTTTTGACTATGAATTTAATTGTGGGAAACTGACATTCAGAAAAAAGAAAGGTTTTGTAATTCCATTTGATATTCCTGCATCATTAGAAGATTTCCTTAATTAATGAGTGCTGAAGTGGCACGCAAGTACAGTGTTTTCCAAGTGCGCCAACTGTTTTCTACATCAAAGTCTAATTTCATGCGATTTGAGGTATGTCATTTCTTAAAACTATAATTTCCTAATTATTTTGAATTTACCTGCTAAGTCAGCTCCTTCCTGTCTGTGAAGTCTGGGCATGTGTGAAGTCAGTGTGGCCTTGTGTATTAAAACAGTGTGTTTTCTTTTGTATTTGTCACCTAATTCTTCACCTCTTCATTGTCTAGTTGCTAGAACTGTTGTGTGATCTGCCTCTCTGCCTGAGCTTCCATTTTCTCCTATTCGTTTGAGTGTGCTGGCGCGTTAGTTGCAGGAAATGGGGAGCTTTCCAGCGCTCTACTGTTTTCCGATTGTGGAGGCTGCGTCAGGGTTTTTTGTGTCTGCAGCAGCCCTGGTTTCAAATTTCTTGTCGTTCTTTTGGCTGCGTGGAATGTTTGCAGGGTCCACTCCTAGTGACATTGTTCTTCTTGTTTGAGTGTTGCTTCTTTCAGTTGAAATTTGTGCACGAGTGATTTGTGGTTGCGTACTTGTTGCCGTTGCTAGCCCTGCTTTAGTCTTGCCAGTTTCAATCCAGATGGAGGGTTTTTATGCTCATTTTGGTCAGCTCCCAGTCCAGTCTCCTGAGTGTTACGGGAGTGAATCCTGGGTAGAGTACACATTCAAGGATGCGGTTTTGCCAGTGCTTATGAGGCAGGTGGAGTTTTTGGATCCATGGGAGTGGGACCAGCCTGAAGAGGAGCATCCGGCTACATTTGCGACACTGGACAGCGTTCGAGGTACTTGCAGCTCGTGGAAAGAATTTGTAGATGGAACAGCTGAGTGGGGCGCGCTTACCCTGGCTCGGGACGAGTTTCATTTACTGCAGCCGCCCAAGTGGACGAAGGAGGAGGAGTACGTTAATTTCCGTTTTCAGCAACTCCGGTCTCTTTTTAGCAAGAATTGGCAGCTGCGATTTCCTTTGGCTGATGATGTATGGCGCACTGCTTCGTTTGGCACACTCTCAGCAGCTGACTTGCGAGGTTTGAGCATGGCGCTGCAGGAGGATGGCGAAGAATGCGATTTCCAGCCGGGAAGTGGTAGACTGCGGCCAGCATCGAATTTGTGGATTACACCACATGATCGCATTGGTGCTCTGTGATGGTTTACTCTTTTTTTTTTTATTTTCGCTGCTGCTTTTCCTAGCATGAACTACTGCAACTATAGAACTTTGTTTACTTTTTGGCATTTTCAGCAGTGAAGCCCAGGCCATTACATCCTGAGTTTTCCATGTTTTTGTTTGCAGCACTTGGAACTGTGTAGTCACAGGTGCAATTTGGAGATGCTCAGAACCATTGAAGGATGTACTTGTAAATTCCAAAGTTCGTATAGACTCATACTTGTGTTTCTAAACACATTTTCAATATAACATTACTATATTCTCGTGTTTCTTGTATGTGATAGTGCTCTTCTTTTCTGGATTTCATAATTCTATAGGAATGCATGCCATACATATTTGGTTTTGCATTATACATTTTCATGTCTTGCCAACAGTCCATTTTAGTTGTTGGTTGTGTTTTCACCCTAATTCCTTTGAATGAGTTCATTGTTGGTATTGTGTATAGCATTGATGCCACTTCCAATGTTATGGGAAACTTTTTGCTTGTGTTATGGCTTTTGAAATGTGTTGACATTCCTTTCGGTATCCATAGTTCTAAAATGTAGGAAAAAAATAGGGTGTCAAAAAATAGACTCTCCACCCATTTATAAAAAAAATAGGGTGCTCAAAAATAGATGCCGGTAGCTTTTTATCTACCAATAGGGAGGGGAAAAAAAATGGGAAGGAGATAAATACCCCCCCATTAAATACCCCGTTATCGCACGTGGTTACTAAAATTTTAAGTATGTAAACCCCCCGAGAGTAGAAGCCGAGAAAATAGAGGTACAATATCCTAAAAGTATTTTCAATGAACAAGTCCACCCAAAATCTAACTTTTGACTCAAGAGGAATTAATAGACAAATCTAATACCGATGGATAGGTATTGAAAAAAAAAACATAAAGGGTACAAGAATTTTAGGAATTAGACAAGAATTGCGCAAGATATGGATCGCCAAAGGTGTTGGTAGTATTCAAACAACGTCAACATTTTTGATGCAAAAATGAACTTGCAATGAATTAGAAGGCAAGAGTTATACTATTGGAATTAGGAGTGAAAATCAATCCAGTTAGGTACAAAAAGTTTTGAAATTGAACAAAAATGAATCCCCTACATGCATTTGCAAAGAGGGAGTTAAACTGGTGTGACCCTTGTATAAAAAGGTGTCACAAATTACACTTAATGCATTGCATTCCTGTCACTTTTATTTACAAGAGAAATTGGATAAAGCTTTATTCCTAAGCATCTAAGGAGTTCAATATAGCCAAAATGTGGTCATTTTTTAGTCAAAAGCTTATTTTCACCTAATTCCTTATTTCAAATGAAAATGATACCGATTAAAAATTATAAAGGCTATCTTCTACTTTCTAACCTAATTTACTATCCTTCAAAAATTTTAAAATTGTATTTTTAACAGTACTTTAACCCCTAAAGGACCAAGGCCTTTTTTCTGCCAAAGAACAGTGAAAACTGCCATTTCTATAGTAAACAGTAAAAAAAATTGAAAAACGTTTTTTTTGCAAATCTAACCGTATGATCTTACACCTAACTAGTATGAAAATGTGTGGAAAAAATTTCAGAATTTTTGACTGCATAGATTGCAAGATATCTGCGTTTAAAGTGAAAAAATCAAGTTTTTCAGCACATTGCGGGACTAGATTTTTTGACTTTAAACATTTTTAATTTAAATTTTTTGCACTACAAAGTTTTGAGCTTTAAATATTTATAGAGGAGAATTGAGTTGAGAGTCTAGGAAAAAAAAGAAATTAAAAAAAACTTAATTATCATTCTTAAAAGAATTGTTAAGTAGAAGTAAGTACGAGATAGAAGGAAAATCTAAAATCTAAATATCTCTTAGATGGAATTAAAATTCACTAATCCCAATGGTGAGATTGTTCTAGCAACTAAACTAAACCATGCAAAAAAAAAAATTGAAAAATTTGAAAGATTGCATTCAGAAATGAATCCTACAAGTTATTTTTTTCAAGAAGATGCTCAAAACTGCCCGAAAAACAAGAATGTCCATAACTTTCTCATAACATATCCAAATGAAATGAATCAAAGCTTTCCGGATAGACAAAAATATAATCTATGAGAAAAAAATATTAAAAAAAAAATTCAAATTTTTGTCGATTTTTTTTTGCTGCCTGAGCTGCCCGCCATCCCCTGTTTTGAGCTTATTTGGTCATAACTTTTTTTCCCAGGCACCGATTGTGAAAAAAATTATATTCCCACAAAGCTTATCAGTTTTTCTATCTCCAAAAAAAGTTTCAAAAAATCAAGAGAAAATTTCAGCCCGTAGGTACCTGCCCAAAAACGCATTTGTCCCCCGAAGGGACAACGGTCCTCTAGGGGTTAAAGCTTAGATCTCCAAAATACCAATATACACTGCAGAAAAAGTATTTTTAGTCAAATTTCTTTCTAAGTAAGCTCAAATAGCATGCTCTATAACTTGTTGTTCATCACTATTATTTACATTTTTCCTAAAAAATTTATATTATTTTAAACATTTTCATAATTGCTATAACTATTATAAGATAAAACCTTTGAAAAATCGTATAAAATTAGTATTTATTTAAATTAAGTATGAAAAAATCAGGGTAAATTAATTTAACAATAAATTATATGAAAAAAATACCTGAGAAATATAATACATAATGAAATGCCAAAAATTAATGAGGTTTGACCAAAAAATGTAGTGTGGACATTTAGGGGTTAAATACAAACCGCCAAGAAATATACAATACATAGTTTGTAACAGATGAATATAGGCGGATCATGCATTTACTGTACAGCAGTACATGTGGATCATGTGTATACTGTAGAGGTGGATTTCAAATCCGAAATTTACGACCCTAAAAAATAGGTTCTTAAATTGCATTGAAATAATATTGATTTCAAATCTAAATTTTTAAATGTGAAAGGCTTAACACTGTCCCGCGTAGACTTTTTACTTGCAAAGATTTGGCTTCCATTTACTGCGGAAGAGTTACCCCGCCACTGGTTGGCGATTCTAAGGGGTAATCTGCAGGAATAGACAGGGCCGTGAATAGGCTCCGGAAAACACTGCAGTTTTGGACTTAACCCCTAAGCTTTCAAACGACCATTTTTTGGTCGTTGCCTGACTTTGGTCAGATTTTTTGGGTGGAAATTTTTATTTTTTCAATTTTTATTTTTTTAATTTTAAGAAAAAGATTGGATTGTTTTTCAATATTTGCAGTCAAAACTAAGATCACTACAGTCAAACAAAACTTATAAGAGAAATAGCACAAAGAATTTAGTATTTGCCTAATGTTGAAAAAACTTACTATTTGGGAAAAATATTGGTATTCTCATTACCAGATCTTATGCATTTTTCCACAAATCAATATAAATCGTAATTTTGATAAATCAAATTTGTTCAAAAACTAAAGATAGAAATTGTATTTTTGGTGAATTTTTGAAGTTATATATTCAAAATTCATTTGAAGAAAATCTAAAAATAATGTTATAATTTTGAACGTACGGATAATTTCTACTTTTTGTGCTTTACATTATTTTCTTTGATGCAAACTTCAAAAAAGTTATAGAACTTATATTTTATAACACATTTGTGTTTTGTCCAAACCCCTTGGGCTTTTAGGGGTTAAGCTTCACTAGAAATTAGGGCGGTGGATTGCTTGATCTCTTCACTCGATCTTACGGTCACAATCACAAATGCCTTGGATCGATTCAGGAGATCCTACGGCTGTTGGCGATTTAGGGTTTGGAGATGACCTTCAGTGCTCCGCAGTTTCTCCCTGAACACTCTAGTTGACTCCAATTAACCCCTAAAGGACTTGATCCATTGTGAATGGTCAAACATCAAGTCTGAGCTAAATTTTCCCTTTTAAATTGTGTTCAAACAACAATATTATATTTTCATTACTTGAAACTATGAATGGTGTACCAATGAGAAAAATTTCAATTTGTTTCATGAAAAATTGTAATTGTTATCATTTTTTTTGCAAAAATTGAACATTAATAAGTTAAAATAGCACAAGAAATTCAAATTACTTGAAATTTTCTCAGGAGGTACAAGTAGCATTAGAGATTAGTGTGAAAATTTTTCAATTGGTTATTTTATTTTTTACACCCAAAACAGCCACAACAAAGACCTTGAAGTCAAATTTGACTATAAAACCAAGTTTACACTTTTATTTAATTGATGTATAAAGTTTTGATATTTTTTATTGGTAGACACATTCATTTTCTATAGACCATGTTTTTTTCAATAAATTTGATGGAAAAATCAAAATACTGTGATTTTCTTAAGTTAATGGTGGAAATAAAATTATATCAATTAGAATATATATCAAAATAATCTATAATTCTTACCATAAATGAAGAGTAGAATGAAAAACATAATTTTGTAATCTAAAGCTTAAATACATTTTAAAAATAGAAAATATGAATGAAAAATACACACTTCTGTGTTATTTGGATTTTAACACTTGGAGCTTTCAATTGCAATAACTCTTTCAATTTTTGACATTTTTCAAAATTTTCAAATGGAGTAGAAATGAAACTTGTCAAGCTTCATTTTCTTAGTTTAAAAGACATACCAAAAATGGATGTTTTGAAAGTGACAATCAAGGTTGACCAAGGCGCATCCACTTTTTGGATGCACGGACCTTAAAGGGTTAAAATCAAACTCAAGGAGTTGAATGTTTATATTTACAATTGTTATATATTGAAAACTTAAGCCTGATTGTGCCAATCCAATCCAAGTTGATTTTCTTTTTCCCAAATTAGAGCCACTAAAGAGTCGGGCCGGTGGCCCTCCCAAATACAGAAAACCAATTCTTTTGCTACAAGTAGAGTCGGGTTGTATGTGCACAGCTTGCCAGCAAGGAAAGTGGGCACATGGGCAATTTCATTAAAATGGCAATATTATTTTTAAATGGCATGAAAACAGTTCAGAACGGCCGTTCTAAATCTATACCTTTCCTAGATGGTTCAGAACAGCAGTTCAGAACTGTTTTCATGTCCTAGATGGTGAAAATGGCACACCGTCAAAGTGGCACTTGGAATACCGCTATTTCAATGAAATTGCCCATGCACTTCTATAATGAATTGGACTATAGTGTACAACACCATTGCCCAGATTGAGTGGAGTACTGTACAAACGTTCTCTTGCACTCGGGAGCTATCTAATTTATTTCTTATGTCATTTGTTGTGCTTCAGCTGCACCTATGTGTCTATGTGGTTGGTGTCATACAAACAGTCGTTGGATATGCATCGTTAGTTTAGCAGGTGAATATCTAAGGTAGAAACACCTGTTAGCACCATTTTTTGTTCTCCAACACCTAAAAAATGGGCTAAAATGAACACTTCTTAACTCAAAGTCTACTCAACTTTTTAGATGCAGGCAATGAGAGGTGAGGAGTTTTTGAAGCAACCAATCAGAATTAAGGCATCTTGTGCTTCAAGGGTGTCCGTTGAATGTGAGTCTAGTGTTACGTATATGCTATTATATGAAAAATGGGTACAAGACTATCAATAATTTATTAGGAATTGCGCCGATTTAACTGAATTGATGCTAGTGTCCACAGTTCAAGTGCAAGATTGTGCCGACATATTGTAAGAGTTGGTCTTCTAACAAATCTATGATTAACTCATAGGTGTATAAACACCTGGAGGTCAGCTAAATGAGGGGAACACATGGTGGGAGTCACTTCTTACACACATAAGTTTAACCTAGTAAGGATGGGCGGGTATCCGCGGAAATCATCCTTTTTGATACAGTGTGAATCATCTACTTTAAGAAAACCAAAAGTACTCGTTGGAGGTCAAACTACTATGCAAGGCCTCCCCTTTTTGCCTAAAATTCTAAGGATGAACAATTGCACTTCTGTCTTACATGCAAGTATTCTTTGTCATCCATCGGGCGGCAGCTGTACAGGGTTAAGCTCATTTCACATCAAGTGTTCGTATTTAGTTTGGGTCTGCTCACGCTCTTGAAGTTTGAAGTTTCAAGGTTTAGGGTTTAGGGTCACATACCTCTATCACATCACCTTCTGTAACACCACGTCCTCTGTTCTCTAACCAGTCCCTAGGAACTATTGTACATACCCAATTCAAAATCACTCTGTACTCTCGCACTTTGTCACGTTGCAAAAATTTGCATAAAAATGTGCGTGTAACTGGTATTTCTTTTGAAAGTGTGATTGTATCGTTAATTTCGTTAAAGTGGCATGCTTCTGGGCCTCAAAATTGTGATATGCCTCTGTGAATCAGGGGCAAACAAGTGAAGCAAAAATTGGGCAACACTGTAAACTTGGAAACATCAATTCCGTGAAATTGGCGACAATGTATGAGCCATTTTGAAATTCACATTAACATGATGAGTTGCTAGGAATGCAAATTAATCTGCAAATTGCATTTCATCCACGTGCATTTGTGCATTTGTGCAGCGGTAAATGAGGATTAAGTGAGGATTTCCATCCCTCATCCCCTCCGGCTCCCAAAATCATTTCGCTTCCTTGAGATTCGCCGCGCATTGTAATGAAATTGCCCCAGTTTAACGAAATTGATGTTTCTCAAATATTCTCTGTTAGCCACACATTGAATCGGGATTCCGGGAATGGCAACAACACCGTGAATCAATCTCCCTGTGAAGCAACACCGAAATTCAACCCCATTAGCAACGTTTTGTACACTCGGATATGATTCCAAAGTTGACATTCGAGCATGTAGCTGACCCGTCAGATCGATCTGATCAAAACCTCATGACTGTTACAGTACTCGGTATACAGTGACTCCAAAAACTGAGTCTATACTTCATTCAATTTTACTCCGTACACCATATGTTGAAAAGAAGTGGACAAAATCCAAGTGAGCAAACATGAATGTTGTAGTGTTCATTGTGTACTACAATCCTAAAAAAATTTGAAGCAAAAAACAATTACGGTTTGGAAGTAAATGAATTCCAAAGCTAACCACCCCATAGACTCAGTTTTTGCGGCAGGGTTCATAATCACTCTAAAAATTGCCTATGCATCTTTCTTGAGCTTCAATGGCTTGGATATTTTATTGCATGTTGTTGTACACCATTTAAGACCCACTCCCATTGATATTGTAAAAATTTGACATATGTGTGCTTCAAAAAAATTATAAATAGAAAAAAATGTAGGTAGTACTAATTTGAATGGAATTTGAAATGAATCAAAGACTTGAGATGTCATTTACTTTCATAGATGATCTATAGGTTGTAATTTGAACCGTTGTTGCATCTATTTTGACTAGATTTGAAAATATTTGTCTTAATATACTATAAATACAAATCATTTTAATTTTAATTTAGCAACAAAAATAACTATTTTAACCGTAATCTTTTTGAATCCAACATATTAGTTTATAAGGGTTGTATTTAGTCCATTTGTTTGGATTGTAGGTGATTCAATATGATATGACAACAACAAAAGTAAAACCAGAATATTGAGTTATTTGCAATAAAATCCTTTAATTAAAATACAATAATGTATTAATGCATTAAATTTATATATCTTGTATGTTATAGAATAACAAAAATATATATGACAAAATATTGACAATTGCAATTGATAAAAATAAAAATAAGGCATATTGTCAATATTCTGGTTTTACTTTTGTTGTTGTCATATCATATTGAATCACCTACAATCCAAATAAATGGACTAAATACAACCCTTATAAACTAATATGTTGGATTCAAAAAGATTACGGTTAAAATAGTTATTTTTGTTGCTAAATTAAAATTAAAATGATTTGTATTTATAGTATATTAAGACAAATATTTTCAAATCTAGTCAAAATAGATGCAACAACGGTTCAAATTACAACCTATAGATCATCTATGAAAGTAAATGACATCTCAAGTCTTTGATTCATTTCAAATTCCATTCAAATTAGTACTACCTACATTTTTTTCTATTTATAATTTTTTTGAAGCACACATATGTCAAATTTTTACAATATCAATGGGAGTGGGTCTTAAATGGTGTACAACAACATGCAATAAAATATCCAAGCCATTGAAGCTCAAGAAAGATGCATAGGCAATTTTTAGAGTGATTATGAACCCTGCCGCAAAAACTGAGTCTATGGGGTGGTTAGCTTTGGAATTCATTTACTTCCAAACCGTAATTGTTTTTTGCTTCAAATTTTTTTAGGATTGTAGTACACAATGAACACTACAACATTCATGTTTGCTCACTTGGATTTTGTCCACTTCTTTTCAACATATGATGTACGGAGTAAAATTGAATGAAGTATAGACTCAGTTTTTGGAGTTACTGTATCTTAAGTACACGTTGAAGACCATAAATTGATAAGTCTTCAAGCAGTTTTTTTTTTTAACAAACGAAACAAGTTCCATTGCAAAGCGGTAAACTACAAAACCCGTCAGCCACAAGTGGCCTGACGGGGAAAACCAAGGCACACAAGACAACAAGACAATGGCCGGACAGGACATGCAGACCGACGGGACAATTCAATTCAAGCAGTTCATTAATTAGTACATGCAGAAACTGATCGAATGCACATGCACAGCTGCCGTTGGCAAGCTTCTGATCCTCACGTACAGTGACTCTTGATTGCAAGTGAAGGCGTCCAGGTGAATGATTGATTAGGTCAATGATTTTGAAGCTAGCTAGCTGCACAGGAGCTGGCGGAGGAGATATGCGCTTGCAAATGCACAATGAAGGCCACTGGAAGCAGTCAGACCGCCAAGCTTCACAAGTGCCCAACTAGCCCAGACTTACCTATCATATTATATTATATCTCTTACAATATAATAAAATGGTGTTTTGTTTGAAGGACGCCAGTGAGATTTTACATTCCTTGAGAGCATCGCCACCTCAGCTCTTCAAGTGGCACGGACACGGGGACTTAGCACATCAGGCTGTGCAGAAGGCCCACGGCAGGCGCGCCAAATAGTAAAAGCTGATTGGCCACGCTAGAAAATCATGAGGGCACTGGCAAGTATTGGGTCTTCCGCACTCCTCGCTATCTCTTCTTCTTGTCCTTTGACCCATGTTTCGAGGCAGTGACCAACATTTCGGGGCAGTGTTTGAACATTGACTGGCACCCTTGTTTGAGGATGACGTGCCTCTCAAGACGTGGCAACTGATTTCCTAGGGGGAAGTGTTTGGCGAGGCTCAATGTTGTTCCAGTGTGGGGTAGCCAACCAATGGAGAAGCTGGCCGATTTTGCAACCCATGCCAGACTCCGCAGTATCATCGCTTGGCATCCCTATTTGAAGAGTTCGGCGTGCGGATGCCCTGAGAGCATCCGTGTGCACCCTTGTCCACATGACACTCTTCAAATGTGGATGATAAGGTCTCCTCACAATATTCTCTAAGCACTCAATCCTTATATGTCAAGCAATGGCCCTTAAAATCACTATTCATCCTAAGTTCAATCGCTTTATCCTTTATTCTATTTGGTGATTGGTCACTTGACTATTTATAGGGCTATTAATGGGTCGTATTTGATGAATAAAGGTGGGAGACATGAAATTGAGGGCTGTTAAAAACTGGATGGAAATTTTGAATTTGCCAAGTTTGGCGAGTAGGAATGCATATGCTTTGAAAGGCTTGAACCTTAGAAAATGGATTTAATAAGTACCCAATTTATTTTGTATTTATTGGAGATTTGGAAGAAGAAGGAGAATACGGAGTCTTGCAAGCTATGTTGACAAGGGCTTTGTCCAAGCGGCCCTATTGTGGAAGTATTTAACATTAATACTTTGTAGTACATTTGGTATTCAATGTGAAAAAAATAGGGTGATTTTTCAGGGAGAATTCTCTATTGTCTTTATGGATTGCATTAGAGCATGGAGTGCTACCGTTCAAGGTGGCTTGGCCAAAAGCCCAAATGCAACCATGGGTGATTGCACAAAACACCTACTCCCTCAATCCTACTAAAAAGCTCCAAATTGGTTTAGGGTTTGTTTTACTAAAAGGGTTCCATTTAAAAATTTTAATTGTTGATCGTTGAGCAAGCAATGTGAAACGGGAGGCGGAGTGCATTAGAGAAAATTTCAGGCCTCCAGAGGGCTACTACACAGCCCTCCGAGGTCCCCTGAAATTTGTTTTTTTTTGCTAAGAAAATCATTTTTTCCCTATTCCCACCCACCTGAAATTGTAGTGGCAGTGGTGTAGGAACCGAGTTTTACGAGTAAAAAAAAAAAAAATAATAATTTAATCTTAAAAAATTATTATAAAATAAAATAAAAATAAAAATTTGCAAAAACTAACTGCTCATTGCGGCACTTTTCTGGAGTGACAGACCAAGATTTTTAATAGCTTGGTTTGTCACTCCGGAGCAGCCCTCCGAAGGGCTGAAATTTCCTCTAATGGATACACACATGATTTGAATTTTAAATCTCTTGCTCAATGATCAAAATCAATAAATGAAGCAGTTTAGTGATACAAATCCTGAACCGATTAGGAGCTTTTTAGTAGGACTAAGGGAGTACTAATTTTTGTGTATTACAGTATTTACAGTTTTTTTGGAGTAATTAAAAAATTAAAAAATAATTTTAAAAATATGGCAAGTATATACATCTATAAGGCGAAGATAACCACCAAAGGAAAACGATAGAATTTTTTTCAAAGTAGGAGAACTAAAAAAGTGCCAAATCTTAATAAAATAGATATTTTGATGTTTCAATTAATAAAAAGAAAAGAAAAGAAAAGAAAGAAAAATTGTCCATTTGTAGCAATTCTATCATTCTATGGAGATGGTCATTCACCAAAATAACCATCAAAATAATTTTTTACATGTTTTGAAATACAAGTACAAAGAGGCTCATTTTGTAGACTTCTATACAATATATAATTAACTATTTTTAGAAATCCTTTGAACAATAGCTAAAAGTCTTCTATAAAATCATTTCCTCTAAAAATCGACAAGTTTGACAAAAATTGGGGGCTATTTTTAGATAGTATAACATTTTTTAAATTTCAAGAAATTAGGTAAGGCGTATAATAGTCATGAGTACCTTGCCTACGAATTTCAAGTCATTTGGAGGTAGAACGCAAATTAAAGTTATGGCTAAGTTTGATAGAAAATAGTACAAATGTTTTGTGCAATCACCTCCATCTCATGCCTAATTTTGAAACTTGTAGTAAAAAATACAAGGCCTTGTTAGGCGAAGAGTTGAGGTCAGTTTGGTGTTTTAATGATGTCTTTTGCTTGGGTATACTCTCTTCTTCTTGTTGGAAGTTTACCCTTACTTTCTTCCCATCTATTGGAACTCAAGTTCTTCAGGGGCTTTGTATTCCTCCCCCTTTCCTTTTCACTTACACCTTTACTTAAATCAAATTTTTTTAAAATAAAAACAAAAATAAGGGGAACAATAGGGAGGAACAAAAAAAATTAGTAATACATCATGTAAACTTTTTATATGTTGGGTGATTGCATGAATGACTGGTTGTTTTTGTTCTATTTTGGCTAGTACTCCCAGTACTACGCGCTTTTGCACACAAATTTTTAAAAATAAAATAAAATAAGGATAATTAGTATGAAACTTAAAATAGCATATCACCAAAATTTCAGACCTAAAACAATCTAGGTAAAAAGTTATTCACAAAAAAGTGTGAGCTGAAATTTTGAAGAAAATATATAGTTTGACGTTTTAATTTATACAAAATAGGAAAAACAATTTTCAAAAAAATCTAAAAATTGGCCATTTGGAAAGGCTTTATGTTGAAGAGATTTCACCAAAAAAATGATCTTGAAACCATCTTCAACATTCAGAATTACCCGCACAAGGGAGCCTTCTTTGCATGGATATAGAGGACATAAAATATAATATTTTTTAATGCCCCATGGTAGGAATATGACTTCCTACTATGAAAATAGACCATAGAAATTTTTAGCTCCAAAGCATTAAATTTGGGGACTCCATAGTACTAAAACCCCTCTAAACTCAAAACGTGACATATTAGTTTAAATGATTTTTGAAAATTTCTGAAAAATATGGCATATGATTAAACTCAAGAGAAGCATCTCTAATAAAAATTTCAAGTTCATGCAAGTCATGCTTCAAAAGTTATTGCAAAAGGAAACTTTGACACTTCCTTTGTGACAAAGTTTTAGTACCAGTCTTTCATGCAATCACCCTGTCTTTAGGTCTAGTAGTAAAAAGGTTGTCTAGCTATTTTGTGGTTGAGTAGGGTTTCCATTTTTCAAAGGCTATCACCTTGGTTGCACGTGTGAGCACAAATTGAGGAAGTGCATATTGAGAAAATATTCATGTAGAAAAGACTATTTTAGAAGAATGCTTGAGAAAAGTCAATATTGTTAGATTGGTGGTATTCCAGTACTTTAGTACTTGTAAGAATACACAACCTAAAATAACATGCATGTCTTATTTTTTATAGCATTGTGTTACATTTATTGACACTATAAATCTTGTCAATTTGATGAAATTGATGATATAGGGACTTGTAGCATGTGATTTTTGCATTTCTTATAGGTTCCTTTGATGACCACTCAATATAGATATGGAAGAAATTAGATGAGTTATTCATAAGTGCTTGCCGGTAAATACTGAATAAAAACAAAAATTCTTTAGATTTTCTATAATTTGAAACTTCTTCAAAGAAGAAGCCATAACTATTCTTCTTGAAATAGAGGAGGGGGGTTATGAAATTTGATCTCTTATTTTGGTGTTAAACAATATATATGAAATCTTGTGATGTTTAAAGAGCATCAATAATATTTGAAATATTTAGAGAGCATGTCTTTTAGTCCACAATATCTACATTTTTCCATTCAATCTATTACAAAATGGTAGTTAGAATAACAAAATTTGCAATGTGATAACCCTATCTTTATAAAAATATTAGAATGGGGCTTGCATTTGAAAAGGTTCTGATTCCTCCATCACATTAGATTGGCAACGTGTAAAAACAAGTTAATTTATTGTATAAAAACAAACCTCATGGTGTTCATAATTAGCTTAAGTAACTTAAAATATAGAATGAATAACTTTCAATCATTTTATATTCTAATACAAAATTAACTTATTGAAATCCTACAGTGAAATGCTATAAAGGCTATGTATTTTACTTATATTAAAAATTTAATTTTTTCTATATGGAATTATGCTTGCACATAATTAGATTAATTTGCGTAATTCCACCTAAAATTTTTTTCTTAATATTTTATATAATTAATATTGGCAAATCTTCAACAACTATCAAAATTATTAATTAATTAACTGTATATAAACTTGTAATGTTTATAATAAATATGTATTTTTTTCCATCAAGGTTTGATAATTTCATAGATTAGCATATATATTTTTAAATAAAATATTACATTAATATCTAATTTATCATAAATATTTAGCTTTTTAATATTAAAAAAATTAATTTTAATTTTAATACCAAGATTTATTTTTAAAAAAAGAGGATATTTATTAGATGTCATATCCTTTGATTTGTAAAACAATAATAATATTAAATTGTAATGAATAATTGAAAATACATATCTACAATACTTTTGAGCATTTATAACTTTTAAATTTCATCCCTACAAAGTGAACTTATAGTTTCAAATTCTTTACATAGTTCACTTATAATTGCTACTTTAGAGGATCGTTTTTTGAATTGATAGGTGAAGCAATATCCTTTTAGACAAGCATTGTGGATATGTAATTTTCCTCCCCCCTCCTTAAGGACATTTGAGCTCCTAAGACAGCTGCCCAAATTTGGATTTTATAATCTTTTTAAATGGACATCATGTAGCTTATTTAAATGACTAATCAATGATGAACTTCCACCTTCTTCAAGGCCACGGGCAACCTCAAAGCCACTACTAATTTTTTTATCAAAATTTCGAATGCAAAAACTACAATTTCAAATTGAGATTCAAAACCCGAGACTTAGATTAACTCCTAAAGTCCCATTGTCCCCTCGAGGGACAAATTGGATTTTGGGCAGGCTCCTACAATCTCAATATTTGTCGTAATTTTCAGAATTTTTTTGTGCAGATAGAAAATCACATTAGCTTTCCGAAAATGTAATATCTATTTCAATCGGTGCCGTGGAGCAAAAGTTATGGCACAAAAGCCCCAAATTTTAATTTGGCGGGCAGAAAAAAACCTCACAAAAACTTTAAATTAAAGCCTCAAATTTTTTTCACATAAATTTTATTTTTATCTACATGGGAAGCTTTGATTCATTCCATTTGGATTTGTTATGCAAAAGTTATGGACAATCTTATTTTGCGGACAATTAGAGCATCTTCTTAAAAAAATAACTGGTAGGACTCATTTCTGAACACAATTTTGACAATTTTTCAAAAAAAAAGTTTCACAAGGATAAGATTTCTTTCTAGAACAATCTCACCATTGAGATTAGTATATTTCAACTCTACCTAAGAGCTATTAATGATTTAATTTTTCCTTCAATCTTCTACTTAACAATTTTTTAATGAGTGAAAACTAAGTGTTTCTTTTTTGAATTTTTTTTCCTAGATTCTCAACTCAATTCTTCATTATATAAAATTAGAAATTTAAAATCATTAGAGCAAAACTTTTAAGTTAAGAAGGTTCAAAGCCAAAAAATGTAGTTGAGCAAGGTGCAAAAAACTTGATTCTTTCACTTTAATTGCAAATATCTTGCAATCTACACGGTCAAAGTTTCTGAAATTTCTTCTACACATTCTTCTTCTAGTCTAGTACAAGATCCTATGATTAAATGTGCAAAAACACATTAAATTATTATTTCTGCTCTTTGCTATAGAAATTGCAATTTTGAGTGGTTCTTGATGGAAAAATGACCTTGGGACTTTAGGGGTTAAAAGATATGCATATTTTGAAAACAAAGAGAATGATACCAAGGAAGTTCAAATGTAGTTGAGTATTCAAGGAGTTTTTATAAAGATTCTTTGAAAATATCACCCATTTTGTTGGATATGTTATTTAAAGGCTAAAGACTTGCCCAATATCTATATTTTGATTGTCATATAATTAAAAAAACAAAATTACATGATTTGATTGCAATTATTTTTTCTCTCAACTTCTTGGACTCAAATTAACTTTTTTTTTAGTGAACCATTTAAGAATAAAAGACTATATGTTGATCATGGTTTATTTTATAAATATCAATTTTTTAATTTTCTATTATTAAATTACATCTATATGATTATTTTAGAAAAATTATATATATATATATATATATGTATTTTTATTTTATTTTATTTTATTCATTTTTTCATAGTATATATGATCTTTATAACATCATGATGCACATAAAAATTATTTTAATATAGATTGTTAAATAATTTTTGAAGGTGAATTATTTATAAATTATATATATATATATATAATTTTAAGAAATAATGATATATATTGAGATATCATGAAATAATATATTAGTGAGGAGAAAAATGATTGATTTCAATAATTTAGTATAAAGATAACAATTACCTTGAATGTAGTCATTTTTACAAGATACCAATTTTATTTAAACTATCATTAAAAAATTTACTACTATTATCATGTATGCATTTTTTGTTATACAAATATTTTAATATTTTCTATTATAATTTTTTTTAAATTCTAAGATAATTTACAAAAAATGTTTTTAGATGTTGTAAGAAGATATTAATCTTGGCGTCTATTTGGTGAACCATGTCTTTTAGCATATGCTGTAGAGAGTGCAGTTTTTTTATGTTTTGCACGAGTACGACGACCAATTAAACGAAAATATGCATTCCTAATCATGCGCTCTTGCATTTCTCTTGATCTTATAGTTAACCGTCGTGGATCAGGCAATTCAAACCTTTCTGATTCATCTTCTTCTATGTCATTTTCTTCTTCATTTACTTCAACATTGATTATACTTGCTTGTCCATTGTTAACACGACGATTATATATTGTTGCTTGGAAGGTAGTCTCTCTTACAAGTTCAAAATCCTTTGGATCTTGTAAATGTCTATGTTTTGGACATTTAGGAACTGGAATAATTTCATTGAGCTTGAGTGATTGATTTAAAGACTTCCATTCATATTTTGGAGCATCGCTTGGTAATGGTGGAACTGGATGTCCATTAATTTGCATGACTTCACCATCTTCATCAATTGCGTAACACTGAAGTGTTGAAAAGCCATCGTCATTTGTATGCATTTTTACAAGCCAAGGCCTATTAAAGAGAGTTTTTGGATAAGGAAGTTCTTTATATTTTGGAATTGATGCAGATGTTGCAGAGGAGACCTTTTCTTCGAGATCAGGATCATCAAATTGATACTCAGTTGAAGTTTTTGAATGTTTAGACAGTTCACCTATATCACCTTGGAGATATATGTCAAGGTTTTCTATAAATGCAGAATCTAATGAATGTTGCTTAAGTAAGTTTTTAAGAATTTCTTCATTCTTTTCTATGAATTTATTTGGAATATGATAGTCTCCTCTATAATCTTTGTACTGGTATTTTGGATCATACATGCATTGTTGAAGATTTTCTTTCATAGTTTGGATGCAAGCATTAGTTTTATTTGTTTCTAATTCAATTGTACTAGAATTGACTTTATCCTTCAAGCCTTTAGAAAATAATTTGCGAATAAGGTTAACCATTATATTTATAAACTTGCAACCTCAATTACAAAGTTTTTCAACCAAGACAAGATTAATGCCAAAAAAATGAGGACTCTATTATTTAACTCATTGTAAAGACTATTTTTGAATTTGATTATGATTATTAAGAAAGATTAAGTTATATATATATTAAAACTCAATCATGTACAGATATCTTTAGTTACTCAAAATACTAAACTACAAATATTCAAGCCTACAAAATATTAAATTAAATCAAAATTTTAAATATTATAATCATATAAATAATAATGATAACATTCACAGTATGCATATACAAAATTAGAATGTAAAAAAATAGTGAATGTAAGAAAATTTAATAAAAATTACAGATGTTCTAACAAAAAAACTTTTCAAAAATTCATATAGACTATATTCTAATTTGATTTATAAAACTATAGTAATTGTTTTAAAAGATAAAAATAATAGTTATCCTATATTTTATTTGTTTAAAAAAAATTTAAAAATCTACAATCACTTATTAGTTTAAAAATGAATTGAAGATAAAATCATAATTAATGGTCACTGCTCTATTATTGAGTACAAGTACACTATTAATGGATTTGGGGGAAAAAAGATAGGGTATGTTAAAAACTATTTTGTTAATTATTCTATAATATATGTTATGTCTATGTAAGGTTTGAAGGATAAGAAGCTAAAATACATTTGTTCATGTGCATATATGTATATGTTTGTATTTTTAATCTTAAAAAGTAATATTGAATGTATAGATATAATAACGTGTCTAAAATTTGTTCCATAATAGAAATGCATCAAGTTTATAATTGAAGGAATTGAAAAGAATTTTCTTCAAGATTGTATAGATTATCTTCAACACACTATTAATCAAAATTTCATTGACAACTGGTACTCAAAACCCTAAGTAATTGCCAATCATATTTTTATATTTCAAAAATAAATTAGGTTACTCAAATGTTTCTTAAAAAACAAAAATAAAGTATATATATTTTTTTGAAAATATGAAATAATTTTTCCTTCTTTTTTTAGAATTTAAATTGATTTTCTTTTGGATGGAAAATTCCTTTTATTAAAATTCAACAAGTTGAAAGGGACAATAATTTTTCATTAAAAGAATATTTTGTTACCTTTTTTGAATTAAGATGAATATTGGAAAAAAAATTGTTCTAGAAATTTTATTTTGGTTGTGGTAGTGAAAAATATATTTTTTGAATGAAAGATTCTATTTATATCAATTAAAATTTATACATTCAATACTTTGTACAATAAACCATTTGTTGATTACCTCAATCCTTCATCCAACATAAGGATAATTGCAAGGTATAAAGAATATCCTAATTTTTTGGTCACAATCACTATATGTTGCACTTTTATAGCTTTGAAAATTCCCGCTTTATAAATGCAAATTTGAAATAGAAACAACCATAATTATTTTGCAAATGTGGGATATTCAAGATACATGATTACATTAGCCAAATTGTGAGCAAATTTTCAAATGGTTTAAATGAGAAAATTAACGTTAGAAGAGCAATTTATTTCAATGCAATATTTATTTAAATATGCTAAATTTGAAAAACTCATGAATAACAATAGAGATTACTTCTATTTTTTTTACAAAGGACATTTGCATTACTACCTTTGCCCCAAAATAATTCCATGGTTTGAAAAAACTAGTTAATTAAACTCAAATTTTATCAAATAGCAATGGTACTATGTGCTTACAATATGTATATTAATATTGTGTGCTTGTAGTATATGTACCTTAATTGTACTATTAAAAAATAAAAAAATAATTTGCAAATTTGTTTTTTCTAGTGCAATTCCAATCTGAATTTATTTTTATTAGTGTTCACGAACTATAGAATTATTTTGGGATAGAGGAAGTATATGAATATCATTTTTTGTATTTATTTTATTTAAAATTTAAAATTTGAAGTTTAAAATTTAAAATTAGATTAATGTATACTTTTATATTATATAACTTATTCAATTATTGAATGAAATGTATCATGAGATTTTATGTAAAGGTTATAAAATAAAAATTGATTCTAGCAAAATGAATTGGAAGGCTTGGTGCAAATTTTAGTACAAAACAAATATTTAGGTGCAAAGCTATTACAAACTAGTACAAAAGGAACATTTTGATGTACATGTTGAATGCAAATTGGTATACCTTAGTATGCAATTAGCCTAATATTATTACACCCATACACTAAATATTTTCTTTTGGGGGAGAAAGGTTTTATAATTGGACGATCTGAAGGTAGAAAAAAGTTTAGAATTGAATTCTAACTCAATAACAGGTTTGAAATTACATGATTTATCTTTAATGTTGAAACTTCTTAGATTGTACAAAGGTGTAAGGTGAATACACCTATAATTGCACCGTGCCTAAAATCTCCATAATCACTCTGTGTACATCTCCCAAATCAATGTGTATGTAAATACATGGAAGAAACGATTTTAAAACATCTACCAAATTTTTTTGATCCTTCATAATTTTGTATACGGTATCCAAATGCCGTGCTCATTGGTGTGTTGGAACTTCCTCCCACTTGTCAACAAAAAAAATATGATAATTTAACAGCTCTAATAATAATAACTAGGCACAGTAGCAAAAAGTGGCGGTTTGGAGGATACCCACCTTAGATGCATTTGAAAATTGCATGAAACTCAATACACCAATTCTTTTTATTGCCATGGAATCGTTTGCATTATTTGCATCCCTCTGGTGCATACAAAATGACTTTGAGGTGAATGAATTTAAAGGTTTATTTAAACCAAATCTACCTAAGGTACGTGACTACACTACATAAATTTAATCAATGTAAAAATGTCCACATGATTTAAATGGAGAACAATATATATGGGAAAAATGCTTCAAATTGCTTAGTGCATTGTGCAACCTTGATTAAAATCTCATGAATATTTGTGATTGTTAAGTAAATTTTAAGCATAAATCAAGTATTGTGTATTACAAGTCTTGTATTTTTCATGCTCATATTATTATAGGAATTATTTTTATTTTTAATTCTAATTTTGATGTTCAAAATCTTAAGCTAAATTTTATAGTCTATAGAAGTATATCTTAATAGTTGTTCTTTAATTGCATATTTTATATAAAGTTGGAGACAAGATTGGTATTTGATATTTTTTAAAAGAGTCACGTAGTAGTGAACCTAGTGGGGGTAAATAAAATGGAAGTCCTAGTGCATATTTTGGTATAAACTTGAGTGTTTTGGTGCAAAAGTAATGAAAAATTATGCAAAAATAAAATTACATGAATCTCAAATGCATTTGACTAATTCACTCTTACAGCATGAGGGAATTTAAGCATAGTCCAAGTAAGAAGATTTTTAGTAATGACTTTTTATGTGACTCTCTAGGAATATATTCAATAAAATTCACTAAAGATACATATATTTATAGGATTTTTTTAATTGGAAATCTTTGTAAAAGGCCATTACTAAATTCTTCCTACCAAGATTGTGCTTAAAAAACACCACAAGTTGGGTAGTGAATGGAGCAAATTGAAACCACGATCACTACAATATAGTACCAATCTAAAACACACATATATGAGAAATAGGTGTTGTAAACCTAGTACAAGCTTTTACCAACATGTCTTCTATGACACACGGACCTCACACTTTTGATTTTTCTCTTCCCATATATGCAAAAGTAACTACATCCAATTGTGCACTAATCGGAGATAAGACATTGAAAGCATGAGATGTACCTTGTAGAGAAATATGATCACCTAGAGTAAAGCACAACATAATGAAAATTTTATTAGAAAAAAACATTGCAAACATTCTAAGATCTAAAGCACTTAAAGAAATTATAAACTACATCTTTCCTACACGCCCTTCTCCCTCCCACATTTTGTAAACTAATGAATTTGACTTTCTTCTTGAAACTAGGTATTTTTAAAGGATTGGGATGCCAACATCTATTCAACAATTTCCTAATCCAAGGCTTAACATTGTCAGGCAAAAGAGGTCTCCCACCTTCCAAAACAACATTGTAATTGCTCAACCTCACATCTTCAAAACAAAGGCAAAATAGAGGCTTCCGTGAACAAGTCAAGGGTGACGTTGTGATCTTTCATGACTTGCAATATTTCTAAAGCTTTCCAAAACACTGTCCCCACAACTCCTACCAAGCACTTGTAATCTACTACAATACAATGATACAAACCATACCGTTCATGAGGACCGATGATTGGATCAAATGGCATCTAGCAAGGTTGAATGAGCACATTTGATGCTTTGAGGTCCCTTTGAACAATTGACAAAGTCTTTGCACTTTGACAAAGTCTCCATCCCAAATGCAATTTCCATAATGTTGCATTCAAGTTCACGAGCAAAGAAAGGGGAGCTACGGTAGTACGGTTGCCATTGCACTGCATTCTCAAATCAATGAGCTTCCACAAGTCACCCAATGCTTGAATATACAAAATGCAAACCTATACTTTGTCAACAAGGTGCCTCCCCATATTATAGACAAATGTTGAAATCTAATTACAATAAAGAGATATCTATTTTCAAAAATTGGAGCACTAGACATGTCCCGACTGAAATATCTTTGAAGGGAATTGTGGAACTTTTTTGAAGATGCTTGTTGAAGGAAGGATGTGCGCACAGATGTTTCCTATATATCTCCGCAAAAAAATTAAAAAAATTCATCACAAATGTTTCTCTATGAATTTTCATGTAAAATTGTGAATTTTTTTTTAAAAAAATCACCAAAAATGGAGTTTGGGTTTTTTGAAACTGAAAATTTGGTATGCTTGAGAGGGATTGTGTAAAATATCAATGTTGATTGTGCAAAACAAAAAAGGTAACTTTGGTTTACATTATGCAAAGAAAACTGAATGGCCAAAACTGCCAGCATGTATCTTTTTGGTAGCTACCAAAAGTTTTTGCGCACTCTCTCACCCACTAAAAGAATTGGCTCAAAAACATTTGGTAGGGCACTGTACATATGGAAACAAAAGATTCAGTGGTACCATTTGCAAGGTTAAGTATGTTTCAGGTATGATTTCCCAATTTGGTTTGATGTTTGGAGACTAGTTTGAAAAACTTGGTTTCCAGTGGAAACTCAATCTATTTCGAGTAAAAGAAATATGAAATTCTTTCATCTGCTTTTACTACAACAACTAGGCTGCCAATAAATTTCTTCACCACTGTGGCTGGGCCTTAAGTCCCATTTGCAGTTTAGCTATGCGCAACAAGGGACTGCATAGCTTATTAGTTGCATTGTTGATTTTTTTTTTGACATTAAAAGATTAGGACTAGAAGATTACTCTAGATTGCGAAGGTTGGTGCAACAAGTTTGAGAGTTTCAGGGAGTTTCAGGGGCAGCACTTCGAGTTGCTACCATTTGGTTCGGGGGGAAGGATGTGTCCTGGATTGGCATTTGGGGCGATTGCGGTGCAGTTGCAGGTGGCGAGCTTGGTGCGGTTGGCGCATTCAGATATGAGGGAAGAGGAAAGAAGGAGCCCTTGGTGGCGATTGCGACGCCGCGGTTGGCTTCCCATTTCAACCAGAACGTAGTTTAATTCGTCGTAGCAGCAGGCAGTCAAACCAAGAAAAGTAAGGTAGATTCATAGAAATGTTCTGTTGGATGCATGTATACAACATAATACTCTTCAGTAATAAGGCCTCCTGTTAAGCTGGTTCAGAATGGAGAAAAATCAGGACCAAATACATTAATCGATAGTGAGTCACTCTGATGCAAGCGACTTTGTGAACTTCAGTACATCTGATCTCGTGGCTATCACTGATAGAGCTTTCCAACAGCAGCCCAAAGCACCCCTAGAACTGTGAAGACAGTAAGAATTGCTGAACAGTCAGCATTCATTGCAAAAAATGATGATGATATCACTGGAATGTCGTGGTGGTTGTATTTACAAACTAAGAACTCCACAAAGAAGTCTTCCAATGTTGGGACAGACCAAGAAATGGAACTGCAACGTCGAACGCCGGAGATGATGTCTCCGCAAATGGAACACAAGAAAAATTTCACCAACAGCAAGTCGTCACGTACTCAGCTGGCTTTGTTAGCTTTCTTCTTCTTGGAGGGCAATGGCACCGGCACTTGAATCTTCTTCTTTTGCTGCTGAGACTTCTTCAACGTGCTGGGCCTTAGCACTTCCTCGATAATCAGCTTGTCCTTCTTGTACGTAATGGCATCATCCAAACAAAAAACCCTGAAAGCCAGGGTCGAAAGGGTTGCAGCTCTCGCAGCTGATGAAAGGGATGACCAATGACACCAGGTTCTCTTCAGGCAGTCTGCTCGTACCATTTGCTCAAGACTAATGACAGCTTTTGCCATCTGCAAAGAACAAACAAAATACACGGTTCTAAGCTCTGTAGGATCACAAAAATGGGACAAAAGCAGTATAGAGGATCAGTGGCGCAGGCACGGCGTTCAATAGGTTACAAATTTACAATAGTATTCTATCTTTAAGAACCAAAAAGGTCAATGAGATCAACCCATAGGGTACCCCTTTCTCGCAAATTTCTTATTAGACCTTCAGCGGGACAGCCGTTACGGCTTAGCAGCCATTCTGGATTTATCACTCACCCCAGTCCATAGGGTTTGAGATTTAGGAGGGTCTGACCTGAAAGGAAAAAACTCATAGTACGCTCGATTTTCTCCTCTGGGTCCTTAGTACAAACTAGACACAGAAACGAGGAAGCCACAAGGACATCACAAATATCACACGGTGGTGAAGGAATAAATTAATACCTCGTAAATGCAATGAGCAGACTTAACGAGGGAGCGCCATGCTCGTCGTCTAGCAGGTGCAGATTTGGGAGGGACAAGGGCATCGGATCCTAAGGCTGCCTCCATATCCAACAACCTCATCTTCAAGCCAGTCAAAACTCCGAATTCTTCTCCAACCAGTGGACGTAGTGAAGATTCTGGTGCTGCAAATTTCTTGGATTGTTTCTTCATGCTCGGAACAAAGCTTGGAACAACCGCTGTTACTTCAGCTGCTGCAACGCTCTCAGGTTGCACGTCCAAGTTCCGAGCAGGCAGTACTTCGGGAGTCAAATCTAGGGGTGGCTCCAAATCAGATGTTGGTCGCAGCTCATCAACGGAGAAGACAGGTTCTTCTTCGACGGTAGCGTTAAGGGTACATGTTACTTGCGGATTATTACTCAAAGCGTTATCTCCGCCCCTATCGGAATCAAGAGCACTCCCATCATCTGAAGGGCCTTCCACTCCCCCACCGGCATTGACAGCGCCCCCATCATTTGAAGGGACTTTCACTTCCCTACTGGCATTGACATCATTTGTAGGGCCTTCCACTTCAATCTTTGCATTGACAGCATCCATGAGAGGTGCGTGTTTCTCCGCATATTCCATTTTTGGCAACCCTACTAATTCATCCCACTCAAACACTGGTTGCAGTACAGGTTCAGTGTCTGGCACAAAAGCGACGTCAGGAGGAACCTCTCCTGAGGTATGGGGGTCGTACCAAGACACAGCATCCAAGCCTCCCTCAACAGAATCCTTGGCGTGAAATTCCCCAATGGGGCTTCCATTCTGAGAAGATGAGCCCGGAAACTCCTCGGCATCTGTGGGACTCTCGTTTGGGTAAGGGTGCATCTTCAAAGAGGGGTCAAATGCGGGTGAGATAAACAGAGCCGGAGCAAACGTAGGGCCCTGATCTGCTATACACCCAATCTGATTTATTCTGTCCCGAGTTGAGTCAGGCGTAAGAAACGTCATCGGCAACGAAGCATAGTCGAAGTTGGCGAGCGCCAATTCACTGGCTCCCTGGGTGGGAGGCTGCTTAGAGGACTTCTTGCCAGACCCTTGTTTCTTCCGTTTCAGCTCTGATCTCTCAGGTCGCAAATTTGCCTCCCATTCGTCATCTTGAAGGAGCGATGAATAGGATCCAAAGCCCAAACGGAAGTCCTCGGGTTCAACATCACCACCCATGCCTGGATTGCCGTCTTGAAAGTCAGAAAGAAAGAAAGCATCTTCTACAGGCTCTTCCGGCACAACAAAATCGCCGAAGGCATATGGATTGTCACCCAAACCATCATCTGGATTATACAGATGAGAAGTTGCTTGTCTTTTGCTTCTAGTTGAGGGTCTCTGTAGAGTTGGAGGCTTCGGAAGTGTAGGAGGCTCTGCAGATTCTTCCGGCATCCATGAATTTTCTTCACAAGCATCCACGCCAGAGTCCTCTCTTTCTAATCCTCGTCTCGTCCCTTCCTTCTTTGGGGTTGAAGACTTGCTTTTCTTCTTTCCTTTCACAGGCGTGAGGTTGTTCTTCACCTTTCCGCTTCCTTTCTGCTTCTTGACTGACGAATGGGGAGCAACCGAGTCAGGACAAGCAGCCTTGTGACTTTCAAGTTCCGCATTGGATTCGTAAGTCTCATGGCACGCTTGACAGTGCCACTTGTACTTCCACAGAGGCTCGAGGCAGCTGCACCGAATTACTCTTCCCTCCATTGGCATCGCTGACTTCTTGGACATCGCTTTATCCGAGAAACTCGACGATCCATACCTCGTGTGAAGGATAGAGGTTGCTTTTAAAGTAGGGAACCTCTTCGAACCCCGTTCCTTTTTCAAGGATTCACCTACACCATTTCCTGAAGAGCTCCTATTCAATTTTTCTAGATTAGAATCATGAAGAATTTCGTGAAACTTTGCAAGCACGGTCTCCCGCCAATGGAAGATAGAAGTTTTGAGAGCTCGCTCCGCTTTGAGTCTCGGATTCAACCAAGCCACTAGAGAATCAATAGCAGCCTCGTTATTATATGCCCACCAACGTGTCTTTGCCTCCTTAGTTGTGTCCACAGAATGATCTGCAAACACGATAAGATAAATTGTCATCAAACCTATTGCATCAAAAACTAGTCCGCAAGCATCAGGTATGTGCGACCTTACTTCACGATACTCTAACCAGCGTACAGTTAGAGACTCTCACTCCGAATAGACTACTCTAATACATATTGACGTAGTGCTTAGGGTATGCTACTTCAAACAATTAACAGGGAAATAAACCAAGAGGCTTACCACGTATAATCTCTCCATCAGGCTTTGCGCTGCTAATTTGCTCCACGTATAAGAAATGGCTTTCCTCGGCCTCTTCGAAATCAGCACTACCAATCACATCACATTCTGAAACCACAAGCATAGGTGTCTGATTCGATCCTGAAAGCGCCCAATAATTCCTACCAATATCGTCAGTGCCTAGATGGTCACGCCGCAAAGTCGTGTGGTACAGCTTCAGTTCTAGCTCCAAAATTTCTGCATCCAACTTTGAGAGTTCACTTGAGGGGCTGGGGTTCATACTTCCAGTACGAATCATCGCTGGCCCCTTGCTCCTGGGGTCAGAGAGAGCTTCACCTCTAAGCGGATCGTCAATGACTTCACCAAGAGCCGGAGTAACTTGGCCAGTACCATCAGTCCTCAATTTCTTAAGAGTCTCGGAACTCGAAGTAGATTCAATCTTCCGTTTAGGTGTCCGTGGTGGAAGACCGGCTGCAGCTACTCCTATCTTAACATTAGCGCCGGACGAGCCGGAATTTTCAGAACTCAAGCCAACTGACTGAAGTGACACCTTCATTTCCGAATCAGCTCCTAAGGCTCTTGCGTCCTCATTAACAGAAATGTTCTTCAAACCTGCAACTATTTAGAACGTCAGAATTCAGAAAATTGATTATGCACCTGCAAATCCCACGAAGCTAATGTGCACATGAAGCATTCAGAAAGATGATCCCTACAAAGAATCTGCCAGAGTCATTCATAGCACACGGCAACAAGAACGTCAGAAGGGAGTGGGCAGCTCTACACAATTCACTCACCTGGGCTTTCACTTCCAACCACGTCTGCTACCGTCAGCCCTTTGGGAAGCTCACTTGCAAAAAGCAAGTTACCACTGCCAATATTTTCTGTTTGCTCCCAAGTGGATGTAACCTTCGTGCCCTCCACCTGAGGTTCACCAACTTTACTGGACTCTTGAAGTTTTGCACGCTTCGCCTCACCCTCAAGCACTCCATCGCTACTTCTCTTCTTCGACTCTTCCCCCTCATGGAAGTCATTGTTAACAGTTCCAACGTCGTGGATACCCTCCTTTAAAGAGTCAGGGGATCCTTTAAATGTGTTGAACATCTCAGTTGAATGCTCGTGGTCTTTACCATCAGCATCAAAATTCAAAATCCGTGGAAAACCAGACCTGATATCTTGAGCACCCAAAACGCCCGTAGAATGGTGTCTTAACCTGCTGGGCAAGGTATCTACACTGCTTAATTCAGTACCTTTCGCAATTTGTGATCGCGTCTTCAAGCCTTCAAATGCCTCCTTCCTTTGTCTTCCCTGGTCTTCAACATCAGCCTCTTGCCGTTGTGCATGTAAAGTACTAAGTTGCTGCTGAAGATCAGAAGCTAGATCCAAGGTCTTCTCCAGGTGGGTACGGACTTGGGTGGTTTTCAGTGACTCATTGCATAGGAATTTCAAGATGTGAACCCTCTGCACAATGTGTCCACCAGTTAATACAAATTACTTAACAGATAGAGCAACATGTCTTGATACCAAACAATTTACCATCCAATATGCAAGCAAAATATATAGCAAGAGGATTATCATGTTACAAAAAGGAAGTTACAATAACAAGCGTTACTCACTTCTGAAAGTCCCAGCTGCCAATATTCTTTTGATTCAATTTGCTTCAGAAGGCACTGTGCAGAGCTCTCTCCCAGCGCTTCATTCATTTCTTTTCTTTGTACTGAGTCATTCATACTTCGGTCCGCAGGAAACTGCTCTTCCTCGCCTTCAAGAGATTCAGGTTCAACCCCCTCCACATCCTTCCCAGAGGGTCTATCCGGGAAACCTTTGTCGAGGGCTAGGCATTCTGGGCAGAACCAATTGCCTTCCGGAACATTGTCAAGAGGCGGATTCAGACAATATGTATGGTATTCTGCATCACATCTATCACACAACATAATGCTTTCATAGTCCTCGTCCACCCCACACACTCTGCAAGTATCATTGTCTTGCCAAGGAGCCGTCTGAAGCTTATCCTCAGGCTTCTCAGCTGTAGCCGATCTAGTAAGAGGAGCGTCGATAGGCACTGCACCTTCCTCCGAAACATGGGCTACGGCAACCTTGGGTTCCTTCGCTTGCACTTCTGGAACGCCACTCATAAAGTTTATGACCTGCACATCATTGCATTAATCTTTCTCATATCTTTAGATGCTCACAAGCAAACCTACACAAAGCACGGTATTGAACATTTTACGACACCTTTTCCACCTGGGCTAAATAAAGAACAGAAAATAGGAGGAAATCTGTGAATGATGCGAAGGCAATAAAATAACGTTAATGACATGCACAGTTCCATACGCACATTTGGTTACTCTTAATGCTAACCATTGTCGTATTATGTGTCTGCCAGTTCTAAAATGACATTGCCAAGAGCAAAAAAATAAGCGATTAAAGTTTCGTCATTGAGCATCCATGGTGTATGAATAACACAGCAAACAAAATATCTGCAGTTGTACCACGTGATATGTATTGAACTACACTCCCTTGAACCAGAGAGAAGCATGGCAGTGTACCTGCTTTAGCAGAAGATCCTCAAAGAGTTGAGATAGATGGGATGCCAAATCCATCACTTCGCCGCCCTTCTGCAGTGACTCCACGTTCCTCCATATCTGCCAATTTGGAGACATGCATGAGTCATAAGCATTGCATATTCCGAAACAGGAACGTTCCAAAGAGATAGATCTTAGAATATCTTAGAAAAAATATCGAAGTGTACAGTACATCACTAGATTGTCACGAATTTCAATATCTGCTATCGGAAATTATGAGGATGAGAGTTAGAGGCACACCTGTCTCACATCCTCCGCAAACGCATCAACAGACCCCCCATAAGCTCCAGCAGCAAGACGAGCATCAATAGTTCGAAAATCAAGAGGGCGTGCCACCATACCCCGCAGCCTTCTTGAACCATGACCTTCTGGACCGTCTATGAGTATCGAAAAAGTATCAGTCTTGTCAGCATCTGCGACTGTCCGCAAAACAACCCGGCAGCGCTGCATGAGCTGATCAACGGACGGCACTGTCCTTCTTGGTTTCGTCTTCTGAGTCGGGGATTCACAGGCAGGGGAAACATCGAAATGATTCAAAACCTCCACTACAGCTTTCTGTAAAATTACAATGAATCTTGTCAATATGCAGAAAAGACTCGGGATTGAACGGATGAGATCTGCCATATTTCAAACAAATATGTTAAATTTCGAGCTTGCCTTTCAAAATGTTTATGGAACAGATAGTATATCAGATACAGTGAAGGACTAAGAATTTATGCATTAAGCCACAGTGAGTTAGTAAATGGTAAACTCCTAAACGCCGTTGACCCCAGGACATACCTTGGTTGGACCAGACGCGTTGCTTTTGAAGACGACTTTACTTATTGACCACTCTAAAAGCTCTCTAGCCCACTCAGGAGGGTCCAACTCCAGGGCTTCTTTCACTTTGATCCTAATCCGAGAACCCACATTTGTGGCCATTTTGGCAATAGGTCTCAATACTTCCACCCATTCAGGCAGCGTGTCAGATTCGTCCACTGGACCTGCTTCCTCCTTCATTTGATTTGCCTTTTGTAACCGAATGCTCAATTCCTTCTCCGTCTCTGCTAGAACCTGAAATTCAGACATATTACTAGGTACACTTAAGGAAAGAAAACAAGATGCACAAAATCAATTCACTTCAACCTGCGTAGTGAATCCTACTGCTGTGATTCAGAGTGTCTCAAAATCAAGACCGTTGTAAGAAACACAGGAAAACCTGGCATGCCAGAAAAAGAAAGCTGGATATAAACACGCATACAAGCACTGTGATTGTATGTGCAAGTTATGTACCCGTCTAAATAATTAACCCCTCTATAATGTTAAGAATTACTATCAGAAAATTCAAACGATCAGGTTGGAATGCGGAAGCTCCAAGCTAAAATACTTGTGGCACTGTAAAGATATTACAAAAAAACTATGAGAGTGGCATTCGTCACCTACCTGTGCATCACTCTCGACACCCACAACTGTGTAAAGTGCACCGCTAGGAATACCCCCATCACCTTGAAGGCATCTCAACAACCATCTACGTTCATCGGGTCTCAACTCTGTCAGATCCCCGTACTTCTCAGCCTCAATAAGGGTTATCAAATACCGTCGCATTACTTCGGGCCAAGTCACCTCATTCATGGGCAAGTCACTTAAATACTCAGCAGTAGCTGCTTGAGGTTTTGGGCCTTTCTTCTTTGGCTCTTCAGGCTTGCTCACAATTGGAGTACCCGTTACTCGAACTTGCAGATCAGTAAGCAGTAACTTTAAAAGTGTTATGTGTGTCTTGGAAATCATGACAAAGTTTTCATTGAGCGTGCCATCTGAGGATGCCACTGCCCTCAACATTGCAGACACCTCATCTCCCGGTGATTCCATAGGGCCAGGTGTCAGATCCCTAATCTCAGGTACAGTCGTGCTCTGTGGCAAACCCCCATCTTCCAAATTTGTAGACGTATGCTGTTCCAATCCATTGGCTATTTCAAGAGAGGCGACAGTTCCTTCAACGGCTGGCTTGCAAGGACAATCTTCTGCCGCCGATGGCCCCAAGTTGACTAACCCTATTTCCAATTCTTCATAGGTCAGTGGAGACTTCAATTCAAGGATATCAGAGAAACGGCATAGAAACTCCCAAACCTGCCACAAAACATACACAACAATCACTAAAGATAATGCTTTATAAGTGAATGAACTGGCAGAAGGTTAGGATATTCTTCCTGATAAGCAATTCACCGACCACAAACGAACGAACAAGTTTGAGATTACACGCACTATTTAAAAGTAGTAGCTACATTGAAAGAATCACTAAAACAATTAGCTGCGCAGTAAAATGGCACAAGTAAAAGGTGAATGGTGTCATAGGCCACCTGAATGGTGTCTCCCACAAGCTCTACAGGAAGTCTTCTCTTCAGAAGTTCACCAGCGGGCGGAAGCGAACGACTTTCTTTGACTACAACCGGAATTTTCTCCTCAATCTGAGTCTCAAATACCTCTTGAGGCTCAGCAGATCTCGTACCTAGTTGCATCTCCGTGCTTAATTTAAAGCCTTCAAGTGATAAATTTTCGGAAAGTATTGGAGTCTCCAACTGGAAGGAACACGGCGGTAATACACAACAGTAAGTAGTCAGATAACTCTGAGAGTCTTAAAAAACAATCACCGAATTGCAGCTAATGCGAAAAAATCTAGATTAAATATTATTGCAGGTGAAGATGGCATTCCAAAAATGCGTTCAAAAAGAAATACAGAACACAGATACAACCACACGCATCATATCGGCAGTATAAATATAGTAATATGCTGTTGACTTAGGCATAACGGGAACGTACCCTTTGAGCAGCAGGCTGTAGACTTGTCCTCAATTCTCTCTTAGTTCTATCTGAGACCCCCAAAAATCTGGCAACAGCTAGTCGTGATCTAAATTTCTGTTTATCTGGCGAAATAAAGATTTTTTCAAAGACTTGAGGGTTGCTAGGTCTTCTCTTTCTGATGACTTCCCATCCTTTTTCAAGTCTTCCATTCATGCTTGCTATAAACTGACGCAAATCCTCAAGCATACCCTCTGGATCATTGGCATGCTTTTCATCACTGTGAAATCCATCATCAACCAAAGGAACAATGGCTGGGTCTCCTTGAATCTCCATCTCGTTTGCTGTGGTCAATCTGTCAGTGACACCTACGAAAGGAATTTGAGGGGACATGACTGGGGTCAGCGCTGATGGCTGTAATGCACTATTCCTGTGTGAAACAAACACAATACCGTTTCTTAGTTGCATGCCACCCAATGCTCCAAAAGTGAATAACGTCGAAGATTCAACAGAATGTAATCATGGAGCATGCTGCCAAGTAAACTCATGAAAGAACAGAGCACAGAGATTGTTCATGCTTCACACCTAAAAAATACAGCATGACGAGATCCATGTTCACTATTCTTTCACCGAGTTGAAGACACCCAGCTGCTTGCATCAGATTCAAACTACATGCTGACAAACCCCGTAACACAAATAGCCAATAACATGCAAACCAAGAGGGAAAGATATGCTACCCCAATATCATAAAGTGTTGCTCTCCACTAGAAACAATACCCCGGACGCCCAAGTCCGCCATAGTATTTTGTGTCGTAGTTCCGGTCAACGACTTGTTTCGTCCTAGCACTTTCTTCTCTTGTACCGCATTTGGATCCTTCTTCGGTCGCCCTGGTCCTCTTCTCGCTAACATGGCATTTCCCCCAGGAAGAGAAACAACAACCTCCTGGTCTCTCGTTCTCAGCCATAAGCTTCCCGAAGCACGAGGCCTTCCGTACTCATCACCTTTGCGTGTGGCAGGTGCTGCCACTAGGTGTGTTCTCGTGCTACCATCCTCAACAGCCGCATCAGTATCCGGTAATAATACTGCATGACGTTGGATAGTGATAACGCGTGGCGTCGATTCATCCTGTTTAGAATCTGCCTGCTTCCGGTCATGCTGTGGAGTAATCCTTCCCAGTGGCCAATACTGCCACCCAGCTTCCGGCCCACAGGATTCACACTGCCAGTGCTCGTTCTCTATATCTAAGGCTCGCTTAGGTTTGAGATTAACACAATTTAGGTGATAACTACGCTGACACTTGTCGCACACAATTGTGTGCTTCGCGGTTTCAGGTTTCTCACAAATGGGACATGGGTTCTTGTTGCCCATCCCTATCGCCCCTGGAAAATCAGCTGCCAGACCTACAACTTCCTTTTGGTTCCCATATACTTCCATAACAGCTGCAAGTGCACGAGCTGCCTCAGCTTGGTCATCAGCATCAGTTAATCCTGCAACGCCCAACCACAACCCTCTCAGCCATATGTATAACTATTGGAGCCACCCAGCTCTGTCAGCGTCTTTAAGGAAAGAGTTTGCGCGGTCTTAATACGTTGAGCTCTTACACTAGCGTAGCACATCAAGCGGCATGGGATTTGCATTACCGCCAAGATAATATACAAACTAAGTAGTGTGACCTAGAAAGAACTCATCAGAGTCTCTGGCAAGTAGGAAATTTCTTCTATCCAGAAAACCAGTTAAGTATTCATTGGCTTTGCATACAGTAAAAGTGCACAAACTCATCGATTGCATACTGAGAGATTTGTCATGAGACGAACCAGATTGAGCCACTGCAGTGCCGTTTTCAAACTTGACCTGCTTGAACATAGAACTTTCCACCACTCCTTCGTTTTCGTTAATCTCCTCAACCGTTGGTTTCATCCCTGAATCCCCTCTGCTTTTAGCCGACCTCTCTAACAGTAATCGTTGAGGAGCATCCATGCTTTCAAGAAGGCCCTCTGCTTCACTTTTACGTCGACTAACTCGTTTTCCTTCCTGACCTTGAGAAGAGGTTCGACTACTATTCTCACCTTCCCCACTAGTCTCTAGTTTTGGAGTGTTGTTCCCCGAATCCACACCTTCCGTCATTCCGTTCACGGGAAGTTTCTTCTGATGCTTTGGACTCTCAGTACGTTCACCTTCATTCTCTTCCAAGGGTGAGGAAGGCTTCACGCCGAAGCTGGCCATTGCTTCGACTCCCTGTCTGGTTTCGACAAGGTTTCCAGTCATCGCATACTCATTGGCCGTACCTGGAGGGTGATGGACCGGACCAAGGCCTCCTGCTCAGGGAAGCCTCATCAGTCTCATATCTCCTACACGCTTTCGCATTCAGGGGGAACTATCTCATTCATCTCCAAAGGCGGGAAGCGAACCCATGTGCTTTAGGTGTTCTTCGCGTTAGAGAATCCAGTCCGGGCGCTTCTCACTGCGAGAGAGCGGGTATTAGTAATTGACCATAACCAAGCCAAAGAATCAAGCGAACATTCGTTATCAAAACTGCGTGTACATTAAAGTACAGCACGTGCTATCTCAAGAAGCTTTGGACAAGAAAGAGAAGAGAAAGATGCCATTCACAAGCTTAATAACTGTAATAACTTCAACGACGAATCTCACAACCTCTCGTCTCCCAAATTCGGTATTGGAAGAATACTCAGCTCAGCAAAATTCAGAACTAGCTCAGCTACTTTACACATATCTCAAAACCTTCGACATTTGAACGTGCCCATTGATTGCGCAATAATGCATACGACCGCATTGACGAAAACAAGCAACTCGCTCGTATAATTGTTTAGGGGACATGCATGTGACAGACATAAAGAAAAAGAGAACGAGGGAAAATTTGGTAGTCTCTCAATTACTTAATCAGCCATGCACGAGAATTTCTGAAGAACACTATTCACAGACAACTAAACCCCTACCGTAAATTTCGCTCCATCAGAATCTCCAATTTTCTCCCGAGGATCGTAATCCAGACACAGCAGTAACAAAGTGAGGAATAGTGCTAGACTAAAAAGAACATCTAACCCTCGGAAGACCTATTCGCAATCTCCGACCCCTAATCTTAACCTAGAAATCTAAACTCTCGTTTCAAACCGGAGGTGATCCTGCCTTTCATTCCCACTGCAACTCCTACAATTGCCATGGAAAAGAGAAAATCTGCGAATTACAACTGAGAATCCGCCTACAGTTGATTCCAAGCAGAGGCCTAGAAAAACCCTTGCAGGGCGTCCAAGCTCTCCAATCCAATAAGGACGCACTGGACAAATGCCTTCGAAAATACCAGACACGGAGTTCAACCAGATTTCGCTCCTGCCCCAAAACCTTGCCTAAACACACAAAATGCAGATCGTCCCATCATAGCTTTTCCATGGACTCCACGAGGCCAGTGCCGAATGCACCCAGAGCTCACTTCCAACACAAAATCTGCATGAAAAAAAGGTTTTCTACTCCGAAGCGACGGAATTCTGGCTCACCGGAAAGGGAACTACGAAACTCCTCCTCCCGAATTGCGACCTCGCAAGTCGACCAGGAAAAGAGCTCAAACGAACTCGGAATTCCCCCAAAATGCTCCAAAAACGTTTCTCGAATCACACTCCACGAGACGGAGGCGCCTTCGAGAAGGTCCGAGAGGGAAACTCCGATCAAATGCACCGAATCGAAAGTTTGGGACACCGAAATATGGAAAGGGAGAGAAAGAGAGACGACGGAGCGCCAAACCCTAATCCCTAGTCTGCGAGAGACAATGCAGCTAGTCGCTTGTTACTGGTCTTGACCCCTGGAGATCCGACCTGGCGTTCTTGGATTTCAACGAACGAAAACTCTCCACGTGGCTACGATATCCCGAAACTCCGCCGCACTGGCTTATTTAGTGCACGGGAAAAAAAACTCTTTTTTTATTAAAATATTATATATGACGTCACTGTAAACCCTGCGCAGCTTCTTCGTCACTCTTTGGACCGATCCCATTTACTTCTTTGGCACAAAAGTACAAACTCAATTTAATGATTTTACATTAACCAATTTCATTGGAATCATGAATCAAGTTCATTAAATAAACATCAATTTAACTTGCACTTGCAACCAATTTCAATAGATGTTGTGAACAATTTTATGATTGGGTACCCGCATATTCACAACTTTTCTAAATCAATTTCATGAACTGTATAACTTTATTTTGCAAAGAATGGTATATCATGTACCAGATTCTCCTAATCGCTTGCGACAACTAACTCTATCAAAATTGACCTCTCTTACCATATCCAACTTTGTACCATGTTTGCAGTGATTGCTAATACTGTCTTCCAAGAACAAGTGGGAATAAAGGTACTGACAAGCTCCATAGCATTCCACAATAGCGTACGCCATGTGCCATCACTATCAATTCATATAGCAAGTGATTGCTAGTACTGTCTTCCAAGAACAAATAGGAATAAAGGTACTGACAAACTCAACAGCATTGCACAACAGCCTACGTCATGCACCATCACTGTCGATTTATACAACATTGTACTTCATCCTTCTATCAACTTCAGCGAAATGGAAAGGTGTATTCCTATGGCTGTGTGCCTTCTATTCCACCTTCAGTAGTCAATGTTTGAATTACAGCATTGAAAGACAACAAAAATGCCTTAGAAAAGCACTTCGTGTTGAACCTTCCTAATTCTTTCTTCGTTGTGATCTAAGCTCTTGCTAAATGCATAGTTATAGTGTATGATGTTTTTTTTTTGGTGAAATAAAGTTATAAAGTTGATGAAATTGATTTTGCAAAGTTGAGACTGTATAGGTACCAAATCATGAAATTGTTCACAACATATAGTGAAATTGGTTGAAAGTTCAAGTTAAATTGGTTGTCTATATAATGAATTTGGTCATGATTCCAATGAAATTGGTAGAAGCTATTGCTAAATCGATTTGTAAAATCATTAAATTGAGTTTGCACTTCTATGAGGTCATCTTACCAAAAGAATATATAAGCTACCAAAGTTAAAATACACCTATTGTAAACGGTGTCCAAATGATCATGAAAATATATATTGTTAAAAATAGCTTAATGGAAGTGTTCACTTCTGTCCTCCAAATACATTTTGAACTTTTCACCAATTTATAATTAGAACTTGAAATTACTACCATCGGAAGTGGATCCCAATGTATTTTGAATAGGTACAAGAAAACTCAAATTTAGACATTGGACAATGAAAATAAACTACTTCGGAAGCTAATTAAATCTTAACAAAAATTATACAGTTTTGTATAAATCCCAGGTATCGTTAGACTGCATATTGCATTCCAATTGTCACCAATTTGGAGTGCAATGTGCAATAATAACTATGTTTTATTCAAAACTCTATCATTTTTGTCTTTTAGCTAACTTTTGAAGTGGTTTATTTTCATTGTTTAATGTGTAAATTTGAGTTTTCTTAAACCTATTCAAAGTTTTTTGGGATTTGCTTCTCATGGTAGTACTTTCAAGTTTTAATTATAAATTGGTGAAAAGTTAGAAGTTAATCTTGAGGGGATAATGTACCATGTGCATTGCAGATGCCCTTCGCTAGCCCTTGGTTTTAGCATTTTCTAGTTGGAATTTGAAAGTGAAATGCAAATTTTCTTAGCACTTTTCTTTACATCATATAAATAAACAAATAAAATTAAAATCAAAGCATTAATTATAGATGTCTAAAACATTGGCAATTTCTCATGTTCAAAAAGTGTACATTTAGTCAACTACAGTATAGGTATATGTGAGGTTTGATTTGCCAAATAAGATCCCAAATAAGTGTAGTTGTCTAATGAGACATGGTTCATCCCTCATGGTCATTGACATAGCATTAGAAAAAATTTCAGCCCTCCAGAAGGCCATTAGTATTTGATTTTCGGGCCCCCCGAGGTGCAATTATAGAAAATAAAAAAATAAAAAAAAAATATATATATATATATATATATATTTATTTATTTATTTAAAATTTAAAATTTAAAATTTAAAATTTTTTCAATCTGACGTGGCGTTGACGTGGCACAGAAGTGCTGACGTGGTACTAGTAGTGCCACGTCATTTTTTATATTTTTTATATTTTTTTAAAATTCTTTTCTTTTTTCCCCTGAATGCACCGGGGGGGTGCAAGACTCGCGACCTTCTTGAGGGCTGAAATTTTTTCTAATGGTTTGAATTTTCAAATAAAAATGTACAAAGTCATTACAAGAAGTTTCGGGCCTCAAAGAAGTTGTTAACAAATGATTTTTAGCACCCCTGCGGTGCAATTACAGAATAATAAAAAAATTATTTTTTTATTTTTTTAATATATATATATCTATATATCTATAAATATTTTTTAATTATTTTTTAAAAAAATATTAAAAAAATAAAAAAAATATTAAAAAAATAAAAAAGTCTAACGTGGCACTAGTAGTGCCACATCAGCACCCGAAATCAAATAATTTTTTATTTGAATTTTTTGTAATTGCACCCGGGGGGGTCAAAACTCGCGGCCCCTTCCAGGGCTGAAATTTCTTGTAATGACAATTTATAAGACCAATTTAGTAATAACATTCAAAAAACTTGTAACCAAATATCCATTGAACATATCCATATCATTGATTGAACTTATCAACATATATAAATAAAAAATTGAAACCAAAATTATTTATTGATTAAATAATAGTAATTTACAAAAAAAAAAATTATGTGAATTTAAAATATAATAATTCCACCATAATGATTTGACTTTATTTATTGAAGTTTTTTTGGAAGACTGCTTTTCAAACCAACAAAGTCAAATGTTCAAATTAACAATTGGGCATTTTTTTTAAATTTAAATCTTTGAAAATAAAAGTTTTGAAAATCTATACTGTAAAAATTTACTATATACCAAAGTTTTGCCAGTATCTTTTGGTGGGCATGCTTGCTCATGATTACCAAGGTGATTCTGTATGAAATTTTTCTCTACAAGGTGACTTGTGGTCGAAGGTATGCATAGAACTTTCATTTCTCCATGTCAAATAGGACTCACAATGGAAGCTAAAGAAATGGAAGCGCCAGGGTTGGAAGCTTGAAGGACAAGTCTCTTTATAACTATTGGATAATTTTTTCAAAAGGGCTTCAAGACATCGGGGACTAAAGTAGCCTTATTGAGAATTTAGGAACTATTTTGTTAATTTTCATTTAATATTTTATGAACTAGACACACTTTCAATGACTTCTTGGTTAATGGTTCAAAAAAGTTAAAACTCACTTGCTTGTAAGTCAAACATTTTTTGTTGTACATTAAACCACTTTGACAATTACAACTACATACTTCTAAATCAATTTAGTCCTTCAAAATGATGTAAATGAAAAAATCAAGGCAATAAATGTTCTTAGAAAAATTTTCAATTGATAGTTTGAGAGAAAAAAAATTCAAAAACAACAACCTGACAATTTTCATTTTTTTAATTGTTAAGCAGAAGTAGGTACAAGATTGAAGTAAAAACTAAATTGTCAATAGTTCTAAGATGGAATTGAAACACAATAATTCCAATAATGAGATTGTTCTAGCAAGGATACTAAAAACTAAACATTTTACACCCTTTATTTACTTGAATATTGTAAAAATTGAGTTCACAAATAAGTTTGATAGGAGTTATTTTTACAACACATTTGTATAATTTCCCACAAAACAGGAAGCTCTATATTGTTCACATCACTAATCCAAATTAAATGAATCAAAGCTATCCTTGTAGACAAAAATATAATTCCTTAGAAATAAATTTTTTTATTTTTTACTTCAAGTTTTTGTGGAGTTTTTTCTACCCTTTGACCTAAAATTTGGGCCTTAAATGGCATAACTTATACTTCTAAACACCAATTGGAATAAAAATTATATTCTCCACAAGCAATTGTCTTTTTCTATGTTCTAAAAACTTTCAAAAAATTCTCCCATAAATTGAGATCATAGGAACCTATCTTGAATTGTCACTTGTCCCTTGAGGGCGACATTGAGGCTTTAGGGGTTAAATAACCCTTCAACTCTCAAAGATCAAATTTATTTATATTAAAATAATGCAATTGTGGGTTGAAGGAATACACAAATTGTTTGAAGCAACATTTGTGGATGCTCTTATCTAGCTCCATTTTGTGATTTTATTTGTGAGGGCCTTAAAAACTTTATAGCCAAGTTGTATCTACTTATCTATTTACACCTAGTGTACTCCACAATTGTCAATATAAAGGTATATATCACCAAATATAAAAAATTTAATGATATAAAATCACCAATATTTAGTAAAATATGAGTGTTTCAAATTTAAAAATCAACATAGAAGTGACAAAAAATTTAACTATCCATAATTTTATAAGATTTTTGCAATTGTGTTTTTTTCATTACAAATGTTTTGAAGGTTGAACTTGAAAATAATTTAATATTCTTCTAAATATGAGAGCAAACATATGAAATGGATGCCAATTGTTAGAGAGGATGGATACAAACATATAGAAGCTGAATACTATTAAATAGTGAGTACATACAGTAGGCTTCAACACATAGAAGAGGGTATCAAGATGGTAGCAACAAATATTGGTGGGTGCCAACAACTAAAAAGTGGGTCCCAATGGCTAGAAGGTGTGCACCAATAGCTTGAAGGCGTGCACCAACAGCTTGAAGGCATGCACCAATGACTGGAAGGAGCACGCCAATGGCTGGAAGGAGCACGCCAATGGTTGGAAGGCAGGCACCAATAGTTGGAAAGCCAACGGGTGGAATGCGTGCGCAAAAATTTAGAAAGCGTGTGCCAATGTGTGAAGGGCGTGTGCCAATGTGTGAAGGGCATGTGCCAATGTGTGGAAGGCCCATGCCAATGTGTGGAGGGCATGCACCACGAGCTCAAAGGCTGGCGCCAACAACTCGAAGGCAGGCACAAACGGATAGTAGGGGAGATGTCAAACAAGCAATGAGGTATATGAGTACTAATAGGTGGAAAGTAGGTACCAACAAATAGAAAGTCCATATATCCTTAACCACAATGAATAGAGGAGGTGTCAATTGATAGGCAGGGATAATGCAATGGAGTTGGAAAGCGTGTGCCAACGGCTAGAAGGCTGGCAAGGCACCAATGGATAAAAAAAGGTCATGCCAAACAAGCAATGAGGTACATGAATACCAATGAGTAGAAAATGGGTGCCGAGGGATGGAAAGTGTGGGCACTTAATGATGAGGAATGTAGAAACAAACAAAGAAATGCAAAATATGCACCTATACACAAACAAATTGGCGCCACTTCTTGTATGTGGTTCATATCCTACATCCATGTATGTATGAGTTACTATGTCAAAAGGTCAATGTGTCGACCACAATAAATAGAGGAGGTGCCAATTGATGGGATACATATGTTATTTGGGGTATCTTGCCAACTTAACAAATTTTGTTGTTTATAAGAAGAAAATAATAGAAGAGCAAAGAAAACTCTTTTTTATGAATAAATGATAAATTCACTCATATATATTCAATTATGAAGAGAGTTAGCTTTAAAATTTTATTTTTTTAGATATTAACCATCAAGAATTTATCATGATTTTCATTTATTTACTAAATTATCCTAATAAATGAATAGAATTCATGGCTTTGAAGAATTATGTGCAAATTACCAAAGTTGTTATTAAATTCTAATACCATATTATTCTTGAAGGCCTCCTTCAATGCCTTCAAAATTATTTTAGGGCTAGTCCCAAAGAATATCTAAATTTGTTATGAAATACAATCTCAAACTCATAAAGTCCTCATACTACTCTATTAACAAGCAATTTAGAATTTTTATAATCTATATATGAAGTGAATGTGCCTATGGTTGAATTTTCTTCAATTTGATTCTAAAGTGGTATTTCATTTTCTTCAATGGAATGAGGTGCATTGTTTCAATTGCCTTGGAATGCTATATTTTTTTTTAAAATTGATAAAATGAACCATCCAAAATGAATTACTATTAATTTATTGTATTATTATTCATTACATCTACTTCTATTTTTTTCATTGAACAAGATCAATTTCTTAATATTTAATGATCTTAGAAATAATATTTTTATCTATTTGTTTTATTAGTTTGTCATGTTCAATAACCCTTGAATTTAAAGAAATTGAAAACTTTATTGCAATTGCAATTTGAGTATATATTCCTATCTCTTCTTGATCATACAAGAACTTGCCCATTGAATATCAATAATTTTAGTGTTGATTGAGTAGTTTCTTATGTTTCTTCAATTAATGATATGCACATTGTTAAAAGATTACTAAACTAGAATAGTAGTTACATATTCAATTTTGTATCCATGAATATTTAAAAACATTTAGTACCATAACAAATACCATTTAGCACTATTTCAACACTAAAATTGTGTAAATATAATGTAAATTGATATAATGTAACTTGAATATTGATTCCAATGATATTCTGGCATTGGTATAAAGATTTTTTTTTTAATTAAGTGAAAAATTGTAAATAGGATTGACAATAAGTGGTGTTAGGAATTTTGTGATTGTTGTTATTGTATCAAATTCTAAATATAAAACATGATACTCAAAAAATATAGCTAATTCAAAATTTGTTTATCAAAATAAAAAACCATGTTATTTTTGCAAAAGCACGAGCCAATCATGGATGCAATGAAATTTGTTTTGTAAAATAACCATTATTTAGTGCCAAATTATGTATACTTTACAATTTAAAAAATAATTTTCAACTCATTTTTTATAGTTTAATTTTCATATTTTAAAGTTTTAAGGATTCACTTTGCAACTCATTTTGAAATTGATGATTCAATAACTTCAAAAATTCACAATAACTGTAGTCCTTGAAGGACGAGCTGGTGATTGTGGAAATCATCTTTTTTGCTACTGTGTGAATCATTGGTTTAAAAAAATATATAAAAGCACTCATTCAAAGTCAAACTATTGTATAATACCTTCCCTTTACATACAAAAATTTAAGGATGAATAGTTACACTTCTGTCCTATATAAAAGGATCATCTATTGTTCATCAACCTAAAAATGGTCACGAAATTCTTTAAAGGTTAATTGTCTTTGGATGAATTGAAAAAATATACATGATGTATGTAGAACAAATGCCTATTAGTTCCCTACAAGAAACCACGGATTTATTTTAAGATAGATTGAGTATACTTCATCATTGATTCTTTTATTTTCGACACAAGTAACGGGAACCTTTATTGCAAGGGGAAAAAAACAAGTGGCCTAGGACAAGTCAAAGTGTTAGTACTAAAATACATGAAACTTGGCGGCATTGCCCAAAGGCGGTTGCACCCACCCATGGCGCGGTGCCTCTACAGCAGCTAGAAAACAAAGCCGCCCTGAAAACTAAAGAGAGATCAATGGGGCTAAGGCTCGATCATCTCATCAAAGAGCCCACAACGGCACCATTTCCTCTCAAAGCAGCCCAATCAGGTTGTCAACTTGTCAAGGTACTTCACAATGAATTTACTAGTAGTTTCCATTCCACCCTCCCGTAATCTACCAAACCAAATGTGTTGTACCTTTTTTGTTAGATGCCATAGAACATTGTTGAACATGGCAGTTGCGTTCAATCCAAAGGGGCCATAAAATCACGGATCTCAAGACTGCCCAAACGCCAGTCACCACTCATACTTATGAAGAGTGCGAACAAAAAAATGCCTTGCTTCCATGTTATGGGGCGCCGGGGCCACCGGCATCCTTGGCAATGATAAGAGTGTTCATCCTATGAATGTCCCATTGCCACGTTGCTTGGGCCATTGGGCACTCCCCAAAACGATAGAGAACTCATTCAACTAAATGGCGGGGGCAGAGTGGGCAACCCGTATCAATAGCGTGGTGAATTCTCCCTCTCCACTTGTTGACTGCCAGTGCACGGTGCCATACCAACCATACCAACCCCATTTCCTTTGGAATACGTTGTTTGGCCCACATCATTTTCCATTGCAACCTCCAGTGCACGGACAAGATGCTTTGCCACTTCCTTTGAATCACATTAAGGTAGTCTGCTCTTAAAGCGACCATTAAAGCCTACCTAACTTATCATTAACACTAATAGATATTTCAAGCAACATGTCAACTATTCCTAGATAGGGTCGCATTTAAAGCACAGTCGCTTTTTAGAGCAAACTACCTTAGTCATCGATTCTTTTAGAAAGTGTGGAATTCATCAAATAAGTGCACCAAAGTACCAAATGAATGAAGCTGCACCGATTGTGACTGCCACCCCACCCCACAACTGGAGTGTTTTTTATTTCGTTCTTTGGGGGATAGAGGACTGTACGGTAGCAGGCAGTCTTTGCTTGAGTGAAGAAGTGATTTATTATGAGTATGTTATGAGTATGGCTGCACAGATGAAACCTACGCACACGGATGAAGTTTTAGTCATCCATAAATGTATATTTTCATCCAAAAGAGCAATACCATCTCAAGATTTTGTAAAATTCAATTTCACACACATGTAATACATGAAAATTTATCTTTCAAGTGCCGGCATCTCTAAAGTAATTTCTATTGCTTTTCAGCAAATTCTCACTCATAAAATTGTTAACTCATATTGTAGAAAACATGGTTCAAGGGTTTAGAATTTTCAGGGTTTTAGATTTTAATGTTTTTAATAATTCATTTCAAACATCTCCATAAAATTGTATTTTTTGGCCGGATAGTTCACTATACCTTGTAATCTATATATATATATATATATATATATATATATATATATATATATATATATATATATATATATGTCTGTGTGTGTGTGTTGAAACTTATAGTTTGGGGGGCTATTTAGCTATTATTTCACAATAGATATATCCCTATTTTTTTTCTATTTCTACTGTTCGCCCATTATCGTACACCCTATGGTAGTAAAAACTAAAATTTGAGGCATTTAAACATGTACCTATTGTAATTCAAAAATTTATGTGCAATTTAAGGATTGATTAGTAAAACATGTATATTCTAACTATTATTGAATACAACCTACACAAACAATACATATATAGACATTTGCATGAATTGTTTGATATTTGCAAATTTTGTACTATGGATCATTACTATGTATTGTATTGTAGTTGTAATACACTATGCTTCAAAAAAGTAATGCTATGATAACTTGAATATTTTTTAAATGATTAGCTACACATTTTAAGTGTAGGTATCATATTATTTCTATAGTAACTGCTACTAAAGAATGTGGGATTTTTTGAAAAAAATGTGAAACATTTATATACATTCATAATTAATATAAGATTTGTGCAGTGAATTGGAAAAAAAATGTAATTATTCTTGATCATATTTCAATAAGTAACATTTCATTCAATAAAATAAAAAAATTAATGAAAATTTTAACACTTGATCTTCCAAAAGATTCTTTGATGCAACCTAATAAAAAAATTGTATTTATGCAATCAAATATTTTTACAATTTAATTGGATTAAATGAAAAAAATTCAAATTTTCATCTTATATGTACTGGTCTTCTAAAAGAATACAATATTCCTCCTTAGCTTGAATGTCCTTTATGCAAACTTTCACAATACACATACAAGACGGCTATCTTTACTAAACCTTATATCCAGTATTAACCTTGAAGCGCTCTGACGTCTATATTCTAGACAATGAACGGAGGGCTTCAAGGCACTCTTTAGTCCAACTAACTTCTCATTCATCCAATGTAATACTTGAATATAGAAAAGACAACCTTCTTTAATGACCAAATTCATGAAATTCTGACAATAATATTTTTGTACGAAGATATGGGCAAAAATGTGCAAAAATTCAAAAAAAGATTGAGGCAGTTAGGAGTTAAGTACTCAATTGCAAGGTCCCAGATAAATTAGTTTGAGTAAAAAAATCAGAATCCATTGTTGGAAGGTCTTTCCACAAAATAAATCACAACATAATTGCATCACATGTAACAATGTTGTGCACTATTACATGCTTCATGATTAACCCTAAAAGGACCATGGTACCTCAAAGTGGTTATTGAATGATTTTGAATGACCACTAGATGACATAAAATTGTAATTTTTCATCCAATTTTTTTGAGAGAGTTCTTTGAATTTGTTTCTAGTGCATGGTGGTGAAAATTTCGTCATAAAGATATTATTGACCTTTAGACTATAGAAGAAGATGCTAAAAATACATATCACAAAAGATGCTTTCCTAATGTATTTTGGTCACTCCTATCTTTTTTGCTCTTGATCTGAATTTTAGGTATGAAAATGATCTTTTTTTAAATTGAGTTCATCAAATGAAATAAATCTTATTTAGTCTAGTTTCTATTCCATTATGAAAATTTGAAAATCTCATAAAATTCAACATTTTATAACAATTTGAACATTGGGCCTATGGCCAAAGTTTGCTAATTTTTTAATTTTAGTTTGACATGGAACTTTGGTTCACACCATGATGCTCTACACTATATAAACCACCAATGGATAATGCAAGGTTCATTTATTGGCAAATTAATTTCAATAATCTCCTATTAGCAGGGAAAAATATCATAACTAAGGATTATGGTTTTTTTGTTTTCTCTAAAAAAATGATCTACACCACATTTGCTCAATAGTCATTCATTTTTGCATTCCCCATCAAGTTGGACAATCCCCTTTTCATTGGGATTTATGGAGAGAAATGTCCTTCTTTGTTGGGCTCTGCCGTCTTCATCAAACCATTTTTACTATAAATCACCTTCTTCAGTGGAGAGTGCCCTCTACAATATATGCCAATGCCAAAAATTTCAGAATCTTTAAGCAATTTTGCATTGGATATGAATTTTCTTCATTTTTTCTTTTAAAAATTTACAATAATTCACAATTTCATGAAAAAATCTAAAAATTTCAAGAGATCTGGAGAATGTGTGATTGCATCTCTTAAAAATAAGATAAAATATATTGAAATATATGAAAAAATGGAATATACAAAGCAATAAATTTTTCAGATTCTTTTCATGGCTATAGAGTTCACTCTTTAGTGGTTAGCGTGGAGTTGAAAATTGTCCTTTTGAAATTACACCGCTATCTATGGGTGTAATTTCAAGGAGTGTCTTTAGAGCATTCCACCAATTCTTTCCTATCCCTATCTCCATTTGAATGAAGGAAGAGCAGATATAAGGAAAGGGAATGCTCTTCCACACTAGTGCTGCTCAATAATTTACCACCACTTTACTATCATTGGTACTAGTGGTGGCCTTGAGCATATCATAGGTATACAAAAAGGTGATTTTTTAAGGTAGAAGCACTAGTAACCGATCATTCAAGCAATTTTGGAGCAGATTGTACGCAATATGAGGTGGTGGAAGTTTTTTCCATGTAGGAAGATAGAAAGTACGGTGACAACAAAATTTTCAGAATTTCATTTTCAAAATTGAAATTATTGTGAAATTTGGGAGCCAAAAGTACTCTTGACCAATAGCCAATGTCTAAGTTCTTCCAATTCTGATCATTCAAGAACTACTTTCTTACTCACTACTTCTTACTTTCTTGCTCACTACTTCGGGACATACTATATGTCATAACCTTATTAGTCTCAACCCTGAAAAGGACAAAAAAATCATTCCGAGCTTGAGTTCCAGCCTAAGGTTAGAAATAGTGCACCTTACAGGTTGGGTACTGGGCGTGGTTGGCAATTGGTGCCTCTACCTTACTGTATATGCTCTCCTGTACCGAATTGGGCCGGCCTCCCCTATATGTTTAGGGTATATGTTTAGGGATGCAGGCCCCTGCTGGGGATGCTCTTAGGCCGATGCCCAACCCTACACTTACTGTCCCGATTATCAGGCTTGACCGCTTTGATCGAGCTACTATTGGACCTAATTCTATTGAAACCTTCTCGAAGCGTCTGTTTCGATTCGTCCTTCGTTTGAGGACTCGCACCACGTTTGAGGACATTGTGACAGGAGTGGATGCAACGAGATTCCTTCCTTATTTATTTTTCGCATTATATTGTAGTGATTTGCAGTACTATTTGAGAGTAAGCTTATCCCTGTGTCCTTTCCATTGCCAAGTGACGAGCATGGAGAGAGTCGTCCGCTGAAGATGTTTTTGAGTCAATGCAGTCATTTGAGCCTCTTATCAGCGACAGATCCGTGCACTAAGGAGGTGAAACTATGTAATCCAGCTCAATAGCGGAATCGCCACCATAGCGCAATCAGCGCTATTTAATTTTGTGTAAGGAAGGGATCGGTGAGTGCGTGTATTTTTTTTCATCGAATTTATTGAGCTGCTTGTTGTTATTCTTCTCTGCAATGTTATTTGATCGACGAGCGTTAATTTGAGCTCCATAGCTGTGTTTCTACTGCCTCTGTTTTTATTTTGTGGAGCGAATAGGGAGTTCTGCTCGCTTAGAGGGCAAGAACTAAAGCTCCATACACAGTCAGAGGAATATGAAGCTTACTGACTCATAGAGATCATACAGAGAAGTTATTCGCATAATTTTCTTTCCCCTGCGGATTGAAAAGCTCTTGATCCAGGTTGAGCAGTGAATCTATTTTTCTTGCATCGTAGAAATTTTTCTTTTTCTCGTGCTCTTGAACATAATTCTAGGCCTAGACATTACTTGTTTCTAAAGGCAGGGAATTGCTAAGAATTTAGCCTATAGATCCATTTCACTAGAGCTTCAGTTTGCATCAAGACCTCGTACCCGTGAAATTCAGTGATATAGATTTCGAAATTTTCTACAGGGACTCCTGGATCGTACAGTTTAGCACCAGCAGTGAATTGAGAGGAATTGCGCCAGAAGATCCTCGTTGTGTTTTGTGAATATCCTAGGCGTCCAGAATTAAGGACCTTAACTGAACAATCGGCGAAGTATGGATCAGCTTGCCGTGCCCAAGGCAGGGCCACCGCACGGGCTGGGAGAAATTCTTAACGACGGTTATGAGCTGACTGATCACGTTGTGGTTGACGAAAATCACACTTTTGACGGAAACAACGATGTAATTGAGAAGCTCATAACTGGATTTAAGACTTTCAAGGATGGAGTGTTCAGGTAAGTAGCTCAATCCATCTCGGTAAGCTTGTGCTTTCAACCGGTTTTGTTGATGGAAATTGTACCAGTAACAGATTTTTGTATGCCCAGACGTGTCCATGCCACCATGGCTGTAGATGCGCTTTATTTAATACTTAACCGATAACATTTCCTTTCCTTTATAAGAATTCTGATTAGCTCATCACTAGCTTCATCCAAGTTTGTATTAGAGTACTCCTCAGTCCAGAAATCTTTAATATTTCGCCAATAATTTTGGCATTTGATGTGTGCAGACAGAAACCAGAACTGTACGACAAACTTAAAGATGGACAAGAGCCAAAGGTTTATACTCTGCTTGTGATATCTTTGCAAAATTTTCAATCTTGTTTTACTTGCGCATGTACGCTATTTGCAGCGAGGTTAAATTTTTGTTTGCCTTGTTATTAGATGATATGTGCAAGTGGTTGAGTGAATTATTTTTGGTGTGGTTATTGGCCTAGAGTGCTCGAGGTAAGATCGAGGGATCAATTTAATTTCTGAGATTTTGTGCTCCGGTCAGCTCATGAATGTCGACTTCTGACTATATTCTTAAATTGTGCATGATGCTAACCGATATATTTTTGGTGCTGCAGATCATGATGATCACATGCGCTGATTCTCGTGTCTGTCCAACAATGCTTCATGGACTCGAGGCTGGTGAGGCATTTATCGTCCGTAATGTTGCCAACTTGGTTCCTCCGTGCGAAGGATCGGTAATAATACTAATTTTCTCTGTTCAATCAATTCTTGAGACCTGTAAGATACAGTGCTCGTTATCATATTTGAGCAGTGGGTCAAAATTTTCGAAATGGTTATGCTCCAGAATCGAATGTATCAACGAAGTTGTTAGATTCTTCATATGACATTACGTATTGCTCCTCTGATTAAGCGAGAGATATTTTATTGAATAATTATGACAATTAGCATATGAATTTATATCAATGGAATTTCAGTTTTCTTGATGCTACAATTTCAAAGTAAGATTTATTTCTTGATTTCTGTCTCAGCTCTTCACAAAGTTAATGAGTTGATGAGGACTCTCGCGGTGCTTCTGCTTTACTGCAGGGACAACACCACGGAACAAGCGCTGCAATAGAGTATGCGGTCACTGTCTTGAATGTAAGAATACTAAATAAGTGCTCCACTTCAACCTGCTACTTTACTTTTTGAAGGATTGTTTCAGCAAGTTTTCGTTGATGTGATTTCTGTTGCCGCAGTAGAATTATTTGCAATTTCCAAGCTGTCATCTGTGCTGTGTGGTATCATTCCATGAGGGTTTCCGTCTGCTCCCCGGTCAAACATCAAACTTTAACGTTCTCATTCTACCTCTTGTACTCTTACAGTCTGGCAAAATTTGACAGGTGGAAAACATCATTGTCATGGGCCACAGTAGCTGCTCACTGGTCAAACATCACACTATAACGATCTCATTCTACCACTTGCACTCTGACTTACATTCTGGCAAAATTTGATAGGTGGAAAACATCATTGTGATGGGCCACAGTAGCTGTGGTGGAATCAAAGCTCTCATGTCCCGGGATGACTTTTCAGGGTATTATGCCTTATCCTAATCTCGTCAACAATATTTCCTGTTCTTGTTATTTAAGGTATTTGGGGTGATTTAGACAGTGATTATCATGAAGCTTTAGACTAGGGCGCCTCTGGTATTCTGCTCAAGGTTTCGATATGCTCATGCATGTGGCAGAGATTTCATCGGGAGCTGGGTCAGAATTGGAATGCCAGCTAAGAACAAGACACTTTCCCTTTTGGGAGACAAGCCATTTGAAGAGCAATGCAGTTTTTGTGAACAGGTACTAGGTAGTCATTTTGCAGTTGCTGCAATGCTGGTATTAAGTGCACAGTATCGATGGTGCCAACTAGAGTAGAAGTCCCTTTGTGTTGGTCAGATTTTGACAATATTTAGCTTTGTGTGAAGATTGACGTTCGTTACCTTGATGCTAATCAACATTTTTGACTCCTTTTTCTGGATTCCCCAGGAAGCGGTCAATCTTTCGTTGGCCAATCTTTTGACATTTCCCTTCATTCGAGAGCGCCTGCACAATGGACGCTTGCAGATATATGGTATGCACTACGACTTTGTGGGAGGTCGGTTAACTAGCTGGCGAATTGTACACTCATAGAAACGGGCCAGAGTGAATACTTAGAAGATGCTCCTTTCTGTTATTTTTCAGTTGTAACTTATGCAAAATGTAATCTACAATTGCATAGTAGTTGCTGGCAATGAATAAATTATACTCCGTAGTACTGAGTGCATCTGTACTTCACTTTATCCAAGCAGAGCGGTAAATTGAAAAAGAAAATTATGCTGTCATTTCTGTATTATGCTATCATCTCTGTTTGAGGTACACGTACCTGGTATTGGTTAGATGGATATTACATTTGCTTAGATTACACTTATACCTTCCTACAACTTTCACATTTGAAAATTTATAACTGATTAATTGTGCCTCTCAAGCATTTGTTAATATGACCAAAAAAATTCATTTTTTCTTGCATTCCAATTGTAGGTTAGTTGGATGATTATGATATATTTATCTTAGTTATGTTACTTAAATTGTCATCCACAATAGAATCTCACACCATGATCACTAATCTCAAACTTTTCATGTGGGTTAGAGTTTTGAAATTGTCTTCTACATACTAGTGAAAGGCTAATTTGTGATGTCCTAAATCCTTAGTAGAGTTTTTTATTTAAAAATGGTTGTACCAATTTGGATATGCCTGACATATACTGATACATCACATCTAAGAAAAGATATTTAGCATGAAAAAGCAAATTGGTGACTAGCATAGAATTGCTACGGAGGACATAAAGTACCCAATGAATAATTTTTAGGATTCTTGGTGAATGATCATGGTAGTAGACTTCTTGTTTCAAATGAATCCTTTAAGGACGGGTTGGTCATCATAGAAACCATCTTTTGGAGTATTGTGAATCATTTGCTTAAAAAAAATCAAAGAGCACTCATTGGAGGTCAAGCTACTGTGCAAGACCTCCCCTTTTCATACAAAATTCCAAGGATGAACATTGGCACTTTTGTCGTACATAGAAGGATTTTTTTTATCATCCTTCAAACAATAAACGTCCATGGCATTATTTAAGGGTTAATCTTTTAAAAATGAAAGATTCATCACTTTAGAATGACCATTTTATTGCAAATATAATAAAAAGAATAACTTAAATGGGAACAAATTTTAGATTACCAAACTAAGTGAAGAAAATTCCATGTGTTGATTAAAAAGTAATAATTTTTGGGCTAAATGAAATCTTTATATGAATTCTTCAAATTTGCTTTAGAAAACATGATTCCAAGAAAATTGCACGTATTGATTAAAAAAATAAGAAATTTTAGACTAAATGAAATCTTTATACGAATTCTTCAAAATTGCTTTAGAAAATATGATTGTAGAACATATAGCTTCTTGACTGTTAACTTTAAAGGTTAGAAAAAAACCCTTAGATTGACTTGTCAATGTATTTTATTTTAGTATTCAAGTCATTTTTGAAGGGTCATTTTTGATTTGACAACATTACTTTTTGAGTTCAAATCTACTTCTACCCTTTGAATCATAGAATATTTGCAAAGCAAAGTCTTTAGAATCTATATCATACAAATGTTAAAGAACTAACACAAAAATCTTCCAAAAGATTGATGGATGCAGAAATGCATTTTTGTGTGCTTGGAATGTATTTGCATTCCTCCATTGTTTGAAATTTGAATGCATGGTCCTTAAGGGGTTAATGGGTTAAAGTTGCGCAAAAGGGATAATACGGTATCTAAGGTTGGACAAGGTTCCCATTAGAGGAGATCTGAGCGTTTAGAAGACCGTTTCAGGGTTGTTCCCAATGCTGGGAACCAGCCCCCGATGTCAGAAAATGACGTGGCAGTCGCTTGACCACGTCGGACAGGCCATGCGGCAGCATCGCAGCAGTCCTGCAGAGTTCCCACAGTCCGGGAACTCGCGGGCTCTTAGAATCCCAAATCTCCTCTAATGTTGGTCACAATTGACAAACACATTGATAGGAGTAGAATTTTCTTTCTTTCCAAGAATTATGAACGTGAAATACTTCCACGATCTTTTTCTTTCCAATAATTATGAAAAGAGACTAATTCCTTGCTTCTTTTTCTTTCCAAGAATTATGAACACAAATTAATTCCCCGCTTGTTTTTTCATCTCTAACCTACAAGGCCAAGAAAGAAGCTTGTATAGCATAACACCAATTAGATCTAACCTTGTGTTTCAGAAGATGCTGAACACCGCAATTTTCGACTTAGGTAGAATTGTAAAAAAACAATTCATTTGAGCAGATGTGTACAAATAGAGTTGAAACTGGAGATTATTGTTTACTTGCCAACAAATGTAATCATAATTTTTTTTTAAAAATATTACATTTTCTTGGAGAATTTTTAGAAACATTATTTCAAAGAAAAATATGTAAAGAATTTTGAAGGCTCTTTTTTGGAGAATTTGAGTGAATTCTTGTGAATTTTTCAAAGTCAAGAAATGAAGGAATTAAAGTGTCATATTGATGCATCTTTGAATTGTCTTCAGAAAGACATTAAAGGCTCTACTACTTTGCAACCATTTTGCACCAAGTATAAAAGTGAAGACAATCATTCCAAAAGTGAATGGTTCAAGGTTACACTTCCAAAGATCCTATATAACAAAGTTTTGTAGTAAGCATCAAAAAGGTCAGGCCACTCCAATTTGATGCCATTTTGATAGGAGAGGCCATTTTAATGTCATTTTTCCAATCACTTTGATATTGAGTTTGAGTTGGCACGGAGGTTGGCACCAAATCTTCTTAATAGTGTTTCAATGCACTATATTGACATGCCCTGAAGTTCTTGATGAGGGAAACAGTTTTGAATTTAGAGTTTTCAGAACTCACATAACCATACTAAACCAGCACTGTCGTCGTAGTACACTCCCACTCAGTAGTTTTACATGTTTGAGTTTCCGAATGCGGCAGCTGGCTCTTACAGATTCATTCATTGCAGCCGGCCTAGGATCCATGGTGATGACCAGCAACCTTTTCTTTTATCCGAGTGATCACACCCTTCTTGTCGTGGGCTGGAAGCTCTCCGGTGGCCTTCATTTGTACCACTTCATCCACAAGTTCAGCAATTCCTCGCTTCCTCGCTTCCTCTTCTGCTGCTTTATCCTGCATTTGATTCACACACTCAATCGCAGTGCTTCAGAGCCAACGTGTGTGATATGATATTGATAGATATAGGAATTCAAGGAGCTCCTTCAAGTGCAGGAAATGGTAATGAAGAAATCAAATGATACTGTATGAGTCTCGTGAACCTTCTCTGCTTTGGCGGTAGAATCAGCAATATTTCTTTCGGTCTGTTCGTAGACGTGGGCTTTCACTTTAGCAGCCTCTTGCTTCGCATTTTCTACGATTTTATCGGCTTTCACCTGCAAAGGACATCGTTGGTATAGACAGAAGTACTTGCAACCCCAGTATCTGTATAATTATGTGTTTTCCAAATCTATTCCACTTCACAGCACGTATTTCGTATTGAAACTTCACTTACATGTGTTTCCTAATTTTAAGGGTAACCAATTATAAGGTCAGAGTCCCACCAGGTTACTCAAGAGTGTTAACATTAGACAACCAGCAGCGAGGGACGACAAAATCTGTTCATCACGTAAGTTATAGCTGAAAGGTTCATAATTTCATTTATGTTGCCACTTGTAACATAGACGAACTCTCTTCATTTGAAATCAGAGAATTTAACCCTTTTCAAAATCCATGTACTCTATGGAAAAGGGTCATCTCGCTCTGGGTTAAATTCTCACAGCAACTTTGAATGTATCCTCCTTCGCTTTTGCCATTATCTTGTCAGCTCTTGCCTGTTACATTTACAACCTCAGGTTTGATTTTACATCAAGACTAACCCAGTCTCTTTCGTTCAATTAGAATCCATTATTTGTCTGTCACCGATTGTTATCAGAAACCCAAAGAGCATCACAACTTTAGGTCAAGGAATTGATCGAAATAACCTCGGCAGTGCTCTGAAGTTGCTCCGCACGAAGCTCCTCGCGCTTATTTAGCTCAAGAGCTTTCGCTTCTTCATGCATTCGTTTCTTCTCAGCTAATGCCTGTGGTACAAACCAATGCGTTAGAAAACAGACTCTTACCTTGCGTTTGGCATAAACCAGAAACGACGTAAACCCGAAAACAGAAAAACAGAAACTCACAGAAACGAATGGGAGCCAGGAAATTTGCAGATGGTGATGAAAAAGATGGTGCGGTGGGAGAAAATTAAGAGAACCTGGGCTGTATGAGCTCGCGCATTGACCTTTCGAATTTCAGACTCCAGATACGCATTGGCTTCCACTTCCACTCGCTCTTTACGAGCCTCCGAAAATGCTTCCGCCTTCTCGTGCCTCGATCGTGGGGTGCTGCCTGTGTCAGATTCGTTGGATTCTATCGACTCTAATTCGAAGGTCTCATCACCAACTGGAATTTCACCCTCTTGAGACCCCGTGACGACGCCATTCTTTCCATCCCAATTCTCACTCAGTTTTGTGGGGATTTCAGCAGGGGGAGGCGGCAGCGTTACTTCAGCGGGTCGGTGCACTTCCGTCGCCATCCCTGATGCTCCAAACTCGAGTCCCTCTGCGAAGCCTCCTTCACAAGAAAGTCGTCACAAGAATGAGACCACGCATTATCATCTGACTCTCTTTACTTTACTTCAGACCTTCAAAAGATTTACCAAGACGAGAGAGATCGCGACGACCTCCACCCACGATTATAATAAAAACCACATCATAATGAAACCACAGCAAGCATTTTCACATTTTAAGTGTGAAATTTTTCTAAGGAGTTATACCGGGAGATTGATGATCCTTGTTTCCCTCACAACAATATCTGCATTTTCTCAGGTAATTTTGATTGAGGACGGAAACCGGGAATGGCATTCTCCCTATGTTGAAAAACTGAAAACGCGTGCATAAATGGGAACCACATACAGTGAATTTCAAAATAAAGAGCAGATTGGCTTGCAAGTGGGTGCAACATTCTTACAAGCGATCGAAGCCTGCACTGACCTGCAAGTGCACCTTTCTCAAGTACGTCAGCTTGCTGCCGGGATTGCTGCAACCTTCGTGATGGTATCAACGTTTGCACATTCAATCTCTCTCTGGGTTCACAGGATTGAAAGAAAATTGTGTGGATTTAATTGTGAGGAAGACCTAATGCAGCATCACATGAATGTGTTGTGCTTCATGGAATTAGCAAGTTCGGTGGGAGGGTCAGGAAGGGGAAGGGGAAGCGGTTGTAACACGGGACTGCCAGGTGGTTCATCTTGCCAACTGTAGCCGTGGATGAGAGTTGCAGAGCGTTGGAAGGTAGCTGCACCTGAAGTCCTCCGGATAAGTTATTGAGTATGGTTCCCATTACAAAACTATTTAAATTTTTGTTGGATCTTTTCAGAAGTCAAAAGGGGATACAAAATTTTGATGCATGCATTGTATGGACAATGTATGAATAAACTATGAATATGAATTTTTAAAGCACTAAACAGAAATTAGTCCTAGGCTCTCATGTTCACAAGGCTAACATTTTAGGTAAGAATTTTATGCAAACATATCACAATTAGGTGTTCTCACCTTAGTATCATTGAATATCTCCAAAAATCAAATGAAGTCATACTAGCATACTATATATAGAATCAAATGAAGTCATTCCTTTGTTGGCTCTAGTAAGACTAAAAAAGAGGAGGCTTTGCATTGACAAAGTTAAATGTGAAAAAGTTTGAATTAGATTCTATTGGACAAGCAAGCCAGTGCTATGAGTAACTGCTTGATTTGTTCAAGCTTCTTCTTTGAGTTGCAACATGGATTATCGGGAAAGACTTCAATTTGTGAAGAGGGCTTCTAGATTGAATGGATGTTTGAATTTGCAAAGTTGCAACTAATATTATTGTTTTTGTTAGTTTGGCCCGTAGTTTGGTAGCCACAATATGTTTTTACAATGCAATTTACAACAAAAACTGCCTTAAAAATCTAGAGAAATAATTTCACAATTTAATTTCCTCCTCAAATTTCCAAAAGACTTAAGTGCAGTACTTGACAAAATTTGGCAGTATTTTAGCCCGCATAAGAATGCCAGATGTGGATGAAACAACGGCGATGATAAACCTTGGATTAATGCCAGCATTGTTACACATCAATGAACGAGGGACCTGAAAGCTGAATACCATTGACTATGCGTTCACTAAGGGATTCATTCCAGAGGCTCCATTTACAAAAGCTTGAAAAATTAGCCACTTAAAATACATATGCCATCCAAACTTTAAATTTTAAGTGATGACCAAGAACGTTTAGGTCCTCTTAACAGTGTGAGATAATTCTAGACACAATACTCAGGGTTTGAAGGGGTAGTCTAGGCTTGTGAATGAAATTTTCCTACTTCAAACTTCAACAAATGCATACCTTATTACTCATATGCTACCCAAATGATCTATACTTTAGTACACAAGCACCCTCTCAAAAATGGGGACAAGACCTGACAAAAAAACATCCATTCTAATCATGAAATCCACTGAAAGGAATGGGTTTCTACCTTAGTTGACAGCAATCTCTCAACTGATCGAATACGAAATATCAAAGCTCCCCAACTCAGTGTGCTACAAGATTTTCCACTGTTTTCTAGGCCCTTGATTCTGAGTCCAAAAACCTTCACTCCAAATTCGTTGCCGCCCCTCCTCCAAAGAGATTCCAAGCCTCCATTTTGGGAGCTCAGACTCTTGGCATGCCATAATGAAAGTCTCCAATTTCTCCAAATCTTTGACAGCTGTGAAGTTTGCACGCTCGCTTGCTCACTGCTACGCCAAACGCAGTCAGCATCTATATACAAATGTTGGAGCAATACCGAGGTAGATGAGAGGATCGCAAGGAAGTTCTCCCAATTACGCTAGGAATCCAATAGAGTTACTTGGTCCGATATGTACCTGCAGTCAAAGAAACAGTTTTATTGTTCAAAACATCTATCGAGAATACCTAAATATGACTCAAAAATCAAACTAATCAAACTAATCAAGTCCATCATTGAAATTTGCTAATTAAGGAACCAGACCTAATTGCCACTTACTTCTAAATCATACCCTACAGATTCTAGCGCTAAAAAGTTCAGCTTCTATTCATGAAAGCCTACGGTCAACTTCAGGTACACCTTGTTTTTACCTCCATATCTTTTGCATACGGTATTAGAGTAATGCAATCTCTCGTGCGTCGGAACTGCCTTTCATTCCCGCAACAAGAACATACAAAAAAATTGACCAATCTAACGCAAGAAACTCTTCAAAACAGCAACAAAAACGGAGTCATGACCCTTACCAGCCTCAAAATTAGTACGAATCCCACACGGACCGCGGTTTAGGGAATAGCGCGACGCGCTCCGTGAACTCAATGTCGAGCGAGTTCCTTGGCGCTTCCATCCCGCTCTCGAATTCCATAGACATGCGACGCACCTTCTCGTCAAAAGAAGCGCGCGCCACGCGCCTTGAGATTGCCTGCACTGTCAGTTCGTAATCTGCGCCCCCGTCATGGTGATGCTGGTGATGCTGATGGTGGTGATGGTGGTGATGGTGATGGGAAACGCCAGGAGTGGTCTCGTGAAGAGTGGTAGTAGTAGTAGTAGCTGCGAACGCCGCCGCCCAAGCTTGGTCCTTGGTGAAGGGCGCCTTGAAGCTGAGCTTCCAGCGATGGCCCCCGTCTTTCGAAATGGGGAAGTCGTAGCCACCGAAGAGAGCATCGAACTGGGCGGCGTCGATGTGGGTGCTGGGGACATGGCGCTGAGGACTGGTGACAGGGGATTTACGGGTCCGTGCTTTACGAGGCTTCGAATCGTGAGGCTTCGAATCGTGAGGGGCGACTTGAGATTGAAGCTTGTGGAGACCTTGGAAGAGGGCGCCGTCCAGGTGAAGGGAGTGGACGAAACTCTTCCAAAGGGTGGACTGCGAGGTTTCCTTGGATGACTTGAAGGCGGGCTTCATGGCGCCGGCGACATTCTCGTGCAGAAATCTGGTGTGGGTCAGGAAAAAGAATGGTTAATCCAATGCATCTTCCCAGAAATTTTGAGGTGAATAACTGTCATACTCGTAGAGTTTCTAATGGTCTTTTATCCTGCAGTAATTGGAGCATGCTAGAGTATCTGGATGAATCCGTCTTTCAGTGCAAAAGCAGGACATTCAGGTGGTGAATTTGAAGAAGTCTCAGCGGCCTACCAAAAAAAATTTGTTCATTGTTTTTATTTTCGGATGTGAGGTGAACACAATGCAAGATACCTGAAGTGTACACAAAAATCATCAAGAATGTTCCACCAGAGACCCAAATTGTACCTGGCTTTAGAAATCTCTTGCTTTGGGGAATACACAACCACAGCCCCTGCTTCTGCTTCTTTCCGATCCCCAGGATGCGTCGCTTCGTCGAGCGTCTTCAGCAGCGAGTCCAGCTCAAATGAATCGAAGAGCGTGCTGCCCGCGTTCCACAACACCTCCTTCATGGACGACCCGTGCGTGATCTCCTGCTTCATCTGCGCCTCGATCTTGAATCGTGTGGGACGTCGGATGCCCACGGGGTTGTAGCTATGGAGATGACCAGGATTCGCCCGCCCGTCGCCTCCTCCATTGTGCTGGAACACAGCCCACGCCACCGCCTTGGTCGTCTCTGCGTTCTGGACCGAGTCCACTGGATTCGGCTGCTGTTTCGGCCGAGCTATCTGGAGCCGGTTCCGCAAGCTGCTGGGCGGCTTTATCCGAGGGGGCTTGCGCTCAACTCCTCGAGACCACATGTCATGCAGACTCGAGCGGGTACGCAAATGCATCACTCAAATGCACGCAAATGCTCGGAATGCGCGTACGTTCTGTCCCTTGGTGCTTACTCAGTTTCTGCGCCCGGCGGGGATCCGAGAATCGAGCCCTAATCTAACTATCAAGCTCTTATCGGGTTCACCTTGAAATGGCCACAACGATTTGCACAGTGCAGAGGCGCGAGCTGAACGCGAGGTGGCTGCATCAATTAGGGGTGGCAGAATGTCCGAGTGCAAGACCGAGACAGCACGCGATATGGGCACCGCGACTTCCAGTTTCTATGAGAGGCCTAGGACTTGGAGGAGAAGAGATCCTGGGGCTCAGGATATTTGGAAACAGACAAGACCTGTCGTCGTAAACTGTGACACACCCAGGCTCTTGAATCCAAGCTTCCAGACGCCCGTCACTTCCAAAGGTGTCGCATTTCGACACAAGGATACATAACAAGTGCGCTGCTTCGAGACGAAGAGGATTTGAGCAGTTGACCCAATACCACGGCACCCAGAACTACTGCAAGGAGAGAATCTGGGACTCAGAATTCCAAGCTACAATTGATTCGGAAACCAACTGTTTTAGCTGGTAATATCGTGAACTGCGAGTCCAAGCAGAGCCTAATATCCCCTCCCTCTAACCTTCCGTCCCGCCAGATCGATGCTAGCTCATTCCCCCAACAAGATATTTTCCTGTGACCCCTCCTATCGCCTCTCCCATTCCCCTGCCACAGCCCACAGGCGCAAGTTGCCCCAGCGTACTCCGATTTCGAACCATGTGAAACTGCAACTACCGCAGCATGCCATCACGTGAAGAGATCAGTTACATCGAAGTGAGCTTGAAGGGTGTCAGATGACTTAGCTTCAACTGGGACTGCAACCATCAGACACTACTCCTAGTACTGCAACTCTGCAACTTCTCAGAGCTACTAGGAATTCCCAGGTCCAGGCTTCAGTTGTTAAGCTTAAGCTAGACAAGCGAATCTCCCTCTCTCTTCTGGTTTAAGTTAGCTTAGTCGCGTTTTGGGCTCAGCTGATCCACACGGCGCAGAAGCGGCGGCTAATAACAACCAAAAGCTTATTATATAATACGAATGTCAAGTGAGTCCAGTTTCTGCCCTGGCATGGCTAGGCTAGTGGGGGCGTGATTAAGTTAAGTTGGTGCACGAGTGGACGGGGCCTGGTATTGGAGGAATCTGGAGGCGCATCGTCGTCCAGTCGATTAGCATTGTCGATAAGCATCCCGTCAAAAGCTCATCATTGTGGCGCGAGATTGTCGCATGTCGTTGCGGTATCTGCAAAGAGGCCGCTAATTGGCACCGGAAAGACACCCTGAAGACACCCGTACAGATTCCTGCCTAGACGGAAGGGACACTGCATCTACGTGAATACCTACTCTGAAGGACACCTACGACATTTGAGAGCATGCTCAATCCACATCCGGTCTTGTGGTACGCAAAGGCCGTGCGAAAACTCCCAAAGTTTCACCGGGGGAATAAATGTAATAATCTGCCCTTATTTTAGTATTTTGTCATCTATCCATACTAATTTGAGGTTCTTGATTCCAAGTATGAATTCAAAGTTTCCAACTTTTATCATCCAAAGAGAAATGTAAAAAAATTGCATTTTTTCCAAGGATTAAAATACCAAAAGATCAAATGTTCAAATGTGGTCTACCCTAACCATCCTCAATAGGAACTATGTTGTAGTGGGTGTGTACTAGGAGGGCGTCTGAAACCTCATTTACACTTGTTTATTATCCTTTAAAAGGTCAATAGGGAACTGTATACCTACAATACTATATTTGACTTCTATAATATGAATTATGTGCTAAAATAAGCAAGACATGCAAAATTAGATTGAGAAAATTTTAACACTTGGCATCTTTTGTTTGAATGTCACTTCAACATCTAAAAGTTACCATATTCAAATATGTCATGTACCTATAAATACACTACCATTAAATTGTAGAGGTTGAAATGCATTGGAATTGCAATAATAATTAAAATTGGGAGCGCCGCATATCATTGGCTCATACTTCAATTTTTACACTTGCTATATCACATATACACAGAAAAATCCATGTTGCAATCAAAATTAAACTTTCTATATCTTGAACCATGCCACATTTAACTACTTTTGGACTATTAAGTGAATTCTAGACAATGCACCTCGAGGTCTTTAGATGATTATCTCTTGGTGCATCTAAAGATCTCCAGATGATTATCTCTTGATGCATCTAGAGTTCTCCAGATGATTATCTGTCAATGATTATCTCTCGTTGTTAATTCTGGACTTTCAAAAGTCTAGAAATAGTTAAATGTGGCATAACCCTTAAAGGACATTAAGTCTAAAAATTGGCTCATCAATGACTTGAGCATTCATTGTAGAAATAAAGAATGCACCCATTGGTTCAATAATCAGAGTATTTTGGTGACTACATTGGTCATGTGGGCTACATCCTTTAGGGGCTTAGAATGCACCCATTCGTTCAATAATTGGAGTATTTTGGTGACTACCTTGGTCATGGGGGCTACATCCTTTAGGGGCTCAGGGTTAGAATTTACACCCAACTTTTTCTTCTCCTCTCTAGTGTGAATGAACCCGTTGACGTTAAAGAAAATGCAAGTTGGATCCAGCTATAACATTGTGTACCAATAGGTAGGGATCTCTTTTTGCATCCTTGAAAAGAGGACCCTTTGGGTACGTTCGCACTTGCTGTTAATTAAAATTTCAGTGTCATTACAGAGGGGGTTGTTAAACACAATGTCCCACTGAGCCTCTTTCGGGGGCAGCGCTGCGATGCGGGCAGATCAGGGGCTACTCCACAGCCCTCTGAGGACCCCACAATCTGCTTTTAATTTTGGTTTATAATTGATTTTTCCAACAAAGTAGAATAGAATGAACTAGTACACAAGATTTTCAATAAGAAAATTGAACCAATGATGTGGATCTTGTGCCACATATTTCATTCTTGTCACATACTCATTTACATCTTGTAGCCAATTTTGTGTTGAAGTAGGAGTGGAGAGAAGCTCTTTATACTAGTGGAATAGTGGTGGGTGAAACAAACCATGTGGGATATGTGAATTAGGACAAAAAAGAGCTCCTCCACTCATGGTTAAGTGGAAACGCAGGAATTGTGATGAAAGTCAAATTTCAAACCTCATTTAGACATAGTAGACTATATTTTTCAAAAAAACTTGAAACCAAGAAAAGTTGGGGAATCAAGTACACTTTTATCTCCAAAAATCCGTTTGAGATTTCAATACTCCACCTAAAACTTTTGAACAAATTTCAGAGGAGGTGTTTGAAAATGTCCAAAAAAATGTCCCTTCCACCCCACCCCACCCCCTTTAGAATTTGTCTACAACTCTTACATGAGGCTTCAAAATCTAAAGCGGATTTTAGGGATAAATGTTAGCTTTGCTTCTCCCACTTCTTCTAATTCAATGTTTTTTTAAGGAGATTTTAGAGTACTGTACTGACTTCTACTAAAATCCTACAAGAGTTTGGTAGTTTCTTTATGCAAACAATCTGCAATTGCATATTCAATCACATGTACACATAATTACTTTATGAGAATCTAAGTAGTAATGTTTTTATTGTCAACCCTCCATTGTAAATATTTGTTTCATATATATGTGTAATGCATAAATTTTGTCAACCACAACAAACTTTCATTCAAGCAATGAAAAAAATTGTACTTTTCAAGTACTTAAAAGTTATGTGTTTTTTAATTGATTTGACAAATACTAATCATGAAAGATATTAAAATCTTTGATATGAATATTTTCTAATCATAAATTTGAACATCAAACAAAGTAAAAATGTCAAAAAGGTTGTACAATGTTACATACTATTAATAGCACATGTAGGTCTAGTTTGAATTGACTTTTGGCATTTGGGGAATAAATTCCATTTAATTTGCTTGGAAGAAAATAACCGAGGACAATGGTGTTCAGTTCTATAAACATGTCCCTTCCAACCCCTCTTTGCAAATTCTCCACCACTAACATTGTACCATATTCAACACTTTCAATTTTGTCTATAGAAAATGAAGCCGTTCATAGTTACATCTCAAATTTTCCTCCTCCCTTGTTTCAGTGTTATTTCAACATTTGGTGCATTACTGTACTCTTTCAAAGTAATTTTACAACTAAAAATCAACCTAATGTTATTTGAAACATTGATGAAATATTTTACCATATTTACCTAATGGTTAAATGTATAAAAAAAAGTTAAATTGTTTTAACAACATGTCATCAATGGACAATTAAATTTGAAATTAATACATATTTCATATCTTCTCATAAGAAGTTACATTTCTTGTAAGATACCGTCTATATGGGCAATTTCGTTAAAATGGCGGTATTCCAAGTGTCACTTTGACAGTGGGCCATTTTCACCATCTAGGACAGATATAGATTTCAGAACGGCCGTTCTGATCAATCTAGGACTAGTATAGATTTCAGAACGGTGGTTCTGAACTATTTTCATGCCATTTTAAGGAAATATCGCCATTTTAACGAAATTGCCCATCTATGTGATAAGAGCTCCAACTCGCTTTGACGTCCTACTAAACCAAAGGATTATTGTGTTTACAATACCATCTTCATACAAACCTAGCAAATAAATAAATAAGTATTTGCATCACATCCCAATATTCAAACCCAATATAATTAGCTTGAGAGAGGAAATAGTTTCCTTTTGCATTCTCAGGTAATTAGAATTTTGGATATTGACAAGTTTCTTTTATCATCATAAATCTATCAACAAGTGCTTGCAATACATGAAGGGCTGAACAATTGGCATAAGATATCCACCAACATTTTCAAAATCCCAATGTTGTTTTGATGTAGAATATCAACATGGATTGAAAGGTATGAATTGTAAAAGGGTGTCATTCCCCCATTAAAACCACAAAGAGCTCTCTGTCATAGAAGTTGGGAGCAATTTTACTATAAAAAATTAAAATTTGATAACATTCGTGAACTAAAATTTAAACATTTCAACTTGAAAGCATGAATCGATTAAAATAGAACAAGCACTTACAAGCACATAATGAAGTGATTATTTTTTTTATTTTGAAGTCTTGAGAAACCCTTATAGAATATGATTTCAAAGAATTCAACCATGAATAATTGTTGATTCAGTATTCTACTCCATGATATTGATAATGTTGAAACAATACCTTCGAATAATTGTCGATTCAATATTCCTACACCACCATATTTGAATTATTAAAACAATACTTTTGATTTACAACATTGATTCAATATAACTTGGGACATTGCTGAGACAACCTTAATGGCTACTTTGAGTTTGTCATGTTGTTTCAATAATGATGAAATATTGATTTGAAGTTCTTAAGAATTTGAGATGTAACTAGAAACGCAAGAATTGTGTTCAACGTTGAATTTTAGACTTCATTTGGATGTAATATAATAGCTTCCTTAAAAAAACATTGAATTAGAAGAAGTGGGAGAAGCAAAGCTAACATTTATCCCTAAAATCCGCTTTAGATTTTGAAGCCTCATGTAAGAGTTGTAGACAAATTCTAAAGGGGGTGGGGTGGGGTGGAAGGGACATTTTTTTGGACATTTTCAAACACCTCCTCTGAAATTTGTTCAAAAGTTTTAGGTGGAGTATTGAAATCTCAAACGGATTTTTGGAGATAAAAGTGTACTTGATTCCCCAACTTTTCTTGGTTTCAAGTTTTTTTGAAAAATATAGTCTACTATGTCTAAATGAGGTTTGAAATTTGACTTTCATCACAATTCCTGCGTTTCCACTTAACCATGAGTGGAGGAGCTCTTTTTTGTCCTAATTCACATATCCCACATGGTTTGTTTCACCCACCACTATTCCACTAGTATAAAGAGCTTCTCTCCACTCCTTCTTCAACACAAAATTGGCTACAAGATGTAAATGAATATGTGACAAGAATGAAATATGTGGCACAAGATCCACATCATTGGTTCAATTTTCTTATTGAAAATCTTGTGTACTAGTTCATTCTATTCTACTTTGTTGGAAAAATCAATTATAAACCAAAATTAAAAGCAGATTGTGGGGTCCTCAGAGGGCTGTGGAGTAGCCCCTGATCTGCCCGCATCGCAGCGCTGCCCCCGAAAGAGGCTCAGTGGGACATTGTGTTTAACAACCTCCTATGTAATGACACTGAAATTTTAATTAACAGCAAGTGCAAACGTACCCTTTGAGTGAACAAAATTGTCTCAGTCTTAAGCTCCTGAGTCAATCCCAATCCTTGAATTAACTGATAAGCCCCTCCCCTCCCAGGCATCTGGCATCTAGCAAAGCATAGTACCTTCCCTGAACCAGCATGCGAAGGACCATTCAGTTGCCTGGTTCAACCTGAACGCCTTCTACGGCTCAGTCCTGCATGAGCCTAGACTCTGCTGACAAATTTTGCGTTTCCATTGGAACCCGTAATCTGGAAGGAATCCCAGTTTTCCAGGAGCCCTTCTGGCTGTTTTTTGTGTGACAAATCACAAATCCGCTTCCGTCCGTCTCCAAGTCCAAACTGAGAATGAGGTTGACCTGCATCTAGCTGCATCTGCTTTATTAGTGATCGACAATTGCAGTCCACAAACTTGCCTCTCCAATGAGCAGGAGCACCTTTGGGCACCTTTGCTTTTGCTGTTTGTTGGACTCGTCGTTCAGTTGTCGCCAATTTCGTGTGCATGGCCGGCGGCCTCAGGTGCATGAATACGCGTGCCACCTGCATGAATGATGAAAATGCTGCCAATTAGGAGGTTCCTTTTAGGAGCCCCCGGCCGGTCTTCATGAATTAAATTCCATTGGCTTAAGCTTAATAACAAAACAAACAAACAGTCCACGTCGGCTTTATCAGAGAGATCATGAGCTTTATCAAAAGTTATGTTTCCACTTTACAACACGTTTAGCATTCTTATTAGTTAGACTGCGGATTTGGATTCCAAATGGGCTTGTCAGTCGGAATGCACGGGTGCGCCTAAGAAGACTCGAAAAGCCAGGGTTTTAGGGTTTCATGTCTTCGGGCAGTGCAGAAAGAAAGCGCGATCGACACTGGACGGAGCCATGAAGCGCTTCACATGCACAGACATGGAGGAACTCACATTTTCACATGTCTGTGAGGAACTCACTAAATGCGGATGATAACTCATTGATTCATTCAAAATGGAACAGTCTTTTCTAAAATTTTTGTAGCAATTAGCGATTCCATTGTGAACGAAGAATATATCTCAAAAAATTACCTCAAAAAAATTTGCATCATTTTTTAGTACAGTGAATCAATTGAGAAGAATTCCTTGTTCTAAGATAGCTAACCAGGTTGTGATCATGTACACGGTTGGACCACTTTAATTTCACCTGTCTCTAAATATCATCTTATGTTTTGTCACCAAAATGTAGTTTTTTTTTGGAACTACAATAGAACCTCTCTCAGTGCATACTCTCTTAGTGCATAATATGCAGTAAGAGAGGTTGTACTTTGAAGAATTTATTTGTGAACAGTAGTTAGATGCCCCATAGTGAGAGGCCACATTATCTAGAGTTTAGTACAGAACCTCTCTAACTGCATAAACCTTTCTTAGTGCAAAGTCCTAGCACTATGCACTAAAAGAGGTTTTACGTACTGTAACTTGCCCAATTGAAAATATATTATCTATTTTTCACGAAGATAGACCAGTCCACTTCCATTTGCTACCTAATTTCATCATCCTACTTTTGGCCACAATTTTGTCCAGCCCCCCATCCAAATTTTTCATTTTCTGACAAAATCACTACATTAATGCCTTGGAATTGAAGTCAAGTCAAAGGCAAGCTCACCTCTTCATATGGGCTTGATAATGGTCATGGAAGACTCAAAACTTGTGCACTTTTTTATTTCAATATAAAGAAGTGTTGTTCACATCATTCTTCCATTTAGACTTAAAATTAAACTCAAGGGTCAGGTGATTGCAAGAAACACCTGTCCTATTTTTGGTCACACGTTCAATGCGGAAGTTGTTTTGTATTATAAGTATTGTAGAAATGGTTGAATTGAATGGACTTGAAATTCAGAAGTAAGCTTCCTATAGTAATGGAAAATGTACTTGAATTATCTCAATTTTTTCAAAATTAATTCAATAGGTGGGATTGAATTTCAAATATATGTCACACATAAGGTTTGGGTGGGATTTAGTACTATCAAGTACCTTTTTTGAAGAGTTACATTGTCAGATTGGGTAGGCTAGCTCTTCTAATAGAAATACACCTTTCAGGAGAGGGATTTCCAAAAGCATGTTCCAAGTGTACTTTACATTGGCCTAAAGTAAGCTCTATTCATGTTGAATTATGTTGAATTAATTTTTTTTTTAGTTTTAGCTTTGATCTTCCTTCTTTGCTCTAAGTTGGCAACAATGGCCACTTTTAATTGCATTTTCTAATTACTATTTTGAGCCATAGCCTGCAATTTATATTAGAAAATAAGACTTCCACATTTCTATTTTTTAAAATTAGGGTACACAAAAAGACTCAATAGTACTAGTGGGGGCCAAAAGCGTTTTCAATCTGCCAATGGTTCATTGCAAAAACACGGCGTATGCTTTTTGTAATGTTTTCTACAGTACTCATTTTTTTCAGGAGTATTGATAATTAGAAAAACAATTTTAAAAAGATGTGAAAAATATGTTTAATGTATACACTTTTAAGAAAAAGGTACCCTAGGAAGGAAAAGTATAGAAAAATTCTCTAAATAGGAGAACTAGAAAAAGTGAAAAATCTCATGAAAAAAAGGTATTTTCACATTTTAATTTGTAAAAATAGAAAAAGCAATTTTTAAAAAACTAAAAATTGACCATTTGATAGAACTAATGATGAAGACATTTTACCAAAAGAATGATCTTAAAACCATCTTCAATGTTCAAAAATGGGCGTGCACAAGAGCCTTGTTAGCATGTATGTAGAGGACATAAAATAAAATATTTTTAAATATCCTTTTGTAGAAGCATGACTTCCTACTCTGGCAATAGACCACATAAATTTCAGCTTTAGATCATTAGTTTTGGGTACTCCCCAATACTAAAAAATCCTAAATTGCAAAGTGTGTCAAATTAGCTAAATTGAAATTTAAATACAACATTAGAGGAGATTTGGGCTTCTAAGAGCCCGCGAGTTTCCGGACTGTGGGAACTCTGCAGGACTGCTGAAACGCTGCCGCATGGCCAGTCCAACGTGGTCAAGCGATTGCCACGTCATTTTTTTTAATTTTTTTAATTTTTGAAAAAAAAAAAATTTAGTATTCTTTTAACATTTTAATAATTTTTTTTTTTTTTTTTTTTTTTTAATAATTTTTTTTTTCTGACAGCAGGGGCTGGTTCCCAGCATTGGGAACAGCCCTGAAACGGTCTTCCAGAATCCCAGATCTCCTCTAATGAATGATTTTTGGAAATTTTTCAAAAATAAGAGGTCTAAATAATATCAAGTTAGCCATCTCCAATAAAAATTTCAAGTCAATTGGGTTCATGCTTCAAAAGTTAGAGTACATGACAACTTGGTCACTTCAAATGTGACGCAAAATAGTATTGGTCTTTTTTGCAATCACCCCAATGTAAACTATTTTTTATGGCAAATTAAGTATTGCCATCCATCCTTGTCATCCAATGATGAACATCATATGTTGTCAAAATAATAGATCTGAAATCCAATCAACCTTCTAGATTTCATGTTCCATACCTCCAATAATACTGAAGGTGACTTGTGTTACAAAAAATACTAAAAGGCTGAAAATAAAAAACGCAACAAATAGTACAAGTGTTTCTTGCAATCACTTTGTCTTACTGCATGTATATAAAATTGGTATTCTACACGTGTCCAAGGAATATTTTTGAGGGAGGTATTACTTCTTTTTTTTGAATATAAGGTACCCTATTGTTGCCTAAAATGCTAACACTCCATAATGAAAAGAGAGTGTTTGTATCCTTTTAGAGTGGGGTATATTTGTTTGAATTTTTAGTTTTCCAACATGCACCAATGAGCAAGAACAAAAACACTAACATCCTAAACTACAACTTCACTAATAAATTCCACGTATGTATTCCAAAAACACAGTGGCAATTTTATTACAATCTTAAACTATTCATAAATTTGCATTCTTAACCTTGAGCAATCAATGACTACAACATTGTGCATTCACTATATAAAATTGGTTCTAGATCACACACCCCTTCCACTTCACTAGAAAATTATTAGCCTTGGATGTTGTCAATTAACACTTTTGAATGAAATGGGTGCTATGTTACTTTTAAAATTTGGAAAACAACATATATTTTAGAATACCTTTTGTTAATTGTAATGCCACGAATGGCTTTGTAGGTACCCTATGCTAGAAGAAATAGTTTTCAATTTTTTCCTCGATTTTTTTTCTTGTACCCCTATGTTTGGACACTTCTATTTTCTAAGTCTAACACACATTGAGCCCCATGCCTCCCAAATTTTGAAGTTGAATTCCTTCGCCACCTCAATTTTGGAAACTTTCATTGCTTAAAAGTTTGCTATCTATGACTTTTCATCTCTAATGTAAAGAGGCTCTAAAGACACTCACTAACACCACTCTTAAGAAATCAAAATCAAGTCAAATTATACATCTACTAACCAACCAATTTTTCAACAATAGAGATTTGGGTACATTTGGTAGAGACTTTTATGCTCTCACTGGAGACGTGTATGCCTTCACTACATTGACACATTTATGGAGGAATTGATCTAGACATGTAGAAATTGTCTAACAAGAGCAATAAATTGCCTTCTTTCAAAAAAAAAAGAAAAAAAGTGCTAACTCCAAATCACTAAGCATACAAAATAAGGTAAAACTCCAACCTTTGACATGCAAACCACCCATGGTAGACACCTAGGGAACGACCCATTAGAGTCTTACATCAACCCATGACAAACTTTTTCTAATAAATGAGATTAGGACTACATTAGTTTGGTTAGTGGTCAAAATCAATGCCTTGGGTGATGGTAATGGAGTTATTAGTGACTACTTTAGGGACTTCTATCTTTTCAGTGGAAATTCAACACAAGAAGTGATTTTATTCCTTCATATTGTGGCCATGTTAGAAATATTGTGGCTGTTTTAGGTGGTAAGATGATCATTATGGATACACTTTTTGCTGGTTTTGGGGTAGTCTAAAAACTCTTTTGGGTCAATTGGGCAACATACTTCAAAAATTCACAACAAATTCATACTTTGTCCAAAAAACAAACTTTCAATTACTCTCTTCATTTCTCACATTTGTCTTTGTATGGAACAAAACCTGAATTTTTTTGCTAATTTTTTTGCTAATGACGACAGGGAAAACCACTCGTTCTGCCTGTCATAGGCTAGAGTTTACCATTAGAAGAAGTTTCGGGCCTCGAAGAGACCGTTAACAGATGTTTTTCGGCACCCCTGCGGTGCAATTACAGAACAATTAAAAAATTATTTTTTTATTTTTTTAATATTTTTTTATTTAAAAAAATAATAATTTTTTAAATAAAAAATATTTAAAAAATATTTAAAAAATAAAAAATTCTGACGTGGCACTAGTAGTGCCACATCAGCACCCGAAATCAAATATTTTTTTATTTGAATTTTTTCTTCAATTGCACCCGGGGGGTCAAAACTCGCGGTCCCTTCGGGGGCTGAAATTTCTTGTAATGCGCTTGCATTGGCAGATTGAAGTCGTCTGGTCTCTGGAGTGATAACCTGACCTTCCCAGGCTGTGACATTATAGAGGTCAGAGCACAGTGGCTAACTACCTCTAATGATTTGATTCCGTTGTGTGGCGGGCAGGTGGAGAAGAATTCTGTCACCTTCTAAAATCTGAGTTCTACATTGAAGTCGCTCTGATCTGTAGTCTGCCGGGCACAGCTGCTGCAGCTGCTGCAGTCCCCGAAGCTACGTAACGTACAGCTAGCTACCTTACCTTACCTTCAGTGCAGATCAGTTCGTTGGCATGGCACATGAAGTTGTTTGTTGGCCGGAGGGTCCGCTCATGTGACTCATGTCCCGTTGGCTCGCCTTCAATTGTACTGTAAGTGGAAGAAGAAGAAAAGCTGCCCGCGCTGCAGTGCATGCATTGCAGTGCAGCAATTGAAGCTGGAGCTCGATCAGCTCGCTCATTCAAAGCTCAACCACCTCCATCGCCACCGTCGAATGCACGAGGGCGCTTGCAATGATCCCGTCAATCATCAACGTACGCGTTCCCTCCAGGCTTCGATCAGAGCAACCATTTGGGTCTAGCTAGCTCGCACTCTCGCAGTACTGGAGCTAGCTAGCTAGCGAGGCTGCAGTCAGTTTAGTGGACTCTCTGTGAGTCTCTGCCATATCCTGGCTGTGAATATTCAATTGGTTTTCAGGAATCTGTCGTGCCATCACTTGGAGTGCCAGTGGCGGAGGCAGAAGGGGGGATGGCTGAAGGGACTATTTGATCATTTCATTTCAGAGGAGAAGACTGAGGTAATCCGTGTCCAAGTGCCGGCCAAGTACAGAGCATTTGTCCACTTTTGCTAAGTGCATGGAAGACAGACTGCCGTGCACTTAGAATCGGCCAAACCTTGCTTAACGTTGGAACCGGTCAGGTTGGTCACTGTGGAGATCAGCCTTTTGGGTACCATGTGAATCATTTGAGTGCTTCAGAAATCCCAAGAGCACTCATTGGAGGTCAAACTGTTGTTGTGTAAGACCTCCCATTTCTACACAAAATTCCAAAGATGAATATCTACACTTTTGTCTCATATAGAAAGATTCTTTGTCATCCATTGAACACTTTCAGGCCGCCATGTTGTTACAGGGTTAACCTTGGGAGGACACAACTCCCCATGACCAAGGTACTCACCGAAATAAGCCGATTAAGGTAGGAGGCTCAAAAATGGAGCATCTAAGGGCTGGTCCGCCTCTTTCATGTATTTCATTGGACAGGAATATTTTTAGCTCATTTTTCAGACATATAGAAATTGATGAGGAATCTAACCCAAGTGATTTCGTATTTTTCCGAGCATTTTTGAATTACTTATGAATTTTCAAATGAGTTGGGTCATAGATCCGTATTTGTGACCCTAGGTCTTTCATAAACGGTTCACTTGCAATTCTAAATAAAAATGGGGAAAGCAAAGAGAATGATTGGCTCTTGCAATTAATAATGTTTTTTTCCGTGATTCATTCAATGACTATACTAGTCAATTTCAGAACCAACTCATGTTCATTTCACAGCCATTTACAGGGTCCATTCTTAATGCCCGCTCTATTTTACAGCCTCCTACCTTAGTGGACCCACAGGTGCATTCTTTGTTTCTATAGTTAATAGTGAAGTCATCCATTAAACTTTTGATCCTAGAGAATGCAAGAAGAGCCAAATTTTGGCTATTGGATGATAATGGAAGCTTCTTTGGGTATGCAAATAAAAATAATTATCTAATTTTTTTTTTATGTGATCCACTCATTCTTTTCACTTGTCATGCATATTTTGATGGTGACACTAGCTATATGATCCTGCATATTTTTGCAAGAATTTGGATGTGTGCCAAAAATGACCTTGTAGTGTATTTGACAACTTCTAGTACTTTGCACTACATTTGAATTTTACCCATGAAAATGATCTTTTTTTTAATTTGATTTCACCTAATCAAATGAAACAAATCAAGTTTAGTTTTTATACTTTCAATTTGAAAATTCCAAAAAGTTCCAAAAATGATTATTTTGTTATAATTTAAGCATTGGGACTATTACCATGGTCTGCAAATTTTCTATTAATAGAATGATTTAAAACATAAGATAACATTATAATATTCTTCACTTTAATTTTTGCTCAAACATGGTGAAAATTTTAGATTTTTAAAGCTAATTTTGTATTGGTTATGATTTTTCTTAATTCTTTATTTTAGAACATCATGGTAATTTCAAATTGTCACCAATAAATCTGAATCTAAAATTTGCGTGGCTTATAGGAGACCTTTGAATTTATTTCTTAAAAATATGATAAAATAAATTAATTCCTGCTCAAAATTAGTTGCAAAATAGAAGAAACAAATCAAAAAAATTGGAAAATATTTATGGGTGAATGCAAGAAACACTTGTACTATTTTGCATCACACCTTGCGTTTTGATTAGTATTTTGGCCATAACTTTTGCGTTTTGGCTCCAAATGACTCAAGATTTACAGGTAAGGTACTGATGACTATTATATACCTTGCCTAATTTTTTGTAATTTTCAAAACAAAGTGCGCTTCTTTCCGCTTGCATTTTGTAACATATAAAATACTAAAATAATGCAATTATGATATTATATTCAATGATACTTTGGCACAAATAAATGATGTTTTGTACGTCTCTATCAATTGTATCTAATTTTGACGTGTTTCAAAAAAATGACTTCCACTAATTTATAAAAAATCTAAATTTGGACTAAAATTTTGTTTTCTTATTGCCAAAATTTCATCCATTTTGAGTGATATATCATGCAATTCACTACCTTTTATTGAATTTTCAATTCCAAAAAAGTTTCATTGATCACCACTCTGGCTATGTATACTCAATTTTTTTCCCACTAAACCAAAATTTGCAAAATAACTACAAGATAGTTTACTCAAATGCCAAGAGCCTTCCAAAATTTGCTATAGAGTTGGCAAAACAAAATTCAAACTTTCCAATATTATAGCAACACCCTCTCATGCACACAAATTCATTGCCACCATTTCCAATATACCAATGTTGTTAACTTCTAAAGGATAGAGTCTATGACTATGTAGTCAAACTTAACCCCTAAAAGACCAGGGAGTTGTCCAAATTTCCAAAATTGTAAAGATCTATTATAAAATGCAACTTATAACAATATTTTAATGATGAATCTCAAACAATAGTTGTAAAATATGATTTATAGATCACATCTATATGATTAGATCAATAATTACACAAACCAATATTTTACAATAAAATTTGAAACCAGAAATTGAAAATTCCTTCTAAAATCAATTGTAGATCGAATGTTTATGATTTTTACAAGATTTTTTTCTATAAGTTCAAAATGCTAAGTTCTAATCATAGTGATTTTTGAAGATTTTTATTTTATTTTTTGATTCAAGTAGTTTTTGAAAGGTCATTTTTTAAATTGAAAAAGTTACTTTTTGAGGTTAGACCTACCGATACCCTTTAAATTATAGAATATTTGCAAAGCAAAATCTTCATAATCTATACCATCCAAATGTTAAAGAACTAGTATAAGAATCTTCAAAAAAAATTGATAGGTGAAATAACGCATTTTGGTGAGTTTGGGATGTGTTTCCGTTCATTGGTTGTTCAAATTCTGCACTCATGGTGTTTAAGGGGTTAAAGTCCCTTATTCTACATCCTCCATTTTTTTGTTATTCATGAGTGAATTTCTTTGGTTTTATTTTTCAAAGATGAAATCACATATCTAATATTTGTCATAAAATTTTCAATTTTTTTGGGTCAAAACTTCAAATTACCATAAATTTTTTGAAGAAAAAATGCAGAAAATTCATATAAGATGCAAATCATGTTAAAAAAATCTAAAATTTTCAAAATAGAAGAACTTTATAATGTAGAACATTGTTTTATAAAGAATTAATTTTTTTGTCACTCCACATACAGAAACTCACCACCTATATGTCTAGTATGCAACGTATAGAATCTTCACCTAGAAAATTCAAGAAATAAAAATCTTTCTTTAACTTTAAGTGGTCGAAAATAAGTTGCCTCCCTTGACATCAATAAAGAAAGTTGCATACTAAAAAAATGAAATGAAAATCATCCACTCTTCAAAATGTACAAAACAAAGGACACACCATGTAAAGGACACAAAACGTCCTCGGCGTCCTTTAACAGTTAACCGAACTCCAAGTTCAAATTCCACCAACTTCAGTCCCTCTTCTCCGCAACAACAAACAGCGTCTGCAGTCTGCACCACCTCCGCGCTCCATTACCGACACCGCGTCACCGACTCCGCGTCACCGACACCGCGTCGCGTCTCCGACAGTCCCCCTTCCCCTCAATCCGCCCATCCAGTCAAATTTGCTGCCTCCCCAATTCAAAAACACGCCCTTCATCCCTCGTTCAAGTACTCGCACTCCCAATCTCAAAGCCGAATTTCATTCCACGGGACCCAGAATCCGGCATTGTAGTGCAGATTTGGAATTGCATGAAGCTCTCATCGATTGTAAGCGATGGAGCTTGGGAATAATGGGGAGTGGAAGAAGAAGGAGGGTGCATCAGCAAGCAAGCAGCATCTGTTGGTGATGCGTCACGGGCAGCGTTTGGACGACGCGAACCGGGCGTGGCGGCACGAGGAGGGCGCCCGGACGTGGGATCCGCCGCTCACGGAGGTGGGCGTGGAGCAGGCGGTGCGCGTGGGGGAGAAGCTGCGAGGGCAGGGGGTGCGAGTCTCGAGGATTGTGGTGTCGCCGTTCTTGAGGTGTGTGCAGACGGCCGCGGGGTTCATCAAGGGCATGTTTCCCGATGGGGACGTCGACGGGGAGGGCGCCATCAATGTTAAGGTGAGGTTGTTCTCTGGTTGAATGATTTGGGGATTGAATTTTGAAATTAAATTGCTTGTGTGCATGCGACGTTGAATTGGTGATCGGATTTGGATATATTGCTTGGTTTGGTTACGAGGTTGAATTGGTGAATGGATTTGGAAATTGCTTGTGTGCGCAATTGAATTGGGTTGATCAAGAGCATGTATCCTGATGGCGACACTGACATCGCCAGTGTCAAGCTAGGTCGGTTTCTTTTGCTCGGAATTGCGATGAGAACAGGTTGAAGTGGTGATCGAATTTGGAAATGCTTTGTTTGCCGAATTATAATATAATTTTGCAATTATAATGAATATGGCAGATTTTCAAAGTCAAAATCTGCATCACATTTCGACATGACTACTTATCTGAGATTGACTTGCTTTTAGAACTTAAATTTTATTAAGTATTTGTTCAAAACTCCCATGCTGCTTCTCTTGGTGCTTGCTATGTTACTAATGACAAGATAGCGAGCTTGCATACAGAATTCGTATAAATGTCTCATAGAATCAGAATGATGGATTCATTTTCTTCGCTCTTTCAAGATGTTAAGTTGAATATGTACAACATTGACATGAGTTGTGATCTTATGTTTATGCATTTGAAGTACAGGTTTCCATAGAGTATGGGTTAGCGGAGCTTATGAACAACCGAGCAATCAGATATCCTCCTCATGATCCCCAGAGTAGCAAGGATTGGATTTTGTCGTTGGACGAGCTCGTCTCTGCTCTGCCAAGTGGAGTGGTGGACTTTTCAGTGCTTCCCGTTCTTTCCCAGGTCAGAGAAAATTGCACCTTTAAATCTACTCCATCCCGCCTGGTTTAAATAAGTAAAAATATATATGTTTTAAAGCTATAATTGATAAAGTGAAATTTATACTGACATTGTACTGCACAATAGCCTTAATTTAGTCTAATGCTCTCAGCACAAATTGTTTTATAAACAACTTTTGCAGTTGTGCTGTCAATTCATCCATACTTGAGGAAAGTGTGAAGTGCTGTCCTTGAAAGAAATAACTTAAGCTTAATCGTACACAAAGCTGCGAGAATTCAGATGGACGGAGCGCTGCAAACAAGGACTACAGTTTAGTAGTTGCAATAATGTGTTACTGGTAGCACGATTGAACACGATTCACTTGTTAAATGTAACTTAAGCTTAACTTATGTCTGGTCTGTTGAAATATCGCTTTCTACCTCCTGAGTGCACGAAACACAAATATAATATTCGCTCTGAATGCTCATATACAATTAGAGTAACTTCCAAAACATATTTATACCATTCAGAGATGAGAGCCATGACGTCCTTTTGACGGACACACCGTCCTTGTGTGTCATGCATATCTTGTCACTGTGGCCGACGTTGAAGGATTCCAGAACTCATTAGAATATTTTTCTTTGACAGTTGCCCGATTGGGAGGAGTCCTACGAAGATGGACATCACCGGTACATCAACACTTTCCTTGCTGTTGCTGACATATTTCCACAGGACAACGTACTCTGCATCTCTCATGGTACGTTAAGCATTTTCTACTGATCCAACTTTGAGAGATTCCTAATCTTCTGATTAGGAATTCTGGTCCAGGAGAACCATCTTAAGAAAACGTAATGGACGATATGTGAAGTTGCCAATGTTTCAAACACCTGAATTTTGAGGTTGAAATCATGCAAATTCAATTGCAGTTGAAGCTGATGGTATACACTCTGGCGTCGGCGTTTACTTGTGATTTCGTTGAAAGTGTTGTAGACCAGTCTTACAGTCATTAAGACTCGGGCACTGTTGATCACAAAACCCATTCTCGTGTGCTGCAGGGGAAGGATTAGCAATTTCAGTTTCAAGCTTCAGCCCCAAAGTGTCTGTTGAGCATGTACAAAGCATACAATATTGTGCTTACACACAAGCAGAGCGTGAAGTTTTCAGTGAAACGTCTCCAATTAGAACGGGATCATGGAAGCTGCTTACAGCATCTGGATTTCAGTTTAAAGACAGTTCCCCTAGACGGTAACTCCATGTTTTCAAGAATGGGATGATAACCAAGAATAGGTCATAAGTGGACAAATTGTTACTGAAAAAGTACATAGTTAACATCAAGCGAATGTAAAAAGGGACATCAGTGGAAGAGTGAAAGCATAGAGTCAGAAGTTTACCCAAATGTATCATACACAATGACCTGGAATTCGTGACAACGGGAATGTAGAAATTTTGACAAAAGACGTAGGGCAATAGCGGAGGATCAGAATGATATTACAATAATCAGATTGCAATAGCAATACAAGCAATCCTGCAACACGTCTCTTTCTCTACGGCGTCACATTCTAGCCTCCCTAGTCACTGAGAGCTCTTGTATTCATTCAAGCAAGCATTTGCTGCTACGTTACTACTTATCTTCAAAATTTGTTGCCAAATCTCTTCAAAGGAAATGTGGATAGGATGATACAAAACTGTCCTACCCATGATACAAAAGCACGATACTCCAGCTGGCGGAGCTTCTTATTTCTGTATCTGATGTGGAGATTCAATGATGTACTGGTGAGGGCTGCAACAGAAAGGAAAACAGAAAACAAGTGTTAGTCATTGTTGAGCGATCAGACCCGGAAACTCCAATGAAGGATGACCAGGAAGTAACTTTGTTTGCACTTAAAAAATTCAGATGAAGCTATCTCTAGTTCTGTTATGAGACCTAATTCTTGCAATGCACCCAAGCAATACATCCGAGGGCAAAAGTAAATGCCCTTACTCTTGTCTACTAAAAACTTTTTACGTGTACTGAGAGCCTACCCCTGTGATAGCCGATGTGTTCCATGAAAACAACTGGCAGAATTAGGTCCCATGACAGAATTAGAACATCCCAACTTAGGTGGGAAGCACATGCCGAGTGCTGACTAACTAGCAGATTTCGGGTTTAGGATTTAGGATTTTCGGGGCTTGGAGTAGGATGGACTTACCGAAACACTCCAGATCTCCTTGGCATACTCGGCAATTGTTCGGTCACTGCTGAAAACGCCCATCATGGACGTACTCACGATACACCGCTTTGTCCATTCAGATTCATCTAGGAAGACCTGATCCACCGCGTCCTGCAGCAAAAAATAATAACAGCACCAAATTGCTTAAATAAGTACAAAGCATAATCACATGAAAATCTCGTGCAATATCTGAAAACTTGCCACAGCTCTTGGAAGAAGATCCTGCTTCTAACCTGAGCATCAAGGTAAGAGGGCCAGTCATGGGCGAGCAAGTAGTAGTCCCTCCCTTCCCGCAAAGAGTACAAGATAGGCTCAAACTCTTCATACGGTCCGAATTCGCCTGCCTCGATTGCATGATAGACCTGCCAATGCACATTCCCGTTAGCCATAGCCGCCAGAAATGCGAACAAAACTAACCTAAGCTACCCAAACGCCAGGATTTTGCAATTTTAGAACGCTTCACATCTAGTTTTTAAGTGTTTTATGACTACTGATAACGTAAACCACAACAACCTCCCAAGCTACTAGCAAACCAAGTTTACATGACATCAGGGCACATCACAAATCAACTGAAAACATCAGCTAAACTAACCTAATCTAACAAGCTACCTAGAAGCCAGGTCCTTATACGATCAGAACACACCACACCTCATTTTTTAGGGTATTATGAAAGCCGAAATCATGAACAATGCAAGTCTCATCCAAACATGAGACTCTGTAAGAAAGGAGATCACAGTCAAAGATGATTCCATGAGCTACATGGTAGATGCAATCCTCATGGTTCAAGGGCAGTCTAGGTTATACCAAGTTTGAAGTACCAAACTTCAGCAATTCATAGCATATTCATGTGGTACCCGAATAATATATATTCTAGTGTATTAGAATCCACTCGAAAGTAGGAACCAGACCCTCATAAATAAGATTCCATTCCAATAACGTGAACTATTATGCACAGCTGAAAGTCGCGGGACATAAACCCTAAACCTTAAACCCATACCAAACCAGTTTTAGATGACATCAGAGCACATCAAAATTCAACCAAATATGAGAACCGATCAAACCTAAGCCAACAAACTACCACATTTCAAGAGTTTCATGCATCAGAGGTCAAAAATTAGGGCATGGTGATGGAAAAAATGACTTCCATACCTGGAGAAGTCGTTCGTCGAGGAACTCCTCGCCCTTATGCTTTAGATCATGACGAAGCCCTTCCACCTCTTCAGAAGAGGCTCCAAACACGAACATGTTCTCTCGGCCAATCGCATGGGCGATCTCAATGTTCGCCCCATCCATGGTGCCCACAATCAACCCTCCGTTCATGACGAACTTCATGTTGGACGTGCCGCTGGCTTCCATCCCAGCTGTTGAGATGTGCTGGGAGATGTCATTGGCAGGGATGATCACCTACACATGTTTCACAAGCATGCTGCGTCATCACCATGTCCAATTTGGATTTCCAAAAATTGTCATTTTCCTTCCAGTTTATTGTATATACTCACTTTCAAATATAAAAGTAGGATTGTACGATCAATGTGGAAACAAATAGTTGCATTGGTTTTACATAAAGAATGCATTCAAGCAGTTGAATTTTCACATTAAATATATGTCAAAAACATATGAGAGACATACCTGCAAAAAATTATCCAAAGTTTTCATCCATGTTATACATACAACGTGATAATTTTTACATGTAATGTGATAGTTATATTATTTCAATGCATTTTTGAAGTAGAAACAACACGAACACTGCTGTCAAAGTAATATGTGTAAGCGAAAGCCAAACCCCAGCTATGAGATGTTACCTCAGCAAGAGACACGCTGTAGTTGGGAATGAACACCACTTTCAATAAGTCTCCAACCTCGGGGTCATTGTTCACCTTGGCACCAACCCTGTGTACAGAGTTTTAGACTATTAGGGAGCCAATAGTAAGGTAGAGGAAACTATTCCCTTTATTTTAAATAATTGCTTACACATGCAGGTTTGATGTACTTCTATCAGAATATGATGGTGATAGAATTGCAGGCTTGTACTCCCAAATTAAAAATAACACGACTCTTAGAATATTTTATGGATTGTCAAAGTTGAAAATCCTACATCACCTAGTTCTGTCATCTAAAAGCAGTGTGCGTTCTGTACCTGAAAATGCACTAAATTTGAAAGAATTGATATTTGAAAGAATTGATAGAGGACAGGGATAGGTTCCTTGAAGGTTTTAATATCCTCTACCTTATGATAAAAAAAATGCAACAAAAAGTTCAAAATACTAAGCTGGAAGATGATTGAAAGAAATGTACTCACGCGTTAATGAGGTGAATAATCCGTTTTGCCAGGTAATACCCTGGTGCTGCCTTCCCGGCAAAGATGGCCACACGAGGCACAAACTTTGCTCGGTCTGCAGGTGAGGCTGTCTGTAATTCAAGGCCAGGAGAAAAAAGAATATTTGAGGCCAGTATAAAACAAGAATGATGAAGAGCCTAAACTTGGGGTGTCAAACAAAATGTAGGGTTTATGGTTTTAAAGTGCAGGGTTTAAGATGCCATCCTCTAATGTAAAGAAAACTTCAGATAACAAGAATGAACCATTACCTTGATGCAGATGTAGCGATGGATAAGACTCAAGATGTTCAAGAGTTGGCGCTTGTACTCGTGAATGCGCTTGATTTGCACATCGAAGAGCGCCTTCTCACTGACCTGAAACAAAGAAAGAACTCTATCAGCTGCAGGGTGTAAGATGCATTCAGAAATTGTAGTAGCCATATAAGACTAGAAACAAAAGAACATGAATAATTCTTGACGTAGTAGTTTCAAGCACAGTTCGCTTACTTCGACACCACAATGACTCTTGATGAGTGCAGCTAGACGGGCTTTGTTGAGCTGCTTTGATGCTCTGAAATCTTGCTGCAAGCCTTTGTTGCTGGCCAAATCTTTCATTCTCTGAAAACAAACAGTCAAAAACAAGAGACACTTCAATATACCACCATCACATTCTTGAGGAACTGCCTCAACACCTTTGGGAAAAAAATTATATTCTTTTTGGGCATAAATTTGAGCTCATCTCAGGTGAGGGGTAACATAAGCTACATGAAGAAGACAAGCATTGGCCACTCATTCAGCATGTATTCTACAATGAATCTCGGACTTTTAAATCCTTTTTCAATTGTCATTAACAGTAGGGTGAGTTCTCACAAGAGAAAGAATGTTATGACCAGCTTGTACAGACAAATACAATAACTTTTAGGAAAAGTCTGTAACTACTCCAATATCAATAACCAAATTATATCATGTCAAATATAAGTGTATCACTCTCATTATTGATCCCTTCACAAAAGCTGTGACGCGGGCCTTGAAGCTTTAGCGCAGTTATGACATCTGAATATCCAAACACTAGCGTAAATAAGAGAGTAATAAGACATACCCGCAATAAATCCAGCTTCAGAACCCATTCATCGGTCTCTACAGCTTTACTGATGATCTGCAAATAGGAATACTTGGTCAGATTTTCTTGAGCCATTGACCCTGCAGGATGACATTTGCCCCCAACTGCCCATGCAAAAAGTAAAAATTCCGCTTTGGAAGCTGATTGTCATTCACAGTAATTTTCATAACATATTTCTAATGTTCAGAAATGATTTCATTTTTCTGCTTGTACATTTTGTGACTATTCTTTAACATTTCTAATTCATTCATTTATGAAGGGCACGTAAATACCTTGCTCAGGCTGGGATTTGCTTGCAGAATCCATCGTCGTGGTGTCACACCATTAGTCTTGTTCTGGAACTTCGCAGGCGTCAGCTCCACAAACTCCGGGAAAAGGGAAGTTTTTACCAAGCCGGAGTGAATCTCAGCTACACCATTGATAGCGTGGGATCCAACGGTAGCTAGAATGGCCATGCGCACCATCTTCGTCTCGCCCTCTTGAATGATGCTCATCTTAATCAGCCTCTCAGTATCACCTGGCCACCTGGCCTCAACAACCTAAAAAGAAAGAAAATTGAAGGCCTTATCAAAAATTGCTCATATCATTCACTTCAAAAAGCTTCTCTTCCCATACCAGAAGTAGATCATCGTTCATCTTCTGAATATCAGAACTGCTTTCCAGATTTATCAAATTTGCGGCGACTTAAAATTGAAATCTGTGTTCCATGATTTGCCCTCCTTTTACCAAACATAACCCACTTACAATTCTGGATGCAGATCTTGTCCCAGGTTCTAGGACAGTGTAAGAGACACCTTAGATTGTACATGCTGAATCTTGAGATGACAAAAAAATTTACACTTTGGAGCAAATCATTATTTATTAATTTTACATCATTTATTTCAATGTTCGCGTTATTTTCGACCAAGTAACAAGAATGAGCATGAAGAGGTGGCGCTTACAGATTCCCATATTAAATGCTAAAACTATTCAAGACAACAAGGTTTCAAGCCACCTCTTTGAGGTGAATTGGACAGTTGCTAGTGCCTAAAATACATTGTGAGACGTCATAAATACAATGAATTATTTTAAGCTTGTTGTCTCACCCTCAGTTGCACATTATGCTAGTCCAAACTGTAGGCTTGTTGCTTCGACCTGTGCAATCTAACGTGGCCCTGAGACTGACAAGTTGTTACAAATAGGGAAAAGAAACAAGTGGAGTACCTGGAGATGCCGATGATTGATCTCATAGATGATGTCTAAATGGCGAGGCAGCAACTTCTGCATCAATGGGACTGACCATTTCTCAAGCGCCTCTGGAAGTATGGTGTGGTTGGTGTAACCAAACACCCGAGTAGTGATGTCCCAAGCTTCATCCCAAGCCATTTTCTGCATCCAAAAACAGGGATCAACAGTGCACTATTAGATAAGAGTGTCGACTTTGAAGGCATTAATATGAACTTTCATGCAAAATGTACGCACAGATGCAGACCTACGTTTTTTCGCTAAAGTTCTTAGGATGTATATGACGAAAGCGTGTAGATTGAGGTGAACATGTTGAATAGTGTAGTTTGGATCTTGACCTACAGAACTTGCAACTGCGATAAAATGCTCTACACTTTGGATTCTTTAGACTTGAAAAGAGAATTGGAAACTAGACTTGACGATATTCATTAACTCAATCGAACTTAAAACCAATTTCAAGGTGATCATAGGATTTGACCAAGAAGCATCCGATATGTGGATGCTAGAACCTCAAAGGCTAGAACCTGCATAGTATATTAGGTACTGACCTCCTCATCTAGGAAGAGGCGCATGAGCTCTGGAATAGCGATGGTGGGATGAGTGTCATTGAGCTGCACAGCAACTTTGCTGTCAAACTTTGAGATTGCGTCTCCAGATTTCTTGTAACGCTTCATGATATCCTGCACAACCACAAAGAAAGCTGATTAAGGTAACACCACTTCCGCCAAGCGTAGTGCACAAAGCATTAATAACTACAAAAAAAAGGTCCTTCCTTTTCCTCATTTTATGAAAGTTCCAAGCAAGAAGGTATGTGCATCCAAAATCGACACTTGAAATATGACGATTCTGGGTGAATACCCTCAGTGCTCAGCAGAAGAACGCTTTCTTCTTTGCCATGTCATTTTTCATGTCACATACGATGCGCAAAGCATGCCCAAATATGTAAAAAAATCTCCTCCATCTTTTTTGCCATTCCTCTTCCACTAAGTCATAGAAATATGAAATGTTCTCTCATTCAAATATTCTAACGAAGCTTTCATGTTACACTTGCTATGTATTTCCAAAAATTTCAAGCTGCATACTTGAGTTTTAAGAACATCAAATATGATCAAAATTGTTCTAAATATGTTTAGGTCATGAAATTCTGTAGAAGAAACCAGAATATTCTTTCATACTTGAAAACCTTGCTCTAGGGTGGAGCCTTTAAGCTAAAATAACCAGCTTTGGAGCAAGTATGACACAAACGAGTGTTTTAGAACTGCTTGCAAGTGTCTCAGTCTAGTTGCAAAAATGATCAAAGTACCGGTAAATAATGTAGGTGGATACTTAAAAATGAGTAGCATATTGGCTTAATCCTATCTTGAAATCAAGAGTAGTTCTTGTATTCCTTACTAAGAAACGTTCATACTGCTGCATATTTACCTGAAGAGTAGCAGCTACAAAGAAATATTGTTGCTTGAGTCGCAACTCTTTCCCCTCATCGTGGTTGTCATTGGGATACAAGACAGAGCTGATTGCCTCTGCCCTATCTCTAGCCTCCACTGCCTTACTGTAGTGGCCATCATTAAAATCGGCCAAACCAAACTCTTCCAAAGGACGCCTGCACCCCCAAAACCAGGGTCAATGAACTGGGTCGCATTGTAGACAAAAGAATATTAGAGAAAATTGCAGATGGTCTAGCAACATCAACACCTTAGTGCCTGAACTAAAAATATAAGATTCACTTTCGAAGTCCATTGCTAAACTTTCAAAGCCTATTTTTACTGTTAAAAAACGCAGGACACAATCTCTTCACTCTAATAGAATATTTGCTACTTTCCTTGAAGCTCTTAAATCTTTCATTTCAACTCCTGTATACTCAGCTCTCTAATAACACACCCAGTAATTGCACATTCCTTACATACCCACAGAATCAGTCATGTTTTATACAAACTGATTGTATACAACTCTTGCATGACAAAAAGTTGTGAGCACATGTCAAAGCGCATTCAGAGGCTTCAAAGGCAGTGTCACTAGGGAAGGTTGAATGTAATATGCAAGCAGCAACTCTTGGCCATGTAGGCATTTAGGGGTTCACAACATACTGAAGCAGGCATTCCATGAGAACATGGTCCAAAATGAAGTGGCAACCAGCACAGATGAAATTTGGAGAATTATTCCTCTAGAGAGGTTTTCTCTACAATAACACTCGATTTCATTCGTTTCCAAAAGGTTTTAAAATAAATTTAAATTTAAAAAGGTTGGGGAATCGAATTTGCAGATGAAGATGAGAAGAGGGTGAGAGAGCATACGCGCTCCATAAACGCATGGTATTGGTATTGAGAGTGCCGAAGCCAGGAATGGGAGTATCATAGGCCACAGCTCGCACAACCTCTCCACCTTCCCACTTGAAGAGAGTCTTGTTTCCTTCCTCATAAGTGACCACATGTCCATAGAAACGAACCGGAAAGACCACATCCAAACGCTCCACCTCCCATGGGTTCCCCTTGGCCAACCAGTAGTCCGGACGCTCCACTTGTTTGTTGTCCAGAATTAACTGTTCAAAGATACCGTATCGGTACCGAATTCCGTATCTGTAGTGCAATATGTAAGCTGATGTGCATAGATTGAATCGGAATTACTAATTAGAGGTTACCTTCTACTTGTGAAGAAATATAAATCATAAATATTCAAAAAAATTATATTTCTAGGAGAATTTTTATAGCTTCTGTGAATTTCAAAGTGAAGACTTGAAGAAACCACCTTCACTTGTCATATAGGGGCATCCTTGAATGCTCTTCCAAAAGACTCAAACCATTCACTGAAGGCTCTATTACTCCAGAGTATCTCAGATAGGAGTCCACACGAACCTATGAGATGTAAATTGGGCCAGAGTAAAAGAGGACCCAGGCATATAATAGAGGACTCTAGTAAGATTACAGAAAACCAAAGGTCAATGAGGTCAATTCCTATTTCATCAAAAATTTATTAAACCCTAAGCAGGACGATTTTTGAGGGTCATACCCCATAGAGGGGATGCTGAGTGTGGCCATTGAGTCGAGGAAACACGACGCAAGGCGCCCTAGGCCTCCATTTCCAAGACCTGCATCTCTTTCCTCTTCCACCTGAGAATTCAGCCATGCTACATCAGAGGAATACAGGACAAAGGAAGGCGGATAACTCTAAAAACTCTGGAACTCTGAAAACTTCGGGGGAAAAACGAAAAAATTCTACAAACGGGTTAGAATTAGAAATTACCGTCTCTTCAAGGCGGTAGCCCTCAGCCTGCAAAGCCTCAGAATATTCACCCTGCATTACAAATTCACCCTTTATTCAGTAAGATTTAAAAAGCCGTGAACGGACAAGCGGAAGCAAACATCCTAATCTGAGAGAACAATGGATTACCATAACCTTCATACCCAGCTCAAAAGGTCAAATTCACAGAATTCGGTTTGAATGCACCTTCAGCTGCAAATTCAGAATTGCATTGAGCAATGACCGCCCCACCAAATACTCCAGAGAAAGGTAGTAAATCCTCTTCGAATTCTGAAATAAAATAAGGTAGTGAAGCAAGGTTGGTAAATGCCCTTCAATGCTTACGAAAAGAAGCCCCACAGCAGAAACAAATCATTAACAAGGGTTTCGGTAACATTAGAATTTCTCAGAAACTTTAACAAACACTATCAAAAGGCACATCCTTTACATGGTTCATTAGACTGCTTTAAAAATATTAAACCTCAGCAAACAAAGTAATCTTCCTCCAGGTTCATCAGACCTTTTTAAGACATTTGAACATCATCAAAAAGAGAATCATGAACAAAAAAAGGTAACAAAACAGGACTGGTGAAATGCCCTTCCAATGCTTACGACGCTTACGAAAAGAAGCCCCAAGTAAGAGACAAATACTTAGATGGCATTCAGTAAAATTGAACTGCTTCAAAAAAATTTAAACAACGTCATAGAGTGTTAGAACAGTTTCGGATACCACCGTACAGAGATTATTCTACTTACTTCATGACGAGGATTGTGTTGATAACTTGACATGGGGTAATCGGATGAGAACAAAAGAAGTTTTTCACAACAAGAAAGCCAAATGAATTGCATTGCATTGCATTGGGTACGTTGAGGATTGTACCGTTTTGGTGTAATGCTCCTCGGTCAAATTCCAGCGCTCCACCAGGCGGTCCCGTACACTCTGCGCCGTGGCCTCGTACATGACGGAGGCATCGAAAGAAGCGGTCGGATGGGCGAATGTGACTTGGGCATGGTGAACAAGCTCCCTCTGCAACTGCTGATGCTCCACCTCCTCCGTCGTCTGCTTCTTCTCGTGGCCGAAGATCGCCATCTTACAAGCAAATACAATATTCCCACAAAAGTTTTCCACAAGGAACACTCGCTCTTCTCAATGCTATCCCTTGTCAATTCTTACATGGCCCGTGTGTTTCTGCATATCCACAAGCGAAACCTTTAGAAACCTCTTGGGAACTCTTACATGACTAGAAGTCTTCTAAGGTATGTACAACCATAATCAACACTGCCCAAAATGCGACACTTATATGTGACACCTACATTTGGACAAAAAGGTCACAAAAACCTAGATATTGATTACAAAAGATGTCCACAATCAAAATATGACACTCTATGAGAGTCTAGTGCCTAGTGTCGGTTTTTGGTACCCCTAGAGATGGTGCTCTCGGTGCTTTGTGCTTCGAAAACTCATAACTTATTCATGCGGTCTGTTATTCCGTTGCCAATAATGCATGCAGTTCGGTTGCCATTAAGATCCAATAACAATCATTTATGTTTAATAATACTCACTATGCTCAGGTGTAATTAGTCAGAGCAAGAACAAGAAGCGAGAAATCGTCAGCGGAAGGTACATATTTTCCTAATCTTCCACGAAACGAGAGATTGTTTGTGAAGTACAAGTTGAATTACGGACCGCAGGTACACAATCTACAGAACCTTAGATTTAATAATGGAAGCTTGATTCAGGTGGAACTCAAGAAAACAGAGCAATGAATTCTCCGGAAGCGGTACAACCCCTGTGCTATGAAGATCCAAAGAGCAATAGAAAACTAATAGAAAACAGAGAGCCATTTCTGACCGCACGTGCTTTTCCTATCAGCTTTCACAGCAACACGAGGCTCCTCCAAACACGAAGATCCACCACCATGCAACTGTTGTTTCCTGAATGTTTGGTTGCCAATCTTGTGCATGCACGAGCACACGTTGAGATACAAAAATGAAAGAATTACAAGACAAGCGCTCAAGGAATCTAATAACTAGCACGGGAACACAAGCCTCCCCTGCCAAGAAACTAGCATCACCACAAGCTCTACGACGCAAATGCAAGGCACACATTCAGCAAAACCTCAATCAAATCTCTCTCACAAACAAACCACGCACTTCAGAAAAACAAAAACCAGAAGAGCTCGCAAATCACCAAACAAGCTCGCTATCACCACACTCGCTTTGCTAATCTCCAAATCTCCAAACAAAGCTTGCTAAAAATCACCACAAAAGCTTGCTAATCCCAAGAAAACTTGCAAATCACGACCAGATAAGCAGACATCTAATCCGCCAGATGCACTCACCCGACGCCGCGAGCGCAACGAGGAGATCGGAGCTGCAATGGGGGATCATCACCAACACCACAGCATTCCGCTTGTGCTGCACAAGACCTTCAAAGCAAAAGGGCCTACAAAAGCATACATGGATGAAAATCATCCAGTTGGATGACCTCGATATTCATCCCAGCCAGAGAACATATCATCCCATCTAGAGAACTTATTCTGGGAAAAGATTCCAGTTTCATTTTAGGAGATCACTGAGGTCTTAAAATAGGTCATCAAGTTTGCAACGAGGAGTCGATGATACTATATTTAATTATACTAATAACAATAAAGTATGTTGAATGCAGGAGTGATATCATTTGCGGGCTCTTATAATGGAGGGTCATATTCTTGTGGGGTTGTTTACTGCCACTCACTGAAAAGAAGAATGTGAATAAGTACCACCACAATAACTGTGGTATAACTTACACTACAGTACCGTGGTGTGCCCTGTGCCGTTGCCTGGTACAGTGTAATAATAAAATAAAAGTAACAATAATTTTCTAATTTTTTATTTTTTATTCAATATTCAGTATCTTTTTTTCTGTGAGTCGGAACGCCACGAAACACAGTCCGTGCACCTTGCCTTGCAAAGGACTTTCCGATGGTACCAAGAATGTGACTGGGGAAACACACGGTCCAAGAGATCTCACTATAACAAACAAAACAAAACAAATAGTCTACTTTAATGTATGGATTTTTCAACAATTTAAAAGGTATAAACTGTGATGGTCTAATACAATGTTTGGGATTTTTTTGAGTTTTATCAACTATTTTCCTTTGGTTTCCACACTGTATTTGTCTCCCAAATACTTCGTCCGGTTATTTTCTCTATTTTTTACTTTAAAAAGCCAAAAAGTTTATAGATTTCTTCATCAATTATTTTTTGATGTTTTCAAATTGCAACTGAGTTTTTTCCCAATTTTTTCTTCCTTGAAACATATGGACAAATTCCATTGTTAAAGGAAAAAGTATACAAAACCAAAGGATCATGTCCTTGGCAAAGATCTTTACATTATCTAAAACATTTTGTTTTTTCCCAATTCCCAACTGGCTATCTTTGGACTAGCTGCTAGTATTTTTCAAACATCATTTTGATGGCATAACACTATATTATATGTACAATCAAGCAATGGTACTCCGTCCCCATGCTTGAAAGGTATTATGCTTTGCTAGATATCTTAGAGAAACTTATGAGATAATTTTAGGATGGGGGGTGGCTGAGGACCCAACAATGCTAGTATGTGAGCCCAAGAATGCAAGCTTGTGAGCATTGAGCCTACAATATAGGTACCTATAATATAGATATCCCACACTATAGAAGGTGTATGTATCATAAACACCTATAATATGGGTATTTGTAATATATATACCCTATAATCATAGACGGTTTCTATAGTATATACATCTATAACATAGGTGTGTAGTATTCTAGGCTCATGGACTCACACTCCTATGCTCACATAATAGCAACCCTCGCTGAGGATCCATCGCAAAGACCATTTTATTCATTGTAGGGAAGAGTCCCTTTTCAAGGATGCAAAAGGATCCCTGCCTCATTGCTAAACAATGTTGTCGTGCACAAACACATCGTGCCAAGATCATATCGAGCCAATATGAGAGCAAGCGTGCCATAAGTAACAATAGACCTTGTAATTGGCTAGCAACCTAACCACACCAAAGTCCAATAGCTCTTGACCAGTGGTGAATACCGTGGTCATAGGAAAAACGCCTCGTGACTTGTGATGTATATCACAATCACGGCAAATCCTGCAAGTAATGAAAGAAATGCGAAAAACATCCTATCATCACAAGCACTAAACATCAGCGACATCCATAGCAAAGTAAAGAAATTAAACACCTATGATACAAGAGTACACCAGATGTAGCAAGTGGTTTGATAACCACTCCTTTACTTAAGCACCTCACGCACTTGTAGAATAATACGCCCTGCAGTCATGTCGAGGGTGGTAGGCGCCGTTTGCTGCAAATAGACATAGTCACCAGGCAGAAAACGTCGCACTTGAGGTCTATAGCCTCCTCCTTGTATCGTGGCATAACGCTGAGTATCTCTATGCTGCGCAATAGAAAAGTTCTCCAAAGCCATGGGCATCACCCTCTTGTATAATTCCGCACGTTGCTCGTATACTCGAGCCCACGTGTCTGGATCATCCATGTGATCCAATATTTTGTCTGCATCTTGTTTGATTGCCATCGGTAAAACCGGATGACGACCAAACAACAAATAATAGTGTGAAAAAGAAGCCAAAGATGCTTGCTTACTAAACCGATAGCCCATTGCTATCCACGGTAGTTGTAAGTCCCAATCTCCATGATGACCCTTCTTCAAACTATACTTGCGAAGTCCCCTCTTGACGATTTGCACCATGCGCTCCGCCAATCCATCTGCTTTGGGATGATCCTGTGAAGTAGTGCGGTGATCAATCATCGCTTGTTTGCACAAGGCTTGAAATTCTCCAAGAAACTCACGCCCTTGGTCAGTCAACACCTCAGTTGGAACTCCAAAACGACTCAACACTCGGTCCAAGAATGAGTAAGCGGACCCTTCACTGAACTTGTCAAGCAACACCACCAACTCTATCCATTTGGAGAAGTGCTCAATCATCACCAACACATACTTGTTATGTAGGATTTACTCCATAAGCGGTCCCTTGATGACCGGTTCAGCCGGTCACCAGACCCCTAATGACCGGTGATAGCCGGTTTCTCCCGGGGTGACCTGTGATTAGAGGTCACCGTCTCTTTCCGTGAATCTGCGAACTCCACAGAACGGATCGGCAGAGTACTGTCCCGAGTCCGCAAGATTGATTACGGTAAAGAAAGCCTCCGCAGTCTCATTCAGTCTAGCTGAATCATACACGACCTGCGCAACAATATTGAGCAGAGCTCCGTTCAGCAGGTGCGTCTTTCCTTGTGCTCCCCTGTCATGCAGCCAAATCGTGGAAAAACAAGAAACCTCGTACAAGTAATAATGCTAAGACTCGACTAGCAGCCTGCCGTAAACGCTTGCATCAATTGATTCCCCGATCCGCTACTCAGGCAACTCAATTCGTACGTGACGCGCATAAAAAGTGGAAATTCAAAGTGAGAACAACGCGAATGCTGATTCCATCCGAAAATGTGCAGGTACAAAGCTCAGGCAGGAAATGGCTCGGCTCCACTTGCTCCCAGCAAGTTCATCACTGCATCCATAACTGCTCTGGAACCGTAGACGATTTAATGCTCAGCTTAACTCCAGCATGAACCTCAGAGACTCTGGCCTTGCACTCCGAGAAATACCAATCTGAAATACAGTAGCAGCCTCGTCAAGAACTTTCTTGTCCTGCATCAACACTCGCACCTGGAGCCCACCTCTTCTGCAGCCATTCTAGCTTCGTCTTTAAGCGATGCACTTCTGCAACGTGCGCTCCTTCAAACGCTCAGGAAGATCCTCCTAGATTTCTGAGCGAAACGACCATTCGTCATGCGAGGCGTCTGGATGCGAACAGAGCAGCACTCTCACCTCAATCACGGCAAGATTGAATCAACCAACCTCGATCCACAGCACCCAATTACCCCCTAAATCTCAGTACCGACGTTCCAACTAGCAGCTAGCTAGGTCACTGAAGACAAATCCGACTGACACACAATCAAAACCCACGTTTGACCTCCCTTGTGTCACCTTCTCTGAAAAAAGACAGTCTACAAAATTCTACACATTTCCGAAGCTATCATTGACTGCAGCACCAACTATCACAAGGCCCACAAATTCAAACTATGTCACCATGAATATTCGGAATCGCAAGTCGTCAGATTGCAGAGATCAATTCGTGTATCCTTCTCCTTTGCAAATATTTTTCCTTCCAACTCTCCTCCTCCCAAAGCTCCAAGTCCTTCCTTAGAGGAAATTTAGGAGAGAGACAACCTTTTCCCCAAAGCCAAGTGAATAGTGAATTGCCAAAGGAATAGTGTTGAATTTTCTCTTAGGTGGCGCGTTTCTAACCCATCCTTTTTCTATCCTAACTTGCAAAGCCGAATGAATAGTACACCCAACTTCTGAATATGGGTTTAGGACCCATTTCCAAAGCTAAAACACCGTAAAACCATGGCTATGGTGCTACAACTTCAAGTTGTCTTGCAATTCCAGCACACGCAAAACACCTCAAAAACACTCTAAAACTTGATTTTGAACTACTTTAGGTGTCAATATTCACTACGCATACACCCATGAATGCAATGAGATCTTTTTCAAGTAATAAGAATGAGGAAAAGCTTCTAAAGAAATTGGAAAAACCTCATTATCAAACTACAATAGTCAAGCCAATGCCATTCTTGAAGAATGTTCGCATGTTTGGATGAAGCACACGAGGCTAAACCTCTCACTCCATCACGTGGAAGACTCAACTTAAAAAAGATGAGTCTCCAAAACCTCCACGTGCAGGTCAAGGGGTTTGAGGTCCCCAACTGAGATGTCGGGACCCCGTTGATGTCCCGGACGCTCCAAACCTCCTTTATCACCTCCACGACTCCGCAATCACCGTCCGATACAGAATTCAAGCCCATGCAACTCTCATGACAATGTTAAGCAAGTTGTCCAATTTGTTTGGCTTGGCCACCTTATCTTGGTTTCGTTTTTTTAATACAATGGTTCTTTCCATTTGTTCAAAAAAAAATGTTAAGGTAGGAGGTCCATAAATGGACCATCTAAGGCCTGGAACTGAATTTGGAGGAGGCTAAACATCTTGAAAAAAAATTCAATAAATTTTCCTTGAAAGACGAGTGAAATTGACATCTAACGCAAGTCATTTCATATTTTTTGGACCTTTGTGGAATTAGTTACAAATTTGTGAAGTTGGAAAAAAGTGGTCATTCGTGGTCATCAAAAGCGACCACCTCCTGAAATGTGCATAGTTGGTACATTGAAGAAAGCAAAATGTACCTCCGAGTCATGTTCGCTTTTACTGCCCTAACGGAGTTTGAGCCTCCTACCTTAAGCAATGTGGTGACTGCAGTGCGTGGTCTATAAGTTGGATGAGTTGGATGAGTGTTTTTTTTTAAAATTTCATCCGTGACTGACGAAGTGCCACTGCCATGATTCCCCGCCCTTCCCTGCTTTCGGGTGCCTGTTCATGTGACGTGTCAAGCAGTGGGTCATTGGAATTTTTAGTTTTTAGCGTAACTTAATAATTCCTGCCATTTCAGTGAACCAGTGGTCCACCTTCATTCCTCCAGTTTTGAGCTCCATTTCCAAGATTTTCTTTTCTTTTCTTCTTGAGTGCAAATTCAACTGTTGGTGGTTCTACAGGCTTTCTGGTCTGGTCTGGTCTTCCGTTCTGTGGCTTCAGCTTGTTTGTCACGTGTGCAGCATGCATGGGCCCCTGTAGAAGGCCGGGTGGCGAGAGTTCATTTGAAATTAATTTACAGGCCAGGGAACTGAATAATAAGACAGAGGAAGAGCCAGAATGTTCTTGTAAGTTATTTTAGTTTCAGACAATTGGGTGGATTGGGTGCCTGAGGGTGTGAGCGAGTGCCAAGTGGAACTTCAATTGGCAGGGCCAGAAAGCCGGCATGGAAGACGAAGGGAAGGGGCCCACTGTATGACAAGAGATAGCACTGCACAGACAGAGAGTATAATAGAATAGAAAGGTGAAAATGTCTGAACTGGGACAATGTCATTGGTTCAACATACCAATTGGAAGTTCTTGGATTCAAAAACTTTACACCTCATGCATGTTGTTGTTGTTGTTTTTAAACAAACGGACGATTTCCATTGATAAGGGAAACAGTACATTGAATCAGGAGACAAGTCTCCGGCGAAACATTTTACAACCTTTTGATTTTCCTTTTTTTAAGAGAATCCGATCCCACCCGAGAAAGCCAAGTAAACTGAACACAGGAACTGATGCATGTTTTTCATGTGCCATAACTTATAGATTCCCACAAAGGAGACTAAGGTGGATCCCCCCAAAACCGCCACTATTTGCTACTGCGCCTATTTACTATTATTAGACTAGTCCAATTTTTATATTTTCTTTTTCTTATTGGCAAGTAAATGGAGGTTCCAACGTACTAAAGATCGTGACATTTGGATATTGTATGCAAAAGTTATGAAGGAATTAAGTTTGGTTCTAAAACAGTTTCTTTTACATAGGTACATAATTGATTTTGGAGATGTACATAGAGTGAAGATGGTGGTTCAGGATCAATGGGTGCCCACTTGAAAACCAACCCCTCTATATTCTTGCCTAAAATGTACATCCTCTGTGCACGAGAGCCTAGGGTTGCTTTTGGGTACATCTATTTTCAATACTTTGAAAATTAATAGTTTGTTTATTCAATGTCTAAAAAATGCACGAAAAAAGAGATTAAAGTACTCTAGTAAAATCCAATAGAAAACTAAGCAATTTAATAGTTGTTACAATGCGCAAATGCTTTTTGAATGCATTTAGTTGCAGTTACCTTAGTAGAAAGGAAGTCCTTGATTTTTGGAGCACCATACACCGCATTCTCAAAGAAGGGCATTGAACATTAGTCTTAGAAATATAAATGAGTCTAAATATAGGATATCTTTAGAAAACTCAAGCAATAAGTTTGAATTTTCTTAATATAGGAATTTATGGAGTTTTAAAAAACATAGGGTGTGGCAATCATCAATTATTTTATAATGAACATAGAATGTTGAATAAAAATAAAATAGGCCTCACATTATATCAGATTCTTTTTGTAATTATTGGAGCAAGCCTTGTTAAAAAATAAGCTTGTTAGTGCTTTGTAGCATGAGATTCGAAAGCTTGCATGTCCCAAAAGTTCCATTCATGACTTTTGATGAAAATGGAAATCATGTTGGTTTAGTACATGTGAGAGTACATGAAAGCATTGCTATCACCAGAGACCATTTGTAAAACCCTACATTGATTGTCTTGCCAATTTGCATGCACCTCATTTGCTTGTAAATCCAACTTCTGGGTTTCAAGCTTAGGGTTAAGTTACATTTGTTTTATTTGTTTATAGTACGCTTGAGCGTTTTAGCGCAGTCATGGTGCAACACAAGGTACAATTGTACACATTGGAGGAGGCTTCATCTCCATATGAGTTAGCCATGAGTTAGTTATGAGTAGATATTGAAGGTGGATCTTTTGTTTTTTGTTTTTTTGTTGTACAAAGAAAATATGATACATCATGGAGTTGTAATGTATTCTTCAAGCATGGGAGTATGTTATTTTTGTAGGATTTTAAATTAGTTTGACACTTTGCTATTTAATTGTTAACAATAAAAATTTACTTTGTGTTCCAAATAACAAATGTAGACTTTGGCAAGGTTTTGTGCTTCAATCTTTCTCTTCTTTCCACCATATTGTTGTTGTAGTAAATAGTGATGTAGTCATTTTCATGTTTAGGATTCCGTATTGAGCAACACACACTAGTTTCACTAATTAAATCCTAAACACTCACTCTTGTACTTGCAATGGTTTGTTCTAGGAAGGTAGGATGAATGCTATTGTAACATCGTAGTATTGTTGTCTTGCTAAATACATTGCCTACCGATTTGAAATGGTTATTTTCATTACATTAGTAAAATTTGCCCATATTTATCCATGAATGCATTCATAGTATTGGCAAGAGTTTGGCTTGTTATTGCCTATGCACTTTTTACATAATTTATTGTTAAGTTCCTAAACTCAGTACAAGTGAAGTAAAAAATAAAAAATTTAAACTAACAATGCTAAAAAAAGATATGAAAAAAATTAATCAAAAACTTTAAACAAGTAAAAGTCTCATTTCAAAAGGACCACTTAAAAAAATTAGATAACAACAAGGTACCATAAATTTGAAAAAAAATAATGAATAATACCCCCTATAAAATACTCGTTGGATGCATGTATATGGAAATATAACATGTAGTGACCCTGCAAGATTGCATTGTGTTTTAGTATTCAAGGATGTCTTTTCAACTAGATTAATTTACACTAACTTGTAGTGAGGGTGCAAAATTATTGTCATCTACAAATTATTTTCTTAGTCAAAATTAGTTCAATTTTTCTCAAAATCATCTTTATTTTTATTCTTACAACAACTGCTGGAGCAACAACTACAAACAATAATGTTACGAGCTCTTTATATCTCTTGACAAATATTTATTTCAATCATAAGAATTTCAATCAAGTTTGATCATAGTTCTGTTTAACATAAAGAATACATTTATGACTAGGTAAATATATTTGCTTATATCACCTTATCTCAATGAATATTTTGTTGGATAACTAAAACATAAAAAGTCAATATGAAAAGTCAAATAACTTGGATTTTACTGTAATATTTGCAAGACTGCAAGCAAAATAATTATGTAATACTGTACTATACATTGCTAACCCCAAAAGTCCCAAGGCCATTTTGGGGGGGTCAAAAACCACTTGAAACTATGATTTTCAATGTAAACAATAAAAATCTAAAACATTTGTTTCTTTTGCATATTCAACTATAGGATCTTGCACTAGACTAGTATGAAAATGTATAGAATAAAGTTTAGAAACTTTGCCTATATCAATCACAAGATATAAGCGTTCAAAATGAAAAAAACGAGTATTTTTTGCTCCTAGCTTGATTAGACTTTAAGACTTTGAATCCTCTTAACTTCAAATTTTGTACTAAAAATTGCAAATAAATTTTTTTTACATAAAAGAATTGAGTTGAGAATTTTGCTCCCCCCTCCCTTCCTTTATTTTCATTCTTAAAAAATAGTTAACTAAAGTTGAAATAGGTACAAGATAGAAGGAAAAACTGAAGTGTTGATAATTCTAAGATGGAATTGAAAGACACTAATCCCAATAATGAGATTGTTCAAGAAAGCAAGCTAAACCATGTGCAATTTTTTTTTAATTGTTAAACTTGAGTTTATAAATAGATCCAATTCATTAGTTTCTCAAGAATTTGATAAGACTGCCTCCAACAAACAAGAAGCTTAATAATTTTCACATGACTTATCCAATTGAAATGATTCAAATCTTTCTAAATAGATAAAAGTGTAATCTACTAGAAATAATTTTTTTATAGATTATTTGGAACTTTTGAGGATGTTTTTGCTACCCGCTCTTGCCTATTTTGGCTTATTGTAGCATAACTTTTGCTCCCGGATATAGATTAATATAAAAATTATAATACCAAAAGCTAATAAGTCTTCCTATCTTGAAAAAAAAATTCAAAAAATCTTACCAAAAATCGAGACCTAATTTAATTTTGGCATTTGGACAATTTGGCAGCTTCATTAATTTTTTTGACTTTTGGCATATCGTACGTGAAGGTCTGATCCAGCACCTAAGTGCCAGAAAATTTTACTTTTGGCGTGCAGATGGGTTCGGCAAGTGGTATATTCTAGGATATTCCAAAAATTCACTTGTAATCTTCTAAAAATTTCACTTGTAATATTTTCAAAAATTCAGACATTCCAAAAAATACTTAATTTATGTCCAAATCTGACCTTCACGTAGGGTATAGCTCTTCCTAATTTTTTGACACCCCTCATCACAGTAATAATTTTTTTTCTATTTATGTGTAAAATGCGTGTTTTTTTTTCTAAATTTTCTCAAGAATAATTTTTCAATATTCAGAATTGGCAACAATGAAATTTTCTCAAATTTTCAGAAATAGTTGTACAATTTTTCATATTTTAGACATGTTCCAATTTTCCCCTAACTATTTACGAAACTGACCTACACGTACGGTAGTTTGAAAGAACTTGTAGAAGGAAAAGAGTTTTGCCGCAATTGAGCATCGTCGTGTTCGCTGCATTTCTGTCAATCTTTGAGCGTTTTGGTACTATTTTGGTGTTTTGGTGGAATCCTGAGACGGATTACATTGTGATTCGGAGCGAGTGATTTGAGCGAGTGATTCCACTATTTGAGCAAGAATCACTTTGTATTTCAGTCGTGCAAGGAGGCCAGATTGCTGTGATCGTTCCTCCTTATGATCGTTTCTTGTAGGAAGAGGGATGTCAGGAATTCGAGGGAGGATCGGGAGCCTGCGCACATTGGGACGCGCTCTCACCGAGCTTCGATGCACGCGCCGCGTTCTTGCTGAGGAGGAGTTGCTTCGTCAAGTGCCATTCGTGCCGTCACGCTCGATCTTTTCTTTTCGATCTTTTCTTGGGGAAAGAATTTCGGTTCAGCATGGTGGTGTGCAAATTAGGGGTTCGGGAAATTTGATCGGGTTCCAGGCTCTCCCGCAGGTATGTGTGATTCCCTGTCTCGTACTGTGGTTGGAAGCTTTAGTACATTCTCTTTGAATGTCTATGCTTTACTGACTGGCACGGTAGAGATAATCACAGGATCGATTCGAATGTTTTGACTATTTTACTTCTGTATGTCATCTCGGGAATTATGAGATTGAGCAGTGGCACAGGGTTTTCTTCGCGTGTTTGTGGAATTAAGCAATTCAGTAATGGGAAACACTTCCTTCTAGGATTATTTGAAGGGTTTAGGGTTTAGGGTTTACAGGGAGCGGTTAAAGAAGGCTTTGATATCTCGTGCATGGGAATGGAGTGCTTGGTAGTGACAGAGTGCATGATTTTATGTAGGAATTAAGTTTGTTTTGGATTTTCGGATTGATAATGTTGTGTTGCTCGTTGATTGTTTTAGGGTGTTCGTGTCTTCAATAGACCTTTTTATTCATCACGGTCAAGCGAGATTGCTAACTCAGACAAGAGCGGTGAAGCCGTATCAGAGGTTGCTGGTGAAAATTCAAAAACCGGTGGGGAGAATCCAAAGGCCGTACGGAGTGGTGTAAGTCCTCTCCCCTCTTTCTAATGGCGGTGCAGTTTTGTGCTCTAAATTGCGTAGTAATCTTACTTTTAAAAGTCTGTGCTGACCAACGACACTTGTCTCCACGCGTTACATTGATTGAGACGTCTTGCTTTATTTAGATGCTTTCCGTTTTTTGGTTTCGAAAACTTATCACTGATTATGTCCTTGGATGCTGGAATGATGAATTTAGAATGACTGAAGATTGTTGCTGAGGTGAGTGTTTGTGCTTCTGCTGCAGCCAGTATCTTGGGCTAGCCTCGCACTCTTGGTGGTGACTGGAATCGGCTTGATTTTGTTGTGGGAGCAAGAAAAGAAACGGCAGCTAGAAGGTTGGTTGGCTCTTTTCCTTGAATATCTTGATTGTCTCCACCCCTAGGTGAGAGATTAAGCAATGGTTAAAAAATGTGTAAAATTCTGGTGTCTAATGTAAATGAAACGTGTGAAAAGCATTAGTAGCATCATTTCAGCGAATGAATTTCTCATGTTTAATAGAATTTTTGACATGTGATTTTATGAATAGTTGCATTCTAAGACTGTGCTTTTGAAATTTCCACTAAGTGTGGATTATATTGAGGATTGCACTAAGGTTCATAAAGAACAAGAACTTATGCATTTGTATTTATGGTACAGACTCTTGCAATTAACTGCTTCTTCGTTTTTATTTCAATGGTTGCCATGAGGGTCTCTGGAAGGTTTTGGAACTGCTCCCCAGGTCTTTTGCTTCATATCTTGCTGCTGAACACATACGCGTATGTCATTGACTGCAGTGCTACGCTCTGAGAAGGGGGCAGTTGCCAAGACGGGCCCTGGAGTTGGGAAGGCGGCTATTGGAGGTCCTTTCAAGTTGCTCAATCAGGATGGGAAAGTTGTGACAGATCGTGACTTCCTTGGCAATTGGTCGCTTATATACTTTGGGTTCACATATTGCCCAGATGTATGCCCCGATGAACTCACAAAAGTGGCAGAAGCTATCGATAAAATTGGTTAGTCTTTTCATAGTGCATTGCGTTCTTTTCCTTTGTACTGATCCATCATTCTGTGAGCTTATTGTTTTGTTTTGTTTGAGCTGCTTTTTTTGCAACTCGACTTATATGGTTGGTTACTTAGTTGCTGTTGTATTGGACTACAAGAGCTAGTATTAAAAATGGCTGAGGACTTCTTCTTAAATTCTTTTTCTCAGTTATCATCTTCTTGAAATTGCAGAGACGAAAGTAGGATTGCAGGTTCTTCCTGTCTTTATTTCCATTGATCCAGAGCGCGATACTGTTGAGCAAGTTCGAGAGTACTTGAAAGGTAGGCGTCGTCCTGGTTGTATTGGAAACTCTTATTTATGGACTTTTTCATGTTTCCCCAATAATGTACTTGAAAGAAGTTTTCCTCCGTTTTTAATTTCGGTCACTCACATACACAGCTGTGCAAGATGCCGTAATTTAGTACCCCGGTTAAATCTTGCCCCTGTTTTGTGCGTGTCAATTAGAAATTTCGCTCTCCTGCACTAATTCCGCACTTTTGAAACCAAATTTAAGATCAAAATTTCCAAGAATGCTCAATGGCAATTCTTGCGTTTTACCTGCAAAATGTATTTGCTTGCTGTTCATGAGGTGAAATCGTCACGGAACCTGTTACTTGTGAGCTAGAATCTTTCTACCCATCGTGCAGTAAAGTTGCTTGTTTTGTCATGTTTTTTTTCAACCTGCAGAATATCACCCGAGGTTTGTTGGTTTGACTGGGACTGTGGAAGACATTCGCCATGTTGCTCGAGAGTATAGAGTTTATTACATGAAAACTGAGGATGAAGGCACCGACTACCTTGTTGACCACTCCATTATCACGTACAATTTCTCATACCACTTGTCTCGCAGTTGCATCAATTTGCTCAGTTTTATGAACCTCGTCGACAAACTCTCTTAATGGAATGGTTTTCTGTTTCGTCAAGCCATTTCTTTTTAACAATCGTAATGTGAAAATGTAGAACATTTTTGGTGTGTCGCATTGTCTAGACGTGGGTTGAGCATTGTTACGGTGTGGTAACCACTGGTGATATTTGTTACTGTGGTTGCAGGTATCTGATGGACCCTGATATGAACTTCGTTAAGTTTTTCGGGAAGAACTACGATGCAGAATCTCTTTCCGAGGGAATTATTGCAGAGATTCAAAGTATCCTGAAGAAAAAATAGACCTTAATTCTCTGGCCAGCAATCTCAGCAACCCAAGAGAAAGTCTGATCGTGCCGTTTCAGGAAACATTTTTAAGTTCTCTTTTCAGAAGCTTTAATTGTTGAGTCGGATTAATCCACAACACGACGCTTTCATGCTCGGCGAGTTATTCTGGGTCAGCGACATTTGATATGTCGGCTTCTTTCCTCGGTATACATGAAATTAGTTTGCGGCTTGAGTTAGTAATGTTCAAGCGATCTCCACTTCACTGCATTGAGTTGACAGCTCAATATTTGTCAGCAAATATCAAAAGCAATACAATCAATAAAAGAAAAACACCTGCATGATGTTCATGAGTGTTGGTTGAGTGTTCGTCGAGTGTTGGTCGATTGTTGGTGGACTGTTGGTAGACTGTTGGTCGAGTTTTGGTTGTAAAAGCACAATGTTGAGGATGAAGAGGACTAAGCCTGCATTAGCGGAGCTCCTCTTTCTGTACTCAACCGCTCATTTGCCCACACTTCCTCATAACATTGGTCCGTAAACCATCCTTGTCATTTCAACTTTTTTGCATGCAAAGAGAAGGAACTCTAATTTTCTTTTGGAACTAGTACACATGAAGAGTTTGTTCTATTGACCCTTAAATGATGCCATGGCCATTTCTCGACCGATGAATGATAGAGAATCTTTCTATGTAAGATAGAAGTGCAATTGTTCATCCTTGGAATTTCGTGCAAAAAGGGGAGATCTTGCATAATAGTTTGACCTCCAATGAGTACTTTTGGTTTTTTAAAAGTAGATGATGTACTATATTACCAAAAGGGATGATTTCCTCGATCACCAGCCCGGCATTTAAGGGTTAACCCCTTAGTGCTTCAACGTCCCAATTCTAAACAACAAACATTCTCATTCATCCGAACCAATGCTCGGCTTTTAAAAAACTACACTTTTATATAATGTATTTGATGAAATTAAGGTAATTAATATATATTTATAAAGATATAAGCAAAAATATGCAAAATTTCAAGACCTGATTCAAGCGCTAAGGGATTAACCCCTAAAGGACCGGACTGCGTTTTTTGGCCGTATAGAAATTTTGGGTAGGTCCGTGTGACTAGAGATTTCCATATCTTAAGCTAAAATTTTAATAAAAGGTGGGCGCGAGGACTATCTTTCATATGTACAAAATTTCAGGACATTTGGAAATAGGAGTCAAAAGTTATGGGCAAATATGTTACTTTTTTTCGTAACTGGGCAATTCGGGCAGCCAGAAAAATTTGGCAAAAATTTGATTTTTTTTAAAAAATATTTTTTTCCTTGTAGATTATATTTTTGTCTATCTGGAAAGCTTTTATTCATTTCATTTGGATTTGTTATGAGAAAGTTATGGACATTCTTGTTTTTCGGGCAGTTAGAGCATCTTCTTGAAAAAAATAACTTGTAGGAATGATTTCTATATGCTATTTTTGCAATTTAAAAAAAATAAAATTCTCATGGTTTAGTTTATTTGCTAGAACAATCTCACCATTGGGATTAGTGTATTTTAATTCCATCTAAAATATATTAATGTTTTAGATTTTCCTTCTATCTCGTACCTACTTCTACTTAATAAATTTTTTAGGAATGATAATTAAGTTTTTTTGAATATTTTTTTTTCCCTAGACTCTCAACTCAATTCTCCACTAGAAAGATTTGAAGCACAAAACTATGTAGTGCAAAAATTTTAAGTGAAAAATGTTTAAAGTCAAAAAATCTAGTCCCGCAATGTGCTGAAATACTTGTTTTTTCCACTTTAAACGCAGATATCTTGCAATCTGAGCGGTCAAAAATTCTGAAATTTTTTCCACACATTCTCATACTAGTTAGGTGTAAGATCCTACGGTTAGATGTGCAAAAAAAACATTTTTCATTTTTTTTTACTCCTTGCTATAGAAATGGCAGTTTTGATGGTTTTTTGGCAGAAAAAAGGCCTTGGGCCTTTAGGGGTTAATGTCCCACAATAGAATAAAAAGGATAATGTATGTGAAGTTTCGGTATTCTTTTTGGTATTATTCATATTCCTTCATCACTATTAGCTAATTAATTATTATTTCCACTATTTTCTGCATTGTTCTTATAGTTCCATGAGATTGTATGTGAAACTATTTCTGTGGAGGAGAATGGTCCTTTGGCTGATTCAAAGAATATAATGAACATTTTTTACATATTTTCTTTAGGTTCATTAGATTGCATTAGAGTTTAATACATGACCAAAAAGTTATATTTTCATTTTTGCATCATATTTTACAATTTAAATTTAAAATTGTCTTCTCTATTATTCAAAGTTGTGTCACTAGAAGAAAATGCGGGGTTTTGCAACTACACTATGCAACTAGCATTAGAAGGAATTTGGGGCCAAGAAAGGGCCGTTTCAGGCCCGTTCCCCAATCTGTCCCCATGCTGTGAACAGTGGTGTGGGCTGTCCGAAAATATATTTTCAAATTATTTATTTATTTATTTATTTATAAAATCTGATGTGGCCGAGGGCCGGCCATGTCACCCTGCTGCGGTGGCGCGTCAGGAACTATACAAAACTTGTGGAGAACTCATGGGAACTCGCGTCCCCTTAGAGGGCCCGAATTCTTAAAAAAGTTTTTTAGTTGCATAGGACATTTGTGACTTGTTTGCAACTGGTGATAATTTGGAGACCTGTAATCGCAGTCAGGGCTTTTTTTTTTGGCTTCCTGGTGCCAAATTGCACCAGAAAAAAAAATCTGGCTAAAAAAGGTTATAAAAAATGCCGAAAAAATTGGATGAAATCGCCAGACAACTTTGAAATTAAAAAAAATATTAGATGAAATCGCCTAATTGTAGATGAAAACCATACTATACATCCAATAAGTGGATGAATGTTGCAATTTGGAGCACCACTGTAACATTTTATATCGCCACTATGGCACTTCTCCAAAAATGAAAAAAAAAAACCTAGTCGTAGTGGACACCCTAAAATATAGGAAAAAGGTGCAACAATTGCAAAGGTCACCCCTCGTGTGTGGCGCATTTGCGACTTGTTTGCAACTTGTTGATTTGTTGATTTTAAAATATTAATCTCAATGATTTGTAGATTTCAAAATTTCAGAACTACCTGTTTTTTAGACTTTAGAATTTGAAATCTAGTTTTTTTCTAGATTTCAAAATTTCAGATGTACCTTATTCTTAGATTTCAAATATTCAAATATTGGTATTTAATAGGTTTCAGTGGTTTAGAAAACCTTACAATTTCATAGATTTTGAAATTTATTGGATTTTTAATATTTTTTGATTTCTATAGATTATAGAAATCTACAAATTATTGAAATCCATACTATGTAGAAATCTAGAAATTGTCGAAATCTGAGAATTAAATCAACAAAATTCATTATATATATAAGACTTCAACAACTTTCAAGTCTAATATGTCCAACCTAATAGTATTCTTTACAATTGATATGGAACAATTGATATAAGACAAATGGGAATGAACTTTGGAAACAACTAGAAAACGACTAAGAAACAATAGTGTACGACTTAAAAGTGACTAGGAAATGACTAGCTTCACTATTAGGAAATTTAGTTCTTTTGTTGATTTGGTCGCATTCATTTGGTTCACTTTTCTATTGATTTCTATCCAAATCAACAAATTACTCTCCAAATCAACAAAAAAGTGAGTCAGTCTATGCAACCAAATCAACAAAAAAGCTGAATTTTCTAGTAGTGCAGGAAACGACTAAGAAACGACTAGTGTACGACTAGAAAGCAACTAGGAAATGACTAGAAAGCGTCTAGGAAACAACTATGGTCATTTTACAGTTGCAATCTTGTCATAGTTGTTTCCTAGTCGTTTTTTGCAATTATAGATTGGCTGCTCTGTGACTAAAACAATGTATCAATGTTGGAAAACGACATAAAACAATTACGTTCAAGATTGGAGCTAATAGAAAGGATTACAGTTGCAGAATAGTTGTATAGGACACTAGTTGCATAGTAGCCGGTTGTGATGGACATGTTTTTCTTCTAGTGTGTAAGTTGTACTCTTTGTTCTATTTTTAGAAATCCACAACATTTCATGGCTCCAACAATCTTTTCAATTGTTGTATTGTTTGAAAAAAAAAAGTTTGCAAAGAAAAGTTCAATTGACCATGCTACTTGTTAATGAGGCCATTTATTCCATATACGGACTGGCCTCTTGAAGATCATAGTACTGATAAGTGCCCAAGATTTGGCTCGGGGAGGTCACTTTGCGAAAAGTAGAAAACCACGTGAGTTAAACTATAGGGTGCATTTTATTTATTGGAGGAAAAATTTATAAATGATTTGGATCCACTTTAGCTTGGATTTAATTCTTGAAACATCATTATATGTAAAATAGGGTATTGAAAAATCTCGTGATTTAAAAAAAAGTAGATATAAATTAGTATGAATAAAATTAGAAAAGAGAAAAAATTAATTTTAGAATGGATATAATCACTGGTCTCTCTAATGGAGGAATGAGAAATAATAGATTTTTAACCATTTAACACTTTGGATATTGTAGCTAGATGCTTTAGATTTCAGGTACTTTTCTATCAAGATTGATTCCAACAAAATAAAATGGATTAAAGTAGAAATTAACTATACAATTGTATTCTCAATTGGAGTGGAGGTATTTTGTCAAATCATTTAATGGTGGAATTGGAAGATCATAGTGTGTATTTGAACCAGATTATGCACATCCGAAAATGAGATTTTTGAGGATGTGTGCTTTTAGAGTTAAATAGAATTTTGGTTAAAATTCAAAACTAAAAGTAAAGAGATTCATCAGTTTTTGATATCATCACCTCTTTGTTGCAACCATTTATATCAAGAGTAACAGACTCACACATAATTATTGTGAAGTTAATGAGTGAGAATGACTTTTGAGTTAAATAGAATTTTGGTTCAATTTTCAAAAATAAAAGTATAGTGACAAGTGATCACAATGTGCTTGCTTGACTACTAAAGGGTTAATACAATACATATGATGAGATGAAAAAAAAGATTTGATTGTTGACATAGATATTATTAAAAGTTCCTAATTTAATTGCCTTCAAGTAACGTGAAACATTGTAGAAAATTGACAACTTGTTATAACTTAGATTGGAGTGTTTTACAAGTTGGAAGTTTATAATAACAATTTTTTTAATTTTTGGGCCTATAAAATGTAAGATAATGACCTTGACATACCAACATCTTCAAATAAATATTTTAGTGAGTGTAATATGAAATGTCAATTAGATAGAATGTGATGAGAATTCCAACAATAGGAAACGATTGATCAAAAGGAAAGTCCAAAAGACATAATGTGGAAATTTTTATTTTATTAAAAGAGTGAAATTTGTATAAAAAATGTGTATTTCAATTTTCAAGTTAGGGTCAAAACACTATCTACAATCTAGGCTTATCCATTCATATGCTACTCTTTCATTGGTCAAATCCTCCCAACCTATTGACTTTTTTGTCCAAGCACCCAACCACCTATGCTTTGAAATTTAAAAAAAATCCACAATAGCTTGATATGTAAATCTAATCGCACACAAAGATAGCCAACTTGATTCTTCAAAGCATCACTTTAAGTGCAACTTCATCTAATTATTTTTAATAATATAAAAAACACTTCAAAGACCAAAGTGACCACATTCTGGTTGTTTAGGAAGTTATGGATTAAATGGTTAATCAATTATTGATTGTTTCATGTTGCTTTTGAGTTTGATCCTAATTTTTAATGTAAGTAGCATGTTTTCACGCCAAACATTTATCCTAAAATCCTTTATTATCAAACAAAAAAAATTCCTAAAGTTTATAAGTACTATAGCATGCCAAGAATTAAGCTAGATTTTCATTTATAATTACCTATAGGGTGCTTAAAATTAAGACCAAGTAGCTTTTTTTCTACTAAAAGGGTCCCTTAAAATCATAATTATTAGGTAAATAGCCCCCAAATAAATATATGGTTAACGCACGTGGTTACAAAATATAAAGGGAAGTGACCTCCCTGAGAGATTTGGTCTAAATTTCTTCAAACATCAATTTGGAGAGTATTTTATAATTTATTTCTTAACAAGTTGTATTCAATTTTTGTAGTATTTTTCACAACACTCAATTTTTTTCAAGAGTACTTTATAATTAGATTTTTTTTAAATGTGAAAAATATGTTTTATGTATAAACCTTTAAGAAGATACCCTAGGAAGGAAAAGCATAGAAATTCTCTAAGTAGGAGAATTAGAAAAGTGCAAAATCTTGTAAAAATAGGTACTTTCACATTTTAATTTGTGAAAAATAGGAATTTTTTTTAAAAAAAGAAACTAAAAATTGGCCATTTGGAAAGAGTTGATGGTGATGAGATTTCACCAAAAGAATGATCTTAGAACCATCTTCAATGTTCAAAAATTGCATGCAATGGGAGTATTGTTTGCACTCATGTGGAAGATATAAAATAATATATTTTCAGATTTCTTTTGGTAGACATATGCTTTCCTACTGGGTGAATGCAAGAAACACCTATACTAGTTTGTGTCACACCTTATGTTTTGATTTGTTTTTTGGCCATAACTTTTACGTTTGGCTCCAAATGACTTAAGATTTACAGGTAAGGTACTCATGATTATTATATACCTTGCCTAAATTTTTTGTAATTTTCAAAAATAGTTTACTATCCAAAAATAGCCCCCAATTTTATGTCACACTTACCAATTTGGAGGTTTACAGTACTATTTAGTACCCAAAAAAACAAATTTTGAGCTAAAATTTGGAGGGAATGGTCTTCTAGTAGACTTGTAGCTATTGTCCAAAGGAATTCTAAAAATAATTAATTGTGTGTGGTGTGGAAGTCCTTAAAGTGCACTTCTTTCTACTTGCATTTTGTAACTTATAAAATATTATTTTGGAGATTTTTTGGGTGAATGACCATCTCCATAGAGTTCTTACAAATGGACAATTTTCATTTTATATATATTTTTTTATTTTTAACTAATTAAAATATCAAATTATCCATTTTCTTGAGATTTGGCACTTTTCTAGTTTTCCTGCTTAGAATTTTTTTTAATGAATTTCCTTTGGTAATTACCTTCACCTTAAAGATATATACATTATCCATATTTTTCTATTTTTTAAAAATTGTTTTTTTAATTTTAAAATACTATAGAAAAAAATGATGAGTACTGTCAAAATGCAACAAAATTGGTAGGTGTTTTTTGCATTCACCCTACTATGCAAATAGACTTGAAAATTTCAGCTTTGGATCATTAAATTTGGAGACTCCTAACATAATAAAAAACCCTAAACCTCATAGTGTGATAAGTAAACAAAAATGTTTTTTAAATATAAAATGATTTTTTTTTAATTTAAAAAAACAAGGGATCTGATTACCATCCAATTAGACATCTCCAATAAAAATTTCAAGTTCATAAGGTTTATTCTTTAAAGTTATAGAGGATGACAATAAAGTCTTTCTCATTGTGATGGTAAATAGGATTGGCCTTTCTTACAATGACCCTAAAATTTCACACTACTTTAGGGAGATGACTTGTTGAATATTTAACCTTGAAAGACGAGACCTTATCACCAAATAAGTACTTTGAACAATAATTTCATTAAAATTGCAATATTCCTTTAAAGTGTCCTATTTATAGTTCAGAACACTTATTTTGAAATCTGTACCTATCTTAAATGGTGAAAATGGCACACCATCAAAGTGGCACTTGGAATACCGCCATTTTAATGAAATTGCCCATTTTGCCAAAGATGCTCAATAGGTGCATTCATATGTTCATTTCTATAGTGATTTGCTACTTTTTGGTTGCAGCGTCCTTACAATTTTAAAGACTTGGCGGTCTAAAACAAAGAGTTTGTAAAAATACACAAATACTATTTGAATTTATGCAATAAATACAAAGTTTTTGTAGTATAAGACTTTCTCATACTAATTGAATGAAAAGTTGTCCAACATTTCATCCAATTAGTGTGAGAAAGCTTTGCACAATGCAAACTCTCATATTTTAGTTGCATTAATTTGAGTACCACTTGTCCTTTCACTGAAACACCATTTATACCAGAATAGACATCTAGACTTCAATTGCTTGGGACCATTCCCATGTGATGGTATAAAATGTCAAGGATTCAAGGAACAAAGAATACCCCATATGCCATATTTAACTACTTTTGGACTTTAGGGTCAAATTTGGACTTTTTCAAGGTACAATTCATCAGGATATCTTTGGATGTAGGGATTTTGGAGACCGCCATGTTGTTCAAAGTAGGAAAGGAAACATTTGAGGGGGACCAATTTGAAGTATGTCATGATATAATGTATCGGGAGATCTTCTGGTGTTAGGATTTGGGAGACGACTATGTCGTTCAAAGTAGGAAGAAAAACAATTGAGGGGGACCGATTTGAACTAAGTATGTCATGGTATACTTTATTGTGCCTTCTTGAGGTGTTAACATTTTGGAGAGCGTCATGTTGTTCAAAATAGGAAGGGAAACATTTGAAGGGGACCAATGGGAACTATGTCATGATACAATGTATCGAGAGATCTTCTGGTGTTAGGATTTTGGAAACGATCATATCGTTCAAAGGAGGAGGACAAAGAATTGAAGGGGACCGAATTTGAACTAGTATGTCATGGTTTAGGTTAATTGTGCCTTCTTGAGGTGTTAACATTTTGGAGACTGCCACGTTGTTCCCAGTAGGAAGGGAAACATTTGAGGGGGACTGATTTGAACTAGGTCATGGTACAATTCATCAAGAGATCTTCAGATGTTCACATTTTGGAGAGCGCCATGTTGTTCAAAGTAGGAAGGGAAACATTATTTTCTCTAAAGGGGATCAATTTGAACTAGTATGTCATGATACAATGTATTGGGAGATCTTCTGGTGTTAGGATTTGGGAGACGACCATGTCGTTCAAAGTAGGAAGAGAAACAATTGAGGGGGACCAATTTGAACTAAGTATGTCATGGTATAGTTCATTGTGCCTTCTTGAGGTGTTAACATTTTGGAGAGCGCGATGTTATTCAAAATAGGAAGAGAAACATTTGAAGGGGACCAATGGGAACTATGTCATGATACAATGTATCGGGAGATCTTTTGGTGTTAGAATTTTGTAAACGACCATGACGTTTAAAGGAGGAGGACAAAGAATTGAAGGGGACCAGATTTGAACTAGTATGTCATGGTTTAGGTTAATTGCGCCTTCTTGAGGTGTTAACATTTTGGAGACCACCACGTTGTTCCCAGTAGGAAGGGAAACATTTGAGGGGGGCTGATTTGAACTAGGTCATGGTACAATTCATCAAGAGATCTTCAGATGTTCACATTTTAGAACCCCCCACGCCGTTCAAAGTAGCCAATGTCATATTCATATAGGAGAACATGCCAAGTAACATTGTCACTGGAGGATTGCACTCCTATGTTTGTTGGGACGTAGTAATTGAAATGAATCATCAGGAGATCTCTTGATGTATTGGAACCCCATGAAATTATGATTCTTTGCTTTTCAATAAACTAATCACTGCGAGATTTATGCAAGCTCAGATGATAGAGCCAAAAACTTTTGGCCCGTCTTGATTTCTGTGCAAAATAAGAGACCGGGAGATCTCTTGATGACTGTAATCCCTACTACGTTAGAAGAGCAAATGCAGAATGACAAGGCAAAAGCAATTACCGTACAGGCATTTTGTACAATGCAATCAGTTTCCAATGAACATTGAACTTGGTTTCATGACATTTTATTGATGTTCATACAAGAAAAACAAAGAAGAGCCTTCAGATTCAATTGAAGGCATTCGTTGCGATATCCAAACTAGTCCACTTGCCGGAAGGGCTTCCCACTAACATTTAACACCTTTTGGACATAGTAGGGACCTTGCAATTCGAGAGAATCTACATCATCCCTCACGCATATTGAGGGTTGTAGTATGCGCGCATGAGGCCACTTGAGGGGATCTACCTCGAGTACTACAAGGGTTCGATTCCAAAGAATACTACGTTGTTCAGGACTACTTAAGAGATGCTTCAGCAATTGACCACGATTCGGATAAGGTTTGCTCTTGTTGGGTTTGTCAACACCGGCAATATAAAGAAACCCATTCAGAATCCCGGGTGGAAGAAGACGTTGAAGAAGCTTTGCCAAAGTCGAAGTATGCATGCACGACCATAAGACACAGTGAGTATGTTCTACGAAATGTTGAAAAAGACCGTGAAAGCCAACCGGTATGTCGATGTTCTGAGGGAGATCCGCAACACCGCCATGGACGCATAGATCACCGGTCAGTACAACAAGCAACGCCTTTTGCGTGAACCAACCATCAAGAGTTCTCCCAGTGAATATGGATCACGTCACACTACATACAGCAAAACAAATGACTAACTCATCATGTCTAATTTCTTAAGTGAAGCCACAGAATAAAAGATGTAAGTCACATGCACTATGAAGTGCGGTGAGATCTCCGGGTGGAAACATAAAGAAGAAATAAAAGCCGCGGACCAGAGTTCACATCCAATTCACAATGGGTGTCACTTTACATACAACTGAAAACTTTATAACCATCGAATGTTAATTTACAATCAATTTGTCCGCAAGTACGAGAATACTAGAGCTAAGTATTCAAGACCGCCTGACCTACTCAAAATGTGTCAACTTCGTAGAAAACTTTATAGAAAATTGAAGACTACGTTAACAGTACGCTATAATGTACATGTACATTAATCCTCACTAACTCTCTCAATCGTCGAAACCCCCAAACAAGTATCGTGATATCTCATGGTGACGCCTCACGCCTTTCAGAGCGGGTTGTCTAGGGCCCCCCTCAATATGTTCATGCCCTCAGTGGACACCGCTTCCATCGGGCACTGACCGCCATACAATGGATTGTTCTTCACATAGACCGGAACAGGTACATTTGAATTAAACAAGTCATCAAGCCAAGGACGCAGGTGGCCATCCAAGTAGTTGTCACGTCTGTCACCGCACCAGGATTGAGGGAATATAGCATTGTGAGGATCATTGGGAAGGTTTTTAACTAGACTGTCATCAGCTAGGAGAACGTCCTGTAGAGATGAAAAACCAACCATGCGTGCTAATGTACCCAGATCTTTCAGAAAGATCGGTTTCTTTGGTGCATTTGCGGATTTGTAACTCGACAGCGTGCACGCTGCTTGAGTTAAACAAGTGACATCTCTAGGACCAAACGAAGCATCGGCAAGTACAACGTCCAACAAATTGTTCATGTTGTTGGAAGTAACACTGCTCCAGAATACAATGTCAGCCTTCTGACGAAGCCAATCCAGGAATTCCGTAACAGATGGACGACGTTGAACATGGAGTTTTGTACGTGTATACGTCCTGTGAACAAGAACTCCATTCAAGTCAAGAACCACTGTATACTTCCGGCGAGGTACCTCATTTGATGACTCTCGTAGCGTCGCCATAGCCCGGTCAGAATCTGCAGCCCAAAGGATCATCAGCTTGTTAGAAACAAGTTCATTGTATACGGTAGGCCAGGAATCCCATCCGTCAAGAAATGCAGGATGTCACCTCAAGCACCTTTGGCGTCGTCCTCCACAGTCCCTCTCCCTTCAACGACGTCATCTTGCACGGTCCCTTTCCCTTCAATGACGTCTTCCTCTTGGGTCCCTCTCCCCTCAACGTCGTCGACCACTTCTGCGTGCAAACCCTGGTCCAATGCAATTTCAAAAATGCTTTTGTAAATAAACTGGTGTGCAAGCCATACATTCTGAATTTCATTCCACATTTTAGTAGTCACGAGGCTACTCGTCCCGACACTCAGACCTGGAAAAGTAGCTAGATTTTTAAACCGATTCCTGATAATGACCCTCCTGACATCTAGAATTCCAGAGTGTAATGCAACTTCTCTAGGAGTCACCTTCGTTGTGTCGGCCTTCGGACTCATTTGGTTCAGATCAATCAAAGTATCGTCCACAACGTCGTCAGACATGTCGACATCCGCATTGGGTTGGGAAACAGGGGACATCGTGATATATCCTGATGCACCGTCGCTCGTACCCACATGTCGATTTCCCGTCCCCAGACTGGGGGAGAGACATTCATTACGTTCGGCAACCTCCGCAGGCCCGGCATCCTTCTGCGGCACGGGTCCTTGCTGGTACGGTGTCTTTGAAACCTCGGAAGGGCCAACACCCGCTGCAAGAGAGTCTAATATGGCTACTGCATCCGGAATCCGGTCAACCGTGTGGATCAGTTCAGAATTAGGAGGGTTAAGACATGTGCTAGGGGACGCATCCAAAACACCCACTGCTGTCTCCGTTCTCTCCTCATCCTGAAGGTTTGGCATCGTCCGATCCCGCGCTAATGGTGAACCCCTTTTCTTCATGCATTTCTCCTGCTTCTTAGCCGATTTCTCTTTCCCAGATTGCTCTACCGAAGCAGGATTGTCACGACGTTTCTCGGTACTGGGATTCTTCAACTTTTTGGGCCGCTTCTGCGGCTCAGGAACCTTTTTTTGCGACAAATCACAGATGCCACTGAGTTAGAGATGATGCCGTCAAAACGGGGAAGATGTAGCATTAGAGCAGAACTGGGCAATCCAAGTGGCCCTTGCTAACACCCCTCTAGGAAAATAAAACTAATACATTTCTATTTGAAGATGTGTAAGTAAACAACTAAATCCCCTATTTTTGGTCGAAAACTGGGACACTCGAGATAATCATACTTTGTGTGAACATCTCATCCTAGTTGCAAACCTTACAGTGCAGTCCTTCTATACCCTGCAATCCGGGATTAATTAATTGGATAGCAAGCAATCCTTTGTACTTCCTTCGCCAGGTCCTCTACCTTAAATCATAAAATAATACTGAGCACAGAAAATAATACTTCCAGTATAATACTCAGCACCTGATAAAAGTCACGTTCTCATTAACTAAATGTCAGAAGTTTTGGAGTACTGGACAACTGTGTCACAGGCTCCATAAAAAGCCATTGAAAGAAGCAGGAGGACAACATATTCCCCCAGTCTCAAACGTACTTAGTCTCGGTCTATTCACATGAGGTACACAAATTTTCTTCTCAGCAATTGTGTATAGCAGTAGCCCCATATAGTAGGCAAAATATTTTTGCACAGTCAAACAATGGAGGCCCTTCAGAAGGCACGTCTTCTATGTACTGCCTAGCTGAATCGTGATATCTCAGGATGTCATTACAAGTTAACCAACCTTCTTCACGACGGGGGGTTTCACTGCTTCTCCTTCGCTGTGCGAGGAGTACTGCTGATCCGCATCATCCTCGGTCTCTTCCGAAGTTGCGCTATGGTTGTCGATGTCGTCGTTAAGGGGTTCATCGTCTATGATACCAGCGGGTCGGGGTGCCGGATGATACGTATCCCACATTGATCTTGCCACCAGAAGAGCTGACTCCTTGGCGTCCAGAGAATCCACCAATTCCAGTGTCTTTGCACCGGCCCACTGATGAACAAAAAAAAAGAACAAATGAGAATGGCCAATAGAGGTTGCACTCTGAATCCTCGTAATTCAATAACAGAAGAACGATAAAACAACTTACCACTCCTAGGAACGTGAACTCTGGACCACCATTAACATTTACAACCACCATGTTATCAACCATGTGATCACCAAATACCACTAGTGCAGTGGAGATCCTCAGCCAAGGCATTGGACGTGGCCTATAAAAAGCATTATCATCGTCCCAGTCTTTGGCTCTGTAAATTGCTTCCATGGGTGCTGTTTGGCCCGTGAAGAAACTGGTGAAGCAGCTTTGTGCATCCTGGCCCTCGTTGTACCCAAATAAGAAGACGAGGAACAAGTTGTATGCATTTCCGGTAGCAGAGGCGGGGAATCCATCGCCAGGTTCCAGAACGTAGTTTACGACGTGCCAGTCCCACACCCGGGCCTTGCTGTCTTCCACCCGCCTCTGCAAATGACAGAGAATTTCGTGGAATCCTTGAGCGTCGATGACAAGCACTGCTGGAGATCAGGCCCGTAGGATATTCCGAGTTGTGTCCTTGTATTCGATAGTATCGAATAGTCTCTTCAGCTTATAATTCTCCAACAATTTTGCCCAAGGCCCTGCAGTCGTGACCTCAAACAAAAACCAGAAATAAATATGCGCTTTGTCCTTGCCCCGCCATGTTTTGACGGCAGGGTCAACAAGAATAGTACTGATATTCGAGCTCCTCTCGTCCATAACCGCGCAGAAGTAATTGTCAGAAAATTCTTGGTCAATTTTTTCCTCCACAGCTGCTTCGGCATGGGCATCGAAGAAGGCCGTCCACATTGCCTTCACCGCCGGTGGGCACTGGTCTGGGTCGTTCGACTTATTTAGATTTCGTGTGCGTAGAGCTAAGCAGTCCCTTCCCAGTTCCGTGGCCAAGCTTTTGTCCACCCACAATTCTAGTTGCGCTCTAGTGATCTTCTTCTCCTCCGCAAACGCATCCCATTCCACTGATGTATAAGGGACGTACTCTTTTGCCTTGCAAGGCAGCGGATGCTGCCGATAGAAGAACATGAGCTCGTTCTGCATGGCCCTGACCCGTCTCACTCTAACACCTGTGGCGACGAGGCTGGTCATGTTCAGTCCTGCCTTCGCCTTGGAATTCTTCATGCACACCTTCTTCTTATCCACCAGGACTGCCAGATAGTTAATATCCTCCGTCCGGAGCCCATACAACGGCTTGAAATCATTTTGCGCGAGGGGTTTCCTTTTCTTTTTCGAATCAAACGGGGGTACCATCAGGTAGGACATAATCGAGGAATTTTTTCTCGATTTTTACCCATTTGTCCATATCGGAATCATTCTCCATGAAGACAAGCGGAATTCTCAAGTCAGGAGAGTCATTGCCCTTGACGCTAGTGAAGATAGTTGCCATCACTGGAACATACTCCTGTTCATCAACACTGAATCTGTCAGCTGCAATCATCCAACAGGGACTGATTTTCCTGCTGCCTCATTTGAGCATCATAAGATATCACGGTCTTAGTTATGGTGTATGTACTCTTAGGACAATCGTGATATGTCACGGTCTCACTCGCGGCCAACAGAAATTGAAGTGAAAGTACAAAGTAAACCAGTTGAGAGGAATACTTACAAGATACTCTTTGGAGTGGGCTCTTCCCATAAGGGATGGCTGCGGGCTACCCATATCCCTCCATTTCAACCGAACGTGCACAAGTTGCGTTAGGAAGGTCTGTTCCTTCTGCTCGCCAGCAATGTTCTGGTTCAATGCCTTGGAGAGGTGCATAATGTCCAAGGACCTTTCTTCGGGTGACCACAACGGAATGACGTTGAAGGTGGAAGCCAAGTTCTTGTCACAGTCTGGAATCTCGCCGTTCTCCACGAGTTTTTTGTGTGCCGCCACGGTGTGTTGACCACCAATTATTCAATAGTGCGTTGTACTTGTAAGGATTTCTCTTTTGGGGTAGGCGTCAAAGTAGTCCACCACTTTCTTCTCCCCATAAAGACCACGCTTTAGGGGAAGAACGGTAATGAATCTGTCTGCAGACTCATAGTCTGCATCGATGCAGATTCGGTTCTCTATTCCAGCCTGCCGATCCAAATTAACTCCCCTATAGACAAATCTTCCAGCCGGAGCTTCGTGCAGGTACTTGTAGTGCACGCGTATCGGATCACCCGAAGCATCCACCAGTGGCTTCTTCCTCCACGCGTACATTGGCTTGAACACTGACTTGTACAGCGCGTTCATTGCCTTCATTTGAGCCGGCGTAAGTCTGTTGACTTCATTTTCTGTCATGTTCACGCATTTGCTAATACTGAGGTTAGGTCCTCTCGCCTTCTTGGCTTTCCTAGGAACTTCAACTACCACATCGTCCCCTGGTGCTTCGACGATTGATTTTCGCTTCTGCGCTCTTTTCTTTGGGGATGGAGCTGGAGGCGTGACCTCAACAATTGCTTTAGATGGATTGGATTCGTGGCGGTCCTCATTGACAATATTCCATTTCGTCTTCAATTCAGTAGGAGTAAAAAAATGCGAATCGTCTTTGGAGTTGAACATGCCCCTCTGAGTGACGGTCTCGCACATTTCCAGACAAAGCTTCTCGTAATCCAGAATGAGCCCATATGTCTTCGACTCGTCGGACTTCGGTACCTTCTCAACAATCACAAGGAGAGCAGTGTTGTTATCAAGTCCCTGCATCTCTATGACGTCCAACCCTGCAGTAGGGTGAACCTTGTCGTTGTACTTCAATTTTGGAAGGATCGAAGTTAATGCATCCTGCCCCACTTTTCGTTCAATACCCCAAGCTGTAACTTTACGGTTGCATCGGAATACTGCTCCTCGGTGATGATTTCCAATGTAGCGGAACGTATGTACCCAGCTGTCGATGAAAATTGCAAGTTTCTTAGGCACATAGTCGTCTGGCCATTCACGTAAGACGTTCTCTCTGCAGCATGTCGAAGGAATCTGTTAGCACTACTGCAATGGAGTACCATTCTAAAAATGTATTCATCAGAAGATGTGATAACAGTTATTGACAATGATTCACAGGGTAAGGTGACTGCAACAATGACGAACCGTGAGAAATCACGGTCCTCTGTTACACTGAAAGGTTCTTTACGCGAAAATGGGTAGGACAATTATATGAGGGACCGTGATATATCACGGTCCTTTGTTCCAACGAAATGTACTGTGCGAGAAGGTTCGTAGGACGATTATAAGAGGGACCGTGACATATCACGATACTTTGTGAGAAGGTTGGTAGAATTATATGAGGGACCATGAGTTGTCACGGTCCTCTGTGAAAGGGAAACGTACTGTATGACAAGGTTTCTAGGGAACTTTATTAAGCGACCGTGAGATATCACGGTCCTTTGTTACAGTGAAAGGTACTCTCTGAGAAGGTTGGTAGCATTATATGAGGGACCGTGAGATATCATGGTCCTCTATTAAAAGGAAAGGTACTACATGACAAAGGTGTCTGCGCACTTTTATAAGCGACCGTGAGATATCACGATCCTTTGTTATAGTGAAAGGTACTCTCTGAGAAGGTTGGTACCATTATATATAAGGGACCGTGAGATATCATGGTCCTTTGTGAAAGGGAAACGTACTCTATGACAAGGTTGCCAGGGCACTTTTGTAAGCGACCATTAGATATCGTTGTCCTTTGTTACAGTGAAAGGTACTCTCTGAGAAGGTTGAAAGCACTATGTAAGGGACCATGAGATATCACGGTCCTATAATCAAGGGAAAGGTACTCCACGACAAGGTTGCCAGGGCACTCTTATAAGCAACCCAGAGAGAGCACCGTCCTTTGTTACAGTGAAAGGTACTCTCTGAGAAGGTTGGTACAATTATATGAGGGACCGTGAGATATCACGATCGACTATTACTGTGAAAGGTACTTTGTGACAAGGTTGCCTGGACACTTTTATTAGGGACCGTGACATATCACGGTCCTCCTTTACAGTTTAAGGTACTGTGTCACGAGGTTAGTCTGACACTTCTTCAAGCGACCGTGAGATATCACGGTCCTCAGTTGCACTTCAAGGTACTATGTACCAAGGTTGTTAGGTCACTTATACAAGCGACCGTGAGATGTCACGGTCATAATTGGAAGGTGCAGCTACTACGTGCTATGACTTGTTGGAAATTGATATTAGCGACCGTGAGATCTCACGGTCTTATCTTGCGACGGCAGTCAATGTGACGGCTGAATTTGTTTGTTGGTACAAGCGACCGTGGGACCTCAACATTCTATTTCACAGCTCAAGCTAATACGTGTCGAAGGTGGGACTACACTTTCACTGTGACATTTGACAGAGCTCGTTTCTAACTAAGGACTACTAAGCGAGCTTGGCGTTGTATAATGATATCAACCATTCTGATTAATCATGATACTCGCTTACAGTTGAAGCTACTATGCGTCCATGCAAGTCATATAATACTACGGGACATCGTGAGATCTCGTGATTCTCTTCCAAAATTGCAGGTTTTCCGCGGCTGCAGTGGTACTATAATCGTACTTGGTATCGTCAGATATTAGAATACTCTTCTGCAATATTCTGACTCTACGTCCTTTGGGTGGAACTATACCAATATAAGCCACCGTCAGATTTGTTATTCAAGTCTACTATGAAACTCTACGTCATAAGTACCAGGGGATCTCCTGATGTACTGAATTTGGGCATCCACAAAAGGATTTACGTATGTGCGTACAAATACGACATACGGCATTGCGACTCAAATGTCCTCATGCGCGCGGTTATAGGACATCAGGAGATTTCCACAATGCACGAAATAATACAGCATTCTAAGGAAAATCTCAGATGCGCAGGGTAATATGCCATCGAGAAAATGTCCCGTGGAGTTAGCTTCGACTGCGCTGCCTACAAAGTTTTCCTTCTATACGATTTTAGGTTATAGTAACTACCATTGTCATTGAAACGTACATTTATTTGCATTTGCCCTGATAAGAATTGAGAGCCATTCAAACAAATGAAATTTCTGGAATTACAAGTACGAATACGGAGTCAGTGGAACTTACGGGTCATTCCACAGCTGGAGTAGTTCTGCCTGCCCCGAGGATGATGCCATTGTCCTCAATTTACAACACCGATGTACGCCTTGGAGCAGCGGTTATATACGGTCGGTTGCTTCGGTCTTGCCAAATTCACCAATCACTGACATGGTCAGTGTTTGACTGCAGTATGGTGCACCTATATCGGAGGTTTTAGGGTTGCTCAAGTGACTGAGGCGATTGAACGTGCACAGTGATCAATTGAAGACATCAATTACACACTTCGAAGTATACGGAAGCAACTGTGTACAAACGTGAACGGTTGACCCTGCTTCAATGGTAGTAGACATAGTTCAATGTAGAACTATCGTCACACCAATTACTTCATTGAGTCCCTTACAGGAAGAAGCTTCCAATTTGAACAGCCTAACAACTAAAAAAAATTCTTACTGAGTTATTGTAATATACTCTGTCCCCCGTGGTGGACTGAGTATTGTCAACCAGCTATTGGAACTTACTGGAACTCAGTTGAGGCGTACAGCCGTTCAATCTGTGCTCACTTATTTGCGCTATCTAACTGCAAACCCATACTAGAACAGGTAGTACGCCCTCATGCCTAGTGCGAAATGCATGTTACTTGCATTCAACATAAGACAGTGCTGAAGTTCGTGAAAATGACCTCAGACATCGTGAACACACTCTCGCGAGGATTTAACACATTCAAACGTAAATTGAACTCATTGATCGGATTGGCAGGAGAAAGAACTGCTGAAGAAATTTTGCCACTGATTGAATACCCTAAACTACAATGCCACTGAATAAGTCTAAAGAATATGACGATGATCTATGCAATTTATGCGGTTTGGGTTGCCACTAACAGCCCACGCTACTCAATCCATTTTCACTTCCGTTAGGTTCTCATTCTAAATCGATTGTGATCCACCTTAAAAGTAAGAAGTTGCGCAACCATGCTCCTTGAAGACTGAGGACCATGCCAGCATGCAGTAGGAATTGAAGACTGAGGACTTGTGGAGACACTACCGACTGTTAGACAATGGAACTTACAGGAACTTTGAGAAATACCCAGAAGCGCCTTGATCCTCTTGCCTGGCTAAGCCACTGTCGTCTTCATCATGTTGCAGCAGCGAGTCGAAGTAGCATCCACCGAGCTCACCGTGAATGTCTGCCAAGAGCTCTCGCACAGTGATAGGAGGTCCTCCTCGTGTCGCAACAATGAAGCGCTTCCGCCTCCGCCCCCGCGCGCCTCACGCTTCGGATGTGAACTCGGGTCGAAGGTTTTTTTAATTGCGCCTCCCGCTCCAGGTCTCCCTCTTCAACGGGTGGTTCTTCTTCTCCGAGGTGACTCTGCGGATGTACGACGGTGGTGCTCCGACAAAACTCATGCGCCCGAAGCTCTAATCGGAAACGAAATGTTCAAACTAATCGGAACTCTAAGCAACACTCCCCCAAGAACTGCAGCAGTACTCAAAAGATGTGAAAAATCGAGGTCAACAACTCTTGTGGTAGCGGAGCGGCGAAACAGGACGCGCAGTAGTGAAGCAGGAAGAGTAAGAAGAGAACAGCAAAACAACCGGCGAAAACTAGTCGAGAGCCATCCGGGGGAAACGGGCAAAGAAACTGGGTTTGAGTTTGCCAGGTGGAGCGTGGAACCACTTAGTGCTGCGCCGCTTCACCAATGAGGTAATGAATGCTACTGTCATTTCTTGTTGATGAGACTAGTAGGGGGTAGAGTCCATGATTAAGTAGCCCAAGTGTAAGTTTAAAGGTAAGTTAAGTGTAAGTTAAAGTGAAAGTTAGGGAAAGTTAAGTAGAAGTTTTGTAAATGACCACCGTGGGTGGCACCTTGGCCTTTTTTTTAATTTATTTTTTTATTTTTATGCATTTTGTTGGGCATTTGTTCAGGAAAAAAAAGGGGGTAAACAAACAAAAACATGAAAACGATAAAAGAGAACAAAAAAGATAGACAAATTTGAAAAAAATTACAAAAAATTAAAAATATAAAAGCAGACTAAGGGGAAAAAAAATTACAAAAAATTAAAATTTGAATGGATTTTCTAGTCGAACCCTTGGAATTCCAAAATTAAAGGAAATTCAAAATTTTGAAAAGTAAAAGAAGTAAAATTAAAAAATTAATTTATAATTATGGAAAGAAACGAAAAATAAAAAAGAAGAGGACGAAAACCAAAGAAGATGTAATCCCAAGACTTTATTATAAAAAAAAGGGTTTCATAAGCATGTAATCCTAAAATGACTTCCAAATCTTGAATGTAAATAGAAATTAAAGTCACTTCCGGCAAAAGGGATTTGTCATTTGTGATTACTGGCACTAGAAAAATACGTGAAACAAAGAGGAAAAAAATGGGGAGGAAAAAAAGAATAGAAACATAATGGTGAGGAAAAAAATTGAATGTGTCAAGTGAATAAAATTATAATTTTTAAAAAGTGAACTCATATGTAAGTCCGGTACACTTAGGGGTTTTAGAAGCAACTATGAGTCAGGGGTTAAAAAATATTCTTAGGGATTTACACTTTGTTCACACATAGGGTTTCAAAATTTTAATTTAAACATATAAATTTGTCTAAAGCAGTAATTATTCATGGTCCAATCATGTTTTAAATCAAACATTGTTTGTAATCATTTGGGCATCATATATCATCATGTAGGTCTAAAATAATAATGCAGTACATTATCAAATGAATACATGATCTATATTGTATATTAAATAATATTATTTAACATTGATTTCATTTGACAATTATATCTTTTTGGATCCTTACTATGAAATCTTAAAAGTGTATTGAACTTAAATGTAATATTAAATCACTCCACATTTAAAAGTTGTCAACCACATTTAATAACTTCTACACTTTTGAATAGGACATAATTCATAATGGTCAGCGGGGAAAGAAAAATGGTCATTAGGAGATAATCCAAAACATCAAGAGATCTATGCAAAACATCGAGAGATCTATACTTAGAAACACAAGGAACATTTTTGAAAATATCTATGGGCATTGTACTCAAAATCCCTTCCAAAAAGACATAGAATTGTAGGAAATTCAATATTGTCAAGGAATGGCTTCATCAGAAGGAAATCTGAGACACGGAATTTTATTATTTTTGTTAAAGATTTGGAGAATGATGCATCTTTTAGTGTTATTAGAAAATGACCCCACCTCCAAATCAACTCAATTTCTGAAATTCAATATTCTAAAATGTAGATTTATGCCTCTAAATCTAACTTTAATATGGATATTGCACAAAATCAATAGTATTCCTAGATTGTGGACTTCATATAGGGATTAAAATGAAGATTTTAAATTCCAATCTCATTGATTTGTATATTTCAAAATTTTGTATCAAGATCCTTGCTAGATTTAAAAGTTCAAAATACTAGTAATATATAGATTTCATTTGCTTAAACATTTTTAAATTTCATATATTAGATAGTTCCTTAGTTAGATTATTTTTTGAAGTATACAAACTTATAAATACTAGATTTTTGTGACCAAATAGAATTCATTGTTTTAAGAATTGAAAACTTACAAGTCTAACTTATGTGTCCTCCCTCATGGAACTCTTGGCAATCCATATGGGACAATTGCATCTTGTAAATTTTACTAAATACAAGGTGCTTGGAAAGAACTATGAAATGTGAAATGTGCAAAATTGAAGTCTACCAGTTTGGATTGCAAAAGAGGGATTTGTAGAAAATTGATCAATATTTCTTCAAAGAAAACGCACAAGTTAGTCTTTCTTGTACGTGAATTCTCTGAAGATCCCTTCTTCATGACATTACAACATTGTGAAACAAATACATGACATTAGAACATTGGGAACACATAAACTGGCAAAAATTAGTACCAAAAAACTAGAAAAGCTCCAAATCAGTCAACGGGAAATTAATTCCAGAAAAAGTCTATTGTAAAATATTCAGAAATCTATACAAATATAGGGAGATCTCTTCAAGTCATTATCAAAAGATCTTTGGATGTTCAATCCATAATTCATTGAACATTGGAATTACTTAGATGTGACACTATGAAATTGATTATAATTGACTATACAGTTATCTTTTATTCATTCATGTATAGACTTTGAATATGTTTTAGCAAAACATCAGGAGATATCTAGATAACATTAGAAGATTTTTTTTAAAATTAATGAAGTTCTTTTCTTAGATTCATTCGCTAATTGTGAAAGGTCAATTTCAGGAGCACTTCATGTTAGTATGACTCAATTCTTTATTAGTATACATATATATATGGTAAAATAGGGTCATTTCTGGATAAATCTAGTTTTGGGATAGAAGGATCTCAAAACAATAAGGACAAATACTAGATTTTTTTCACAAAAGTTTGGAGGGATCTCCAAACTTTTGGGACCACTAGCACATTTTTTTCACAAAAGTTTGGAGGGATCTCCAAACTTTTGGAACCAGTAGCACATTTTTTTCACAAAAGTTTGGAGGGATCAGGAAACTTTTGGGGACCACTAGCACATTTTTTTCACAAAAGTTTGGAGGGATCTCCAAACTTTTGGAACCAATAGCACATTTTTTTCACAAAAGTTTGGAGGGATCAAGAAACTTTTGGGGACCACTAGCACATTTTTTTCACAAAAGTTTGGAGGGTTCTCGAAACTTTTGGGAACCACAAGCACATTTTTTTCACAAAAGTTTGGAGGGTTCTCAAAACCTTGGGGACCAATAGCACATTATTTTCACAAAAGTTTGGAGGGATCTCCAAACTTTCGGGACCACTAGCACATTTTTTTCACAAAAGTTTGGAGGGATCTCCAAACTTTCGGGACCACTAGCACATTTTTTTCACAAAAGTTTGGAGGGTTCTCCAAACTTTTGGGACTACTAGCACATTTTTTTCACAAAAGTTTGGAGGGATCTCCAAACTTTTGGGACCACTAGCACATTTTTTTCACAAAAGTTTGGAGGGCTCTCCAAACTTTGGGGACCAACAACACATTTTTTTGACAAGAATTTGAATGGAAAGTTAAACGTTTGGATCAACAATTCTGAAAGATATGCTATACACTAACTTACTACTAACTAGGGATCAATGTTTGTTGTAGTCTGAAAATCATGAGAACTATATGCTTATGGGTGGCAGCGGAATTATTCAATTTCTTTGCATACAATAGTCGCTGATCACTACATTAATGCGTGACGCTAAACAGGATTCAATACCTGGGTTGTTACCATGAACCTAGATCCTATTGCCGTAAACCCTAAACCCTAAACCCTGAAAACCCTAAGTAGTCTTAATCTAATGTCTTTAGCCTAAGCCCTGAATAGTAATAGCCTGAGCATTCTTACCCTAATACCGTGAATCCTATACCGTAGAACCCCATAATCCTAGCCCTGAAACGTTAACCCTTTATCCTAAACCCTTCAGTTGTACACCCTATCCTCGTCAACTCTGCACACTACGACCCTGAAACCCAAAACAGTAACCCCACAGACTGTACACTCGAATACCCTAGAAAAAAATCCAAGCTCTAGTAACCAAGAACCCCGATTCCTAGGATACCGTTGCCAATGGCCAATTGTAACTAGAAATATACTTACTTAATCGTAAAACCGAAATGCAATATCGTAAGCAAAAATAATTAAATGACGTGAACATCGAAAATGAATCGTTGAAAACTCCGCTTCAGCATGGCGTTAAGTGATTATTCCGATCCCCACGAACCATAAAGTGGGTGCCAGGTGACAGTGCAACGATGCAATGAGTTAATGCAACAAATTTCTTGAGTCCACAGAAGATTCTGAATAAATTACCGCATGCACTGCCTTCACCTTCGCAGTGGTGCACCGATTTCTAGAATGTAGTCAACATTCGGAATGAAGTACTGCACGCCTGACCTCCCAGTTGTCAGTGCGGTTCGATTCTGTAAGATGCACTGCGTACTCTAACTGCAAGACCGCATCTTTAAATCCTTTTGGTGGTCAAAGAAGCGCACGCTTGAAGAATGCGCCGGGAATTTGAAAACCAAGACCGCTTGTCCCTCTCAAAATCCTGGCGGGAAACCAGAGCTCCCGGATCCCAACTAACTTGTGTCATAATCCGAGAGCTAGGTCGAGCTTTCTCTTTTGCACACGTGAAGACGCTGTGATGGATTCAGAGTATTGAGTCTGTGCATTCTGGTGTTTCCAACGCTTTGAGGTGGAGTGACAAGACGTTGAGTGTCCATGACTTCATTCTAGGTATGATCTCATCACTTTGCATTGCATGTCAGTTGTAAAGTTTTAGTTTCCATTAGTCGTCTTCCCGAAGTTGCATATCGCGATGGAATGCCAGTAAGCAAAATTGAGAGTGCAGCATCTTACATCTGCCACAGGAGTCTGCTGTGACGCAAGTGTAATTGAGAATTCACAGCCCAAAAGAAGTTCATAAACTTCTAGCGCTACTATATGTCGTTTCGTGCATGTGTTCCACCTCTCGAATTAGGAACCATAGACAGTAGTCTGTCATGATTCACGAATTTGAAGGGAACCACAGGCTTCTGCATATACAACTACGTGCAATTTGTTCTTCCACACGCCAGATGAGTGACTCGTACCAGGGTTCATCTATTTAGTGGAGGTCGGTCCAGGCGTTGATACTATAAGAAGTCTATAAAGATCGGTGTTGAAATCAATCGTTCCAATAGGGTGCCCTAAACCAGTATAATACGCGTATGGAAAATTTGTACGTATAGAAGAGGATGTACGACGGCACGTGTGGATCCTATACGGCCATCGTGATATATCATGATCCTCTAATGGTGACAGCTCCGGAAACCTGCATAAACAAAAGTGACGGTGGTGACACCGTGAGATCTCACGGTCTCAGCATCGTGATATCCTATGATGTCTTCAGGAAAGGTTGTGCAATGGCTAGACTGTGAGATGTCACGGTCCTTGGTCCGTGTGCTTGTACACTGTACCCTCTGGAGGAACTCGTCCTCAAGACATCATGATATCTCACGGTCGCTTTATTATCAGATTCGAGGATTACCTTCTATGGACAGCGTCGGCGTCACTAGCGGTTGGGTTCCTTTTATATAGTCGGGGTGCGCCTGAATGAACGATGACCGTTTGTTACTGAGATGTTCGTTAGTATTGTTGCCCTTAGTAGAGTTTGCTTTAACCGAGTTACTCCGTGCATCTGAGAATTAGACTGTTGTCTCGTCCGAAGTTATTCTAGCATACAGCTGTCTAATTGCGGGACAGAGGCTATGGTAGTTTTTGATTAATCCTTGGATTCGTAAAGCTGCATTCTCTCGAGAAGGGTGTTCATAGCAGAACTGTCCTAACTGTATGTTGCCCACTGTTGTTTGCAGAGGATCTGAAGACCGTGATATATCACGATATCGATTGAGTAGAAACGTGGACGGACGTAATGGATTCAAGCACACATTCTGTCGATGATGCGGTTATCCCATACATAAATGTATCAGGAACTAACAATGATTCACAGGAATCCACTGCTACATCATCTGCATTTGAGAAGGGCGATTTAGTGAAGCTCTTTGTTCCTGGATTCGGAGATGTAGGAGAAGGTTCTATAGTAGAGGTTCGTCCGGAGGGGCAGTGGCTCGGTGTGGCCATTCCGGTTGAGCCATGGGTTTTTGTTCTGTTAAGGCCTCGTTCTCTCACTGAGGAAGCTCGTGGTCTGCGAGTAAACCCATGTCAAAGGGGTTTCCGAACACTGTCGGATGTGCTCGACCGGACAATACTATGGAGAGCCGAAGACGTTGTAAAGTCGGTGGATGATCATGTGCCCTTGAATACATCTTGTTTTATTCGTTAAGAATCGTGGTGTGGACTTGAGGTGCATCGGAGAGACTCTTCAGGTGTGCTTCTCTCGTTGGGGCGCATGAACTGCTGGAGGCTGGACGATCATTTTCAAGATGGAACACTTGGTGATGAGTGCGTTGGTGTTACTGTCTTGGACGTTTTCGTGGAAAATTCTGAAGACATATTGACTCATGCTTGGTGGCCTCTTTCGGACTGCTGGTTCCCGAATGGCCAATCGTTGAATGAAACTCTCAAGTATTTCGCAGCTATTCCCGTTGCTGAGGACCCGCTTGCTTATCTTGGTGGGAGAATGAAGGCTCCTTACCGCTTCATTGTTCGTAAGCCCAATCTTCATGAGAAGGATTCTCATCGTCCGAAAAATAGTGGATGAGGAAATCCGGAAGGTCAGTTCCAAAAAGTGTTGCGGAAGTCGTTGCTGCCAATTCTTTCCCCATGAGAAGACACTACTAGTCAGGCAGAAGTTCTACTTGAAGTCCTTTGATGACCGCCGCGAGTACGGAATTGCTGTCGGTGGTCACTTACACGCCTTGGACGGGACTCGGAAGCGGAAATTTGTCACACTCGAAGGTGCTGAAGTTTGTGGCACGGCTTGGTATATTATTCACGGGATTCCGAAGTCCACATACCATAATTACATAGAAAAGTACAAAGAAGGTAGAGTTTCCGGGACACATGGAAATAAAGGGGTCAAGCGCCCTAGGATTGGAACGGTTTAGGCCACTGGGACTATGAGAGCAATCATTGATGAAAATGCTGACCAGATGCCGCACCAAATGCGCGGCATAGGAAACGGGAGACAAGGCACTGTGAAGTTTCTGCCTGCTGGAAACAACTGGAAATAGGTTGAACTTGAAACCAATGAGGTATTACATTACATCCTTCTTGGTGGGTTTAATCTCCCTGACATCCCTTCACTGACTCTATCATCATGATATATCACGATGCTGGCTCCCTTCTGTCATTCTTAAAATTTTCAAATTTTTTAACTCTCCAGAAGTCCTATAGTTTTATTGTCTTGTTTGCTTAATCAATTTCCAATTTGTTTGTGCAGTTGAATGCGGATTACGGGCTCCCCACTGTCAGCCAGTCGACTATTAGTAGACTGAAGAAGGAGCACTTCAATAATGTCTCCATAAAGCCTATTGGAAGTTCCTTTGCGAAATGTACTTTGTGCAATATCAGCAGTTCCTGCTGAAGTCACCGAAAGGGAGCCCGGAGTACGTGGAGTTCATGGAACAGCGAACTCGACATCTCAATCATCAAGCATCATGCCGTCGAGTATACGCCTCCTGGCGTGACGAGTCGAAACGAAATCCGAAGGACATTTTATGTATCATTCACGACAAGATGGATACATCGAAAACAGCTCTCCCACGAATGCAGATGACAACAAAGGCTACGACAGGACTGAGTCAGCTTCCGATGAGCGTTACTGGAATGGTAGCTCATGGCCACGGTGATTGTGCATATGCCCACTATGCTGCGTCTTGCTGGCCTGGAGATTCAAACTTCACAATCTCGTCATTGGCGAGATTGTTTCGCCGATTGGAGGGTCCACCGATTCGAGAGACGGGATATATTTCTCCCTATCCGCCGGCTAACCCAATGTTCGAGGTTCTACTTAGAGGAAAGTCTAGGTGTATGGACATCTTGAAGCTCACTGATCCAGCAGCTCGGAAAGGTTCCGTCCCCCTTCCCAAGAATTTGTATCTTCAGCTTGACAACTCCGCGAAGGATAACAAGAACAAATATCTAATGGCATTCTTGTCCTTGCTCACTGCACGAGGTGTCTTTAAGGAAATTCAGGTTGGGTTTCTACTAGTCGGACATACTCATGAGGACATTGATGCATATTTCAGCCACCTGTCTAAGGCACTGAAGACGAAGAACAGTTTTGTCATGGCTGAACTCATGAAAGCCTTCATGCAGTCCCAAAAATTGTCATTTATACCGGAGTTTATACAGGAGGTGGGGGATTTCAAGTCGTTCGTGAAGGGTTGCCAGTGCGATCGCGGGCAGAAATTGATTGGGTTGGGGGAGATGCACCTTTTCAGATTCTATGTGGACAACAACGGGGTCCCTGTTATGAACTTCAAAAGGTCAGCAGTTGCTTCGAAGTGGCTGCCGTCAAATAAACCTTCCCAAACCTTGTGGAAGACAGACCGCAATGGTCGGCTGACGCTCCCTTCCGGTTGTCCTAAGCCTGTTCCATTCAAGCCCTTGTGGGGCAGCGAAGTCCCCCAAGCGTCAATGCAAAATCAGGAAAAGGCTCTTGAAGTGGCGAGGAAAGCTACCTTGAACAAGGGTTTCATGATGGTAGGACCAGAGAAGTATATTCAGTTTTGGCAAAACGGAATGTCCAAATGCGAGGGATTCGCAACTACATTTGGTCCCTACGTTGATTATTAGAAGCGTATGCTGGGTGAGCTGAAGGAACCACTCCCGGAGTGTCCTGCTGAATTGCAAGAAGGCTTTTGGCCACAGCATGATTGGAGGGTGGTACATAATAATGTATCCGGCCCAAGGGCGAGGGTCAATCCAGTCGACGTCATTCCGGAGGAAGAGGAACCGGAACCTTATTGCGGCCCTGCAAATGAAGCACCATTAGAAAGCTTCAATCCTTGGTTTGACATCCGCCTAGGTTCATGGGTTCTTGTCAGACCTGAAGACCCCAATATTTGTGCTGTTTGGCAAGGAAGAGCATTGTCCACCGTATGCGGATTGCCAGGAGATGAGAACGAGGGGAAGTTCTTAATACAGTATTGGCAACCGGATAATTCAGAAACTACATTGGCATTGAGGTACCGTAATTGCTGGTACGGAAAATGGGTTGTTGAAGCCCGTCCCCCCCTCTGGCTGGACGCTGATGCTGTAGTGTATGCTAATTGGTCTCGAAGAGTGAATTCGAAGTCACGGACTATTACTAAAAAATGTAGAGAGGCTGCCTTAGCAAATTTGAATAGGTCCAACGAGGCGGACCCTTGATGAAGTACTGTATCTGGGTCATCGTGATCGTGAGATGTCATGATGCCTTGTCAATCCTTACTTTCATTGGCAAAAGTTGGTATCATTGTACATGGTTCTATATACAATTCTTAGTTTAACTATCAGAGTAGGTTGTTGAAGCTGTCGTATATAGAATCTGTGAATTTCTGAAATGAAGTCCGGTATTTGATGTCACTCCTATTCTATCATGACAACCACAGATTTTGATGTCACAGTTGTAGTTCATGCTTAGGCCTGCTTGGCTTCATTCTTGCTTGTGTTGCACTTCATTTCTTCAGGGCTATTTACAAGGGTGCGGGACAGTTCTGTTGAATGTAATATTCTGATTATGACTCTTGATTTCTTTCATCACTCCTTTCCTAACTCATGTACTTGTGGTCATCTGTGCGAATTGTTGTGAAATATGCAACCACTGAAGTAATTTAATATGGACTATTAGGTACTATTTATCTACAGTTTCTCCAGCCAAGAACTAAATACGGGCATAAGACGCATTGATTTATTGCTGGCACGCAATTCCGTGATCATACAGGTGTCCACACTTGCCTGACGATGTTAGCACCCCATCAAGGGATATCCAGATGTGACTTCACCCTCAATTCCAAGAGGTACCATGCTCTTCGTAATTCGAAGTAGATTCGTTTTCTTATAATCACTTTCATGTGCTTCCGTTCACATCTTGGGGTACCTGGGCTCTCAGTGTGTAGGAAACCTATAAGTCTTATAGGTGATATGTTTATGAATGGATGCTTTTAGGTATGTTTCTCCCACTATTATACAGTGTGGAAATTCATGAACTTCAACATTTTACATAATTCAATACATTAGCAAATCCCAGCTTGGAGTCATACGTATATTAATCGAAGTTGACACACGTGCTCCACATTCATCAAGAGTTCCCACGATGCTAGTATGTTAAGTTCAGCACAGCCATAGATTCAGTTTAGAGACTTACGTTAACTTATCTTTAACACCAAAACTATCTACTACTACTTCCGATGGTAAAACAAAGGTTTCACCTCAAACCGTGGGATATCTTGGTACTTTCTGTAGTCAGATTTCTAAGCTCTAGAAGTAGACTCCCTACAGCGCCTTATAGGAGCGTAAATTCTATATTATAGCTAGAGATCCACCGATTGATAGCCAACGGGAGATTTCTGCATTTATTACTTTTGGACTTTCAATAGTTCAAAACTAAATAAATATGGCATCCATGTGTTTCAACGATGTTAGCACATGAGCCTATGAGCCTTGAACCTAGTTGTACTGTAGGTATGTGCCTACAACCATATAAAGGTATTTATAACATATATATACCTATAATCATAGCAAGTGTCTATAATATAGGCTCACGAGCTCAAAAGTTTTATGTTCACATGCTAACATTCCCCCATGTGCTCACAACGGATATTTCATTAAAATGGCGATATTCTTCCACCATTTTTCCATTCATTTTCTAAGACTGGTATAGATTTCATACCACATGGTCTAAAATCTAGGACTGGTTTATATTTCAGAACCCAAAAGTGCCAGTTTGTGGAATATTGCCATTTAAACGAAATATCCGTTTCACGCTATCGAGGTCAGTCCCCCAGTAGGTCATTGTCCAAGAGCGATAGGGCATTCAGTTAGTCCCACCCATGCCAGTTCGACCAAATCGTCTGGTCCCTTTTTTCCTGTGATCTTCACGAGGCAGCCCATGTGCAGTTCGCGACTGGCGTCATGGCCTCGTTGGAACTGTCGATTGTCACTGAAGCCGGTTGTTGCGGAATCCCCCTCCTGCGCTAATCTCCGAAAGAGGAATGATTTCCCACGGTGCGATGCTAATCAGGTCGCCTATCATGTGCAGGCTCCCCATGTACCCAACTTCAGTCGCATTTCCCCGTGACCTGCGCAGGTGACTTGCAAATCTTCCGATCCACGGCCAGTTCACTTTGGCCCACATGGGTTAGTCAATTGCCGTGGATGCACACTAGCTGGTCCCCACACTGACTGGTCCCCACATGAAATTCTAGAAGACAGTGCCGTACGTCCTGCGACCGAAACTAAGTTAGGCTTCACAAATCTGCAGGTTTCGGGACGGAGTGGATCGATAGTACGCCAGTACGGTACTTCGCATGGACTTTTTCACACAGTCAGTCACTGAAGGTCGGTGAATGACTTCCGTTCCGTCGCTGGGGAATATTCCATTCGAACAATCCTCCGAGAATCAAATCAGAGCTTCCGCGTCTTTGCGCGTCGTTCCAGCTCCTGATCGACCAGTCCCCGTGGAAAACAAGCCTTTAGGTGCATTTTCTCGACAACTTGCATAATCGTTCACATGAATATAGATCAAGTAATTTAGAGTTCATTTATTATGTGCAGATAATTCGATATAACAAGTACGGAGTATATAGTTTCTATATTTTGTTTGGTGAGTCCATGACCCAATTTTATCAAAGTCTAGGAGGACATGTGAGAATGTCAATCAAAGATTGTTCAAAATCTCTTATCCTTGGACACTCCCACAATAAGATATCTTTGTCAGTCCTACTTTGGCATTCCATAATGAAAATACACAATTCTCTGTGACAAAATGGGGTCTACTATAGGTTTCCCAGCTAACCACTTTAAATCATATCTGAACAAAACATTCTAGAAATTCTCTTGGATCCTCTCCCAAAGAGTGTGAGCAAACCTCTGCCTTCTTGGTCAAACTAAAAGCATCCCAAACTTTCAAGTTCAATATTATAAACAGTTTTCCGGAAGTCAGAACCTTGCCTCCCCAAAACTTTCCCGGCCAATAATTCTCATTCTCCTCTTGCAATTATTCCACATTGCCACGTAGGATTCCGATTTTTTGGGTTGGGTCTTGAATACAAGGTTTGGCCCATTGCAGGTGCATGGAAATCCCACTAACTGAATTGAAGCCAGTTAGAACCAGTGATGTTCAGCTTATCGTAAAGTGTGAAAGCACGTCGATCCGCAGCCTCGAGTCGTATCGCCGTTTGCATGATCTCACTCCCAGTTCCACTCCTGTGACCAAGGAAGCTTCATCCCCCCCTTTTGCTTCTCCTCCAATGCTTCCCGATTTCACTCCATGTTCACTCCCCGTGACAAGGATCCTAGCTGGCTAGCACCCTTGTGGACCACAATCTGCTTACAGTGCAGTCCAACTCCACCTTGCGGTGGTCCTCAGGAAACGACACCACACCAGCGGCAGCATGGCCTTCTTTTCAATGTCATCCCTTATAACCATGTGGTAGAAGCGATGCCAAGGGAGCTATAAGTCCAGGCACCGTCCTCTCTCATCTTTTTATTCTCTCATACTCAAAGACATCGATTGAGTCCAGACAGGATTCCCGAAGTCACGAATGCACGACAGGAATTGGTCGGAGGACTACCGACTTCACGCTGCAGGTTTGTTGATTCGTCGCGTGCTGTAGCCGTTTGGTGCTGCATGATCATAGCTGTGGCAGGGTTTCTTTTTGTACAATTTTGGAAGCTAGGTAGGACCGAGGTTTGGATTGGTTTGCTTACGACCGGGAATTTGTATTATATTGGTAGAGGATTGGATTTGAGGCGAAATAGATAGACCACGTACATAGAAAGCGTGGCATGCTTCCAGTGTTTTGATCGAATTGGTCTGTACCGTACGTACGTAGAATTGGGCTTGAGTATTATATGCTCTCAGGATTCAAGGTGAACATTTTTTTCACGCCTAGAGAATATTTTGAGAGCGCCGCCGGAGAATAGTTAATCTTGTGATCGAAAGAGAGTGACAATTCGCGACTGTAATATTATTAATAACAGTTTTCTTCTGTTCCTCGTTTGCCACGTCGAGAGAATTCGGCACTGCAACATTCGGAGTGTGTATATACACATATCTCTTATTGCTAGATTTGGAGTGCGTAAATACTTTTTTTCACTGAAAAAATGTATGTATAATTATATTTTACTCCTAGATTCGGAGTGTGTATAACTGCATTTTCCTTCTAGATTCAGAGAGAGTGTGTGTATATAGTTACTGCTCGATTCGGAGGGCGACGGAGTGTAATTACTGTATATCTTTTACTCCTAGATTCGGAGAGAGTGTACATTAACCAATTTTGTTATTTGGAAGAAGCTCGTTCAATTCAAGGGTAGACGGATTGTATAAGAACCCGATCGTCCAGACACATACGATGGGTCGTGCGAAGATCGAAATTAAGAAGATTGAGAATCCCAGTGCCCGCCAAGTCTGTTTCTCCAAGCGCCGCGGCGGTCTTATCAAGAAAGCGAGTGAGCTTTCGATTCTGTGCGGCTCCGAGGTCGGCGTGGTGGTGTTTTCCCAAGCAGGAAAAGCCTTTTCCTTTGGTCATCCCTCCATCGACTACGTCATCGACAAAACCTTATCCGGCGACTCATCCGATTCCGGCGACAGTGGCTCCTCCCACTTAACCGACGTCGCCAGTCAGAAAGTGCAGCAAGTCCAAGTGTTGCAACAGCAACAGAAGCAAGTTTCCAATATGCTTACGTCCGAGCGGGAGTTGCAGCACCACCTCCTTTCCTACCCGTTTTGGTGGCAGAAGCCCATTACGAGTTACCGAGTGCAGGATCTGCATTTCATGATGGAACGATTGGATGCATTGTATGAGATGTTGATGAACCGTGCAGTGGCTTTGCAGCAAGAGACTATGGCAGCAAATCCAGTTGCGGAGTTGACGCAAACCAGGAGAGGGAACCTAGAAACCGGGGAATCGTCGAAGCAATTCGAAAATAAAGACGAGTTGGAAAAGTTTAAAGAGAATTTCCACGTGCTGCAAAGATCGAATTCGGTGCCTGGGGAACGGGAAGTTTCGGCGTTTGTGGAAGGGTGCTTACCAGATGGAGAGCCTACGCCGTTGGAGGAAGAGGAGAATGAGAATTGTTCTCCAGGTTGTGCATTGAGCATTCCGAAAAAGGAAGTGCCTGCTGAATAACCTCTTCAATGACAGCAGATCTCTAAGGTACAAGCCCTCGGATCGATGGAAACTGTTGCCACAATGTGAGCAGATTGAGTTTTTGCCGTAGATTGAGTTAGCACGGCAATCAATTGATCGAATACCAAGTGTCACATTATAGATGAGTTGAGTTCTCACTTTTGGAAGGAGAGGTTTGTGGCGTCTTTGAGATTCGGTAATACATTTGCCACTTACCCTGTGCCGAAGATGATGTATAGTGTGTACATTCATGTAAATTTGTGAATATTTCACGTTGTATTAGATTTACGGAGTAGTTATATAGCGAAATATTTTGCAGCTATGTCGTTTTTTGCAGTTAAATTACATTATACGGAGTAGCTATAGAGTGAAATATTGTGCAGCCATGTCCTTTTGTGCAGTTAAATTAGATTATACGGAGTAGTTACAGAGCGAAATATTTTGCAGCCATGTCGTTTTTTGCAGTTGTACATATATAGCGTATGTCTCTGTTATAAGATATGGCTGCGGGTCGACGGACTCCTTCAAATTTATTCTGTTCGTTTAAGCGGACAAGAAAAACGTTTGAAATATTGTAACTCATGTTGAAAACTGTTCATCTATATATGGCTTCTAGTTTGTTAAAGCAATTTCTGCTTGGAAATGAAGTGCCTTGAATGACCAGACATGCACACCATGGCACATTGAACTTGAGCTTTGAACGCCGGCATTCAGCAATTGCCGCTTGAGTTGCCAGCAGATGTAATGCAAATTTTTCTCATGTGATAGAATGCTTGAACTCTATGGAGAAGAAATCCAACAGACAGTATGTTTACTTCCTAATAACACTGTTTTGAGCACGAATCATCGGAGACAGAGGCCAATCTTCAAGTCTCCACATTTTTAGAAGCTTATCAACTCAGAAAACATTCGGGTGACCATTGTCTTTGTACATTTTTTAGAAGTTGGAAGATTATCACTTCATAAACTAGAGCAAGTACTTCCAGAACTTCTGAATCCCAATACCAAATTTGGTTTAAATGAAAGCTCAAAACACTCGGGTTACACTCGTATGTCCATGTGGAAAAGACAGACTGACGTTTCCCAACAAACTGTAATGCACAACCCACGGCTAAATTTCGAATAGAATTTTTCAACACAATTTTTTTTTGGAAATTTCATTCGAATGGAATGAGAAAAGTAAAAGTGTGCTTGAGGTGTGCTTGAGGTAGACCTCAAGCACACTTTCACTATTCTCAAGCATACCTCAAGCACACTCTGTTTTGTTTTTCAAATTTTGAATACCATTTTTTCACACAATTTATTTTTTGAATTTTGATTCAAATGCAATGAGAAAAGATGTCAATATTATCCTTGCACAAAGATGTCAATAGCAGAGCACAAAGGAATTAAAAAATACACATGAGAACACACAAAATAAATTGGTAAATCCTTTTATGTCAATCCTAGTGTCACATATTCTAGTACAAGCGTTGGCCACTAAGAGCCAAGCTAATGTTCATGTGCTCTTCTTTGTCTACACCATGCCCTGTATTTGCCAAAATTTCACTGTGACTACTATGACCATGAGAGCCTAGTACACGCCACAAAGTAGGTATGTTGGGATCAATATGATCCATGTGTTCCCAACTACTACAATCACCTCTAGCATGCATACTTCCAAGAAAACGGTCCGCACCTCTCTCTAGGTGAGTCCCTGCATCTTGAGCACCCTAAGCACTTTAAGAAATTATGATTGTTGGTCACATGTAGGATGATTTTAATCACTACTATCAAACACTGACTATTGAATTGGCACTGAGAAATGCCGACTCACTCTAGGCATTGTCTCTTAGAAATTGGGTTGAGTGAACTACACTTGAAAGTAACATAATTGTACAACATTCCGCAACCCTATGAGATGATTGCAAGAGGAAGTCATTTGAAATGCCGCATATAACACTAACATTCTACAACTTTGTAATAGAAGAACAATATTTTGGTCGTTTGAAGAATTTTATTTGCACAAAACAAGCTTGAGACATACTACTCAACAAGTAATTTTAATAGGATAAGGTGTTATATCAAGAATTGGCGTACCTCAAAAAAACATGGTATTGCAATTTTGTTCACTTGGGACACCATTGCTCCCGTCCCGGACACCCCAATCTTGACCAGCACTCACATGCTAAGCAAAATGATTGTGTGCAACACATTTATCAGTGCTCCTAGACCCAAAATCCCACTTGCAACTAAAGACATTAGACATCATTTTAAGGAATAGATATCTCTAACATTAAAGAAATGCATACAAGAGCATAACCAAATATTAAAGTATATGACCAAATTAATTTGTGTTGCTCCAAGTTCCAAAGAGCAATGTGAATATATACAACAAATGCCGTTTAGCTCTATTCCAACCAGCCATACCTCCAACATAACAATTCACTAATTAAGCTAAAACTTGCAAGACGCCGAAAAAGAGGGTTTGGCACCTATATTTCAAACCAGTGCTTCAATGTTCAAAATCAAAACTGCTAATAAAACAATTTTTTCTCCCAAAGTTTAGGCTGTCATCACGAAGCAGTTGTCACCCTGTGCCTTGTCGCCAGTCACTACCAATAGACACGTTGTTTGTGAAGGGCTCCAAGCTATCTTCCCCGAACCCCTAGTTGTTGCCAAAGTATCCCTACTCCGGCTCTTTCCTTTAATTTCATCTGGAGCAGACTGTGTGCCTGGTACAATATAGTCTTCATCAAACTCGTCTCCTTGCCTGTCAAGTAGGTGCTTATATTCATCATCCTCATTATCAGTGAAGGCAAGTTCATTGAAGGCAAGTTTCTGCCATCTGCTTAACAGTCTCAATGGGGTCCCTTTCTTGAACCGCTGCAACTTCTTCGTTTGCCTTCATTTCTATTCTTTGATTGACTTCATTCTCTGCCATTTTTTGAGCATTCAACAATTTTTCTTGTACCCTACGCTCCAAAAGCTTCTCTAATGCCTCGTCTTGCCTAATTTGCATAAATTCTTGTGCAACTAGATCGGTGACTTATAAATTTGGGATTGTCATGAGGATAAGCAAGTTTTGCTTTGCAAGTAGTTTGGTCTTCCAAAGAGTGGCATCTGTTAGAATTTTTGTAGCTGCAACTTGAGCTCCCTTCTCCATTTTATTTTTTGAATCAACTTTGTGGCCTTTGTTCCTTGTAGGCAATTCTCATTATGGCATTCGATTCTTTAGTAGTACTACCAAATTCAAGAGCGCCTCCATGAGACTCATGATTAGAGGGCATGGTCTTTCTATTCAAGAAACCAATTTTCTTAATGGTAACCCAACCGCCATTCTAATTTTTCTACAATGCAAAGTGTTGTCTAATTCATAGTACCAAGTGAAAAGGGGGCATCACAGAATTACAAGGTTAAGATCTTTCTTTAACCCCTAAACACCTGCTGAGCCCAAATGTAACTTTTGCTTGATAAAAAAAACTTGTTAGAGGATGTAAAATGGCATATTTTTTGGATTGGTAGAAAAGATTTTCCTTGTCATAGCATACACAAGAAGGGCCTTAGGGGAGTATCTTAGAATTTATTAAAAATGAGGAATTGTGTGTTACAAATCACAAAAATCCCTTGTAGTGTATTATGGCAACTACTACCTCCTTGCCTGAATTTGAGACATGTAAATGATCTTTTCGGAATTTGAGCTTAACTAATGAAATTAACCCCTAAAGTTCCATTGTTCCAGTCTCAATATTTGTTGCAATTTTTTGATTTTTTTTTTGAACTTAGAAAAACACATTAGCTTTCTGAAATATAATTTTTATTTCAATAGGAGCATGGGAGCAAAAGTTCTGGCATAAAAAGCTCAAATTTTAGTTTGGCGGACAAAAAAAACTCAAAAAAACTTAAAATAATTTTTTTTTTCATATAGATTATATTTTTATCTAAGTGGAAAGCTTTTATTTATTCCATTTGAATTTGTTATGTGAAAGTCATAAACAATCTTGTTTTTTGGGCAATCAAAGCACCTCTTTAAAAAAATAACTTGTAGGATTCATTTCTGAATTCAATTTTCACAATTTTTCAAAAAAAAGGGTTCACGAGGTCAAAATCTCTTGATAGAACAATTTCATCGTTGTGATTAGTGTATTTCAATTCCATCTTTGAGCTATTAATAATTTCGATTTTCCTTCAATCTTGAACCTACTTCTATTTAACATTTTTTCAATGAGTAAAAACTAAGTGTATTTTTTTGAATTTTATTTTCCAGATTCTCAACTCAATTCTTTATCATATAAAATTAGAAATTCAAAATCAATAGAGCAAACATTTTTAGCTATGAAGGTTCAAAGCCAAAAAATGTAGTTGAGTAAGGTGCAAAAAAAATTGTTTCCTTTACTTTAAATGCAAATATCTTGCAATCTACAAAGTTAAAGTTTTTGAAATTTCCTCTATACATTTTAACACTAGTCTAGTACAAGATCCTACAGTTAGATATGCAAAAAAAACATTAAATTTTTTTTTTGTTCTTTGCTATAGAAATGGCAGTTTTGAGTGGTTTTTGATGGAAAAGGCCTTCAGACTGTTGGGGTCAAGCTTATTGAATCTAATTTCTACTACAATTTGAAAATTTCAAAAATTTCACATTTTATTGCATATTGAATATTGAACCTATTACCATGGTCTATTGATTTTTCAATTTATAGTCAAACACAAAAAAATTGTTCACACTATAATTTTCTTCACTATAATATACACCAATGAAACACTTTCAGGGTGTTCTGTGCTAATTTTGAGTTAGATATGAATGTTTTTCACTATTTCTTCAAAAAACCATGGTAATTTGAAATCATCATCAATAAATTTTGAAAAATTTAAGGCTTATAGAAGACATGTGATTTCATCTCTCAAAAACAAAATAAAACAATTCTCACTCAAACTTGGTTCCAAACCAGAGGAAACATGAAAAATATAAATTGAGATAGAGTAAATGGTAATAGGTTCCGTCCTTCCAGGGTTAACCCATACTCGGGATAAATTACTCCTGGCTCAGGCTTTTGTACAGTACTAAGTTCCTCTCCTTTCTCATATAAAATCTTCTTTTTATCGATTCACTATACAAAAATAACATTAAAAATCTTCTTTTCATTTGCTCAAAAATAAATAAAAATGTACCCCTACTAACTTAAGACAAAAAAGCATTGGTCCGAAGGTCTCATGACTGTCTGGTTGGTGGTTCGTTTTCTTCGTGGAAATCGTGGCGGAATAAAATCTCCAGATGTGTCCAAAAACAGAAGCAATCCTATTACGTAAGCTTGGGCGGTATGACAGCTGGTGGTGGTCTAAATCCTACTCTCAAGAACTATTTTTAAGCATTTGGGCTTGACTCGTCTGTTTCAGAAGTTAAAAATTAAAACAGATCCCAATCAAGACAGTGCTTGAGAGTCTAAAATTGAAAGTAGGTACACAAGTCAAAATAGGCAAGTGCCGTAACTCACAAATGAGAATCCCGTAATGCAAGCACGCGTAATTGATGGGGAATATTTTTCAGATTACGAAAACATGAGCACTTTCCTGTCCCTTCACATTGGATGTTGCATATTTTCAACTATTCGTTTCCAGGTTTTGAGCGATTGTGTTGCTTTGCTCGCAGCTCCCAGTTGACTCCACAGAACAGACGAGTGAGTAACAATCATGCTTTGTCTAGTTCAGAGCAAACAAGATCAGTCGACATCCAATTCACATGAAAGAAAGCACTATTGTATAAAAATAGTACAAATGATACACTAAGAGCAGCTCCACTGCAGCAGCACAGTACCTAGAAAATTGCTGCATATTAGGGGTATAGGCTCTACGTAGTTTTCCTCTTCATATTGCACAGGATGCAGTGCTCACTCGAGTTGGCGTATAATAAGCAATAAGAAACTTGCAGAGGGTGGAGATACTCTGATAATAAATGATAATCGACTAAATAGGCATAGCTAAATGCTAAAACAGACTTAGCATCAAAGCTGCTGCCTCCTATACTGGAGGGAAACTGATGGCTTGCAGAAACTTTCCTGTCTCATGCGGAAGTCGGAAGTTTGTGCGCTTCACACGCCAGATTGCAAAAGAATTGGTAATATGCTGATAGCTGCAACCATTGAATATTCAGATGAGCGTGAATCTGAGCGACAATTGCAGTCAAGCCAATTTTATTCCTACACAACTGGAGCTACTCCGGCAGTGCGTCTTCTTACAAAATTAATGAGGTGTTTCCATTTACGTTAAAATTACCCAATCTCACGTTTTTCTGAAAGATGATGACTTAGGACGAATGCAAGGTAACCACAATCAGAGTTACATCCATGCTCGCAGGAAGACCGATACTGTAACAGACAATAAAATTGAGCTAAGAGAGCCAAAGCCTTACAATAGATGCGGAATCAAAAGGCATACAATTTGTACATTGTCAGACGAGATGTGCTTCTAAAACTATACCTATTAGATGTGCAAAGATGTCTCCAAAGAAGATTGTGAAGATGTGGCACTGGCCAGGCTGGAAGGAGTGCCAGCAGGATCCGAAGCAGCCGCAAGCCCTTGCAGCAACTTAATAACCTCTGCAATGTCATCCAAGTAGTACTTTGCTTTGCTCGGCTTCTGACCGACTGTGCACGCGAACACCTCCGCAAGTCCGGAACGACCTGTGACCGTGGCAATGCTTTCAAACATGTCTTCATCTGAGCGGTCATCACCAACACACAATACCAAGTCTGGAGCAGCGCTCTTCAAAGCCATCATCGCCAGGAGCTCTTCCACAACCACCCCTTTGCTCACACCCTGCACAGACCCGCGTACACAATTAGAGATGATCAAGTAACCTCCTCAGTATCACATCCTCCGTTCTCTTACCCATTTGGGGGGAAGAATGTACCCAGTTCAAAACTCTGTTTTCTCACAATGCCGCTCTGTTGTGTTTCAACGAATAGCATACAAATGTGATACTAAGGAGTTGAACAAATGTAAAGAGGGTTCACATCACCTTGCTGACTCCTGCGACACTACCTTCCTGACTCCAAGTACTTCTATAATGCCACTTTTAAATGCAACATTACCCTACATGGCTGTCAGCTTGGTACGTAATTGATTTAAACCTATAATGCCAACACTTCTACGTGCCACGAAACCTGTTGCCAATGTCTAAGAGTGACATTAATTCCTATAAGGCACCTCGTTTCGTCACCTGGGTGTCCGATACAGACAGCCAAATACAGTATTGATTATCACAATGCTATAGAACCTCATAGACAAGTAGGGTACAGAAACTAACCCGAGGTTTCACTTCTACAATATGTGCCCCACGCTTTACTGACACGGGTTGATTTGCAAGAACACTTTCCAGGTGATCCTGCAGCTCTTTCGCTTGCCACGCCCCAAAATCAGGGTCAGCATCACGATGATGCCAAACCATTGCACTCTCTTTCCATTCAATGTACGACCCATCGGTGCTTTCTGTGTACTGCTGCATGACTGGCTCCACGATCTCCTTCCACTCAAAGTTCGCCAAAGGACCATCCAGCTCCTCCCTTTGGTATCTGCAAGTTACCCAATCGGAATCCACGTGCCACCTGCCAATCCAAAGTATATCCGACCAATTATTTCAATGGATCACAACCCGTCCACCTGGCTCTAATCCCAAGAAGCCCGAATTGAGCCTCGTGTTAATTTAGCAGTTTTGAGTAGGTCATATGAGGACTTTCTTTCGTCCAACTTTATTTATTTATTTACCAACACAAGCAATGTTCTCTGATTCTGGTGGTATACAATTTGACCCCATCTGGATTCTATTTTCACAGGACGATCAATCGAATTGGATGCTTTCAAAATATGAACTCTTAGTCTTTCAGGGGTGCAAAGGGAAAACAGAAATGACATGCATCCCAAGATTTACAAGCATCTCTTGAAAAGTTTGGAAAGCTACCTGTAGAAGTAGCCATGCTCAGCTGCGAGACCGAGTCGTTTACATGACGAAAAACACTCGTTCAAGATGTCCCGAGGACGACCACTGACAATGACAACGAAATTCTTAGGATCACTGCAGAGAGTATTCAAGATGGCCAAAACCTCTGGACTGGGAATGGGATTGTTAATAGAAGCCTGAGGGATCATAGTCCCATCATAATCCAACAAAATAGCCCGGCTGGTACTCTTCTTATATGCAGACACAATCAGGTCCGTCCGAAGCCTTCGGAAATCAGGATCGAGGGCCACAACTCGAAACCCTAGTCCAAATCCAATACCATAGCACCTCCGCCGTGCATGGCCTTTACATGTCCGCTCCAGATCCGTCATGAAACTACGAGCCCAATAGCCCACGTCGTGTGTATTTACATACCGAAAATGCTTTTCATGCCGCATGTGTTGCTCCATATCCGGCAAAGTAATCGAAAGATTCATGGCCTCAGCCAAAGCCTCAATATTCCAAGGATTTACCCTGATGGCCCCGCTTAAAGACGGAGAACACCCTATAAACTCCGACACTATCAGCATGCTCTTCTTCAACGGTGCAGGACCTGGACCCGGGTTCAATTGCGCATCGAGCTCAGGGCTGCCTTCTCTGCAAGCAATGTACTCATATGGAATCAAATTCATCCCATCTCTGACAGCAGTCACCACACAACACTCCGCAATCGTGTAGAACGCAATTCGTTCATACAATGGCACTTGTCTTTCAAGCAGCACAACAGGCTTGTACCCCTCCGCTGCATTCCCAAACTCGTCGTTAATCCTCTGTGCAATAGTGTAAGCCTCATTCTGCAGATCATCGATATCGCGCCCTCGCCCGCGCGCAGGATTCGCAATTTGCACCAGCACCACACGGTTTCGCAGCTTGGGATGCATCAGCAGCAGCTGCTCCAGGGCCAGAAGCTTCAAACCAATGCCCTTGAATATATCCATGTCATCCACCCCAAGCAAAACCGTTCGATTCTTAAACTCGGTTCGGAGCTCCGAGATCCGCCATTCTGTATCCGCAAGTCGCAGACCTGCATTCAGTTGCTCCATATGAATCCCCACAGGGAGTATCTTAATCCCCACTGTGCGTCCATAATACTCCAAGCCAATGTACCCCCGTTTGGACTCATATTCCAACCCTAGCATTCGGCTGCAACATGATAGAAAATGGCGAGCGTAATCAAATGTATGGAAACCAATCAGATCCGAATTCAGAAGCGCACGTAGAATCTCGTCTCGCACCGGTAGCGTCCGGTAAATCTCGGAAGAAGGAAATGGACTGTGAAGGAAAAATCCTAGTCTAACCTTGTTGAACCGCTTCCGTAAAAACGTAGGCAGCACCATGAGATGGTAATCGTGGATCCAAACATAGTCATCATCCGGGCTGATGACCTCCATGACCTTATCAGCAAAAATCTTATTCACAGAAACGTACGCTTGCCAGAAGGAGCGGTTGAAACGGCCGCCATGCTCAGGGCTGAGAGGAAGCATATAGTGAAAAAGAGGCCATAGCATCTGCTTGCAGAAACCGTGGTAGAATCGGGTCCGAACTTCCAGAGGGATAAACGCAGGGACGCAATTGAAATTCTCCAAGAGAGTTGCGGCCACTTCGTCTTGCTCGCTGTCTTCGACTTCCACCTTAAGGCAACCGATGTAAAACACTTCCATATCCTTGGGCAGACCCTCCTTGAGCTGCAGCGCGAGCGAATCCTCGTCCCATGTGAACGTCCATCCTTGCTCGTCCGGGCCGCGCGTGGCCGTCAATGGCAGCATGTGGCCGACGATGAGCATGCGGTAGTCGTTGTCATCGGACGCGGCCGTCAGCGCTTCCACAAAATCCTCTCTCGAGTCTTTCGTGACGGGAGAGCGGTGGTGATACTCCCGGCTCTCTCCTTCCGCCATGGCGAAGAAGATCACAAAAACAAAACAAACCCTATTGCGAGCAAACCCACTAGCCACGAAGCTCCAGATCGTTTTCCCTCACTACTACCACATCACTAAAGCGAAGACGAAGCTCCTCAGGCTGAATGGCTCCGCCTTCAGATCTCGCACAAGGCTTCGATTCTCGTCACCCTCAGGCATTCTTCGATCATGAAAAAAAACTCACCTCGAAATAACATTACTACTCTCTATCGCTCTGCTCGAGTAACTGCCAGCAAAAAAATCTGCAAAAAAAACGATATCCCTCACTCAGAAAAAAAAAACAGAACACACACCATCGCCATTTTTCTAAGGAAAATCACGAATTCTTCATCTGTGCAAACATCACCTAATCTCCCAAAAATCGAACAACTTTCGCAACACAGCATCAAAAGACTCGCAAAAAAAGCTGCAGTCTTCAGGCTCTCACCCTAATAATCTGCCACTTGCTATTCCGAAACGCGCTCCGACAGAGAGAAAAAAATATCCCGGCATGCTGGATCTGTTACGGCGAGATTATTGCCCACGTCGAGTTCTCACCACAAACGTCAAATCCGCAAGGAATCCTTGCGTCACAGGCAGCGGGGGTAGGCCGGGATCATTGCTGCTGCTGTAGGGCTCCGGGCTCCCCCAACGGCCCAATTGTCCCCCGTGTGAATAGGGGCTTTTGGTTTTTATGGGAACTCGGTTCCCGTTGTTCCTGTTGTTCCCGTTGTTCCCTATGGTTCCCGAGCGCCGGGGAATCTCGGAGAGGGAGCACGGGGAGCACGGGGAACGCGGTTCCCGAATTCGTGGACCCACTGGTTGTTTTATTGGCTGCTACTCCTTGTTTTATTGGTCCATCTTGTTGCAGGTGACGCCCTGGAAATTTGTCCGGAGGGGGGTGTCGATATTTTAATCATTTATTTAGTTGCTTTTGGGGGACATATTCGATGATTGAGGAATCTTTTCCAAGTTCTGCGGCCCTAATTTTCTGTGGGCTTCAATCGGAAGATCCCATTTTTTGTAAATTTCAATCATTTTTATAATTTCAGCATATTTTGGGAGTGCGAATCAAACGATTTTCAATTGCCACAAGAATCATGAACTATTAGTAGAAACTGTGTTTTGAGTTTGCTGAAGGATACGGAGCACTCCGTATCAGTGCTTTTCTTCTGCACGAATTTTCGCCACTTGGGTATAGCCAGAAGATGTTTGTTGGCTATTTTCTGTAAAGGATTTTTTCATTTTTGGGGGTCAAAATAGCCAGATTACTACTGTGTTTTAAGAGTAGTAGCCAAATTTTACCTAGGTATCACCTAGTTTTCATATAAATATATCACCAAGTATCACCCACGTATCACATGAGTATTGAAGAAATAATTGGCTCCTTCTCCAAAATGAAAACAAAAACAAAAACACTCCTCCGTATTACACAAGTGATGCTCTCTGTAACTTCTGAATTGTCTGGTTCGGTTATCATCTGATCATTTGGATAGAGGATAGTGCCGCACTGTAACACGCTGAAGCAACACTTTAAAAGTTCTGCACCATTGATCTTCTAATAATCAGGAAGATCAATGGTGAAGAACTTTTAGAGTGTTGCTTCAGCATGCGCTGCTCTGAGCAATTCTAAGTTATCTGTCACCCTGCCAGCAATGAATTTTTTTGGTTCTCCATTGAATAGTGAATGTAATCAATTAGGAGGAGCCTTGGACCCTTGGCGAATTGTTCAACAATTTGCTACTTGAAATATCTATCAGTTGAACAACTCACTGGAATCTCCTTTTCTGTTTTTTTATTAGCCAGTACTATATGATTCGCCTCCAAGCCTATCTTACTAATAAGGCATACAGTATGTGTCCGTGAACCGAGCAGATAAGCCTGTTGCACAGCAACTTACTGGAAATGTGGGGCTCAGACAGGAATCAGGGTGCGGAATTGCTGATCATTCCAGATAGGCCGGGGACGGAGGTGCACAACTCCAAATTTGGGTTAAATCTTGGGGGAAATGCAAGACGTTAATACGTTATTAGAGTTAATTGGAAAATGTGTGCAATGAGGGACAGGAGCTGAGAAAAACACAGGATGAATAGAAACTCTTGGAAGCACCCAAACTTGGTCCGTGTTAATACTACAAAAATATTATTTGTAGGAAAAGGTGCCTCCAACTATGCTGAATCTTTAGAGCATCCCCACCCGGCTGCCAAAATACAAGCTAGGTGACAAGCCACCCATCCAATTTGCAAGCCAACGGAAGGCAAGTCGCCCCACCCGGCTGCCAAAAATGCAGGCCAAAATGGTCTGTAAATAGTAACAGTTCATCGAATCAGCTACATCTCTATTCACAGACCATGTCCTTGTTTTTTGGAAAGTGCAAAAGGGGTTTGTCTCATCCGGTTTGCAAGCCAATTTGCAAGCCACGCCTTGGCTTGCAAAAGAGCCCGGTTTTGCAAGCCGGTGGCAACTTTTGGTCCGGCCTCTTAACAAGTTCATCCATTATGCAAGACGGGTGGGGCAATTTTGCAAGCCAGTGGCAACAAGTCATCCGTTTTACAAGATGGATGAGGATGCTCTTACATTGACAGTTTTGGGTGTTTCCACCGTAGTTGCAAAATGGCAGCAAACCTAGTGATAAGTTACTTTGAAATGAGTGGTCATGGGCCCATCCTTCCAGGGTTAAAAGCCCAGGAAACCATGACAAGGAACTTCCAGGAAGCAAGAAGGTACTATCTCCATAGGAAAAAATAACAAGACATTCCTGCACACGACAAACTGTACTTTGTACTGAGGAATGTCCGCACTGTATAATAATGTTTTGTCTCACGGTACCGTACTGCTCATACCCAAAAGTGAACCCCACTTGCACAACTCCAATTTCTTATTAAACCTTGAGGAGTGGATAAATGTAAGAATAATTTGAACTTATTTGTGGTTGATTGATCGTGTATCCCGGCCTACACAAAATAGTGAAATTAGGTTTCCCCAGACTATAGTTGACCATGTCTGAAAGTGTTAGATATGAGAAATTAGTGTGGGGCAACCTAATTTCACTATTTTGTGTACATGAAGATCAGGTTCGGCATAAACTAAGTCATTTCTGTTGAAGAAAAAAAATGCCACATGTCATCTTGTGAATGGTGTGAGGTGATGTGAACCCATCAAAAAATCTGACGTGGAAATTCAAGTTGGATACTAGAGTGCCAAATCAAGTTGGATACCGGATTGCCAAATCAAACCATCACGTACGATATTTTCTGTTCGCCAAAATAGTAGTTATCTATGGTTCGCTCAGACCCAAATTGTGGATTCCAATTTTTCAGAAATTTTCATCTAGTGGTAGATAATGAAATTACTCCCTTTGTCCTAAAATAAATCTAGGGTTTCCTGAAAATGGCTAGATTAACGCTTGAATTGCTCCTATTTTCAAGGGATTGCATAGTTATTGTAGCTTCTACTAAAGCCCACCAGATGTGAAATGATGGAAGTCAACAGTGAAGTGGTGCATGTTGAAAATAAGTGGCAAAAATAACAAATGTTTTCCTTTTTGAAAACTGCTCTAGTGGTATTACTTTTGATCATTCTCTGAGCAACGCTGATGCAATGATGTCCATTAATGTCCTTTGTATTCATTTTTGACAATGTCTTGTGATTCAACTCAAGGAAATTCTCAACAAGAGATTTGTTAGTAGCAATTTCTATATAGTTTGGGGATGAAATCTTCACCTTTTATTGGTTAGAAGTTGTGTTTTGATTCCCTTTGTAGGGATTGAATTGCTATATAGTCTTTGGAGCATGACATCTATAGATTCTTTTGCTTTAGGGTGTTCAAACTAGCTTCAATTGTTGTCCATCAAGTTGTCAAGAGCCAATGTTGAATTTAATTTGGGACAAGTATATTTAAAAACCCTGGATTTATTTCAGGACAAAGGAAATATTTGTGAAGGTCTCCCTAGTTTGAGGAGGTTTTACTAAGAATAGTTAAAAGAGAAACACAACACCAAACTCCATCATGTAGAAAATCATGAATATTCAACAAAAAAATTTTTTTTTTGGATATGGTATGTAATTTCTATGATTTTTCAAAGTGCCGACTTCTTAGACCATTGAAACTGCCACATAGGTGGCTCCTAAACCGAAATCTGCAAAAAACAATAGTAAGGTAGAAACACCCATTAGCGTCCCTACTCCCATTCCTGAACCTTAGACTGTCACTAAATTTGTTCCTAGACTTCCCATTAATGTGTCCTTGAAATGCTTGGCTCTGATTTGCTAACGCATTTGAAGGACACGCATACCTCACTCTCATTTGCTAACTACTGATTTTTGCAAATTTCAGTTTTAGGTCCACCTATGTGACAATTTCAATGGTCTAGGGAGCCATCTCTTTAAAAAATCATAGAAATTACATACCACATCCGGAAAGTCTTTTTTTTTTTTTAACATTCATCACTTTCACTTGCTAATAAGTACTACAAAAACATTGATTTTAGAAAAAATTGCTTCCAACTATGCTGAATTGTTTATTATTGATGGTTTTGAGTGCTTCCACCGTAAGCAAATGAAAATTAAGTATGTGTCATTCAAATGCATGAGCAAATCAGAGTTAAGCATTTGAAGGACACATTAATGGAAGGCTAGGGATAGATTTAGGAGCAATTTAGGATACAAAAATGGGAACAAGGATGCTTTTGGGTGTTTCTACCTTAGATATGAATGAAAATTTTGTATTTATTTTTTAGCGATGAAGTCATACAGTGACTAACAAAATTGAGTACAAATTTGACATATTTTCATCCAAACAATCATACCATAAGCATCAATGGACAAAGTCCAAAAGTCGATATACCAAAGTTGTAGTGTGCGACATACTACACGTTACCACAGAAGTTCAAAGAAAAAACTAGTTGTAATTTGAAAGAAAATTAATTTCAAAGTTAGCCACGTCTAAAACTCAGTTTTATTCACTATGATTTGGGTTTATTTTATCTTTTGTCAATTTTTTCTTATAAATTGCAAGATATGGCCCAAATACACTACAAAGGTGATCCGTGGATCAAGCATCTTCTTCTTTAGAAAAGTCAACAATACCATAATGAGGGAATTTGTTGTACTATTCAATGAAAATGTACTCAAGCAACTTTTTTTTAATCCCTCAAGGACCACGACCCTCTTTCACCAAAAAACTCTCAAAACTGCCAATTATATTGCAAAGAGTAAAACAAATTGAAAATTGTTTGTTTTTATCCCCATCTAATCTTAAGATCTTATACCTAACTAGTATGAAAATGTATGGAATAAATTTCAAAATTTTTGATCACACATATTGCAAGATATCTGCATTTAGAGTGAAGAAAACAAGCATTTTTGCACATTGTGAGACTAGATAATTTGACTTTGAACCTTTTTAATTTATATTTTTTGCACTACAAAGTTTTGAGATTTAAATTCTTATGGCAGGGAATTGAATTGATAATCTAGGGAAAAAGAAAATTTCAAAAAAACTTAATTTTTACTCTTAAAAAAATTGTTAAGTAGAAGTAGGTATAATATAGAAGAAAAATCTAAATCATTAATATCTCTAGGATGGAACTAAAACACATTGAATTCAATGGTGAGATTGTTCTAGCAAGAAAACTAAACCATGAGGAACTTTTCTTTTTGAAAAATTATAAAAATTGCATTTAGAAATGAGTGCTACAAGTTATTTTTTCAAAAAGATACTCTAGTTGCCCCAAAACAAGATTGTTTATAACTTTCACATCACTTATCTAAATGAAATGAATTAAAGTTTCACATACAGACAAAAATATAATCTATGAGAAAAAAAACTCAGAAGAAAATTCAAATTTTTGAAAAAAATTTGTTGCTTGGTCTCCCTTGTTTTGAGCTTATTCAGGCATAACTTTTGTTCCTGGGCACCAATTGGAAAAAAAAACATATTCCTACAAAGCTAATCAATTTTTCTATCAAAAATAATTCAAAAAATCATGACAAAAATTGAGACAATAGGGACCTACCCAAAATCCAATTTGTCCTCCAAAGGGACAATGGTCTTTTAGGGGTTAAATTAGATTAACCCCTAAAATACCAAGGCATTTTCTGGCTCCAAAACCACTGAAAACTGCCATTTTTGCTACGATCACTCACAAACCAATTTTTTTTTTTTAGAATCTAACCGTAGGATCTTGTACTTCACTTGTCTAAGATCATGTGGTAAACCATTCTGATTGGAAGATATTAGCATTCAAAGTTGGAAAAAACGTTTTTTAGAATTATTTCCTACAATTTCAGATGACTTTGACAGCCATTTATGGATTTTTTTTGCACTACACACCATAAAATTAAAAGTTTTTATGTTAAACATTTGAGTTGAGAGTCAGGGAAAAAAATTTCAGCATATCAAAACTCGATTTTCACACATAAAAAAATTCTTAAGTAGATGTAGGTCCAAAATTGATCAAAACACAAAATTGTTAATAGTTCTTAGATGGAATTAAAACACCATAATCCCAACGGTGGGATTGTTCTTGCAAACAAACTTGACCTCATCAAAAAAAAAACTGAAAAAATTTGAAAATTGCATTCAAAAATGAATTCTATAAGTTGTTGTTTTTTAAGATGTTTAAATTGTCCAAAAAACAAGATTGTCCATAACTTTCTCATTATTAGTCCAAATAGAATGAATCAAAGCTTCAGATGTAGACAAAAAAATAATCTTTGAGAAAAACAACATTTTTTTTAAAGAAAAACAACATTTTTTTGTGTTTTTTTCTGCCCGGCGAACTGCTTTTTTGACTTTGAGTAGCATAACTTTTGCTCCCAGGCACCGATTGAAAAAAAAATTATATTTTTAGAAAGCTAATGTGATTTCCTACCTTCAAAAAAAGTTTCTAAAAATCAGGTCAAAATTTCAGGTCACACAAGCCTGCCCGAAATCCCAAGTGTCCCCCGAGGGGACTTTGGTACTTTAGGGGTTAAAAACTTTTTTCCCCATCCTATAGTTTGAGGTGAAGTCATCCAAATAGACGCTTAGTGTCTACAACGGCGTTATAGGATTAATTCTTGTACCATCTTTCTACAATTTTCTCCATCATTCTAATACCTCTATGTAAGCATACACATGATTTCTTCTAAAGGAATGGCATTTCAACTAGTTCAACAATGTCATGGGGTCACAACATGGTATGGAATAAAATGTGACTACATGATAGCACACAAAGTACGCTTTATAATATCTAAAATAGAATAGAGTTTTTCAAATTTAATTTTAGTGAATGGCATTTACATTAAAAAATTAGGCTTTAAAGTTTTTCCTTCAAAAAATGAATTTTTGAATATCAACCCCTAAAGTCCCAAGGCCTTATTAACATCAAATAAACACTCAAAATTGCCATTTCTATTGCAAAGTGCAAAAGAATTTAATACTTTGATTTTTTTGCATGTCTAACTGTATGATTTTGCACTAGACTAGTATGTAAATGTGTGGAAGAAATTTTAGATACTTTGACCACATAGATTGCAAGATATTTGCATTTAAAGTGAAAAAAAAATGTTTTTTGCACCTTGCTTGACTAGACTTTTTGGCTTTGAATCATCTTAACTTAAAAATTTTGCACTACTAATTTTGAATTTCTAATTTTTTATATAAAAGAATTGAGTTAAGAGTCTAGGAAAATAATCCAAAAAGAAAAAACTTAATTTTCACTTGTTAAAATATTGATAAATAGAAGTAGATTCAAGATTGAAGGAAAATCTAAATTTTTAATAGCTCTAATATGGAATTGAAATACACTAATCTCAACGGTGAGATTGTTCTAGCAAGAGATCTTAACCTTGTGAAACTTTTTTTTTAAACTGTGAAAATTGCATTCAAAAGTGAATCCTATAAATTATTTTTCCAAGAAGATGCTCTGATTGCCTAAAAAATAAGATTGTCCATAATTTTTACGTAACAAATCCAAATGTAATGGATCAAAGCTTCCCATATAGAAAAAATTACAATCTTTAAGAAAAAATTTAATTTAAAATAAAAATTTGTGGGGGGGGAGGGTGTTCTATCCATGGCACCTAAATAAAGGGCATTTTGTGCCATAAGTTTTGCTCCAAGGCATCGATTGAAATAAAAATTATATTTCCAAGAAGCTAATGTGTTTTTCTATGTTCACAAAAGGTTTCAAAAAATCACAAAGTATATTGAGATCATAGGAACCTGCCCAAAATGCATTTTGTTCTGGATTTTGTTCTCATAGAAACAATGAGACTTTAAGAGTTAAGAAAATATCTAGAGCCCAAACTATGTTACCTTTGGAGGATGAAAGCTCAAAAAAAATTGTTGGTTATGTTGCATTTAAGTCATTATGGGAAGGAACACCGTACTTGAGCATGAAAGAAGGAACTTTAAAAATTTAATAAATTATTCAAAATTATTTAAAAAAGATGTAAATGTTGTATTGTCAACATTTTAGGCAGAAGAAAAAATTTCACCATAAATTATGCACAAACCAAACTAATGGAGTTTTTTTAAATATTTGCTTTTGATGTTTACTGAATCCCGTAATGACACAGACACCATTTTGTGGCATTTGGATGGCAATCAAATGAGTTGGATACAAATTGGAAGCATTTTTTCATCCACATTTTTTGTGTTGACCTTTCATATTGGGATACAAAAAACATGCAATTGATTTTGTAGTCATGTAATTGAGTTTGCAGGTAAATGAAAATTTTATAAAAGAAACGGGATTACAAAATATGCTATTTTAGTGTATTTGGGGAAGTTGTTGCTTCTTCCTCTAAATTTGAAATTTCTCCATGAAAATGGTATTTTTGAATTTGAGCCTAACTAGTGAATTGAAGATCATCTACTCTAATTTCTACTCCAATTTGAATTGTGAAAAAATTCCTAAAATTGAAATTTCTATTGCAATTTGGACTTTTAGGTGTATTTTCAATGTCTATCAAATTCTAATTATAGAATGATACAAAAATTGAGTTCACACTATGAAGCTATTTACTATAATATACACGCAAGGTGAAAATTCAAATTTTTTAAAATAATTTTCTATTTTATATGATCTTTCTTCACTTTTTCTTTAAAAATTCTTTGAAAAATCAATTTTCCACAAAAAAATATAAAAATATTGTGAAGTAAAGAAGACATGTAATTTCATTTGTAAAAAATAAAAACAAATGTTTTTGATAATATGTAGTTGCTAAATGGGAACATACATAGTGATGGAATTTCAACTCCAATTTTGTGATCATAAGCTCGGCGTTTCAACAAAATAAACAAAAATAAGATATCTCAAACAAATTAAGTTTATAGAGATGAAGCTTCACCAAAAAGATGATGGAAAAATGATCTTGAATGTCAATAGTACAAAAACTATAGAAACATCAAATCTCTATAACATTAGAGAAATAACTTTAAAATGGTGTATGATTTTTTTTAAATGTTCAAAAAAGTACATGCTATATTGAGACTCTATAACATTGTCTGAGTATTAATTCCAAATTCACTGGCTCCATATCTTGAAAGATATATTTGTATTTGAATTAGACTTGCTACAAATCATGCCCGGGATCATGCTACATAGTACAAGCCCAACTCCTATGCCCAAGTTTCTATGAATAAGATAAAAAATACTTATTTTTATGCACATTGGTAATCTTTGGCACTAACTTATTTTAAATGGCATTTTTTGATTAATTCCTTTGTTCTCCTTTGATCTTGAACTGGGATTCCTACTTTTGGTTATTTTCAGTTGGAGTTTTGTTATTCCATAAGTTAATCCAAAGACCAATATTTACATGAAAATTTCAAGATTTCTTTGCACTTGACTTTGTGCATATAAGATATGATGCAACAATTCAATATATGAATCCAAAAGCAATTTCAACCAACATTTCTTGGAGTACTTGGAGTTGCAATAAAGGGAAGATGTTGTGTGCCATAGTATGCATCAAGTAGTTTCTCTAAGAATGCAACCCCCTCAATAGACAGTATAAGAAACCCTTGTTTTAGGTGATGAGCCCTAATTTTTTATGACGGATTTTAAGTGATGTCAATGTTGACAACCCAAAATTTTTATGTCAACAATAATGTACAACGTAACATCAATGTTGACATAAAAACATTGGATTGTCAATATTGATGTTACGTTGTACATTTTTGTTGACATAAAAATTTTGGGTTGTCAACATTGACATCACTTAAAATCCGTCATAAAAAATTAGGGCTCGTCACCTAAAACCGGGATTTCTTATAGTGAGATGATAAATTTAAGCAGGCATGTCAAAAATTTGGAAGGCAAGCAACAATACCTTGGACCAGAGATATCCTAGGCTCCACCGCAAGTGACATGCTTTATGCCACAAATGACTTGCACTTTTGTCTTGACAAATCATAGACCTTTTGGTCCTATCCTAGCCATGCTCACCCACAAGGCTAAGATTTTTTTGTTTGGACCATTCATGCTAACTATATATTCCAAACTATAGAGCACAAATTAGTTAAACTATTGAACTTGTATAAGCCAATGTATGAGGAGATTGAGCAACTAATGTATGATGAGTTGGTTGATTTTGAAGAAAAATGGTTAAAAATGAGAGTCCTAGGCCATAGAACTAAGTAAAAGAATCAATATAAAGATTTCATTTGATTTAATGACAATTGGTCAAATTTCCAACTTATGGAAAAAAAGAGGTTTAGATTTTCAATGAGGCATCTTAAAGATTTTAAGAATCTTAGCCATATATATTACAATTTCCTAGGTTTAGGGTTGTAGGTTTATTTTCAACCTTGCATGATATCTTGTTGGCAATTTTGACGTTGATGGTGAAGTTGATGATCTTCCTAATGCCTAGTTTTTTTTTGCATGTAAACATATATTTGTTTACTTTGGGAACCCTTTCAACATAAAGAAATTTTCTCAATTTAAGGCTTGGTCTATCAACAAAGTGAATCCTTGGCCATCAAAGGGTTGGTAGGTTGCCAAGTTTGAATCCTGTTAAGGATATTCAAATTGCATGCTAACCAAATTTATAGCTAAAATTAAGGATTTGAATCAAATAGAAATGTTAATGTTAGGATTTGAAACTAGATTGTGTAGAGGAAAATCGAATGAAATTATGTGTTTAGGATTTTAGACTGATCTAAGTTGTAAGCATTAGACTCTAGTTGGTTCATCCTATATATGGGCCAATTCAAGTTTTGAAAAAATAGAATAATATTGGTTATTGTGAAAAACTCGGAAAAATAGAATGCAAAAAAAAATTAAAAATTAAAAAAAATTATATATATATATATATATTTTAACTAAACTTTGTGTAGAGCTTTGCATCTGCCATTTGTTGGAGGTTACTATAAGAAACTCCTTGAACACTAGTGTGAGCTTCAAAAAAGACCCCAACATTAACTACAAAAAAAATGTTGCGAGCAAGCTGCTCATCAAGAAAACCAATATATCAATTGAAACTTGAAGCACCCTTATTGGATATTGGAGCATCAATCAATGAAGATCAGGATGGAACAACAACATTCATGCTTTCATGTGTTTTGCAATCTTGAGTACTAGCTACGGAACAATTTTACCTTTCCTTCGTATATATGAATTGCCAATAATCAATGATTCTTATCTCTTGCTCAAATTTGCCACCAAGCACTATTGCAAAATCCCAATTGAAAAGAAATTTTGAAATAACAATTTTTTTAAATGTCATTTCAACAAAAATAAAATTGGTAGATTATGAAAAATGTCGTTTCAACCAACAAATTTGGTAGGTTTAGACGAAAAAACTATCCTATAATGATTGTTGAAGGGAAGGCTGCTTAGAGAAATACTAAAGTGGTTTTTGTCTTGATATCATATGTCATCTCTCCTTGAGAATTTGGTACGATAATGAAATCTATGAATATATTAGATTTCAAAATTTTCAAAGATCTATCAATATGTAAATTTGAGTTTATCAATAAATCTACAACATTCATAGATTTGTGCATAAAATTGAAATCTATAAATTTGATAGATTTCAAAATCTAAAATTTCTACTTTGCATAAATTTTGAAATCTAACATCTACATCTTAGATAGATTCAAAATCTACCTGGCTGAAATGACATTAGAAAAATGTCATTTTAACACCATGTTTCAAACAACATCAACTAAATGACATTTGAATGTTGTTTAGGATGTCGTTTCAACCAGGATTTTGCATGAGTGTGGTACCTCCTCTCACACTAGATACACACTCCTCAAGCATGAACAAAAGAAAATCAACCAATCTTACAAATCAAAGACTATATAAGGTGGGTACATCCAAAACCTCCACTTTTTGCTATTGAGCCTACTAGCCTAGTTACTATTATTAGACTCGTCAAATTTTCATATGTTCTTGTTGTCAAGTGAAAGGAGGTTCCAACGCACCAGAGAACGCAGTATTTGGATATACCGTATGCAAAAGTTATTAAGGAACAAAGTGTGATTCTAAAATGGTTTCTTCCACATAGGTACAAAATTGATTTTGGAGATGTACATAGAGTAAAGATGACGGTTTCAGATCAGTGGCACATTTGGGTGTACCTACCTTAGAGCCAAATTTCACAAACCCCGAATTCTCCAAATCCAGCTACAACGGCTTCTGCTCCAGAGGGTTTGCATAAGATCTCCAAAACTTTCAACAGCATAACACGTTTCCACCACAATCTAACTTGCGACCTTTGAGCTGAATCACGTTTCAATCAACAGGTTTCAATCTCGTGTCTGAGTTCAAGAAATTTGAGAGCCCAGCACTCCACTTGAGATATTCAGTTGCAAGTCCCTCTGATATACGCTTGGCAACAAAATTTCACCCAGTGATCACAATTTCTGTCACCGAATGAACACCGCGCAGGTTTGACCATTGCTGAATGCTTTTTCGTGCTCCGACAGCCGAGTCCAAATCCGATCCAATACCAATTCATCAAACAATATACAATTGTGGCTCCCTCGATCGATATCGATCCCAATCTCAAAAATTTCTAACCAAGCTCGAATCAGAACAAATTGGAAAGAGACACTCGTTCCGTCAGTTTGAACTTGAATACAATTCTCAACGTCAGGCAACCCAAACTGTTTCATTTTCAAATCTCCACACTGTCTCATAGAAACATGGTTGACTTCGCATACACTCAGCTTTTTCAAGACTCAGTGTGGTCCGCTTAGATCGATCTAAGCGGACCATGTTTCTCCTAGAGCCAACGAATATCTCACTTTTTCAAATTCACAAATAAAAAATAAAATAAATCACTTGAGTTACCCTTTTTTGTAAGTAGACTAACAATCATTTCTCACAAGCTTCAAGAGGTACTTCCTGATGAAGCACATTATTGTATTGTACTTATATCCCAAAATATGAAATTTTGTAGTGACACTAACTTTCAAGGTGATGCTAATTTCCCCCTCCTTTCACTAAGAGGACAAATTAGTGTACCAGAATTTTGACTTTTCCAATGAAAATCGTAATAAAAAAGTTCAAGATCCTCCCCAACTTCTTCTAAGCTTGCTATAATTTTATCTCACAATCCATTAGTATTAGGGAGGCACTCTCTACATATGTTCATGTGATAGAGCTAGGGTGTCCTCAATTTAGCTTTGTAAACAATCTAAAATCCAACAAAATAGATGAGAACAAAATGGATAGCCTCTACTAAAATGAGCTTCAAGTTCACACATCACACTTGGAGAGTTTGCACTACCCCTCAAATCATCCTCTAAGACTAAGTTTAGATGAATTCTTGTACTTGATTGCAACTCGTGATAGAATCTTGTCTTACATTCTAAATAAGATAATTTGTAATTGGTCCACTATCCGTATACCAAGCATGTATAAAGCATGTATAGAGAGTTGGAATGAAATTGTACTTTGAAGTGCAAATGTAGAGGCCTAGAGTGAGGATGCTCTCAGTAAAACAATCTCATCACACTCTTCATTCACATGGGAGTAACTTAACCCCTAAAAGCCCATTGTCCCTTCGAGGGACAAATGCGATTTCGGGCAGGTACCTACGGGCTGAAATTTTCTCCTAATTTTTTGAAACTTTTTGTGAACATGAAGAATTGAGAGAGGTACGTGGCAGAAAAAAAAATTGAAATCGAACCTTTGAGCGAGAAGATATGCCATTTCTTGGAATACGTGGGGACATGGGGCAACAAAAAAAATTTGCAAAATTTTGAATTTTTTTTAAAATATTTTTTTTCTCATAGATTATATTTTTGTCTATCTGGAAAGCTTTGATTCATTTCATTTGGATTTGTTATGAGGAAGTTATGGACATTCTTGTTTTTTGGGCAGTTAGAGCATCTTGAGTTCTTGAAAAAAATAACTTGTAGGATTCATTTCGGAATGCAATTTTTGTAATTTTTCAATTTTTTTTTTGGAATGGTTTAGTTTACTTGCTAGAACAATCTCACCATTGGGATTAGTGCATTTTAATTCCATCTAAAATATCTGAATATTTTAGATTTTTCTTCTATCTTGTACCTACTTCTACTTAACAATTTTTTTAAGAATGATAATTAAGTTTTTTGAATTTTTTTTTCCCCTAGACTCTCAACTCAATCCTCCACTATAAAGATTTAAAGCTCAAAATGCTGTAGTGCAAAAATTTTAAGTTAAAATTGTTTAAAGTCAAAAAATCTGGTCCCGCAATGTGCTGAAAAACTTGTTTTTTCCACTTTAAACGCAGATATCTTGCAATCTGTGCGGTCAAAAATTCTGAAATTTTTTCCACACATTCTCATACCAATTAGATGTAAGATCATACGGTTAGATGTGGATTTTTATTTTTATTTATTTTTATTTTTACTTTTTGCTATAGAAATGGCAGTTTTGAGTGTTTTTTGGCAAAAAAAAGGCTTCGGTCCTTTAGGGGTTAAAACCCTGCATTATGCTTCTCATCTTCTTCAGCTCACAAAAAAATCAGTGAATCCAGAAAATCAGTGAATAAGGCAGCATTTGAAGTAACAAATGACCCAAGCAGATTTAGTTCCCTGCGCTCAAGTCACACCAGCTTCTTCATGGCAGGTGATTCACCGTCTGCATTCTCGTGTGCCCCTTGCACCTCTCCAACAATTCTCCATCTTTAACAACAAAAGACACCTCCGCCTTGCATTCATTTGTGCGATTTTTCCAGTAGCGAGGCTTGCAAGAGAAACATGAGATTGGCAGGGGACATGCTTGTGACAGCAGTCAAATTCGTGAGTCGAATTACGAGGAGATCCAACCTCGATCCAACCTCGATCCAAGTTCGAGAGACATGGTTTTTGAGACAGTGATGGGACCAAGTTATGCTACTCCGATGATTTGTACACTGTGTGTGTGACACTGCTTTATTAAAATCATTCTATTTGAATTCTCATCTCATTTGAACCGTCAAAAATTACTCTAACTTTCATAAAATCAACAGTTTTTTTAATGTTGTCAAAATTGACAAAAACAAGATGTTGGATTGGTTGAATCAATTATGTGCATCATGATCTCTAGTCTTTGTACAAAAAATCTGAACCTAAAAACGCATCACATGGCTCTAATATATATAAATTGAATGCATCGTCTAATTTAACAAATGTTTCAAATCTCGGGGGGTGCACTCCTTGAAAAAAATAAGGATATAGGTGCGAACACTAGGTATTTTACGGGGGGGTATTATTTTTTGTCTATGGTTTATTTTACACCCTATCATTATGTAATTTTCTATTGTGGATCATTAAAGAAGGGGCATACATTAATTATAATTTCCAATTGCAATGAATAAATCATATGCTATACTAGTTCAATTTTTTTGCGCTACTCACAATTAGGGGTCTTTTTTAACTCTTTAGCGCTCTAACGTTTAGAAATTCATATCTAATTCTACAAGGCTCCAAAAAATATGAAACAACTTGGATTTAGATGCCAATTCCATTTGTCTTTCAAGGAAAAGTTATTGAAAAATATTTCAAGATGTATATCATCACCAACCTTAGTAATTTCATAAACCTAATAAATTTTGATTTGTGTTCGCTCAGATCAATGGATATACTATCATAAGCTAGGAGGTTCTAAAAGAGCACAGGCTCTAAACTCGCCCACCTCCTCAAATGTACATTGCTTGTACATGTTTCTTTTTATTAGCCTTCAGCAATGTACAAACAATGTACATTTTAGGAGGTAGGCGATTTTAGAGCCTTATGCCATTTCAACTTCAAATTTTCATAACTAAATCTACAAAGCTCCAAAAAATATAAAACAACTTGAATTAGATGCCAATTCCACTTGTCTTTCAAGGAAAATTTAATGAAAAACATTTCAAGACGTTTCACCTCCCAAAAATTCAGTTTTAGCTCTTCAATGAGCAATTTATGGACCTCCTACCGTAGGGGATGCAAAATAGTGCTTCTATACTTGGATCAAATTAATTGAGCTTGACAAAAATACTATATCTTGTCATCGCCACAAACAACATACAAAACACTTTAAACCTATAAGATAGGAGGCTCTAAAATGGAGCGGGCATTAAGAATTGACCCTATAAATGGCTGTGAAATGGAAATGAGGCGGTTCTAAAATTGACCTCTATAGTCATTGAATGAATCAAGGAAAAAAACATTATTAATTGCAAGAGCCAATCATTCTCTTTGCTTTCCCCATTTTTATTTAGAATTGCAAGTGAACCGTTTATGAAAGACCTAGGGTCACAAATAGCGACCTACTACCCAACTCGTTTGAAAAATCATAAGTAATTCAAAAATTATCAAAAAAAATACGAAACCACTTGGGTTAGATTCCTCATCAATTTTTCTTTGTCTGAAAAATGAGCTAAAAATATTCCCGCCCAAAGAAAGACATGAAAAAGGCTGACCAGCCCTTGCATGCTCAGTTTCTCATTCACAGATTTTTATTTTTATTTGGACACAAATGAAACGGAGTTTTATTGCAAAGGAACTGAAAATAATACCATAGCCCAACCTAAGGCCTGGCAGGAGAGACTTGGGTCTGACCTCAAGTCTGCCGTGGGACTCAGGTCTGAGACTCTTCTGTCTAAATTCAGGTCTAAATCTCTCTTACAGCTGACCTATAATTACGCCACACCTGACATAAGACCTCATTCACAAATTTCAGTAGTAGAATTGGCTTAGATTGGTATCCATGTAAGTTAGATCATCATATCTTATAGAATCTAAAATAAAAGGACAATGTAGGGTTAAATGTCAGCCCTAAACCCATAATTAAGACTTTTGTCCCACTTCATGAATATAAAGGGGGGTATCCTAAGTCTACTTTTCTTCCTAATGCACCCCATTATTGCATACCCTATAATACTTAGAAGACACCCAATGACATTTTATATACACTATAGTATATGAAATCATTTTATAATTTTTTTCCACAAAGTTTTTTTGGCACCCTACATTTGTTCGTACCTATATGACTACTTCTACCACTTACTGCACCCCCCGAGGTTTCAAATGCAAGGGCATTAAGACGTAACAATGGTTCATGTTGCAATCTATACTCTCTCTACAATGGCTAATGCACTTCCATGATCTCAATTTCAAAAAAAATTCAAATATCATGAGAACCAACATCATTTCCATGATTGTCAAATTGGGAATAATTCAAATTCTATAAATGTCAACTTCCTTCAATTTTTGTATACAACAATTTGAAACAATGTATATCAACATGCCAAGGGACAATTTTTATTTTTTTTGAGTTCTACAATAATTGATAAAATATAAAGTAATTCCAAATTATAGCTCATAATACCGAGTTTTAGACCTCAGTAACTTTGAAATTAATTTTTTTTAAATCACAACTAATTTTTTTTCAAAACTTTCATAGTAATGTATTATATGTTGCATACTACAACTTTTGTATATCTACTTTTGGACTTTGCCTATTGATGCTTATGGTATGGTTGTTTGAATGAAAAAGTTTCACATCCGTATCTAGTTTTGTTTTTCTCTGTAACTATAACAAATGTCCAAAATTCTCTATCTAAAACTACTATACAATACTAATTGCATATGAATATTATCACATACAACAAAATTAATACGACTACTACTTAAGCTTATTAATGATCACCATAACTGATCCTTATCTCTTTAAACAACCCCACTGCAACACACTGAAGCAACACTCTAAAAATTCTACACTATTGATCTTCTAAGGTAGAAGGTCCTGAAATCGCTCATTTAAGAGCTGAAATTGAATTTTGGAGAGGTGAAACGCCTCAAAATATTTTTCACTAAATTTTCCTTGAAAGACAAGAGGAATTGGCATCTAACCCAAGTCATTTCATATTTTTTGGAACTTTCTAGAATTAGTTACAAATTTTTGAAGTTGGAAAAAAGTGGTCATTTGTGGTCATCAAAAGTGACCACCTCCTGAAATGTGCATAGTTGGTACATTGAAGAAAGTAAAATGTACCTCTGAGTCATGTTCGCTTTTAATGCCCGCTCCATTTTACAGCCTCCTACCTTAAACCTTCATCGCCGAAGGGGACAAAAAGTATTGTCATGGCTGCAAATTTTGGGGCTTGTATCTTTTTCATCAAATGTTCATTTTCAAAAAAAATTGTAGGATTTTGTTCCTCTTAAGGTCTTGTTATTGAGGTAAAATTTTCATGTCAATCCAAGCTATTTTGAATTTTGAGAGCAATTCAAAGTTCAAAATCCAGACATTTTTGTATTATAGTGAACTTCAGCGGCTCATAACTTCTTCATACATGGTCCATTTTCAATCATTTTTGTTGTAAAAGTTGCGCATATTAGTCTAGTTTTTGTGGTGAAAATTTCATATTGATCCAAGAAGTTATTATTTTTGTGGTGAGAAGCATTTTAGTAGAAGGAGATTCAGCTATAGATGTGATTTTTTGCTACTTTTTTCACTGTTTTTTAACATTTCAAATCCATTTTGCAAACACAGTGAGTCATTTGAATGATATTTTTTTTCACCAAAGAGTTTACATTCTGTTTTTGAATCACTTGGAAGTTTGATGTTTATTCATTTGAGTAGGTTTAGAAATCGAATTTCACCTCCAAATGTGTTTTTAAGAAAATTTTAGCACCTTTTTCCAACACTAAAACATTATAATCTTTCAATCTATATGGTCAAATGACCCCAAATTTGTTCCACACCATCTACAACATGCACACAACAAGATTGTACAGTTGAGATTTTCATACCTTACTGAAATTTAGACTCATAACACTTGCAAAGGCAGGATGCTTTTAAGCATGTTTGGACCTTAGGCTATGAAGGATTAATAATTAGGAACTTGTCCTCCATTGCTTTGCTTCACAATGTTGCTTCAGCATGTTGCACTGGGGCTACTCTTAACCATTTGCAATACTTGCAAGTTGCTCTTCAAATTTGAGGCATGGAATCTTTGACTTAACATACTCTAAAGCCTTCACCACCACAACATTTGAAGAAGATGCAGGTTCAAAGTGCACGGATTTGATACTGAAGACAAAGCTGCACATGAAAAACAGAAGTACAAAAGGCTGTAGGAGCCCAACATGTTTCCTCCGTGCTCCACAATGTAACGATCAGATCTCAACGGGAGAGCAGACCAAATGCTGCTACTGTCAAATGCAAAAGCGAAAAAACAGAATAGGTCTGGAAGATCGTGAGGTTTGACCACAGAAGTGAAGGCGTTTTGACGGACAGTTGCACAGGTAGCAACATTCAGTGAGAGTACTGCTGAATTGGAGAAAATTGTGCATTGACAGCATCTTCAATTGGAGAGTTGTTGCTAAATTTTGGTCATTAATTTCTCCGTGAGGTACAACCATTCACACCTGGACTTAGTAAGCGTTCTTTGCTACAATGGTACGTGACTTTTCTGGTAGGTGTTCAGACCATCGTTCCTTCGTAACCGCTGAACCTAGGTGGTTGCAAAGGTACGTGACTTTTCCAGTAAGTGTTCAGACCATCATTCCTTTGTAACCGCTGAACCTAGGTGTCTGCAAAGCTAGTTAGGGTTATGAGAGGTGTCTCTTGGAGAAAAGTAAGACTATTGATAGCTCTTTGGCATTGCAAGCCTATGTAGTCTTTCATAATGCAAGGAGATATGGGCAAATATATAACACTATCACTCGCACTATCACCATTGCAAGCACCTCCAACAACATGTGAGAATTATGTAACAAACAAGTATCTTACTTTGCTTTGAAAGCCATTCATTACTTGAGTTTGGTGATGAAAAGGCAAGCTCTTTATATACATATGGGGTGGTAGGAAGTAAAACAACCCATGTGGGATATGTAAATTATAATAAGTAGGAGCTCAATTGCTCATAGTTAAGTGAAAACCAGGAATTGCGTTTGAAGTAGAATTTCAGACCTCATTTAGGCATAGTAGAATAAAAAATTTCAAAAAAACTTGATCTTAGAAAAGTTGTTAAATCAAGTTAAATTTCATTTTTGAATTTTTTTTTGATATTTTAAGATTCCAATCAAAATTTATGGACAATTTTCAGAGAGGGGTTGGAAGGGACATTTTCTTTAACATTTTCAAACATCCTCTCTAAATTTTGTCCATAACTTTTGATTGGAGCCTCAAAATTACAAACAAATTTTTGGAGATGAAATTTAGCTTGATTTAGCAACTTTTCTTAGTTCAAATTTTTTGCAAAAAGTTATTTTACTATGCCTAAATGAGGTCTGAAATTCTACTTCACACATAAGTCGTATGGTTGACAATCAATGGTCAAGCTCTCATCTTCAAATTATTCCATATTGTTTGAGGACTCATGATAGACAATAGATTTCATTATAAAAATGACATCTCCACCCTCTGTCCCCACAAATGTCAATGAAACAATCCCTTCATTTTGCCATCAATTTTTTATTTCATAATGGATGGTCAAATGATATTGGTAGTGAAGCTTACTTTTAATTCCCCATGATGTATGGATGAATTTTGTATATGAGAACTCCAAAGAGGAAAAAGGCAACCTCTGTGAAGGCTACTGAACGTTATGCATCAAGTCTGAATTAAATTATTGATAGCTTAAAATGATCCTAATTATGCCAAACCAATGCCAAACTAGCTCAGAACAAATGTTTTCATAAAGCGTGCACCTTTCCATCTTTTTCAAAGGTATTATGATCTTATAACTGCTATTACCAAACGCCAAGTGTAAATGTTAGTACCATAATGTTGATAGTTCAACACTCTCACTCATTTATAACAAATCACAAGAAAGTTGCATCACACCATAGTATACGTTGACTGATGTTGAACTCATCTACAAAACTATATAAAAAAAATTAGATGAAAACCATCAATTTTCCATTAGTTACAGACTTTTCCTTCTATTTATAATCCACATTATGGACGTCAACGCACTTAGGGATTAAGCTACCGTCTATAGTCCTCTATTTGAAGTCTTCAAGTGTCACTCTTTTGAATATCCACATTTACATAGAAAACCAAGTGCAAAGCTTAGTTCAAAAAAATTGAAACACCATTCAATGTTTTTGGTAAGACAAAAACTAACTAACTACCTTTTTGAAAGAAGTTCCATTTCCTCTTCATTTCCTCTTCAATAAAACCATCTCTATCCATATCAATATCCAAAAGGATTTTTTCACCTCCATTACATACAATTGTATAAAGAAACTAGCCACTTGTATACCCTCATGGAGGAAGATGTATCCCTTCTAGTCTCCAAAGCTACTTGAAAATGAGATATTTAATATTTAAAGGCAATTTATCATATCCACTTTGCAACTCTAATACCACTGACACACTCATTTGAAATCCTAAATGTAACCCTATACCCATGACTACCCCTTACCAACCCACCTCCCATTTGCTATTGTCTATCATTTGGAACTTTGTTGAGTCCACAAAAAAAACTCGAGAAAAAAGGGAGTAGGTAATATTCCTTATAATTATTTGTTTATTTTTAAAACCCATGGACTTATTTTGGAGTGTCAAAGGGACACTACTTCTTCTAAAGGAGGCAACCCATTTTTGATCAGCACCTCCATTCTGGCTATGTGTACTATTCTCTTTCCGTGAACAGTGATTCATTGTGGTGCGTATCCCGACGCAGTTGTGGCACATAATAATTGGCCACAAGACTTTCAATATTGTAACCACCCCTCATCAATTTTGTTTTCAGCCTATGGTCGGAAATAGCAAGCCCCACATCACAGGTATGGGAAGAATAGAATCTTCTGCTGAAAATTTCATATTAATTATATTTTGAGAAAAAAAATCTGAAAAATTATGGAAACCTTCTGATCTCTATTTCTGCACACAGAAAAATTTTCCCACTGAAGAAACCCACCCTGCATATATGTGTAATTGCTTAAGTAATCAAAATGGGTTGCCTCCCTATATGCGCATGTAAGTTTGAGGTTTTTACTTTAAAAGAAAAAAATTCTTTTAAAGTATTGATTTTGCAATATGGTTTTATTTTTGTAAAAGAAGAAATACAACTTCCTTGGGAGAGGATTTTGAGAGCTTGTTGTAGCTAGAAGTTTTCATTTTTTCTCAAATTTTTGTAGGAATATTAATTTTATAAATCAGTAACTAAGGGGATGTCATATTTCCTGAAATTTTAGCTGATGAAACGAAATTTATATGGTTTTAATTTTTTTTAATTTAGATCAATTAAAAAAAAAAATATTGCTTTAAATTGAATTTTAAATTAGATACTAGCTTGTAAGATTCGTACATACAGAGAATGCTTTTATTGATTCCATTTCCAATAGTGAAATAAAAGAAGGGGTAAAAGATAGGTGTATTTTTTGTTTGATGACAACAAGGTTATTTATGATTAAAAAAAGATACATAAAGTTCATTTCTGAACCTTAAATTTTCCTTGGAAATTTAGGATTTCAAAAATAGAATCTTGTTTCAATAGTATGCAGTGATTATTATGTTGAACATTTTGAAAAATGAGGTAAGAAAAAATCACATCAAAGTAGCAAATATTATTGCAAGATTTTCTGAAAATTTAATATGTACATCCTTCAAAAACTTCTAAAATTTGTATCCAAGTATCTAAAAATTATCTTTATTGTTATGAATGTAAACCTCAACTTTTCATAGTGCAAAAATTTCACTTCCAAAGAAATCAAATTTTGTTGAATATATCAGGCAAAGTACATAAAAGTTTTTATTTTCAATTCAAACAGTCATTTATCACAATCCATGTTGCTAATTGTTTGAAAACTTCTACACATTTTTCATAACAACTAAGGCAAGATATTTGAGTTGAAGAATTTTTATGCCCTTTATATTTTTGTTTTAACTTATTGCACTCTGAATGATAGTTTTGGAGTGTTTTTTTTGTAAAATATAGTTATAATTAAACCTCTAAAAGTTACTCTAAAGCAATTTTAAAATTACAATCTAATGAATACTAAAATAAATGTGAAGATAAATTTCAAATATTCCTAATTACAATCCTTATGAAGCTAATTGTGTGTCATGCAAAAAAAATTGTGTTCATTGAGAACTACCTTTAACTTGTTAACACCAACAATTGCACCAAAGAAATTTTGAATACTTTTGAGAGAATACACATGTAAAGTGTGCAATCAAAATCAATGCAAAATTTCTCAAAATCTTAGATATCTAGAATTTATCCTCTTTACAAATGTCAAGTGTTTATATAAAAGTAATGCCTCTACTAGTCCTACAAATTCAACTTTGAAGAGGCTAGTTTTTACAAAGACAATTTTGAGAGGATCATTTTAGAATTTTGACACAAGGAATGGACATGTTCCTCTTATGTGGAGACAAAATAATTTCTTTAAATTGGTATCTAAATCAAAAGTTGAGCAAGGCACATCAGTAGCACAACATGTATTTAATAACCCCTGTTTTCCTTCTAAAATTTGGCAAGAATGTTTTAATTGTATGGTTCATAAAAATCTGTAATCTTCAAATAAATCAAGTACCAGATGGGCACAAGAAGTTAGAAAAACAAAAAAGGGGTGAAAGGTTTCATTAGCCCTATTCAGTGGAATTTTTTTCTATTTTCTTCCATCTAAATCTTTTGATTGGCACCTTCAATGATTCCCGGGGAGATCACTCTTAGTTTTTTAGAAAACTACGTGAGTTAAAAGATAGGATCCATTTAATTCAAACCAGAGAAAATTTATATAATATGTAGGGCTACTATAGGGTCCATGAAATGCTACATACTCTATTATATATAAATTAGGGTATATAAAAACATCATGTAGTAGGAATTTTTATTAATAAGTTAGCCTTGACAAATAGAGGCCATGCAAATTTTTCATAGTACACTGAATATAGTTGTGGATAAATAATTTCATGTGGATGATAAAATGGATATAGCCAAGAAAATCTACAATGAAGGGTGGTTGATTGAAATTGTGTCATGGTACTAGTAGTGTATATATCAACGAAATGAAATGTAAACACAAGGCATTGACCACAAGTGGCAAAAATTGTCACATTGTACAAATAGGGAGGTTTATCTTAGTGAATTCAACGAACTAAAAACTGTATGCTATGAAAATAAAGTTTATAGTTGTTTAACTTCATTCATTGAAGCCATAAATGTTAAACATATTTATATTGAACAAAATGTTCATGGAATAGTTTCAATGGGGATTTTAAATTGTTCAATGGGGTGGAAGCAAGCTAATAGGAGCCAACTTGGACGTAACCACTTTTTTTTTTTTTAAGAATTTTCATTCTAACTCTTTAATATGAGTTGATATATGAAATGAAATTGTAGAGCATTGTTTCTTAGTTATGGTTACATGACATAATGCAAAACAAAATTAATTATGTTAAGTTTCTAAGTATCAAAAAGGCCAAAATGTAGCTTTAACCACTGCTTAATTTTGCTTAATTGAATTCAATAAGGACCCATTATAGATGATTAAAAGACTAGTTTAGATGTATAAAAAACAATTCTTGGTATATTATTTTAATAAGAATCCATTATAAATGACATAAAGACTATTTTAGATTAATAAACGACAATTTTTTGATAGAATATTCCATTAAAGACCTCCATAAGCACCTCAATTATGTCTACGAGTGGCTCCTATTAGCTTGCTTCCACCCAATGGTAAATTTGTTATTAATCCCTAAAGGTCAAAGGGTGTTTTGAAAGAGGAAAATTCCAAAACTACCTATTTTTGATGCATTGTCCAAAATTAATTGATTAATGTTTTTTTGAAAACCAATCATACAAAAGTGTATTAAACTAATAAGGAAATTTATGGAAATATTTTTAGCCCATTTGACCACTTGGATTGAAAGATTATAACATTTGAAGTTAGAAAAAAAAAACATTTTGATTTGTGCAAAACAAAATTTTCAAACTTCAAGCCTTCCTGGAGTAAAATTTTTTCTCTATATAAACATGAGGATTTTAGCCATTCATATGTATATGATGTTAGGTTTACTGATGAAAATTTTCAAAAGCAAATATGGAGTCTAGCTTACTCTAAATCAACTTGCAATACAAGGAGGTTAAGTGCATTGGCAATACACTAGTCATTTTTTGATGATTTCTTGTGCAATCAAAAAATTCTAAATTTTAAATCCAAAGGATAAAAAATTAGAGACAAACATTTGGAATATGTGGGAAGTTTTCAAGAATTTTGACTTCACATATTGCAAGATAATAGAGCTTGAAGTTAGAAGAAAATGTTTTTTCTTAAAGCCACCTCAATATAGCTAATGAAGTTTGACTCCTCTTAGTATGTATTTGAGAACTAAATTCATTTTCTTGACAATATTATGCCATATTTTATTAGTTACGTACATGCCAAATTGGTCAAACCACACTCAAAGGTACCATTGGGATTACTTTTGTAGGACTAGGTATAGAGTCCTTTTCTGAACTTTTAAAGTTATAAATTACTTTGATGTTGTCATTTAAAATAAATAAATTATGGATGAATATTATTGCAATAATCCTCTTTAATAAGTTAGAGAATTTTTTTTTAAGGATAAAATCTATAAAAAGAAGTAAATCACCAATTTTAAGGTTAAATTTAGTATCTTTTTACAATATAGCACTTGAAAAGGATATTTTTATCCAAATTTTTTACACTTCTCAAGCATACAACTATTAAAAGGGATTTTTAGTGATTAAATCTTAAACACAAAATAGTGTAATTTTTTAATTAATTAATTGATTATTGACAAATTATTGATTTATTCTAAAAAAACCACTAAACATTCAATTCCATAAATAGCTTATGTAGCGCCCTTGATATGAATAATATATATATTTTGTTTTGACACAATGATCATTTGGATTATTTTATATATTGAAAAGGACGTTCACATATTTTTACTTCTGAATATTATAGGAAATAGAAAAATATTCAAATTATAGCAAAAGGTTCCTTTTCTACTATATCATATGATTATATATACACATGATTATTTTGGATTCAATCACATTGTTATTCATTAGAAACTAGACTCCTTCTTGTCCATTGAAAAACCTGATAGGCTGACACTACAACTTCAATTGGACCAATAGTAAAGAATTTTTGATTTTATGATGAATAAAAAAATAGGAATCTTAGCAAGACTTAAAATACTAGTAAAAAAGGACTAGACTACCTATAATTAATAGATTAGCTTTGAAAAACAATAGCTAGAAAGAAGTTACAATGAAGATTTTAGTGAGTCTGACCCCTTTTTTGGTACCTTTGAGTGTGATTTGACCCAAATTTCAAAAATTGATGAGTGTTTTTGCAAAAGGTGCCCAAAAGATGCCCAAATTGTCCAAGCTGCTAAAAAAGTTCAAGGCAATATAACTTTTGATTTGGATATTCAATCAAGAAAAGTATATTCTCACTAAGGAAAAACATGCTCACACCTTGTATCAAAATTTTGTGAACATTCGACGAAAATTGATTTCATAGGGTCCTATCTAGATTTCAATGGATCATTCAACAGACAATTGGTCTTTTAACTTGATCAATTGTACACTTAAATTTTATATGTAAGATAGCCCTACTTAATCCCTTAAGGACCATCACTATGTTTCGGCAAAAATGTAGTGAAAACTGCCATTTTCAAGAGATTGAAGAAGAAGGTCGTAAAAATGTTTTTTTCAATGATTCAGCTGTAGGATCTTGTGTTTGACTGCGAGAGGTGTATGTGGAAAAAAATCAGGCTATTTCAGATGAATTGGAGTGAGATATTGACATGAGAATGGAAGGATAAAGTTTTTTTCACTAAATGCCCAGAACTTGTATTCACTTTGACCATTCTTAGCGTAAAAATTTTGGTCTACAAGAAGTTGAGTTTTTTTTTCTTCATGCATGAAAGCATGTTAGGTATGCCTCAAACAATTTGTTGCAAAACAGGGTCTGCCAGGGCATCGCAACGGGTTCCAGTCCCAGCGTGGGCAGGCGCTGTCAGCGGCCGTCAATCCCGTCGCTAGGCACTAGCAGTACCTGCCCTGCTGGCCGCATATTGGGACGAAGGCCACAGAGGCCACAGGCCAGTGCAGGCCGACCCTCCTCTGACGACATTGCCACGAAGGCCGCCCGCGCTCCCCCTGCTCCCAACATTCCCCATCCGCCCTCGCATTCCACGAATGTTCTCGGAGTTCCTTCTGTGCTACCAACGGCCGCTGCCCTGTGACAAGCTTGCTCCCTTGGTGGCCAAAGTTGCACAATCTGGAACAGGGCAAGGCAGTTAGTCATTTGGGTGCACCGTATATACATATAGGAACTTGTAATGAAAAGAGTAGACAGAAGTGGAATAACTTGCCATACTACTTAGACATGGTGAAAATTACTTTCATTTCCTTAGTTTCTGTTGAATATCTATATTTCATCACCAATTCCGCACATTTTCATAGAATTATGCACTTACTACCAAACGATTATTTTTCCAAAAAAACCCTACAAATATTATAGCAAACAAGGCATAGTTTGCACTTACTTTCATATATGCTGCATCACTGAAGCCTTTTATGATACTTTTGAAAATACCCGGAGCGCATGCACATAAATTTATTGCCACAAGATGGACAATAAGTTTTCGGACGCTTGATCGGTCGAGATCCATCATTACATACCACACACGGCCCCTTCATAGACTGCTTGCCAGAAAACAAACTTTTCAGCGTCAAGGAGGATCTGGTAAGCGTGTTCGGAATCCAATTGTGTGTGAGAGCCTCATACAATTGGGTCCAAAACTGCAAATGCGTCATTAGTCGACGTGGAGGGATCCTACCCTTGCACTTGTCCAAGTATATAATATACATATTGACAACGGTTGTGTCAATAAGGGAAAAAAACCCCAATGCCACCGCTTGTGAGAACGGGTTGACAAGTGTATGAGGCTCGAAGCTGATTTGCCACGTCCGCGCCTCTCATGTGAGTTGTGTATTCAAGGTGAATAGGCGATGTCTGAATATTATCCCGTGTTGCACCATTACGGCGGGGCACACTGGAAATAGGGGACTGATATGGATATTGCAAGGGCACCTGATGCGTAGAAAGAAGCAATACAGGCCTTTTATCCTTCCAGACTGTAGCACTGATAGTCCGGGATTCATGCATCCGCCATTCTAAAGTGCCTTGCGCACTTTTAGCAAATGCCTTGGTGTTCTTCAAAACCAAAGGTAGACCAATTCTATTCGCTCGAACAATCCCCGTTGCATATATTCCCTTGTCCAATAAGTCCTTGAAGAGTGGAATGCTGGAAAAAAAATTATCCATAGTAATAACATGACCTCGCCCTTCATTAGAAATCAATAAACGTAAAACCACATTGTGCGCTAATTTTGGTTGCCCACGTGGTGCAGCTGCCTCATTCACTACTGCGGGGTCTACCACAGTAGACCTCAAAATTAGATATAAATTTTGAAATTGAATCAGTTGGGTACCACACCTTGATATCCCACTTTTGCGGCTTCTGTGGCATATACTGCCTTGCGGGACAATATGTGCCTTTATAACGAATCATCATCTCGTCCACGGTACCAAATTTTCCAACGTTCCAAGATCTCCGACAAGAATCTCAAATGTGATTGAGTAACCACCTCAGCTGGCCTATCTTATCGTAATCCGATAAAGCTTTGTCACTGACATATTTAGTGGGATTTGTAAGATGCAGACACTTGGTCAATACTTGAAAGCGTGCCCGGGACATCAGATTTGAGATCGTTTCACAATGAAATATCGAATCCTTCTTATGCCAATATGATTTAATGTTTGGCTGCCTCCTCATCTCCATATACAAAATAATGGCTATGAAAACGTGGAACTCGGTCACTGAAAATGGTATCCACAATGGGCCCCCTTCTGTCTTGCCGTGCGTATCCGGAGTAGTGGTATATCTATTAGTCTCTGTCATAATGTCTCGGAGGACATTGTAAGGCCAGAAGACTTCAAACAACTGTAAGAAAGTTGGAAAATACCGCCAAAAGATGTTGGAAGAAGGCGCACCCATGAATTGAATGCGGTTTGGGTCATAAGTCATGAAATTCTTATTCCATGAGTCGTCGCGATAAATGTACTTGACATTGTTCTGGTCCTCAATGTCTCCACCATCGTCATTGTCACTAATATGAAGCTCTGGTAAATCGATATCACTAATGCTGTCATCATTATAAACCACGGTCGGAAACCTTGTTGTCCGTCTCGTGGAAACACCCATGATATCCGCATCATCAGTTGAAAATTCTCCTTCCCCCAATACAAAAGGTCCCCCATAAATGGCACGACGAGACTGGGCACGAGAATGGTCCTGAACATCTGTGGAAAACCCCCTTTTATAGTCTAAGTAAGAAAGTGCAATCGGAATACAAGTTTTACAAAAACACATAGGTATTGGAAAGAATTGCCCATAACATGGCCAACCCTTCATGTACTGCTCAATGCATAGAGGGAACGCGTTGCCTAAAACTTTATTCCATTCTGCAAGAATTTCCTAGTGACATTACTGACCAAATATGTGTTTCGTATTCAATAAGGTATATGGCATGTTAGCAAACATTGGAGCCTTGTTAGAAAATACTGTGATGACTCTAACTGGCTACAAGGACATTGTGGGGGTTTCTGTTTGTCATTTCTAGGTCCTATATAGCCCGTGGTGGACCCTATACAGAACATACTTTTAGAATTCATAATGTATTCATACATTGTGAAGGAAAAAAAATCAAGAACAAGTGACCATTCTCAGAGTGGCCTTTATTCAAAATGAAATCATGAAAAAAATTACAGTACTACCATACATGCTTTCATACGTGACTATATCTTATAGTGAAACTGGAATTCAAGCAGAACATGTTACTTTCCAATATAGAGTTTGGCTTTGAAGATAATTCTTTCCATTTGAGAAGGTTCTCAGTTGTGCTGAGAAAGGAACGCTTCATTCATGAGCACTGTGCACAGTTATGGTGTAATTCAGTTCCCTAAAAGTAGGTCAAGCTTTACAGAGTAACATGTAGAAATAATGACTTTCGCTTCTCCTGAAATCAGAATTCATATGCATACAGGAAACGATTATATGAATGCAATAAAGAGGACTCATTCGTACTAGGAAAATTTTGAGAAGGTCAACAATCATACTATAGAGTCCATCAAGTTTTTTGGAAAAGGCTATAGTAAGTTTTATTTGAAATCACTGTATTTCTACATCCAAGATTCCAAAGTGAGCATGCTTGGAATGTCTAAACCATTTTCCTGTATCAATTGCACTGGTTCAATATTTAAAAAAAAAAAACGAAACAAAGGACAAAAACTAATGGAAAGATTGGACAGAAGCGTACCTGCCTACTTTGGAAGACCGCGTTCTGGTCCTCGACGTGGCGCTAACGGGTGGGCTCACTTAGTGCGGAGGGCCGGTCTCAGTCTGCGCCATTCCCAGCGGCTGCGCTATTGTTGGGCCGGTCCGCCTTCCGCCCGCTCCCAACACCTGATGTGCATGCCGGCCATTGCAGGGAACCCTGTAGCGGGTCCTGTTGTGCTCCGCCGCCGCCGCCGCCGCCGTTGTCTCCGCCAGGACGTCGGCGACCGTGTCTATCTGATGTGCGTTCTCTGGTCCGTGGTGCGCTCCAATGATTCAGGAGCATCTCGGGCGGCCAAATGAGTTCTTCAAGTGATTTGGTTTCAACGTCAGCATATCGTCCTTCATCAAAGTCATCCTCTGAAAATTCTTCGCAAGAGGAATTTGTACCTGTGGGAGTAGTTCTTGACTGTCGAAATAATCAGCATCGAATTCTCCTATCTCTTGATCAATATTGTTGTCAACAAAACCGGCCATACAATCTGGAACGGGAGGCACAAATTTTGGCGTATGATACATGGACAATGGAGATAACTGTGCATCGGGTTCTGGACTAGGAGTCCTCGACGGAGGTGGTGGACTCATGCTAGTCGACGGCTGATGAGCTAGAAGACGGCAACTGCGTCGCACTGGGAGGCCATCCCATGCGAACTTCACACAAATGATTTGCACTGTGAGAATGGTAACTTTAACTTCGCAATGGCAACAACGTATGAAGCTCAAAAAATAGCGGTTGAATTTCATGATTTCCTTACCTCATTGCATTTTTCCTTTCGTGGCTTGTGTCTGGGCATGATGCGTTCCGCAATGTATGCAATGAATTTCTACTTTGCACAACTCTTTTGATTGTGTACTTCTGAACTATTGTACAAATACTTAAAGTATGTGAACACTGACTAAAACAGAGGAGAGCAGAAGGAACTTCCAGAATTTCTCAGCGCCATGTACAAATCACAATTCATGCGACTGTGAAGCAAGAGTACCGTCATTGTGGACAACTTGAGGAAGCTAGAATTGTAGCTAATGTAGCTGCAACAACAATTATGAGGCATCAAATGTAGTTGTTGGGGACCCACAGCAAGTAATTTTGTAGCTCACCATTTTGTAGACTTCCTACAAAGAGTACCTCTCCTGTAATTATGTTTTAATTCAATAAGTGGAATTGTACTTCATGTTCATATTTGGTTATCTCTAAGGTCACAATTATGTAGACTTCCTAGTAAGAGTAGCTCTTCTCTATTTATGTTTCAATTCAATGTGTGGCAGTGTACTGTATATTCTCATTTTGTAATCTGGCATGTAGAAAATCAGTGCCAAGCATTTTAGAAGTATATGAGTGGTTGCTGCGAATCAAATATGAAGAAAACTCAATTTTCATCCACATGGCAATGCAGGAAAGATTTGGACACAAATTTGAGCACCAGGTGCACAAAAACATAAAAGTCATGATTTTTTATATCGCCGCGTAGCCAGATTCCTTCATGGCCGCAGCGGCGGTGCGGCAACACAGTCCCATGGCCGTGCCCATGGCCGTGCCCGTGGTCACCGTCCGCGGGATGCTTCTCGTGGCCGTCAGTCGCCCCTGCAGGTCGGCTGCGGCACCTTGCTCCAGCTTGCCCTCCTTGCAGGTCGTTATCAGCGACAGGCGCGATGTAGGGATGGACCTTTTCTAACCTTGCAAACCATTGTCAGAACTAGCTGTGATCTTCATCCTCAATTTTCCAACCCGAACTCGTGCCCGGTCCAACTGCCCTCCTCACAGTCAACACCCTCCCAATTGCCACAGGCATTGCCCGGACTGCCCCTCCTCCCCCACTTTTCGGAGAAAATACCATAACTTCTTGCTACAATGTCGGAATTGAACAAAAATTATACTCCCACGTTCGTCTTCTCATTCTTCAACTTCAATAAAAGTTTCAAAAAAAATGATAAAAGTTGTATGCAAAAAGGTACATGCCCGAAAGTCCATTTGTCCCCCAAAGGGACAATGGTCCTTAAGGGGTTAAAAAATTGCATGAATGAATTTATAAAAGCATAGGGTATTGGAAATATACCCCTCGTAGCTTTTTATATAAAAATACGGTCATCTTAAATAAAATAATCAAGGTAAATAGCCCCACATCAAATACCCTCTTAACTCAGGTATATACCTTAAATTACAAGGAGTGATCTCTCCATGCAATAATTGGTTCGATTGAAACTTAAATTTATACAAGTATACAAGTGCTACTACAAGAAGCTAGAATTTACTTCATGAAATTATCAAAAATTATGAAGCAAACATTAAAAAATGAGATGGAATGTTGGTTGAGACTTGTAGAATAATTTTTTCATTAATCCCTAACTGCCTGAGCATTCATATATGGTCGATCCAAAATTTCAAGCTCGTTTGTGTATAGGCAGTTAAATTCCTTTAACCCCTAAACGCCGGGGGAGCCATTTCATGGCGTTTGGATGATTGTGTGGTGCTATGGAGGGAGATTAGAAACAATTTTTCATCCATTTCTTTTTCCTTGACCTTTCACAAAGGATTATGAAGAGTACCCAAGCGAATTTGTAATTTTTCTAGTGGTTGTTAATTTGTGAATGAGAAGTTGGTAAAAAAAATGGATCACAAAAATGCTATTTTTAGTGTATTTTAGGAAGTTGTTGCTCCTTGCTCTAGATCTGAAATTTCTCAACAAAGATGATATTTTTTGAGTTTGAACCCAACTAATGATATGAAGTCCATCTATTCTAGTTTCTACTCCAATTGGAATTTTGGAAAAATTTGTAATATTGAATATTTTATTGCAATTTGAACTTTGGATGGATTTTCAATGTATCCTACATTCTAATTATAGAATGTCACGGAATTCAAGTTTACACCATGATGTTTGTTACTATAATGTACACCCATAGTGAAATTTTCAGATTTTTTGAAATAATTTTCTATTTGATATGATTTTTCTTCATTCTATCTTAAAAAATTCTCAAAAAAATCAATTTTTCACCAAAAAATCTAAAATTTTGGTGAAGTAAAGAAGACATGTTATTTCATCTCTGAAAAATAAATCAAAAAAATTTCATGCATATCTTGTCACAAAATGGCAGCAAACTAAGTGAGGGGCGGTGAGGCTTAAAATCAATGGTTATAGGCCCGTCCTTTAAGGGTTAACCATTATAAAACTTATTTTCAGGCAATATTAAAGGTTAGCTATTGGAAATTTTATTTTTTAATAAAATAAATAAATATTTGATTTTTGAGAGGTCCTCAAAGGCACATATGTACCATTAGTAGAAGAGTAAAGCTTATCAATTTTACTTGATTTCCTAGCTTTAAGCAAAGCTTGCCAATTTACTTGATTTGAATTCTAAAAAATTATACTTATCCATTTGCTTTGAAAACGGTCCCAATAAAAAGCCAGAAATAAAAGTGTTTTCATGATTTTCACCATTGGAACTTTAAACATGCAAGTATTGATTTGGAGTTATTTGCAATTTCTACTTATTAAAAAAATTGCATTTCAACAATTGTAAGGTGGAATGCATAATGAGTTTGATAGCTCTTTATTTGAGCTTAAGGTTTTTCAAAGTGCATTTCAGTGTGATGATGCAATTTCTAGCTGTTCATGTCACCTCCAATCCCAAAAACCTCTTGTATATGCAAAGTTCTCAAACATTGTGGAGAACAGCAGCATATTAAAAATAGAATACATGCATTTTTTTGGTTATAATCTCTGAACTCCTAAGTATGTGATTTTACGCTCAAAACTAGTTCGCATTCTAACAAGCAAGCTCTTTGAATATCTATATGGTTAAATTTTGAAAAAAAAACAATTTACTTCATTGGTAATAATTACAAGCCCATGCTCATTTTTCATAGAGAAAACACACTTGAAAAGGCTTGGGCACTCAGGAGTTAAACCCTAAAATCCAATTGCAAGGCCTTCTTTTCATTAAAAAAACATTTAAAATTACCATTTCTATTGCAAAGAGCAAAAAAATTCAAAAATAAAAATAATAGTAGAAAAAATGGAAAGAATAGTAACAAACATCATGGTGTAATTGATAAACTCTTTGAGCTCACACCAAAAACAATTTGATATAGAAAAAGTTCAAAAGAGGTATATTTTGAACTTTCATGATGCTATCTTCAAAGTGTTACAAAAAGTTCAATTTTAACAATTTTGAAAAAACTCGAATGGAGTAAAAAGTAGATTATTATAGCAATATTTTTATAATTGAATTTTAAAGTATTTAAAATCAAGAACTATGTGAAAATTCAAGTTTTGATTTTCAAAATGCGCGTGGAGCTTGCAATGTCCTTCAAGGGATAAAAAATTGTTGAGGAGAATTAGGTACAATAATAAAGAAAAAAACAAATCATTAATAGCTCTAAGATGGAATTGAAACATACTAATTCTAGTGGTGAGATTGTTCTAGCAAATAAACCAAATTTTGTGCAATTTTTTTTTTAATTGTGAAAATTGAGATAAAAAAATGAATCCAATAAGTTGTCTTTTCAAGAAGATGCAATGATTGCCTAGGAATTAAGACTTTCTATAATTTTCTCATCATTAGTCCAAATAGAATGAAGTAAATATTTCCATATATACAAAAATATTTCTATAAGAAGCAAAAATTTATAAATTTTATTTTGACTTTTTGATTTTTTTATATTTTGCTTGACAAGATCTATTTTGGACTTAGAGTGGCATAACTTTTGTCTTCAGGCAATGATTGGAATACAAATTATATTCTTTGAAAGTTAAAACGGTTTTCTATCTTCAAAAAAAAGTTTCAAAAAATTATGACGGGAATTGAGATAAGAGGGGACTATCCAAAATCTATTTAATTTGTCATAGGGACAATGGGACTTTAGCGGGTGTTAACCCCTAAAATCCCAAGAATCCCCTTGAGGGATTCTAGTACTTTAGGCAGGTACCTTAGATCTTAATTTTTGGCAAGATTTTTTGAATTTTTAAAAAAAGATAGGAAAATTGATTAGTTTTCAAAGAATATCAATTTTATTTCAATTGTTGCCCAAGAGTAAAAGTTATACCATAATAAATCCAAAACAAGCAAAGTAGGGCAACAAAAACAAACAAGAAAATATGAATTAACTTCTTCTTTAAATTATTTTTTATAGATCATATTTTTTGTATTTGAAAAGAATTGATTCATCCCATGATTTGGATTTGTGATGTGAAAATAATGCAGGCAATCTTAGCAAATTTTTGAGAAAATAATGTATTGGATCTATTTATGATCTCAATTTTAACAATTTAAAAAAAAATTGAGCATGGTCTAGTTTGTTTTCTAGAATAATCTCATCATTGGGATTAGTGTGTTTCAATTCCATATTAGAGATATCAACAATTTAATTTTTCTTTCCATCTTGTATCTACTTTAAATTAAGTACTTTTCAAAGAATGAAAATCATGGGATTTTTTTTTTAATTTCCAAATTCTCAATTCAATTTTTCAATTTTTCAATTTTAATTTCACAATCTGTAATTTAGAATCTTAAGTTAAATGGATTCAACACCTTAAAATCTAATCATGTTAGGAGCAGAAAAACTTGATTTTTCCACTTGCAACAATCTCGGTTTCTAAAATTTTGTGTACACATTCTCATACTAGCCTAGTACAAGATCCTATGGTTGGATATGCAAAAGAAACAAATGTTTTTAAATTTTGTTGTTTGCATTGAAAATGGTAGTTTTGAGTGATTTTTGATGAAAAATGGCAGTGGGACCTTAGGTGTTAAAACAATATCATTGTTTTGATTATATCCCTAAAGTCCCTTTGTCCCCCTTGGAGGACAATTGGATTTTGGGTAGGCTCCTACAATCTCTATTTTCATCTTGATTTTTGAGACCATTTTTGAAGATAGAAAAACACATTAGTTTCCTAAAAATATAATTTTTGTTTCAATCAATGCCTGGGAGCAAAAGTAATGCCACCCTAAGTCCAAAATAGGACTCATCAAGCAATACAAGAAGAATTCCAAAAAGTGAAAATCAATTTTTCAATTTTTTTTCCTTGTAGAAAATATTTTGTCTACATAGAAAGATTTGAATCATTCTATTTGAATTAGTGATGAGAATCGTGGACAATCTTGTAGTTCAAGCAATCTAAGCATCTTTTTGAAAAAATAATTGATAGGATTAATTTTTTACCACAATTTTTATAATTTTTCAAGAAAAAAATTCAATAGGGTTTAGTTTGTTTTTTTACAACAATCTCACCATTCGGATTATTGCATTTCAATTCCATCTTAGACCTATTAATGATACCTATTATTCAATAAATTTCTTAAATAATGAAAATCAAGTATGTGTTTTTAAAAAAAATCCTTGACTTTCAAGTCAAATCTACAATAGAGAATTTCTTTATTCAATATTGGTAGTGCAAAAATTTTAAGCTAAGAAGATTCAAAGGCTTAAAAACTACGTAGGCAAGGTGGACAAAACCCGGGTTTTTTCATGTAAAATGCAAATATCTTGCAAATTATGCGGTCAAGGTTTTTGAAATTTCTTCCACATGTTTTTGTACTGGTCTAGTGCAAGATCTTACAGTTAAATATGGGAATTTTTTAAAAAAGTTTTAGCACTTTGCAATAAAAATGGCAATTTTATGTAGAATTTGATGTTAAAAAGGCCTTGGGACCATGGGGGTTAAATTTCCAATCATTAATTTTACTATGCTACGGATCATAATAACCAAAGTTTTTCAATGGGTTGTAAGTAAAATAAAAAAAGTCTAGCATCTAATTCTCCATCTTTCAACCATTTAGACTCAACCATGTGAGTTTAAAAATCTTATTTGTTATTTATATTCACTTAAAGATGTTAGTATTTTGCACAGTTGCTTACAATGACTGACAATGCATGAACAATTACTTAGGCAAATGTAAATCGTAAAATCCAAAATCACATTTATACTATTGCAAGAAACTCATTCAATTTTTTTAGAGAAATAACTTTGCTTTCTTCCGTGGAATTGGAAAAAATTAAGCCTATGTTTATTCAAGGTCCCACATCAAATTCCACATGACAATGAGCGCATTGCCTCCCCTAATAGTCAAATCAACAAACCATAATTGAACACATTAGATGGGATTCGGGGGTCTTGGAGGGTTGCGAGTTCCCATACGTTCCCAGACTGCAAGAACGCTGCGGGAACACGCTACAGCAATTGGCTGATGTGGCACAACAACCCTTGTCATTTTTGGAAAATTTTAATTTAATTTTAAAAAAATTGCTCAAAATGATATTTGCAATTTTTCATTTTTCATTTTATTTTTAAATAAATATTTTTTGATAGTTGTATCGTTGTTCACAAAATCAGGCCAGATCGGGGAACGCCCCTAAAACGGCCCTCTAGAGACCCCCCAAAACATCTAATGTCTATATTTGACAATCCCTACAACTTCTTATCTTCCATCCCTACTCACTCCACATGGGTTTTATAAATGTCAAATTAACTCATTGCAAGTCAAATTTAGAATTAAATTGATTAAACTTAGATTTGATAGGTCTCTTCTAGACATAGTAGGTTAGAGGGTTTGGAGAATATTTAGAAGTTTGTGCACTAGCCATCCAATGTGGCCATTTGTCAAAACTTCAAAGTTTTGGTTGTGATGCTCAAAAAGCAATACAATAACTACATACCTTCTAGTAGCTATAAGTGTAGATGTTGACTTTAATCCCTAAAGAACATGATCCATTGGAAAATGATCTAATATCATATCCAAGCTAAATTTAGCCTTTAAAATTGTGTTCAAATATCAATTTTACCATTACAAGAAGTTTCAGCCCTCGAAGGGGCCGCTAACAGATGATTTTTGGCACCCTTGTGGTGCAATTACAAGAACAGTAAAAAAATATTCTTTTATTAAAAAAAAATTTAATTAAAAAAAAACAATTAAAATTACAATTAAAAAAGTAAAAAAAATATTAAAAATTAAAAAAGTCTGACGTGGCACTGACGTGGCACAAGTAGTGCCACATCAGCACCCGAAATCAAATAATTTTTTATTTGAATTTTTTCTTCAATTGCACCCGGGGGGGTCAAAGCTCGCAGCCCCTTCGAGGGCTGAAATTTCTTGTAATGATTTTTAATATGTGATATCACAGATTTTTTATTAGAGTAAAAATTCAATTTTTTTACTAAAAAATTGCCATTCTTATCATTTTTGTAGCAAAAAATGAATATAAATTAGTAAATATTGAAAAAAAATCCAATTTATTTTTACACCAAAATCACCCTTTCAAATGACCTTGAAGAGTTGAAGTCAAATGCTACTTTCAAGATGAATTTATCTTTTTTTGTCATTGATGGGTGAATGCAAGAAACACCTGTACTATTTGTTGCGTTCCGTCACACCTTAGCTTTTGATTTTTGTTTTGGCTATAACTTTTGTGTTTTAGGTCCAAATGACTCAAAATTTGTAGTGAAGCTACTTATAACTATTATATACTATACCTGATTTTTGAGGATTTTGCAAAAATAATTTACTATTTTTAAACAACCCCGAAAATTTCTCACAATGGTTGATTTAGGGTTTTTTAGCACCATTTAAGCGCAAAAAAAACGAATTTTGAGCTGAAATTTGGAGAGGATGGTCTCTGAGTAGACTTATAGCTACTATCCAAAGGAATTTTAAAAATACTTATTTTTATGTGGTGTAGAGGTCCACAAAGAGAGATTCTTTCTACATTTTTTTTCAAAGATATAAAACAATATTTTGGTGACTTTTTTGGCCAAATCTCATCACCAAAAAGTCTTCTCAAATAGTCAATTTTTATAAATTTTTTTAAAAAAATCCTATTTTTTACAAATTAAAATGTTAGAAGTGGTATTTTCTTCACCAGACTTTTGGACATAGAATTCACATAGAATTCCGGTGAAGAAAATACCACTTCTAACATTTTAATTTGTAAAAAATAGGATTTTTTTTTTAAAAATATATAAAAATTTACTATTTGAGAAGACTTTTTGGTGATGAGATTTGACCAAAAAAATCACCAAAATATTGTTTTATATCTTTGAAAAAAAATGTAGAAAGAAGCTCTCTTTGTGGACCTCTACACCACATAAAAATAAGTATTTTTAAAATTCCTTTGGACAGTAGCTATTAGTCTACTAAGAGACCATCCTCTCCAAATTTCAGCTCAAAATTCGTTTTTTTGGATTCCATTTAGTGCTAAAAACCCCTAAATCAGCCATTGTGAGAAATTTTTGGGGTTGTTTAAAAATAGTAAATTATTTTTGAAAAATCCTCAAAAATCAGGTATAGTATATAATAGTTATGAGTAGCTTCCATGTAAATTTCAAGTCATTTGGAGCTAAAATACAAAAGTTATGGCCAAAACAAAAATAAAATACTAAGGTGTGACATATTGCATTAAGTGTTTCTTGCAATCACCTTGATCTGTAAAAATTTGATATTTTTCTCTTGTGAAAGAATATATTTTCTATTGATCTTGATTTTTCCAGAATTTTTGATGACAAAAAATTATTGTGATATTAAAAAGTAAAAGTAAAATTGAAGAAAATATTAATTATAATATAAATAGAATAATTTGAAGTTCTTACTGTAAATGAAGTTTAGAATGAGAAACTAAATTTTTTAAATTTCAATTAAAAAACCATTTGAAAAGAAGAAAATAAAAATGAAATGTACGCAATATTGTGTAATTTGGATTCTAATACATATTGCTTGTAATTGCAAAATTTATTTAAATTTTTGAATTTAAAAAAAATTCTAAATGAAGTAGAAACATAATTTGTCAAGCAAGCTTCATTTTTTAGTTTAAATTAAATACCAAAAAATGGTTATTTAGAAAGTTACATTCAAAATTGATGAAGGCACATTTATTTTTTGAATGTGAGAATCTGTAGGGGTTAAACATTGTAATTTCTCAAGGTTGCCCCTAGGCTAGTTATGACATGTAAGCCTAGTACTCAAATGCCCATAGAGCAACAAAGTGGCTCAATGGATATATGCTTGCGAATGAGCTTTAGACTAGATGAATAATTGTGATTTTCACCTTTTTTCCTCCAATTTTTTAAATGTGTATGTTGGTGGAAATTTCTCAGTGAGATATAATTCAATTCTCTACAAAAGTGGAGTCGAAAAATGAATCACAAAAGATGTTTTTCCAATATATTACAGCAACTTGCATCTCCTTGTTTTAGCTATGAATTAAGGAGAAAATATGCCCTTTTGAGTTTGAGGCCTACTAATGAAATGGAGTTTATTCATCTAAATTTTATTCTAATTTGAAAATTCGTAAAACTCCTAACATTCAATTGCTTATTGAACTTTGGATCTATAACCTTTGTCTATTGGATTTCTAATTAGAAATTGATACAAAAATTTGGTTTACATCATGATGTTCCACACTATAATGTATACCCATGGTGAAAGTTTAAAAAAATCAAGCGTATATTGTAACTGATATGATTTTTCTTCACTCTAACTTCAAATTTTTATAGTAATCTTAGATTTTCACCCTTAAAATTGAATTTTTTGTAAGACTTATACAAAAGAATTGTAATTTCATCTCTGAAAAATACAACGACAAAAATAGTTTCCATCCATATTTATGGGGAAAATAGAAGATACAAAGCAAAATTGAGATTGCTCACCTCATCATAGGTTTCCTCCTTCAAAGGTTTAAGATATTTTTTAATCCTTGAACGATGCCGTGGATGTTTATTGTCCCATAGATGCCAGAGAATCCTTCTATAGAAGATAAAAGTGCACATGTTCATCCTTGGAATTTGATGTGAAAAGCGGGGAGGGTCTTGCACAATAGTTTGACCTCGGATGAGTGCTCTTGGATTTTTTGAAGAAGTTCATTGAACTTGCAACTGAACTCCAAATGAATCTGGTTTTCAGGCATCTTTCTGTTGGCTCCAGCATATTCCACCAACGGTGCAGGAAGCAACCCTACTTTTCGATGTTTCTGAGCACGAGATTTGGAGACAGGAGGAACATGATCAGTCAAGACTAGCTCTTCGATTCATGCAGCCCTAGCTAGCTAACTAGTGTTTGAGGTGGGAAATCTTCTTTGTCGACTGCAAACTAGCCAGGAGGCCATGTGTCTCTTCCCCCATTTGGCCGTCAAAACCAAGAATGCTTGCGCACACATTGACCGTTTAAGTAGGTCACTCAATAAGCAGGCTTCTGCGTGCAAGTTAAGCACTCCGGGAAGGCCAAACGCTGCGGAAAAGGAAGTTGGTTCCCCAGAATACGTACAAGCAAGTCTTTGCTTTTGTGCAGTTTATTGACAAGTCCCAGGCAGTTCCCAACTTCTAGGCGCCAACCACTTTGAACCTCAGCTTGAGACTGAAGAGTTTGGAGGTCTGGATCGATCGACACTAAGCTTAAGTTAAGCTTAGGCGCAAGTAGATGCACAAGCAAGTTGGTGATGCTTTCTACAGTAGAACCTCTCTAAGTTGATCCCCTCTAAGTCAATATAGCATTGTCAGGAAGTATTGATTGCCGGTCCCAACTTAACAATATGAACCACATACGAACATGATGACCCTTCCTAATGTAATAACCTCTCTAACTCAATGTGTCAGACCGGTCCCAACTCTATCAACTTAGAGAGGTTCTACTGTACTTTGCTTTTGTGCAATTTATTGACAAGTCCCCAGGCAGCTCCCAACTTCTAGGTGCCGACCACTTTGAACCTCAGCTTGAGCTTGAAGAGTTTGGAGGTCTAGATCGACACGAAGCTTAGATCCAAGTAGATGCGTACTTGTTGCGTAGACTCCAAGTTGAACTTCCGCCATGTACCTGACTGGATTATTATTTTGTGTCAGCTGATCATGCTTGTGTTGCGCAACTGAAGAGGCGATTTGATTTCCAAGATGATGGTCCACACACTAGACAGACAGTACTGTTTCATGTGTTCAAAGGATCATCCGCTTCTGACATGAAAAGATGCTCCACAATATCCCGTCGTGCTCGAACTTGTGGTGCAGGACCAAGTCCTCACTTGTAGGCATTCTCACTGTTCTTTTTGGTTGGAAACAAACGAAACGGACGTTCACTGGCAGTTCTACTTGGACGGACCTCGGTGCCTGCCTTGGTGACCTCAGATTTCATGGCAGCCACTTTCCATTGGATCCAATTTTCAAGTAAGGTAAGTTACAAAAACAGAACGATGTACAACAAACTGTATGTATTTTTGCAACAATGGGATCCTCAAAGTAAGCTCCAAACTTTATTTTATGGATGGAGCATTGAATGTGGTCAGTACAGTACAGATGAAATAGGAAATGTAGTGTCAATATTTCTCACTTCGGGTCAGTTTAAGTTTGTGCTTTATAGAAATTCTCAGGTTCAGATTCTGAAGTTCAACCCCTATTCTGAAAGTCCTCAAGGAGTGCCTGTGTCTCCATTTCCAATGTGAGTGAAGATATGTCATAAAGTGCAACTTAGGGCCGGTTTACACGAGGGCTAGACCAAAGGCCCTTTTGAATTATCAAAGCAGGGATTGGTGGAGAGATATGCGCGGACCAAGTTGGATTTACACTTTGGCCAAGGCCCATGCCAATTTTTGTGGATGAGAGGTCGACTTGGAATCCTGCACCGGCCAAAGTAGATAATGTTTTGCTGGTTTCTAGGAGCTTTTTTCTTGACCACCTCTTTGCAGTAGGCCTAACGGATTTCTAAGAGACTATGGCGGGCTAGAACTTCACAAACATAGATTTTGTCTGTTTAATTGATCTTGTGGTTGATAATGTTGGATCTAATAATAAATAGGTATGGCCCAACTATGGTCTTTCTTGGGTTTATACCAAGATCATGCAAAGTGCCATTACTATTTTTTTGTCTTGGATTCTTACTTTGCATAGTTACATGACTCACATCTAATAAAGTGGAGGACCCTAAAGTGCTCTGGGTCTTTGGTTTGACCCTAAAGGTCTCAAGGTGCATGTGTCTCCATTTCCAAAATAAGAAGACGTGTCATAAAGTGCAACTTAGAACACGGGGTACGCAACTTATATATTATACAAGAATTTTCTACATTAAAACAAATCGCATCCCCTGAAATTAGACTAAAATGCATTATAAGTGATTATAATCAGGGCCATATAATATGGGAGTTGCAGCGTACCCGGGCTTAGAACAACAATATAGTCTATAGTAATATTCAAACAAAAGTTGTGAGAGTATGACTCATAGATCAAATGGATATTTATAAACTTGAATCTATCATGGGATTAATTTATTTATTTAAGATCCTATACTTACATCTTGTAAATTATACATCAATAAATAACAATTCCAAAGGATCAAATTGCAAATTTTATTTATTTGTATTGTCATTATATCTATTAATGGTAATTAAGGCCACAATTATCAAAGAATTTTTTGGGGTAGTTCATTATACCTTGTAATGCATATATATATATATATATATATATATATATATATATATATATATATATGTGCGTCAAAAAAAATTATTTGGGGGGTTCTTTAGCTATTATTTCACAATATATATGCCCCTATTTTTTTCCTACTTCTTTTCAACTATTTTCCTACCTTTCATGGTAGTTAAAATTGAAATTTGAGGCATTTAAACATGTCCCTATTGTAATTAAAAAAATTATATACGGTTTTAGGGTTGATTAGTACAACATGTACATTCTAACTATTGTTGAACACAATATACACAAATAGTACATATATACACATCATATATTATCAAACAATTCATAGAACTGAATCATACATGTACAATAGGAGAAAAAAATATGAAAATTAAAAACCCTACAAGTAGTATTCTATTAGCTTATGCAATGCGTCTTTGAAAGCTGCCCGCCACAAATCCGATTTGGAGTGAACGAACAGGTAACAAACCAAAATGAAACGTCGTCTATTACTCCCTAGAAGACCAAATTGCATTTTTTGGCAATATAGCAATTTTGGGCAGCTCATTGTGAACAAAAAAATTCACTACATTTTTTGAAATTGTTTGTGGATGAAGGGATAAGGGATACCTTGCCGCTCTACAAAAAAAATTCCACTTGAATTTTTCCATGAGAAGTTATGGGGGTTTCAATGAGCGGGGGGCAACATGGGCAAGGTTATTTACATTAGAGCAAAAATTGCAATACCATGCACCAAAGAACTTGGGTAGGGCCATGGGTAGGCTTTCAATCCATATATGTTTAGACCAAGTACTTCACTAACATTTTTTTGAACTCATAAATTTGTCAGAGTGTACAAAGAAGAGGTGGTAGAGAGGCAAATGCTTGGTGGCCTCCTTTGGCCCAACAAGGCAAACACTCCTTACTACCACTTTTGAAAATAAGAAAATGGAACATCCAAAAAATCCATTGACTCAATTGCAAATTTGACATTTGAAAATCTATCATCCATAAAAAATTATAGTGGAAAATTAAAGCAATTGATTTATTGATGTTTGCATAGGAATAGAGGACGGAGAGGTTATTTTTTATAATGAAATCCATTGTCCATTATGAATTTTCAAAGAACATGGGATAATTTCAAGATGAGAGTTTGACCGCTCATTGCCAAAACGTACAAATTGTATTCAAAGTAGAATTTTAGACCTCACAAAAATCCGTTTGTGATTTTGAGCCTCCTTAAAAAAGTTATGGACAAAATTTAAAGAGGATGTTTGAAAATGTCAAGAAAATGTCCCTTCAATCCCCTCTCTGGAATTTGTCCATAACTTTTGATTGGAGACTTGAAATTTCAAACAGATTTTTGAAGATGAAAGTTAGCTTGATTTTTCAACTTTTCTTCTCGCTTTTCTTAATTCAAAGTTTCCTGAGAAAAGTTATTCTACTATGCCAAAATGAGGCCTAAAATTTTAATTTGAACACAATTCCTACTTCTCACATAACTATGAGTAGTTGAGCTCCTAAAAATTTTAATTTACATATCCTATATGTGTTGTTTTACCCCATACCATCCCACTTGTATAAAGATATTTTATACTTAACATTAAGCGTACAAAATAAGTGGTTTTAGAAGCTATGGGAAATAGTTACCAAATATTTTGATTCCCTTGAAATTTAATGCGGAATATCCTAAAACTTTAGTTCATGGAACACGAAACATCTTCAAAATCAAGTGAAAGGGGAACAATTTCAGAATTGAAGTTTACATTATTGAGTGCTAGTAATTCAAGATGAGTCGGGCTTCGCTAACCACTCATGGCCCAAATGTTCTCCTCTCGTGGTTGGTCCAATACGCCAAACTGCCCTTTCATTTTAGCTTTGATATAGATTGATCCAAAGTTTGATATTTTGGGCAATTTTTTTTCCTCCTCTAGATCTAGCTGAAATATGAAACTCCACCATTTACATTTTCAAGAAATAACTATATGTGCAAGCTATAAATTGTTGAAAAAATGACTTTGTATGAGACTTTTTTTGAAGCTTGTTCCTTATTGGAATTTTTTGATACATGTTCCCCAATTTGAAACGTTATGAATTCATGTGACCAACTTTGTTATAAATTGAGAGCACAAAAAGTTCAAGCAAAAAAGTGAGATTAACTTATGCAAAAGCCTCCCCTAATCAAAGCTGCCTAGAATTTGGATGCCCCCAAGAAACATTTTTTTCAACTTCAAGTGCTACACTCTCGCAATTTGTAAGGTCAAAACGTCCCATTTTTTTACTACAACGTAATGAAGTAGTCTACCACTAGATCTTACGGTTATATGCAATAAGATTTCATTTTTCATTTTTTGGGGGCCATTCCCATCAAAATGATTCATTTTGAGTGTTTTTGGGTGCAACATTGTCAAAGAACTTTAGGGGTTAATTTGTCTATTTGCAAATGGAAAATGGAACCTCCTCATGCAGGTTATTCTCCTCCCTTTTAGACTACCCCTTGTGTAGATTCTCAAATTGTGTACAATACTATAGTAGTTGTAATATAGTATGCTTCAAAAAAGTGATGCTATAATAACCATTGAATATTTTTTAAATTACTAGTTCCAACATTTAAAAATGTACCCTATAGTAGGTCTCACATTATTTCTTAAGTAACCGTTAGTGAAGTATCCGGGAAAAATTTGCAAGTTAGGGCAATTTTCCTATTCAAAGAATTTTAAAAAATAGATAAATAAAATAGCATTCTCATTGGTCAAGTTGGACCACTTCTAAACTTTAGTCAATGAAAGTGCTCACACTTGGCTCGAAACGCATGTGCTGCCCCCTTTCGTACAAACTCCCATGCCTCGAGGCTTAGCAATTCTTCACCTGCAACTCATTTTATTTTATTTCATTTTATTTGAATGCAGTTTCTTTTTCTTTTCTTTTTAAAAAAAAAATTTGAACCAGATGGACGATTTCCAATGCAACTTATTTTTTGATATCCATGTCTTGAACACCTGGCCATCAGCTAGCTAGTCCAGAAAAGTATGAATACACAAATCACTGGACACAGCACCCAATATCGACACACCAACAAAGCCCCGTACACAGGCAGGCCATCCCTGCAGTGTCATACCGATTTGATTCATTCCTCATCTCGCTCAATATTTCGCAAATATTTCTTGTGATCCTGACCAAACACGTACCAAGAGAGGCAAACTTACTTACGCACACTTGCCCAGCTACGGACCACCAAAAGTGCAACATCCCGCCGCCTTAAAACCCTTTTTATCGGGGGGTGAAACAATAGCTGCGTGTCCTACTCTGATTGCAAGAGAAAATCCAATTCAATCTGGGTCTCCTCCGAAAGGTGAAAAAGGTACGATATTAGCCCCTAAAGGACCATTGTCCCTACGGGGGACAAATGCGTTTTCGGGCAGGTACCTACGGGCTGAAATTTTCTCTTGATTTTTTGAAACTTTTTTTGGAGGTAGAAAAATTGATTAGCTTCAAGGGAATATAATTTTTTTTACAATCGGTGCCTGGGAAAAAAAGTTATGACCATATGAGCTCAAAACAGGCTACGGGGGGCAGCTCGGGCACCAAAAAAAAATGGACAAAACTTTGAATTTTTTTTTTAAATATTTTTTTTCTCATAGGTTATATTTTTGGCTATCTGGAAAGCTTTGATTCATTTCATTTGGATTTGTTATGAGGAAGTTATGGACATTCTTGTTTTTTGGGCAGTTAGAGCATCTTCTTGAAAAAAATAACTTTAGGATTCATTTCTGAATGCAATCTTTCAAATTTTTCAATTTTCTTTTTTTTGCATGGTCTGATTTACTTGTTAGAACAATCCCACCATTGGGATTAGTGCATTTTAATTCCATCTAAAATATATGAATATTTTAGATTTTCCTTCTATCTCGTACCTACATCTACTTAACAATTTTTTTAAGAATGATAATTAAGTTTTTTTTGAATTTTTTTTTTCCTAGACTCTCAACTCAATTCTCCACTACAAGCATTAAAAGCTCAAAACTCTGTAGTGCAAAAATTTTAAGTTAAAAATGTTCAAAGTCAAAAAATCCAGTCCCGCAATGTGCTGAAAAACTTGTTTTTTCTACTTTAAACACAGATATCTTGCAATCTATGCAGTCAAAAATTCTGAAATTTTTTCCACACTTTTTTATACTAGTTAGGTGTAAGATCCTAGGGTTAGATGTGAAAAAAAAACAATTTAAATTTTTTTTAACTCTTTGCTACAGAAATGACAGTTTTCAATGTTTTTTGGCAGAAAAAAGGCCTCGGTTCTTTAGGGGTTAGAACAACCCAATGTCATCAGTCACCCAATTCCAACATCTGCTGGATCCCTCCCATAGTCCCATTTGAATGAGTCACCCATTCATTACCACAATCTTGTATAGCATCATGACAACAATGCACTTGGAGAGGGGACATGTCAACATGTGGTTTAGAATGGGGGCTATCCACGCTTCACCAATGGTGTCACAACAAACCTTGAAAAAATAACCACAAAAATTTCATTTCTGTTGGAATGTCTGGATTCAACTTGCAAATGGCACGGCTTCTCTCAAACCTCGCAATCTCTGAAAAATAGAATGAGTTGACAAATCGCTTCTCCAAGGGTAGTACCTAGATAACAAATATTAGGCATATTTAGGCATAGTAGGCATATTTGCCTTAAGAGCATTCCCATAGCAACATGCTCAAGCAAAGCCGCTGCTAGACAGCAAGAGTTGCAGGATGGGTTCATTGCAGGACCGTGGAAATTGTTTCCTGAAACTGATGGATGGACTGTGTCCAAAAGCGTCACCACTGTTTGTTTATTGATACTTTAACCCCTAAAGTATCAAAGTTCCCTTGGGGGACACTTGAGATTTTGGGCAGGCCCGTGTGGTCTCAAATTTTGACCTGATTTTTTGAAACTGTTTTTGATGATAGGGAATCACATTAGCTTTCTAAATATATATATATTTTTTCAATCGATGCCCAGGAACAAAAGTTATGCCATCCCAAAGCAAAAAAGTAGTTTGTCAGGCAAAAAAAGAAAATGGTTTTAAAAAAAATAAATAAATCTCAAAGATCATGTTTTTGTCTACATCTGAAGCTTCGATTCATTCTATTTGGACTAATAATGAGAAAGTTATGGACAATCTTGTTTATTGGGCAATTTAAGCACCTTCTTCAAAAAACAATTTACAGAATTCATTTTTGAATGCAATTTTCAAATTTTTTCAAATTTTTTTTGACGCTGTCAAGTTTGTTTGCAAGAACAATCCCACCGCTGGGATTATAGTATTTTAATTCCATCTAAGAGCTATTAACAATTTAGTGTTTCGATCAATTTTGGACCTACTTCTACTTAACAACTTTTTTATATGTGAAAATCAAGTTTTGATATGCTGAATTTTTTTTTCCCCGACTCTCAACTCAAATGTTCAATATAAAAAAATTTAACTTTATGGTGTGTAGTGCAAAAAAAAATCCACAAATGGCCGTGAAAGTCATCTGAAATTGCAGGCCACAATTCAAAAAAACTTTTTTTTCCAACTTCAAATGCTAATATTTTCCAATCCATACGGTCAAACTTCATGAAATTTTTACCACATGATCCGAGACAAGTAAAGTACAAGATCAAATGGTTAGATTCTTAAAAAATAGTTCTTTTTTGGTTTAGAGAGTGATTGCAGCAAAAATGGCAATTTTCAGCAGTTTTGGAGCCAGAAAATGCCTTGGTCCTTATGGGGTTAAGCAGGTCTGACCATCTGCAGGGCAGGATTCTTCACTAGGGAAATTTTCCCATGTGTGGAAGTAGACTTCAGAAGGTTTCCATAATTTTCTAGATTTTTATTTCTCAAAACAAAATTACTGTGGATTTTTCAGCAGAAGACTCTATATTTCCCATACTCCTGATATAGGGCTTGCTATTTCTGATCATGGTCCGAAAAGAAAATTGATCAAGGGGTGGTTGCAATATTCAGACTCTTGTAGCCAATCGAAATGTGCCACAACTACCTCGGGAACCACGCCATAATTAATCACTGTTCTTCTCCTCCTTCACAGACAGAAAAAGAACAATCTACATAAGGTAGACATCCCAAATGCGCCACTGACCTTCAAGCACCATCTTCAGTGTGTGTACATTTCCAAAATCAGTTATGTACCTCTGTGAAAGAAACGCTTTTAGAACCAAACTTTGTTCCTTCATAACTTTTGCATACAGTATCCAAATGTCGCATTCTTTGGTGCGTTGGAACCTCCTTTCCCTTGCCAATAAGAATATATAAGAATTTGAACAGTCTAATAGTAGTAATTAGGCACAGTAGCAATGAGTGACGATTTTGAGATACCTACCTTAGCAAGAATGGGAGGTGATCAGGAATGGGTTGCCTCCTATAACAACTGTACAAAAAGCACACGCGTAGTTAAGCTTAGTTGAAGGTTGATTTTACAGACAAACACTGGACAGCAAAATCCATAAATCCTTACAAACAGGACAGTTCAATCCACAAATCCTTACAAACAGGCACGACAGTTTCTATTCTTAGAGCATATTTGGCTGTTATACCAGCCCTGCAAGTGCTGAGATATGTATCACTCAGGCCACTGCAGGTACCAGCCATGTTTGTCTGCAGGTACAAAATTGCAAGCCTCCCTCAACTTGAATTGAATTGAGGTTAATTGAATTGTAGGGGAGTTGGGGATATGTAAGGGCGGCTTCACACCTAGAGGCTGGGCCAATTTCCCTTGAGGCCTATTGCACAAAATTTCAGTCCCTTTTGGGTTGGAGGCAGTCTTCAACTACTCATTAGAATAAGATTTTAATGGGGACCAAGTGAACTCTCCTGTACGTAAAGGCCTTGCGGCCAAGATGCCGGACCAATTCAATATACCTAGAAAATTTTCAGCCCCTTCCTTCTCTCTTTTCATTGCCATTTGTACAAGATGGATGAACAAAGACAAAAGGTCTTAGTGGCTCTTGTATTCTTTATGGCTATGCGACATTTGGATGTGAGGCCGGAGGACTCCTTTTGCGGACAAATAGTTATTTGGATGTTACTCGGTTAAGTTATTCAAGCAACATACAATGTTACTTCCTGAAACTTTTGATTATTTGTTATCCTCTCGACGTAAGGCTGTTTGGGCCTTGGCACCCCTTTGCCTTGGGCATCCGTCATGATGCATGGGGCAACATTCTCATTCTCTTTTCTTGGAATACATGCGGACATCACTCTAGCATTGCATAATGTTCATATTATTTGTTTCTCCAAGAGTCATAACTTTTTTTCCCAATTGTATTGTCATTTGGAAACAACAAGTGCAATAGCAACACTTGCTCCTTGATATTGTTCAAAAGTTATTTTGCTAAGAGTATTAGGTTGTTTTTTACCCATGGCCTTATGGTTCCCTTCAATTCGACCTTTTTCCTTTGATTATATGGCTATTGGAGTTTTGCAACAGTCACACCTAGGGGGAGTCTTAGGTCATCTTCATTCTGGCCAAATGCAATGTCATGCTTTGGCGTTGCATGAGTCTTCCCCACCTTCTTTACCTTGGGTTCCAACTATGTCTCTGTTGGCACAATGTTATGTAGAGGGGGACAAGCTGGTGGTATGCATAAGATGTTGTTGGGTATTTGTAGGAAGTCTTGATCCTCGTAGACTGATCCAAAGATGATATTAGATTCAGCATGGGCAAGTCCATTTCCTATAGACAACAATTGTCATCAAAACAAGGAAATCAAGATGTTGACACACCATGTGAAGTTCTTCCATTACTTTTACTTGCATGTCATGTGGAACAAAGCAGTGACCATTGTGAAGTGCCTAGAGCCTCCAAAATAGTGCAATACTAAACATCAAAAAATAAAAGAAGAAAATGAAAGGCAAAGGAATTTGTAGGAAAGTAGATTGACATGGTCTCCATGAATTTTTGGAAAACCATGAAGTGGCACATGGTAACTATATAAAAAAGAAAGAAAGAAAAAACATTCCGTGTACATTCAAGCCAAGTAGGATTTAGAGTCTATGTCAAAATGGGGCGGAATTTGTAGAAGACGCCCACATAATTCACATTCACCATCCTACATGTATGAGGCATGGAAGACATGTCTAGTGCCTATCCGACCATGCAAAGGCCATATTGACATAGTGAAACTCCATGAAGTTGTTCAAATAGGAGATAGGGACAGATTTTGGAATTCATTAGGATATGTGTGGGATGTTGTGCCATCCACGATGTGGCCAATCAAGGTCTACTAAAATCCTTTGAGCAAAGTCAGGGTACCTCCCTATTGCCCTTGGCTCATTACAAACCCACCTCGACTGCCTTAGATAGAAAGCCTTCAGGTTACCAGGAAGATGATGTTGCAAAGAATTTGGTGCACTTCATCAAAGAATCCATTTGTCCCTTCAAGTCGGTGATCTTATCAACGTAACAAGTTTGTTGTTTGACAATACTGTAGGTATCTTAAATACTTGTTGTTTGTTTGCCCTTCATACAAGTCTTACCTTGACGTCAATGATATTCAGTCACAAAATGTAATTGGGTGTGAGTATATAGCTCTAGAAATATTTTCAGTTGCAAACTTCTAAGCCTTTGACCCGCACTCCAATTTGCAAACACGTAAAAAGCAATTGGATTCAGATGTATAGATCTAGGAAAAGAGTGTTTGTAGTTATGTATGCGATTCACGTCTCACCCTAGCAGATTGCCTTTTACAGCATGTCACCTCTTCTATGCATTAGAGCCACCCTCCATTAGTCATTGCACTCGCTTGTCTTGTTGTCGGAGGATAGTTCACCCATTTTAGCAACGAACTCTCCTTGTACTTGAAAGTAGGCCAAGCAATGAACTAAGGGAGTGGCCTAAGCTTCGTAAGTGCTCTTTTTTTACTATACACATGACCCCTACCCATCTCGCAAGAAGAGGTTCATCACAAAGTTTAGAACCTGCAGTTTGTTAATAGCTATCATGTGGTTATTGTTGTTTCATGGGTTCCCACGTTAATATACAATTTAGTGCATCATTGCAATGCATTATTTTACAATTTATTGCATTGTTACAATGCATTACTTTTAGTTGTAAGTAATGCATCATAATGATTTGCTATATTGTATATTAATGTGTGAACCCATGAAACAACGATAACCACATGGTAATTGTTGACAAACTACAGGTTCTAAACTTTGTGATGTTGGGACAAAGAAGACAATATCCCAATTTTGAACTGCTAAATGAACTTGTCCCTTATCTTTGAAAACAATCCTTGCCTTCATGACCTCAAATTCCATCATCCCATCCACATGCAAGAGAGAGGGGAGTCTTTGTATTCAAGCTGAGGCTACACCATGTATTTGCAACAATTGTGTATGCTCCCAATGATCTCAATGTTCTCAAAAATTAAAAAGGCAGTTACTACCTCTTTTGAGCTCATTGTCATTGTACAAAACTGGGGCTTTTTGATTGTGAGTTCATTGTGGAAAATTGATGAGGTACACGTGTCATTCAGCCATTGGTGGTTAAACTTCTTCCAAATATCTAAAAGGTGTACACGTGTCATTTTGCTATTGATTGAAAAACTAAGGCGGTTCCTTGTGACATGCCCCCCACCCTATATTTGTATTTTTGTTACATTTCTTTGGCCTCCGAACAATATGGGATATCTGAAATGTATATTTGTATAATCCTGTGTATAATTTGTATGGATATGTATGGCCGTATATCTCATATGTATTTCGTACATATTCCACATATTATATGTATTTCACATTGTATCCGTATCCCAGAGCATCAACGGCCACAATATTTCTTTGATCGGTCAGATCAATGGTCCTGGATTTTTTCACATTCAGTGCATGTGAGGTGTGTGTGTGCGCTAATGGTATTAGGTGGAGATGTTTGCATGTTTTTGCCTCATTGTCATTGTCATTGTGATCCCTTGCATGCCTACATGGATGGTCACGTGGCATATATTCTATGTGAGCATATACTTCAATTCTTCGTGGCTTCCTACCCAACAAAAATCCACCACAATTCACGATTCAAAATGCATGCACCAATGCTAGTGTGACAAGTCATGTTTGCTCGGATTCTTGTTCAACTACTAACTTGTAGTGTACATCTTTTACAAATGTGGTCTATAGTGCTTGTTTGATAATAGAATGTGCCCTAAACGACCGTAGATTGGTCACTTGTTCTTAAAGGATTATTTTATGAAGAAATGTTGTAGTTGCCCGAAAAACAAGACTCTCCATAATTTTCTCATCACTAATCCATATTGAATGACAAAATTACTTTCTATGAAAAACAAAATAGAAACAAAATTATTTTGAGTTTTTGTGATTTTATTTGTATTGCCTATCAAACCACTTTTTGAATTTAGAATGGCATAATTTTTGCTCCTATACATCAATTAAAATAAAAAAAGGCCAACTTTGAAGACCTATTTCATATACAAATGACAAAAAAGTAATTTTGTTGACAACAAAGAAAAGATAATTTTTCCAATTATTTTTAAGAGACCTAATAAATGTGAGTTATTTGTGATTATGACAATGTTTACAAAATTCACGTATAATGTCCAAAAAATACATAGTAAAAGACTTTGGAAACCTTTTTAATTGCACAATTGAGATCCAAACAAAATGAAGGCATTGTAGTACTATAAATCATGCTTATAAGATGAGGCCTTAACACTTCCATTTGGCACATTTTAATTTTATTTGAAATTAGTTGTGCATAGTGCTCAAAGAAAGTACAAATACATTATGGGATGTTGGATGTCAATAAGCATACTTGCAAGGGGCCTACGAAATCAAATGATTCTAAATATCTAATAACATTTATGCATAGCAACTAAACATTTAAAACTTTATAAGTGAAATAGAGACTTTTACAATCTATTATATATCAAAGAGCATGGTAGGATGGATAGACTCCAAGGCAATTCTACTTAGAATCTTCCTCCCACACTCTCCAAAAGCTTTAAGAAAAATTAATTAATTAATTCTAAATAAATAAAAAATTATTCATAAGCTATTGGTCCCAACTTTTCAGACTTTTGTAGACTTTTTCTTTATTGTTCCAATATGGTGTGCTTTTTCATAATTATGGCTTTTGAATGTTCTCTTTGATGTTTGTGATGTGTTTCTATCATGTGTACCATACCTGTAGGGCAAGGTTGGAAGAAAATAATTATTTTCAAGAAAACCAAAACAATAAAATGAAAAAGAAAAATGACCAAATTTAGCCAAAATTAAATGAACAAGTTGTCATAAACAACAATGTCTAGTGTTAGCTAAAAAGTTGAAAACTAAAGTCCAATTACCATCAAGAAAAATTTAGATGGCGAAGTAAAGGCATTACTTCATTGACATTTAGTGAGATTAAAGGATGGAAAAGCCATTTATATAATAAAATTCATTATCCCTCATGAATCCTTAAAGGGTATGATTTTAAAAAAAAATGAGAGCATGACCACTCATTGTCAAAATATAGAAATTGTGTTCAAAGTAGAATTTTAGACCTCACTTTGGCAAAGTTACGGACAAAATTTAAAGAGGATATTTGAAAATGTTAAGAAAATGTCCCTTCCAACCCCTCTTTAAAATTTGTCCATAATTTTTTATTAGAGTTCCAAAATCTTAAACAAATTTTTGAAATGAAAGTTAGCTTGATTTTTCACATTAACTTAGTTCAATTTTTTTTGAAAAAGTTATTCTACTATGCCTAAATGAGGTTTAAAATTCGATTTTGAACTCAGTTCCTGCTTTAGACTTAACTATGAGTGGTTGAGCTTTTACTAATCCTAATTTCTCGCCTGATTTACATATTCTGCATGGATTGTTTTACCTCCTACCACCCTACTTGTACATAGTTTGTCTTCTCATCTCTGTACACACCAAATTAAGTGGCTTTTGAAGCTACTTGCTAGACATTTTGAAATTTATTGAATATAATGTTGGATTTTTCAAAAATTAAATTTCAAAATAACCAAATCTACCTTGAAAATTTTAATTAATTATTTGACATCAATGTGCCCTACAGGTTTGGTAGTTTTCATTATTTATCTATCTTCCCAATCAACAAGACCATGTCAAGTAGGTTTGCATAATTGAAAGATGCACTTTACAGTTCTAATATTAGTTGAGGAAGGAGAGACCGAGAGAGAGGTTGGACAAAATAGGCAAAGGAATCCAGAACAATGAAAAAGTAACCACTTGCAAGCCAGTAGAGAGCATATGACAAGGACTAAGTTAGTGGCATGTGTTTGTTGAGAAATGTGCCCTCAAAAACTTTTACTTTTACTTTTTTTTTACTTTTAAAAAATAAAATTGAACTTTCATTTTAACAAACTTTCAACCTCTGAACATGGTATTCATGCAGCTTTTGCACTCCATCACATGGAAGACGTACTCTACCCTAATTCCCAGGTCAGGCATAAGTTAAGGTAATGACACCTAAAATTAACCACTCCTGAAAACCAACCCCTACTTTTGAAAGGAAACTGAACAAGGAGGACACCTAATGGTGAAAATGAGAAGGACAAGTGTAAGGGACTCTTGCCATGCTCCATCATTGAATAGGAAAAGCACTACAAGACAAGAAGAGTTCCACTGATGCCTTGCCGGAGTGGAAGAGTGGAAAAGGAGGATTTCATGTTTCACCAAAATTAGTAGACAACCCATTGGTCGATATTGGTCGATATTGGTCAATCTTCAGGGAATCAATATGTGTGGAATTCTTAGTGGATCCCTCCCCATCTACTGGGTCCTTATGAAAGTGCAATTGCTCACTTGAACCTTGTAGCTTTCTTCGTGAACTGTGCCCATTGATGGAGCATGGCAGGAGGCCCTAAAGTGGGATTAGGGGTCATTTTGGGTAGTAAATGGCTCTATTTCTAATAATATGGAGGTGGCGCCCTTATAAGTGGATGATTTTGGGTACACTTCCTTTTTGTTTTAACATCTTTTCTACGACATATTCTTATACTACTAATGTCATTTCTTAGGGATGCTTAACACCTAGAGGCCATGCCAATTTGTTGTGTAAGAGGCCCGAAATCCTTACTTGGGATTGGACAAAAGGTGGGACAAAAGGTTGAAATTTGTGCAATCGACCTCAAGGAGAATGGCCCGGCCTTTAGGTGTAAATTCAATTTCAGCACCTGATTGCCATTGGAACACTTGAGATGTAAGCAAGTGCTAATGGGACAGAGCCTCTCCCATCCTAGTGCACCCTATGTGAAGTCACTTCATAAATTAAGTCATTTTTATTAAAAAAATGTCACATGTCATCTTGTGATTGATGTGAGGTGATGTGGCCCCCTTTTGTGACTTGGTAATGCCTTTGCCAATATTGGCAATAAAAAACAATCGCCCATTAAATTCAATGGGAGAAGGGAAAACAAAGTAAGGAGTATAATTGTTTTGTTTTCAAAGTAATTTTAAGAGTGTTGATTTTTAGAATGAGATGTAGTCAATTTTTTAATAGAGTCCCGTAAGCATGATTTTTTTGCAAATTGGGCATAGTATGTACCATAGGAAAATTCATAATACTACCATTCCAATGACATATTAAGATCCCAATGTGGAATTAAGTTTTGATTTTCAATACTATGTATAGTTGGTTAAAAAAATGCAACCTATTGTAAGTCAAATTAGGAAAAAAATTCCAATTAAAATATATTTTTTACTTTAGACCAAACACAAAGAGACTTTGCATTGACAATAGCTATACATAATGAAGTTTGAATAGGATCTTACTTGAAGAGTAAACATTGATTCAACATTCTACTCCAATATTCTATTTTTGTGAAAATTGATACAATGGAATAATATTTCAAACCTATATTAATTTTGCAAATGATGTGACTTTGGTAAAATATTGTCACATACACTAATAGAACAAACCAGTATAATGAAAATCCAATATTTGAAAAATAGGAAAATGAACCATGAGAAGACCTACTAATGGTTTAATTGCTAAAGAATCAAGACACATTTTGGACCAAAATTGCAAGAAATTGCCACTTTTTGGGGTAGTAAAAACAACCCCCCCCCTTCAAATTCAACCATACATATTTGTACTAGACTACTATAGAAATGCGTGCAAAAAAAATCTAGCAACTTTGACCACACAGATTGAAAGATTATAATGTTTGAAGTTAGAAAAAGAAGTTTGCCTGATAAGGCCAACAGACTTTAATTCCTTCCAGAATGAGATTTTCAACACGATTATTAAGACACATGAGACCCATATTTTTTTTGATATGTGCATTTTGTGTCATGTAAGCCATACACTTGCAAAATTTTAGAAGTATTGCAAGGATTTTGCACATGTTGTTTGATATTGACTAGGTTGCTCAAAAAGCTTAAGACATCATAACTTTTGATCTGGGCACCCAATCAAAAAAAATCCTACTCAGGAAGCACATGTTCACATTTTGTGTCAAAATTTCGTGAACATTTGACCAAAATTGACTTTGTGTGTAAACTACCCCAGATATCTTGTGTATTTGGTCCTTTAGTGGTTAAGTTGCATGCAAGTTATCTTGTATGTCATTTCCCCATTATCAACATGATGATTTCACTACAAGAGAATGGGTTGTTTTAAATGAGTTTTTAAGTATAGTCCTAGATATAAGATTTTAAGGTCATTACTTAAATCTTATGTTTAGGACTATACTTAAAAACTCACTTAAAACAACCCTTTCTCTTGTAGTGTTTAGAACATATTTTTCCTAGTCTTCATAAGCATAGCTGCTCATCTTACAAAGGAAGGTTGCCATTATGTGAGCATAGGAATGTGAGCCCATGAGCCTAGAATACTACACACCTATGTTATAGGTGTAGATACTATAGAAATCGTCTATGATTATAGTTTATATATGTGATAAATACCCATATTATAGGTGTTTATGATACATATACCTTCTATAGTGTGTGGTATCTATATTATAGGTACCTATATTGTAGGCTCAATGCTCACAAGCTAGCATTCTTGGGCTCACATATTAGCACCGTTGTCTTACAAAGTACTCCCTCCATTCCAAAATGATCTTTTTGTTGTACTTTGTGACATTGTGAATTGGTGAGATTTGGCTTTTGATTGCTATTTGAGATGAAGTTTTGGGAGGCCAAACAAAAGGCCACACATGGGCTTGGACATATATCAAATGCCTACAAAATGATGACCTCACACTCAACAATTAATTGACCAATGGTGATCCTTGAAAATGCCCCAAAATTCTACTTTTCAATATTCCAAAACCACACTTTCAAAAGGAAATGCTAAAAATACACCAAACTCAACTTACAGCGCAAATTGGGTTTTCAAATGTTAATTTTAGCTTTAATCTGGAATATTTTGTTCAATAAGAAGATCACTCTAAGACGGAGGTAGCAGTAACCAATGATTTTGTTTTCCACAAATTGCAAATGAGGGGATCAAGTGCAAGATGGAGAAGCCTATTCATGCTATTTTAAACTACATTTGTCCATTCATGCCACATAATTTACTATAATAAGAAAGATTTGACAAATCTTTGAACTTGGCTCACATTAACCCCTAAACGTCTGGATTCATCTCCAAAATTGACGATTTGAGAAAAAACATTATAAACTACAATTTGGAAGAATATTTTGGAATTGGTATACAAATGAAAGCTGTAGATTTTGATTTTTAAATTCTATCCGTACGGTTAGATCTACTAATGCTATCACCAATCTTTTTCTATAAAAATTTTAAATTTTTTTTCAGAATTCCTTCTAAATTCAATTACAAGTAAATATTATCATTTTTTGAGTAAAACTTGTTGGAATGGATTTGAAATAAGGTTCTCTTCATATGGTGAATTTTTGAAATTTTTGTGACCTTTACATCTTTGACCTCATTTTTGCACATCTAGTTTTGAACTAAAGTCAATGCAAATTGACCACTTGACATACTTCCACATTTGTAATTTTATAAATGTATATATTTTAGTAACACCAAATCCAACCAATGGATAGGACAACAACTCGATAAAGTATCACCAGAAATTAGGATGACTTTCATCCAAGCAGGAATGAGATAGAAACAAGGATCTGAATCTGTTCATCGTCCAGAAAATGGACTTCGGAGCGCTCCAGGGTTAAATTGGCCACATCTCGACCAAAACCCCCTTGAAATGCTAATTATAACACCCCTGTTGCTGATATCTGAGTGAGCATCATGGTCGTTGTTTTGGAGATAATAAATTGCCTAAAAACAAAATTCTGGTAGAAGTATAAAATTATTTAATTAAAAGGTTGCCCAATTTAGCCACACTAACTAACAACCCACACCAATGGCTGCAGCAGTATCTGCGCTCATTTGAATTCGGGGGCGGGTCGCCCGGTCGCCTACTAAACCGGCGCCTGCCTGCCTGCTTGCCTGCCTTGCCTTGCCTTGCCTTCACATTGTGACTGCTGGCGTTGCTGTACGAGTTCTGGTGGAGTGAGTGGTGGTGATTTGCTGCGTGGATATGGCGTCAAGGGCAGCCTGGCACACACTTCGAGTCCCAATCAAATGCGGTGGTGGAGCTCAGCACCAGGCAGCAGCTGCCTAGTCTGCTGCCTAATGCCTGCTTCATGTCTTTTTCTGCTGCTGTAATTCATTGTAAAAATTCAGTTGTGGTATGTGATGCAATTGCATCGAAATCGTGAGGCTGTGAGCCTTCCTCATCCTTTCTCGCTGGCCTCCGTCAGTCCGTCTGATATCCGCGCTGCTTCCCGTCCGTTACTTTGTTTCTGCGGACGTTCAGTTGCCATGGTCGGGATTTTTTCATGGATTTTTTCCAATTTCGGTTTTCCAATTTCGTTTTTTCCAATTTCGGTTTTCCAATTTCGTTTTTTCCAATTTCGGTTTAGGGCTTGAGTGAGTGCTTTTTCAGGTGGACTGGTGCTACTGCATCATCACTCATTTTATTCTGCGGGCGTTTCGTTTTCTTGGAATGCTGGAAAAGGTCATTGTCGTCGTGTGACGGACTGACTGACTGACTGACGGGCAAGGAGGGAGGGAGATGACGATGAGGCGAGGGACGAGGAAATTGTCGAGGGCGCTTTTGCTGCTTTTGGCAGGTCGCGGAGGAGAGTTCTTTTCTGTTTTTTTTAATGATTTTAATTTTTAATGAAAGATGAGAAATATCGGGAGAATTCAATTCAATTCAATTCAATTATCGGTGTTGTGAATTTTATGGAACTGTGAGTGGAGGGGGGCAGTTCATAACGAGGTCCAGGGCGTGATGATAAGTTAAGCTGGCTGGCTCAGACGGGTGCAGTGAGGATCACTATTTTTTTTTCTGTTGCTGAGGAAGCGATGCTCATCAGCCTACAGCAGTGATGAGTGAGAAGTGGCTTTAGTGGAGAGAGCATCTTCCATCGACGATTCTCGTTCGCTAATCCGTAGTAGACTTTGTTACCCTTTCTGTCTGGCTTCCCTCTCCCACGGCTGATGAGGCGGTGTGTTGAGTGAGATGACGGGCCAGGGAGTTCCTAGGGTTGTGGTGAAATGAGCGTGAGTGAGTTGTGTGAGGGGAGAGCGAGCGAGCGAGCGAGCGAGCGAGAGCAAACTTAGTTATTACAGCCAAGGCACTTGTCCGTTCATCCAGACGTTTGTTGTAGTGGACCTGGCTCATCGTGCTGTGTTGAGAGTTTGTCATCTTTGGTCAGGCGGAACTTGTAAGTGGAAGCCATGTGCTATCTAGACTGCAGTTCCTTTGGAGCGGATTGTCGCTGTGTGCTGGTGCAGACATTGGTGCATTCACGGTCGTGCTAAACTTTCGTTTCTTTCGGTGTTAGCTTCCTCGTGGTTTCCGCCTCGTGATTCTCATGCTTGGAACAGTTCATCATCCTCTTCGTTTTCACTGGACCTCTTTGTTAGCCCCTCTCATCACCCTCTGTGAGTAGTGACTGGAGTCCGAGTTCGCGATCTTGCATTCAGAAGTTCGGAAGTTCGGAAGCGTATCTTTGTGAACATCTTTCCCAGGGATAGCTGTGCTGTAGTTTCACATTTTTGCATTGTGATGAATTTCTGGCTTGGCGTGCGCACCCCGCCCTTGCTTTCGCTCGGATGGTAGTTGCCATGGAGTAGCCAGCCAATCTGGTCGAGCGAGATGGCCATTTCAACTCTAATCTCGTTTTGAGCGATAGTTGTCAGTAGGCTGGGATCTCGCGCTGGACTTATGGAGGCATGGTTAATCTGGATGGGTCGTCGAACTTGAGAACCTTTTCCGCGAGGAATATTCCTTCTATTGAAATTCGGTATGCGAAGCAAAGGCGAGCTTGTGCTTTCTGTGAAGGAATCCGCACGTTCTAAGATCGTTGGTCTACTCTGGAGACCTCAATTTACGGCGAAAGCGGGACCGAGGCCCTATTAACTAGATTTTCTTGAATGGTGAGTTCATCATGTTATGAATTTCGTGGCCGGGTGCTTCAGTTCAGATGTTTTGGTAGGCTGAAATGTAGGAGGCTTACACAGCATGGTCTCTCCAGTAATTTTGTGTCATTAGAGCTGTTTGAAACTCAGAGGTTGTAAGGGATTGCCTCATTCCTGAATCAACGAAGTAATCGTCGAAGTGGCTGACGCTCCGAGTAGAATTCTCAACTTAATCAGTTGTGAAGGTTCCCTTGATAAGTCCCACATTGTGACGAATTGAAGTTTCATACTTCATTTCTCTGTAAATTCGTATCATCTGCTCTAGAGTCTTTGTTGAACTAAAGCGAGGGTAGGAAGTGAGAGTTAGAGGGATAGTGAGGTTCGGAAGGGACATACTATTGGCGGAGACGGAAGGGCGTATGCCGTATCCTCTGACAATAAAGACCTCCGAGAGACCGAGAGCATCATGGGAAGGAGACGAAAGCTCCGACCCCAACAGTATCCCCCAACGCCGATCCTCCATTTCTGCTCCTGGGGAGCTGAACTATCGGCACGCCAATTCTGCTAACAATCTAAGCCGCACCAACTCTGTCTCTGCGGATGAGATCCAGCATGAACTCTCGACCCCGAAAGTGAACTTAGCCGCATCTGCAGCATCTTCGCGGGTAGAGCGGGGTGTAGAGCGTCTGGCTAGGGAGCGGCACGAGCGTGAGCAGCACCTTAGAAGCAACGGCTGTTACACTCCCGGTGATGAAGTTGACAGGAAAAGTGAGGTCCTGGGAGAGAATGGGGGGATGGTTGGCGGCGGTGGGGATGGAGCAGCGGAACGGCTGGCGGTCCCTGAACCCCAGAGCAGTCGTAGCAGAGCAGGTGCACACGCAGACGGCTATGAAAACTCTGGGAAACCCCATCGGAATACGCAGAGATTGTTGGTGGTTGCCAATCGCCTTCCAGTTTCAGCCATTCCACTGGATGGGGACAAATGGGACTTACAATTGAGTGCTGGGGGCCTTGTGAGTGCACTGTTGGGTATGGCTCCTGCATCCCATGACTCTTACAAAGGAATGTTATCCGTCTACATTCTTGTTTATATTTAGACTCCATGTATGGCGTGAGCGATTATTGAGCATGTGTTTATAATAGCTTAAAAATAAATAATTATTGGTGATAAATATATATATAGAGGCTAGCTTTGCATTTCTACTTAATCAGTCGAATACGTAATTACGCGGTATCAAAATTCTTTCGACTGGTAGGTAGGTCTAATTGTAATGAGCTGGAGCTCCAGACTTTGTGTTTGCTCGTTTTTGCCGATTTCAATTGCGTGGCCAGAAGTTGGGAATTTTCTCTCTGACTATTTGCATTGTGTAACCTTCTACACATTATGAGTTCATTTTCTAAACGTTATTCACATGAACACTGTAGGCGTTAAATCTTATTACACACAGCTTGTTCAGCAATGGAGGACAATGTCGTGCAGGTGTGAAGCATAATTTCGAAACAAGGTGGATTGGATGGGCAGGTGTTAGTGTAAAGAATGACACCGGGCGCGCTTCATTGACCGAAGCATTAGCTACGAAGGTTGGTCATAATTCTCTGAGACGTAATTAACGTTGGTGGAAGTGAGGTGGTGCACTTATCGTAGATTGGGGTAGATTTGATTTTACAACCAAATAGCAAGTTCCTTGCGTGTCTTTGCTTTTAAATTGAAAGGTTTCTTGTTGATTGTTGGAATGGAGATGTTACAGGTTTTGTCTGTGCCTTTGTCTCTCTTGTGTGCATTGTGTAGGTTAGAACTGAGAGTTTTTGGAATAACGATCTCGAATTTCATATCCATACCACATTTCTTACGTGCCCTTCATTCGTAATTTTAGGGTTGCGTTCCTGTCTTCCTAGACGATGACACTGTTGATCAATATTACAATGGCTATTGCAACAATGTGCTTTGGCCCCTGTTCCACTATATTGGGCTCCCTCAAGAGGATCGGCTTGCTGCCACTAGGAGCTTGGATTCGCAGTTCAAAGCTTATCAGCACGCCAACAAGTTGTTTGCGAAAGTTGTTTTTGAGCAATACCAAGTGAGTTGTAGTCTATTCTTTGCCAGAACGAACTGTTTTGGTTGCTACTTATCATAACTTTTCCAGATTGGAGTTCCCGGCATTACATAATGCAAGGACTAGCCAGTTATTAATGTAAGGACTAGGATTGTTCGTGGGATCAGGGTAATGCCCTTGTAACTTACCTGGGCGAGTCTTGAACGTTCTCGAGGTCGAGAGATCATCAAGAGTGCATTTATTTGTTGACCGGAAGAAGTTTGTCCTTTAAGGCATCTTTGTGGTTAGCTTATCTGACGGTGACATCTATCACCTGTTAAGCGTTTGAGTTCAACAGTGGTAGTATTTCCTTAATATTGAGTGGATCCAATTTGGAAGTACTGGAGGCGCTCTTGTTGCTGATACCGCTATTGTATATGATGTTAGGAAGGTGATGTAGTATGGTGTCACGACTACCACCTCATGTGCCTCCCAGAAGAATTGAAGAAGTTAAACCCCCACATGAAAGTTGGATGGTTCTTGCACACACCATTCCCTTCCTCTGAAATATATCGGACTTTACCGCTGCGGTCAGAGCTTTTGAAAGCCGTGCTTACAGCTGATCTCATTGGGTAGGTGTCCTCTATAATGCGACCTTTATCTCTTGAAGAATGTAATGGATGCAAAAATATGGTGCAATGTAAGCGATGAGGAATGTATTTCTTATATGTAATTTAGTCCTGGCTATAGCTTTCATTTTTTGATGATCTATTGTTGTATATATTGTTGCGAATTGTTCCTGAACCGGTTTAGCAATTGTGAAGCTCGTCCTATCTATTTTAAGCGTCATTTGGTAGGGACCCGAAGCGCCTTTTAATTTATCAATGACGGCATTGATGCAGTTTTCACACTTATGATTATGCGAGGCATTTTGTAAGCGCATGTACACGCATTTTGGGTCTGGAGGGTACACCAGAAGGTGTAGAGGACCAGGGAAAGCTCACTCGCGTAGCAGCCGTACGATTTTTAATCCTCTATCTTATGTGCAAGAAGGGATGTTGGCCTCTGCTTGCTGATGCCAAGCTTTGAATTTCTTTTTGTTTATTTTGTTTCGCTTAATGCTGCTGCTCCGCTATTGTTATTGTTGAGATTACGCTTTTCATAATATTGTCATGCACCCACTTTTTTGCCTGGACTAAGAAAAGTGTTTTGATTGCTTGACAGTTCCCTATAGGTATTGATCCTGATAGGTTCATTAAAGCTCTAGAAACAGAGCAAGTCAAGCTGCATGTCAAGGAGTTGCTGCGTTTCTTTGCAGGCAGAAAGGTATTGTATATATTTCATTTCAAGAACAGGTATTGTAAGCTATATGTATTTGTTTATACATTAGTTACCATGTTGGAGAGTTTAGCACTTCAAAACCTTGAATGCCCAGATCTGATGTGTCTGCTTGAAATTTTGGACGTTGACTAGGCGGGTACTTACACTTTGGAAGCTTTGCTATCTAGTTGCTATGGGTAAATGTCCTTGTTCAGTTTTAGTGGAAGATTCAGTCTATCGTTGAGATATGGCACTTGAAGCCTGATTTGCCGCGCTTGGTTAGTCTAATTGGTCAGATCGAGCACCATCAACGTTTTGAAGCAGAAAGTCTTCATTGTTGTGGAATACATGTCTCTCACCTCTACCGTGAAGTTCAATGTGTACTCAGATTGTTTTCTAAGATAATGCAACAGTTTATATCTTTTTCTTCTTTTTCTTATGTTGTCTGCAATTTCCTGAGTCAGGTGATGCTGGGCGTTGATCGGCTTGACATGATTAAAGGGATTCCTCAGAAGCTGCTCGCATTTGAGATGTTTCTAGAAAAGAATCCTGCATGGCGGGAGAAAGTGATGCTTGTGCAAATTGCTGTGCCAACTCGAACAGATGTTCCCGAGTGTAAGTTCCTCATTTTTCCTCTTGGACTTGGGTTACATACTGTTCTCCCTTTTAAAACCTCTCGTTACCTTATCTTCTTTTTAAAACATTTCGTGTTACTTTTGTACCTCTGTTTTGTACGATTCACAGCATGGATTAGGTGTAGATGTTGTGGAGGCTACGTGAGATTGAGTCAATGAATGTGGCGGGTGCAGATCAGCGTTTGACCAGTCAGGTCCATGAAATAGTTGGCCGAATCAATGGTCGCTATGGTTCAGTAACGTTCGTGCCCATCCATCACTTGGCAAGTCTCTCTCCTGTGTTTCCTTCAAGTTGTCTTTTCGCTGCTTGTCTAGGGGGTTGGATTGATTCTTGCCTAGTACAATTAGCTATGAATTTTGAGTGCTGCGATTTCATATGGTAGGTTGATATTATATTCATGGGCTTTTACAATTTGTTAGCTGGATATGGATTGCTGCAGTGGCAACTGGGATTAGTTTCGTATATGTCTTGTATTGGTGGACATCGATCGTACCTTGTGGTTTCAAACCTTCTGGAGTCTCATAAACATAAGTCGAGTGAGAGAAGAACAAACTCGGAACCTATTTCTTATTTTGGGAGTTGAGTTTGTGCAGTTTTTCTACTACCTGGGTCGCCTCTTTGTCACAGATTTCTCATTCGTTTATCTGTTTTTAGTACTCTAATCTTGTATCTGAACTACTTTTACAATCCGTTTACAGGATCGTTCGTTGGCCTTCCATGAATTGTGTGCTTTGTACGCCAGCACAGGTATTTTCTTGATTCACTTTAGCTTCATGTTTTTCATTTTCATGTTTGCGTGCGTACGCTGTGGGGATTTTCCAGCCTCACGCTCACCGTTTATACACGGTAAAACTTTCTGCTTGAGGACTTTCTGACAATGCGGAACTGATCTTTATTAGGGTTTTTTTATTGACTTTTACACAGATGTAGCGTTAGTGACTTCCTTGCGAGACGGAATGAACCTTGTCAGCTACGAGTATGTTGCCTGCCAGAGTTCAAAGAACACTGAAGGTGTATTGGTACTAAGTGAGGTTAGTCTGCTGCCCTATGTTACTTTTCCGCAGTTAGAGAACCGTAGATGAATTTTTTTTCTGTTTTTGGATTGAGTTTGTGCACTTCATGGCATTTTGTTCCACTAGCCATTTTAAACATTTGATTGGTGGTCGATAGGAGACACGTACGTAGGAGATAAGTGCAGTCGGATGCTGGTTAGTGGAAATTCGTGTCCTGTTGAATATCTGGTCCTAAATACTGGTATTAAAGTTCAGATGATGTGTAGTTTGCAGGGGCAGCTCAGTCTTTAGGAGCTGGGGCCATACTTGTGAATCCCTGGAACATAAGGGAGATGTACAGGGCCATCGAGGAGGCATTGAAAATGACGAACGAAGAGAGAAAGGAGCGGCATCGTCACAACTTCGCTCATGTTAACGCTCACACGGCTCAGACCTGGGCTGATAATTTTGTCAGGTGAGTACCAAGAAGCGTCCTGTGCTAGGCACTACACTTAATCCAGTTTTCTAGTGCCCATATATGTTTTCTGTGTGCACTATCCAAAAATGTTGCATTCATTGAGGATGCGCTGGGAATATATTTCCCAAATTGGAGGAACATGTGAGATTAGCTATTTCATAATGGCACTAAGTCCTATTCTTGTAGTATACCAAGTACTTCTCCCAGAGCAGACTTCGACATAGAGAGTAAAATATATATCTCTGGATTTCAGTGAACTTAATGACACCATCGTGGAAGCTGAGCTTCGAACCTTGCACATACCTCCAAATTTGCCAGTAGATACTGCTCGAGAAAATTTTCGGAGATCCAAGAATCGGCTGCTTATTATGGTAAGCTTTACAGATCCTTCGTTACTCCAGTTTTTGCTGTCACTAATAGTTCTATCTGTACTGTGGTAAGATGATTCGGCCGAGCACCTTGTGAATCGAAGTTTTGTGTGTTTTGTGTTGTTTGTCTAATAGGTTACGTTTCTAATAAGAATGGCATGTGAAGAGAACTGCCACATGTCACATTGCTTAGAAAGTTTGCCTTCGTTTCTAATTCTGATGAGCATAATTGACCATCATTGAAGTAGTCCTGTCCAGGAGAGAGATCTGTGGTTCTTTTGACTGTTTTTCAGGCGACAGTATAGGTGTTTTGATACGAGATGTTTACATATGTAAAGACTTTGTGGGTTACTTGTAATGTAAACAGGGGTTCAACTCAACTATTACTGCAACAGTGGAGGCCCCTCGACGGGACCAGATCAGAGAATCTAAGTTGGGCTTGCACCCAGGCATTAAGGAGTCTCTTGAAAGCCTATGTTCTGATCCGAATACTGAAGTTGTTATTCTCAGTGGGAGCACTCGTGAAGCACTTGACGAGGTTTTCCCTTTGCTTCATATACATTTTCTTTGAGTAGCGCCAGATAGTAAGCTTTTGGATGGTTGTCTAATTCGAGTACTTTTGGATTGCTTTGGCATCGCTTGCACATATTACTGAGTGCGAGATTTCTTTTGGCATACACTATGAGGGTTTTCAGTGCAGCTTGAATTATCTCTCGACGGTAGCTGTTAGAGTATTTCCTAATTAGAACTTCTAATCCATTGATAGTTTATTGCTGGTCCACGAGAGTCATGTGAATGTACAATTGCAGCTCTTCAATTGCGACTCAAAAATTTCTGTCTGAAGCGGCTGGCAGCCTTATATAATAGAGGATTCTTTGTCTTAAGTTAGTGTGGTTTTCATGTGTTCCCATGGCAAATGTAGCCTAACAGATTTGTCTGGACTATTTCTCCTGGTGTCCATCAGAACTGAATGTCACAGGACTGACATTTCTGCCTTTTTGTTTGCAGGTTTTTCCAAAGTACGACATTTGGCTTGCCGCTGAGAATGGCATGTATTTGCGAGACACCCTTGGTCATTGGGAACCGATGATGGAGCATTTGAACATGGATTGGAAAGAGAGTGTTCTGGTAGGTGTTACAATGCTTGCTTTAAGGACTTATGGCAAATCGATTTTTATGATGTTATCAGTAACGTTTATCGGTTTAGTAGGTTGTCGTATGTGCGTTGATTGTTTCGTATAACTTTTCTCCTCGAGGATGAGACATTGCATTTTCTTGCACTAAGTTATTGGTGGTGTTTGTGTTCTTCAGCTTGTATTTGATTATTTCAGTGCAAGGACGCCACGGTCTTATGTAGAGAAGCGAGAGACATCTTTGGTTTGGAATTATAAGTATGCTGGTACGTTCTACATTTCAGCACTATGTCCTGTAGATCACCTCACCGCTAATTCATGCTTCCTCAGTAGTTCTCCAGTGAAACCTAACCGTGGTTCCAACATGTGAGTATATTTGCGCTGAGGATCTTTGTATCACCAGAACAAGTGAACGAATTTTTATTGAAAATTGAGTACAGATGTTGAGTTCGGGAGAGTTCAAGCTCGCAACATGCTCCAGCATCTATGGACAGGCCCCATCTCCAACGCGGCTGTGGATGTTGTTCAAGGGAGCAAGTCCGTGGAGGTTCGCCCTATAGGTGTATCAAAGGTATGCTCTTTGACCGGGTCTTTGGATGTCCACGCTTGTGTAGTTTATTAGCTTTCACCAATGTCTTGGTATTTCTAAGTTCTGCCAAATAAGGGATTAGTCGTAATTTTGTCGTCTCCATTGTTATTCAGACTTTCATTTATAACATCTTTCATCCATTGGAATTGCAATTTGATATTCCTGATCTCAGAATAATAAATGCAATATTTGCACTGCTCTGTATGAATATATTGTATGAGCATGTATGAGTAATGTATGATATATTTGCTCCATTAACCCTGGAGGTCACAGCTCCGGGAACAATTTTGAATCCTTATTATTTTATTATGAATTCCCTAATTTGTTGAATACCATCTTCACATGTCCCTGCTTGTAATAATCTGCGTTCCAATTCGGTTTTTTCAGGGTGCTGCGATCGATCGCATTGTATTTGAGATCATACACAGAAAGGATCCGGAACTTCAGTTTGACTTCGTGATGTGCTTGGGCCATTTTTTGAGCAAGGTACCGGCACGGGACAACCATGGCATTGTTTCAAAGATTCTGTAAATACTGATGTTTGTCTATACTTCTGTATCATCTAGGATTGGTCTGTACAGAATTGCCTTTGGTTTGTGGAAGCCACCTTCGATCTTGGTTTTTATAGGAGTTGTTTAGATGTCTGCTAATAGTTTGACGAATCCTAATTTTTGCAGGATGAGGATGTGTATGCTTATTTCGATCCAGATCTCTCATTTGACAGGGATCATCCTTGCAACAATGGAAAGATGGAAAAGGGTTTAGATCGACGATTGTCTGCAAGATCGTGCGATCGCCTCTTGGCCAAGAGCAATAAACTGGGAGTGCTCCGAACCAAGACGTACCCTCTAATTTCACCGGATCGTAATGGTACCCTTTTAAGTGCTTCTCATTCCAAGTCCAACAGCTTCAAAGACCGCAAGTACTCTGAAAGGAACACGATGGACGACTTGGTGAATGTGTCGTCAGATACCTATGTCTCTTGTGCTGTTGGACGGAAGCGCTCTGCTGCTCGATTTTCTGTGGAGAATGTGAACGAGGTCGGTTTGTTTGTCAAGACGCTTGCTGATGCGTGCAGGCGTGAATCGGATTCAGGAGATTATTCAGTGTCATCGGTTAGTTCAGGGTCTGGTCACCATATGTTCAAAATTTCTGTTTAATCATACCATATCTGAGACCCTAGCTAGGCGTCTAAAATTACAGTAACCATTTTTTTGATTCGGGAGTGTAATTTGAACGATGCAGGAAAGATACAAAGATTTAAAGTTCCATCTATTACCAGCCATCTTTTTTATTATATGGCCTGGTGTGAGATTATATAAACTTCAGGCCTGGTTGAGTATTAGTGCCTACTGTGATGCTGCTGTGCTACTTTTGATTCCCAAGTCGCCTGTAGGTAGGTGTGCTAGTTGCTTGTTTGCCCAAATTCGCCTTTTCATTGCATGTATTCATAGAAAGGCTGTCTATTTGCCATCCTGATTGTTTGTGAGGTTTTCACAATTGATGTAGTTAGACTAGGGGATGTAAGGTAGAAGTACCCATTTCCGATAAACCCCAATGTTGGTTATATAGGGTGACCTATTGTCAACAATGGTTGGATGTACAATTCATTAAAAAATATTATCTATTTGTACCTTCTTGTCCACTCATCTCTCTTCCTTCCTTGCTCAGGGAGAAGTGCCAAAAATAACCGTTATAGGTGAGTCTATGAAACCAGAATGGGCCTAAATGACAAATCTACATTTATATTGAATAAAATATTCATTTTTGAGGAAAAAATTTGTAGTCTTCCTCATTCTTACGATTTCTACACATTGCGCTCAATTTCTCAACAAATTCTCCATATTGTTTACGTTGAAATGTTCAAGTTATCGGAAATAGGTACTTCCACCTCAATGATGAGTTTCTCATGGCTTGCCTTTCTGTTTAGTATTTTTGGGGTGATGTAGACCTTTCTGCCAAGTGTGAGTTCAATGGACACTTGAAAACTGAGGTAGGGTCGTGCAAAGTCAATTTTGGTTGGAAGTTCATGAGATTTTGACACATGAACCTTCTTAGTGGGAATATATATTTTTTGAATTGGATGCTTAGATCTAAAGTTATGTTGTCCAAAATAATCTGGGCAGCTCGAGCAGTTTGGATATCATTTGGGCATCTTTTGCTAAAATCCTCATTGCCTTTTGAAATTTGACATGTATGTTAGTTATTAATAAAATAGAGCATAAAATCATCCAAAAAGATTACTACAATAAAATTTTAGTTCCCAAATCACATTTTAAGAGGTATCAAACTTTGTCAGCTATGTTGTTACAATTTTGAGAAAAACTTCAAGTTCTACTATCTTGTAATCCATAAAGTCAAAGTTCTTGAAACTTTCAGTGGTGTGGCTTTGTTGGCTTGGCAAAAACGCATGGGTGTTCAATCAAGAGGAGTGGTCCCAGATTAAGCTAGAACAACTAATTTTGAGGCAACTCTTGATGGTGTGGTACCGGACTTCTATCTTTTGTGATATGTTCCCGGGTAAATCCAACAAGTTTCTTTGTAGATTTGACAACACTTGGCTTAGGACTCTGTTCTTTGACTTCGGACAATTTTTTGTATGAACACTAGAGTCCATGATGCACATAATTGATCAAAAAACTCCAAAATAAATAAATTATCATGGTCAAAAAACTAAATTTTTGATGAATGTCAGTGTAATTTTTTGCAATTTTTGGAATCCCCTTTGAACATGCAAACAATTTCAAAAATATTTAATGGAAAAAAATTAAAAATTAAAAAATTAATGAAGGTTAGTCTAATTTTTGGCAATATTTGGAATCCCCTTCAAACACGCAAATAATTTCAAAAACATATAATGGAAAAAAATAAAAAATAGTAGTGTGCTGTGAGCATGGATCAAACATGCAACCTTCAGATCTTCAATCTAACACTCTCCTAACTGAGCTAAAATCCCGCTTCAGGTTAAATAAAAGGAAACACAACAAAGACAAAGTCTAAAAAGGCATCTTGGGAGCCAGGTACAAAGGAACCAATAGCTTGGGCATACAAAAAGCTTGCGTAGGAATAGATAACTCCTAAATGTCAACTAAATGAAAGCCAACCAAAAAAACCATAAGAAAAAAATGATCTAAAATAGAAGGTAAGTCTGAAAAAGAGAACAGCCAAAGGCCTTGAAAAAAAAGTACTAAAGCAGGGACATTGAAATTCTTCCATTAAAAAAAAAACTTCACTATTTGTCTTCAAAGAAGGTCCGTCCTTCAATGGAAGCCCAAAAACGAGCTTGCAAACGCAACTCAGAAGGGCTTTGAAGGTCAATAGGAAGAAAGGTGACTTCCATTTCATCAATTGAAGAAGAACTTGGCTCTTCTTCTTCTTCACTAGATACATGAAAATTGTTTCCAAAATCCATGAACTCAAAGTCATCGTCGTTTTCTTCAACCACTTCATCTGCAATATCTTCCATCAATTGTTGAATAATGACATCAGCAAGGCCTTCCACAGAGTTTCTTGCCTCTGGTTCACACAATAAAGCTTCAACCAATAAATCTTGTGCCTGGGAAGGAATAATATTTTCTTCCAATGATCCAGAAGTATCCGTTGCTAAGTTGTATTGAACAACTTCCCCTCTAACAGATTTGTACAAGTTAGCCAAGTCCTTAGGTAGGAATTGGTGATGTGGTGCCATTTTCTACTTCAAACGGCCTTCATTCTTACAAAAGATTCATTGATAAGTCCAAATGCGAATAAAGACTCCTTCTTAATCAACTGATTTCTTGATTTGGGTTCCGAGGCATATCGACATAATTCCCTCTAAGCTCCCATCTCCACTTGAATAGTCAATTGCCAAGCTCAAAATAAGGCTACTCCTATGTGGAATGTACCCTATCTCAAATCGTGGCCACATATCTGACACCGAATGTTCCAAATAATACAAACATTTAAAATATCCCATAGAGTGTCAATTGTATCAAGAGATCAAGTAGTCTTAGGATCAATAATGGTAGCCCCAAATTGTGGGTGGGAATTTGGATCCACTGGGAGATCTAATCCTATAAGAATCTCTTTCCATGTATAAGGGCGTCTCAACATTAGTGCTAGATCCCTAAGATGCAAAATCTATCCCATGCTTCAACCATAAAGGGACAAGTCATGAAAGCATGTTCAACAATTTGATTTAACCCTATAATACACAAGTTGCATGTGCCTATACGGTTCATCTTCCTACATCTCCAATCTGCTAAAGGTAAGCCCTCCAAAGCATGTTGGCACCAACGTACAGTGTCGAGGACCATTGTATCCATTCTTCACTATAACCAAGAGCTCGCATCACCTCCTAGAAAAACCGTCAATTGACTTTGTCATATGCTTTTTTCATGTCTAAAAATAATACCACCAAGTCTTGTTTTGTCTCCTTTGCATATTCCATAGATTCGGTTGGGTTTAGGTTTAGGGTTTTAATTTCTCCCAAGCCTGAAGGTTTATTCCAATCCTTCTGTAGCGCCTCCTCTGCTTCCTTGATTCCTTGAAATTGAGCCTCGTAAATCCTCCTATCTTCTTTTTCTTTTTCTTAGTAATAGTATCACTCTTAGTCTTAATAGCTTTGAAAGCTTCTACAAATCTATCAGACATAGATTTGATGTTGCTATCAGATTTTACTATTCCTTCTCAAACTTCCAAGAGAGATTTCTTAGACTCAACCTCTTTTAGAAGAGCTAAATTAAAAGGGATGACTCCTTTAAATCTTCTTTTATCCATATTAATTTGTAAATACATCCCTGAATGATTAGAAATGTTCAATGGTTTGCCAAATCCTATGTCTGCCACCATATAACTGTAATGTACCATCTAGATAAAAAAAGATCTAATCTAAACCAAATTGGTTTGGATTTTTTTCTTTTCCAAGTATGCCTCTTTGTCCCAATGTTTCTATATTCGTCCAAGTAATAAGCATCATTGATCCCCATTTGTACAGTTAAATTCATCCAAGATCTTTTTTCACGGTTACCTATAGCATTTTTCGTATATCCCACGCTCCTGTCTTCTGCATTTTTAGTCATATTAAAATCACCTGCCACAATCTAGTTGGCCTCTGGAAATTTGCATTTCAACAATTTAACCCATAGCCCTTGCCTTGCCACTGTATGATTGGGAGCATATATGTTAAGAATCCCAATCTTCTTCTCATGCCCAACTTCAAAAATCATGTATTGTGCACGAGCTTCCACAAAAATTCCACTATCAAAAATAAATGGAGCCATCCTTGTTCCAATTATTATAGCAGTTCCTCCTTTAAAGCGACCTCCTGGGAATTATAGATTGCATTATTCCAAAAGCTGGCTCCCCCTTTATAATCCATTTGCTGAGTATTTTCTAAGCAATCCTCCAAGGGCAAATGATGCTCTTGAAGAAGAATGATAGAAGGCTGAGGAATAGCCTTATCTAGAAAATCTTTGATCTCACCTCTTTCTGATTCCATAAATACTCTGATCCAGAGCTTGATTGTTATAAGAGGCAATGTCTAACTGTTGAATATTCATCATTGTCTGATAGGTGTACTAGAACTAGGTATGTTTTGCACACTACCTGGTTCTTCTCCTCTTTGTTTCTTCATTGGTGGTCTTGCAGGAGAAGGATCTATTTCATAAAGTTTTTTCCCAATGACTAATTAAATTTGAGCTTCTGTAGCTCCCAAAATTATGACAAGCTTCTTTAGTTTGCCTGATGTAGTAAGTAGGTGTTGAATGTTCAACTCCAATGTTTTCCAAAAGTATATATAGTTTTGGTTTTTGCATTGGGAATTCATCTATTACAACTTGAATAAAAGCAAGGATGACACAATGACTCTTGTCATTGTCCACTTTACACCATCTGTAGAACCAAATAGCATCCTTCAATTATTTGAGTGGATTGATTTTATTGCATGTATTGATAATCACTTCCGTAATGCCATTGATCCTTCATTAACCAAGTGATTAAGGGCCTCTTTAGCATCCCATTGATGTTGTTCCTCCAAAATAGCCATCTATTTGAAACATATAGCCTTACTAAAAGATTTACTAGGTTCAACCTTCTACATTAGAATCTTCTGGTAGGACCCCCTCTTTTTGCCTAAACCAAAATCCATCAATGTCGGATAGATTCAGCATTTGTTGTTCTTAGCCTTGAATGGAATAAGAATGTTAGCTGCCTTGTAAAAGTTGCTATAAATATTCGTAGTCAAATAACCTCTCTTCACTATTGAATTTGGGTAACTTTAAGATCCTCTTTTTGTATATTAGATTTATTATTAGGTGTCTTCCATGCAAACTCAAATCTCTCTTAAGAAACCACCTCTTCTCCAAGTTCTATGGGAGCATTAGCCTCTAGTGATTCCACTGTATCCAAAGAAAAATCAGCTTTCGGACATGATCCTTTAGTCTTCTCCTTATCTTTATTCTTGTCTTGTGAAAGATGAAGTTTAACAGAAGGATTTGCTCTCAGCCAAATCCTAAAATCAAGAGTATCCTTAATTCTTTCTCTTTCCACTCCTTCTAATACCAAAGTACTGTTGACTTCTTCATCCTCAATCAACATGTCTACTGGTTGTATCAAATTGTTTGGCAATATTGATATTGTGTCCTCAGTTAAAAGCTCTTGAAGCTTTTACTGTGCTTGTTACGGACCTCCCACAATCCGCAACTTCAAATAGTAATGGAAGGCAATAAAAACAGAAATAGATTTATTAACAACAAGAAGAGCTCAAACCACCCAACCATAGAGAGAGATCAATCTCCAAAGAGAAGAGAGCCTCCTCACCCCCAAGCTCTATCTTATATATCAGTCGAAGACTATTAGTCCTTCAGATAGACTAGGTCTTCTTTTGTATCTTTAGCTTTCTATCCTTGGTTCTATCTAGAACCATCTGCTAAAGTAAAAGTCTTAGTCATACTTAGAAGTATTCTAAGTAACCATTCCTATCTCATCTAATCTTGATCTTCCACTTGAAGTTGTCTAATTCCAAGTTCCAGTACGCTTGTCATCCAATTGGAGTTGCCTAACCCCAATGCACAAATCCATCACCGGGAGATATCTATCTCCAATCAATTTCTGCTCATCCACTAATTCACATTACATCATGAATTAGTTATCCATCAATGCATTGATCCTTCCCTAGTCATCCTGGCCAGTCATCATTTATCTATCCCTGGTCATCATTTATCCATCCCTGGTCATCTAGACCAGTCATCATTTATCCATCCCTGGTCATCTAGACCAGTCATCATTTATCCATCCCTGGTCATGACAAAAGTCATGACACAGTCATCATCAATTTTTTCATCTATCAATGCATTCATCCATCAGAGATTGTCACAAGGGTCATGACAGTGCTACTTTAGTGACCGAAAGCTGCAAATGACCTCCTAGACTTCCTCCTATTACCACAATAGGTACTACCTCATCCTCTTGTAAGTCTGAATCTTTACTAATCAATAGAGAATCCTTCTATTCACCACAAAGATCAACTACAATTAACTTCAATTTTTGTGAACTAGGTTCTCCAATAGTACCTTCTTCAAGATTGTCCAAAATGTTGTTTGTCTTCTTGGAACCGTCTTCCGGAGCAATTTCTTTCATAGTCGCAATCCTAATTGTGGATTCTGTAACATCTTGACAAACAAAACTCTTGCCGTCACGTTCCTACTTTTCACCAACTTCTTGATTGATTTGCCAAGTAACCTTCCCAACTCTTCCACTTGGAAAAGAACCTCGTCCTTGACCTTCAAAACCTCTTCTTCTTCCTCTTGTAAATCTTCTTCCTCTTGCTTAGGCTAGTAGTCTTCCTTCTCTACCTCTTTTTTCAAAATCACCTCCATGAGCAGGATATAGCAGCCAAAGGCCCCATTCCCAGAACAAAAAGTACCCCCTTTGCCTCCTCTAGTATTTCTTTCTTTTGGATATTTGGGCCTATTGCGACTTCTTTCTCTATTAGGGTTTGTAGATTTTTGAGAAGGCAAATCTTTTTGATCCCCTAATAGTGTAGCAGTGCAATTTCTAAATGAGTGACAAAAAGCCTTGCAATAAGTGCATTGATTTGGTCTACCTGTGTAAGTCATCTTATATTCTAACATAGTACCTTCCTTTCTTCCTAGAGGTAGTATGATTTTTGGAAGAGACTCTGCATCATCAACCAAGACCCTAATCTTTGGTCCCAAAGTCTTTCCAATATAAGAGTTAGAAAGATCTATAGCAAGTACCTCTTCTAATCTTCTACCTAACACTATTAAGCACAGTGTATTTCAAAGATAAGTTGGAAGCCCAAGAAAATGAGCCCATACTGAGTTCTTGACTTCAGAAAATGTAGTTTCATTCTCTAAAGAAAAGTCAAGGCTCCAAGTTGAAAATAACACTTCCTTTCCCTCAAAGAAGTGAGAGTTCTTGAGAGTATGAAGAAAACCCTCCTTAGACAAAAAAGTAATTTCAAAGAAACCATTTCCAATGAGGCCTATAGATTGAAATGAAGAATAGAGCGAGTCCTTTGCCCATTCTTGAATTGCGATAAAATCTAGACTCTTTACTAGAAAGTGTTCTATAACAGTCTTCTCCTCATCCTCCAACCTATACTGATCTAGAACTGCTAACTCTTCGACGATAAAGTGGAATTTTAAAATCCCATTGATACACTCCGGTTGTGCAGCTTCCTTTCTTGTTTCAAGAACGAGAATAGGAAGTGCTAGTGCCTCACTAGGGACGCTCTCTAAATCTTCCATTGCAATCTAGGGACCGACAATGGGATTGCGAGAACCTCTTGACCTACTCCTTCAAGAACCTCGCAACAAGCGCCCTCAAAGACAGTAGCCTCAGGAGGCTCTACCTTTTCAAAACCCTCCATCTTACCAAACAGACCTTCATTCAATGAAAACAACAACAAAAAACTCGCAAAAACCAGACTAAGACAACAAACGCAATAATCCCTCAATGTATCAAATTCCGGGTTCAAAAAAAAATGTTCTTGAAATTTTTCCCACATGTTCTAAATGTTTGTCTCTAACTTTTAGCTATTTGAATTTCAAATAAAAAAACTTCTTCATTGCCCAAGAAAACATCAAAAAATGACTACACTAAAAAGGGTATTTAGTGTTGGATTACATTTAGTGTAATTACCACCCTACTTGACCCTACACTAAATGTCAATTTTAGGACGATTAGTGTAGTGCTAAACTTCAATGCGCCGCCTTCGCCTTCTCTTCCCTTCTACCTTCCTTTAATAAGTTCTAACACTAAATGTAAACATTTTGAGATTTCAGATTTACCATAGAGTATATTTAATGTTAGAAATTACATTTAATGTTACTTACTTTAGTAGGCTTAATGATATTTAGTGTCATGGTTCGCAAATAGTGTTGCCAACACTAAATACCCTTTTTAGTGTAGTGTATTGCGTTCAATGAAATCAAAAGCATGGAATCTCAAGAAACTTTGAATTTGGAACTATGAAAATTGGAAGTATGGCCACTACCCGAGACATATTTTGTTTGGTTTCTCCTTTCTTAGGGGCACTTTGGATTTTTTTCCATCCTTCTTAAAAGATGTCTTTCAATCATTTTCAAACATTTAGAGGTATGCGAAGTGACTTAGAAGGGCCAAATATATGTAACATTTAAGGCTTACCCTAATTACCACACCCTAAAGCCAATAGCCTAAAGTAACTAAAGTGTTTTGTTGAAGGAAATTGACTTGATAATATCAACAATTTGACACATGTAAACGATGTTGGTTCTCACAATATTTTGAATTTTTTTTTGGAATTGAAAGCATAGGATTGCATTAGCCGTTGTAAAGAGAGTATAGGTTGCAACATGGACCATTGTTATATCTTAATGCCCTCACATTTGAAATAATTGTTGAAATTGACAAAGCATTTAATTTATATTTTACAGCTATATAATGCATTTTTAGGTTCAATTTTGTGTATGAATACATGATGCACATAATTGATCCAAAAACTCCAAAATAAATAAATTATCATGGTAAAAAACTAAAAAATTTATGAAGGTCAGTGTAATTTTTGGCGATTTTTGGAACACGCAAACAATTTCAAAAAAAATATTAATGAAGGAAAAAAAGTTTAGCATTGTAGCGTGCGGTGAGCGTGGATCGAACACGCGACCTTCAGATCTTCAGTCTGACGCTCTCCCAACTGAGCTATCCCCGCAACACAACGCCGTTCCGTAACCGGGGCTCGAACCCGGGTCGCCTGGGTGAAAGCCAGGTATCCTAACCACTAGACTATTACGGACTATCGGACAACAAGCCGCTTCCGCTCAAGATGTCAGGCATGCGCATCGTCGAGGACTTATTTACGTGAGAGAGTGGAATCCTACTGTAAGAGATTTTCGTTTCGCGATTGTTCCATCGTTATTGGAACTGCTTCGTTTTTCACTTCTTGTAATGCTGCTGTCGACAGTTTAGGATTCGGTGCCGAATTGCAGAGATTTTGGTGGTGTTCTTGTCTCAGATTTCAATCTATAAATCGATATCACAATGTTCATCTTGTCGTGCAATTGCCTCAATTCCGACACAGTTTAAGAATCCATGGGCCTCGATTTAATTTCCGCTGGTTTTGCGAATCCAGCGTTGTCTGTCTTCCCTTTTGTTGGCCTAATCGATTGTAAGAAACGCCCGTAGGCGTTGAAACCCACCCTTAATCCCTAGGGTGAAAGTCAGAGTTGGCTCGGCAAGCTCCGTCTTTGGTCCGTCGGTCTTCGTCTCCAACAAGTTCGGTTTCATGGAGCTCACCTTACGTGGGAAGCAACCTTACGAAGTAAGAGATAGTCAGGGTTCTTGACTGTTGCGTTGTATTGAACTGCATGTCTCGTTTGTCATTTTCTTCATGCAGTTGAAGTTTCAAAATTGGTTGCTGAATTGTGGAAATTCGTGGAGACAGTCTCGTCGCATCAGATGTGAAAGTCTCCCTTTGTAGATATGCTAATCTGGCACTAGTCGTACATGTGATTTTCCAGGCTAAGGGATACTGACGAATTTAGAGGAATTATATCCTGTTTCTGTTTCTGGGAGGCTTCGCTCTGGATGCCTCCTCTATCATCGCAATTAGCCTCCATGTCCATTAGTCTGCCTCATCGAAAATGTGCAGGCGGAGTGTAAGGAAGGAATGTCGCTGACCGTCGCGGTGGTTGCCCTTTGCTGGTTGTTTTGAGCTTCTGCGATGGATGCGGCCACGGAGCTTTCAACGGTAAGTTTAGGGTTTAGGGTTTAGAGCTTTCAACGGTGATGTTGCAATGAATTTACTTTCAGCTGCATGATTGGCCTTTTTTCTGACCTTTTTGTCATTGCTTCAGGGGGCAAAAGATGAGATAAGATACAGAAACGAAGCTGCCTCTAGGAGCACGTATTCTCCTGAAGTTCAGAAAGAGGTGGAGACGAATAAAATGAGCCGTGTATGTGGTAAATTAATAGATATCTTTCAAGTGGAAAAAGACGAATCCGGAGGAATGGCACATTTTCTTGGCCTTCGGTAAAGAGTGGGTCAAATGTAAGGCCCCATTTTTTCAGCCGCTGCAAGTTCCTGGTTGCTCAGGCTGAAGATCCCATGAGGAGAACAAACTTGCTTAAACTTTCAAGGCGCTGGAAGGAGGTATGCTGTCTATGTCGTCATGGTTACTTGGCATCCTGTCTTTTCATTGATTGAATCAAGGATTCATGGTTTTAGAATATTCAATTTGATTCACGTTGGTCATAAAATAAATAAAATTGGAAAGTCCCCATATGACCTCAAAACTGCTCAAAACGAATGTGAAGTCCTTCTGGGGTTGCCCTATACTTTGCTACTTCATGTTTGAAGGAATCTTATTAGGAGTATCTCAATATGCAGCTGAACGAAGACATGCAACAACACGATAGACTCCTTGCTTTAGTTGAGAAATCTCCTGCGAATATTGCTGCTGCTGTGGCTCATCAAAGAAAAGATTTTACTGAGCACCTACGAATACGCATTCAAGCAGCGTGTGCAATCTCTTGACGAGGGAGTGGAAGCAAATTCCACTGGAAGGCACGGTTTGAGCACCGTCCAACCGAGGATGGTGCAACTGGTGATGGATCATGCCACGAAAGCTTACAGGGCGATCGTTGTGAATGGTACAGTCAAGCTACCTTATTCAAGAACAGTGGCCTCAGATTTTCCTCTGACACTGGAAGATGGAGCAGCCAACATTCTGCCAAGGATGTTGTTTTAGGTGATTGTTACGAATGATTAGGGTTGGACGACGTCGATGACGATTATGACGAACCGTACCTTGAAGGCTGGCTGGAGTTCAACATGCTGGGAGCGTGTACTCTTGACACTGCAACCAACCAATTTCAGGTGGGTGATTTGACACTGATGCTCTTGCTTTTTTGTCGTAATGAGCAATACTGAAACTTCATTGTATATTGTAGGTTTTATCAAATATTGATTGCTTTTGGACTTCAATTTAACCCCTTAGTGTTTGCTTGAGTCAATTTTAAACCTCCATGTACGTCTAAGTATACTTTCTAAGAAACTTGGATGTACAATACATCTAAGAAACTTTCTGAGTGCATCTGCACCATCCCGTATTGTAGAACAAACGTTCTTCTTTCCTTTGGTATACTGAATGTTCCTTCCTAGAACTTTCAAAATTATTATGTCACATCTATATGGATATGGACATTTTAGTCCAAATAGGCATTTAGGGCCAATGGTTTCGATGTATGCCTAATTAGTAAACCTACCAAATTGAGTCCTCTTGTTCTTGTCACGCAGTCAACCAAATGAGTCACCCGTAAGGTGGAATCTCTCAGGTGCTAGATGATGACTCCTATACTGGTGAATGGAGAACTGCAGTCGATTTCGTATAGGGCAATGCCCGAGGAGGAGGGTGTTTTGGGAAATAACGGGTCGACAAGGAGGGCGGAGCCCGACGAGGAGGCCTGTTATTTCCCAAAACGCCCGACGACAAGGAGCCATTGCATGACGTAAATCACGGGCAAAAGAATGAGAAATTGAAGTTGGATGAATAATCCGTAATGCCCGATTACGCAAGAAAACCCGCGCAATCGGGCATTACGTTGCAGAAGCCTCTCAGGCAATGAACATGGAATTTCCTGGGAGTGGTTTACGTTGTAGTGATAGACAAGCTCATTGTGCTGCATTGACTACATTGTTCAAGAACTATACTATTCAAAAAGAGATTGGGTCCTATAGTCCCTACACTCTGTCCTGAATTGATTTATAATTTGTATAAGGGCCAAAGAAACTTGGATTTCAAAGTTCAATATCCAAACTAAAAAATCCTTCATTCAAGGTGGATTGTGGCATTGGCTATAAAATAATGAAACTTTCAAAATCGTCGCAATGGGCATCCAACCTTGATAGAGGTCTTGGCTCTTAGTTTATTTGTATGAAAGACTAGTATAGTGACTAGTATAGTTTTCTTCACGGTGATATTACAAACACCGTCTACGTTAAACAACCTCTGGGCTTCATCGAACTTGGTCGAGAACATCTAGTCTGCAGACTGCACAAAGCATTATACGGCCTCAGACAATCATCAAGAGCCTGGTATGATCGCATTCACACTTACCTCATTTCTATCGACCTTCATCCATGCACCACTGATCCAAATCTGTATGTTCATCGCCACAACGACTCCATCGTTCTTTTGGTCATATACGTCGATGATCTCATGATCACCGGCAACAATTCTCAGCAAATCACCCGACTACAGAACCAGCTTTGCTCTGAATTCTCAATGACAATATTGGGCATCCTATCCTTGTACCTGGGAGTAGATTTTCTCTACAGTAACCATGGGATCATGATGTCTCACCAACGATACATTGCCAAATGCTTGAGCGATATGAACCTAACCGATTGTCTCCCTGCACCCACTCCTATGGAGGCTGCTCTCTACGGAACTTTGAGCAAAGAGATGGACTCGCCTCTATTGGAGGTAGAAGATATCATTTACTATCGCATGGGCGTCGGAAAGCTTCTTCACGTCACCAATACTCGGCCAGACGTCGCTTTTGCAGTGGGCATCGTTACCAGGTTTACATCTAACCCAAGAGCAGCTCATTTACAAGCTATGCTTCACATTTTCCGCTACCTCAAAGGAACTGTAGACCTCGCAATTCACTATCCGAGAGGGGGAGATGTGATACCTTTTGCACACTTGGACAGTGACTATTTGGGAGATCTTGATGAGCGGAAATCTACCTCGGGTTTTCTTATGAGTATCGGCACATCACCAATATCCTGGAAAAGCAAGCTGCAGAACGAGGTAGCTCAATCAAGCTCCGAGGCAGAATACAGAGCCCTGGCCGAAGCTGCAAAAGAAGCTATGTGGCTCCGGAATTTATTTGAGGAAATACATTCTCCCATTATGCGGCCTATCACTGTGTTTTGCGATAATCAATCTTGTATTAAGATGGCCAAGAATCCCATCTTTCAGGGCCGCACGAAACACATTGAGAAAACCTGCCACTTGATTCGAGATCACGTGAAGAAGGGAAGGATTTGTCTCAAGTTTGTTCGGTCACAACAACAGACTGCCGACATACTGACCAAGCCCCTAAACAAAGTTCCGTTTCTCGAACTCCGAAGTCGACTAGGCTTGATGACTACACAGGAACTTTTGAATCCACACGATTCAAGTCTCAACCACTTCTCAGCATAAGATTCACTTACGGATAGTGGACTGAGGGGGAGTGTTGGACAGCATGCAATCCTCTACCCGTGTCACCATAGATGAATCTCTCAGAGATACTAGGTTAGTTCAGTTAGTAGCTAATAGGTTGCTCTTAATGATTAGTTAGTTACGCTTCTGTTTCTTTTCCCATCCCTCTGATCACATATATGTACTGGCTCTTTCAATTTGGAATTTCACCTATGTGGTGGACGTTACACATTATTGCTTGTTATGCAAGTGCATTCCAGAGAGTACTATAAGGTATTGGATATTAAAGTACAAATTAGGGTAGGTGATGAGATGTGATCCAATGCATAAGATTTGGCAACCTTGCTTGAAATATATGGCCATGATGAGAGTAGTATAGGCGATTACATACTAGTGCTTATCGAGTTTAGTGGTGATGTGAGCTATTGGCATGAGGCTAGATGGCTAAATACAATGTAGTGGATGGTGAAATTAGGTGAAAAAATACAATTTTTACCCCTTTAATTCCTATGGTAAAATTGAAGTACATGGATGATGGGTGAATTTTGGCGATTTTTAGCCACTAAAAAAACACTGGTGTCGAGACGATGAGCATAGATATGAGTATGTAATTACTGAGTATCAAGGCTGAAGAAGCAAGCCCCATTGGTTGAAATTGAGAGACCACAAGCTTACAGAGGATACGCGTAATTTCTATTCAAAGCTTCATGCCTGTAAGGGTTTTCTTTTGGTAATTGGAGGAAAAGAGGAAAGCAGTAATCCTAGACCACGGTACGACCCTGCCCTTGATCTCGCACATCTTTGTGATTTGTCTACCGAGAAATGGCACAAGATTCCACCCATGCGACAATGCATGGACGATGATGTTGTCAAGTGTGAGGCCCGGTGGGATGCCTTCCCCTATGTAGATCTCATCACACTCTCTTGTTTACGTGGGGTCATTGACTGGATGTTGGATAGGGGAATCTCAAATTTTGCAGAGAGCATAAATTCCAATGGATTATTGATGACAAAATGTGAGGGTTCAGAGTTTGATTGGTGGAGCCTCTGTCTGTTTGTCCGTCCCCTTGCAAGGGCTGCCTCCTTTATGCGAGGGTAATCCTTTTCTCTGCAATGAAATCTCTTCATTTGCGTTTAAAGAATAAATTGAAAACAGAGTTCGATCGGTGGATGTGCATTCTTCTAAGTTATATGTAGTTACTCTTTTGCAAGATTTCAGGGTGTTGGAATTGGGTCGAAATGTTGAAATGCTGGTGAGGTTGCAACTCGTGCAATCCCAACCTATTGCACGAAGTCGAGCTTCTCAAACTTGCCGCCACGGTCAAGGATAAGCACCGGGAAACTACCTTTGGGCACAAAGCAAACGAGGACATGACGTCTCTCAGCTACATCAACATCAGGACACAGAGCTAATTTCAAATTGTGCCACTTCCCAGAGAGATGAGTACAGAACACTAATCTTCCCCTTTCCGAATTCCACTGCACACTGTAGATGCGAGCTCTAAGCCTGGCGGTGGAGGTGAAGGTCAGGTAGCTAACACTGAGAGCTTTGGCACTCCTCTGCAACCGCAACCTTGAGAACTCTTGAATCCATGTAAAGAATTGCCTGCTTCGCAACCGACTCCTCAAACTGACGCCAAGAGGCTTTGGCAGTTGCTAGGCAGCCAAGGATATCAGCTTCTCATCTAAGGAAGTGCTCTCGTAGTCGACACTAAATGCAACTGAGCATACTCACTATTATAAAACACAAATGTTTTTAATTGGATCTCAATGGTAAGTGAAAGAGGATTTTGAAACACTTTAACTTAGCATGCATTTTCTCAAATAGTCCAAATCTGGTGGCCCTATCCAAGGTCCATTTTTTCTAATACTTATTACCTCTGATAACAAATATGTCATCCCACCAAATATTCTCTCAAGGACAAAATGTCCAGTCAAAGTGAATCCGATGTTAAATTTGTTCAGCACATCACATTATGAACACTGAATAGGGGTATTAAGGTCCATACTAATTAATCGATATTTCACACTATATAAATATCTACCTTTTATGTACATCAATAGTTATTGAAGTGTCCGAAGGTTGTACATCATGTTTCAAACATCTACAATTTTCCAAGATAAGTCCCCTCAATTTTTTGGTCCCCTTAATACCCCTATTTAGTGAAGTTCTCAACCTTTAATTGCTATCATGGAGAGGTGAAGTGAACTATCAAGCAGCAGTCATAAGAAAAAAAAGAAAAATAGACAAACTGCGTGCATTGTTATTTACTAACAACTGAGGTTTTCACCCAGTGTTTGGGAAGTTTTTTGAGTTGCCCCGTAATTTTCTTCCTCTTTGTAGAAGGGTCTGTGTTTTTTCCCAAGGACACCGGCTGTATCCTCTCCTTATCAAATTCTTACAGTTCATATCCTTTGGTATCAAATTCTTACTGGTCAATTTCCTTCAACTTCAAATTTGTAAAGGCTACAATATAACCTCCACATAAGAAAGGGAAATAATTCATTTTTCATGGTAGTTAGGTTCAAAATTATTGTGGTTACTACTTAGTTACTTAAGTATGTACTATTCTCACATGTCTCAAATTTATCAACTCTTGTCTTATCAAAGCACTTGCAACTTGATGTCAAAGAGCAAGATTTTGTGGTTGCTGCAACAACTTGATTTGTCATACCTTGAATATTGATATGCAAGTTTTGCAAGGACTACTTGTACAACTTGCAGATCATTGATGTTATTTGTTGTGGTGCCAAATCCAACTTTGGTGTCAACACTCAAACATCATCACTAATTGTAGTGTGGTAGCAAGCAACTAGCAATGGTGCAAAACAACTCTAAATCCAACTATATAACTATGACAATTTTAAGTAATAGGCATAAATAGGCAACAATTTGTAATACCACACGGAATCAATGAAACTCTTCATCTTCAAGAGATTTAGTTCCTACAAAAAACTTGACAACTTCATGATTACTTCCAAATCTATGAAATACTTCCGCTCTAACACCCAACTACCTCAATAATAAGTTAGTCTCAAATACAAATCAAAGCCACAATCCTTGTATACAACTTGAAAGTTGGTTTAAAAAGAAGCAAAAATATTAATTTTTTATTTGGACTTTTTGCACTACTCATCTGGAGTAGTATTCTCTTGAGGCCCCCAATTTTTTCTAATGCCGCATAGCCACCCCCAACTTTCCTCTATAATTTCACATGTAGACAATTGAGGGTATATTGGCCTGTATCCAAATAGTAGTTTTGAGCCTTACATGGTTTTGTGCAAGAAAATGGGATATGGTATAATATTTAAATGGCTTCATCATGTCACTTTGTCCATATTTTAGAGACAAAGACTATTAATAAAAAAAATCTTTAAAAATAGATCCAACTTTCTTCAATGCATGATTTTGTAAGTGATTCTTTAGGGCAATAGGGCTCACACGTCTTATTTAAATCCTAAAGGATTTGGGTACATTTTGGGCACAAATTGCCAAAATCACTTTTTAGGGCAATAAAAAAAAGTGTATAAAACAATTGTTGAATTCCAATCAAACGATTATTTATTAAGATCACTATTGGAATGTGTGGAAAAAAATTAGAAACTTTGGCCATGCATATTGAAAAATTAGTAGTGCTTGAAGGCACAAGATTTTTTTTCTTAACCTCATTCAACAAGGTCAAACTCCCTAGAGTGAGACTTTTACTCTACACATGGGTTTGTTTTTTGGTAGTTGCATTCTACATTATGTTTGTTACATACTTGCCAAATTTTGAAAGTAGAGTAAGTGAGTTTTGCACAAGATACCTAAATTTGTCTTTGCCTCCAAAGTTGTCGGCACCATAACTTCTTGTTTGTATAAGCTTCCTAAAATATAATTGATTTTCCAATTGGGTGCCCAAGTCAAAAATTATGGGGCTTCAAAGTTTAGAGGCACCTTGGCAACATGCTAATGAGAGTTGCTATCATGTGAGCATAGGAGTGTGAGCCCATGAGCCTAAAATACTATACACCTATGTTATAGGTGTCTATGATTATAGAATATATATGTTACAAATACCCATATTATAGGTGTTTATGATACATACACCTTCTATAGTGTTTGGTATCTATATTATAGGCTCAATGCTCACAAACTTGCACTCTTGGGCTCACATACTAGCATAGTTAGCATGCTAATAGAGAGGGCAACCAGTCAGGCATGCTATGAAGTTTTTTCCATTAACTTTGAATGCTTGTATCTCACAATCTATGAAGCCAAATGGGCTGAAAATTTTTCAGCACATTCTCACAATACTATAGAAAAATAATTTGCAGTCGAAAGTGTAAAAAAAGCTTTTTAAATTTTTTTACTAAAAATGGAAATTTTAGAATAATCTCATAATCATTCACACAAATTCTAGTGTAAATTAATGGAATTTTTTAATTTTTAATTTTTATTTGATTAAGAGAAGGAAAGATTTGTATTGATTGTTGCAATTTTTTTTTCTAAAAATGAATTCTCCTAGAAAATTGAAAAAAATAAATGTTTTCTGACAGCCGTACCGCTGTTTGCAGAATCAGGCCAAATCCGGGAATGCCCCTGAAACAGACCTCTAGAGACCCCAAAAAACATCTAATGCAATTGTAACTCATTGTCTCCAATGTCCTTATAGGGTTAAGAGGTTGACAAGCAAGGTGGAAGACCCTACTCCGGTGATATAAAGGAGGACGTTAAACCCATTGCACTAGGTGGGATCGGTAGGGTGGATTTACCCTTGGAAAAAACACATGATTTTTTTGCCACACATGATAAAATTTGCAAATTTTGAATTCATATTTGCAATCAAAGACCCCAAGTTGGATATGGGGATATAGAATATGCCTTGAGCATGGTACAAAAATAAGGTTTTTTTTTTTTACTTTTACAACCAAGAAACACAAAATTCACCCTGTTGGTATCACTTTGTGAGATGGATTTAACGTCCTGCGGATAAAAAGGTCAAAGTTCAGGGATATTTTTTCAGGCCACTGTGTCCAAGCATAGTGATTCACAAATGGGTCTGATGACTTTGAAATATCAGTCAAAGTAAGCAACAATTTATTGACAAAGTGTTACCTACCCCCACTTTGTACTTTTGGCTTGATTGTTTTTTTGTTTCTTTTTAAACGGCTTGATTGTTTTGGACATGTGCAACTCCTCATCCTTTTCTTTTTTGACAAAAACCAAGGGCCGGGGTGAACTGATCCTCTCCCGGTAAACCCTGAAATTTTTTATTTGCCACACTTGATAAATTTGCAAATTCTGAATTCATACTTGCAATCAGAGGCCCCAAATTAGCTAGGAGAGATGAAGAACATAGATTTAATAAGGCTTAAAATAGGGGGCTTTTTTTTCACATGCACCCCCGGAATGATTTGGGAAGCCGAGTGAGGCAGGGCTAGTTCACCCCGACCCAAACCAAGGGTGACCTTTATCCTCATCACTCTTTGACCTTGTTTCACCCAAAATCTTGAACTCCAGAGAGTTAAAGAGTAAAGAATAACAGTGGATGCATCTTGGTCAAATTTTATTGTAACTTCCAAAGTTTTCATTTTCATTTTTGCTTTGAATTTAACCCCTAAAGTTTATTGACTTTGTTTTCACCAAAAATACTCCAAAACTGCCATTTCTAGTATAAATACCAAAGTTTAGAAAAAATATAATTTTGGGACGCACGTAACCTATAAAACACTCATCCACATCACCAAAACCTAGCAAGAAATAACTTAACTTAAGGTAGGAGCACCCATAACCGTCCGTTTAAGCTGTGCAGACCAAACCTTGAAGCTTGTGTGTAATACAAATGGACGGAATGGACGGCAAATGAGAGAGCAAGAGATGCCCCCCAAAAAACAGTCTTGAATTTTAAAATCTGCTTCCAGGAAGTTTGATCAAAGTTGAAAGTTGGAAAGCACCCATTGTCGACGCCCCAGGGTCCTACTTTCGAACAAACCTCACACACAATCCATTGTCACATGCCCTGAGTGTTGACAACCATGAAACCCTGACTTGGTTGCTAGAGCTTGGATGCTAATCAATGTATGAACTGGCCCATTGCCAAATGCACTCACGCGCATGCAAATGCTTAAATTGTTGTCTACACATGCCCCAAGTTCAAACCTGATTAGGGTCGCTTCTTGTCGCAAACCTAAATGCACAACTTGACACCGGATAGAGCACCTAAATGCCTGCAATGACGAAGGCCTATCCACAACTGGCGCTGGACAAACTGATTTTTAAGTCTGCTGTAAAGAACGGATTCAGGGACATGGACGGGAATAGATGCCTACCTTAGTGATAGATTCTGACTTCCCACAAGGTCACAACCTGACTATCCCAGTCACAAATACAAATTCATATCACCTCATAATTGTCTAAGGTAGTATGGCGTAAAAGTGACCATTTAAGGGCTGGTCTGCCTTTTTCACAGGTTTCTGTACACAGAAATATATTTTTGGATCATTTTTCAGAGAAAGAAAAATGGATGCGGAACGTAATGCAAGTGGTTTCATATTTTTGGAATCATTTTTGAATTACTTATGAATTTTCAAAAAAAATTGTTGGAGGCACCTATTTGTGACTCTAGGTGTTCCAAAATCTGACCACTTGCAACTTCTAAAGTGATTTGAGTTAATGAAGGTCAATGATTGGCTCTTACAATAGATAATGCTTTTCTCTCAATTCTCTCAATGGCTTGAGAGGTCCATTTAAGGACCACCTAATATCCATTTCATACTTAAATATAGGGTCGATTTGAAGAGGCCGCTCGCTTTTAGAGCACACTACCTTAACTGGAGAATATTGAACCTTGACTAACTTACATCAATGCGAACCTACTGTTCGAAGTTCTAGGCACAGTTCTGACTAGTGCTTTTTTTTTGTTGTTGAATCTTCATAGAGGTGTACATTCTAAAATCTACAGTTCGATTTTGGCTACATTAGATTTTTTTAAGCGAAAAATGTGGCTCCAAAAATAATGATGTGGGACTCATTTGGCAACATTCACAACATCCAATAGTGGAAGAAATGGCAGTTCAAAAAGACATATGGACTCCATCCTGGCATTACTCAAATAATTTTTGACTCAAATGTGGGCACCATACTCTTTCCGTGAGGTAAAATAGTAGGTTGATTGCACAAAACACTTGTACTATCTGGTTGCGTTTTTTTTTGGACCGCTATAACTTTTGCTATAACTTTTGATTTATAGGTTCAATGCCAAAACCAAAAAAACACTTCCTAGATGTCTTGATTGTAATTGTATCCCTTATTTTTCAAAAATTAAAAAAAATCAATTTATATTTAAAATTCAATTTTGTTAATTTGTCACACTTTGATGTTTAGGGGTTTTTAGTACTATTGAGTGGTTTAAATTAATGATTTTCAGTTGAAATTTCTATGGTATATTTCCCTAGTACGTAGACATCTTCCTGCAAAAGCTCATTTAAAAATACATTATTTTATACCCTCCACAGTTGTGCAAGTAGGCCTCCCTTGCGTGCGCACTTGTGAACAGTAGAAATGGTTTTCACTTCATTTTTTTGGTTAAATCTCATCACCAAGAAGTCCTCCCAAATGGCCAATTTTTAGTTTTGTTCAAAATTGTTTTTTCTATTTTCTACAAATTAAAATGTCGAAGGATGTATTTTTTGGAACAATTCTGCAGACTACTCTGGCAAAGAGGAAAATACATCCTTCGACATTTTAATTTGTAGAAAATAGAAAAAACAATTTTGAACAAAACTAAAAATTGGCCATTTGGGAGGACTTCTTGGTGAATGAGATTTGACCAAAAAAATTAAGTCAAAACCATTTCTTCTGTTCACAAGTGCGCGCGCAAGGGAGGCCTACTTGCACAACTATGGAGGGTATAAAATAATGTGTTTTTAAATGAGCTTTGGCAGGAAGATGTCTACCTACTAGGGGAATATACCATAGAAATTTCAACTGAAAATCATTAATTTAAACCGCTCAATAGTACTAAAAACCCCTAAATGTCAAAGTGTGACAAATTAACAAAATTGAATTTTAAATATAAATTGATTTTTTTTTAATTTCTAAAAAATAAGGGATACAATTACAATCAAGACATCTAGGAAGTATTTTTTTGGTTTTGGCATTGAACCTATAAATCAAAAGTTATAGCAAAAATTATAGCGGTCCAAAAAAAAATGCAACCAGACAGTACAGGTGTTTCGTGCAATCACCTAGTAGCACTGCAATTGAATTGTGAAAGTATTCAAGGCACAATTATACAAACCTAAATACAAAAGCGCATGCTATGTGGCTACAAGAATGATGCACTATATACCTATGTATTACCCCCATTGTAGCCTAGAAATAATACATTCATTATGCAATAACCTGCACAAAACAGACAAACACTCCGATGGCAAAATGAGAACTATAATCCAAATTCCAAAAACATCAATAATACAACTTCACACCAATATTACAACTTAGAAGTAAAAGTAACCATAAAAGATCCCCAAATCCAAGAAATGCACTAGACTTGTACAAAACAAACAAACACTCCGATGGCAAAATGAGTATTGAATATCCTTGGTCAATACCTACTAGACTTTCAGTTCATATTCAAGCATTCAGAGTTCAACATTGATTTGCAGTTGCCAATTAATTATACTTTACTAAATACATACATACAAGTGAAAATTTGATCCCAATAGATTTCACTAGCTCTTGTACCACATCCCACAACATCTCCCAAAAGATCACTCCTCTATATGTTCCCATCACTCTTCTATATCATTTCCGATTTTGATGGGGTTGTAAATCTAAAACAAAGAGATGAGTAGAGTTAGCATATTTTGATAATTTTTGCAATAAATAGCTCCCTTAAGAAGTCGAAGTATAGAGGATACTTGAAGTTCATTTTGAAGGGACTTTAATTCAAAGTACTAGTAAGGAATAAGCTCCAACTCTAAACACTTGTCCAGATTTTCTTCCACTTTAGTCATCGTCACAACTCCTGAGTGGAAACATGGACACCTGCACACAATTTATTCAAGACACGAAAGCTTTAAGAAAAAAACTTTAACAGCAGAGCACCTGTGCTAGCATACAATGAACAGAATTCATGGAAGGCCAAGGAGCAATCTTGCAAACACTAAACAAGAAGACTTCACCTGCTCAGTTTAAATCCTAAAATCATCTCAGCAAGTGCCAATCTTATGACAAGAATGCAAGTCAAATAAATGCAGCATAACTTGTGATATCTTATATGTGGAAATCTGCTATTATAATTGCCGTGTGAAACTACTTCAACAACTTGTAAAAGCTTTTCCAGCATCCAATGCATAGGATATAAATTATGGTGGATTCTTACTCGGATTCTATAACTGAAGAGAAAGGATTTGGTCAGGATTTTATCCTTCTGTCCGTAATCCACCATCGATTTAATCCAGGCTCAAGAAAGGGGGAGCTTGAGCGTCGGTTAGTTCGTGAGAATAAGCAGCTCTGTTTGAATTGTATGCTCCAAGACTGGAACACTTGTACATACTTTAGAAGACCGTACTGCAGAAACAATACAAACAAGAAGATTGAAATTTTGTCTTTAATAAATAGAAATAGAGAAATTGGAATGTAAACAAAGACATCTGAAATGAAGTAAGTCGCTGACCACCAAAGTAAAATTTGTAGCAAGCACAAAGGACTAAGGTACAAAAGCAAGGCAAGCCTAGAAAAAAAACTTTGGTCCTACAACTCAATCTCTTCATTCATGCTAAGCTTGAATAAAAATGTATTAAGGTAGTTCTGCTAACTACACCAAATGGTGCTTTTCAGATGTATACTCTAAAACACAAACTTGTCGAACAAAGATTACTCAGATTTTTGGACCCATGTTACAGAAGAGATTCTCACCCTTCTCTGGCAGGATCGCCCCAGTTTATACCAACCGATAGGGTTGATGATGTTGGCGAGTTCCATTTCGAACTCCGTTGCCTGTCACTTTGCAGTTCACGACAAGAACACAGGTCAAATATGAGAAGAACGCAGGTCAAATAAACAGGGAAATATTCAAACTGAACTGGTTAATATTGTTCTTTCTTGGATTAGTAGCCAGAGCAGGAAGTGACACCGCCATGGCCATAGCCATCTCGAACAATCACACAACTCCCTTACGTAAGCCAAATTGACAGATTTGATCCTAATCCACGAACCTGATGCAAACAATCATTAGAAAAAAAACCAGCCCTCTAGAGGGCTACTCCGGAGTGACAAGCCAAGTTATTAAAATGCTTGGCCTGTCACTCTAGAACTATCCCGAAGTGAGAAGTCAACTTGGTTGACTGCTCGCCGGAACGGTTAGAAATCGCGATTTTTTTATTTTTTATTTTTTATTTTTTTTTAAGATTGAAAAAAAAAAAAAAAAAAAAATTACTTGTAAATTTCGGTTCCTGCGCCACTATCGCTGCAGTTTTTGCTGCGCGGAAATAGGGGAAAAACTAATTTTTTTGCAAAAAAAAAGTAAATTTCAGGGTCCCTCGGAGGGCTGTGGAGCAACCCTCCGGAGGCCCCAGATTTTCTCTAATGTTTGATAACTTATACGTATTTGTTCTTCTTATATCCATATGCTCAAACACAAACCTGCACAAAACACAAACACACTCCGATGGCAAAGTGAGAAAATTTAAATTATTTAAGAATTGCACAAAGGATTACAGTTCATACCACAAATACAACGGCCGAAAGAAATCAAAGGATGTAGATAATACTATAATAGTAGTTTAGTGAAAATGCTGTAGAAATCAGGTGAAAGAGGCCTGCATCAATGGCCAAAGTAAAATTAATAAAGAACTCGATTACAGAAGTTAAGATACTATGCTAAGTAAACTAAAAAACAACTAAACTACCAAGTAAGCAAAAACAAAGCCTAACAATGACAAATCTGAAATTAAAAACATACAACTAAAAATGCACTTGAACCTGCAAGCTCACTATCTGAAAAATCTAGCACCAAAACTGTGAGCTAGCACCAAAACTATGAACTATTACCAAAATCTTCCAAATTTAACCTGTCAAGCCATATTGGAATTTTTCTGCTTCACTAAGCCATTGTAAAAAGCATTCATCGTATGGAAAGTTTTCCAAACTATAGACATTCTGAGAATACATGCCAACCACCAAACTCAAATTGCCATCCGACAATTGATTCCTCAAACAATCTTTCAGAAAAGTCAGAGAAGAAAAGCATCTCTTATCTTCGACAGATCCAAGTATATGGATCATGGCTATTTCAGCTAGTTTCACATACTCGGACATGCTCTTTGCTAAAGCATTATTAGCATCTAGCATTCTCCAAAGGCAAGTAAGAGGATTCACTTTGCCCAAAGAATCCATGGCTGCACTAGCATTTGAAATCATAGCCATTTTGAAGAGAGGTTGTTGAAGCTCTAATTCAAAACGGTCAAAGAATGCAGGGATAAGGCGCTTGTTCTCATCGTTTCCCATTGAGCCTTTCCATAGAAATTTTTAAGGACATCAAGATGTTTGCGAGAAGATACCTCAGGAGCTAACTCTTGTAACCAGTATTGTGGGTATACCACTTCAAGAGCATCCATGACGGTTTGAGCAGGGAATCTTCCCTTCAATTCCACAAGCAATTGCTCTGCAGCTACTGCACAATGCAATGAAACAATGCACATCATGCATCAGCCATTTGTCAAAAAGGTAGATAATACATATTGTCAAAAAATTCTAAGATGATTAAACAAAAAAGAAATAGAAAGTGTAAAGTATAGCATACCTTTGCATTCAGCCTTCACATCCTCTACGATTGAAGACCATCCGTCATGGCTCACTTTTTCACCATCATGCACAGCTGGGATTAGCTCATTGCTTACAATGAAGCACAAATGCTGCCCTTCTGTGTTTAGATCCATGTCACTCCACTTCAAGTGAATCTAATCATGGTCAAGATTTACCAAGTGCTGGAAACCCACAAAATCAGATCCTGTGAAAGCCTCGCTACTAATGTAGCATGCAAAGAGCCTTGTGAGGCATGTTTGAAGGGCTCCTACAAAACCGCACACATACACATTACGTGCTTGGGCAAATTGAATGAGTGCATCAACTAACTCTAGGAGAGGAAGAATGCACGCCGTAGCCAAAGGATGGTAAGGGTCAACCAACTTGTCCAAAACAAGTTGGGCTTTCCTTTGTGAAACTTCCAAGACAATAAATTAGATATATTTTCAGCTACTAAGATAGCAAGAGACTATGGACATCAATCATAGAAAAAGCATATTTCAAAAAAGTTAAGCAAACAAAATGAGTACAATGATTAGTTGATTACCTTTTCCTTTTTGTTCTTGGAATCCACGCTCATTTTGCTAATAACACTCCTGTATTCACTCATGAGACGTTTCAAGGGAGCTATTAAGCTCATCCAATAAGTAGTCACGTTTTTCAACAACCGTAAACCCTTGGTGTCCAAAAGAAGTGCAAGGGTATGAAACTCTGCATGCTTTTTAGGACTATGGGCGAAGTACTTTTGGGTCACATTGTAGACCTCCTCAATCACATGAAACAAATCAAGATTAGATAGAGTTTTGATTGCCAAATTGACTCGATGAGGAATGCAGTGCTGCCCCTGCATGAACGGAGCAAACTTGTCCTTCAATTGTGTAGTTACACTCGTCATGTGTCCTTGCATGGTTGAAACACCATCTGTGCCAAAACAGACTAGTTTTCTGGCAACCGCAGTAGAATCCAGACCACCTCGTGAAGCCAAAATTCCAACCAATAAATCAGTCAAACCATCAGCAATTGCACCATCACTTGCAACTTGCTGCAATGCCACAAGCAAAGGCACCCTAGTCCAATTTTGCATAACATAGATGTGCACAGCTATGTAACTTTTGTTGTCAACTGCAGAAGTCTCATCACATGTCATGGCAATAAAATCAGCTGCAGTGGTCATTGCCTTCATTTTTTGAAGCACAAATGAATATATGTGGGCTGCTATAATCCAACCAGAGCTATCCGACCAATGCATAGAAGGTAAATTTGGCAAACCAAGGAAGGAATACAAAGTAGACCTAGACTTGTATTCAAGCATGGATCTCTCGAGAGAAAGAACCTAGAAGATAGTGGCGAATTGGACTCGTTTGCATTTAGATTCAATGGAGTTGCAATGATTTATCTGTTGAAGGACGGTGGTGGGACGCTTGGCAGCAAAAAAAAGCATATTAGCTTTATGGGATTTCCGCCTTGCATGCCGCTTCAAAGTGTTTAATCTCAGCCCCATCACAACCTCCTTCTTCCCAACACTTGTGCAAGTCCGACAACGGACCATGTGTAAAAGGCCTTCAGCCATTAGTTTCATCTCAGCCCAAGGGCATTGAGCTGCCCAAACCATTTGGAACTTTCGAGTCAAATCATAATTGGGCTTCGTCTTCTTCGGCGAAGGTATTTCAGCTTCTAATTCATAATTGTCCAGATCAGACTCCAACAGATCCAAGCCATGAATCTCGCGATAGTTGAGGTTGTCTTCGCTGCAAACGTAAGTCTCAGACACTTCAGACAAGACCACAATTGGAGTAGGAGGGATGGAACTAAGAACAACACAATTGTGCTCTTGGTCTCCAAGAGTGGAGATCCCTTGAGATCTTTGATCTGTGTCAAAAGACACATTTTGAACATCGGCTAATTTTCTCTTCGAGCCTTGCCGAGAAGATTCTACACCTCCAAATTGAAGCGTCGATTCATTGTCAACATTTCGGGAGGAACTAAAAAATGACCGGATGGTACCCCTCTCACGTGCATTCTTCTTACCTCTCTCCTCTGTCAGACGCGACTCTTGCAATTTCTTGCATGCTAAAGCCTCGGCAATCTTCTTCTCTTGAGCCTTTTTCTTCTCATCCCTCAAAGCAAACTCTCCAGCTACAATTGCTGCCTTGGAGTTGCCCACAAGCCCCTCACCAGCCATGTTCGTAAACCCAACAACCTAGAAATAACCCCAAAATAAGAATCAGTAATCTAAAATCAAATAAGCTTCACCATAGACCTAAATATCACACGAAAGGAGTCCTGTGATGACCACAAAGCTGGAAATTGTCTGCAGATTGGACCCACACCATCGCCCAAACCCCAGCGAAATTGCAATAAATCTGACCCCAAAACAAAAACAAAAGACCTAGCAGAAAGTCTACACCCCCCTTAACGCAAACCCTATTGAAAATGCACAAGTTCGCCACTTTAATTCCATAGACAGATCAAGGTGACTGAAAGCATGATACCCTAAACAAAAAACGTAAGTACAGTCTAAGGCTCTAAGCATGACAGACACAACTCAAGCAAAGATTATATAAGAAATTAGTAACCACCAACCTTGTTGTTGATGCATATCTGCCATCGCTCCCAATCAACTTGAGCACTGGAAGCAGTTTGCACTTCCCCGAGGCAGTACGATACTACCTCCACCCCTCCAACTCGTTGGATGATGCCAATCAAAAACGACCTCCACTTCTAGCATTGTAAACCACAAACAACAAGATCCCGGCCTCCACCTTCGACACTCATTCAAGTTTGAACTGAAAATCCAATTCCAATCTTGCTCATGTGCTAACAGTGACCCTAGATTGTTCAATGTACATAAATAAAACGGCATAAACTAAGGAAAACTATGGCTGTACTTGGCGCTCATCTCTCTGGAAGGAGGAGACAAAAGGCACTAGAAAGACTGATGCCTAACAAACTGGGCAAAACCTGGCGATGGTGACGTTGTGAGGGGTGCAGGTGGTAGACTGTCATTGGCCCCAAATGGAAGTGGAGAGGCTAAAAGTGACATGTATGTGGCATGTCTGAACTCCATGGTGTAGCCAATATGGCATTTACACATAATTTTGAACCCAAGTTTTTCTTAAGGGTCAGTGCTAGCTTTCAATTTCTGGTGTAATTAGGCACTTAAACGCCTAAAAAAACATTGGTTCTGACGCTCTGAAAGATCCCAATTCAACAAAGATGATCAGATTAGTACTAGTCATGTTAGTTTGAATGGCAAAATTTCAAGAGATTGACTCTTTTTTTAGCTTTCGTCTACAATGTATTTCTTTTTTCTTTTTTCACACAAGTGTGTTAAGGAAACACACTGCGAAGGTTTTTGTCAAGATGAGAGGCTGATTTCACACAAGGTAAAGAACCTGCCGCCGCCAGGTATCGAACCCGCAATCACGCCATTTGGTTTGGGTACCTCACAACCATCACCCAGTAATTTAGGGTCATCTTAGACCACAACATCAAGTTTACATTGTTCATGTACTTCATAGACCTCTGCTGAAATGTTGCAATTTAATTTAACAATCTGAAAATAATCAATTAATTGAGACAATTATTGATATAATATTTATTCGTGATGCAAGTAGACTACATGTTGCTCTACGGCTACGAGAAACATACACTCCATCCCCTTGAGCCCCACTTCGCAAACCGTATTATTTGCAACAGGGGAATGCGCAGGCACTCGGGGCTACCAACAACAGATCCGAGTGCTGCTTCGTTTCGTCAGCTGGCACAGAAAAATCCCAACACAAAAATGACTTTCACTTTATTTTCACTTTCACATGATCACATTCACTTCTATTTTTATTGTTAAATTTTGTTTGGCATACTATTTTTGTTTGCCAATCAAAATTTTAAAAGAACATAATGAAAACAATTGATCATATATGGTATTATACCTTAGTAGGCAGTTGCAAGAAACACTTCACGTTTTTCTGTCAAAAACGTAGTTTTTGACCATAGGATTCGCAATACTATGCAATACTAGTAGTATTATGTGTTAGCTCAGTGCCTTGGCAGATCTAAACCGTTGATTCAATACTATGTTGACTATGCAGTACTACAAACTACTATGGAGTGCAACAAAAGCCACTGGGAGCAGAAAATAGCAGAAAAGGAGTCTGTGGAGTTTTTCAATTTTAATAATTCAAAAAAAATTCAAAAAAATTCCATAAAAAAGCCATTTTTCTAAAGAAGATTGTGCTTGCAGTGCACCAAAGAATACTTCTAGGATTTTTTTTTCCTCTTTGTAGCCTTTGCGCACATGAAGGTTACTTTGACCCCATGTGCACAACTGACATGTTTCTATTTTCATAAAAACTCATTGTCAATCCTTGTAATGTTAGTAAACCTCCAACATGTCCATTTTGTGGCTTCAAATTTGCAGTTTTGGATCAAAAATAGGACTACCCCCCCCCCCCCAAATGGCCAAGGTTAAAAATAATGAGCTAATTTGAAAAAATTTGAAAAAATTACTCAATGTCTGCAACTACTGCATCTACCTTCATTCCAAATTTCATGCCAAATAGACAAACAATGCAAAAGTTATGAGCAAAAAATCACTTGTCCGAGGGCAAGGGGACAAGAAATAGAACAAATCATTAGAGAAAAAGCAAGGCCTCTGGAGGGCTGCTTCACAACCCTCCAAGGACCTTGTAGAATGGATTTTTTTGGGCCAAAAAAACGATTTTTTTCCTATTCCCATCCACCAGAATTTACGGTGTCAGATGCTTGGCAGTGCCTGAAAATCGATTTAAAAGAGTTAAAAAATCATGGTTAAGGCACTCTAATGCACCTTAACCCTGATTTTTAATTAACATAAATTAGGGTCAAAAAAATTAAGCCAAATGAAGTGACTTTTGAAGCTAGTTTTCTAACTTAGGCAACTAACTTCAAAAACCACTTCATTTTTTGGTGACTTAATTTGACTTCATTTATTCAATTGGCAAGTTGAACAGTTAATGTCAAATTAAGGCACTTGCTTAGTTTAGTGTGTTAGAACATATAGAGAGAAGCTCTTTATACTACTGGGGTAGAAGTAGGAGAGACAATGCATATGGGATATATGAATTAGGAAGAAAAAGACATTAGAAGGGATTTGGGACCAAAAAAGGGCCATTTTAGGCCTGTTCCCCAATCTGTCCCTGTGCTGTAAACAATGGTATGGATTTTAAAAAGATTTTTTTTTGAAAAATCTAATGTGGTCGAAGTTTGGCCATGTTACCCTGTTGCAGTGGCGCAATTCCAGCAGTCGGGAACTTATCCAAACTTATGGGAGAACTCACAGGAACTCTTAGCCCTTTAGAGGGCCTGAATTCTCTCTAATGGCTTGATTGCTCATTTTGAAGTAAAATAAAAAAATGGTGTAAAAATTGAAATTTCAGACCTCATTTAGGCATAATAAAAAAAAAATTGAAAAAAATTTGAACTAGAAAAAGTGGGGGAATCATGCTAAATTTCATCTCCAAAAATCCATTTGAGGTTTTGAGCCTTCACCTAAGAGTTATGGACAAATTTGAAAGAGGGGTTGGAAGGGAGAATTGCTATTATGTGAGCTTAGGAGTGTGAGCCTATGAGCCTAGAATACTACATACCTATGTTATAGGTATATATACTATAGAAATCGTCTATAATTATAGGATATACATGTTACAAATACCCATAATATAGGTGTTTATGATACATACATCTTCTATAGTGTGTGGTATCTATATTATAGGTACCTATATTGTAGGCTCAATGCTCACAAGCTCGCATTCTTGGGCTCACATACTAGCACCGTTGGGTTGGAAGGGACATTTTTTTGGACATTTGTAAACTCCATCTTTCAAATTTGTCCATAACTTTTAGGTGGAGGCTCAAAACCTCAAATGAAAATTTGGAGATGAAAGGTAGCATAATTCCCCTATTTTTTCTAGTTCAAAGTTTTTTTTTAAAAGTTTTTCTACTATGCCTAAATGAGGTTTGAAATTTCAGTTTTTACACCATTTTTTTTATTTTACTTCAAAATGAGCAACCAAGCTCCTTTTCTTCCTTATTCATATATCTCGCATGCATTGTCTCCCTTACTTCTACCCACTAGTATAAAGAGCTTTTCTCCACAAGTTCTAACTCACTAAACTAAACAAGTGGCTTATTTGATACTTATATTGTTTCAATTTAGTCAAATAAAATCCAACGAAATCAAATTTTGTAGCTTAATTTAATTTGACTTAATTGAAACCATTGTCAATTGAGTAAGATTTGTAAGTTTTGAAATTGCATATATAGTGGTCTATGTGTTAAAAATAAATAATAAATAAATTTAGTCGCGAAATTAGTCATGGCCTGACTGTTTTTGCAAGATTCATCCAAGCTGACTGCTCACTTTGGCGTTTTTGGGGGAGTGCCAGACCAGCTTGTTAATAGCTTGGTTTGTCATTGCGGAGCAGCCCTCCCATGGCCTTAGATTTTTTTTAATGTGTTTCTTGCAATCACCCTAGTACTACAAATAATTTTAAAAAACGAGATGGATATGAAAAGAGAATTCATTAAGGGATTGCCATAACTTTTTTGGCATTCACAAATGACTTACTAATAGTTGTAGAAACAGCATACCGCATAATATTAGTTAATTATGAAGACTTGACTTATTATCTCAATTAACAAGAGCTATATGCAATTGATTTTTACATCCAAGCTTGCTCATCATATTTATTGCTGATGCAAATCTTTTATTAACAAGTTTTCTCCATTGCCCTAACAGTCAAAAGCCATTACAATGTGGACATGATGGCCATTTGACTGACACGTGATCATAAAAACATAAATTATTTTTACTGAATCTTATTGGCAAGCTAGTGAAAGAGGATTCCAATGCACACTAGCATGTATACTTGGATATTGTATAAATAACTTATGAAATTTCATAGTATAGGTATACTAAAAGCAAACAACAAGTCAACAAAAATGACTCTATTCATGCCCACCCTCTAGGCAAAATAGACTCTTCTAGGCTCTCATTTTTTGATTTGTGTACATCTTGTGTAATACTTAAGGAAAAATATCTAGAACCTAGGAAAAAGTGATGCTTTTTAGTCCAAATGGAGGTGTCTCATTTTGGAGGTGGATGCTTGTGGAGTTGTAGGTGCACATATTGTAACAAAGAAATAAGTTTAGAACATTCCATCTTGAGATTTGCTTTAGTGAATAGAAGATCAAAATATAAAAAAGACTCAAGATTCTTCCTTCACACAAGGGGGCCTTTCCATTTCTACCTACCACCGTTGACTTCACCTGTATGTAGCCACCCCCACCGACTAGATACAGTATGCCTCCCGGACACCCCCAACAGACAACCAGGTACACGCCGGCATACTGCATATCAATCTACCCGGATACCCCTTGACCCGCCGCATACGTACTCAGCTACCCCGGACCTCAACCCAATCCAGACCAGATGCAATGCACCCACAGCTAGTGTCCAGATTCCCCGGGTACCACTTGTCCCACTCCGTACCGAATCTGTACCTTCAAGGACATGCTTTTCGCACGAGTGTACTATAAAGTACTTCTTTGCCAGAAGGACTTTCAGAAGTGCTTCCACATACGAATTCCACTCCGGGAGTCGGGACTTGACTGAATTCCACGACTTGTATTCATGGAGACGACGACGGAGCTCGCTGGACTGTGATCTGAAATCCGCTGTATGTTGACCAGGACTTCACTGATTTTCAAGTGAGCTTCGTTCAAGTGAGCTTCACCTACTCCAAATTCTCTGTTCCGTCTGCAGCTTTATATTTACTGGTTCGTTCAGAATTTTTGGCTGATGTATGAAACGATAGCTAGAGTGCAATACTGCACACCCATTGATCGATATGCAGTAACTTACTGCAGTCGTTTGTTTCCTATGTGCAGAATATCGTTTTGGCATCACTTTTTTTTGTTTTCTTTCTGCACTTTTGAGAGTTAATGGGAGTTTGTAGACCACCCTTAGTGACTCGAATCAACCGCATGTCCATGTCCTGGACATTCTGCCTACAGTAGTCTTGACGACTCATGAATCGTGTTGTTTACACCTACTTGCTTTGTATTGAACTCAAAATTGAAAGTATGGGAATAGATGAGTTGCTGTTGGTGACAAGAATCTAACTGTATAGGAGGTACAGTATCAAGCTACCTTACACCAGGCTACCGAAGTAAGCTGAATACGTTGATTTTCGTGTAGATTTCCTGAGGTTGAGCTTCGATGTTATGATCGATGATGCATGTTTCGAACGTGAATTTTGCAAAATTAGCGGGATTTGGCGACTTTGGCCTGAAACTTAAATTGTTACCAGTCCATGGCCAAGTTAATAAAGACAATAGCTGATAGTTAGAGAATAGTTAACAATAGCTGATAGACAATAGTTAACAACAGTCTTTGAGTAGACGAATGAGACAATTTTTTGAGCGAGAATCACGCCAATTTAAAGAAATAGCTGATACAGCGGCAAAGGTATGAGAGAATTGATCGAGTCCAGCCAAGTGCATGTTTGGGGAGATGAGTTGTTGTTAGTAACAGGAGTCTCTGTTATCAATTCCCTATTCTAGCAGAATTTTAGTATCCTCTACCTTACACAAGGTTACCGAAAGCAGCTGAACGGCGTTGTAGATTTTCAGACAAATTCTTGGGTACTTTCAGAATTATTTTCGCAGCGTCGATGTTCTGACCTTCCAATGATGGATATATTGGATCAGGGCATACATTTGAGCGCGTGATCGCCGTGATCACAATGGTGAAGCTGGAATGGGACGCGTTCGTAGTCATCGCCACCCTCGTCGTCGGCCTGGTCATCATGGCTGGCGACTGGGTCGGCCCGGACTTCGTGTTCGCAGCCATGGTGGGCTTCATCACGGCCTGCCGCATCATTACCGTAGGCGAATCCACTTCCGGCTTCTCCCAGAACGGTCTCCTCACGGTGGTCATACTCTTTGTCGTCGCCGAAGGCATCGGCCAAACCGGGGGCATGGAGAAGGCGCTGAACGTGTTCCTGGGTCGCACCAAGAACCCGTTCTGGGCCATCACGCGGATGTTCGTCCCCGTGGCCATCACCTCCGCGTTCCTCAACAACACCCCGATTGTCGCCCTGCTCATCCCCATCATGATCGCGTGGGGGAGGAGGAATAGGGTGAGTCCCAAGAAGCTGCTGATTCCGCTCAGCTATGCTGCGGTGTTCGGGGGGACCCTTACGCTCATCGGAACGTCCACGAACTTGGTCGTGTCGTCCCTTCAGGAAAAGCGGTACGCAAAGTTGAATCCGGAAGAAGCGAAGTTTGGAATGTTTGATATCACGCCGTACGGGATTGTGTATGCCATTGGAGGGTTCTTGTATACCGTCGTCGCCTCGCATTGGCTGCTCCCAGGTCCGTGATCAAACCTGCCTATTTCTTTCTTGATATCCATCTCAAAATAACGTCAATTCCGTTCAGTTGGGGGTATTGCAAGCACCACTTTGACATTTACATTAGCTTGATTAGCTTGTTGTATTGATAGACATGCAAAAGAGATTTCATTCACAGAATTAGGCATAGCTAAGCTAGGAGTTCAACCCCATACCATTTTATATCTTTCCTTGCTTCGAAATTGATGCAAAATTTAGAGTAAGGCAATGAGTACGCAAAGTTAGCAACACCTCGACTAAATTTTTTGCTTCTGAGAAAGTGATGCTGATATAAAAGGCTTTCTCTGGTCGTCGTTGAACTTTAGGTAATTATCCCATGTCTGTTAGTACAGAAATTGTACTGGAGGTGGTCAACCCAGTGGCATTCAGGCGCATGGCACATTTCTCAGTGACATTCAAGTGCACAATGCTCTGAAATTAGGACTGATGTACATTCGAGGTTCCAGGCGTGCGTCCAGAAAGCGCCAAAAAAATTCCATTTGGTCTAACATATGTGGCAATGTATATATTAGAAGTGTATTAGAATTTTGTCAATTACAAATGACATACTATGAGCAACTGATTATCCTTGGTACATTTTCGGCTCATTTTGATATTTCTTTGGTCCTTCTAATGAAATCGGTCAAGAATTTTCTCCTCTAGCTATCTATTTGGCTAAAGTTTGTGGTCGAATACTTCTGTGGCAGCTGACGAAACGAAGCGGCACTCGGATCTGTTGTTGGTAGTCAGAGTACCTGCGCATTCCCCTGTTGCGAACAATACGGTTCGCGAAGCGGGGCTCAAGGGGATGGAGCGTCTGTTTCTCGTAGCCGTGGAGCGACAGGTAGTCTACTTGCATCAAGAATAAATATTATATCAATAATTCTCTCAGTTAATTGATGCTTTTCAAATCGTTAAATTAAATTGCGACATTTCAGTATAGGGCTATGAAGTACATGAGTAGTGTAAACCTGACGTTGCAGACGAAAGCTAAAAGAAGAGTCAATCTCTTGATATTTTGCCATTCAAACTAACATTGACCAGTACTGATCTGATCATCTTCGTTTGAATTGGGATATTTCAGAGCGTCAGAACTGTGCCCAGAACTTCGAACAGTAGGCTCGTATAGTTGTACTCAAGGTTTAATATTCTCCAGTTGGACAATTATGAGGTGATACGAATTTGTATTTGTGAATGGGGTAGGTTGTGGGAAGTGCACGTCAGAATTGTAAAGCTATCTCGAAGGAAAAAAGGAAATTGACAAGTCATGTGCAATTGATGATTGGTACAAGGGTCGAGTCACGCATGCGGTAGGACCCCAGTATCTATTGGAAGTGGGCGACCATCTCTACTTTTGCGGCGAGCTCGAGCAGGCTCATTTTTACGCGAAGGTCTTCTCACTGGAGTTGCTCACCACTGAGTCTGCCAGGTCTGGGAAGCTGGGCAACAGTCACGACCCAGCAGCCTTGGAAAATGGCGTCGTTTCCAGCGGTGTCGATCAATCATCAATGATTATTCAAGTATGCATCTTCTGGCATTCTTACTGACTTTGCTGTAATGTCCAATGTGCAATTGAAACCGTCTTTGTGATCTGTGTCAAAATCAAAGCATGGTAAAGCCTCTCGAGGCTTTCGGATCGGGTTTGCTGTGCCGTTGTCCCGCAACAAATTCCTTTTCATTTGTGTGCAAGAAAGTAGAAATAATATGTTATATATAAGGTACCTAGAGGATACTAATTTTCTTCGGGACATGTTCCCTCCTGTAATGACCACTGCTACCAACCTTCTCATCTATTCATCTAGGTTAGACTTAATAATTAGCAAGTCGTCTATTAGTGGCTTGGCTAAGTGGCTATGGCCACTGAAAGGAAATGGGGTGTTTGAATGAAAATGGGATTGTCTGAAGTCAATTACAGTAGTCTACATCCTCCCACTTTGAAACTGCACTTACAAACGTGGATTTTTTTCATCACGACAGATTTGACTCTTATCCAAAGTCTAATAGTGATCTCCCAGAAATCACACTCCCACATATCCTAAAAATGCCCAATATTGTTCCTAAAATAATCTTCTAACTGAATGGACATGGCGTGGATTCTGGTGACGGTAGGCCACGGTGAAAAAGACTGCGGACATCATCGGAAAAACAGTCGGCGAGGTCGACTTCCGCAAACGCTTCGACGTGGCGGTGCTGGGATTGAAGCGCGGCGAGACGCACCAGCCTGGTCGCATCAGCGAAATGACAATAACTGCGGGCGATGTTCTGGTCATGCTGGCCGAAAGTAACGACGTGCTTTTGAAGCCAGAAATCAAAGATGTCTTCCGGGAAATTGAGCATCTCGGCGAAGCCTTGGGAAAAGAGTATCTAACAGGTACAGTAACTCTCATAACAGCTCTCTCGAAAAATCCAATCCCATTAATGGGATGTCGATACTCTCCTGTGCACATGCCTCAATTTGTTCATGAAGGTCAAGCAGTTTAACGAAGCCTTGAAGTAGTGTGTGCCTTCATTGGGAGATCACCACAGAGCTGAGGAAAGATTTTGGGTGTATTGTCATCAGAATTTTATCACTTTATACTGGTTTACAATCCAAATTGGGAGGTGGTAAACCCACATTTGTGAAGGACAACTGCGTCCATATTGATACATACTTTGGCTAAGTCATGCTTTCACCACTTGCTAAGAACTTCAACCAATTGTATGAATATGAGTTGCTGTTGGGAACAGGGGTCAGTGTAAGACACTGAATCTGGTCGACCCTGTCAGTTTTAATACATGTCCTCTACCTCACATCCTAGATTGATTACTGACTCGGAGAAGTTGCATTGGTGCTGTAAATCTGATTAATTCCCAGGTATGAGAGTCACCAACAAATTCAGGGGAATCGGCAAGAGTGTTCACGATGCTGGTCTCCGAGGCATCAATGGACTTTCCATTGTGGCAATCGACCGTCAATCTGGAGGACGCGTGAAGGCCATTGACGACGGCACCATCGTCGAGACGGACGACATCATCTGGTTTGCGGGCAGTGAATACGGAGTTCACTTCTTGTTGAAAATATCGGGTCTGGTTCATACGCAAGCACCCCAAGTTTCGAAACTTCGCACCGACATCCTCTACCGCCAGCTTGTGAAGGTACCCTTACTCTCCCTGAAACAGTCGATTGGCAACTGTGTTCACATTAAGGTGAAACTATCAACTCGTATCCGTAGTTTTGCAATGATTTTGCAATTTTAATGCTTATTTGTTAAATTGACGTATTCCACAACTTCGGCACCTTCAGGACGCGGGGCCTAGAACACAATTCTCTACTTGTCCTAGTTTTAAGAGCTTTGGGTAATTTAATTTCGGTCAAAATTCGTGGTGCCAGAACCTCGCCAAAGTTAATGAGATTGACGTTTTTTCGTTGTGCACAATACTGCATCTGGTTTTCTGACATGCTGAAATCCATTCTACACCACCATGGTTTATGACCTTGCTTAACTTAATTCAATGATGTCCTTTCACCAATTGTTCACGTGTGCCGAGATTCCATCACCTTGTTTTCCTTGCGGAACCACTGCAAAAGAGACAGGCATTGCAATTGGTATGATATATTATCAATCCTCTGCGCATTGCATGACTTGAGTGGGGGATGAGTTTTAGCGTTTTAGAGTGCAAATTTGGGCGGATGAGTTTTCTTGAGTGCAAATTTGAGTGGGGATGAGTTGGGGTGGAGGGTGGGACTTGGGCTTAGGATTGTGGGGATTTCTGATGAGGAGTGGCGTTGCAGGCCTCGGTGGCTTCAGAGAGCCCATTGGTGGGCTTAACCGTCCGTGAAGCTCACTTCCGCAACAAGTTCGACGCGGTAGTCCTCGCCATCCACCGTCAAGGCGAGCGCCTCTCCACAGACGTCCGCGACGTGAAGCTCCGCGCCGGTGACGTCCTCATGATCGACACAGGCTCCAACTTCGAGCACCGCTACCGCAACGACGCGTCCTTCAGTCTCATTACCGGCGTCCCAGAGTCATCCCCCGTAAAAAAATCCCGCATGTGGATCGCCCTCTTCCTCGGTTTCGCCATGATCGCCACCCAAATCTACGGGAGCGCCATCGACGAAGACCTCATCAACCTCCTCACCGCCGGCATCCTCACCGCAGGTCTCATGCTCCTCTCGCGCTGCCTGAACGCGGAACAAGCGCGCCGCAGCATCGACTGGCGCGTGTACGTCACGATCGCGTTCGCGTTTGCGTTCAGCACGGCCATGGAGAAGTCGTTAGTGGCGGAGGCGATTGCTGACATCTTCATCTCGATTAGTGAGTCCATTGGGGGGTTGCGCGCTTCCTACATCGCGATCTACATTGCTACGGCGCTACTGTCGGAGCTTGTGAGCAACAATGCGGCCGCGGCGATCATGTACCCCATCGCGGCGCGTCTGGGAGACGAGTTGGGGGTGGTGCCGACGCGGATGAGTGTTGTGGTGATGCTGGGAGCGTCTGCGGGGTTTACGCTTCCCTACAGCTACCAAACAAATCTCATGGTGTACGCCGCGGGAGACTATCGGTTTATGGAATTCGCGAAATTCGGACTGCCGTGCCAGCTCTTCATGATCATCACTGTCATCTTCATCTTCTTGCTGGATGACAAGATCTGGGTGGCGGTTGGGATTGCTTTCGCTGTTGCGCTGCTGGTCGTGGGATGGCATCTCGTCTGGGAAGTCGTGCCTGAATCGATTCGGTCGAAATTTTCGCCGCGGCGGAAGAAGAAACTGCAGCAGCTCGCGTCGTCCAGAGATTTCGATCTGCAGAATGGCTGATCCAGTACTCACGGAATTCCACGAATTTCGGTTCCAGAATGTTGATCTCTAGTTTGTGCAAGTTCGTTGGTACGTTTACCACCGGACCTTTTACACTTGCTTTGTGAGCCAGGCTTTGTGTTTGATTTACGGAAGTTTCCAATCTGTAAACCGATGCGAACTCATCCTGTAGGTGGTTGAAATTGACTTCGGTGAGGAGCAGAGAAGTACGTGATCCTCACTTCGAAAAGAGAACAGGAGTTAGATCGAATGAGTTCAGTTGTCGAACTCCGTCTTTGGATAGCAAGTGAATGCCGTTCCGAGGAGTGTACGAATGTGTGCATTCCAATGTTTCCACCATCTGTGAAAATAAAGCGTTGCTCAAATTCAAACCTTGAGGACTTCTGTTGGTGAATGTCCTTAACATTGTGCATTACACAATCAATGACTTTAACAATAGAGAAACTTTCAGCGAGCCCATGAAGTGGTGATTATCATTGTATACGCAATGACTAACAAGAGGAGCGGCTTATGCTCACCCAAGCAAGGTGAAATTGGCAACAATCGATCAATACTGTGCATATCTTCACCAAAAAAGCGTTAATGCTGATTTGTTCACACCCAGGCTTTTTTATGAAGGTCCCATTGAATATTGGAAACCCTCATTCTGGAACAAATCTCTTAGTCAGAATCTCACCAAGTTATTTCTTGCTGGGTTTCGGTGATGTGAGACTTTGCCGTGAGTGATTTAAAGGAAAAGGTCTTTTGGGGTTGTGGACTGGTTGAAAGCTCTGTGAAGGGTACCTGCAAGAAGCTACCGACAGTAACTAGGGTACAGTAGATATCGTAGAAGCAAGTTGCCTCCCTTCACAATGTCCAAACGACCAATTATTACTCCGTAATTACTTAAGTTCAGAGACGCGTGCCATTTCAAATTTTGAAACCCGAACTGGGTCTTTCGCTACACGTGTAGCACACCTACCTACAGGCGACTTTGGAATCAAAAGTAGACCAGGAGCATCACAGTATGCACTAATACTCAACCAGGCCTGAAGTTTATATAATCTCACACCAGGCCATATAATAAAAAAGATGGCTGGTAATAGATGGAACTTTAAATCTTTGTATCTTTCCTGCATCGTTCAAATTACACTCCCGAATTAAAAAAATGGTCACTATAATTTTAGACGCCTAGCTAGGGTCTCAGATATGATACGATTAAACAGAAATTTTGAAAATATGGTGACCAGACCCTGAACTGACCGATGACACTGGATAATCTCCTGAATCCGATTCACGCCTGCACGCATCAGCATTCAGCAAGCGTCTTGACAAACAAACCGACCTCGTTGACATTCTCCAAGGAAAATCGAGCAGCAGAGCGCTTCCGTCCAACAGCACAAGAGATAGGTATCTGACGACACATTCACCAAGTCGTCCATCGTGTTCCTTTCAGAGTACTTGCGGTCTGTGAAGCTGTTGGACTTTGAATGAGAAGCACTTAAATGAGTACCATTACGATCGGGTGAAATTAGAGGGTACGTCTTGGTTCGGAGCACTCCCAGTTTATTGCTCTTGGCCACGATGCGATCGCACGATTTTGCAAACAATCGTCGACCTAAACCCTTTTCCATCTTTCCATTGTTGCAAGGATAATCCCTGTCAAATGAGAGGGTTCAAATGGGAAGGGGAAGTCTCACCTCCTCTTTCATTAAAGTAGATTCCTTCGATGCGGAGTAGGCTTTTGAGATAAGTAGCATGAGCGAAGAATCCAACTCCCCTTTCTTTGCAAGATTCTCTATTTTCTTAGACGAAATCTCTGATGAAGGTGACTTTCAAACTTCGTCTGTGCTGCACTCAATGACATGAAGTCTTCTGTGTTTCTGTCATACTCTTGAACGATGGTCAGGCACTTCTTGGTTATTGCAGCAGTTTCTGTGGCAGACAAGGTACACTGCCCTCAGTACACAAAGAAAAGATTCAGCACGGATACAAGGAAACCGAAAAAACAGGATTCAGCAAAATCTTAAACCCTAAACCCCAGTAATTGATTGCGAGGGTCGCACTACCTTCTCGACGTTTCTGATCGTCATAACTTGCTGGAATGCGTATTTGTAGGTGCTCAGCAAAATCTTTTCATTGACGAGCCACAGCAGCATCAATATTCGCAGGAGATTTCTTAATTAAAGCAAGGAGTCTATCGTGTTGCTGCATGTCTTCGTCCTGCATATTGAGATACTCCCAATAAGATTCTTTCAAACATGAAGTAGCAAAGTATAGGTTAACCCCAGAAGGACTTCACATTCGTTTTGAGCAGTTTTGAGGTCATATGGGGACTTTCCAATTTTATTTATTTTATGACCAACGCATACAATGTTCTTCACTAACCCGAATCAAATTGAATATTCTAAAATCATGAATCCTTGATTCAATCAATGAAAAGACAGGATGCCAAGGAACCATGGCGACATAGACAGCATACCTCCTTCCAGCGCCTTGAAAGTTTGAGCAAGTTTGTTCTCCTCATGGGATCTTCAGCCTGAGCAACCAGGAACTTGCAGCGGCTGAAAAAATGGGGTCTTAGATTGACCCACTCTTTACTGAAGACTAAGAAAATATATGTGCCATTCCTCCGGATTCGTCTTTTCCACTAGAAAGATATCTATTAATTTATCACATACACGGTTCATTTTGTTCGTCTCCACCTCTTTCTGCACTTCAGGAGAATACGTGCCATCCACGCTCCTCAAGGCAGCTTCGTTTCTGTATCTAATCTCATCTTTTGCCCCCTGAACCAATCACCACATGACAAAAAGGTCAGAAAAAAGGCCAATCATGCAGCTGAAAGGAAGTTCATTGCAACATCACCGTTGAAAGCTCTAAACCCTAAACCCTAAACTTACCGTTGAAAGCTCCGCGGCCGCATCCATCGCAGAAGCTCAAAACAACCAGCAAAGCCAGGGCAACCACCGCGACGGTCAGCGACATTCCTTCGTAACACTCCGCCTGCACATTTTCGATGAGGCAGACAAATGGACATGGAGGCTAATTGCGATGATAGAGGAGGCATCCAGAGCGATGCCATGGCCATAACCACCCAGAAACAGAAACAGGATATAATTAATTCCTCTGAAATTCGGCGGTATCCCTTAGCCTGGAAAATCACATGTACGACTAGTGCCAGATTAGCATATCTACAAAGGGAGACTTTCACATCTGATGCGACGAGACTGTCTCCCCGAATTTCCACAATTCAGCAACCAATTTTGAAACTTCAACAGCATGAAGAAAATGACAAACGAGACAGTTCAATACAACGCAACAGTCTCGAAAACCCTGACTATCTCTTACTTCATAAGGTTGCTTCCCACGTAAGGTAAGCTCCATGAAACCGAACTTGTTGGAGACGAAGACCGACGGACCAACGACGGAGCTTGCCGAGCCAACTCTGACTTTCACCCTAGGGATTAAGGGTGGGTTTCAACGCCTACGGGCGTTTCTTACAATCGATTAGGCCAACAAAAGGTAAGACAGACGACGCTGGATTCGCAGCACCAGCGGAAATTAAATCGAGGCCCGTGGACTCTTGAACTGTGTCGGAATTGAGGCAATTGCACGACAAGATGAACATTGTGATATCGATTGGTAGATTGAAATTCCTTCTGCGGTAGACTATTCGGTGAACCAAATAGAGCCAGAAACTCTTATAAGGGAAAGCTTACAAATCTGAGACGAGAACACTATCAAAATCTCTGCAATTCGGCACCGAATTCAAAACTGACGACAACAGCATTACAAGAAGTGAAAAACGAAGCAGTTTCAATACGATGGAACAATCGCGAAACAAAAAATCTCTTACAGTAGGATTCCACTCTCTCACGTACATAAGTCCTGAACGATGCGCATGTCAGGCATCTCAGGAAGCGGCTTGTAGTCCGACAGTCCGTAATAGTCTAGTGGTTAGGATACCTGGCTTTCACCCAGGCGACCCGGGTTCGAGCCCCGGTTACGGAACGGCGTTGTGTTGCGGGGATAGCTCAGTTGGGAGAGCGTCAGACTGAAGATCTGAAGGTCGCGTGTTCGATCCACGCTCACCGCACGCTACATGGCTAAACTTTTTTTCCTTCATTAATATTTTTTTTGAAATTGTTCGCGTGTTCGAAGGGGATTCCAACACAACGAGATATACATCATTACGAATTTCGTAGGATTAAGTTATGAAGCTTCAAAGTTTCATTACATCAACAAAACATTTTGCTTTTCTTGCCCTAATTCATCACGCCAACATGTATGGTCATTAATTTGAAGGACTTACTTTGTTCACATAGTTACTCTAGATAGGATATTGGCTTTGGGATAAGCTTTAAATGTGACGTGCATTTGGCCCTTCTTAGGCACTTTGCACGTCTCCAAACGTTTGAAAATTATTGAAAGGTCTACGTCTTCTAGGAAGGGTGGAAAAAAATCCAAAGTGCCCATAGGGAAGATGAAATTGAACAAAATATGTACCGGATAGTAGCCATACTTCCAATTTTCATAGTTTCAAATTCAAAATTTCCTTACATTCCATGCTTTTGACTTCATTGATCCAACAACCTAGCATTATCCATTAATATTTCCACCTAAACTTGGGGACCTACCATCCATGCTTGTCAAGCCTCCATGCTTGTCAAGCCTCCATGCTATGTTATGCATCTATTCAACCTACCCACCATCGAAGAGAAAGGCAAGATATCAATTAATGAGCACAAGGCAAGCTGGCACCTTTGTGAAATTCCAAGATTTTTATTTGATACTTCCTTCATATTCTTAGAATACCTAAGAGGGAGGCACCTCAAAGGCTTTAATTATACAAATCAAAGTATTGGATTGTACATGTATCAATTTTATTCAAGTTATACATTATACATGTCAATTCTCTTGTTTATATTTCATAAAAAATGGGAAGGGCAAAAATTGTTGATGCTTTTCACCTTAGAAACTTGGACAAATTAAATCACAATTAAAGTGTCATTTTAAAGGGCAATATCTTTGTAGGTTGGACATCGTGAGGGAGGGTAGGTTTGCCCTTTCAATTTAAGGTTTAGTTTGGAGTGACAATTGTACCGCTTGATTGCTTTTAGTTAGTTTTTGTTCTGAGATTCTTGCTAATTTTCCTTGGCATTGTACCAATCATTGTTTCCTTAGTTAGTTAGTGACGGATTTTTCCTTGAACAAGGATTTGATTTGTTCTTTGCAAAGTCTCTACTAGGTAGTGGCCCAAATGGTGGCCCAACTTAGATGTGTTATAAACTACATGTTTTAATATTTTTCAAATTTACAACAAAATAGATTATATTATACATTACAAATTTAATTGAAGTATAAAATATTATTTATGAAAAAATTTATAACTATTTTCCAAACAATTTACTTCGACAATTCAAAATAAATAAAAATCATTCGTGCTTTCAACATATGATCATAATATCACCTAACATTAATAAGAAATAGTTAGAATATTATTCAATGATACAAATATCATTTTTAATATCTAAAAATAAAATTTTAACACTCAATTAATATTACATACCTTGAATTCATTCCTTCATAATAAATGGGTGGTTATTTGTATCAAACAAAAATTCCTTCACATTGGTTGATTCAAAAAACTAATGTATTGGTAAATTGGCCAACCTTTTGTAATTTACAAGAATTTTTTGGTTGATACAAATGAACTGAAAAATATGACTAAATGTATTATTGATTTGGTACAAACACATGACATTACATTAACCCTGGAGCGTCTGGATTCATCTCCAATACGATTAGAGAAAACCATTATAAACTACAATTTGGAAGAATATTTTGGAATTGGTATACAAATGAAAGCTGTAGATTTTGATTTTTAAATTCTATCCGTACGGTTAGATCTACTAATGCTATTACCAATCTTTTTCTATAAATTTTGAAAAGAAAATTTCAGAATTCCTTCTAAATTCAATTACAAGTAAAATATTATCATTTTTTGAGTAAAACTTGTTGGAATGGATTTGAAATAAGGTTCTCTTCATATGGTGATTTTTTGAAATTTTTGTGACCTTTACATCTTTGACCTCATTTTTGCACATCTAATTTTGAACTGAAGTCAATGCAAATTGACCACTTGACATACTTCCACATTTGTAATTTTAGAAATGTATATGTTCTAGTAACACCCAATCCAACCGACGGATAGGACAACTTGATAAAGTATAACCAAAAATTAGGATGACTTTCATCCAAGCAGGAATGAGACAGAAACAAGGATCTGAATCTGTTCATCGTCCAGAAAATGGACGTCGGCGCGCTCCAAGGTTAACCCCTAAAGGCCCAAAGTCCCCTCGGGGGACACTTGGGATTTCGGGCAGGCTCGTGCGACCTGAAATTTCGACCTGATTTTTTGAAACTTTTTTTGAAGATAGGAAATCACAATAGCTTTCCAAAAATATAATTTTTTTTTCAATCGGTGCCCAGGAAAAAAAGTTATGCCTCCCGAAGTCAAAAAAGCAGTTCGCCGGGCAGAAAAAAAAAATTTTAATTGAATTTTTTTTTTTTGATTTTTTTTCTCAAAGATCATGTTTTTATCTATATTTGAAGCTTTGATTCATTCTATTTGGACTCAAAATGAGAAAGTTATGGACAATCTTGTTTTTCGGGCAATCTAAGCATCTTCTTCAAAAAACAACTTATAAAATTCATTTTTGAATGCAATTTTCAAATTTTTTCAAATTTTGTTTTTTGAAAAGGTTAAGTTTGTTTGCAAGAACAATCCAACCGTTGGGATTATGGTTTTTTAATTCCATCTAAGAGCTATTGAAGATTTAGTGTTTTGTTCAATTTTGGACCTACTTCTACTTAACAATTTTTTTATATGTGAAAATCAAGTTTTGACATTCTGAAATTTTTTTCCCCGACTCTCAACTCAAATGTTCAACATAAAAAATTTTAACTTTATGGTGTGTAGTGCAAAAAAATCCACAAATGGCCGTCAAAGTCATCTGAAATTGCAATCCAGAGTTCAAAAAAACATCTTTTTCCAACTTCAAACGCTAATATCTTCCAATCCGTATGGTCAAACTTCATGAAATTTTTACCACATAATTTGAGACAAGTGAAGTACAAGATCCTACGGTTAGATTCTAAAAAAAAAGTTTTTTTTGGTTTAGGGAGTGATCGCAGCAGAAATGGCAGTTTTCAGTGGTTTCGGAGCCAGAAAATGCCTTGGGCCTTTAGGGGTTTACCTTTCAATGACCAAGCATATTCCAAGCACCCATAAATCTTGGTATGTTCATCCATTTTGTTCTTTGTAAATTCTTATGATAGATCTTTAATTCCTATAGGATCGAGGCACATTTAGGGCATAAATTGTAGAAAAAAAAGTCATTTTTCTAGTGCAGTGTGAAAAAATGATATTTTCTTTTCTTTTCAAAATCCAACCGTAGTAATTTATATTCCTAGACTATTGATACTATTGAAATCCGTGGGGTCAATAGTAGTGTACTTCTCAACGCATCTGCATTTAGAAGCTAGGTCTTTGGTCATTTCAGTTCTACTATCTTCATTCCATGACTGTAGATTGATGCAGCTTTGCTCCAACTGTTGTAATAGCGCTGGAATCTCCGGTTTGGAGCATTCATTTTGTTAATAGCTTCATCAAGTAATTATGAAAACTTGGCTTATTATCTCAATCGATTACCAATTGCCACCTGCAATAGACGTAAACATATTTATATTTGTTCATCGTCTTCTTATGGACGCAGATCTTCAGCAGCGTGTTCTTCTCCATTGCTTTAACAAGGCCACTGTTATGTGGACATCAAGATTACTTGACTGACAGTGATACTTTGCAACATTCCTGGTGGACCTACAGTTGCACTATGTGTTGGTTTTAGGATTTAGGGTTTAGATATCCATTATCAGTAGAGACCAAAATGTAACCGAGTTGGGTGGACTCTTCGACTGGAACAAGCCATGAGTTCCACAAGCCTATGCATGGGAGATAGAATTAAATTCCTTGATGCATAATTTAGGCATTTGTTACACCCCTGCTGTCCTGGTATTCCTCATTTTCACGAATTAGAAGTGGAATTTACAAGTGCTCAGTATGTTTTGATTAGAGATGCTGCAGCCCGTGGCTGCAGCTGATCTTGTGATTATTTGTAGCACAATTCCCAATGGCTGCTTGACTGAGCTGTCGTTGTTGGTTTATGCTTGTGTTGCAGTTACGGGGTGCGCAGCTCCAGATCCTGAAGCTCATTGGAGAGACTGGTAAATGTCACAGGCCCTTTGGTTTCCAGTAAAGCAGGACTTAGAAGGGATTTCTCTTATGGCACATCTTGTTCTTCTGTCACAACTTGATGTTTCATTCTAGCCTATGATCAACCCTCTAATGACACTGGAATTTTCACATTCCCTGTATATCATTGAAAATCTGTCACGTTGGTACACTTCTGATTGGAAAACTCCACATGTCAAGTTGTGAGCATGCCAAGTTATAATGCTAATTGAAACCCATTTGTCCTCCTGTAGCGTAATGAGTAGAGAGGGTTGAGTTGCGATGGAAAAGAGGGATTGGAGAATATATTGTCCGATTTGTAGATGAACATCTAGGATTGCGTGTTCGACAAGTAGCATCTCAATCTGATTATTGATCACTTTGCTGTATCTTTTCAAGGCATGAAACGTTACCTGAGGTGCCTCTGCCAGTGCCAATGGTCCTCCTATTGGCAAGCACTGACAATTAGACAGGTATGCTCATCCTGCTAAAAGCTTAGATCGTCGGTTGAGTTCAAGTAGTCAGGTGTTTGAGCTTTCACCATTTCTGTTATTCAATGAATTTGCAATTTTGAATCCCTGGATCTAGAGAATTTAGATTTTGAAACAAATACTGCCGTTTAACTTATCTGAGCTTGCGAGTTCAAATGATCTTTTACAAATTGGACAATGCGAGGGAAGTGTCAGATGGTTGTTGGTAGACCACACTGAATTTGCAGATTAGGACTGATTCTGACCATTAGGTCATATTCTTCTGCTAATTCTTGTAAAGTAAAGGGATGTCAGACCTTGCGATTCCTACTGCGCAAATTGGCAACTAACGTATGTGATTCTTCTTTCCCCAACGTACGGGCCCTCTGCGCTCGATCATAGAGTTTTGGAATCGATTTCTTCTGTGGATCGGACCAACTCTGACTCGCATATGTAAACCGTCTTCTGGTGCCAGAAGCGACTAGAATCAAGCCAGTGATAGAGACGACACTTAAACCCACCGCCCAAGATGTTGCCACTGATTTCATTCTTGCAGGGACTGGAGGACTGATACAGTGCATGTGTGCAATCCCTTGCAGTGATGCCGACTCTGAATGGGAAGTGCAGAATTGCTGAATGCTGACTCCCATTGTTCTGGAACAGACAATGGAACTGGCAGAGCAGGTAGAACAGAAAGCACGGATGACTGCCAGGAATCAAGCCAACGAGGAGAGGACTCTTTTTCTTCTTTTTCTTCTTTTTCTTCTCTTTTCTTTAGAAATTAGCACAAACGAATGAAATTTTCTTTTGCATTGCAGATAAACGCACAAATACATGAAAGGACTTCTGGAACGTTTTGCACCTTGGATGCCCTTGATTTGCCACTGTTTATCATCAAGTGACGGCCCTATTCAAGCCTTGTATTCCCCTTTCAACACAAATTTTCAGAAAGCCGGTGAGAAAAATAGGTAAGCAATTTGCCACAGTTACTGGATCGTGTACTTGCTTGGATGTTATCGACGTTCATCTGCCTTTATAAAATAATAATAGTCCGTAGAAATAACACTATGGATGTTGAATGGTCGGTGCAAGGGTACACACAGTACCTAATAATGAAGACACAAGTTTAGATCATTCCATGTTCGATCATTTTTATGACACAAGTGCAGTAGTCCAGCAGCTTGGTCGGACAACTACAACTGTATTGTCCGATATCATTGGTTTGTTTATGTGGATACTGTCAATATATATCCTTTGAAATTATTTTCTTATTACCACAAGGTTTCTGTGCAGGTGAATCTCAATTTTGGTTTGAGTCGAAATGGAAACTGAACGGTAACCGAATAGAGAAAAAAAAAATTATTTAAAAAAAAAGTCATTTGAAACCTCTGAGGTACTTTTGAAACAAGACATAAAGGATGGACTCAAACCTGGGAGTGATGAGTCCCTCAAGTACAAATTACCTGCACTTCATTAATGATATTTATTATTCAAGCTGGACAAAATGTCAAGGTTGAGACCTGAGGTTCTTGAGTTGCAGACTTGCAGTGACTAATGTAGAGAGCTGATAACCCTGAAAACGTGGAGCCTATGACCATGTGGTCAAACATCAAAGTCCCCTGTCTCAGATGCTACATTTAGCCATTGAAAATGAATGCTTTTTTTATTTTTCAGAGATCAAATCAAATTTCCTCTACACACCTTAGAAATTTCAGAATTTTTGGTGAAAATTTGAAATTATTCCGAATTTTTTGAAGAAAAAATGAAGAAAATTCATATCAAATACAAAATAAGCTCAAAGAATCTGAAAATTTCAATGAAGGGCTTTCCACCTCCAAGTGATGCATATACATTCAAAGAACTTTCCCAAAAAATTTAGATGAAAATCATCCATTTTTATTTATAGAAAGGCAAGTTTCACTATTCATCAATCACTTCTAGCTACATTGGCGATTCAAGGTTAACTTAAAAACCAAGAGCATGTTACAACTGCATGACTAATGATATTGCTTTCTAGCAGCCTACTAACTTAGCAACCATGCATTTGAAATTTTGTATTTTTAATTGCATTTGTAAAAAATAAAGGAAGTAGAAACTATCTTGGAATCTATAATTGGATTGGCAAAAGAATTTGGAATATTTCTAATTTGGGTGAAATATTTAGTGCAATGTCAAGTATTGTCTTCTAAAATATCCCAATTAGAAGGCCAAATACAATACATATGTTTGCAATTCAATTTTAACCCCAAGAGTTCCATGACTACATTTTCACCAAAAACATTCAAAAATTGCCATTCTTAGTACAAGTACCAAATTTTTGAAAAAAAAAAAAATTGACTTATAATCCTAAAGGATGTTGTAGTATGCTGACTTGAGAGCACATGGTAAAAATTTCAAAAAAATTCATTCTGTGGATTGCAAGATATAAGCATTCAAATCCGCTGAAATCATTTTTTTGGCCCCGCAAAAAATAGGGCAACTGCATTTCTTAAGCTCATTTTTCTATGAAAAAATGTCCAAACCGGTGGTGATTCTTTGGATTCATTCTTCAAGGCAAGTTCGCTACCTGCTTAAAAATTTTCACATCATTTGGAATTGTACAACATATAGGAAAAAAATAGTAGGTGGAGAGAAGTAGAAAATGATTCAAAATACAAAATTGTTAAGAATTTAGTTATGGAATTGAAAAAAGCCAATCCCAATGGTTGCAATGTTGTAATTAAAAATCTACATACTATGATTTTATTTTTTTCCAAAAAATATTGAAAATTGAGTAAGATAAAGGACTTCAAAGTTTACTTTCAAACTAGAAAATCCATAACTACCTGCAAACAAAAACTCTTCATAGATTTTGACTCAGTGATTGAAATGGAATGATTCAAAGTTTTATACGTATATATAACTCTAGAAAATCAATTTCAATTTTTTGTTCTTGAAAAAAGTGAATTTTTCTTATCTGCCCGAACTGAAAAAAAAATTGAAATTGAAATAACATATTTGGCCATAACTTTTGACTCATATTTTAAAATGTCATGAAATTAAGTGCATATGAAAGACATTCCTCGTCCCCACCTTCTATTAAATTTTCAGCCTAAAATAAACAAATCTCTAGTCACATGTACTTGCCCAAAATTTCTATGTTGCCAAAAAATGCATGGTAGTCTTTTAGAGGTTAATCCTTTGTATACTAAAAGCCCAAATTGGGCCTCATATTTTTTTAAGCAATTTTGAAGAGTTTATATGAGGATTTTTATTTATCTTAATAATTATTTATTTAAACCAATGCATGCAATGTTCTTCATTCAAGCTAATGATACAATAAAATTTCTCATTTAGATTATTCTTTCTACAATATGATAAATCAAAGTCCGCAATTTAAAACCATAAATCCTTAGTACATAAAGGGTTAAATAGTTTGATAGACTTGCACTCAAGCCTTTTGTATGAAGTTGGCATTTCTAGCAGATAAGTTAAACAATAAAAGCATACCAAATCTAATTTATTATTTATTATTTAATTATTTAATTTATAAAGTTGAAATTTTCAACACAATTGCAAATTGAACATTTATTGTATGTTAGGACAATTGTTAACACTCCCAAAAAGATATCCTATCATATTTCCAAATAAAAATATTATATTATATTACATTTTTCATTAAAATCCACACCAATTGTGATTTTATTGTTTAAAACTATATTAAAAAATATATATTTTTTGTTGATTTAAAATTTTATGATTATTTCAATCTCTTTTTAGAATATTCTAGAAAAAATTATAGTGCATTGGTACCATGTAGCTTCATCTCTAAATAGAAAGTATTAAATACCAATTTATAATCAATTACAAAGACAATGACCAAATGTAAGATAAAATTGAAGTTACAACCTACAATTTTAGGGTCAATGTTAAGTAGCTAATGCTATGATAAACTAAAATAAGATTATATTTACATTCACTTCTCTTATGTTGTGCTTTTTACTTGTATATTCCATGTACATATTCTCAACATATGTCTTATTTTGTTTACATTTCTTAGACTACTTCTACATGTCAAGTTGTGAATGTACATGAGAACATAATAGAAACACGTTTATATCTCTAAGAGACTATTGATTGAGTGTATTATTATCATTACAATTAATATGATACTATAGTTTGCTTCCTACAAGGGGATTGTAGTTCACGCTTTTGTATCATTGTTATATAAGATATATAAGCATTCCCATTATGGACCTCTCCCAATTGCATCAATTCCTTTCTACACTTGTCGAAGGTTTTAGGATGAAAAGAGTTTGTAACGAAATGTTAAAGTAGTGTAGATAAGGGATGCAATTTGTATTGGGTATGCCCATTTTAAACCTCTTTATTCTTTCCAACTTCAAAATGGAACCAACGTTATTTTGTACACATTTCTTAGACTACTTCCACATGTCAAATTGTGAATGTACATGAGAATGCTTGTAGAAACACTTTTGTATCTCCAGGAGACTCTCGATTGAGTGTATTGTTATCATTCCAATTAAAAATAATACTATAGATTGCTTCCTTGAGGGAGAATGTAGTTCATGCATCGGTATCATTGTCATATAAGGTAAGCATTCCCATTATGGACCCTTTCCCAATCACATCAGTCCCAAGATTTTAGGATGAAATGTTAAATCTGTATTGGGTATGCGTACTTTAGACCTCTTTATTCTCGCTGGCTTCAAAATGGATGGAATCAGTGTTATTTCTCTTGTTTTAGGACAAGTTTTTTCTCAATATTTTGTTATTTTTTTTGTTTTATGACAAGTTTTTTTCTCTCAATATTTTGTAGTAAGAGTGCCTGTGAAAAGTTTGTCGTACTGCACAGAACTGCATGGCACATGGCACAAGGGCTGGCATAGATTTGGAGAACTCAAGGTGGTATGGCAGAGAAATACTTGTAAGGTAGGCTGCTCTTACAGCTAGAATGGGCTGATTTGCTATTATAACGGGATTTTGGCTTCTTGAAATATTTTTTGTGGAATTAGTTACAAATTTTTGAAGTGGAAACTGAGGGATCACTAGAAGCGTCCTCCTTCCTAAAATATATATCAATTGTACAGCACATTGATGGTGTACTAATGAGTGCAATACATAAGGTAGTGTGCTCTAAAAGCGAGCGGCCTCTTCAAATCGACCCTATATTTAGAGCATCGCCACCCATTCCCCGCAAACACGGCTCGGGGAATGGGTTGGCAAGGGCCCTGCTTCTTCCGAGCCGCTTCCATGCGCCACCCGTTCACGGGGAAGTGGGACGCCAAAACAAAATAAAGCCATGCATTAATGGCTTGTCATAACCAAGAGCCAATCAAAATATTAGTTGATTAAAAAAAGTTAAGAAATGGCCCACTAGCCAAGAAAGCCGACAAGTTCGAGGTCCAAGTCAAAGTGTGGCGGGGACGGAGCTAGTGTTTGGAGAGCTCATTTTGGAGTGACCGGTCTTCTTTTTTCCTTTCCCCGTGAATGGGTGGCTCCCTTTTTGTTCCCGGCCCCGCCCAAACCCCGGCCCGGGAGCTTGGGAGTGAATGGGGTGGCGATGCTCTTAGGTCTTAAATGGACATTAGTTGGTTCTTAAATGGACCTCTCAAGCCATTGAGAGAATCGAGAGAAAAGTTTTATTTATTGCAAGAGCCAATCATTGACCTTCATTTACTCAAATCACTTCAGAAGTTGCAAGTGGTCAAATTTTGGAAGACCTAGGGTCACAAATAGGTGCCTACAACAGTTTTTTTTTTAAAATTCATAAGTAATTCAAAAACGATTCAAAAAATATGAAACCACTTGTGTAACGTTCCGCATCCATTTTTCTTTCTCTGAAAAATGATCCAAAAATACTTCTGTTCAAGGAAACCTGTGAAAAAGGCAGATCAGTCCTTAAATGGTCGCTTTTAGGCCATACTACCTTACCTTTGTGTTAGAAGTTGTTTTTAGAGCAAGGTCATTTTTTGAGTAGCCTACCTTATTGGCATATTGGGAAGAAAACTTCCTATTCAAAGTTTACTATGCATAACATTCAGTAGCCTTTACAGAGGTTGTCTTTTTCTCTCCCATTAGAAGAGATTTGAGGGCTCTAAGAGCCCGCGAGTTATCAGGCAGTTCCCTGCCTGGGAACTCTGCCACACGTGCAGGCTGACGTGGTCGAGAGAGTGCCACGTCGGATTTTTCGATTTTTCAATTTTTTTTTTTTTACTGTTTTTTTAAAATTTCAGAAGCAAATTTTTTTTTTTTTTTTTTTTTGGGTAATTAGGGGCTGACAGCAGCTCGACGCTCCCTTCCTGCATCGAGAATAGATCTGGGAACGGGCCTGAAACGGCCCTCCAATGCCCCCAAATCTCTTCTAATGGAAGTCCTCATTCACAAATTTCATCCACACATCATTAATGTGAGGTTCAGTGCTGGGATAGTGGCAGCACACTTATGGTGCGCCTCATTTTTTTTTCTAACTCCAGGACCACACATGCAAATCAACAAATAATTTTAAGGGTGAATGATCGTTTGTCAAAACTCCAAAGAATACATTGAGTTATGTACCAATGTAATCTATCCAATTGCCATCAACATCTTACCTTGAATTTTCATGTTTGGTAAAAAGCTATTTATATACTCATGGGGTGGTAGGAGGTAGAACAACCCACGTGGGATCAGTAATTTAAAATTTTTAGTTTCTCAACCACTCATAGTTAAGTTAAAAATAGGATTTTAGATGTGTTTGAAGTAGAATATTAGACCTCATTTAGGCATAGTAAAAATAATTTTTTTCAAAAACCTTTGAATTAAGAAAAGTTGGAAAATTAAGTAAAGTTTCATCTCCAAAAATCCGTTTAAGATTTAAAGCCTCCAATCAAAAGTTATAGACAAAATTCAAAGAGGATGTTTAAAAATGTCAAAGAAAATGTCCATTCCAACCCCTCTTTGAAATTTGTCCATAACTTTTGATTGAAGACTTGAAATCCCAAACGGATTTTTGGAAATGAAACTTTACTTAATTTATCAACTTTTCTCAGTTCAAAGGTTTTTGAAAAAATTTATTCTACTATGTCTAAACGAGGTCTAAAATTCTACTTTAAACACAATTCCTGCTTTTGACTTGAGCTCCTACTAATTCTAATTTAGATATCCCACATGGTTTGTTTTACCTCCTACCACCCAATATGTATATAAACAGCTTGTCTCCTCTACACTAAACACAAGAAATTAATAACTTTCGTAGCATAGTGAGCAAGAAGCTAATTCATTGTATATAACATTCAGTAGCAGTCATTGACTCTGCCCTCTCCCGAATGAAATGGTGCGGTATATTTTGCACCAAATCAGTAGTTATGGGGACAGTTGTCAATAATTGTCAAAACTTCACTTGATGCCCGTGTCACAACTATACACTACAAGTAGTGGCAAATTAAGAAATTCCAAGTAAAATTGAAAACTAAACAATAGGGTCTTTAAACAAAATGCTAATGGAATCATTGAAATTATTGATTTCAATGTTATTGTAGAATTGACTCACTTTAAACTAGAATCCACTTATGCATTGTGCTTTTGAAGTGAGAAGACAAGTCTTTATATGCACATGGAGTGGTAGGATGTAGAACAATCCATGTGGGATATGTAAATTAGAATTTGTAGTTTCTCAACTACCACTCATAGTTAAGTCAAAAGTAGGAATTGTGTTAAAAGTAGTATTTCAAACCTCATTTAGGCATAGTAGAATAACTTTTTTCAAACAAATTTGGACTAAAAAAAGTTGGTAAATGACAATAAGTTTCACCTTCAAAAATCCTTTTGGGATTTTGAATCTTCAATCAAAAGTTATAGACAAATTTTGGAGAGGGTTTTTAATGGACATTTTCTTTTAACACTTTTAAAAATCCATTCCAACCCCTCTCCGGAATTTGTCTATAACTTTTGATTGGAGATTCAAAATCCCAAACGGATTTTTGGAAGTGAAACTTATCTTCATTTACCAACTTTTTTTAGTTAAATTTTTTTTGAGAAAATTTATTTTACTATGACAGAATGAGGTCTGACATTCTACTTTTAACACAATTTTTTGTTTTTGACTTAACTATGAATGCATGAGAACCTACAAATTCTAATTTATTTATCCCACATGGGTTGCTCTACCTCCTACCACCCCATGTGTACATATAGAGTTGTCTTTTCACTTCATAATTCAAAATAAGTTGTTGATTACAAAGATTAATAATGCATTAGTGTATTACTCATTGAATTTTTAGCCAACATCTTTTACTATAAATATTTGTTGATTTGTATGTCTAGTCCTAAAATTAAGAGAAGAAAATGGAACATATCATAATGTACAGTCATTATCCTGGTACTGAAGCTTACATTACATATGTGGGGATGAAAGTCGTGGATGAGGAATCCAGTGAGGAAAGGGCAGCCTCTATGAAGGCTACTGAATGTTATGTATGCAAAGAAATTTTTTGCTCAATGTTTTATAGCTGTTCTTTAAAGCTTTGAAGCTTAATTATTTATATTGATAAAATTGGAAGTACTAGAGCATTGGAGCTGAGTTGCTAACTGAGCATACTATTGACAAGTCACATGTGGATTGACACCTGTCTAGTAAAGGTGTCAAATATACTGCACCATTTCATCCGATGGATGAAATGGTGCGGTATATTCGATACTATTCTATCAAGGAGGAGGGAGTAGTCAGTAAGACTACATAAAGTTATGTGTGAAATGCATCTAATATGAAGCTAACATTTTTGGCAAGCAAGATGAGGTTCATTTTTCTACTAGGCAAGGATGAATATTGGAACATCCATCCTTTAAATTAGGTATTTTGTTGTTTTGTTTTGTTTTATTTTTTATGGTGAGATTTGTGGAACCGTGCATTCATGTTCGCATTCTTGGTACCATCAAAAGCCCTCAATGAGGATGGATGCATAGACTTTGTTTCATAGTGTTATAACTCACGCCAAAAAAATATTGAATTTTGGAGATTTTATGAAGTAAAAAATTACTTTTATTGTTATTTCATTATATTGTGGCAACGACAAAGAGTATATTAGTACATATGAAAAATTTAGTTGCCATGTTGCAATTGATTTTGATTTCCAAATCCAAAGTTTGGCTTGTATACTTATATGGGTATGGATCCCAAAACTAAAACAAACCCGAAGAGTAATTGCAGCCCTAATATTGGCATGAATAAATAGTCTAATGGAGAGTCATATGGATCTTGATATAAAGGAAGGTAGACAAACCTTAGGGTCAGCTTCTATGTGGAATTGGGGCCACTGAAGCCCATCGATCAATGGTGGAATGAGGACTCTAAAAAAATCCCATTCTACCATTGATCGGTGGGCTTCACCAATCCCGAGTCCATATGGAAGCCAGTCCTTAAAGCATCCCCATCGATTTTTCCCTATCCCCATCTAGATAAAGGAGGAGCAGAAATAGGGGTAGGGAATGCTCTCCCCCGCTAGCTAGTGCTATTCAATATACAAAAATGTGATTTGTGTTATGTATATATGAGGCCATGTACCCAATTAGGCCTTGCTTCCTCTAAATTTTTAGGGATGCATACCCGTAGGTGGTGGGATTTCTTTCCTATTTGGATGAAATACATCTGGATAAGAGTAGGAAGTAACTGTAGAGGCAATGCTCTTATTATATTTTAAACCTCAATCCATTCCCTATTAAGTTCAAATAAATTGTCCATTTTAAGTTCCTTCTTCACTTCAAATCCAAATGTATGGATCAATGACATTCTTGTTGAGGCACCCCAATCAAGTCTATTGAAAAGGTATATCTTAGATATCAATTCAAATTTTATGTTTATATTTGTTTAAATGTGCATATAGTATGATTTTTTGGAATTTTTTATAATAATTTCTAACTTCTTAGGCTATCTACAATTTTAACCCCTAAATATCCAAGGCGTCATAATTTGGTGTTGATTAAATTTTGAATTTACAATTTCATCTTACCAAAGTATTATTTTTAGTGATTTTTTTTGTTGAATACCCTTTACTTTTAGCATCAAAAGTCTTTATTTATTTTTAATTGTTCAAGATTTTGCAAATCTTGATTTTTTTTTTAGTGTTAGAGGCCTTTGAAGATGAGCCTCAAATACATTGAATCTTGAGGAAAAAATTCACATTAGAAATTCTTTAAAAAAAATTGTAGAGTAATTGTAGGATTTTGTGAAGACATAAATTGATTATGTTTATGTATGTTGTTTCCTTTAACCCCTCAATGTCCAAGGCCTTTTTTGAGCTTCTAGGAATTTGCTCTAAATTGAACAAAAAGCCAATATTTTGATAAGTTGTATTAATTTTTTTGAAATTGTAACCGTACAAATTCTAGACATGTTAGAGGTTACATAGGGAAAAAAAATGTCACTTATGAATTGAAAGATTATAATGTTTGAACATGAGGGTGTTAAAACTACGAAAGTGGCTTGAAGTCTTTCAATCCTCTTTTTACATGCCAAATCTAAAAAGTTGGTCACCATAAAAATATGAGGTTAAAGGACCTAACATGCATAACCCCAATCAATTTACAACTTCTCAAAATCTACTCTACAATTTTTTTAAATGAATTTCTAAGGTGATTTTTCCTCCAAGATCTTGTGTATTTGAAGCTCATTTCCAAAAGCCCTCAACACTATGGAAAGTCAAGATTGCAATGGGTACCCTTGCACAAAATCTTGAATAGAAAAATCATAATCCATCATTTTCAAACTCAGACTTTTGACACTAAAACTAGACTTCAAAAGGAATTTTTCAAAAATATTAATTACTAAAAATAGAAACTTGGTTAGGTTTTATTTAACTTCAAAGTTTTGTCAACACCAAAATTTGGTGCCTTGGGCATTAGGGGTTAACCTCATTTGTGACCTCAATTTTAGATTTGACATATAAAAAGAGGATTGAAAGACTTAATTTCATTTTCACAATTTTAACACCTTCATAATCAAATATTATAATCTTTCAATCCATAAGCGATATTGTTAAGTTTTGATTTTCTATGTCATCCACAGTACATCTAATTTGAATTAGTATGGTTATAATTTAAAAGAATTGATAAAACTTATCAAAACTTATTTAGGTTTAAGTAACTTCTAAGAAGCTCAAAAAAGGCATTTGACATTTAGGGATTAATCATTTTTTAAATAATTATAAATAGCTATATGTTATTTTAAACGTACTATAAATGATCACCTTTATTTCTTGCAAAGTTTGAATTGATTAAAATTCTATATTTTAAATATTATATGCATAAAAATCTCAAACTTCGTTAGCTTCAACTATCTAAATGATTATAATAATCACATAAATATATTCAATATATCCATTTTTTTAATAAAAGAGAAATTTATGTATAATAGAATTTAAAAAATAAATAAAATTATAATAGAAATAAATGAAGCCTTGGGCCTAAATGAATTTGTGTAAGTTATTTTAGAATTTCAATGTTAGGCAATATATTTTGTCTTTCATAAAGTTTTGTACAAATATGAAAGATAAAATTGTTTAATATTAGCTATTGAAAACTTGCACACTAGTTTGGTGGACCGTTGCTCTTGCAACAAATACTAGGGTGATGTTCAACCCCTTAAGGACCAAAAGGTAGTCTAAATTTCTAAGAGATGTGGGTGATTGCATGAAAGACCGGTACTAAAACAATGTCATAGAGGGATACCAAAGCTTCCTTTTGCAATAATTTTTGAAGCATGACTTGCATGAACTTGAAATTTTTATTGGAAGTGCCTCTCTTGAGTTTAATCATATCTCATATTTTCAGAAATTTTCAAAAATCATTTTATATTTAAAAATCATTTAAACTAATATGTCACGTTTTGAGTTTTAAGGGGTTTTAGTACTACATGGAGTCAACAAATTTATTGATTTGGAGCTGAAATTTCTATGGTCTATTCCAATAGTACAGTGACAAACGAAACCGAGTACTATTATGAAACGTTTTCATTCAAACAACCATACCGTAAGCATCAATGGACAAAGTCCAAAAGTGTATATATAAAAGTTGTAGTGTACAACATGCTACACATTACCATGGAAGTTTGAAGAAAAAAATAGTTGTGATTTGAAAAGAAATCAATTTCAAAGTTAGCCATGTCTAAAACTCAGTTTTGTTCAACATGATTTGGAATTCTTTTTTTTTTGTCAAATTTTTTTTAGAACTCTGAAAAAACTTTTTGTGCCTTGGCATGTTGGTATACATCATTTCAAATTGTTGTACCCAAAAATTGAAGGAAATTGCCATTTATAGAATTTAAAACACCAACAATTTGACAAACATACAAATGATGTTTGTTCTCACAATATTTGATTTCTTTTGGGGAATTGAGAGCATGGGATAGCATTAGCCATTGTAGAGAGAGCATAGGTTGCAATATGGACCATTGTTACATCTTCATGCCTTTGCATTTGAAATGTTTGTTGAATTTGACAATGCATTTGATTTATATTTTGCAATTGTATAATGCGTTTTATATTCAACTTCTTTTGTGCAAAGACTAGAGTTCATGATGCACATAATTGATCCAACAAATCTCAAAAAAAAAATTATCATTGTTAACATCATCAAAAAACTGAAAATTGCCAAAAATTACACTGATCCTCATCGAATTTTCAGTTTTTTGATGATATTAACAATGATAATTTTTTTTTTGAGATTTGTTGGATCAATTATGTGCATCATGAACTCTAGTCTTTGCACAAAAGAAGTTGAATTTAAAAACGCATTATACAATTGCAAAATATAAATCAAATGCATTGTCAAATTCAACAAATATTTCAAATGCAAAGGCATGAAGATGTAACAATGGTCCATATTGCAACCTATGCTCTCTCTACAATGGCTAATGCTATCCCATGCTCTCAATTCCCCAAAAGAAATCAAATATTGTGAGAACAAACATCATTTGTATGTTTGTCAAATTGTTGGTGTTTTAAATTCTATAAATGGCAATTTCCTTCAATTTTTGGGTACAACAATTTGAAATGATGTATACCAACATGCCAAGGCACAAAAAGTTTTTTCAGAGTTCTAAAAAAAATTTGACAAAAAAAAAAGAATTCCAAATCATGTTGAACAAAACTGAGTTTTAGACATGGCTAACTTTGAAATTGATTTCTTTTCAAATCACAACTATTTTTTTCTTCAAACTTCCATGGTAATGTGTAGCATGTTGTACACTACAACTTTTATATATACACTTTTGGTTGTTTGAATGAAAACGTTTCACAATAGTACTCGGTTTTGTTTGTCACTATAGGAAGTCATATTCCTACTAAGGGGCATTAAAAAACATTTTATTTTATGTCTTCTACGTCCATACCAAGAAGGCTCCCTTGCGTACGCAATTCTGAATGTTGAAAATGGTTTCAAGATCATTTTTTTGGTGAAATCTCTTCAACATAAAGTTTTTCCAAATGACCATTTTTTAGTTTCTTTGAAAATTGTTTTTCCTATTATTTACAAATTAAAACGTCAAACTAAGTATTTTCTTTAAAATTTCAGCTCACACTTTTTTGTAAATAACTTTTTACCTAGATTTTTTTAAGTATAAAATTTGGATGATATGCTATTTTTAGTGTCATACTAATTATCCTTATTTTATTTATTTTTAAAAATTTGTGTGCAAAAGCTCATAGTACTGGGAACACTGGCCAAAATGGAACAAAAATAGCCAGTCATTTATGCAATCACCCATGTACAATAAAATGTAACTTAGAATAATTATTTAATGACAACTTTCAAACAATGTTATAAAACATGATCTATAAAGAGAGACATGAACAAAAAAGACCATTCTTCACTTGGACCTTTCCTAGTGAGTCAATTCTTTACCAAATTTAGGAGTAATTACATATTTTGAAATCTAAAGTATAGACAATTGTTGTATAATCTCCTACCCCCCTCCCCCGCGAAGAAAATTTTGTTTCTAATTTTCTTAAAGAATGTGCCATACTCATCAATATCCAGTACCACATTTTTTGGATTAAGATTGCTCTTTGGAACTTAAAAGTGCCTCAAATCAAGCAAGCATCTTGTAGATTAAGAGTGAATTAGTATTAAACTTCTAAACCCTTTAACTCTAATTTTAATTTATTGTTTCTTAATTTTTTTTACTCTTATTTCTCTTTGTTTGATATGATTAAAAAATTAATACCTTTTGGGGTTTTATTATAGCTTTCAGAATGTATAGTTAGTTGTAAAATTTGGGTGAAGTATTAACCCCTAAAGGCTCAAGGCCTTTTTTCTGCCAAAAAACACTCAAAACTGCCATTTCTATAGCGAGTAAAAAAATTTGAAAAATGTTTTTTTTGCACATCTAACCATAGTAACTTACACCTAACTAGTATGAAAATGTGTGGAAAAAATTTCAGAATTTTTGACTGCTCAGATTGCAAGATATTTGCGTTTAAAGTGGAAAAAACAAGTATTTCAGCACATTGCGGGACTAGATTTTTTGACTTTAAACATTTTTAACTTAAAATTTTTGCACTACAGAGTTTTGAGCTTTAAATCTTTACAGTGGAGAATTGAGTTGAGAGTCTAGGAAAAAAAAGAATATTCTAAAAAACTTAATTATCATTCCTAAAAAATTTATTAAGTAAAAGTAGACACGAGATAGAAGGAAAATCTAAAATATTAATATATTTTAGATGGAATTAAAATACACTAATCCCAATGGTGAGATTGTTCTAACAAGTAAACTAAACCATGAGAACTTTTTTTTTTTGAAAAATTGCAAAAATAACATTCTGAAATGAATCCTACAAGTTATTTTTTCAAGAAGATGCTCTAACTGCCCGAAAAACAAGAATGTCCATAACTTTCTCATAACAAATCCAAATGAAATGAATCAAAGCTTTCCAGATAGACAAAAATATAATCTATGAGAAAAAAAATATTTAAAAAAAAAATCAAAATTTTGCCAAATTTTTTTTGCTGCCCAGACTGCCTAGTTACGAGAAAAAAAAACATATTTGGCCATAACTTTTGATTCCTATTTCCAAATGTGCTGAAATTTAGTGCATATGAAAGATATTCCTTGCGCCCACCTTCTCTTAAAATTTCAGCTTAAAATATGAAAATCTCTAGTCACACGTACCTGCCCAAAATTTCTATACAGCCAAAAAACGCATGCCGGTCCTTTAGGGGTTAACCACCCAGGGAAGCATCTCAATGAAAAATGAATCTTGTTGTCCCCAACTTTATATCCATATAGAGAGATCAACTACCACACTAACCAATATGTTTCAATGGAATTTGAAGCCCAAAATTGAAATTATCTCTAAAATTGATTATGTATTGAATATTTGTAATTTAATAAAAGAATCCCTTAAATAGAACATTAAATTCAAATTACGATGATCTTTTAAATTTTTATTTTACTTATTTATTAAAGTCATATTTTGAAGGGTCATTTTTTGAAATTAGTTAGCTCATTTAGTTAGTTTTTGAAGTCCATAACATTCAGTAGCAGAATTGAACGCTACCTTCTCTCCTAGAAAATGGTGTGGTATATTCCACACCATCAGTAGCTAGTTTACAGGTGTCATTTTCTGTCAAACTTGAGGAAGCAATGGGTCAGAAATGTACAATGAAATTAATAAGTTCAGTTTGGGTATGACTGACTGACATGACAAGGCAATTACTAGATCAATCTTCCCATGATAGAAAGTTAGTGAATGCAAATTGCGAAATTCAATTAGCCTCTGACAGAACATCTAGTACTTAGTAGTCGGACACTGATTGTAAGGGCGAGACTCAAATTAGGTTCTACAGTGCTGAATTGATAAAGTCATTTTTATTAATTGCTTGACGACCGACCTTGCAATATTGGATGCATTTGGTGGATGAAGACTTCAAAGAGGCAAAGGCAGCCTCTCTGAAGGCTACTGAATGTTATGTCAAGCTACTTCTACTTCTTGAACTATAGTAGTAAAGTTGTAAAAATCTATATTGTAAAAATATATGAAAACTAACCCAATAATCTATACATATTTAGATGGATGAAAATACAACAATACTGTTTGTTCAGTGTATGTTTGCATTCACATATTATTAAAAATTTGAACGTTTGATCTTTTAAGGGCTAAGTTGGCATTTTCACAAAGGATGATTTGTATTCCTTGGATGACTTTGAAGAGCCTTATAGGATGGAAACATCTTTTTGTCCACTTTCTTTTGAGTGTAACAAATGGTGTTAGGATTTTTTTCTCTATGTCATTGTAGACTTTTTTGATTGAGAAGATGTATAATCTACGGATCACCATCTATAAAACTTTGACAACTTTTAGTTCTACAAATTTTTTATTTTATTTTTCTGGATACAAATGAAAATTTCATTGCAAATGAAGAAGAGTACACAATTTTGAAGTTCAATTTAATTACAAGGTTATAGGAGATGATGGTAGACATCTAGTAGGAATAGATCAAGTGCAAGAGGAAATAGAAACCAAAGGCAGTGGGGTTGTTATCCCTCTAACGCTATTGGTGGGTAGTCCTCATGTGCTTTTAACGCATTTCTTTTCTTTTTCTTTCATTATCCTAGGCAATATTTGAGTTGGTGCATTGTTACTCTTTATCCGACAATGAATTTACTTTTATTTGTTTCCTCCCCAAAAGACTATGGTAGAATAATAAATGCAATCCATACAGATAAATTGGCAACACTTGCAACTTGAATGATTGTTTGAATTGCACAGTCAAAATCAATATTTGAAAAGAATTGCCAACTAGTTCATTGTTAGCCAATAGAATTGGGAAAAAAAACAATTGTAATTTGGATACATGTGAATAATACCAATGAAAAACTCTATAAACTTTCTATTTAGAATTAAAAAAGAGAGAAAAAAAGCGGATTCAATTCTTGAAAAGTAATTCAATATGGGAATTAAATAAAAATAGCTCATAAAACCAATGTTTTGAAAAAAACTAGCGGTTAGGGCAAAGTGAGCCGGTGAAAATGAAAAAATATCTCCCATTTGTTCAAAAAAAAAAATGAAAAAATGAAAAAATAACTAGTTAGATTTTAAAAGCACAAAACAAACCCAGTGAAATAATCTAAAAAAAATCTATTTCTAATGAAAACCAGAGAAAGTAATTGGCCAATGAATACCATATAGGAAGGTCTAATTTGACACTCAGGTGTCGAAATGGAATTTCCATGACAGATTTTTAGGGTCCATGTCATCTCACACCAGTCACAAGATGACATGTGGCAACTTCTTTTTTTTTATGAAAATGACATAATTTATGCCGCATCTGACCTTAATGTAGGAGTACTTTAAAAACCATACAAAAATTTGTATTTGTGTCTTGCTTTTGTTGCTTGCCCCCTAGGCCGCTTACGGCTGGGGTCTTATTCCTTTTTTCTTGCAGCAAAGGTCAACCTTTATTTGTGTAAAAATAATAATTAATTAATTAATAAAAACGCACAGGAATTGGAGGAACATAGCCGGTAAAAGCTCATAAAAATTCCCGAACTGAACGCTGGTGCCATAATGAACCCCCTCGTCACTCACTCACTCAGTCCCATGTAATCCGGACATGAATGGAGGGAATGTCGTCCAGCTCCGGAGCGGCTATTTGCGGTGCACTTGGACTTGGATGCTGTTGCTGCAAGTGCTGCCAGCTTTCAGCTTTTAATTTGGAGGTGCAAATGATGGCTCCCTCCAAAGCAAGCAGCCCAGGAGACAGCAGAAAGCAAGGGCTCCAGGGCGTTGGTGCAGCTAGCAGGAATCCCTGGCTGGCTGGCTGGCTCAAGTGCTGAACCGCTGAAAGGAGAGGAGGCCCCACAGTCTTCCGGATAATGAGACCGACCATCGCAGCTCCAAAGGCGCCGCTCCTGCGGAACTTAACTTGTCTCATCATCGTCGTCGTCCCGGAAGTCAGGCATCAAGCATCGCAGGCAGTCTCTTGCTCTGTGCCTGTTGTGCACTTGTGCTGCAGTTGTGCTTGCTCCCATCCCCGCCAGCTGACCTTTCAGTCATTCGCTACCTTTTTCTTTGCGCCTTTGTCATTAAGTTACGGCCATATTTAGACTTCCATCAATCCACCATTTGCAAATGAAAAAGCTCGCCCTGATTGATCATGGTCCCTGATCGCAGGCGGAGCGACCAACGCCGCCAGGGATGGCTGGACAAGGCAACAAACTGCGGCAACACCGGTCCAACAGGCTGTCAATGACGGACGGGAGAAGATGATCGAAGACAGTGGCTGTTTACTTTAACCCCTAAATGCCCAAGGCCTGTTTTGAGCTTCCTGGAATTTGCTCTAAATTGAACAATATGACAACATTTTGATAAGTTGTATCAATTTTTTTTCAATTGTAACCATACAAATTCAAACTAGACATGTTAGAAATCTCATAGGAAAAGAAAACACAACAATATCACTTATAAAGTGAAAGATTATAACGTTTGACCATGAGGGTGCTAAAATTGCAAAAATCTTTCAATCTTCTTTACACAAGTCAAATCTAAAAAGTTGGTGACCAAAAAAATATGAGGTTAAAGGGCCTAACATGTATAACCCCAATCAATTTATGGTTTCTTAAAATCTACTCTAGAATTTTTTAAATGAATTTTGAATGTGATTTTTTCTCCAAGATCTAGTGTATTTGAGGCTCATTTCTAAGAGCTCTCAACACTATGGGAAGTCAAGATTGCACTAGGTACCCTTGCACAAAATCGTGAATAGAAAAATCACTATCATTTATTTTCAAGATCGGATTTGTGATGCTAAAACTAGACTTCAAGAAGAACTTTCTAAAAATATAAACTACTAAAAATAGCAACTTGGTTAGGTTTTATTTAACCTCGAAGTTTTGCAAACACCAGATTCTGGTGCCTTGGGCAGTTAGGGGTTAACACTTGCTCGAGGTCGCTATGCATACAATAATGTACATTAGACTTTGTGGAATACAAATTAATATGTGCTACAACATGGCAAGGCATACACTTTTGGATTAATAATTGAATAATTTGAATTTTTCATTGGTTTGTCACTTTGAAATCTTAACATTATCATACTTAAAGGTGTCACAACTTACGGGTTATTTTTTACTTGTAGACAAATAAAAATGACAGTGTAAGAATTTAGAGACACCTTACAAGAAATTACAGCAAGTAGATCCATGGGCTCCAATGACATGGACACAGAATTCTATTAGTGCCAATGGCTACTACTCATAGGCCGGGAGTACTAGCACATAATTTTATCTTCCATCATCAATGAGACTAGTGTGCCCTATACCACTGCCACAACCAAAATAAAAATAAAAATATAATTTTTTAATTTGTAGAAACTTTGAAATTTAATATTTTTTATTCATGAAGGAGTGTAAGGGCTTTGTTGCGGTATGAGTTTGTGTTTTTGATACAAATAGAAAGCTTTATGCACAAAAGATTGCATAGGCTTTGTTTCGCGGAATTTGGACATGCCATGTAAAAATTAAGTTTTTTCCAAAACAAAAGATAATTTAATTCAATTTTATGATTCATAAATTTTTTGAAATTCAATAATTTTCACACTATAGGTCTAAACACCGCAAAACAAATTTTTCCTTGCAAAAACTTTTCCAAAGGTACCAAGACAGCTGCCAAAGGACTCACGGTTTCTTAGATCTCAATGTATCAAACAAAACAAAATATTTATAAAAAAAATAAAATTTAAAGTATAGATCCTTCTACTACGTGTGACCGACGGCTTGATTACCTTACTACATAGGGGTAGTTGCAAGAAACACTTCACGTTTTTCCGTCAAAACTGTGATTTTTGGCCATAGGACTGGCAGTACTATGCAATACTACTAATACTACGTTTTAGAAGCGCCCCGGCAAATCTGAACCGTTGATTCAAGGCGCCTACATATCTGAACCGTTGATGTAGTACTATGCAGTACTACGAACTACTACGAAGTACTGCAGAAGCCACTAGGAGCAAAAAATAGCAGAAAAGGGGTCTGTGGAGATTTTCATTTTTAGTAATTCAAAAAAAATTCAAAAAAATTCAATAAAAAAAGCCATTTTGCTAGAGAAGACTGCGCTCGCATCGCACGAAAAAATTCATGAAGGAATTTTTTTCCCTATTCGTAGCTTTCATGCAAAGGAAGGTCACTTTGACCCCCATGTGTGCAATCGACATGTTGCTATTTTCATAAAAACTCATCGTCAACACTTATAATGTTAGTAAACCTCCAACATGTCTAATTTGAGGCTTCAAATTCTCATTTTTGGGTCAAAAATAGGACTAAAACCCCCCAAAATGGCTAAGGTAGACATCCAATCGGGGGCAAGTTAAAAATAGTAAACTAATTTTTAAAAAATTAAAAAAATTACTCAAGGTCTGCAACTTTAGCATCTACCTTCATTCCAAATTTCATATCAAATGGACAAACAATGCAAAAGTTATGAGCAAAAAGCCAATTTTTGAGGGCAAGGGGACAAGAAATAGGACAAGTGTTTCTTGCAATCACCCATAATGGGAGAAATAGGGCATCACAGTCGTCACTTAATAATTGACATCTTACAACCCTCCTTAATGTCCGAAACAATTTTTTTGGTTAGAATTCTTCATATGCGTCTACAACCTAGTCTTCATAAACATTAACCCCTAAAGGCCCAAAGTCCTCAGGGGACACTTGGGATTTTGGGTAGGCTCGTGTGACCTGAAATTTTGACCTAATTTTCTGAACTTTTTTTGAAGATAGGGAATCACATTAGCTTTCTAAAAATATATATTTTTTTAAATCGGTGCCCGAGAGCAAAAGTTTTGCCATCCGAAGTCTTAAGAGCAGTTTGCCGTGCAGAAAAAAAATGAATTTTTTTAATTTTTAATTTTTTCCTCAAAGATTATGTTTTTGTCTACATTTGAAGCTTTGATTCATTCTATTTGGACTAAAAAGGAGAAAGTTATGGACAATCTTGTTTTTCAGGCAATCTAAGCGTCTTCTTCAAAAAACAACTTGAAGAATTCATTTTTGAATGCAATTTTCAATTTTTTTCAATTTTTTTTTAAAAGGTTAAGTTTGTTTGCAAGAACAATCCCACCGTTGGGATTATGGTGTTTTAATTCCACTTAAGAGCTATTAACAATTTAGTATTTTGTTCAATTTTGGACCTACTTCTATTTAACAATTTTTTTATATGTGAAAATCAAGTTTTGACATTCTGAATTTTTTTTCCCGACTCTCAACTCAAATGTTCAACATAAAAAATTATAACTTTATGGTGTGTAGTGCAAAAAAAATCCACAAATGGCTGTCAAAGTCATCTGAAATTGCAGACCATAGTTCAAAAAAACTTATTTTTCAAACTTCAAATGCTAATATCTTCCAATCCATACCGTCAAACTTCATGAAATTTTTACCACATGATTTAAGGCAAGTGAAGTTCAAGATCCTATGGTTGGATTCTTAAAAAAAAAAATTGTTTAGGAAGTGATCACAGCAAAATTGGCAGTTTTCAGTGGTTTCAGAGCCAAAAAATGCCTTGGGCCTTTAGGGGTTAAAATAGGAGATCCTATGTGTACTACAATATGAAAATCATCCTATTTGCACAACTATATTTTATTAGTGTACATTCTAAACTTTCAAATGTTTTCTATTGATACATAATAGCCATCAAGTGGCACAAATAGGGTTTTTTAACTTATATCCTACAATCACTTAACTTTTGGGCCTATGCAATTTATCATGGACAATATTCTACTAACTCATGAGACTAATATCCATTATGCTAAATAGACTAGACAATCCTAATTGTTCTTAAAGCTTGACTTTTTGAAGCCTACGACAAAGTTGCCTTAGGCTTTCTTTTTCAAGCTTTAAAACAATTAGGGTTCCATGAGCCTTTTATACGGATGACTCAATTGCTCTTTCACAATGTTGTAGTTAGAACGAGCATTAATAATAAAGATGCATTCTCATTCCCTATTCAAGAAGGTATTAACCCCTAAAGGACCATTTGTCCCCTCGGGGGACAATTTGGGTCTGGGTAGGTTCCTATGGTCTCAATTTGAAGTGAAATTTTTTGAGAATTTTTGAAGTTGTGTAGTTTCACGAAAACTTTGTGGATATATAATTTTTATTTCATTTGGAATCCGAATGAAGAAGTTATAAGCATTTTTTGGTGAAAACAAATTTGAGGGGCAGGTTGGGCTGCCAAATACCCATTGACTTTGGCAGGGGCAAAATTTTGGGCCACCACAACCAGACCGAGGGGGGAGTGGGTGAAGGCCCCGGCCCCCATGCGTGGTTGGGCGACCCCTGGTAGCATTTCTGATGTCTGCAAGGTAATGCAGCTCATGACCTTAGAAGTTTGTATGCCATCTGATGTAAGACTTACATGGCATATGGAAGAGAAGAAACAGGTTGTGACAGGAGCTAGGCAACAATTAATCATAGGAACAACACCAACTGGATGGATGAAGAGAAACTAGTATGTTGTTTTCAAGAGCTGATTGTGTTTGAGGGGAAACTGAACTCCTTGAAACAATTTTCAGTAAATTTTCAGAGGAAGAGAAATGAAATTGACATCTAACTCAAGTCGTTTCATATTTTTTCGACCTTTGTGGAATTAGTTATGAATTTTTGAAGTTCATAGAGAAGTAGGTGGATATAAACATGTGATGGATGGAGTACACCATAGATGGATGATGTAGTGAATTGGAGGTCCCATGCAATGGAACGCAGTAGGGAACATACCGGGAACGTAGGAGAACAAACCCAGTCCCTTTTTATTCCTTTGCTCACAAGATTTTGGCTCTCCAAAGCCTTCTAATTTCAATAGAAATTAGAGTTTTTAATTTTTTTTAATTTTTTTTTGAGAGTTTGTCAAAGATAAATAAATGTTTCAATCCACCATTGGGATTTTTGAGTATTGAAATTATGAGGTAGAAATCTTGTTAGCAAGAAAAGATAGTGTATTGTCAAATTTTTCGACATTGTGTCATTCCAAGTTTTTTTTGAATGTGTTCCACTAATTTTTTTGAAGTGAAATTTGGTGTAAAAATGTATAACATTACCCTAATTATGTTTGATCTTTTTATTCAAAGTCTTTAGTGCAAATTTTTCCACAAATGACGGTCAAAGGCAGCTGAAGTTGTAGGGCAGAGTTCAAAAAAACTTTTTTCTCAACTTTGAATGCTCATATCTTCCAATCCTTACGGTCAAATTTGATGAAATTTTTACCACATGATCTTAGACAAGTTAAGTGCAAGATCCTACAATTAGATTATAAAAAATATACTTTTTTGGTTTTCATAAGTGAATGCAGCAAAAATGGCAATTTTGAGTGGTTTTTGACAGAAAACACCCTTGGTCCTTTAGGGGTTAAGCAAGGGTGCTCTTTGACCCTAGTACCTATTTTTGGTGGTAAGGGAGATATTTAATTTTATCCTTAACCCCTAAAGGACCAACATGCCTTTTTTGGCAACATAAAATTTTTGAGCAGGTATGTGTGATTGGAGATTTCCATATTTTGAGCTGAAATTTTTATAGAAGGTGGGGACGAGGAATATCTTTCATATGCACCAAATTTCATGACATTTGGAAATACGAGTCAAAAGTTATGGCCGAATATGTTGTTTGTTGGTCAACTCGGGCAGTTCGGGCAGATCAGAAAAATCATTTTTTTCAAAAATAAAAATTTGAAATTGATTTTATTTTATTTATATACACGTAGAAAGCTTTGAATCATTCCATTTTGATCAATGAATCAAACGTTATGAGGATTTTTAGTTTGCGGGTAGTTATGGATTGTCTACTCTAAAATAAACTTTGAAGTTGTTTATTTCACTCAATTTTCAATATTTTTCAAAAAAAATAAAACTGTAGGATGTAGATTGTTTATTACAACATTGCAACCATTGGGATTGGCATTTTTCAATTCCATAATTAACTTCTTAACAATTTAATGTTTTGAACCATTCTCTACTTCTTTCTACTTACTATTTTTTTTCCTATATGTTATACAATTCCAAATAATCTGAAAATTTTCAAGCATGTAGCCAACTTGCCCTCAAGAATGAATTCAAAGAAGCACAACCATTTTGGAATTTTTTTCATAATAATTTGACCTTGTGAAGTGCAGCTGCCCGGTTTTTCGCAGGGCCAAAAAAAGGACTTTTGCCACTTCAAACGCTAATATCTTCCAATCTACATGATGGAAATTTCTGAAATTTTTTCCACATATTCTCAAACCAGAGTAATACAAGATCCTACGGTTACATGTGTCCAAAAATGATATTTTTCAAAAATTTGGTACTCGTACTAGAAATGGCAGTTTTGGAGCATTTTTGGTGAGAACATAGTCAAGGAACTTTAGGGGTTAAAAGGGATGTTGCTCTAAGGAGGATTTAAAGGATTGATTTTTCAAGTGCAATAGAGGCACAAACCATCACACAATTTCAAGATGATACCTAATTGTCAAATTTGCAAAGAACAACTATATGCAACAACTACTAAGGATAATTTAAGTCAATTTAGTAGTGCACTCAACTTGGAGATTAACGAAGAGAAGTCACTTGCCTACTTGTAGGATTCAGAAGGAAGAAAGAGGCCATAGTGGCTCTAGATTTTATGTTGGCAATAGGCTTTACCATAGGACATTTTTAAAATTGTGGAAGCGCCTTTGGCTTGAAACTTACACTCTCAAATGTCAATTAATTTCTCCTTCACAAAATGTACAAGAAACTCAAGTATTGGATCTTAGCTTGGGTGAATATTTTAATTGTAAAATTATTTCCGAATTCCAAATACTGTCCTTGATTCTAAGTGTTTGTAATTTCCTTGTCTCTACGGATCACCAAGGCCTCCAATAAAGTCACTAGATATATAAGAGATTTTTTGGTTTGGTTCAACTAATTAGATTAAGAATTTCAATAGCTTGAAAGTTTTTTTGCTTGCCACAGTCGGAGGAAGGATTAAATTTTCTAGACCCAACTAAATTACTTTATATCCTCATGAGTAAGTAGGTAGTCACTGCCTACAAGCCAAGTAGCTTCAATTTCAAGGCAATTATTTATTATCAAATTCAATGATTATATCTTTATGCCAAAATCAAGTAGGAACAATCACTGAGTTGGTTTCACATAGTAGATTATAGGGGAAGGCCAAGCTCAAAGATTTGGAGTTGTATTACTAAAACAAAAAGGATTATTGGCAACCATGTTACTAAATCCCTCCCTTTCAAATTTTTGTGAATGGCTAGCTATATGTTTTTGGTTGAGACCAGCATAGCTAACTTAAGAACTGGCCTTCTCACGCCTTTGCATTGCAACAATTTAAAGACATCTACCATCATATCAACAAGATAGTCTTGTCAAGTGTCCACAAAGGATAAATTGAGTTCCCTCTCAGAGGAATTTAGCTTTTGGGTTGGACTTCAACAATGTTTTTTTAGGGTGGCATAGAGATCCATGAATCCATATTGTTGTGGCTTCAAAGAATGGTAAAGAGTTTTTTTTAACAAAGACATACAAATTCCTGCAGGTGGTCATTATTAGAAGATATAATAGCTCTTCTTGGATTGCAAAGTATACTAGCCAACTATCTCTACTAGAGGATGCATATACAATTGATGTTCTCCCCAATTCCTACATCCTCATCTCAACCATTCTCCAATCTTCTAAATCACAAGCTTGATGTTGCTTGTAAGAGTGATTATTGTCAAAAAAAGGCCCAAATGAGGTGGCGGTCTCATCCTAATATTTGATTTTGGTCATCTAGTGTGGCCATTTAGACAAAATTTTATAGAATATACTACATAGACAAGGAGGGAGCTCCTATGCACCCATCAAATCCCGCCCAATATTTGTTGTTGCCAAATGGAAATCAATCCTAGCTCATAAATTCACGTGTGGCTGAGACAAAGTTTGCACTTTCTATCAAACACATGAAGTAACCTGTAGGATTTGGAAACTTTGTCACCGTGCTTTGGCTATGAACGTGTGGAAGAAATAGGCCTCCAATCTCATAGACAACAAGTGTTACCTTTGCACTAAGTATAATCCAGAATTTGTGTTGCATCAATTTTGGATGTGCCGAGCCTTCCAACATGTTTAGCGTTTTCTAATTTGCATCCTATACCATATTGCGGACCAAACATACAACCTTCCCTTCATCAACCGGCGTGTGTTACAACCACTTTGTCTTTGGCAAGTCAATCTAAGATTTATCTCACCATCTCACTCACATGTTATTAAGGGAACCATGCTTTGATAAAACCGGACAACATGAAATTGTTCCATCTTTTAAGAAGTTAATTAGTATTATGAACTTGTTACTAATCTCATTTGAAAAATCATGGTCAAATAGCTTGGTAAAATTAATGATGTCATTTGATTACAGTTTCTAGATTCAACAAAATTAGTTGAACATTCAAGAATTTGACCTTCAATCTTCTCAAAGGATCTCCTAACAATATCCAGGTACCATCATCCCTTTAATATAGCTAAAGGTTAGGTTTGCTACCAGCCCTGACTGGTCCTTAGTCCTTATATTGTGTTTTATTATTTTTCCCTTTAATGCAGTGGATTTACCATTCTTTTTTTTTTTAAATTAAAAATTAAAAAATTAAAAATCTAATTTAGAACAATGATGTGCAATTGAAAATGAAAATTATTCTAAATACATCCACTTTGCTCCTAGACTTTCAGGCCCCATAACTTTTGATTCAATAATCCAATTAAATATATATATATATACATTTTCGAAAAGAATATATAAATTTCATCTTTAGGTAAAAAAAATTCATTGAAATCTAACATTATATGAACCTATAAGCTTTCAAAAAGTTTTATGGTAGTCTAAAGAACTTTAGGGGAATAACATATTTTGTAAATGTATATCATGCTCATATCTTGAAAACCTCTCTTATTCCATCAACATATCAAATTTCAAGTTGATATGTGCATTACATTTTATAGTTAATTATGTTGATTATTACAAATCACCACGCATACAATTGTTGACTACTCATTCTTCTTCCAACCAATCTAAAGAATCAAAGTATACAATAGCTGTATTGATTTGTCCTAATGTGGTTTTGCATGTGACACTAGTTTACCAAAGTCACAATATTTTTAATTACTTCAAGTTGAAATAATGTATTTTATCAATTTATAAAAATATATAATTTTATTGTGATACTAATTTTTAATGTGATGCTTATTTTTCTACCTCAATATTAAGGCAAATCAATGTATTTTCTCTAACCTTAGAAACTTGTTTGTTGAATATTTAGCCTTGATACAAGTGAGAATATTTTGCATCCTCCCATTTAACTCCTATTTGCTTGAGGGTTGTTTCGGGGGGCATTTATCAAATTTGGGCAAGCAATTGCAATCTCAATTTTTTGATCCTATAATTGGAATTTTGTACATAGATGCACAAGAGGATTTGTTTGAATGCAAGACAAATTTTATAGAATTTGGATTAATGGTTGCAAAGTTATGTCCAATTTAGCCTTTTGTTTACAATTTGAGCTAGATCGGCAACAAGAAAACCTTTATGTATTTGAAGGGGTGTTTTTCTTGAATTTTTTCCATGGATTCCTAGCTAAATTTCAAAACAATTCATCATCTTGAATTTTTTTTGAGACCTATACATTTTGGTAAAAAAAATTGAAAGATGAACTATGTAAGTGCAAAGTTGTGAAAAAAACATTTTCTCAAAATTTCAAGGTAAATATCTTACAATCAATGAGTTTTCTTACTTTGAAATTTTGATTTAGTATACTTCGATGAATCAACTATATAATGCTATAGTTGCATTAGAAAAAATAATCAAAATGAAATGTTTTTCTAGCTACTTGGGTTGAGATTGAAAATACATTTCATTTCATAATTCTTCAACCATTTATCCGTATTGGACAAAAACTCTTGTGCTAGAAAGCTATTAATATGACACATGCTACCTAAAAAGTGATTTAAAAAAAAATTGACTTCCTAGTGACCTGCCTAAAAATGAAAAATTCCAGTATTAGTTTCCTAGTCATTTAGAGGTTAAACTTGGAAAGAATCAGCATAGCTAAATAATGTTTATGTGAAGAATCTCAGTCATACGGTCATCTAGCGTAGGTCAACCAATGCTACTTTCAACAATAAAGTTCCTACATTTTTTTCCAAAATATATAATAAAATTTGAACTCGTAAAAAGCAAACAAGAAGCTATATCATGAGAGCATTGGTTATATGTTCAAATGAGGGAATTTGGGCTTCTAACTTCTTCAAGTTTGATGAAAATAGTGTGTGTCTAGATAAAGAAGATGTCTTGGTGAATCGGGAATCACTGAATCCAACAAAGAGGGAATTTAGAAGGCTTGTCTTTTCCATCACGGGCACTATCCCTACTAAACTCCTTGCATGATGGGAATCCTTGGTTGTCAAATGAATCTTGCATGTTGTTGGTTCATTCTCTCCGCCCATTGATGATTCAAATATCCATTTGGTTTAGAGCCTAGATTAGTGGAAACCATGATTGAGATAATCAACGAAATTTACCAGGTCTTAGAGAAAATAGACATGTCGGTAAACTAAATCATATTCTCTTCTTGAACATCTTAGGCGTGTTTTCTATTACAACGATTTGTTCTATTAGGAGGGGGAAATTAGTGTCACCTAAAAAACTATTGTCACCACAAAAAAGAAATTGTGAAAACTAATACAATACAATATTTTTTCAACCTGCACTAATTTGAAACAATGTGACTCTGGTAAATTATTTAGTGTCACACACTCTACAAGGACAGATCGGTTTAGTGCAACGATCTCCTTAAAATTAGTGTGGCCCACAGTATTTACACTGGAAAAATGCAGAACGCGTACAGTAGTATCCAAAAAGAATGTACAGTAGTATACAAAAAGAGTGTATAGTAGTTTACAAAAAGAGTGTACAGTAGTATACAAAAGAAAGTATACAATAGTATACAAAAGAATGAGTACGATATTTTTCCTAGTTTTCTTTGGACTTGTGGGAGCCATTTCTGCATTCAGTTCTTGGGTGAGTGTGTTGGGTACGAAAGGAGCTGAATCACTAGCTCATGTTTCCTTTGTTTCCCAAATTTATTTATTTTTTATTAAGATGAATGAGGACGGCCACGCATTCGGCAGACCTCTGGATAATGTTTTTTGTAATCCCCCTTTTTTTTTTTTTTTGAACAAATGGCATAACCATTGCATTAAAAAAGAAAACACAATACAAACCAACCAACCGAGCCAAAAAGGCTGGTCAATGAAGAGATAAGAGCCGAAACTTTTGTAATCCCTTTTACATACCGGTATATAAAACATATTTTAAAATTAAATTTTTTTTTTGACCCCCACTGAAATTTTTTTCAACGGCCAGTTGAAAGACGGACAACTAACTGATCCTCAGTTCCTCACCCTCCTCTCCTTCAGTCCTTTTGGGGGGGGCAAATTGATGGGCAGTCGTACCGGCCTGAGTGGTGGAGTCGCTAATAACGGCAAGGCGACCCAGACAAGGCGACAAACCGGGCCGCCCAGCTACGAGTGAGGCTACAGAGGCTACAGAGGGAAGGGCCTACGCTTGCATGGATGGCCCTAGAGAGGAGACTAGCCCCTAGCCTCTAGGCAGGAACGCTTCTCCATCAAATCTGGCTAAACTTGGTTCATTGTACTGTTTCCTCTATCAATGGAAATTGTCCATTTGTTTCAAAAAAATTTAAAAAAAAAATCTACTAAACTACTAAACTAATGGAATTATGGAAGGTTCATTATCCGTAAATACAGGACTACGTAGCGGCGACTACAGTAGTTTACTCAATGGAGGAGAGCAGAAGTTACCACTCGTCGTACTGACGGGATTACTGTACGTGAAGGTCTGATTCGAGCAACTTGCTGTTGAAATAATTTAATTTTCACATTCGACAATTCGGCAACCTGTTTTGATCTTCCTGGTTTTCTCTTATTTTCAGATGTAGTTGAAATTTTCTCAGATTCTTCTCTTGAAATTTTTTTCAGATTTTCAAAAATAGTTATAGAATTTTTTAAAATTTCAGACACGATCCAAGATTTGCCTAGTTATTTACAAAAGTGACCTACACGTACGGTATTACAATTTTGCAAGTGAAGGTAGTGCACACCGGCAGTGGCAGTGGGAGGGCCGGAGTGAACTACCCCCCTCTCGCTTGGCCCCTTGGAAAAATGCTTGGTAAAATTTGCAAATTTTAATTTCATATTTGAAATCAGAGGCTCAAAATTAGCTAGGAGAGGTGTAAAGGGTAAATTAATCAAGCACAAAATAGGGGTTTTTTTTTCTCACTTGCACCCTTGAATTTTTTGGAGGAACTGCGCTTTGGTATGATTGTAACTTACTAGTGTTGTATACAACTAAATCACATATTCTAGTACCGTAGGAGTTGAAGCCGGCACCTCCAAACCACTACTTTGGCGCTAATGTGCCTAGACTGGTCTAATTTTCATATTGTCTTGGCAAGTGAAAAGAAGTTCCAACGCATCAAACAATGTGGCATTTGAATACCATGCGCAAAAGTTAAGAAGGGTCAAAGTTATTTTTTGATAGAGGTTCTAAAATCGTTTCTTCCACATAGGTACATGTTGATTTGGGAGATGTACACGGAATTATGGTGGTGGTTTGGAGATACCTACCTTGCAAGTGCTCCCATACACAACAATAAAAATTACTCTTGTATAAAACATAAGATGTCTTAATTTTACATCAGACATAGGCAGATCCATACCTTGAATGAGGTTGTTTGTTTTACATTGTCTATTTGTTATAGTGAGATTTCTAGAACCATGCGTCTCTCAGTCCCAAATTTAGTACCATTAGAAAATTCTCTACAAGGAAGGTGCCTGGACTTTGTTTCATGGCGTTCCAATTCATGGCAAAAAAATATTGAATACTAAATTTTTTATGATTTAAGAAATTAGAAAATTATTTTTATTTTTATTTTATTATTATACCATAGCAATGGCACATGGCACACTAGTAGTAATTAATAGTGCTTGTGTGAGGATCAAAGTACAATTATTTATTCTACTACAATAGTATGAATGACACTAATTTAACAAAATCACACTATTTAAAATCAGTATAGTCAAGTTAAGATATTACTATAATGTATAGATTTTCAAAGGAATTATAATTTGTAATGGTACTAATTTACAAGCAACACTCATTTTTGTGTCTTCAAGAACTATTCAATTGAGGTATGTATTAATGTGATATTCTTGTATTGGAGATTGGGAGTTATGTTTTATGGTATAAGAGTGGTGATGGTTTTGTAGGATCTACATAAGGTAGGAAGACTTATTATAGGACCCTCTTTCCAATTGCATCCTTCTCTACATCCACTTGATTTCAATGTACAAAAGACTCACTCAATATTCCACGACCTTGAGGGGTGCTTTTGGATTCCCACGGCAACCCTAGAGGGAAGTAAGAGAGAAAAATTAGCATTCAAGTGGGCAAGAATAGTTTCCCTCATGGACAACAATCATAAGCTATACAATTTTGCATTGGTCACCTACAATATGACTATTTTTTTCAAGAATGAGTTGATCCAAATACTTGTAAAAATACTTTAATTTGTTGTCAGGTTGCCCAAAAAAATCGGGAATTCGGTAAGCCTAAATATATGTAACGACCAACGACGACAACAATGGATCATCCCACCTTACTAAATATTGGAATATCAGTACAACAACTCTGTGTACCGGGGCTGGTATGTACTGTACAGGGCCACCAGTCAAGAGCCGGTAGCTTGGTCGGGCACAGAGAAAATTTGTTCAGTTGCAAAAGAACGTCTTCTCAGTTGTCAGATCCAAATGAACGTGTCTCGTTCAATTGGGTCCTCGTATAAATTCAATACCTCCTTGACTTGTGTACCCATTGGTCACCAACAATTTTTTTCCTTTCAAATTTTGAAAAAATATCTTGGTTCTTGTGCTCAAAGAAGTATAACCTTGGTCCCAATATAGGCATAAATGAAGAGTTTGTTAGACAAAATTTCAATGGGTAAGGTACATGAATATGGACACCTAATATTATTTGCAATGTTTTGTAATCCTGAGAGGATAATTGTCCGTTGAATGGACAATTGAATGCTTGGGTAGGTTCATACAAAGTCAATTTTGAACAAATATTTATGATGGTACAATGTGCATACACCAAACAATTGAATGGGAAGAAAGAAAATTCAATTAGATGCTTAGGTGAAAAAGGTATGCTATTCAAAAAATTTAGGCAATTTGGGCATCTATTACTAACTCTTCAATTATTTGTGAGATAGTACACAATTTTTATTACAAAAAAATTTTAGCTCAAAATTCACATTCCAAGAGGACTCAAAACTTTGTCAACAATGTTGGGCGATTCAAACATTTTTTCTAACTTCAAGTTCAATAATTATGTAATGTATATACTCAAAGAATTTGAATTTTTTTTCCATGTATTTTGTATATCTGTCTCTAGATATTCCTCAATACACAAGACATTATTAAGAAAAAAAAACTAAGAATCTAAAATCTTCTTCAAACTATATTGCTTTGTCCTAGTGGGGGTGGGGGGGGGGGGAAGTTGGCATCACCAAGAAAATTAGTGTCACTAGAAAATTTCAATTTTATAGAAATCAATGCCATACATGAATATTTCAACTTGCACTAATTTAAAATAGTGTGACTTTGGAAAATTAGCATCACAAACACTATTAGGGCTAATTAGTGTCCCAACCAAATACTTAAAAAGCTTTCATAATTCAATAATAATACTAACCATGCTCAATTCCTTATTCAAATATATGTAGGTGTTGTTACCTTGGTGTGGCCCCTCCTTTTGAAAGCAAAGAGTGAGTGCCACTTGGAGGAGTCGGAGAACTACCATTGGGAGGCAAAATCCTCCACCTTGCACAAAGAAGAAACAAATTTTTGACAAATAATAGAGTTAATTGTAAAGTGTCTAAAATTTCGGAAGGACCAGGAATTGGAATTTGAAAAAAACGGCTCTAGATAAAACTCCATGAAGCACCAAAGCTGGGGTCCGATGGAGTTCGCTGTTCTGTTTCTTTTGTACTATTCTTAGTTAAGCCTTCCTTTGATACCCCTAGTAAAAACTATTGAAAGCTTTAGGATTATTAGAGTTAATTGTAAAGTTCGTCCAGTGTCAGCATTTTTTTTTCTGGTGATTTTATCGCCAGATTGTCAATGTTGTAAGCCACTGTGCCTGGCTCCCTCCCAAAATTCGCCTTTTGTGGGAAGGCACGCAGGGCTTTACTGTAGAGCTACAGTTCCAAAAAAAACCCGATGTCCAGTGTATGTGAGAAGAAGGTTTAACTAAAAATAGTACAAAAGAAATAAGGCACCAAACTCACCATTAGACCCCAGTTTTGGTGCTCCAAGTCCAAGTTTCGTCTTGTGTTTTTTCCAAACTTTCTTCTCAAAAGCTTGAACATTAGGTAGCAAAATAAACAACTGTGAGCAAGAAACGTGGCTGACCCTTGAAACATGGGGCTTTGGAGACCTCCAGGAGACATGGCCCATGGTCCTCAGATTATTTGGTTGGTAAATAATGAAGAATTCAATCTCCCAGCAATCCCATGCTTCTAGGGAGCGCGTGTGGGCAAGGTCCAAAATATGGGCCCAAGGCTCATGTCAACAGTGAAATACAAATCCATAATATGATCGATAAGATTGGGGGTATTTTTACCCATTATTATTTTTTTTTATTTTTTATTTTTTTTTGAGAAACGGTTTATCCAATTTTTTTGGGAATGTATGCCCACAAATATGTGAAATAGTCTAATTGAGGTAGAAGCAGCAGCAGCAGCAGCAGCGCAAGTTCAATTAAATTCGGCACAAGAGACCACCCAATAGCGGTGTGTTTGTGAAGATTGGAAATTGACTTTTGGTTGCCTACGAATGAAGGTTATGTTAGTCAGATTTTATGACCAAAATTGTATGGGTTTGATGTCCCCTTTGTAAAACCAGCTACATTTTCCGAGAAAAATCCTGCCACTACCCGGGGCCACAAGTCTTGTATGTGTATACGCAAGCCTTGAGATTGATGCAACTTGATCAGCTCATGGACCCCGAGGGCACACTTTCCATGGCCACTTCAATTCCGCATAGGCTGGTGTGAGAGACGGCATTGGGGGGCTTCCGTAAGCAAGACATCTTATTAACTTTGAGATTTGAGCCGTACATCCCGGAATCCTGAAGACCCGAATTGCTTCATAGTTGGCCCAACAACCAATTGAAATAAAGAGGTGTTTGAACAATCAGATAGTTTTATCCACGGAAGATCTGTCACCCTTAAATTAGGGCAGAAATTGAAGCGTAGAATGCTTGCTTTGAGCAAGAGTAAAACCTTTCCTTCCTTGACCGACACTAAATAGTGAAATTAGGTTGCCCAAATATTTAGGTTGCCTTATTCTAAGAAAGTTATTTTACAAGCCATCAAAGTCCACATATACGGTCCAAAATGACCTTAAACTACTCCGGGTAATGGTTAAGTGATAGGGACTTCCGATGAAATCCGTGAGATTCCCAGTTCAACTCCCTATGTTAACATTGCTAGCATAAGCAGGTTTGTCCTTCCACTTGTTCCTAATGGGGATACCCAAGGTGTGTAATTCCTAAGCTTTAATGTCAGGTTGTCTTGGTTGTGTCATATCAATCCATCTGTGGCCCTTGAAGGCCCTATGTTTAAAAAAAAAAAATTAAAAAAAAAAAATCCACAAACATTTCTACGGATATTTTCATTTGTACACATGGAAGTTCACAAATCCCAATTACAACAATACCTAATTCAAAAGTAGTGCATTCTTGTATACTAATGGTAAATATTTTTATAATGTAAAATGTCAAGAAATTAGTGTGGGGCAACCTAATTTCACTATTTAGTGTAGCAATCTATCATAGGTTCTAGAATGGTGGTTAGGAAATTTCAACGGTGCTAGTATGTGAGCCTAAGAATGCGAGCTTGTGAGCATTGAGCCTACAGTATAGGTACCTATAATATGGATACTACACACTGTAGAAGGTGTATATATCATAAACACCTATAATATGGGTATTTGTAATATACATACCTTATAATCATAGACAATTTCTATTATATATACACCTATAATATAGGTGTGTGGTAATCTAGGCTCATGGGCTCACACTCCTATGCTTACATAATAGCAACCCTCGTGGTGTAGGTGCGAAACCCTATGGCTTTTAGGTGTTGCTCAAATTTTCAAAATGTGAAGATTAATTACACAATGCAACTCGGAAGAATAATTTAGTGATGACTTCTGAATAAAAGTTGTAAGATATTATCCTTTGATGATATTCATCAGCACTGTTGGTAGTTCTATATACCTTGGCCTATTTAATACTTTTTGATCTAATTTAAAATCAAAATTATTATTTTCTAATTGAAACTCATTGTAAATTGAATAATAGTAATTTTCATGAGGATTCTTTTGCCATGAATTTAAAACATAAATCTTAAATGTGGGACTAGTCAAAGTACTTATCTACTAAGAGCATCTAAAGTGCGGTCTCGCTAAACAATCCCATATGGAAACGCAGGGACGTTCCACGAGGCCTTCACAGTGCCAAGTTTTTTTAGAGCAAATCAATCCAATGCAAAGTGCACAATCCAAATGTCAAATGGAGTTTTTGCATTATAAAAAGAAAGAAATAAAAGAATCTTACATTAAAAAAAACTTTACTTCCATTGAAACAAGAGAAGGTTGAATTGATTGGCACGCTTAACAATGTGGAAAAGGGTTGACAATCATAATTATTTCTACTGAGAGCCAACTTGCGAGCCCTTCAAATTTTGGAAATTTGCCGGAGGAGGTGTGTGTACATACCTAGACCTTGGAAGTGCCGGGACCCATAAAGGTTGCATTAGAGCACAATTTTTTTTTATTACAAATGACTTTTTGCCTGGAAAAGTGCTGATACAAGCACTGTTCCCAGGCGCATTGCAGATGCTCTAAAGGACTAGGGAGCCTAGGTAGATTTGGAGCTTTTTGAGAACTTATATGGGCTCTATTGACTTCATAATTTCAAAATTTTCCATGAGATTTTTAGAATGGATTCTAATCATCCTAATTTACATGTAAAATTTTGTTTCATGTCATTTTGATAAATATAGAAAAATTTAAAAGTTTTTTCATTTTCACATGGAAATGGGTAGCCAAATATATATTCTAAGAAAATAATAATTGATTCTATTTAATAACATATATTAATGCATACTCAAAAACATTTGAACCATTCAATTATGAATAATGAGGTAAATTTATTTAGGAATTTGGTTTTACAAGCAATGAAGGTAGAAAAAACATATAAAGTCATATTTTGAATTGAATTTTTATTATTTTCAAATTAAAAAAAGGATACCTACTATTTACTAACCCCTAAGTCCCATTGGCTGTACGAGCACCAAAATGTGACTTTGGGTTTATTCATACGTCTCAATATTCATTGTAATTTTCTGAATTTTTTGGTGGAGCTAGAAAAACATATAGGATTCTTGGGAATATATTTTTATTTCAATCAATACTTGGGAGCAAAGGTTAATATGGCACAATAAGCCAAAAACGGAGGTTAGTGGGCAACACCAAAAGAATTACAAAAAGTCAAAATAAAATACAATTTTTTTCCCTATAATATTATAATTTTGTCTACATGTAAAGCTTTGATTCATTCTATTTGGACTAGTGATGAGAAAGTTATGGACAATCTTATTTTTTGGGCAATCTAAGCATCTTCTTAAAAAAAACCCTTATAGGATTCATTTTTGAATGCAATTTTCACAATTTAAAAAAAAAATTGTTTGATAGGATTAAGTGTGCTTGCTAGAACAATCTCACCATTAGAATTATTGTGTTTCAATTCCATCTTAGAGCTATTAACAATTTAGTTTTTCATTCAATCTTAGACCTACTTCTATTTAACAATTTTTTAAAGAATGAAAATCGAGTTGTTGTTTTTTGAAATTTTTTCCCTAGACTTTCAACTCAATTCTTCAATATAATTTAAAGAAAATTTCAAAGTGCGTAGTGCAAAATATTCCACAAATGGCAGTCAAAGTCATCTAAAATTGCAAGACAACATTCAAATTTTTTTTCCAACTTTGAATGCTAATATTTGGCAATATGTAAAGTCAAACTTCATGAATTTTTTACTGCATGATATGAGACAAGTCAAATACAAGATCACATGGTTACATTATAAGAAAAAATATTTTTCTATCTTCTTGAGCGTATGCAACAAAAATGGTAGTTTTGAGTGTTTTTTGACCAAAAAATGGCCTTGGGACCTTAGGGGCTAGACATATACACTTTTGAGATTAATAATATTCAACTTTTAAAAGATTTATTAGCATTTTTTTTTCTTCCAATACACCTTCCACTTTATAACTTTATTTAAAGATGTGCATGAAAGTTTTTTTGGTTAATTTTTTTTACATACATTTTCAACCCATTTTACAACCCATTGGCTAAATTATACAAGTTCTTGACATACATGTTTTTTTTTTCTAAAAATGATGAAAAACAAAACCTCACCTTTAGGAAGGGCTAGAAAAGCCTACTTTTTGAAGTTTGAACACGTTGAGTTTGCTATGGATTTGGAATCTTATTCTAAAATTTCGGGAGGATGTAATTGAATGAATTAACTAAAAGATCATATATTCAAATTTGTTAGTGAATAAACATAGATGAAGGTTTTAGCCTTGCTTGGAGTAAAAGTATTTTGAAGGAGTTTTTAGGCCTCAAAACATTGCAGTATTTTGGATACTACATAATTGAAGTAGGTCCAATAGGTTGAAGGTTAACCCCTAAAGGACCAAGGCCTTTTTTTTGGCTAGAAAACACTCAAAACTGCCATATCTATAGCAAAGAGTAAAAAAATTGATTTTTTTTTTCTATATCTAATCATAGGATCTTACATCTAACTAGTATGAGAGTGTGTGGAAAAAATTTCAGAATTTTTTATCGCACAGGTTGCAAGATATCTGCGTTTAAAGTGGAAAAAACGAGTTTTTCAGCACATTGCGAGACTAGATTTTTTGACTTTGAACATTTTTAACTCAAAATTTTTGCACTACAGAGTTTTGAGCTTTAAATATTTATAGTGGAGAATTGAGTTGAGAGTCTAGGAAAAAAAAATTCAAAAAAACTTAATTATCATTCTTAAGAAATTGTTAAGTAGAAGTAGGTATAAGATAGAAGGAAAATCTAAAATCTAAATATATTTTAGATGGAATTAAAATGCACTAATTCCAATGGTGAGATTGTTCTAATAAGTAAATCAGACCATGCAAAAAAAGAAAATTTGAAAAATTTGAAAAATTGCATTTAGAAATGAATCCTACAAGTTATTTTTTTCAAGAAGATGCTCTAACTGCCCGAAAAACAAGAATGTCCATAACTTTCTCATAACATATCCAAATGAAATGAATCAAAGCTTTCCAGATAGACAAAAATATAATCTATGAGGAAAAAAATATTTTAAAAAAAATTCAAATTTTTGTCCATTTTTTTGGCTGCCCGGACTGCCCGCCGTCCCCTCGTTTGAGCTTATTTGGTCATAACTTTTTTTCACGGGCACCGATTGTGAAAAAAATTATATTCCCTTGAAGCTATTCAGCTTTTCTACCTCCAAAATAAGTTTAAAAAAATCAAGAGAAAATTTCAGCCCACAGGTACCTGCCTGAAAACGCATTTGTCCCCCGAAGGGACAATGGTCCTTTAGGGGTTAAATGACTGAAGTGGTTTTAAGCCCGCGTCTATAGTGAATAAGTCTTGTCAAGCACCGCATTTAGGCTACAAAATCAAAGCACTATTCATTGATCAATTCTACATGTCCTAACCACACAATCTTTAAGCAAAAAGTGGCAAGATCCATGTTCTAGTTCAAGGAGATTTTTTATTCTCCTTTGGGTTGATGGCTAGGCCAACAGATGTCGCTTGATCCCTCAAGGACTATAAGCTCCCATAGAGCTTTTTAAAGACTTGGGTAGGTTCATATGAAGTCATTTTTGAATGGATGAAAATAATTTTTTTTACGAAAGATACAATATTGTATAAACTTTGTGAGAATGTAATTATTTTACTAATTGAATGCTTGGATCAAAAGCTATGGGTCTTGAAATCTTTGAAGCAACTTGGGCAACGTGCTAATAGAGAATGCAAGTAGTCAAGCAAGCTGTGAATTCTTTTTAATAATTTTGAATGTTTATATCTCACAATATATAAAACTGAATGGGCTAAAAAAAATTCCGCATATTTTCATACCACTACATGGAACTAATGTGTGGTAGAATATGAAAAAAAGGTTCAAATTTTCACTAAATGCACTAAAAATGGCAATTTTAATACAATTTTGGAACTATTAGCTCAAATTCTAGTATAAATTCATGAGATTAATTTATTTTTTTTACTTGATTCAGAGAAGGAAATCTTTGTGTTGACCATTGTAATTTAGATTCTTCTGAAAGATAAGTTTCCCCCCCCAAAAAGAAATCTTGTTCATGTAGTGCTTTTTTTTTTGGACATCGTCTGTGTGCAAGAAGATTTTGTGCATATTAGACACCTTCATTGCCTTTAAAAATTGGCATGCATGTAACTAACATAACTACCTACCCGATGATTTGAGTTCCTGAAGGTAGATAAGACCTTCTTCTTCACAAAGTTGATTCAAAATATGTTGACTCTATTGGGCAAGGCCCAAAATATATTTCCTTCTAATTGCAAATTATAATTTCAAATTTACGCTATCAAATGGTTTAAAATTGTTTCCACAAATTCCTTTAGTAACCTAATACAAGTTCGCATGGTTACAACTTTGAAAAATGTTTTTATATTTCAATTATGCTTGATGTACGAGAAAGTGACAATTTTGAATACTTTTGTGAAAAACAGTCAAGGAACTTTAGTGGGTTAAGGGTTCAATGGAACTTCAGGACCGACGGACTGTGCAATGTCTTCATCCAAGGCAGCTGATATTGTAGCGAATCTATTTCATGTGTATTTGTGGCACCAGGGCGAGACTGTTGATCAAAACCTCTCTAACACACAATCAAGTACACAAATTGCATACCGTACCAGTATTAAGTTACTGTATCTCTTTGCCTCTTTGCCTCAATCCCCATGCCATGCAACATTGTTTTAATTATTTTTAAAAACAATTTTGAACTCAATAATTTCATTGCATGCGTCTACCACGGAGTATAATTTTGAATTCTGGATATTCGATCATCACCATATTGAGGAACGTCATGTGGCCACTGGTGAAGGACCAACACATGACGTACAGTACATTCGTCGGACAGCATGAAATACCTCATAATTCAAGTTTTCAGGTATCAAGGAATCATCAGTGGGACTGATTAGATCACCTAATTGTTTCATAATCACGTGATAGAGTTTCACTGTTTGATTGACCTTACAGTAGAAGGGACTGAAAGCCCTTTGCGGCCGTATGCTTTACTTTGTATTTGGTGTATTTGATCAGAAAAACATTGACTAAATATTTTTCAGTTCAAAGTAAATCAATGATCACAATAGAACATAAATAACAATGTATCACACTTGATATATTAAACCATAATTGAAGAGTTATAAGGCTAAATACATGTTGTATACAAGGACCCCAAGGGTCATTCAAGGGTTAAGGTAGGCATACCATAAACTGTTAATATAAGCATTTTAGCCTATAGGATGTGGGAAATTCTTTGAAAAATTGAAATGAGGATGAGAAAGAATGAAAAAATAAATAAAAAATCTTCAAGAATGAATATCTTATTTAATAAAAATGTGGATTCTTAGTTGGCCCCCATTCTTGTCTCACAGCTTCATCTCAAATGGTTAACTTTAGAACTTGTTCCTAATCAAGTACAAACCAATCACATGTGAGCAAATCAAATATTTTTTGAATCAAGAATAGAACTAGCTATTATCCGTTTCAGGACACCCTACTCTACCATTAGAGGAGAGATCAACGTTATTGGTATTCCTACCTTAGTTCAGAAAGTACATGCAAGAGGCTATGCACTCAAATCCGTACATTAAGTTAAGATGTTTGTTTTGTTTGTTTTATTTGTTACGTTGAGATCTCCTGGACCGTGTTTCCCCTGGGCGCGTTCTTGGTACTGTCGAAAAGCTCTTTGCAAGGAGGGGTGCTCGGGCTTGGTTTCGTGACGTTTGGACCTACAATGTGAAAGATATTGAATTTCAAAGTTTTTATGAATTAAAAAATTAAAAAATTACTTATATACTTTTACTTTGCTTGAGGCAACACGCTAGAGTATGCTACATTCTCGATCACCTCCCCATTTCTACGACATAGGCTGTTGCATTTTTGTTTAACCCCTAAAAGCCCATTGTCCCTTCGGGGGACAAATGTGATTTCAGTCATGTACCTTTTTGCAACCACGTTTGTAATATTTTCTGAAAAATTTAATGGAGGTGGATAATGAGAAGACCTAAGTGGGGACATAATTTTTTTCACAATCGGTGCCCGGGAACAACAGTTATGACCAAATAAGCTCAAAACAAGGGACAGCGGGCAGCCCGGGCAGCAAAAAAAATTGGCAAAAATTTGATATATTTTTTTTAAATACTTTTTTTTTGTAGATTATATTTTTGTCTATCTGGAAAGCTTTGATTCATTTCATTTGGATTTGTTATGAGAAAGTTATGGACATTCTTGTTTTTCGGGCAGTTAGAGCATCTTCTTGAAAAAATAACTTGTAGGATTCATTTCTGAATGCTATTTTTGCAATTTTTCAAAAAAATAAAATTTTCATGGTTTAGTTTACTTGCTAAAACAATCTCACCATTGGAATTAGTGTATTTTAATTCCATTTTAGATTTTCCTTCTATCTCGTATCTACTTCTACTTAACAATTTTTTTAGGAATGATAATTAAGTTTTTTTGAATATTTTTTTTTCCCCTAGACTCTCAACTCAGTTCTCTATTATAAACATTTAAAGCTCAAAACTTTGTAGTGCAAAAATTTTAAGTTAAAAATGTTCAAAGTCAAAAAATCCAGTCCCGCAATGTACTGAAATACTTGTTTTTTCCACTTTAAACGCAAATATCTTACAATCTGAGCGGTCAAAAATTCTGAAATTTTTTCCACAGATTTTCATACTAGTTAGGTGTAAGATCCTACGGTTAGAAGTGCAAAAAAAACATTTTTCAATTTTTTTTACTCCTTGCTGTAGAAATGGCAGTTTTCAGTGTCTTTTGGGCCTTTAGGGGTTAAGTGGCCATGCGAAACTGTTCAGTTGTGATGGATTACGAGCCGTTCATTTCCAATCGATTTCTTCACTAGTCTATGGTCGGAATTAAATATACCTATATAACAAGAATAGGTTTCACATAATCTTGACCAAAAAAATTCACAATAATTTTGTTTTGGACTAAAAAATGAAAAAAAAATTCAAATCCGTCTAAAATCTATTTCCCTGCATGGAGAATAAATTTCCCCCAACCAAACCTAACTGGTAGCTATGCTGAAAACCTTAAGTGGTTGGAAATAGGTCGTAAGCTTCTAATAGTTTATTAGGGATTGAAGGGGAGAGAACAGTATGGATCTCTTTCCATCATCGCCGGGGAATCCCAAGCAGCAAAGGAGCGACCACAAGTGCCAACTCAAAAGGGCCATGCCGGGGATGCGTTGTCAAAAAGTGAGCAGACAGTGAAGTCCCTCGCCAGGCTGGGAACCCCGCTGAAGGCGGAGGCCGCCCCATGTCGGACTTTAACTTATTTTCTCCACAGGGACGCCCTCTCCCAATCCACATGGCCTTGTCTGTCGGAGAGGCCGGGGTGGCTTGTCACCGAACTTGTTCCAAACCTCCGCAACCCCTCATCATCACTCATGAGCCGAAAGGGAATATTTGATTACCCCTCCACTGCTACAGCAGCAGCGGCAGCAGATCATTACGGTGCTTCTGGGATCACAGTTCTGCACACCACACTGCAATGCCCCTCACTAGGCCCTGCTACAGTGCACAGAACTATCTTCTTCAGTTTGTACAGTACAGGACCCGAAGATATATAATATATTTATAGCTGTAACGATACGACGGGTAGATACATACAACAGTAAGTCTCGGAGTACTGTACTGTACTGTACAATACTGAAAAGAACCCAACCAGAGATCGTCCCTGTCTCGCTAACTTGGGAAAGGAGGGAAAACGAACTTCCGTTTTGACTCTTGACTGTCAAAAATAGAAGTTCCTTTTAGTAATGAAGGCACCCTTCCGTTGAGCAAGACTGTATTCATATTGTATACCAATAATATGCAGCACCGTTTACACCGCAGAAAGTACTCCGTAAAACATATTGACATATCCATCGCGCAAGGAACTGATGAAGGAACTCACGGGAGGGGAAAAAACGAAGCAGGCCTCGTGAACTCCAGATCCTCCACCGCAAAACCCGCGTCTGTCCCTAGAAAGAGAATCTCGTAGACAATCCATTAAACCCACTCGCCTGCAGATAGGGCGCCTAGATGAAGTAAAGGCACCACCCTCTTTAGCTCTCGAGTCTGTCTGCACTCTCCTCTTGGGGCCTCCACTTTTCGTCTCTTTCTAGGCCGCCCTGCCGTAGTCCTCTTCAATCTCATCACTCCATCTCTAGCTGTGAGCCTGTGACCCATCACCCATGCAACCTTGGATCATTCTGCCAGCACCCGCTTTTCTCGTACTCATCAGCCCTCAATTGAAGTTTAGTGGTCGGCCAAGTTGCTGAGTGAAATATCACATCTGTCTGTCGGCCGGCAGCAGTTAGTTGAGCAATTCGATTCGTGCGCCGGATTTGCGATGGTTGCTGTAACTGAATTCTGAGAGTTCGATCAAATTTGTGATAGACTAGCGCGCGGAAGTGATTTTGATCACTTGGAACGTGTGAGGGCTCCTACCTTCGCCGGCCTTGCACAATGAGTCCTACTTCGGTGTGCTACACGGTGACTAAGGATGAATCTGGGGATTTGGGAGCCACCACTCGTGGCAGCTTAGGCGCTGGCAAGCCCAAAGCCGGCGGCTCCAGCTTCCAGTTCGGAATTCGGAAGCAGGAGAAAGTGAGCGAGACATCGCCGCCGCTCAAGGTCAGCAGAGAGTCGCATCGGATCCGGAAACAGCCGCTACCGCTACCGCAAGTGCAGTACCGACCCCCGATAATCATCCACACGTACTCCCCGAAGGTGATCCACACACAGCCAGACGATTTCATGTCCCTGGTTCAGAAGCTTACTGGTTCCAGCGACACGCGCTCGCGGTTGAAGCGAAAGCCGGCCAAGAAAGCATGTGCACAGGCTGCATCGGATCAAAATGACTTAGATGATGCTGTCGCCGATCTTGAGCAACAAGGTATGCATGACGATCTCTGGTACCCCCAGTCTTCGAAATTCCATGCAACTAATCGAACTCACTAAATGCCCATTTACACTTCCTTTTTCACTTTCCAGTATCCATTCTGTATGATTTCAGAGGCCATTGTATTGATCTCGACCTTAATGACGTTAGGAAAGGCCGGGGTTTACCATGAACTCTAGTCAAGTTCACTAGGTTCTCTGACCATCTTTCACTCTAACTCTCTTAGCTTTCACGCAACTGGAATCAGAAATCCTTACATCTTTACGATTGCGGTCAGTCTTTGAGGATTCAGATGTGTAGAAGATTATTGCTGTTCAGTAATTTTGACGTTATGTGACCAACTGCCATTCGTTTTGTTTCAATCGGCAAGAGAGTGTGCTTACCGATGCACCTGTGTTGAGTGATGTCTTTCCAGGGTCAAAGATGGCGCAGTGTGCATCTCCCTCGAGCTCTGAAGAGGACTCATCTTTTCTGGCTTCAGAACCTTGCGGAGGCGACCTGGCAATGAAGCAGTCCCATTCTCCACGAAGCCCATTGTCAAATTTCGAGTTTGACAGCCACGACTTAATGTTCACCCCGTTTGACGCGTCGTCAAGCAACATCCTCTTCTCGCACGTCAAGGCGGAGCCCTCCTTCTCTTTCAATGACAACTCGTTCAACTTCTTAACGGAGTCCTTCATTTCGCAGCTACCGAAGGGATTAATGAAGCAGGAAGCGCTTCCGAAGCAGGTATTGCATCAGGAATACAGCCCGTTCCACAGCAATATTGACATCAACTCTCCTATTCCCACTCCGGGCTTTCTTCCCCCCAGTTCGATGGCTGGTCTTCCTGATCTTTCGCCCGTCTCTGCGAACTGGTCTCAGTCTTTTCTCGACAGCCACACTGGCGCTCCTTCACACTTCACAAACCAGAATGCGATTCTGAGGCAACGCTTCTCGGGTGGCTACGCTCCTTCGTCTGAAGGGACCATGGTGGCGCTGGAGAATATTCAAGCATTCATGCTCTCATGAGAACGACGACGCAGTCATTGCGTGGTGGAGGCATTGTGGGTCATGGGAAGTTTACCGCGCCTAAGGCCGACCAGTGGAAGAAAACACTTCCGGCTTTTCTGATGAAACTGGTCTAGATATCTGTCTCTTTCATGAGGGACTAGTGTCATCTAGCTCAACAGCAGCCGTCCCACGTCTGTAAAGCAGTAACTCGTTGCCTTATCAAGACTCCCACAATTTTGATGTGTCGGCGTCGGTTTACTTCCTGATTCCAGAAGGATACCTGACGTTAACCGAGAGTGTAGATTCAGTAGGCGTTCCATTAGAAATGACCGTTAGAAAGTGTACCAACCGTTTTAGATTCATCTTCGCACATGATAGGTGAGAGACAGAGATCAACCTGTTTTGACCATCATAAATCCGATTTAGCACTGACTCTGACACAGTGTAGATACGATAGATTGTCACATCAATGACCAGTTGCTACCAATGGTTTTGGCCGAGATTATAGAGAAGTATTAGCATCATACCACCAATGTGCATTACCATAGAAGGCCAGAGCATGGAGCCCTCTTCTTCTGCTCTTGTATCATAGTGCTGATGCCACTAACTGCTGCTATATCATCTGGAAATTGTAATAATGTATGTTAGTACCCTCATCCCTGTAGTGTAATAATCGTAGATTGTACAGGCCTGGTAGCGGATTACCCCGCCGGTAGGTAGAGAGACTCGTGTAATTAGTACATACTATCTGCGATGCATTGAATTGTATCCATAGCTATCTTCAACTTTCAAACAGCTAGCGGGGTACCTGTCGATCTCTCAACGTGGGATCAGGTACTCGAACATGGATTGAAGCTCGGTCATGGTCCGCAACAGAGGTTTTCAATGCGTCTGATTTGCACTCGAGTGGAAAAGCTTATTTAGGTCTCACCGTCCGCGACCGATTGACGTGGGAATTGAAGGAGCACTCGCTTTGGAAGGCACTGATTTCATCGTTGGAGTGATTTCCCTAATCACTTATTGGAGAAGGTCGCCCAAGAGGTGACTATTGCGGTCTTCTTCACCATCTTGTGGAGCACAAGTCAGTTGATCTACATTGGCAACGAAGGATTCAATATCGAACTAAGGCTATAACACAACTTGGGCTGCCGAGCAAGTCTATCGTCATCTGGATCCAACTTGTTGGTTTCGAAGCAATTTTCAACTACCTTAGGTTCTTGATCTTTGCTGGTGGAGAGAATAATGCCTGATAGGTAGCATTGGGCACATTCTAGCTAGTTATGCAGCTTCGCTCTACAATGTGGCACATCAGTTTACATAAATTCAAGCAAGGAAACTTGATTCACATTTGATAGTCTCACACTTGCCTGGCCTGGCATTTAATCAGAGGATCTTTCCAAGTCCACTTTCACCGCAAAATGCTTTCGTGTTCACGGAAAGTCCGATGCTTCTTCAACGCTCGAACTATACACAGATGATCTACACGATGGACATCCTCGTTGTAGCCTGGTTTCGAAGGGCTTTTCACGTACCCATAGTTTCTTGATCTTGTCTGGAGTGGACAGAAAAGCATGACAGTCTTGCATTGCATTGCATTGCATTCTAGCTAGTCAAGCAGCCTCTGTTCAATGGGGCACATTGGTATAACATAGATTCAAACAATGGAACTTGACTCAGTTGGTAATCTCGCCAGTACCTGGCATGGCCTTGAATCAGAGGATCTTTACAAATCAGTCGAGGGCTTACCTCCTAAGCTACAAAGCATATGTCCTCGCTGCGCCCGAAATCTTGACATCACCCGCATCACTGCGGAAATATACCTACTAGAACGTTGTCAACCTCTGTTTTAGTGTTCCATATTGTCGGACATTGCTATTCTTTCTCACTGGAACTTTCTGAGAGCTTCATTAACTCGAGATGACGCAAGGGGAACGCAGAAGACATTAAAGATCAAGCAAGCATGCGTCACGAGGGTTGAGAAACAAAGGGCACTGTACAAGTATTATTGAACCACGTGTCCAAAGAATGTAACAAATTCCTACTTCAATGAATGATGCTTGGTTGCTCCTTTCAACCATCAAAAGATACCATGAAAATAAAGCTGTGTTGGGTGACCCTTGGGACAGCACCCATATCAAAATCAGCGACCGAATGGTCTTCTCAAATCAGTCCTACGATCAATCTAATCCTGATCCTGAAAATCAACCAAAAGAAGTCCTAGACTTTGAACGTTTCCCATGGACTTGTAAGTCCACATTTGGCAGGGTATCAAGTTCCTTAAAGGATCATTTTTGACACATACAATGAAACTTGACCCTAAAAGTGATAAGAGAATCGAGTGCATTTGGAAAAAGGAGAAAATTTCCAAATTCAATAATCATTGTTGCCAAGGGCCCGTTTCAACTTTCTGTTGGCGGTTTGTACGAGTCCACCACAGTGAGGCACTTATCGACAGTGGCCCCGTCCACAAGATGATGGTTCCAAAGCTTAATAAGAAACAGCATGAAACACCTGCAAAAACAGAGGAATAGATGAAAGGTCAGATACACATATAAGGTAAGGAGAGAAAATCCATTGACCAAACAAAGTTTTATGATAGGTGAAATACACATTCAAGGTAAAAAGAACACTCGAATAGCAAAGAGCGAATCCATTGAGCAGGCAGAGTTTTAGTCGGTAACATGCAGATATTGCAACTTTCAGGCTCACAACCAATTTAACCCTGAAAGGACGCGGCCCTATCACAAGGTGGTCAGCCCCAAACCATCAGATTCCTGCATGAATAGGAGCTTTCTTTGTTTCAAGAGTTACCCTGAATGTCATTTGCCGAAAAATTTCAGTACTCGGTGGGTTAAAAGTCGGTTAACATTTAAAATCCGTCATTCATTTCTAATTTAGTGATTTGACCGTACTTTGACCCTTATTCATTTTGGATAAAATTAAAGAAAACAAAATTGACTCATTTGTGTCTCAAATAAATTCTTAAAACCTAGAAACCAGAATTTACTTGCGCGGTCCTTCAGGGATGTAGGCTGAAAAGTGCACAGATCACGCACCTTCTTAATGACGGTTTGCTTGAAAACTTCGCCGCATGAAGTAAAGAAAAAGCTTCACATGCCCATGCGCAATGACCATCGGCAAGAACTCTGCATTAGCACATAATTCCGCTTTATATATTCAATCACGAATATTTGTAGTTCAAACTAAGCACTACAACTCATTCTCGAAGGCACAATCAACAGAAATTGGAAACGAGGTGTTACAAAAGTACCGTTGCTTTCGCACAAATGAGTTCCACAGGTGCATGATGTCTTTCTCATCCGAGGATACATCCACAAAATCTTCAAGCATCTGCAGTTGCAAGGAGAAACCCGAAAGAAAAAATGACAAGCTTGAAAAGCATCACATTGGAATTCAATCTAGACATTCGATGTTCCAATTCGGTCAATTTTTTTTCCAATGCTAAGATAAGGTATAGAACAAACTATCTGGCATCCGAAAACTGTTCCAGGATGTCATTTCTTCCCAATTTGCTTACCTGCATTCAGGGCGCAAGTGGGGCTCCACAAGAATCAATTGACGAAAAGGCAATTTCATAAATACCACGCATTATTACGATCCTAAGCGAGAGCCAAAAGGACGACAGTAAGATGTATACCCGGCGATCCTCTACTGTGGCCAGGTCCTCATCGAGTTCATCTTCGCTGTCCTTGTCAGAGAGCAGCTCTTCAAGTCCCATTGGCTATCAGGAAATGAAAGTGGGAACATTAGATCGTAAAAGAGGATCCGAAAGTGAAACGAGGAACACACTATGAAAGCAATGCGGTACCAGAACTTCCTAGGCACAGCTTCGAGTGTCAAATAATATCAACAGCACAAACTAAATCCATGTGTGTTACAGATGATGCAGAAATACGAAACAAAGCAACACTTGCCAGATGTAAGCTAGATACTATATAAAACCGCAACTGTTCCAGTACCTGAGCAGTGTGCGAGTGGAAAAATGTACGTTTTTGAAGGAGGAGCCGACTGCAGTCATCGAATGAAGTCAGTGAATAATCGCATTTTCAGCCAAATTCCAGAATACTGTTATTAACATCATGTTTCTCAAGCCAGCCCTCTAAATACCCTCCATTGTAGATGAGTTTCACGAAAATCAACATCCTACAAAGGCATGTGTGATGTCCCAAAGGGCGGCGTAGAAGTACCCCAGTCATGCCCTCGACACTCTTCACTTTGATAAGCAATTAATATTTGTGTCCCTCCCTTACATGCAATATTTATAGATTAGTAAACACAAGCTTGCTTCAAAAGCAGTTTCTACAAAGAACAGACATGTCACATACTTGCGAGCCTCTGCACGTTCTGTTGCCACTAGTCGATTCTTCTCCGGACGCAGTCGAATAGAGGTAGCAGTCATGAGTGGTGCACCAATTTCGTCCAAAGTAGCTGCAGATGCCGCTGCACAAACTCCGGCCCTCAAGCTTTCTTTTTCAGCAGAATCATGTCCTTCGAGCCTCTGTCGTTTTACAGGTGAGAGACCAGGCACATCTCCATACACCACCCTTCCATCCCTCCTTTCCCCCTTCATGGCTTGTTTCTGAAACCTCTGTGAATTGTCATCACTTGACTTCGCAGGATCAGTACTGGTAACTCCATGAGAGTGATCCTGACTGATCGGGCCTGGAAGGTAGCCACCTTCCCGTAAAGGGTGAATCTTCGGTATGCTGCCATAAATCTTTGAAAAGGGCCTACGTGACCTGTGCAATAAATCTTCTTTTCAGTACTTAAAGTGGGGCAAATTTATGTTTTTGATACTTCGAGCAAAGTTTGTGTCATTCATCCAGGACAAGCAGAAAGTGAAACAGAATGAACACTAATCCACGTATGGTTTATCTAGACCTTATCTAGATAAGGAGAAATACCAAATACTGGATGTAGGCTACGAATCCTCACAATTTCCGCTCTTTCTCCACGAAAAAATAACAAAACTCAAACTTAACCAAAAAAAAAAGTAGTACGCTAAAACAAACAGAAGGAATCCATGAGCTCACCAAAACATCCAGTTTTTAGTCCTCAGATCTGGTTCTAGCTCTTGAATATTGCCCTGTTCAGACAAATGAAATTAGCTGCATCTGTATCTCAATCTTCTTTACCCTAATCAGTTCCAAACTGGACAGAGAGCTTGATCACAAATCGCACTTCAAATTCTAGTGTTTATTTAGTCTTCGTCTTTCCAATTGAGAAGACAGCCAAAGCATACATTGCCATGCAAATAAGCAAGATTTTACAACAAACGGCATTTTGCAAGAACTGGAACAAAAGATGATTGGAGATCGACATCAAGTACAGTAGGAGAAAAAACAATCTCCAAGGTCAACTGGCATTTTCAATAAGTATAGAATGGATCAGGGACGGGCGTTGAAACTAACCTCAGGCCCTAGCAAATCTGTCCGACAGGTAACATTTACAGTTGGTACGTCTGCATTTGGCTGGCAAGAAAAAAAACAAATTATTGAAGGCCCCTTTAATTTAGACTTAAACAATGCAGAGCCAGAATGCATACTCAATTAATGATTCACAGGGGAAACCAGTAGAGGACATGAGCGAAGGCATATGGCAACATCCGAACATCCCAAGCTGCCCTTCGTACTCATTTATAATAACGTATAACTAATGGAACGGAAAGACCGTAGAGAAACATTTACCAGGTATTCGAAATTGAATAAATCGTGTGAACAATTCAAATGACATCGTAACCCCTGCACAGAAGTTGATACGAACAAAAGAGATATGAAACACATATAAAAAGGAAACGACAAAACTAACTCGTCGTTATCTTCTGAGCAAACAGACGAATACGAAAAAACGTGATTATGTTGAGTACACAGTAGAAATTTAACAGTGTCACCCTCAAGAATGTAGAGACCTCCAAATAGACAATGAGATACGATCTCCTGCCATAAACAGATACGAATATCACCCGTAGAACACTGGAATAAAATATCATTCCCTGAGCAACTGCAGTAGCACATTTCTTCGCATCTGCTTAGAAAAAAAGTGAAGAAAGAAGATAACCTTGAATGTGGAACATCGTACTGAACAAAATGGGCATGAAAAATACTCCATCACTGCAAAAATAGGTCAACGAATTTGTCACATATACGTGCATACTCAATACTGAAAACTTTCCGAAGATATGCTTCTCAATAGCTTGCATCATGAAAACATCTAACCAATAGACCTCAGTGAAATCAAATTCCTCAATGGGCTCGAATGCTAAGTAAAAAATCTACTAACTCAATGCTCTCTCAAAATGTCAGTATCTGCAACATCAAATTATCCCCTAGACTGTTTTGAGTCTTAGAAGTATCATAACTCAAAATTTTAAATTCAAGACAAATATACCACCTTACCTTTTGTTTTCTCACAGCGGTTGAAGTAGTACAAGAAGTGAAATTCTACACGACCTGAGGGATTCCTGTTCAAAATACTTGATAAACACCATAATTCTTACTTTAATTACATCGTCAAGGAAGTACATATAGCAACATGCTTCAAAAGAAATGGAGTCGTATACGAAATAAATGATCTATCGTAGCCAAAATAAGTAACATCAGGTACGGCAATAAGAGTAATTCTCATAAGTACTTATTTTATAAGAGACACCTCCCATAAGATTTGAGCAGATTATCGCTACATAAGAAGTTCAGTGCTGACTAAATTTGAGAAAATGGAGGAAGGGGACAGCAAGACAATTAATACCTAAATGCCTGAGAGGGCGAGGAGGAAGTACGTTTGTGAGGAGTTCCATTTGATGTACAATTACTTATACGTGCATGTCCAATTTCAACGGCATGGGCGTACACTTGCAGCTTCATCTGTGGAACCGAACAAAAAGATAATTTCTCAGACCCTAGTATCTGTAAACAAATTCTTAATCTAAACTCTCCCTGACGATATGTCTCTTGCATGGACACAAGGTCAATACCTTCACATAGAACTAAAAGCAAAATAGGACATCTTGCAAACAGGTCACAAATCTCTGTACCTCACTTCTCACGGGAAGCTCCCTAAAAGGTTGCATGCAGACCATTGGGCCAAGTGCAGTGTCGCGATGCTGCATCTCAAAAAAACAGACATTGTCAAACCCCCAATACCTCATTATATTACTCACCTACTCTGCAGGATCACAAAAGCAACTGCCACGAGAAGTAGTGAAAGGCACGAGTAGCACATTTATCGACCATTCCTTTCAAGCACATTCGCAGAAAACAACTTAACTGTAAGGAGCAAGTCACTACTCCAAAACGTTAGGAAATGACCACAAACATGCCCTAAAGACTCAAGCTCTACAATGATTGTTTAAGTGTAGTTTCAAAACTTGGAACCATACAAACGCATAAATCGAACCATCAATCGAATTAAATAACAAAACAAAGTGCCTGTTTCGACTGATTAGCAATTCAAATAAGCAACTGAGTGCAGACACAGGGATCAAGTTGTGTTGCCAGCAGGACCTCGGCAAAAGGTCAATGAACATTGAACAGAAATTGCATTAAAAGGCAGAGGGAAAAGAGCGAAAAAAACAAGGGATATCTTGCCACATTATTGGTGGTATGTCAATACCTGAAGTCTGTCCTGTGCAAAGTCCAGACTACACATAGTCTCAACAGAGACACCATTAAGGCCTAATGGTGACACGCTCCCGTTCACATTTCTTAACCATTGGTGGCAGAGAGATGCCATGCTCAGCTTGCTCCAAACCACATGGCCACTGCAATCCTCTGGACAGTCACAAGAAGAGCACCATAACCATCTGTTTTTCCTTCCTATACTTGGTCTTAGTACTGTAGTAGTGATCGAGGTTCCGGAATCAGGTGCACCAAAATTTGGGAAAACATAGCTCCCACATGCCGGAAATGTAAGAGAAGACCCCGGTGATAAACAAGGGACCCCTCATTCCAAATCAATGGAACTTACGCTAGGTATACCCACAACTCACACTCACAAGTGAATGTCATTTTCTTAAAAGTAATTTGCTTCATGTATGGCGATTGTCGAAAGTTTGTATAATTCCGATTCTAGGTCGAAACAATTGTGCACTAAAAAATAAGTTATTTCAACACAATGTGTCAAACCTTGATTGCTACTAAAGGACCCACATACGAGAACAAGAGCGTTCATACTAAACCATAGGACTATCTGCACATTCATGTGATGACAAAATCTTGAGTCCCAACTTAGAGAAAGACATGACCTTAGAACAAAATAATCAAAAGATTCTCAACTGAAAACAACAAAGACAAGTACATATGCTAATCCAGCGCTCATGAGTTAGTCGTAAGTTCACCTAGATCTCGCATTTGCCAGGTGTCAGCACGAAATAGCTCTGCTGGATCAACTGCAATCACACACAACCACCAAACAACATCCTCAGGGCTTACCTCACGGTTATTGCTCTAGAAAAAAAAAAAAAAAAATTCCAAAAGAACTTGCTAGCTTTGTGTTACAAATGCCATGGCCGAATGTAACTGAATTATCAATCGAATGACTTACCGAATGCAAAGAAAAGGATGAGATGCCCACTCTTGGCAAGTACACATAGCTTCTTGAGATCTGGCACCAAGAACGTCACCGGGGCACTAAGAGTACCATCATCCACCAGAGGAACTTTGGCCACCTTGATGATTTTTCCCAATGAAAACATCTGCAGCGAGCCAACCAGACAAAAGAATATTAGCAAGCTGCTTCTGTAACTCCTGTTGTAAGGACACATTTATACAGTCAGGTCAAGCAATTCAAAAGACTGTCCTGGTGAAGAAAAAGAGTAATGTTGGCCTAAAGGCAATCGTGAATAGAGAGTCTATTGGGTTAGCTCTAATAAATACACTAATGGGCCTTGATGCCTCCTACCGGAGGTACACGATGACTCGGACCAGTAGCCACTAACCAATAGCTTGGCCTGATGAAAACTAGAGGCCTGAAAATCAAGATCATGCTTGATATATCGTCATCCATAAGGAAAATTACAAACGAAAACAGCATGCTCATCATGTACATGAGCGTATAGAGTCGAACTCAAACTGGAAACTAGATACCTCTTGTTGAGAATTTGGCTGGCTGGAAACCATCACAAAAATAGGTAAATACTGGTGAGGGGATGCGGTACTTGGACCAGGCTCCATCTGCCCCCTCCGATTGTACCATCGTGACAAGCAGGGTATGTTGAGAAGTCCCCTCAACTGAACTGTTACTTTCAACCTGTCCAGGACCAGAAATCACTTTAGTGAAGGAATGTCTAAACAAAGGGACACGCGGAATGAAATAAACAAACCAGAACAAGAGGCAGAGTAGTAAATGTCGCATATATGCCCGCAATCTATGCAGATGGCTCACAACGGATCCATTTACTAGACTGTTTTGAAAACTCACACTCACCGCCTCTGTCGCAACGCTTGAATTTTGTAGTTGAGACATCTTTGGAGAAAGACTGGCTGCATAACAAAATCACAAACTGTAAATTTGGACCGTGACTACATCATTTCAACGGAGCAAAGAATAAAGGGAAACTCAGATCCCCACACAAACACATATTCTAGTAAATGTCCTCTACTGTCCAGCAGACTTCAATTACAAAAAAATCAATTCGAACCTTTCCCTTAAACCAGAACAAAGATCGAGCAAAATAATAGGTAAACTGATTTTCATAGACTACTGTGCCATAAAATTAGATTCACTTGTTGGAAGATATCTCAATTCGACAGATTTCAAGGAAGGAACTAACTTATTTGCCACCTCTCTATATCTGCCAAGGAGTACAGCTATAAGCGACTAATGAATTCAGTAGACTACAAAAGATAATTCAACGGTGCATTAAAGACTTAGAAATACGCAAACTATCAACCCTTCTCGATTCTCTGGAAACGACAGTACAATATACCGATCAACTACCACACCGCATTAAAAGCTAAAGGATTCAAGCATTTCTTGACTTGAAAAGAAGCAGCTCAATCTTCAATATTGGTTTCAATATGGTACCCGCTGATCAAGTCGAGAACTTATGCGGTCGTACAGATCCAAAGGTTGGCGATATAGGGCTAGGCTCTTTGTAGCTGCTTTTTCGTCAATAGGAGGAAGATCCTTGTTGTTGATGAAGTTGCCTGCCTCCCTGCCAATCACAGTCCGACATGGCCCCCCCATAGCTACGAGCTCCCCAGTGATTGATTGCAACATTCATACTTATATGGAATCCTCCATGACTATCCCCGCATTCTCCTCGCCAGCGTTTCCCTAAAACCTTCTCTCCGACCGTGCTGAGAGAACACGAACATAATTATCATAAAACCATCCCAACCGCTACATCGTTCCTTCCAAGGCCGCTGCAAAATCCTCCCAAGCATGAACGTCCTCGTCTCTGCTGAGATATTTGCTAAGAGGTCGCTATTGAAACAAGCATCTCCACCTGAACAAAACCAAATTTAAAATCATTCCAGAGACAATATACCTTTGGTGAAGAATCAAAGGTCTGTGTCAGAGCGATATTTCTTGCTCGCCTTCCCAGGCACGGAGTAGTAAGTAAGTAGTCTAAGGCTCAGTTAAGTGGAACAGGTCCTTGTGTTCCCAAAACTCAAAACTCTAGCTCTTCCAAGGGAAAACAGGGCAGACTACGATCAATCATGTGATAACATTCTAGCGCAACACGCACTAGAGAAGTACTAATTGGCATTTTCGCGACTTGACAACAAGGTGCGCAAACCTCCACATTGTCAGCGTATTGACTGAAGCTTCTGATGCAGGCAATGATAGGCAATTTTATTTTTAAACCTTGCGATTCGCAGGAGAAATCTCGGGGACAAAATGAGGATATCCACGCCTTGAAGAGCGAAAGTACACAGAGAAAGACGAGAGCAAAGAAGAAGTTCACTCCAAGAATTCTCGATGCCACAGGCAAGCGCTACATGAGAAAAATATACGTATACTGAAAGGACAATAGAAAGCGGACGCAGGTTTCCCGGACAGGCAGAAACCTTTGCTCTTCCAAGGGAATCCAGAGCAGACTATTAGTACAAGCGCTCAATCATGTTATCACATTCTAGTGCTGCACGCAACAGACAAGTATTAATTGGCATTTACTCAACGTAACGACAAGGCGCTCAAACCTCCACACGGTCAGCATCGTCTGAAGCTTCGAATGCAGGTGATAATAGCTAAGAAAAAATATTAAAACCTGGAGGAAAATTTCGGGGACAATATGAGGATATCCACGCCTTGAAAATCGGAAGAGAACAGAAAGAGACCAGAGCAAAAGAAAACTCCACTCCAGGAATTCTCGATGCCATAGGTAAGCATTACATGAGGGAAGAAGAATGCACCTAAACGTCATTAGAAAGCCAACGAAGTAAAACAGAAACAGAGCGCTTTTTTAGTCAACCTCTTTCGATGAAGATTCCATTCCACACACGAATTCGAGTCCTGAACTGAATCGAAACACAATGCACCTCAACCCTAAGACGCCCTCCCATCGCCAAACCACACCAGAAAACCAAAAAAACACACAGAAAAGAATTCAAATCAAGAGTCCAGTCCAAATTCTCCCCTCGCACGCACCAACATTCCAACACGGTCCCGAACGCCATCGCCAATGGAAGCCTTACCGCGGTCTCACCGCCTTCGAGCTGAGAAGGCGGACAACGGAGGAGGAGCCGCTCCAAAAGCGGCCAGAACAAACTCCCGCGACCACCAAAAGAGACGACAATGGGCTCTAAAGAAAGCCACGAAAGGGGAGAGAAGAAGTGGAGTGCGGCGGTGGAGATTCGAGGCGCCTGCGGCACCAAACATCCGCGCAAACACACGATTACCCTCGAGCTCCGTTCCAAACGCCCCTGCCTTCTCTCCGTCTGGCCCTGCCCCACGCATCGTTCATCGCCATTCTCCTTCTTCCCGCGGGTTCCCGCGGGCCCGGCCGGGTCACCGGTTCCCCCCGTACTCCAAGACGCTCCCGAGACCGTTCCCGTGTCCCCCAGGAGGTACTCATTGAGTTTGAATGGCTCGTCGGTGCAGTTTGAGAAGCGCGGTTGCCGCGTGCTGTGGAGCCGGAATAGGCCCGGGTCCCAATTTTCAACTTCGTAGATTCTGTTCCAAGTTGGACTGCGAAGAATCTACGAGTGAAATCTGAAATCTACTTCGGTGCGGTGATGTTGAATGTCAAATGGGAAGCACGCTTTCACGTTGCATGACCATCTGGCTTTACAGAGAAGGTAAGTAGAGGCTGACCTGACCTCTTTAATATCACATTCCGTCTATTATCACATCCCTCTGTTCTTTTACTGAAATCTAGGGAATCAGGAGATACCCACTAGGGCTGCCACTAGGGTTCCCACTAGGGCTCTGAAAAGTACGCTACCAGTCAGAATTGATTGAGGATTCAAGAGTTTTTTGAAATATTTGAAAATTTTAAATCGAAAGTTATCAAATGTAAAATTTCAAATGTGTAATTGCTAATTTATAATTCATAAATTCTAGTGATGACCATTTTACATTGAGAATTATATTTTTGTATGTTGATGAATATAGGTTCTAATTGACGCATCACAATTGAAGTATCTTAAATGAAGCCACAATTTGTTTAGGAGCTATTTTCTTCTACTCTTTCATCTTGCATTTGGCCATTGAATAGTTGCCTACACTAGTGAAGAAATGCCATAAGTTTTTAAGAACAATTGATGCAAATTGAAGGGTTTTTTGAGATAGATTTATCTTAACATTAATTAAAAATATTACAAATTCTTAACAATCAAGGGAAAAAAATTGAACGCTGAAAGGTGTGTTTCCCTATTGAAAGATGCATTGGTTTCCTAAGATTAAAAGATTTATTTTATACTTCGGACGTTTTACCATACCATTACCGTTATTCTAATGTCACGCAATAATCCAACCAATCATTGTGGAGGCTCTTTGCAATAAGTCAATAGTGTATGTTGAGTTCCACATTCCAATGGAAAAATCACTCTACATTGTCTATACTCTATATGACAAGAATGCATTTATAAAACCACATCAAAGACAAAATGTTTGTTCCGTTTCACGGAACTCATTCCTTTTTTTTATTCCAATATTTCTTTGAGAACGTGTTGTATATTTTTAATAGTTAAAATTTCCAAACCTGTAGTCCATTGCCAATGGTAGCACAAGGTAGAGTACTTCTCCTACTTGATGTTGTTCTTTTGTTAAATTGTGCCTTTTTTGGAAAAAAGTTGGTAGAGAAAATTTAAGTTCATATACTTTTTTAACTTCTAAAGTCCCATTTGTCCTTTCAAGGGACATTAGACAATTTTGGCATGATTTTTCAAAAAAAATTTAAGATATAAAAATAAATAAGAGCTATGTGAAATATAATTTTTAATTCAATTGGTGCCTAGAATTCTAGAAGCAAAAGTTAGACCACTTCATGCTCAAAATAATTGAAAACAGGCAACCAAAAAATCCACCCAAACCTGAATTAAATTTTACAAAAAAATATTTTTAATAGATTATATTTTTGTTTGTATAGAATAATTTGGTTCTTTCCATTTGGATAAATCATGAGAAAGTTATGGAGCATGTTGTTTAGTGGGCAATCAAATATCTTGAAAAATAATGCATTGATTTTGTATTAGAGCTCAATTTTCACATTTTTTTCCAAAAAATAGTTTGACATGGTTAGATTAATTGTTAAAAAACTCTCACAGTTGAAATTAGCGTGTTTCAATTCCATCTTGGAACTTTTAACAATTTAGTTTCCCCTCCATCTCAAACCTACTTTTGCTTGACAATATTTTAAAGAATGTATTATTATATTGTAATTGAAAATTGTATTATTTATTAAGTTATTTTTTCCTAGACTCTCAACTCATCTATTCATGATTTAAAAATTTTAATTCAAAATTTGAAATGCAAAAATTTCAAGTCAAGAGGATTCAAAATCTTATGAATTAATTAGTCACAGTGCCAAAAAAACATGTTTTCCTCTCTTTGAACACAAACATCTTGCAATCTATGCGGTCAAAAGTCTTGAAATTTCTTCCACACATTTTTGTACTAATCTATTGCAAGATCCTATAGTTAGGTATATAAAAATAATATTTCTTAAAAAAATTGTTTTTTGCATTAGAAATGGCAATTTTGAGCAAGTTTCGAGGTCAAAAAGGCCTTGAGACTTCAAAAGTTAGAATTAAAATCTAAAGTTCTTTAACTTTTTTGAATTATATATATATATATATATATATATATATATATATTTTTAAATCTTTTAGTTTTTTAGTTAGTTAGTTTTTTATTTTTGAATTTTAAATTTGAATTAAATTAAAAATATTTTATAATCTTTCTAATTTGTAATAAATTTGCATATTCTAATGACCTTTAGATTAGAGTTTTATTTATTATTTAAGTATTGAAAAATATAGGGCTTGTAATTCATTCAAAGCTAAGGTTATATACGGGACCACAAGAATGGAATTTTGAAGCCAAGTTTATTGTTGACATTGTTGTTGTGTTGTGATCCATTACGAGTTAGCCTTTGTTGCTACAAATTTGGGGTGCCCTTTAGTATTTTGAATCTGTAACTTTAAGATAGTCTTATATTTTTTGCATATAATATTTTTGTCTATCATTTGATTGATTGGGAGATTGGATTTGTAGACTAAAATATGCATAAAAATTAAAATATTAGGGAACAAAATATTGAAAACATAGTATTGAAGTATTGAACTTATTTATGCATTTATTTGATGCATCGGTGTATGTAAAATCTAATTTATAAAGATAAGGTGCACAATTTTAAAATAGAACATCCAAATCATATGACAAAATTTGAAGCTGCAACTAATTTGAAATTGAATCCAGAAATGAGTTTACAAAATTATATTTTATGTATTTAAAACATCTCAAAAAGACAATAAAATTAGATTAAAAAAATTGAAATTTACCATTTCATAAATTAACTCTTTAAGGACTAAAGAGCTCATTTTGAATTTTTTGAGCGATAGGGCAAGCTCTAGTGGCTTCAAAAATTATTATTTTGGAATGAATTTTTTAGAATGAATCCTAATCAGTGTTTTCTTTTTGGTTTTCAGACAAATGGTTATGTGGCCTTTTTTTCAAGAAGTTTATGAATTTATTGGCTCCTTCATTTTGGGGGTTTGAATTGAAAGAGAACAATTTTAAGTATACAATTTTTGTATGTGTTGGCTCTACACAATGGATGAAATGAGGTTTTGGAAACATTTTGGCGACAGTATGCATGGCCATCATTATAGTCTAGCATTTTTTAGCATGATTATCCTTTTTCTTTTTTATAGGCTTGAAGTTGTCCATTTTTTTTGAGGAAATTGAGTATTTGATTACCTAAAAAAAAACACCGATCTTAAATCATCTTCTTTTATATGTAAAACATTTGAGAAAATTTTATTGTGTAAATAGTAACCACCTCTTTTGAGGTGATAGTGTCAAACCACGTCAAAAATTGTGAAAACCAAGCATGAATTTAAACAAATACATGTGACATTTTTCCATTGGATAAAAAAAAATTTAAACAAAAATATTCATTTAAATAACTTACATGCTATAAAAGTATCCATCTAAAACAAATACTCAAACTTATAAAGAACAAGACACCCTAAACCAATATTGCAATGATCTTCATCGCCTCTTTCAATTTTCTTTCCCTCCTCAATTCCATTCTTCAAGCAACAAGCCCTAAATTGCATAAGCAAATTCCAATTCTAGGGGGAACCACAACAACAATGATCTGGTCAACAATATTCTAATAGCAATGCTCAAACTATAAAATCAAATACTACAATTTATTCTTCATTTTGCCATAATCACCTTTATGCCAACCCTAACACACCAATTCATTCAAAGCACAATAAACAAAGAATTGAATCAACAAGAGTAATAGAAACACTACAATGAACGTACATCACAAAGTTGGAACCCTACAAAATGTCAATGATTATCGTGTGGTTACTATTGCTTCATGGATGCGCACGTTAATTTACAATTTTATCGCACTGTTACGATGCCCACGATTTTTGCACAAGTGTGAAAATCCTACAAAAATCCTACAACCTGCTATGTGACAACCACCACAAATAGTGATGCCACCAAGGTTTGAACCGTGGACCTCCAAGTTGAGGCCCAAGGTTCTTAATAATCCAATGCACCACCAACTCACACATGTGTCCAAAGTAGGAGTTAGAAGTTAATTACCAAGTTTTTGCAATTTTTTCCCAAGGCTTTGTAAAATCAGCAAACTTTAGACCTCATTTAGGCATAGTAAATCAATTTTTTTCAAAAAATTTGAACTTAGAAAAATTATAAAATTAAATTAAATTTCACCTCCAAAAATCCGTTTGTGATTCAAAGATTTTTATAAAAAGTTATGGACAAAATTCAGAGACAGGTCGGAATGGACAATTTTTTTACATTTACAAATCTGTCTCTGAATTTTTTCCATAACTTTTTATAAAAATCTTTGAATTACAAACAGATTTTTGGAGGTGAAAGTTAATTTAATTTTATAATTTTTCTAAGTTCAAATTTTTTGAAAAAAATTGATTTACTATGCTTAAATGAGGTCTGAAGTCTGCTGATTTTACAAAGCACTTGGAATTTTTTTGCAAAAACTTGGTAAATAACTTCCAACTCCTATTTTGGACACATGTGTGAGTTGGTGGTGCATTGGATTATTAAGAACCTTGGGCCTCAACTTGGAGGTCCATGGTTCAAACCTTGGTGGCATCACTATTTGTGGTGGTTGCCACATGGCGGGTTGTAGGATTTTTGTAGGATTTGTGCAAAAATTGTGGGCATCGTAACCTTGTGAATTAACATGCGCATCCATGAAACAATAGTAATCAGACAATAATCATTGACATTTCGTAGGGTTCCAACTTTGTGATGTCGAAAACAAAACAAAGGAAAGTGACAATGACAAGCAAAGAAATTCATTAGAGAAAATCTCAGACTACGGGAGGGCCGTTCCAAGTTGACATGCCATGCTATTTCATGCATGGCCTGTCAATTTAGAAAAGTGCCCTTGGTGAGCAGTCAGAGTGTATGACTGCTCGCTGGAGCAATCAGATTTTGCAAATTTTTTAATTTTTTTTTAATTTAAAAAAAATAAAAAAATTTACGATTAAAAAATATTATTATTATTATTAATTTTTTACTTGCGAATTTCGGTTCCTGCACCACTATCACAGCAGAAACTGTTGCGCGGAAATAGGGCAAAAAATATTTTTTCAGACCCCAAAAACACTATTTCAGGGTCCTTCGGAGGGCTGTGGAGCAGCCCTCCGGAGGCCTAAAATTTTCTCTAATGTCCATCATTGGCCAAAAATGCATGTACATTGATGTAATGATCTTGCTTCAAATAATTGAAACATTCCAACATCCACTGCAATTTTTGCTTCCATTCTACTACCTCCCAACTCCCTACCACAAAACAAAAGTTGCAAATTTGGTGAAGCAACTCGCCAATCAAGTCTTCCTTTTGTTTGTAGAAATTCAATACGAATAAATGCTAAATTAGAAAATTATACTATCTCAAAAGCAAAGAGCATCAAGCAATGTTTTTTAAGCAACCAATTACAAAAAATTAACTTCACTCACTATCAAGACAAGCTACAAAAGCAATAAGCGCAACACAACTAATGCAATACAAGATAAGACAATAATATTGATTAACTCAAAATGTAAGCACAAGGAGTATTTATGGCAAGTAGTTTCAAAATTTAATAGACAACACCAAACAAAAATATTAAATCACAAATATAAAACAGAGATATGTGTCTTTTAAGGTTAATTTTCCTCAAAAGACACATATAACTTTGAGGTTTCATTGAATAAATCATTGACTTTTCAGCACCAATGACCAAGATTGTCTCTCTCACAATAGCAATCAACGGTTGTTGTTTACTTTTTTAATTAGAGATCAACGGCATTGGAGAGGGAAGGGGAATTTTTTTAACCAAGATCAATGGCTCTTGATTTTCTTAAAACAAAGGGAAGGAAAATTGGAGGAACAAGATGTGCTTGCATCTTTTCAAGGGATAGGATAGTTTCATGTCATTCCAATAAATATTACAAAAGTTATGAGGAATTTTTTGGTTTTTCTCTCAAGAAGACAACTAAGATTGTATTCTACAAATAGACTTTTTATCATTTTATTTCACAAAAAATATATGTATTGATACCTACGTAGAATCTTTTGAATCATAGTATTCCAACTAATGAAATAAAAGTTACTCATGAGCAGTTTTGTTTTACGGGTAATGGAGGTAGAAAAATAAAATAAAGTCATTTTTTGAATTCAAATTTTCAAAAATTTTCAAGAAAAAAGCAAAAGCAAAAGATATTTATTTTTTACTAGAACAATTTTGCCATTAGAAATGAGAATTCTCAATCTTCTTATAAACATTATTAGCAATATAGTTTTTTCTTTCATCTAATACCGCCTTCCACTTTATAATGCTTTAAAAGATGAATAGGAATGTTTTCTTGATTAAAATTTTATTCATGGACTATCAATGCATTTTCCAAAATATGTATCAAAACTCCTAGGTTATGGAACACGAGTATTTGTTTATAAAAATGATGATTGAAGATAGAACTTCACCTTTGAGAAGGGTCAATAAATTCTATTTTTTAAAGTTTAGGCACATTGAACTTGCAATTGTTTGGGATTTTAAATCTAAAATGTTGGAAAGACTTACTTGAGCAAGTTTACTAAAACATCTAATAGTTAAATTTGTTAAAAATAAATAAAGATGGAATTTTTTGCTTTGCTTTAGAAGCAAGGATTTAAAGCAGTTTGGAGTCTTAAAACAATGCAAAAACTTAGGAGAATGATTTTACAAGATATAAATTTATAAGTTCATAAATATATAAGCTACAAATTTGCAAAAATAAAAATAAAAATTAGAATATTCAAAACTATTAATATCTATATTCATTGTCTTTAACTATTTAACTATTTTTAAAAATTTAAACATTTTAAAATTCCAAAATCTTCAATTGATTTTCATTGGAAGTGTAGAGAGAAGTTCAATCTCAGCAAATTTCTAAATTTATAGATAATTCACTTTATAATTTTTAAATATAATAAATTATTATTATTATATAATACTTTAATTCTTTTAATTCATATAGAAATTGAAACTAAAAATACTAAAATTTTTATTGATTGCTCTTGAAAAATTGTACCCATTTTCAATAATGTAGGTATGTAGATGACAATTCAAGGCCCAATAGTAGATTAAAAAATAAATAAAATTGGCTCCAATATAGTCGTGGCTTTGCTTAAGATGCTTTAGTCATGTTGCCTCAAATTTTGTGGTTTTACGTCATGCATTTTAGAATTGGACCTTATTTTGATAATAAATAGAAAAAACACTAGCTAAACTAGTTCTAACCTAAAGTTGTCAAGAAATTTCAAAACTCACTATGATTGTGGAACAATCTAAAACCACTTATTAAACTATTGTGCATAGATACAATTGCAATTATAATTAAACATTATTTTATTAGAATTTCCATTCTTTTTTTATAATCATGTATGCATGCCACTAAAATCCACATATTTTTATTCCTGCCTTTATTAGACAAATGATATTCTTTTTTAGTGGGTGACATTTCTGGCACTTTATAAATTATTATAATGTCATAGTGTTAATTACCCTCCATAAGTGTTAAATGAACCTTCATTAGTATTATACAAGTAAATAGGAAGATTGTACAATACTGTTTGGTGAGGGATTGTGAAAGATTAATTAGCTAACATTAAGGTGAATTTGTTCCATTACATGCCAATGTTCCATTGCAAATGTAGCTAGAAGAAGGCCCATTAAAGTCTTGCATCAAACCATGAGAATCTTTCTTCAATAAATGAGATTTGGGCTACAATAGTTCAGTTAGTGACTACAATCAATGTCTTTGGTAACAATGATGAATGATTAGTGACCATGTAGGAATTTCTACCTTTTGAGTGTAAATCCATTATAGAAAGTGATCATTTTAGGCCTTGATGTTGCAACCATTTTTGTAAATATTATGATTGCTTTACATGAGTAAGATAACCATTGTAGATGTGCATTTTATTGGTTTGGGGGGGAGTAGAGAGATTGTTCAGGGTCATTGGACAACACACTTCAGAAATCATAATAAGTCCATAAATGAAAAAATATTTAATTTTAAATGCTCTCAATTTTTTTCTTTTCAAATTTTTCTTTACATAGGGAAAAAAATTAAAATTTCAACAATGCCATAAGGGAAAACCAAACGTTGTACTTGTAATGAATTGGTTTATCTTACACCAACCCTTGCACCAACCATGACATGATAATTAGTTCTTCATTTTTTAGGTGAATGTTTATAGATTGAGATTATTTTACATTGCACTTAATAAATCTTGTTGTGATACCCTTGATAAATCTTTTGTTCTATGCCTCAAATCTCTTAGTTATAACATGGTTGAAAAATGAATATTCAATATAATCACCATTTGGAATACAAAGAATATCCTCAAACCATTCATTTTAATAATAGCTATTGATGAAAAATCATTTTATATAACTTTAAACCAAAAACTATTTTTTAAATTTGAAAACTTTATGAAGAATACTCTAATTATGAAGAAATTATACACTCTATTAAATATATTGGGATTTTATATTTTGCACTTGAAATTGCAATTATATTTGAGCCATTAAATTTTAAGATTTTATAAAACAAGTGTAGAATAGAAATTAGATTAAAAGAACTTTTGAATCTAAATGGAAACTTTGGATTAAGAGTTGAGATGCATAAATTATTATTGATCAAAGATAGCCTTTTTTTCCACATCTTCCACATTTTGTGGTAAGGCATACATCACAAAGTTTACACCCTACAGATTGTCAACAGTTATCATGTGGTTATTGTTGTTTCATGGGTTCGCACATTAATTATAATTTATTGCATCATTACGGAATGCATCGATACGATGTAGTTGCAAATAATGCATTGCACCAATGCAATAACGATGCAAAGTAATGCATTGTAATGATGCAATAAATTGTAATTAATGTGCGAACTCATGAAACATTGATAACCACATGATAACTATTGACAAATCGTAGGGTCTAAACTTTGTGATGTGATTTGAATATAATTTTTTTATTAAATTCAAAAATTCAAAAATTATTTGATTAATATTGGAAGATACATAACAACAATGTCATGCACTTCAACAAACTATTAAAAACATGATTAGAGAAATTCAATGAGTTTCCATATTATAAAGCCTTTTACCATATCAACATTTATGAAAATCTATGATATAGCAACTTTGGTAGTACTTGCTATGTGATTTGCAAGTGATTCATGCAAGACACTTGAAAAGAAGATGAGTTAAAAGATGCACTTGTCTTGAATCAGGCTTTTTCTTTTGTACTTTATCTTAGGTTTAAAAGTTATAAATGAAGTTAGAAAAGTCACCCACTTAGTTAAACTCCCATTCGAAAATCATAACTACCCTCTAAACTTGATTGCTTGAATCAATTTATAAAATACAATTAAGTAACACATTTCTCATAACTAATGCACCTCCATGCGTATAAAAGATTATATCTTTGTTCAAGGCCAAAGTTAAAAGTACTCTCAAACCAAAATTTCACTTCTCTTCCAAAAACAAATGTAATTGTTGAAAATGTTGTAAATTATAATATGACTATTTTTTAATATAAGTACATTTTATTTCACTATACAACATATGAATTCAATAGCCAACTCATTATCATAGTTTAGATTTTATATTCATACTATTTACCTTTAACATCCAACATCTATATTTTGGAAGACAAAATATAAATGAACAATCTCAATATACAATCATTTTGTACCAAATATAATGAACTCGTTCATGCATTCAAATTTTTACCAAATTCTATTAATGTTTGGCCAAAGTTGTGCATACAGATTGTAATAAAATCATGTTACTGAAGTAGAAAGATTTTTTAATGAAAAAACTTGAGCTTTTTATTTTTTCCAAAGTTGATTTCAATAAAAAAAAATAATATAAAATCTCAAAATCTCAACATAATTAAGATTTCAAATTCTAAACCTACAACAATTTTTTTATGAGACTAACAATCACTTCAAAAATTGATTTAGGGAATTGTACAATGTTTATTTTCCATAATTAAAAAGGCAGGATGTTAAACCAATCCTACGAAGTGGGACCAACTGGGATAAAATGTAGGAATTGGGGGATAAATTAAAAAAGAGACCCTTATTTTGTGCCGTTTTTGACCTAGGCTAGTCTCTCCCCTAGCTAATTTGGGGCCTTTGATTGCAAATATGAATTCAGAATTTGCAAAAAATTCATGTGTGAAAAATTAAAAAAAATTGCATTTTCCCCGGGGGTAAAATTCTAGCGTTTTCCCCCAGCTGGTCCCACTTCGTGGGACGGGTTTAACGTCCTCCGTTAAAAATCGACACATTTACAATCGTCCAAAATGGAGACCTTTTGTAAGCAGTGAAACACCACCAAGTTCTGTTATACCAGTAGTAAGAAATTCCTCCTGCAAAGTGCAAATACGATATAAATGTGATACTCACAATTGAAGAGTAGCCCATGCTCATGATTGAAAGTTCAAACTTCTGCAATTCAAAACCTTTTCATATAATATTCAAATAATATATATTTTAATGCATTGGAATCTCTCAAAAATAATAAGACAAGACCCACCCCAAAAATCCAGAACAATAATGGAAATAGTTCAAAACAACTGAAAGACATGGAACGGACTCTCGCCCTGATAACACACCGTCACATTTTTTTCAAAATTTGGAAGGTCATTCAGTACAGTAACATCAGATTTCAATTGTAATTTCATATCATATTCATTCATGCTATATTCATGTCGTATTCATTCAGCATTACAAATGAGTACAATATAAAATTACAAGTGAAATCATTTCGTATACATATCATATTCATTCAGCATTACAAATGGTATGTTTCTGGATTGCAAATGTTGCAGAGTGTAAGTTCACTTACTCAGTTTCACATTCCATTTTACAGATTAATGAAACAGAAACCATATAAAAACACCAGTAAGATGGCAGGATACAGCTACACTGATTTATCCTGCTAGTGCGCGTGAAGCACTCCCAGAAATTTAAAAAAGTCACTGTTTTAAATTAATGCGGGTTGTAATACTACTATTCTACGGTACTAAACATATTTCCGCAAATTCCTTCAGTGACTAATAGGATAAATCAGTGTACTCAAAAAAAAAAATCTTAAATCACTTAACTACTGCAGATAAAACTGCACTTCCACATTCAAACTGGAATCTCTGAGCAATTCCCAGTTGTGGTAGCCCACATCTGCCGTTTATGACAAATCCTTACAAAATCCTTGAAATCTAGATTGAGCTTGTCGAAACAGGAACATACAACCCCGGTTCTCAAACAATCAAAGAGTACGAATAGTAAAACCCACAATTGTAACGCGGAATTTGCAAATGCAGTCACTAGTAGTTGAAACGGAATCAAAAGTCTGCTTTTTATGCATAAATAAGTCATAACACAGTAGCGCAATACTGGATGTCTAGCTCATCGTTACCTCGTGATCATCAGGCGAAATAAACGTGCAATAAAAGAATGATCGATTCCAGAACAATCTCACAATACAGAATGACAGACTCAACCAGGAGGCATTCCTGTAAATTAACAATAATTAATTTGATGTGAAAGAATGATGTATTTTTAAGGTAAAATACAGCTTTTCATTAATACATGTTTCGCTACCTACGTATGCTAACCTCGAATCTCCAAGTAAAGACATGCACAGAGCTTGATAGGCTGATGCAGTCGCTCTTTATGAGGATCGAGCTTCTGCACGCGTAAACAAGGATCGTGGTAAGTTACAAAGTTAGATCGAAGTAAGTCGCTTGGGATCTCCGTTATTTGCAAGCACAATTCTGTGCGTCAAACAATTGCAACATCATAGTCAACCACCACTCAGTTTCACAACTAAATTTTACCACACCAAAAAGTCGTCTGAACTAAAATGCGCTGAATAAGAATCCAAAGGCTGAGCGATTTGTGTACAAGTTTGAAAGCTTTAAAAAAATCAATATAGCAGGTTAAGATTAAAATACGAATACTATCCCTTGCAAAGAAAATGAAGAAAGGAGCAGCACTGGTCGTAAATTGTTTCGGGTCACTGAACTTCATACGAGAGTACAAGATTAGTGAATACAACATTAAAAACCAATTTTCCGAAACCTCGTAGGACGCACAAAAGAGAGGTGAAGACTCACTGGGAAAAAGTATCCCTGCATGGTTGCTAGATGATGACAATTGCTCCCGACCATTCTAGAGAGACTCGTGTTCTGATCTTCAGATCTGCAAACCTTTCTGCTACACTACCAGGTCATCGGTAAATGAATAAGCTATAAAAAATGAATTAATAAATAAATGAGTAAAACATCAATGCACAGCTTAAGGCAACTCAATTGTAGAAATCTCCCTAAAAGCCAAGTGAAAATCCATTAAGTTAATTATAAAATGCCATTTACTCCATAATTCTCATACATAGCCACATCGATAAATTGGAACATTTACGAGACTAGATTTACATAAATTAATCACATTAACAATCCCCTCAGTTGGTCAATGCCTGGAATCCACATGCACTCACAGACAGCATAAACCATCTAAACCGCTTCACCAAGCCTCATTGACATAAGGAAGGGAGCAATGCAGCATGGTTCAGCTGTGCATGCTTCGGATTACTAAAATTGTCATCACTGGGATACAGGTACAATAGTTGAACTCAAAAGTAACATAAAAGTCAAATTACAAGCACACACAAATTAGCACACAGAAGCTGTTTTAGGTTCCTTACCTTAGAAGCCAAGTGTCTCAAAAGTTCAGCAGAATTCTATCCTTCGGTACCCCATCGGCCAGAAGCAAGTCAGTCACATCCTGTTCAGAACATTGCACATATCAGAACAAATCCCATGCCGTGTATTCAAAACGGAACTAGATACTGTATAACGAACAAATAGAAGATCCTGAGAACCACCATTCTACCACCCTGTAACATTAACTTTTCTCATACTCTTAAAAACCAAAAAACATACCAGTGCCATTTGTTTGTGTCCACACAACACTGCTCCAGTTTGAGACCCAACTATGCCTCCCTTATTATCTGAAAATGCTGCCTGGGAACCATCACAAACAATCCAACCCAATAGTTAAAATGCATGCTCACACCAGCCGTCAGATAAACATGTACAAAAAGCCACCTGAATAGCATATACCTGTACTAATTGAGGGCAAATATCTGAGAAAAACACGCAGGCACATATCCGCGTCAGTCACAGAACACAGAGCACGGAATAAACATTCCGAATGACTTCAATCGCATAAGCGCCCACAAATCTTGATGATAATACATTACCTGGACGTATCCTTGAGCACCATTCCAAGAACTATCGGGCTGAGACAATACAGGCACAATTTGAACACCTGATGCCTCCCAATCCCTAAATCTATCCTGTACATGCCAAACACTGAAATCATCAAAATCACTTGCAGGCTGTGATAAGTAGACAAACATACTATCAATTGAAACTAGACGTTCAGTGCGGCAGATCAGGGAGGAAAATGGTGTTAAGCACTATTTAATTGATTCCAAACAAGAAGCAACTATATTTCATGTCAGAACACCTTACGATACCTGATAAGACATCCGATCTAAGTTGCGAGCACCATAATAAAGACGCACATCTTTTCGTTTCTTGGCATTAAACCCAGCCTCCAATAGCGAGCGAATTGGACTGTCATGAAGCATGAAGCATGGTTAGAATTCAAACGTGTTCATACCTTAGTAGTCTACTAAATCTATAACAGATACCACGGTAAGAGGGCTTCACACAAGATTTAGTATTTACCCACCTAATTCCAGAACCAGTGGCGAAGAGTAGAACCGTGGGATAGTCTTCGGGAGGTGCAACCTGATCCATGCGAAAGCCACTCCCCATCACCTGGCTAAGCTCTACCTTGTCACCTTTTCCTAAGTTGCACAAAGTACCAGCTGTGGTGCCCTCAACGGCCTTAACCAAAAACTCCATCGACCCGGAGGCTGCTACCTTGGGGGCAGAAGCAATGGCGAGAAATGCAGGCTTGCTATTGCCGATTTTAATCTGCACCAACAACTCCATGGATCAGCAAACAAGGAGACAGGAGTAGTGTAGAAGATCCGCCTTGCAGACCCAGCATTCTACAAGGTATTCAAGGAAACGAAGTCCTGCCGGAAGCATAGAGGACCCTAGTGTATATAGAAAAACGAAAGGTCAACGAGATCAATCCACAAGGAGCCCCTACGGCAGAATGTGCACAGACATTCTGAGCTTACCACATACCCTACTCCTCCTACGTTGTGATGTACGAGGAAGACACGAAGAAACCCTATACTATGCTGAGTTTCCTCCACCAGGACCTCTATGGTACAAACTAGCCCAAAAAACACTGCAGAAATTATAATTAGTTGACCCACGTAATCCTTAACCGGATACTAGCATATTCGTGTCCTCTAAATAAAAATCCAACTTTGCAGTATCCTCATCCGTGGTTCAATAAGTCATCTCTCCATACATGTATATTCGGGCTGACATTTGCCCACTATTCGTGCAAGAGTTTACGAGCATTGAGTCTGTAGTTGCTTTCACGGATATCCATAACCATCCCTCATTCGAAGTATCAAGTCACAGCGCCAAGGAAAATAAGAATTCACACCAAAGCGCAGCTCTTCGTTCTAAAAAGCAACTGAAAAATCGATAGCTGAACCGAAACTGACAGGGTAATTATCTCATTCAAGTGCCCTACCGGGACATTGAACACATCGTGCCTTCAAAAAAATCAAAATTGCAGTGCTCTCATCAGTCCTCCAATAAGCTATCTCTCCATACAAGCATATTGGAGTTCAAATTTCTGTGAAAGAGATTCCGAGCATCCACCCTGCCATCGTTTTTAAGGCTATCCCTAACATCCCTCATTCAAAGGTTCAAATTTCCAGAGCTACGATATATGAATTGACACCAAAACGCTCGTCGCTATGAAAAGCAACTCCATACAAGTATATTGGAGCTCAAATTTCTCCACCATTCGTATTCGAGATTACGGGCAATCACCCTGGAGTTGCTTTCAAGGCTATCCCTAACATTCCTCATTCAAAGCTTCAATTCCCAGAGCTACGAAATGAGAATGACACCAAATCGCTCTTCGTTCTAAAAAAGCTTATCTGCATTATCATCCTCTAATGGGCCAATGACCACACGAACAACCACGCTCACCAATTCAGTTTCGAGCGCAATCAATCTGACACAGAAATGAGAGAATTCTCGACTAGGGTTTAGGCCTTCACCTGCACGAACTGGCCCGCTTTGGTGTGCCCTTCCATCAACTCCCGATTGCCGCTGATGTCCAACACGAAGTGGTAATGCTCCTCACAGGCCAGTCCGACGTCCGCCACGGGCGCCTCAGCCCACAAAATCTCCTGCTTCCAGACGGCCCGCACCGCCGCGGACTGCTGGCGCGTCGGCTGCGCGCTGCTGCAGCAGCCCGAGCGCCCGAGCTCCGGAACCCGGAGGCGCCGCAGCAAACCCATGCCCTGGCTGCCCACGAGCGCCACCCGACTGCTGGTGCTCATCAACATGGCCGAGCGGCGGTATCGGTCCAGGCGCTGCTGCGCCGCGGAGCACACGAGCGGGCCACAGGGGGTCACAGCTATGGCGGCCATGGTGAGCTCGGGAATGGGGGAAGAATTAGGGTTTGGGGCTCCCCGGTCACGTCTCCTTCCTTTATTTTCCTTGCCTTCCCGGGCCCTTCAGTGTGTGCATTTGGGGTCACTTTTTAACCCTTAAAGGACGGACCTATGACCACTGATTTCAAGCCTCACTCCCTATCACTCAGTTTTCTACTGTTTTGCAACTAGATATGAATGAAAAATTTTATATTTATTTTTCAAAGATGGAAATACATGTCTTCTATACTTCATAAATTTTTTAGATTTTTTTGTGAAAAATTGACTTTTTTGAAAAATTTTGAAGAAAAAGTGAAGAAAAATCATATCAAATAGAAAATCATTTCAAAAAATCTTAAAATTTCACCATGTGTGTATATTATGGTGACAAAAATCATGGTGTAAACTCAATTTCCGTATCATTCTATAATTAGAAAATATTAGACACTGAAAATGCATCCAAAGTTCAAATTCCAATAAAATATTCAATATTAGGAGTTTTTCCAAAATTCAAATTGGAGTAGAAACTAGAGTAGATGACCTTCATTTTGTTAGTTGGGCTCAGATTCAAAAAATATCATTTTTGTGGAGAAATTTCAGATTTAGAGCAAGGAGCAACAACTTCCCAAAATACACTAAAATAGCAAATTTTATGATCTGTTTTTTTTAATAACTTCTCATTTAGTTGAAGACAAACACTTGCAAGACTACAAACTCAATTGAAGACTCTTCATAACCCACCATGAAAGGTCAACAACAAAAAAGTGGCTAAAAAAATGCTTCCAAGCTCACTGTGGACCACAGTATTGTCATCCAGAAGCCACAAAATGGCTCTGGCGGCATTACTGGGTTAAGTTAGGGCAAACTTAGTTAAGTTTGCTATTAGAGTTAATTGTAATGTGAGCAAACACGGGACCAAGAGCCGGAGTTCTAGAAAAACACAAGACCAAACTTCCCGGAGCACCCAAACTCAGATTTGATTGAGTTTGGTGTTGTGTTTGTTTTGTTCTATTCTTAGTTAAACCTTCCTCTAACATAAGTTCACAAACACAAGACAAATTTACAATTAACATTATTATTAGAATTAATTATAAAGTTCGTTCTCTATTTATAATGGGGTGTTAGAGGAAGGTTTAACTAAGAATAGTACAAAAGAAACAGGGCACCAAACTCCATCAGACCTCAGTTTGGATGCTCCGGCGAGTTTGGTCTTGTGTTTTTCCCAAACTCCGGTTCCTGACCCACATTGGTATACTTTATGATTAACTCTATTATCTCCATGGTAATGGGGCTAGTTTGTTTTTTAAAATTTTATACAAGCATGTGGAACAATACACTGCAAAGGTTCCCTCAAGTAGAATTTCACGCGAGCTAGATAAACACAGCCTATCACTGCTAGGTATCGAATTTGCAACCATGCCATTTGGTTTGGATACCTTTCCACCATCATCCGGTAGTTTAGGGCCATCTTGGATCGAATAGAGGCTAGGTTTGACAAAAGGAGATTCAATTGTGGAAAAGAAATTCAATCTTTAGAAATGGACGTTAGAACTTCTTCATGGATTACCAACAGATGATAGAATTGCTTCTTTGGGATTGACTTCACAATTTATTTAGAAGAAAAATGGAAGCCTTAGGGTATGTTTGCTCATGGTATTAAGGGTGATGTTTGCAATGTGAATCTTCTCTAGAAGTAGGTCTAAATTCGTTTCTAAGACTCTTAGTGACAACACTCTTCAACACTACATGAAAATATATCTTATCCGAACAGAGAAGAAAACCCCCTTTACAGTCCTTCATCTTCAAAAATTTAGAAGAGACAGGGCCTAATTTAGCATAGGGGAGCATATATACAGAACTTGAAATTACCTTCTATACACCAATGATAGTAATATCACCTTTCTGTATACCTATGATATGTTGAAGCCAACCACTAATATCAATGATAGTAATATGGTGATAACTTATTGAATAATTCTAGTAGAGAAGAGCATTTCCTATCTCTATTAATATCTACTCTCTAGTGTTCGTTTTTTTAGCAATTTGTTGTCAAATTGCACCAAAATAATGGCCCTTGTGCCAAGCCCATAGAACAAAATGGTACTAAAACGGTGGAAAATCACCTATAAACTTCAAATTAAAAAAAATCTTGGGTGAAATCGCCAGATTGTGGATGAAAATTGAATTATGAATATGTGATATGTGCTAATACGATATTTTCTATCTGATATGTGGATGAATGATGGAATTTGGAGCACCACTATAACATTCAATATCACCACTTTGGCACTTCATTAAAATGGAAAAAAAACACTATTCCTCTCCCTTCATGGGAATAGAGAAGAATTGGTGGGGATGCTCTTACGGATTGAGGTCACATATTTCTTATAGAATATAACCTCTAAAGGACCAAACTACGTTTTTGGCAACATAGCAATTTTGGGCAGCTCACTACAAATGGAATTTTAATTTTTTTCCTTTGAATTTTTCACACAACATCGGAACAAGGAATAGCTTTAATGCCCAACAATTTTCATAACTTTTGACTACATGGTTAAAAAGTTATTGCATGATATGTAGTATAATTCTCAACTCGAGTAGTCTGGGCAAATTTTAAAAAATCACTTATTTCAGAAATAAAAATTTGAAATTGGTAATCTAGATTTATGTATACATAGAAAGCTTTGGATCATTCCATTTTGATTAATGAAATGATAAATATGAGGAGTTTTAGTTTGCGGGCAATTATGAATTCTCTACTCTAAAAGAAACTTTGAAGTCCTTTATTTTACTTAACTTTCAATATTTTTTGAAAAAAATAAAATCATAGGATGAAGATTTCATATTACAACATTATGGGCATTAGGATTGACATTTTTCAATTCCATAACTAAATTCTTAAAAATTTAGTATTTTGAATCATTCTCTACATCTTTATATTTATTATTTTTATCTTATATGTTTTATAATTCCAAGTGTTCTAAAAATTTTCAAGCATGTAGCCAACTTGCCTTGAAAAGGAGTACAACCAATTTGGACATTTTTTCATACAAATGTGACCTTGTGAAGTGCAATTGCCTTGTTTTTTGCAGGGCCCCCAAAAAGTTTTTTGTCAATTCAAATGTTAATATCTTGCAATCCACACAATGAAAATTTCAGAAATTTTTTCTACATCTTTTCAACCCCATGTAATATAAGATCCTATGTTTATATGTGTCCAAAAATGTTTTTTTTTCTAAAATTTGGTACTTGTACTAGAAATGGCAATTTTGGAGGGTTTTTGGTGAAAACATAGTCAAAGAACTTTAGAGGTTAAGGAGAGAAAATTTTCAATCATTGGAAGACTTAGGCTTCACCTCATAACTTTTTTGTAAAGTATTTTAGGAAGAGAAATCCACTCATTAGAAATTGACTTCACAACATAATATTCAGTAGCAGACATGGGCACTGCCCTTTGCTCTACAAGAGATGGTATAGGATATTCCACACCCAACAGTCTTCATGCTCACTGCATTTCCTCTACATCCACCACCTGTTCACTTAGCTACTGATGGAATATTGTTGAATGTGGAATATTCCACATCATCTACTCTAAGCCAAGGCAACCCCAGTGCTTGCTATTGAATGTTATGAACTTCCTTGTAGAGTATTTGGAAAAGAAAAAAAGTCATTCGAATTGACTTCGTGACAAGATTTCTTTATGAGATATGATATTGGCTATGTTTTGAAGAGAAATTTATTCATTATGAATTGCTTTGCAACTTTCTGTTGTAATATTTGATGGGCTCATTACTATAATCAATATGGGTGTTTATCCACATTAATTTAGTCATTTATGTGGCTATTAGTTTTGAATTTTTTTCTAAAAATAAATCTTTTAAAAGAGTGTCTAGAATGATTTTATAAATAAAATTTGATGCCCAGGGGACCTTGAACTATTAGAGTTTTAAATTATACCTCCCCTTTGAAAAGAGGTTGCATTTTTTTCCCCTTGTAGACAATAATTATATAGAAAAGATGTAAGCTATAATTTTTATCATTTATATATAATCTAGTGGAGTGGTAGTCTTTGGAACTATAGGACTATAGGAGGGCACTAAGGAGTTTTGTTTGATGCTTTTGCTTGCTACCAAATACTATTTAGAATTGCACAAATTGGAGGGCACTATTGATGCCTTTGCCAAACCTAGCAATAGTTTTTCACTACTCTGACGCTTGCCAAACGCTATTATAGGGATATACTTATGCTTAATTTAAGAGTTACATTGATTGAATTATATTTTGGGTGGAAAGGTTCAAATGCAACTAACAAGTGTAAGAGAAGCATCATATGAGCCTCTAGAACTTAATGCCTCAAAGGTCCTTTTCTACTATCCTTATGTCAGGACCTTTGATGGATGAAAGAATTCATGATGAAATGTGCATCAGTAGACAAGCAAAGATTGCTGGAGATAGATATCTGTGGATGGTGGATTTGTGCACTGGAGTTATACAACTATACTTGGATGACTAGAGTATTAAAGTTAAACAACTTCTAGATAAAGACAAGTATGTTGGAACTTGGAGTTAGATAAGTCCAATTGAAGTAGAAGAATAAGATTTGGATGAGAGATGGTTTAGATAAGATATGATTTGGAGAAGTATAACTAAGAATTTTACTTTAGTGGATGACTCTAGATAGAACCAAGGATAGAAAGCTAAGGTAGAAAAGAAGTCCTACTCTATCTTAACCCCTAAAGTTCCTTGACTATGTTCTCACAAAACATGCTGCAAAACTGCCATTTCTAATAGAAATATCAAATTTTTGAAAAATATCATTTTTGGACACATGTAACCATAGGATCTTGTAGTACTTTGGTTTGAGAATATGTGGAAAAAATTTCAGAAATTTCCATCGTGTAGATTGGAAGATATTAGCATTTGAAGTGGCAAAAGTCCCTTTTTTGGCCCTGCAAAAAACCGGGCAGCTGCACTTCACAAGGTCAGATTATTATGAAAAAATTTCCAAAATGGTTGTACTTCTTTGGATTCATTCTTCAAGGCAAGTTGGCTACATGCTTGAAAATTTTCAGATTATTTGGAATTGTACAACATATAGGAAAAAAATAGTAAGTAGAAAGAAGTAGAGAATGGTTCAAAACACTAAAATGTTAAGAAGTTAATTATGAAATTGAAAGATGTCAATCCCAATGGTTGCAAACTTGCAATGTTGTAATAAACAATCTACATCCTACAATTTTATTTTTTTTGAAAAATATTGAAAATTGAGTGAAATAAACGACTTCAAAGTTTTTTTTAGAGTAGACAATCCATAATTGCCCGCAAACTAAAAATCTTTATAGCATTTGACTCATTGATCAAAATGGAGTGATTTAAAGCTTTCTAGGTATGTATAAATCTAATAAACCAATTTGAAATTTTTATTTTTGAAAAAAGTGATTTTTTTTTATCTGCCCGGACTGCCCGAGTTGGAAAACAAACGACATATTAGGCCATATTTTTTTGACTCATATTTTCAAATGTCATGAAATTTGGTGTATACAAAAGATATTCCTCGTTCCCACCTTCTGTAAAAATTTCAGCCCAAAATATGCAAATCTCCAGTCACACGTACCTACCCAAAATTTCTATGTTGCCAAAAAAGGCATGTTGGTCCTTTAGGGGTTAAGGACAAATAGTCTTTATTGAAATTTTTATTTTATAAAATGGAGCTTAGAGGTGAGGAGACACTGTTTGGAGATTGATTTCTCTATGGTTGGATAGTTGAGCTCTTTGTGAAAACATTCTTGTTAATATGTATATTTTGTGTTCTTAATTGCAGTTCATTGTTGGAGGAATGTAACAATTGGTATCAGAATACATTGATTTTGGACTTGTGAGAAAATTCCATTGCGTTTATATTGGGATTCACGATGAATATTTATATTAGAAAGATTCAAATATGTATTGAAGAAATTTGCTAAAGATGTTTTTGAAAGATGTTTTTTGGAAATCAAGTTGCTACTAAGGAACTAAAAAAGTTGAATTTGAAGTTTAGGATGGAGGTTACTATGATGTGATCTTGGGTATGGTGTGGTTGCAGTAAGTGAATACTTGGATGGAATTGTTGATGGAAAGTCTTTTGTTATCAAAGATAAGAGATTAGTACCAAATGTTCTTCTACTTTCTCATTTACAAATGAAAAGATTAATTAAAAAGAAGCATAAAGTATATTTGATACATATGAATGAGTTGCATATTGAAATGAAAGTGAAAAAAATTTCAATTGATGTCAAGTTATTCATGAATGAATTCAAGATTTGCCATTTGTTAGAGAAGTTAACTATACTATGGACTTGATAACTAATGTGGCTCCGATAGCTTCAGTACTTTATTAGCATTCTTTAACTCAAAATATTAAGCTAAAAAATAAACTGAATGATTTGTTGAATAAGGGACATATTAAACCAAATAAATCTCTTTTGGATACACCTACCTTTTTGTAAGAAAGAAGGACAAAACATTGAGACTTTGTGAGGATTATAGTGGGTTAATAAATTAACCATTAAAAATAAGTATCTTTTTCCTATGATCAATGATTTGTTTAATCCTTTGCATGGGGCAAAGATATTTTTTAAGATTGATTTGAAGAGTGAATACAAATATACAATCAAAGAACTTAACATTGAAAGGACCATGTTTCAATCCGGATTGGGCCACTATTAATATGTTCTAAGAGCATCTCCATGGCTGTTGTATGAAAGAAGCACACCAAAGGGTAGTGGCGCGTGAGGTTGTCGTCTGTTCTACAACAAAACTCTATAAGACAGACACCAAGAAGGACAAGCACAATGACTGAAAAATCCTATCCGCGACGTCATATTTTCAAGGGGTGCAACACCTTGAAAAAAATAAGCATGTACATATGCAATAACTGGGTAATTAAAGAAGGGGTATTATTTTTGGTGTGTAGATTATTTTGCACTCTATGATTATCTAATTTTCTAATTTGGTGTATTATTTAGAGGGCATTCATTAATTTTAATTTTCAATTGCAATGAATTTTGGGTATGCTATTTTACTATGCAAATTTTTTTCTACTACATTTTTTTCTTAAACTATATATTTTTTTGCATTCTACATTTTTTTGGCACTACTGACTACTGAGTGTTAGTGAATATTATGTTACACTCAATATTTTTTCCACCTACTTACTATTTGGAGTTAGGAAACTTGGTGTAAAATTTCTAATTCAATTCCTTACACATATTGCCTTAATGTAATGAACATACACATGCATGATTCAAACTGAAACAAAGACAAACAAGACATTACCAATGATTATCAATGTAGAATCAAATGCATATTATGTGTTCATGAACACAATCTAAATATGAAATGTGCAAACGGAGTTTTGAGGAAGTTATGGCGATAGAAAAAAATGGTAATGTTCTAAGTTCTAACGCTGAATGCCGGTCTATGCACGACCATAACTTTCACAAAATTATAGTTACAAAAATTCAAAAAATGCAAGTGTATCGTAGAAAAATTGTAATACAATGTTTGCAAAAACGACCCTGAGCCCACCAACTACGCAGCAAACACAAGAATAGAGCATTAGTGCATGTATAATAAGAACAACAGTACCAACATTCAAATGAGATGGTTTAGGGTCTATTGCAACATCACTCGATCAGAACGCTAAGAATGCAAGATTTCAATAAAGAGCCGTTCTATAAGAGCTAAAAGAAAGAAGTGCCTTTGCTAAAATCCTAGCATCACACAGTTTGTTGGATCTGCATGATCCAACGACGCACTAATGGCTACAGTTCTGCTCTTGCAACAACCTAATTAATCAATGACAACTAGACTAGCTCACAAAGCAGCCTTAGTTAAGAAATTTGACCTACAAAATTAATATATGGGGGGTATCCTAAATTTATTTTTTTGCTAATGGAACCCATTATTGAACACCCTACAGTAGTTAGAACACATCCAACGCTATTTTATTTACTCTAAAATATATAAAATCAAATTATAATTTTTAGCTCCAATGTTTTTTTGGCACCCTATATTTTATCGCACGTATCTTTGTACTTCTACCGCTTATTGCACCCCCACGAGGTCATACCATTGTCAACGCCGCAACCATTGTCAAGCTTTTGCAGGGTCGGTTCACTATGACTTTCTTCCTCGACGCTACCCTCATCGGAATCGTCTTCATTTAGGGTCCCCACTCCAACTAAGTTAACTTGCTCAATTCTCCTTCAACTATCATGCTCCAATTTCTAGTTTCACAAATCAATGTTTTTCTATAAAGACTAACTATACAATCTATAGTTCAACTTTGAAGGTTTACTCTTTAGTTAGACAGTCTTTGTGTGCATGATAAGACAATTTTTTATTAAGGTAGTTGCTTGAATGAATTGGTTGATGAGCTTCTAGGGGAATGTCATCTTTATTAGAAGAGAGTTGTGGGCAAGGGAGGGCCACGAGTTATCTTGAGTTCCTGGATTGTGATAACTTGCCACATTAGCAATTTGACGTGGTTGAGAGAGTGCCACGTTAGATTTATTGGAAAATAATAATAATTAATTAATTAATCTTTCACGTTTCAATAATAATAATAATTATTATTATTATTATTTTAAATTTTAAATTTTAAATTTTTTTTCTGACAGCGTTATTGTTGGTTCAGAACATGGGAACATGCAAGGGGAATAAGCTTGAAATGGCCCTCCCTTGCCCTCAAATCTTCTCTAATGAATTTTGTTGACGTGAATTTCTCAAGAAGTGAATTTCTTAAGATAAGATTTGGAGTAGAACAAGTGATTATGTACTCAATTTCTCTTGCAAGTTGTTGTAGATTGAGTAGTGTAGTACTCATTATGGTATTATTGGTATAGTTGGATTATTAGACATTGTTAAATTGCTTCGTTGTTGCTCTTTGTCCCTCTATGCCACTTGCGACTCGAAGTATTGTACTATTTCATAGCAAATTTTTTTGTTTCATTTGCTTTAAGAAAGTCCATTATTAAATTGACATTAATTAGCCAGTCTTTTATAACAAATGAGCTATTCATCTCTCTATAATGCAATTTATTTTGGGGAATCCAGTGCCAAGTGGATAGGAGGTGATTGAGTGCCAACTAGGATTTTAGATTGAACATGCTAATGGCTAGTTGGTTAGTTGGATGGCAACTCCAAATTGGTAGTTAGCCTGTACGGTTTAGATGCCAATTAGATTTTATGTTGGTAACTGCCAATCCGGATTCCTATTACATTGGTGAGGATTTATTTTGAGGTCACCCATTGCGAGAGTGTCAAATGCAAGTCCTAGCCCAAATTGGTTGTATAATTTTCTTTATTTTTGATAATGTAATTCAATCAATTAACACACTAGATTAATCTGTGGAATATGATTGGCGAGTCCAAATTGGAAGCTTGGTTGTGTTCATGAGTGTAAATGTGTTCTAAGTTCTAAGGAAAGAATTATCTAGATGATATCTCATGTGTGTGTTAATTAATTGAAATATCTGTTGTGTTGAAATTTGTGAGATGAAAAATTGCAAATTGTGAGTTCTAATTGGTGTTTGCAATGTCATTGTGTCTTGTCAGTTATACTTGAGTTAAGATGCTATATCCAAGTGGGAAGTAATTTGAATGTTATTAGTAAGCTGGGAAATAAGAATTAAATGTTAATTTATACATGGTGTATGAGTGATTTCCGAGTAGACAAATGAGTGATTTTAAAATTGAGAAATAATGCTGAGTGTGGTAAGTGTAAAACTATTTGGATAGATGATTTGTAAATCAATTGAAAAGTAATTGATGTCATATGAATATGGTAACCAAGTTGGATTATAAAGTTTGAATGTTGTCTTGTAAGAAATTCTCAATTAGTTTCAATTAGGAGTGAATGTCATGTATCATTTTGTTGTGCTTATTTAAGTATTTATGAATGAAAGATTTAGTTACAGTTTGAGAGAAAGGATTAAATTTAAATAATGGATAAAGTTGAAATTAAGAAAGAAAATGATCCCAAACTGGTGACTAGAAAGTGTCAATTTTATATTTGCCAAAATTACGTTAAGCTGTGAAGCAAAAGATTTGAGGATCAAGTTGGTGAGTAAAGACTTGGATGTTTCCCATGAAAGGAGACAAGACCAAATTGTGAAGTGATCATATGGAATTGCAAGTTGAAGTATTGCGGTAAAGCCTGAACAGTTGCATTGTTTCAAATTGGAGAAAAGATAAAGAAAAAAATATAAAGAAAAAAGAGGAAAAAAAATATAAGATGGGAGCAACTCAATCTTTGTGGCCTTTAAGAAGGGAGATAAAAATTTAGTAAAATTTAGCCTAAATCATGAGGAATTTATTGTTCTTATTATTTTAAAAAATGCTCTTACTTGTGATTGTAAATATTCAATTGGCTCTTTATTGGCTCTTTATTGGCTATAATTAGAAACAAATCCTATTGATATTATTCCCTAGAACAAACTCTACATTAGTCTTAGTTTTCCTATTTGAATTATCTTAATTATCGGTAATCTACAACTACGCATATTAATTACAAGAGGCTATTTTGAATTATTAATACATTTATGATATATGCGGTTATTGTTTAATCAATGAATAGTCCTATTTGTTTCTTTATCTCTCAATTTTATATGATTACGGATCTTATCTAAGTTTCTATTAATAATTTTTTCTAAAAAAGTATTGATGCTTACAAAAGAAGGCTTTACTTATTACACTGAAACCTCTCATAATGCAAATTCCCTATTTGCATAACTAATTGTAGTTCTATACTTGCATACTCCTTATGTGCATAAAGTCTACTACACAAAAGCATTAATGGAGGTGATTGTGTCATACATCACTAATTTTTTTAGTTGAACAACCAATTTGAACCAATCAAATACAATTTATGTACTTCATGAGCATGTTTAATTAATTGGATTTGGATACTTAAGCTTCTTTATGTGCATGTAGCTAAAAATTTCTTCCACCGTTCCCATGCAATAAGGGAGGTTTCACTATACCTAATTGCTTAGATTTTCCACTAGTTCTTGTACAGTGCTTAATCTTATTTCCTTTGATAAGTATGATATCTCTAGTTTATAATTCAAAGAAATGACCCGATTCTAGAAGTAAAATCTTGATCGTTCTGGGGTTCAACAAAGGCATTCTTGTCTGTGGGACCTGTGTGTGGACAAATGATAGCCGTTAGTGCAAGCAGTCATGATTCCTTTGGGGGGATTTCAACTACTAGTTTGGTCAACCTACTGAAATGTTAAGAAGAAAAATGACAAGAATTACATCTTCCCATGTTGAAGGATACAGTTGTTGGAAGGACTTACAGATTACTTAGTAGGAGCCCTGGAACATAATAAGAGGTGGTCTTCCTTGAATATATCTGGCCACAGCCTACTGGGAAAATTTCAGGTCCAGATTGCTTTGGTTTGTCCAACTTCCTTTTCTTTTGCATTTTCTCTTTGAGCTTCGTTGCAGCATTTAGATCATTTATTGCAACTTGATTCATATATGACAAGGTACATCCCAAGCAATGAGATTACAAATTACAGGTTATTCTTTTTAAAATATATATAATTTTAAGGTAATACATTGGTTAAAATCAAATTAAAAAACATAAATATACAAATTAACAACTTATCACCGCTATTGAGCTACAAATTTTTTTTGTAAGAATAGTCATTGTCATTAGTGTGGATTGTGAACTTTAGCACTATAGTCTTTACTCACAAAAATAGACAAAAAAGACAACCTCCTATAAAAATCTCGCTTCATTGCACAAGGTCTTCAATAGCTTTGACATCATCCAAATGCAAGAAAATAGAAGGAAAAAATCTCCTTAAACCCTTGGCTATAACTCTTACTAAGCGCTTTGATCGGAAATAACATTCAAAATTTAAATGTTTATTCTTGCATGAAGTATAACACATTAAAACTTTATTTGAATGTGATATAATTAAAAAAATTATATATTATAAAAAACTTTGTAGATAATATGTTATAGAAATAAAAACTTACAAAGCTAGTCTTTTATACTTGAAGCGAATACCAAAAGTCACCATTTGAGATCCATTTGTCATTTTCCTCTTTGTATTAAGTGAATCAGTTATTTCTAATCATTTTCCTCTTTGTATTAAGTGAATCAGTTATTTCTAATCATTTTCCTTTCTCTATAAGAAATTTTACTTCAGAAGTAAAATTTCCATTGACAAGATGCTTCAGCTCTCCAAAGTGATTTCGAAAGAATGCTGAAGTATAAATTTGCTTAACCCTTAAAATATCAAGGCATTTTCTGGCTCCAAAAACACTGAAAACTGCCATTTCTGCTGCGATCACTCCCTAAACCAAAAAAAACTTTTTTTTAGAATCTAACCGTAGGATCTTGTACTTCACTTATCTCAAGTCATGTGATAAAAATTTCATGAAGTTTGACCGTACGGATTGGAAGATATTAGCATTTGAAGTTGGAAAAAAAAATTTGAACTGTTTCCTGTAATTTCAGATGACTTTGACGGCCATTTGTGGATTTTTTTTGCACTACACAATATAAAGTTAAATTTTTTTTGACAAGGTTAAGTTAAATTGAAAAAAATTGAAAATTGCATTCTAAAATGCATTCTATAAGTTGTTTTTTGAAGAAGATGCTTAAATTGCCCGAAAAACAAGATTGTCCATAACTTTCTCATTATTAGTCCAAATAGAATAAATCAAAGCTTCAAATGTAGACAAAAACATGATCTTTGAGAAAAAATATTGAAAAAAAAAACCAACATCTTTTTGTGTTTTATTTTTCTGCCCGGCGAACTACTTTTTTGCTTTAGGATGGCATAACTTTTGCTCCCGAGCACCGATTGAAAAAAATATTATATTTTTAGAAAGCTAATGTGATTTCCTATCTTCAAAAAAAGTTTCAAAAAATCAGTTAAAAAATTGGAGGCCACACGGGCCTGCCCAAAATCTGAAGTGTCCCCCAAAGGGACTTTGGTACTTTAGGGATTAAGGTTTTTTTTTCCTAGAATGTATATTTTCCAAAAAAAATTACTTTGTACAATTTTTGATACTTTGTGCATAGTACACTATACAATGCTTGCATACATTGAAGACTCCTAAAGAGGAGGTTTTTCGATATGAATGACATGCTTTGCAATATGGTTCAATAATTTTTCTTTTTGAATAAGAAGATCTTGTTTGCACTCAAAATAATAGAAACTTTGTTTTGTTTCAATCTTCCAATCTCTTGAAAAAAAAATAACAATAAATCATTAAAAACCTAAATAATGTTTTAAGTGCATTTAAATATTTGTTATAATGAATAACAAATGCAAATATATTATTTATAAGATTTTAAAATTTAAACTCTTATCAAGACTCGAACACTAAAATTCTTATAAAATATCTTGATGCTTTCCAAACATTTGTATCTCATCTCATCCATATGCTCTAGTACATCCACAAATGTGTTGTCACACATTTTGCAAAAATATTATCTTGTTTTCTGCTTCTTGTAGCATTTAGGTAAAAACACCACATAGACATTCATAATTGGATCTATTTCACTGCAAATTATAATATTTTCAAATCAAAACTAAGATAATAAAAAAAAAGTCGCAAACAAACAAATTTTTAGTTTACATAAATTTCAATTATGAAAAAACTTGATAACATTGAATTTGAAAACCACACTCATTTAACCTAAAAAGTCAAAGAAGAAAAAGACTAAAATCTCCAATTACATTGGAATTTTCATCACATCAAAAGTAAATAAGAGCTAAATTCACATTTGATAAATGTATAGTTTATAATTTGAAAGCAAACTCACAAAGTTGATAAGTTTGAGATTTTAAAAAAAAAACTCATTTTAACCCCTAAAGGCCCAAGGCCTTTTTTCTGCCAAAAAACACTCAAAACTGCCATTTCTATAGCAAGGAGTAAAAAAAATTGAAAAATGTTTTCTTTGCACATCTAATCATAGTATCTTACACTTAACTAGTATGAGAATGTGTGGAAAAAATTTCAGAATTTTTGACCACTCAAATTGCAAGATATCTGCATTTAAAGTGGAAAAAACAAGTATTTCAACACATTGCAGGACTAGATTTTGTGACTTTAAACATTTTTAACTTAAAATTTTTGCACTATAAAGTTTAGAGCTTTAAATCTTTATAGTGGAGAATTGAGTTGAGAGTCTAGGGAAAAAAGAATATTCAAAAAAACTTAATTTAATATTCCTAAAAAATTTATTAAGTAGAAGTAGATACAAGATAGAAGGAAAATCTAAAATATTAATATATTCTAGATGGAATTAAAATACACTAATCCCAATGGTGAGATTGTTTTAGCAAGTAAATAACCATGAGAAGTTGTTGTTTTTTGAAAAATTGCAAAAATAGCATTTAGAAATGAATCCTACAAGTTATTTTTTTCAAGAAGATGCTCTAACTGCCCCCAACACAAGAATGTCCATAACTTTCTCATAACAAATCCAAATGAAACGATTCAAAGCTTTCCAGATAGACAAAAATATAATCTACAAGAAAAAAATATTTAAAAAAAAATCAAATTTTTGCCAAATTTTTTTTGATGCCCGGATTGTCTAGTTACGAAAAAAAGTATCATATTTGACCATAACTTTTGACTCCTATTTCCAAATGTCCTGAAATTTAGTGCATATAAAAGATATTCCTCTCACCCACCTTCTATTAAAATTTTAGCTTAAAATATGGAAATCTCTAGTCACAAGTACCTGCGCAAAATTTCTATACAACCAAAAAACGCATGCTGGTCTTTTAGAGGTTAAATCTCAATTCCAATCAACAAAGTATTAACTTTGACCAATAGATGAAAAGATCAAAGCAACCATGAAATTAAGTTAACAAAATTTATAGAGCATAAAAACTAAAGATGAAATGTGAAGGTCTCAAGCATCAAGGGGATACAATACAGAGCCTTTATTTCAAATCACACTTGCAATCAACAAAAGAACAACTATGACCAATAGATGAAAAGACTAAAGCAACTATGAAATTAGTGTTGGTAAAATTTATAGAGGAGAAAAAAAGAATCTTCATTTCAAATCACACTTCCAATCAACAAAGTAACAATTGTACTCAATAGATAAAAAGACTAATGAAACCTTGAAATTAGATTGGTTAAATTTATGAAGCAAAGAAGTCAAAGAAAGAATGTTTAAGCTTTTTAGTTTAAAGCAAAGATCATGAGTAGAAAATTTAAAAAAAAAAAAATTTAGATTGGTATGATAACAAATTTGCAGGACCTTAAGCAACATGGCACAAAGCAGCACTTCCTATGAAGATTGCCGCTTGTTTTTAAATCCATTCTTAGCGTAAACTACCTAACACAAAAAATTTGCAATCACATTCAAAATATACATAATGAACAAAATTATTTTAATAATCCCATTTAATTACCATAATTCTACTTACTTTAAGTTACTAAATTCCATCCAATGGGACGCTTAATCCTCCTTGTAGAATTACTCAACAAACTAATTGGATTGCTTATTTGTGCTTGCTTATTTTGATTAATCTATTCTGTCAACCAATTTTAAAAATGCAAGTCCTATACATTTTGCACCCCAAATACTTAAGTCCAATGTTGAATAAAAAATTCTGCTTTTTCATGGTGTATCAAAATTTACAATCACAAATTAATAGGACCATATTCAATTGAGTATTCAATTTGTCTCACAATCACTCATATAGTGATATTCAACAATTTTAACAATTAAAATAATACAAACTAACTATTCAATTCAATTTATTCAATAAATTCAATTTAATAATTTTCCAAATTATATTAATTGAACAAAATTTACAGCTTGCTAGCATTACAAGGCATATTTTCCCACAAGATTCTCTAAAGAAAAACAACTAGATATTTGAATAGGTAATTTCAAAAACTATATTTTAAATAATACTTTACTAGAAGGATGTAAGTCCAATTTGATTCATTTTGCATCCATTAGAGAAAATTTCAACCCTTTGAAGGTCCATTTGACTGTATGCAAATGTGCAAATGGAGAAAAAATTAGCCCAAATCTTCTCACAAAGAATCTTGCTAGTTTGTGTCAACTTAAATACTTCATCACAAGGAAGATTAATTTTTTTTCAATTTTTTTTTATTGCACTATTATTGCACTGCGGCTATAAGTCAAACGGCCCTCCATATGGCTAAATTTTTTTTCTAATGTCAGCTTATTGAAGTCTTTTCTATTTTTTCTATTTATTAAATTCTATTTGACCTAATTAACTAGTAGATATATTGTTATGTAAATGAAAAAGCTAATAGACCCTATTTACACTTGCAAAGCCAAATAAACAAATAAACTAAAAAATTGACAACTACAAAATCCTAATAGGGTGCAATGCCGTTTGGCAATTGTTAGGTTGCCCAATCGACTAGCCTCGATTGGAGGGTGTAGACAAAATTTTAGCAAAAGATTAGTGATTATAGGAAAAAAAGAGCCTATTAGGGGCCCCTTATTAGGAAGAAGTAAAAATAAAGTTAAATTAAAAGTTAAAATACATGTAAAAGTGTAAATAGGGATATTTAGGTAGGATAAACAAAAAATATAAAAATAAAAATTAGGATGAATGGGGTGTGACTTTGGTCACACCTTTTTGCAAGAAGTTTGTTTCCTCATTTTCAAAATTATATGTAGCTTAGAAAAAATGAAAGCTTTGACACTATAAGACCCAAATTTGTTTATATTTATATTATTATATTTTGCATTGTGTTTTGCGTATTTTGCATTGTGAATTGTAATTCATTATTGTGGGAGTTTATGTTTGTGATTGAGACTGTGAGAATTCATGTGAGAAATTGAGAAGAATTAATGAAAGTTGGAAGATAAATAAATAATTAAAACAAATAAAACAAAACCCAAAACACAAGCATACCTGTGAAGAAGCAAGGCTCCATGTTGATCTTGAGAGGAAGGAACAAAAAGGCTAAGGCTACGGAGAGAAGTTGAGGAAGGAGCAGGGAGCGAAATTTCAAAATTTTAAAGCCTAATTCATCGTCACTGGTGAATATTGCCTCGTGCTTGTGCGAGGGGAGCGAAGATGAATGGCCAAATTTCAAACTCGGATTTTGCCCCCAAGAATGGAGACGGAGCCGAGAAGTTGATTGATAGATGGAGCAACGAAGAAATGAGATTTAAGCTGAATCAAGAGCCCTGAAGAAATCAACAATCGGAGTTGCGGTGCTATGGAGTTGAAAATCTTCCATCCTTGAATCAATTCCTCGATTACAAACCAAAAATCAAAATTGAAAGATTCTGCAATTTTGACTTGTAGTGCAGTCCAATGAAAACCGTGATCTTCGAACCACAATAACTTTTGATAGTCGAGGAGTTAGAGGACATGCCTTATATACCAATGGAAAGAAGAGGAAAAATCAGTTGATATGCACACTAAAATCTCTTGAATTGGGCAAGAGTTGCATAAGCTATCAGTTGCTGAAGTTGTTGGCCTCCTGCTGGCCACGGTTGTGAACTGGTCTGGGAGGTGGTGTTTGTGTTGTTTCCTTCATCTATCGTTTGGAGCGAAGAAAGATTGGAGTTTGTGATTGTGTGTGTGACGGAGAAGGGAGATTAAGAATTCATTGTCGGGAAAAATTCGAAGCGGATTCGTAGATCGTAGCTTGCACCACTCAGACAGCAACTTGCGAGGAGGAAATTAGGGATTTGTCGCACGGTCATAGGATAGATCGCACGGTCATAGGATACGGATCCACGGTTATAGGTCCATAGACCATTATTCACCAAATTTTTTGTATAGTTATAGGCTTGGATCAATGGTTATGAGGTTGGTTTATAAAATTTAAGTGTTTGGTTTTGGGGTTTTTATGTTTGGACAATTTGTAATTTGTTCTAATGTTTTGTATGTGGAATTTAGGAAATTAACCAATGTTGGTTTGGACAATTGGACCTGACTATTTGACCTAGAAACACGGGAGAAAAGCTAAAGGAGAAAGACACAATTTAGGTATAACACCGAAATTCACCATACTTTGCATTAATTAGGACAATTTGACGTTGTATTGATAGACTTAGGCATTTTGCACTTAGTTTTGCTCATGGCGAGTACCTACTGGACCAAATGATCCAAATATCTAAGAGGAATAATTAATGAATTATGTGTATTATTTTCAAAGTATTATTTTGAAATTGATTAGGTTCTAGAGCATTCATTGCATAAGACGATTTAACCAAACCTGAAACATTTGACTAGAATATTTGACCTCCTTCTAGAATCTTAGATAGGACTAGGACTTCATACATTGTGTCACATTCATGTGGTAAAGGACTGTAAATTAAATTCTATTCTTAGGAATAAGAGTGTTAAAACATTTTAAAATTCAAAATATGTATATTGGATATTAAAGTAAAAAACCTATTTGAAAGTGACCTTAGTCACAAAACGATAGACTGATTAAACCTTTCCTTTGAAAAAAACCCTATACTAGTGTTTTTCTGGATTTTGTAAAATATGGCAAAACTTAAATTACAGGAGGTTGGTAAATTTTCTTACCTTGATAAAAATTCATAGGTTAATTTTAGCCTTATCCAGCCCTATAAAAAGTTGACAACTACAAACCATGCATTTACCATTAGAAGTGCATCCACTATTTTTAATTTTGTTCAAGCATTTGTCAAAAAAATTGCCTAGCATGTAACTAAAGGTTGGTTCTTCCCGTACATTGTTATCACGTATAAAACACTAAATTATCTAAAATCCCCTATTCTCATACAAGATTCTCCTTTGAACACCTCAAAATGCTAAATAACACCAATTAAATTGAACACTAGTAGATAAATCTTGTGCTTATACAAGGCCATGTCCTTGAGGGTAACGTTTAATGGTCATATAGAGGTGGAAGATGCGTAAAACACTTCAATCATGACATTGCAAGATAATGTGAGAGAAATATACAAATAAAAAGTCTAAGTAGAAAAGGGAGAGTCCTTGATCCTTGAGCGCCCAACACATGTTTTTTGAAATTCAAGACCCTTTTGAACTCATTCCAATCAAATAGTCACCCAGAACAAGATCCACAAAAACTAATTGTATCAATTAGTAGTGGAGACAAGCCCAAAATTGTGGGAAAATGAACAAATGATTTGATCGTACCACTGAAGAGATTATAATAGTCAAACATGGCAACCTTTTGAAATTGAAAGGCTAGATTTGAGGCATTGGGGCGCTTAAGGCCAAGATTAAGAAACTAAACAAGGAATCAACCTATAGCAAATAGTTGATATTGGAGTGAATGGAAGGATTTTTGTTTTGGATGGTATTGGTGAAGTTGTTGCAAGGTGTACAACAAAAGCAATTAGGCAAAGTGACTAAGGAGAAGGCCTGAAGATTATAGGAAAGAAATGTGACACTTGGTACGTTGGCTAGAAACAAAGCTAATGATCATAAGACAAGGAGATTCCATAGACAAAGGTCACTTTTTCAAAAAAATGATTTTGAGAAGGAGCTACTCTAAAGCCATTATTGAAAACCTAATGCTCCATTTTTGGCTTTTTGTTTTGTCATTCATGAATGGCGCCAATTTTCTTGCTGCTTTGTTAGTTCATGAGTTGTACATGAGCTTTTAAAGCCATAGGTGATCATTTTAAATGATTGAAGGACAATTTATAATGGCTTCATGGATAATTTTTAATGTATCCTGGACCATTTTCTGTTTCATTCAATTTCCTTGAATGTTCTACTCTAAATTTTTTTAAACCCACCCATGAATGAACGTAACAGCATATAGCTTTTGCATTTAATATTTAAGAGCTAATAATTTAGAGCTCCTAAAATTTCAAAGAATAATAGAATTGCAAACCCTAAATTATTAGTTCTTACTTCTAAAATTATTTTGAGCTAATATTTAAGAGCTTTTACTTTGGAATTCCATTTTCCTTTTGGTTGAAAGTGATTAGAAATTGATTTTTTAGGTTGAAACTTGAAACCTGTCAAAACAAATAACAATTGGTAAATGGTCAATTTATAGACCATCTACCATAGTTCAATGAAGATGCTTAAAGTTTGTGAATTCAAAAGTTGAAAGGAATCACTAACTTACCTTAAGATGCATACTTTCCTGCATTGATTGTAATAGAATTAAAAAATTGCCAACTTATGATTTGATTTGTTGCTTGTAAATGAGTGATTGTATATGTTTTATTTTAAATGTTTAATATTGATCAACATTGTAAATTGAAAACTTGTGCCAAGCATTATAAATTCTTATTATCCTATCACTACAAAAACAACTGTTTTTTAGTTACATGAGCATTTGCAACTGGTGCAAATTTGGGGATTCACAGTTGTTGTGAACAAGTCATTCTCAGAAATGTAATTTCAAAGAATAGTAGTTTTGATTCTCATCTAACAACCTAGTTGGAACTTCATTGATGTACTCTTCTCACATAGTTGCCAATGCAGCATTCACTACAACCTCGTAGATTTTGAAATTCAGACTTCAAATATTTATAGATCTATCTTCTTTTTTAGATTTCCAAAGTTTAAATTTTGGTATTTAATAGATTTCAATTGTTTAGAAAACTTTACAATTTTGGATGATTGCAAGAATCACTTGTTGATTTTATTACATTCATAGTGCTCATGTTTTTTTAACTAGAGTACTTAAAGCTTGAATTTCTTTTTGTTTTTAAAATTAAAAAATATGGTCAATGTATACACCTTTAAGATGAAAGTAACCACCGAAAGAAAAACATAGAAGAATTTTTTGAAGTATGAAAATTAGAAAAATGCCAAATTTGCAAGAATATAGTTATTTTGGTTTTTAGTTGGTTAAAAATAGAATAAATAAATAAAATAAATAAATGAAAATTGATAATTTGCAACAACTCTATGGAAATGATCATTTATTAAGGAACCACCAAAATAATATTTTAGATCTTTGAAAATGCAAGTTGAAAGAAACTCAATTTGTGAACTTTCACACAACAAAAAATTAACTATTTTTGAGTTTGCTTTAGACAATAGCTACAAGTCTGTTGAAAGACCATTTCTTCCAAATTTTAGCTCCAAATTTGTTCTTTGTAGATACTAAATAGTTCTAAAAAAATCCAAATTGATAAGTGTGATGTAAAATTAGGGCCAATTTTATTTATTTTTAATTTAAAAAAAAATTAGGCAAGGTGTATAATAGTCACGAGTAATTTAACTATAAATCTTTATTCATTCAAAGCTAGAACACAAAAGTTATGGTCAAAAAACAAATTAGCATGCAAAGTGTGATGCAAAATAGTACAAGTGTTTCTTACAATCACACTTTCATAGGTTTTAAAATTTATTAGATTTAAATATTTTTAGATTTTTATAGATTGTAGAAATCTAAATTTTTAGAAATTTTAGAATTCTATTAACAAAGTTTATTATATACAAGAGTACAAGAATTTACAAGTCTTATATGTCCAACCTAATGGTACTCTTGACAATTGGTATGGAGCAATTGATGTAAGACAATTGGAAAAACAACAATCATTATGTAGTTGTAGTTGTTTTCTAGTCAAATTTAGATTTTGTCCAACTGTAGTTTGACACGGAAGATTCTACAAAGTATAGATTTGTCCACATTGACAACTATGATGAATATTGGATGAAAAATAGCATACATTAATCCTAAAAATGAACTTTGTTACAACTCCCGAAATCCTACACTTCATTTTACAATAGCTTTGCTAATAATATAATATATAGGTAAGATTTGGTGCAGATAACAATGGTTGTAATCACATGATAGTTGTATTGGGCACATAGTTGTTGTTTAATCCCTAAAGGACCGTTGTGCCTTCGGGGGACAAATGCCATTTCAGGCATGTACCTACGGGAGTTTGCGTTTTCAAGATTTTTTGAAACTTTTTGTAGAGGTGCAGAATAAAGAGAGTTACTTGTGGTAAAAAAAATTCTTGATTTGGAGCATTTGGCAAGAAGTTATGGCATTTTTTCTGCAAAACGGGGGAGGAGGGGTAGCTTGGATAGGGCCTATGGCCACTCACAGTGAGTTGACTGCTGACAAGGCACAAAATATGGGCAAGGGAAGTAGGGGGTCGGGTAGCTTGCAAGGGATGACCAAATCTCGTGCCTCCCCTGACAAATGCTGCGGGAGCGTGTGCAGGGGTTGCCAACGCCTGCCAGAAGTGGGCACCAGCTCGTAGGGGGTGGCCAAATCCCCCTCGCAGCTTGGCCACCCAGCCTCTGCAAGGGCCTGGCAACTAGGCCTCAGCAAGGGCCTCGCCACCCAACCACCGCAGGGGCCTGGGCAGGGGCTGGCCACACCAGCCTCCGCAAGGGCTTCGGCACCTAGCCTCCGCCTATCCCGGCGCTGCTCCAACTTGCCAGGGAGGGGGTGCACCTTGCCTGTGTCACCCTTTGGCAAAGTCAGGCCCTCCCGTATAGGGACAAAGAGGCTGCGAGGGACCGACTTTGGCCCTTTCCCTGGATTTACAGCAACCCGTATTGTGGTGTAGGCCTGGCTTGTGATTTTGCTTTTTTGAGGGTGTTAAAAAATTTTCCCAATTTTTTTATTTTTCTATAATGCATAAGAACAACATGTTGCACTTTTCATCGTTCAGATTTACATAATTTATATTTTTGAAGTGTAAATAATGCTTCGAATTTTGCCTAGTGCATTTTGCAACTTTTACTACCTTTCGGCATTGCAAGAATTTTTTGGATATGTTGCATGTCTCCAATTGACTTGAAATTTTTCCCACCCATTCCTAACTTTCTCTATTACATGTAGAAATTAAAGTTCAACTTTGTGTAGACTAAGTTTTTACCTCTAACAATGGTCAAAGACAAGCAATACTTTTGGGCATGAAGGAAAAAAAAAATTCCCAACTTTGAACACTCATCTCTCTCAATCCGTACTGTCAAACTTCATGAAATTTTTACTACTTCATCTTAGACAAGTAAGGTACAAGATCCTACGGTCAAATTCTAAAAAAATTAATTTTTTGGGTTTCCTCAAAGAACACAGCTGAAATGGCAGTTTTCACTGCGTTTTGGCAGAAAAATGACCCCAATCCTTTAGGGGTTAAGCAGTTGTAGCGGGCAAGTTTTTCTTCTAGTGTATGTTGGTTGATGTGATATCTATGAGGAATTTGGGGTGTTGAGAACAAATTGTAATTGGTCTAAATTAAGTATTTATATGGAATTATCTTAGAGTGAGATCTAAATGTATAATTGGTGTAACTAATTTTTGTGATAAAATTGAATATAAAGTTGATATCTGAATTGTATTGAATTAGTGGAGACCAATTTTTAATTTATTAGTCAAATGATGTACACATTGGTATATTTTGTGTAAATCCAAATTGGATATATTGTTTGTGTCTAAATTATGTGTAAAAGTCTAGTGAAGTTAGTGTTCACGAGGAATAAACTAGTATTTAATTATGCAAGCTAAAATTCATGAATATGTGTGATTCATCAGGTAGATGAATTTTAGATACGCTTACTATTTTTTTGTTTCATAAATGGCACACATGTAGGATAAATGATGGAGATTCTTTTTGAATGTGCACAATATGCCAATATGAGACTTGTAATTGGTTGAAAGTTGCGGATATAGAGAGTTGTATGGGTGGGCTAAAAGTATTGCCATTCAAATGGCAAATAAAAGTGTGAAATTATTGCTTGGACCTACAAAAACATTATCTTGGATACAACAAAAATGGCTTCTTACTGAACGTGGAAAATCTTCCAAATATTTTGTTTAATACAAATATTTCATTGGTATAACAATATCTGACCATGAGATCTTGCACTTAATCAGTGTTTCCTTTGTCCCAAAATAAATTCATGGTTTCCTAAAAAAGGCAAGATTAATGCGTAAACTGCTCCTAATTTCAGAGGACTACGTAGCAGGGCTTTTTTTCTTGCAAAAAAAAGCTAGGATGCGCTCAAAAAAGGGCCCTAGTGAAAAGACAAAGGGAACTAGGGGGCCCAAAATGGCGCACTTTTATCACATCTGCGTCTGAGTGGGACTGTTGGCGGCCAGGTGGGTGCCTGTCCCGGCCCGGCCTTAGGGTTTACTTGCCAGGGTTTCTTCCTTCTGGTACCAAGTTCCGCTGCAGTTATCGCCACTCGTCCTTACTTATTCCCATTTCGCACTCTAGACGCTTGGATCTTGTCGCCATATTTTTTTGATTCGGCAATGATGAGCTTTCCTGATTCGCCAACGTAGTGGTCTGCTTGTGTGATTATTTTGCCAATTGCGCTTTCATGGCTCATAGGTTTCGCCTTCGTTTGCGTGAGTGGAGCTATGTGTTTTGCCAAGGAGTGGTGCGTTGTAGGGTGTATGCCACAAGCCTGGTTGTAATTCCACTACTCACAAATTGAATGTAGCTCGTCAATTCATCCTCTCATTGTCTGTAGTTTGTAGAAATGGTAGTTATGCACTGTCATGCACGTTGCACAGGTAGCATGCATTTCAAATTGTAGAGAACTTGGGCTTCAATTCATGAGAGTCTTTTTGCTTCTAATTTCGCAGTGCGTAGTTACTATAGTTCTAGTCAATCTTAGTAGACATGAAAGAATCAAAGTCAATAGTGAAGTGGTGCATGTTGAAAACAAGCGGCAAAGTTGACAAATTTTTCCTATTTAGTAGTAGTTCCGATGCAATCAATGTTGATCATTCTTCTACCAATGCCAATGCAGTGCAATTCATTGAGGTCCTCTGCATTGAAATCTGATGAGGTCCTATTACTACTAGAAAGATCTACAACCAAAACAATCAAAAACTCTTATTTGCACTTGTTGTTTGGGATGCGTTGTTTCGGTCAAAATTCCACTAAAATCTATTGATTTTTCCTGCTGATTTGGTCACATTTGGAAAAAAAAAACATCAATTTTTTTTGGTTGGCCGAAATTTCTGAGCAACAGATAAATTTTTTGTACTGCCCAAAAATTTAAGGCAGCTACATAACCCACCTCGGTTGCCTACTCAATTTGAACTTGAGACCTTGATCTCAAGAGCCCAAGGTACAAATCACCCCATTATCATTAAATTGCATGTACAATGTAAGTATTTTTATTTATTTATGCATTTGCAATTCAATGTTTTTAAAACTCAGAAGACTTTGGCAGCTATTTTGACATAAGATGGAAACATCCATTAGCGTCAGTGTCACTAAATATGTCCATAGACTTTCCATTAATGTCTCCTTGAAATGCTTAACTTTGATTCGCTGACGCATTTGAAGAACACATACCTAACTTTCATTTGTTGACTATTGATTTTTGTAGATTTTGGTTTAGGGTCCACCTATATGATAGTTTCAGTGGTCAAGGGAGCCGTTACTTTGAAAAATCATAGAAATTACATACCAAATCCAAAAAATCTATTTTTTTTAATATTCATCATTTTCACTTGCTAATACTACGTAAATATTATATTTATAAAAAGGTGCCTCCAACTATGTTGAATTGCTAATATTGACAATTTTGGGTGCTTTCATCGTACTAAAATTAACTTTTTTCAAACAAATTTAAACTAAAAATAGCTGGAAAATCAAGCTAATCTTCATCTCCAATTTCTTTTTTGTAATTTTGAGCCTCCAATCAAAACTTATAGACAAAATTTAGAGAGGATGTTTAAAAATGTCAAAGAAAGTGTCCCTTGCAACCCCTATCTGAATTTTTTCCATTTTGATTAGAGATTCAAAATCACAAATGGATTTTTGAAGATGAAAAATAGCTTTATTTTGAAATTTTTCTCAATTCAAAGTTTGTTGAATTTTTTTATTTTACTATGCCAAAATGACCACCAAAATCTATTGAGTTTAAAAAAATACCAAATTGTAAATGATTAAGTTAAAAAAAATTCCATTGTACATAGAATTTCAACTGTGAGGTTTTAAACGTTATCCAAATGAAGAAAATTTATTTCAAATGCTTATAAGTTAATATTGTTTGCTTGTATGCCTTCCAACTTTTGGAATTATGTTAACAATCTTGTTGAGAGTATGTGTAAAGAATTTCAAAACAATTGGATCAATTTGTTATGGCTACCCCAAATTTGAGTTATGGCTATTCCAAATTTGGGTTATGGCTACCCCAATTTGTTTGAAACTAAAAAAAAATGATTTTTAGAACTAATTTTTTTAATCACAACTTAGATTAATCTAAAATTTTCAAGCATTGAGCTAGTAGTGAAACACACTTTTGGTAAAATTTTCACAAATATTGCATTGGGAAGGTCTGCCAAAAAGTTGAAAATGGTTTGAAATCATACCTCAGGACTTCAAAGGTTAATTAATTAATTTGGCATCAATGTGCCAACTTTGTCCTATTGCTACGATACAAAAATATTCCAAAATTTTATGTACGTGCTAAGTAACCTAAATAGAGTATAAAGATTTTATAAGATTCCAAAAGATTCCAAAAGATTTCAAAAGGTTTCAAAATAATTCTAAAAAAGGTTCCAAAAGGATTTTAGATTTCCTAAAATTTTATTGATTTTGTCATTGGAGTATTCAAATCAGTAGAATGCAAGCGGCCATTTTGTTGATTTTTACAAAATGTTCAAAATCAATGAAAATGGTCAATACAGTGCCAAAACAACAAAAATTAGTTGATTTTTTGTTTATTTGATTATGATTCTTAAATAGTGTGTAATTCAATTTCAAGAAGTTGTTGTCAGTGGCTACTTTGATTAGCCGCTCCTGTTAGTCAATTCTTGTCTGCATTTGTCAATGAATTCTTTACAACCATTACTTGTGATTCCTTTCCATCATCATTTTAGCAACATTATTTGATAAGCTTGTGTGATTTAAACAAACAATTCAACTTACATAAGTTCATATTGCCCTTTCAACAAGAGATCTATTACTAACAATTGCTTTGTTACACTTAGTTGTGGGTCTATTTTACGATGCAATTTCATCCAATCAAATTTTGAGGAGTTGCAAAAAGAAATGCATGGGTTGTGAGTTTCATTGAGAGAGTTTTTAACCCCTAAAGGTTTTGCATGCGGTTTTGAAGAAAGTAGTCAAAAAAGGGATGTTTGTGGAATGTGAAGAGTGGACACTAAATTTAAAAAAAAAATTGGTTTCCAACCGTAAGATCTTGAACTTATCTTCACTATTTAGATGCCTACTAATTTCCACCCGTAGATTCCTTGAATTGAGTGAGATATTATAGTTCAAAGTTCATTTTTTTTTTTTTTTCCCTGCAAAAATTCCGGGCAGCTGCACTTAGACTTCTAAATTCTACATGTTTATAATTCCAATTTGGTGGTAACTCTTTGGATTAGGGTTCTTTTATGAGTTGGGAACATGCCATAAAAATTTGGAAGTAATTGCACTTGTAGAACATATAGAAAATGGCATGATTGTAGATATAGGTTTGGCAAAACTAGACAACACTAGCATTTTTTCCATCAATGAATTCCTCCTTTTAATCAATTCTGATCACAAATTTGAACGGTGTACACATTGATATGTTCATACTTTACCACAAGAAATCAACATTCCTTAAAAAAAAGAAAATCTCAATATAGGGCCAAAAAAAATAAGCCCCAGCCTACTGTGCATCAGTTATAGTTCTGGGCAGCCCTCCAATGCTGGGCCCTCATCCTCCACCCGCTAGTTTGAGTCTGACAAATCCTCTTAGAGTCAGAATTCACTAAAAATGTCTAAGAATAACTTAGGCTACACGGGTTCACAAACTAGAAATTCAAATAGAAAAATGAAGTACATGACGCAAGTGGCAGGTCCTCTGACGAAATCTTCTGCCCACTCAATAGTGCACGTCAACAGAAATTGGCATAAAGGAAGGGCCCAAATGGGCTTGGGCCAAACATGCATGTCAGGCTTTGGTGGACTTGCTGGACTATTGCGTGAATTTTTTATACTTGGTTGGGTGGCTGACTTGGCTCTCACGAAAAAACGGTACGAAATCTGGGCGTCCCTTGAGGCCTGGACCTGCGGACGAAACTGGGGTGAGATGGAGCTCACACATGTATTTTTTTAATTTTTTTAATTTTTATTTTTTCAGAAACGACCATAGATACCACCCCATACAAATGCTCTTCAAGGACCAGGCAAGCACAGGCAAGAACCTCAAGGGGTTGAGCCAGGCCAACTGTGGCCTGGTCCTGAATGAAATTGCATTCAATTTTTTGCAATGAAAATTCGTTTTGTTTGTGTAAACATTAAAAAATAATAATAATAATAATAATAATAATAATAATGATAATGATAATGATAATGATAATGATGATAATGATAATGATAATGGATGCAACCAATATAATTATTATTTGTATTATATAGGTGGGTCCGGCAAGAAATTATAAGGTCTAAACAAGATGAGGATAAACACTATGAACCCTTTAGAAATATATACTTAGGCCTATTAGAGTGGTTCAATTTTCATAATTCTTGAGTTTGGTCCTTCTCTGAGTAAAATAGTAACTGGGAAAAATAAATGGGGGAACGTTTGTCCTTTTTCATCTATAGATGTATATTAAGAAATACTCAAAGCTATTAGAGTGGTCTAATTTTCATATTTCTATGGTTTGGTCCTTCTATAAGTGAAAAGAGCAAGTGGAAAAAAAAATGGAGAACATTTGACCTATTTCAAGAATAGATGCCAAGAAATACTTAGGTCTACATAAGTGGTCCAATTTTTATATTTTGGGAGTTTAGACCTTGTACAAGTGAATGTTATTAAAAAAAATGGGAAACATATGTAGGCTTTGTGTCTTGGAAAGAAACAATTAGTTAGTGCTATTAGAGTGGTTTAGGATTCATATTTTTGGCCTTAGGTCTTCTATAGGTGAATGTTAAAAAAAAAATGGAGAACATATGTAGGCTTTGTGTCTCGGGAATAAACAATGCCTTAGCACTATTAGAGTGGTCCAATTTTCATATTTTTGGCCTAAAGACTTTTATAGGTGAATGTTATAAAAAAAAATTTGAAGTATATGTAGCCTTTGTGTCTCGGGAAGAAACAATTAGTTAGTGCTATTAGAGTGGTCTAGTTTTTATATTTTTGGCCTAAGGACTTTTATAAATCAATAGTATCCAAAAAAATGGGGAACATATGTAGGCTTTGTGTCTCGGGAATAAACTATGCCTCAGCGCTATTAGAGTGGTCAAATTTTTATATTTTTGGCCTAAACACTTCTATAGGTGAATGTTATAAAAAAAATTAGAAAGTGTAAGAAACATTTGCCCTAAGTACGGAAATAATTGGTCAAGTTTGCCCTAAGCATTTAGAAGGTTTTAAAAAACATATAAAAGGCGGTTACAAGCAATACAAAGTCAAAGGCAACACTAATTAGGATGTGCAAATAACTTCAAAAGGTATAGAACATGTACCAAAATAATATCGAATTCACGTCATCCTCTGCGATAGTCGTTCCGTGCATTGCGAGTTCGAGGCCCATAGTGATACTCCTCGAAACATCCCCGGTTTAGGCACAAGAACACCCGATTGCAAGTACGACAATAGTAACTACACTTAGGGTCCCCGCATGTTATGCATGGACGCCTCAATCGACTTGAGGTAGGCATATGTGGACGCACATGTTCTTCTTCTTCATCCACGTCACCTCCTTGGCCACGCCAATTTTGTGTGAGAGCATCACACAAATCGGCCTTGAATTGTAGGTGAGTAATTTTTCTTCTTTGAAATCGGTGTTGACGCACGAGGCTTAGGTAGATGACATACATATTGACTACCGTTGTGTCCAAGAGAAAGTAAAAAACTCGGTGCCACCACTTGTGCGACCTTGTTTGACTAGAGTACGATGCTCTAAGTTGGTCTGCCACATCTACCCCCCTCATATGGGTGGTATATTCCAAATGCATGGGGGAAGTTGGAATTTGGTCCCTTCTAGCTCCATTTCTTCGAGGAACCGTAGGTATTGGCACGCATGGAAAATTGATAGGCAATGCATGAGTAGAAATGAGGAGGACCGGGCGTTTGTCCTTCCACAATACACATGCGATTGCACGAGATTCATGCATTTTCCATTGTAATGTGCCTTGCGGTGAATTTGTCCAATTTCCAACCGCTTTCAATTCTAGCGGCAAACCCACCCGATTTGACCTCATAGTGCCAGTGGCATAAATTTCGAGAGCGGCCAACTCCGTGTATAAACCAATGCTGGAAAAATAGTTGTCTGTGACAACAACATGCCCCTTGCCCTCTTGGCCATGCAATAATCTCATCACCACATTGTGAGCCACGTTTGCCTCTACATGAACCACCGGTGGTATTTCTTGTAGTCCATGATGGTTGGCCCCACAATAAATTTCAAAATTGAAAACATATTTGGATGATGAATCTGCTAAACACCATACCTTGATGCCCCATTTTTGTGGTTTTTTAGGCATATATTGCCTAGCTGGACAATACGAGCCTTTGTACCGTATCATCATTTCATCAATTGTAAGGTATTTGCCCAATGTCCACTCGCGTTGGAAACTATCTCTGATGTCATTGACGAGCCAACGCACTTGACCCATCTTGTCATAACCGGCCATGTCCCGATCGCTAACATAGGTAGATGGATTGGTGATATGAAGACATCTAGTTATCGCTTGAAACCTCTTCCTTGACAATAATTTTGAAATTCGAGGACAATGAAAGAAGGAACCTTTTTTGCTCCAATATGTCTTCATATTTGGTTGTTTCTTCAACCCCATATAAATGCGAGCTGCTAGATAGGCCTTCAAAGTTGGAATTGTCAAAGGCACCCAATCATGTCCCCCTATTGTTTTTTCATTCTCATCCGGTGCAGTTGCATAACGATTACTCTCCACCACTATTTTACGCAACAAAGTCGGTGGCCAAAAGAATGAAAATAGTTGCATAAAAGTAGGCATTCTGTGGAAAACTCTTGTAGGTATGCATGCACCCACAAATGGTTTTGGTTTTGGGAAATAAGTGAAATTAGTTTGTGACCAAGTGGAGTCACGAAACCTATGTTTCACACTATCTGGATTATCCGGGTCCCCTTCATCGCTACTTGCATCCTCACTCTCTGATGTACTATCCAACATTGGAGCAACATAGCCCGCCCTCCTCCGTGGAATTCTTTTTCTTGCATGCAATATATTCGGGTTGACATGTACCTCAGTGGCTGGCATATTGTCTTCCGGACATTCATGAGCTGGGAAAAATTGTCCATTCTCATGTAAATTGATGCCGTCCACATTTGACGAGCTAGGCTGGAAGGTTGGTGCACCAATTCCTGCATGATGCCTACAACTCCAAGTGTTACTTCTTCTACATCTTTATTACAAAAAGGTAAAAATTATGTAGTGTACATATCTAAACACAAAGCCTACATATGTTCACCATTTCAAAAAAAAAACCCTATAAGTCATACCCCCCTAAAATATGAGAATTTGCTCACTCAAATTGCACTAACATAATGTTTCTTCCATAAATCCAAAGCCTACATATTCTTCCCATTTTTTGGAAACATTCACCCATAGAATGCCTAGGCCAAGTATGTGACCCCATTTGCTCACTCTAATTGCACCAACATAATGTTTCTTCCATAAATCCAAAGCCTACATATGCTTCCCATTTTTTGGAAACATTCACCCATAGAATGCCTAGGCCAAGTATGTGACCCCATTTGCTCACTCTAATTGCACCAACATAATGTTTCTACCATAAATCCAAGGCCTACATATGCTCCCCCTTTTTTTGGAAACATTCACCCATAGAATGCCTAGGCCAAATATGTGACCCCATTTGCTCACTCTAATTGCACCAATATAATGTTTCTTCCATAAATCCAAGGCCTACATATGCTCCCCATTTTTTGGAAACATTCACCTATAGAATGCTTAGGCGAAATATGTGTCCCCATTTGTTCACTCCAATTGCACTAACATAATGTTTCTTCTATAAAACCACCACCTACACCTACCTAATTCTTTTACAAATTTATTATGTCACTTTGAAAAGGCCTAAACCCCCCAAATAAAAAAATTGGACCACTCTAATAGGCCTAAGTATACATTCATTGGCATACATCTATAAACCAAAGCCTACAAATGTGACCCCATTTTTTTTCATTTGTAATTTCACTTAGAGAAGACCAAACTTCAAAAATAAAAAAAATTGAACCCCTCTAATAGGCCCAGTGTATATGTCTTGAACCACATAAATAAGTAAAATAGGACAAATTTTTCCCATTTTTTTTGGTTCACTTATTATTTTATATAGAAAAGATCTAAACCCTGAAAATAGAAAAAATTGACCACGCTAATAGTCCAAAGTATTTCTTGCATATGTTTATAAATAAAATAGGACAAATGTGACCTAATTATATATTTTTTTTACTTATAATTTCATTTACAAAAGGTCCAAACTTCAAAAATTTAAAAATTGAACCCCTCTTATAAGCCCAAGTATATATGTCTTGGACCACGTCTATAAATAAAATTGAACAAATGTTCCCTGTTGTTTTTTTGGTTTACTTATTATTTTACTTAGAAAAGCCCTAAACCCTGAAAATAGGAAAATTGGACCACTTTAGTATACCTAAGTATTTCTTGGTATACATTTATAAATAAAATAGGAAAAATTTGACCCAATTATATATATATATATATATATATATATATATATATATATATATATATATATATATATATATATATATATATATATTTAAAATTATACCTTCATTTATAGAAGGACCAAACTTCAAAAATTAAAAAATTAAACCCCTCTAATAGGCCTTAGTATATATGTCTTGGACCACATGTATAAGTAAAATAGGACAAATGTTCCTCATTTTTTTTTTGGTTCACTTATTATTTTATATAGAAAATAGAAAAGGCCTAAAATCCCAAAATAGGAAAAATTGCTCATACTAATAGGCCAAAGTATTTATTGCATACATTTATAGATAAAATTGGATAAAATTAATGTGATTTATTTTTATTTTCACATGATATTTCATTTATAGAAGGCCTAAATCATAAAATTAGGAAAATTTGACTATTCTAATAGGCCTAAGTATATCTATTTTTGTAAATGTAGAGGCCCCAGAAATGTAGGAAGGCAATCCAATTTTTTATTTATTTATAACTTTCACGAATACAAGGTTTTATCCTAAATATAGAGTGCACATGGTAACAAACACACAACTTTTTGAAGTTATGTGCAAAGTAACTATTATCTCGTATTTTCTATAAAATTTTCAAAAATCGTCTATATGCGAGGATTCTAACTAAGGACAACAACAATGAAAATTTGGGGGGAGGACGCACAGTTGTGGAATAAGCTCCTCTTCAGCTTGCTCTTCAGCTAGAGCGACTTCCACATGGTGTTCAACTGGAGTGACTTCAACATGAGACTGAAACTGCCAGTCTAGGTTGGTGAACGGATCATGAAGATCCAACGGCTCCCAATCAAAGGAGGATCCCAACGTGCCTGGGCCACGCGGCATCCCTGCACCTTCTCGATTGCGTAACGTCTCCGCAGGTGGTCCAACAGCGCCTCGGATACCGTTGAGGAAATGAGGCGCGCTTCCGTCTCCCTCGTCGTTTTGAAATCGCAGCGCGCCCAGACCTCCGCCTTCCCTCTTCCGCCGTGATCTTCTTGTCTTCTTGTCTGCTGAGGCGAAGGAGTGTTGTGAGTGCATCATTTCGGGTGGCCAAAGAAACTCGTCTCTTTCTTCTGAGTCATTTGAGTCTGACCACCCTTCACATGAGGACTCTCTTGGGTTTGCGAGGTCTTCTTCCTCTGGTTCTTGGCTTTCTAGGAGGTCTTCATTTGGTTCGCCAATACACATATCAGTAGAGATTTCGGGAGGAGGACAAACCCCCGTTGGATTGACGTCGTTCTCAGAAGAGGATTCGGTGTCGTACTTGTATCGATCTTCAACGTCTACTCCTTCTTGTAGTTCATTGTCATCTTGCCGCCGTGCTTGTAGGCGCTCACTTCGCCGAGGAGGGACATCGTCAGATGCGAGCTGCCACCAAAACAACGAAGATAAATATTCTTATCCCAAACCTCAACAAGTTCAAAGTTATTTATGGTTTTTGTTAGTTACGGTGCTTTCAAGTAACGGTGCAGGCAACTGGACGGTGCAAGCAAGCTATTAGAGTGTCGTTAGTTATGATGCAGTATTAGCAAAGTTTTTAGAGACAGATGTTCACAACAAATGTGACTTGCTTATTTGACTTTCATCTCATGTGCACAGCAGAGGTTTGTAGTTTTATCCTAGACTTGAACAATAATTTTATGCTTCAAATGAGCTTACTAGAAAGGAAGAAGTAAGAAGTGATTGTTTTGAACTTACCCATTTTCCCTTCTGGAACGTTGGGATCCTCGGCATCTCTTTTGAGGGTATCTTTTGTAGATAGACTTGGGATATCTGGCCACACCTTCTCCTTCACAAGTATAGGAATCAAAGGATGAAATTGTCGCCTTTTGCACCACCCCAAACACCTTGCCGCTTGCCTATAAAAATGATGCCGATAGTTGTTTGGTAGAGGATTAGCAGGCCACTTCTTACTTCCTCTTGGCACTGCTAGGGATTGTAAGTGTGTTGTGTTCAACAATGCCACCACTCCGGTGGCTTGCAGTGATGATGCTCCTTCCTTCTCAATCAGCAGCTGAAACAACTGTGCTTCCACTGTGTTTGCTACTGCAGCTTTGGTGTTTGGGAGATCTTGTCCGACGAGAATATGCAGCACCTCTTCAAGACAAGTGTCATGCAAGGATGATGGGATTGGAACCCCTGCAAGTGCAGGCTCCTCTGAACTTGATGAAGACTGCTGAGTAGTGAATTGAACTGAGCCGATTTGCCCTCTCCTCCCCGCGCTTGGGTTGACGTCCTGCTGGCGCACACTGGGGTGAAGTCGTGCACGTTGGGGTGAGGTCCGGTCCTTGCTGACCTGCGCTGATCCCCGCCCCTCCGAACTACTCCGCCTCTCCGAACTGCTTTGTCCCTCCAAACTGCTCCACCCCTCCGGACTGCTCCGCCCCTCCAGACTACTCCGACTTTCTGACTGTCCAAATTTGGTGCGGCTAGAGCCTCCTCCCAATTCATCACCCGATCCAAGCTCTCCTTGGCTCCCACTTCTAAACCCAGCTTTCCCACTATCTGTGTAGCAACTATTAGACATGTTGGTTTGAATGTTGTAGTTCGAGATTGTTCTCCTCTTTATGTGCTTCAGTGACAGGTGCTTGCATTGGCATCATGAATACAGCCGGCAAGGGTACTGGAAGATCAATCTTTCTGTTCTAAAATTTTTTGAACTTCGTGGGAATGGGTGGAGAATGAGTTTATGAGTTTTTGGTGTTTGACGGCTAATTAGTGTTAGATAGGGTACAAGGAACATTGAGATCAATTTTGGATACTGGAAAGCTTGTAGGGATATGTGCAAATCAAATTTCTGTCATCAAATTCACCATAGATCTAAGTCTGCCTGCAATTTTTATCATCTGACATTCACAGTATTGTCTTCAGCGTTCTAAACTTGAATGCAATACTCTGATAATTCCATTGTTTCATGAATTATTATCCATTTGTAAAACCCAAGAGGCTTGAAGTCTAATAATGTTATGCAGAAATAAATTTGATTTGGACGTCAAATTGCGTCATCCTAGAAGAGTGACCAGCAAAAAGTGGCGATTTGGAGGTGCCCACCTGCTTGCTTGTCTACCTAAGAAACTCTAAATGGCTGAGCATTTCGGGCAGTGTTGGGACTAGGTAAGTTCATCCGATGTCAATTTTTGGTGGGTTCCTGCTTATCAAAAAAAAAAAGGGAGTGAAAAATTTATCAAACAGGAAGTGAAAATTTCAATACAGATGGGGAAGGAGTGGAAGAAGGAATATAACCCCGATCACTAGTTAAGTGATTGTCATCTTCAAAATTATTTGGGTATTGGTGAACAAAAAGGAGTTGCTTTTGTGGAATATGCGGCTTGTGAAACAAATACCACTACTTCCAACGTACTCCTTTCTGGTAGAATATATGTAAATTTTTTTAGAAGTCTTTCTTACAGTTGAAGTTGTTCTTGATGCTTCTTGTTCATGGTACTGGCCCTCAGTTTCTTCCTTGCTAATTGTCAACTTGGTGTGCGTCTTTTGTAAATTATGTTCTCAGATTATTTCTAAATTGTTGCTAGATCAAAATACTAGAGTTTCAACTTCAACGTTCTGTTTTGGCAAGTTTGCACAACGTAGAATTTCTTATTTTGATCAACTGAGGGCTTCGGTCGTGTTTGATTCCTCATCTCGTTCCTCATTTGATTGTGAAACTCGGTCCATACTGCGCAGGAAGTGCATGAGGTAGCACTCTTGCGGGTTTTGGACATGGAAGGCTGTGGATACTCAATTCACCCTTCTCATTTATCAGAAGCCTGAATGCATCGAAGCCTGAATGCGCCTTACTAGGTCTTCTTTGTTGTCCTCGGTGATGGCAGTCCTTGGGTAAGTTCGTTATCTGCTTGTCAATTATGTAGTAGCTTTACATGAATAGCTTGTCGAATGATTGAACATTATCGGTTTGATGGAAATTGAAGTGATATTTTAAGTTTGATCGTTCACAGAAAGCATGTCAACTGGAACATGAGGCAATTATGTAGAACCTATCTGAGGTTCAACAACGAATCTCTTCCCTACTGCTTGAAGATGTGAAGCCATGTTCTCTTACTGGTGCTGAACAATCCAATGGAGAGAATGCAACTACCAATGTATTAGCAGCAGGGAACCCGACAAGTGATTCTGGCATTCTATTGCCAATACTGAACGGGTATGTGATACCAATTGAGAATCTCTCTACCCATTAGCCCTGTCTGCAATTCAACCTAGTTTTGTTTTTGTTCTACCTCATCTTGCAGTGACCCTGTAGTAGTGTAGTTGGGTTTATTTATGTTCCTCCGATGGTTGCTCAGCTACCCAGTATTGGAAGAGAATGCCTCTCGAGCAGGGCGAAGTGTGGCTGGTGGTGCAGTACAGTTTCACCAAGTTATTGTAAGCAGGTATTTTTTTTATTTTTTTTCCTGTGCTCATAGTTCCACGTTTCAAACATCTCGTGTTTCTCTTTGATAGCTTTCTGTTAAACTTTGTGAAGTATAACGGATGGACTCATATACTTGATGTTTTGTGGTGATGCAACACAGTTTTGAGTCCCTCAAACTTTCAGAATAATGCTGAGTTAACTTATGACAAGGACGAGCTCTTGAGGTCAGAATTTGACGTTTGATTGCTTACTCTTGTGCTCTGCATGACCTGTTTGGTGTTGCTTTTAGTTGTATGAGTCACAGAGCATGCACCAACTGTGGAATGTACTGTGCAGTTTCACCGTGGGTGATCGTGCCAAGTAACCTGAGCCCCTCAGGCTTGGGTGAGCTAGGATTGGGCATAGATATTTCTCCATAAGGTTACTGAATTGGTTGAAAGAGCTTGGTCAAATCAATAGTGAGTGGAAGTCTCAGGTCAATGGTCAAATTGATTGCAGGGGCTGTTGTAACGAGCGGTGGTATGATACAGTCATATGTCATATGATTGCTAGGAGAGATCTTATCCCAGGCAGCTTCGTGGCATGCCTAAACTTGCGGGACTTCATATTTTATACTCTGTATTAGGCTTTTTGAGATGAGTTTCCATAGTTCGTCTGATGGAAAGATTGATAAGGTGGACACCCCAAAAATGCCACTTTTTTTTAGTTTCCCCTTGCAATGGAAATTGTCCATGTGTTTCAAGAAAAAAAAAAAACTTTTTGCAGTTCACTCTTAATAAGTTTTGACGATGGAAGCACGTCCAATTTTGAATTTCAGTTTACGGTTGCTTGTCCAGCTGAAGGGAAACCTGCCAAACTGGCTGAAACTTGCGGTCATTTATAACTGCAACCTGAACCCCAGCCTGTACTTTTGCCCCAGTCTATACCTCTGCAGGTGTTTCTGAAGTTAAAAATTGAGAGTTATTACTGACACCATGAGAATGCATATTGGGACCCATTTTGCAGAGTCAAAGTTTCCTTGCCCTGAGATGTGCCCCTCGTCCTCTGGGCAAGTGGTCCAAATTTCAGTCCTAGTGTAACTCGTCCTGCCCGTTCTGCCCAGAGTTCAAACAAAATCACTTTTCCTTTAATAACTTTTTTTCCATAAATTAGACCAATATAAAAATTTGTGCCACTGAAAGGTACTCCTCAGACCCATATCCTCTCAAATTTTTGTGAACAAATATCCATTATTCTACAAATTGTGGCCTGCCCAAAATTGCTATGTTGTCAAAAAACGCAGTTTGGTCCTTTAGGGGTTAAGTTGACATATTATGTTTCACTATTCTCCTAGGGCCTCTCAACTGCTATCCCTCCATCTTGTGCTGTAGATTGGAAAGAACATGTTGCCCCTGACAGTTGTAGGTATGCCCCTATTGATATTTTCTGTCCAATTGACATTTGTTTAGTTATTTTATATGGTCATGCATGCACTAATGGATACTAGTAGCTGAGCTAAGGACAACAAGAATTTACACAATCTCAGGTACTATTGCAACAAAGCAACAAAACAATCTACTAGGAAAAAAACAAGTGAACTAATTGTTGCAACGAAGGTGAGGATATACTTTTATTTTTGCAGTTGTTTGATGTTGTTATTCTTTGATTTATAGTCAATCTACTGGTTGCTTTGCATTATATCGGCTTTTATGCTTTCTTTTCACCCTTTCAAATTTGGAAATATTCAAGCACTGAGTTTAATTTAGCCATAAGTATCTAAAACAATTTTTCCTAACATTTTTTCATTTGAAATAGCTTTGTGCATGTGATACACCCTAAGAAATGGAATCTCTTAACAATGTTGATTTGGATTTACAAAGCCTAGCTTGAGAGTCTTAATGCATTTTTCTTATATAAAATTGACGTCAATAATATTGCATCTGCTATTGGGTTGATGTTTCCTGAGAAGAATCAACTGAACTATTATCTATCCACAATATGCAAATTTTTATTCGATCAACTTTAATAATTCAAGACAATATTGGAAAGCTGTGGATGATTCACTACTGAAGTCGGTAAAGAAGGTATTTTCTATAACATTTAAAATGTTGTTGACGAAATAAGTTCCCAATTTGTCACTTGGGACTCATTGTTTTCTTTTTTTCCTTCTAAATTTTGCAATTTAAAAGTTAATTATATACCAAAAAATCCAAAAAGAGTGTAAAACCAAAATAGGTATGTTACATGCCAATATAGCATTTGGTCCTAAATAAAATTTTATACCTAGAACACCTCTAAATTCCAGTTGTAAATAGGGTAGAACCCCGGAAGTAATGGGAGTTGATAAGTTTGAGGGTTCTTACTCAAAATAGCCTAAAACTACTGTACATGTGACCATACTTGGCAAAATTGGTTTGAGGAGAGTCTCGAGAGGTCCTTAGATAGATTCCCAAAGATAGGTTTCAGTTTCCCCTTCCCATTGATGAAATAATAGAACCCACAATTGTTAGCATGCAGGAGTCACTTTTTCAAGATGGCCAACAAGAGAATCTATGGCCATTGGATTGAGGTATAGGGTTGGATGCATGCCAGGAGATCAAAGGCGAAATCCACTTATCAAGATTTCCTCGTATGCGAAAGATTCCCTAGTAAATGAAAGGAGGTTGATTTTGCCCTCCGTATCAAATTGTGCAAGATGGAGACATGAGCTAGTGCACCTCTTGGAAAACTCCATCAGAGGTTCTCCAAAAAAATTTAGATTTTTTTGACTTGTAGAGATGCCTTTCCAGATGGTCAACCGCCTAAAACTACAATGGGAAATTCGTGGTAATTATCCAAATTGTGGTAAAATCTCACTAAAAATTAGGTTAGCCTCTTTTATGCTAATAACAAAACCTACAAGTTTCAATGTGTTGCGATAGCAAAAAGTGTCCAAATCACCGACATTTTTCCAAATTATCAACAATGCGGAATTTACATGGAGTTGACTGGCGTTCCGGGAGTACACGAGATCAGAACAAAGTCAATAAGGAGTCTTTTCTTACTCTCTAGAGCCTTTCAAACAACCCTTTCTGGTCCTCCTTGTCAGAAAAGATAACCTCTAGAAAGTAGATTTTAAACTTTTTACTAATTCTAGTTGGCGCTAGTTTTTGGTGTGTTTTTGCAAAGGGGAGTCAGGGATAAATGGTTCTAATGACTAAAAATGGCCTTCTAAAACCAATGGCGGATTTTTTTTGCGATTTGGAGTTGATCTGTAGTAGTTAGAGTTCTAGAAGCGTAAACCCTCAATAGGTGAAAATCTTAAAAAATAAGGATGAAAATCTAATGTGATAGGATAACATAGGTTAAATGAGAGGAGATGGGTGACTTGGAAGAGTATAAAAGGGTACCCATCTCCCTCTTAAACCACCCCCGATTGTTATGTTGGGTCCGTTGGGTCCGTAGGGTCTAATTTATGTTGGATTTTTGGTATTTCAACCAACCTCCTTTATACGGTGTTTTTGGAGCTTTTTGCTCCATTGTTGTGTTTTGTGAACCTTTAGGGGAGGACATTGATATCTCTTCCTCCTTGGTCCCCTTGTGCATGTGTTGTGGATCCACTCTTGTGATTAACTTGGGGTGCAACATTTATATTGAGTCTTGGACTAATCCTAGAAATCCCCCATTTTTACCTTAGTGATGCCGTTTGAGGTAGGCCTTTAGAGTCTTGTTGTGAGTATTAGGAGTCACTACTATAGTTGTACCTACTTTCTTTTCACTAACTTACTTTGTATTGTATTGAGGCGCTAATGTGAGGTTGTCGTGGGAGGTTCTCATGTGATTATAACTCTCGTATTTTGGACAAGAATTGCCCTTATTTGCTCTTATTGATACCCTTGACTGGCGGAGCTTTGAACCTTTTTTGTCCATGAATCCTAGAGTTTTTGTGAAAAATCAAAACAACGGCGGAGCTTTAAACTGTCTTGTTAAACACACCACTCTCTGAATCATACCCATGTCAAGTTTCGTAGTTACTTCCCAAAGTTTAGTTTTCAAAATACACTTTGGAAGTTCCCAAGTTTAGTTTCCAAAAGAGATCCAGACCTTGTAAAGATAAAAAAAAGGCCCATCTATTTAGAAGCCAAATCATCAAGCATTTCGAAGTGAGTTTACCGAGTTAATTAGGAGGCCAGTTCACCAAATTATTTAGAAGCCAGACCATCAAGCATTTAGAAGCCAGTCTACAAAGTTAATTAGGAGGCCGGTCCACTAAGTTATTTAAAAAGCCAGATCATCAGCATTAGAAGCCAAAACCAGGGGCAGGGTTGGCACATTCATGTTGTATAATTAATAAAAGTTTCAAAAGTAGATTTGTCAGCTCTCCAAATAATTAATAAAAATTCAATTATCATAGAATTTAAAAAAAAATACGACAAAGTAATGAAAAGTCCATAAATATTGTATGCATTAAAACCTTTTTTTAAAGTTTGTCCACTTGAGGCAGGTAAGCCACCATTACAATTAATCAACATTAATGCCCTAAATGGCCAAACCTTGTTACCATCTCTTCTTTATGCACTTTGAGAAAATTTGCTATTGATGTTAACTTTGCTTGAAAGAAGTATTTGCAATTTGATAAAGTCCACTTGTATGATTTTGTGTGAGTGTTGGGTATTGCAAAATGGCTCCAAAATAGCAACGCCTAGATTCTAGGTTCTTTAGTCTCAATAGCAAAGAAGATAAAGAGAAGGATGCAGAAAAGACTTTTGCAATATTGGCAGAAAGCTTGGCAAATGAGCAAGCTGTGCCAAAAAATGATATTTTTTGAAGACCTTTTGGCAGGCTTAGGAAAGAGACTCAAGTTGTGCTCTTGAAGCCAAAAATTGAACCTATGAAGTTGCCAAGGAAAAAATTAAAGGTTCGTTAGACAAACTAATCCACTCCTTTACTTTGGCCATTGATCTACGCAGTTGTAAGACAATACTAAAACATTCAAGGAACTTTAAACTATTTGCAAGCAGCTTTTAGAAAGCCAAAAGATCTATCAAGTGTATATGATGCTTTATATATAGGCTTCATGTACAACTAGTTTCATCCTAATAGTGATCTTAAAGAAAATTATAAGCGTTGTGTAGAATTTGGCACATATTTTGTCAAATCTAAACAACACTATCCTATCCTTCTGAATTATCCTCTTCTCAAAGAAAATATTTGTAGGTTGCTGTGCAAATAGAGGGATGCAGGACAACCGTTTTACGCAGTATGCATTCAACCTTTAATCAAAGCTATCATTTCTAAACGAGAACCTCAATTATTAGATAGCAATATAAATTTTTGTGTGTCTATAGGATGGACAAGGAGTTTTATCAAAGCATAATTAAATTGGAGTTACCAAGCTTCAACTATTGCAGCAAGAAAATTACCAAAAGATTATGAATTGCAAGGAAAAATCAAAGATTATGAATTGTAAGTAAACATTGACCAAACGGGCATACACTTAGTTTCTACAAGTAGAGCTAGAACTTGAGAGACAAAAGATTCTAAACATGTCAATGTTCATGGTGTGGAAGATAAGAGACAAATTACAATGGCCATTTCTTCTTCAGCGAAAGGAGTTGTTTTATCTTTCCAAATTATCTTCCAAAGTCTAACGGCAAGATCTCTACCACCATTAAATGATGGCAAGAAACAATGTATAGATGTTGATTGCTATCTCACATTTAGTGTTAATCATTGGTCAACTATGGATTCATACAAAGACTTTGTGAACACTATTTTGACAACCTAGATTGTAGTCAGGGCGCAGACGTAATCTTGCCAGGGCGGGGACGGAAGTCAGGGCGGGGACGGAATTGTGTCGGGGCGCGGATGGTAGTTAGGGCGGGGACGTGAGTGGGTCAGGGCGGGGACTTGAGTGGGGCGGGGCACGGACGTCAGTGGGTCAGGGCGGGGACTTAAGTGGGGCGGGGCGCGGACGTGAGTGGGGCGGGGCGCGGATGGTAGTCAGCTTGTTGACAAAAGTAGTCGGATTGCGGACGGAAGTAGACGATTTCTTAAAATTGGAGCCAAATTGAATTAATTTATTTTTGAATGAAGGGGGTCCTTGTGCAACCGAACCGTATTTTTTTCAGTAGGGCCTAGTGGAACTAATTCCTTGTGAATTTAAAAGTAAAGGAAGGGGAACCTTGCTCCATGGACTCGTATTTTTTTCCCTTGAAGGCGAATGAATTTAGTTCATTCTCCATTAACCCCTAAATGCCCAAGGCCTGTTTTGAACTTCTAAGAATTTGCTTTAAATCGAACAAAAGGCCAACATTTTGATAAATTATATCACTTTTTTTTTAATTGTAACCGTACAAATTCAAACTAAACATGTTAGAAATCATGTAGGAAAAGAAAACACAAGAATATCACTTATAAATTTAAAGATTATAATGTTTGAACATGACGGTGTTAAAACTAAGAAATTCTTTCAATCCTTTTTTTACATATTGAATCTAAGAAGTTGGTCACCAAAAAAATATGAGGTTAAAGGGCCTAACATGCATAACCACGATCAATTTACGGCTTCTCAAAATCTACTCTACAATTTTTTTAAATGAATTTCTAATGTGGATTTTCCTCCAAGATGTAGTGTATTTGAGGCGCATTTCCAAGAGCCCCCAACACTACGGAAAGTCAAGATTACAATGGGTACCCTTGCACAAAATCTTGAATAGAAAAATCATAATCAATCATTTGAAAATCGGATTCTTGACACTAAAAGTAGACTTCAAATAGAATTTTACAAAAATATAATCTATTAAAAATAGCAACTTGGTTAGGTTTTATTTAACTTCAAAGTTTTGTCAACACCAAAATTTGGTGCCTTGGGCATTTAGGGGTTAAGAAGCAATAAAGGGGCCCTCATTCAATTAAACCATATTTTTTTGCATTGTAGGCAAAAAATTACTAGTAATAATTCCTTTCGAATACTACTAATAATTCCTTTCAAATTTATGAGCAATAAGGGGGGACTTGTGCTCACGTGAACCACATTTTTTTAATCCCTAAAGGACCATTGTCCCCTCGGGCCTCGGGGGACAAATGGGATTTTGGGCAGGTACCTACGGGCTGAATTTTTATTTTTGTCCTGATTTTTTTTATACAGATCGAAAAACTTATAAACTTCATGGGAATATTATTTTTTTTCAATCGTTGCCTGGGAACAAAAGTTATGCCCAAATAAGCTCAAAACAGGGGAGAGGGGTTTCAGCCCCAAAAAATTTGTAGGAATTTTAATTTTTTTTTTAAATTTTTTTTGCCCTACATTATATTTTTGTCTATCTAGGAAGCTTTGATTCATTCCATTTGGATTTGTTATGAGAAAGTTATAGACAATCTTATTTTTCGGGCACTTAGAGCATCTTCCTGTAAAAAATAACTTGTAGGATTCATTTCTGAATGCAATTTTTACAATTAAAAAAAAAAAGAGTTCTTTTTGGTTTAGATTTTTTTCTAGAACAATGTCACCATTGGGATTAATGCATTTTAATTCCATATAAAAGATATTAAAATTTTAGATTTTCCTACTATCTTGTACCTACTTTTACTTAACAATTTTTTTAATATTGAAAATTAAGTTTTTTGGAATTTTCTTTTTTTTGCTAGACTCTCAACTCAATTCTCCATTGTAAAGATTTAAAGCTCATAACTTGTAGTGCAAAAAATTAAAAGTTTAAAATGTTCAAAGTCAAAAAATCTAGTCCCACGATGAGCTGAAAAACTTGTTTTTTGCACTTAAAATGCAGATTTCTTGCAATTTGTGTGGTCCAAAATTCTGAAATTTTTTTCACACATTCTCATACTAGTCAGGTGTACGATCCTATGGTTAGATGTGGAAAAAAAACAATTAAATTTTTTTTTACTCTTTGCTAAAGAAATGGCAGTTTTGAGTGTTTTTGGTAGAAAATAGGCCTTCGTCCTTCAGGGGTTAAATTGGAGTCAAATTGAACTAATTTATTTTTGAATGAAAGGGGGCCCTTGTACAAACAAACCATATTTTTGTGTATTGGGGTCAAGTGGAACTAATTTGAGTAATTTCTTGTAAATTTAAAAGTAAAGAGGAACTTGGCTCCATGGACCCGTATTTCTTTCCTTGTAGGCGAATGAGTTTAATTCATTCTCCATTAAGAAGCAATAAAGGGGCCCTCGTTCAATTGAACCATATTTTTTTGCATTGTAGGCAAAAAAATACTAATTCCTTTTGAATTTGTAAGCAATAACTTCCAATAAGGGGGGACCCTTGTTCATATGAACCACATTTTTTTAAATTGGACCCAAATTCAAGTAATTTTTTTGGGAATGAAAGGGGGCCCTTGTTCAATCAAACAATATTTTTTCCTGTTGTGAATTTCAAAGTAAAGGAAGGGAGGTCCTTGTTGGCTTGCTCGTTGCCTCACTCAGACCCGTTCTCTGTCGGGAGCTTGGTGAATTAAAACAGTTTGGAATTCACTTGATAAAGTATGCATATTCTTCGAATCAATTACTACAATAGAATAAAATGTTCTAATATACAAGCCAGATGTATTGTTCAGAACATGGTTGTCCTCCAAAAATATTAATTTGTATTTGAAAGGATTTCCAAACCCTTATAACTCGTACTTCAACTTGCCGCCCTTGAAATACAAGCACATAACATTTAACTTGTATTTGATTTGAATTTTAAATACTTGGAACAACAATTTACCAACACCATAAAGGCTTCAACTATAACTAAACAAAACATAACTTCTATTTGATTTGAAATCAAAACCCTTCACCCTTGTAGCATCTAGTAACAAGACTAAAGCCTTCAACTTGCTTCGAAACCACTAGAACTTGCATTTTGTTTCCTTTCCAAATCCTTGTAGCCTCTATTTTTAAAAATAAAATCCTTGAACTACATTGTAATACATTGTTATACGTTAATGATGTGAATTCCAATTTTCAAACCCTTGTAGCCCCCATTACCAAAAACTAACCCACTCAATTAGAAGTCTAAAAAATATAAGACGTGTTTGATTTTTTTTTTAACTGTGAACCCTTTTAGTTTATATTTGGAGAATTTGAAAATGCATCCTCCCACTTGAATTTAAAAAAATGTGTACCTTGTCTTTCGTTATAAACCCAAAAACTTATAGCATGTAATTTCAAATTTTTTTTGATTGAAGTGTGCAAGTTAATTTTCATTTTCCAGAAATCTCCTTTTTTTTGGGTGGGTCCTAATTCTCAAGTGCTTGATGAAGGCAAGAAGGAGAAGTTTGGCACCAAGAAGGGAGCCACATGCTTTCACACATTGTCTTTGAATTGAAAAAGTGGTTGGACCTCTTAATGGAGCCATTGACTTGAAGATATTCTCGAACTGAAATGAAGGGCAAGCTGCATTAATGGGTTCCCCCTCTACATGGGAAGGAAGAATCCCATGGCCAAGTTCAAAACGAATTTCACTTCCCCCCTCCACTATGGCGGAAGACTGCAACGTCCGCGTCCTTGCGTCCCCGCCCTGACGTCAAGTCCCCGCGTTGAAGTCCCCGCCCTGACCTAAAGTCCCCGCCTTGACGTCAAGTCCCCGCCCTGAAGTCCCCACCCTGACGTCAAGTCCCCGCCCTGACCTGAAGTCCTCGCCCTGACGTCAAGTCCCCGCCCTGACCTGGAGTCCGCATCCTGACCTCGGCGTATGTGTGGAAAATTATCCAAGCGCGCAGACCTGAACTCCCTCCAAGCTAAATTTGAACTCCCTCCATGACAAACTTGAACTCCCTCCATGACAAACTTGGACTCCCTCCATGACAAACTTGGACTCCCTCCAAGACAAAGTTGAACACGTGAATTCACAAACTTGAACTCACAAATATCTTAACCCCTAAATGCCCAAGGCACCGAACTTGGGTGTTGACCCGAATTTGAAGTTAAAAAAATCCTAACGAATTTGCTCAATTTAGAAGTTTATATTTTTGAAATATTATTTTGGAATGCTTAAATTAAAAACAACTTGACTAGTATTTCATTTAAAATTTTCAACCCCAAACCATATTTAAATATCCCCATTACAAAAGAGTACCGTTGAACTTGAATTAAAAAATAACGAAACTAGTATTTCATTTCAATCCCAAACCCTCGTAGGATCCCATTACACAAATAAATCTTTCTAGTGGAATGATTGAATTCAAAATAACTTGGCTAGTATTTCATTTAATTTTTTCAATCCCAAACCATACTTAAATATCCCCATTACAAAAAAGTACCGTTGAACTTGAATTAAAAAATAACGGAACTAGTATTTCATTTCAATCCCAAAAACTCGTAGGATCCCATTACACAAATAAAATTTTCTAGTGGAATGATTGAATTCAAAATAACTTGACTAGTATTTCATTTAAAATTTTCAACCCTAAACCATACTTAAATATCCCCATTACAAAAAAGTACCGTTGAACTTGAATTAAAAAATAACGGAACTAGTATTTCATTTCAATCCCAAACCCTCATAGGATCCCATTACACAAGTAAAATTTTCATTTTCAGAAATCTCCTTTATTTTGGGTGGGTCCTAATTCTCAAGTGCTTGGTGAAGGCAAGAAGGAGAAGTTTGGCATCAAGAAGGGAGCCACATGCTTCCATACATGGTCTTTAAATTGAAAAAGTGGTTGGACCTCTTAATAGAGCCATTGACTTGAAGATATTCTCGAACTGAAATGAAGGGCAAGCTGCATTAATGGGTTCCCCCTCTACATGGGAAGGAAGAAACCCATGGCCAAGTTCAAAACGAATTTCACTTCCCCCACACTATGGCGGAGGACTGCGACGTCCGCGCCCTTGCGTCCCCGCCTTGACGTCAAGTCCCCGCCCTGATTTGAAGTCCCCGCCCCTGCACAATAGGTCCGCGCCCTAACGTTCATGTCCGCGCCATGACGTTCAAGTCCCCGCCCTGACGTTCAAGTCCCCGCCTTGACTTTCACGTCTCCGTCCTGACTTTCACGTCAGCAACCTGATTCCAGCGTGGACCACCAGCGTGAAGTGACTTGCCAATTGGAAATTTTCAATAATGAAGGGCGTCCGGGCTGTCTGGACCGTCCGTCCGTCCCGTCCGATCACCTCGACCCATCCGATATGACAACCCTGAGAAAATGTAGCAAATTCAACTTTTAGGTTTGCCACAAATCCAAGACATGATATGGCTCATTGATTGTTGGAGCGTTCACATCAGCAAACAGTTTGGATGAAAAGCACCCATCCTTACTTTCACCTTCTCTTCATCCCGGCTAATTGTACTAGCATTTATCAACTAGAAGATGTGATACTACAACGACCATTCAAGCATGCATTTAAACAAGAATTCAACACTTTCACAAGAGATCTTATCACTACTCAACTTGATGCAGAAGAACACATGAAGGTTGATTTTAAGATGTCTACCCTCAAGCTTAAGATTTGTTCGTGGCTCTTGGTTGCACATTTCTAGCAAAAAGGACATGGTTAGCAAGAGATGGGAAAAATGCGGCCTTTTACATTCCTTTGATCCAGGTTTCCAAAGAAAAGCAATGATGGATAATATGAAGACACCACTATTTAAGCATTTGGAAGGGAATCAAATTATTGAGACTAATTTCAATTGTGGGAAAGAAGAGACAGGCCCAGAAGTCATATTAGACGAAGTCATGATGGAATTGTTAGCAAGAGTTGAAGAACTCTCTTTGGCAAGTGTTACAACATCAGTGGCATCTTTGCGTGATATATTGAGGAAGAAATCTAACCTGCAACAACAAATATGAATGGTAAGTATCAAACATTTCAAATTTACTTTGAATTGAGTTATGATTTCAACATGTGTCAAACTTAGATCTCTAACTATTAGTTCATTTTTAGATTCAAGAAAAAACCAAAATACATGCTTTGACAATACAAAAATTCAAGGAATAAATGATAATTAAAGATAAAAACAAGGTCATGTAAATTACCTAATGTATCTCACTTGAAATCCTTTGCAACTTTGTTTTTAAACTATGTATTTTGCTGCATCATCTGTGTACATGCAAGAGCCTGTTAGATGCAATGTGTAGAAGACATCTAGTTTGAAGAAAAGATCTTCATTCATAAACCAAGAAGCAACATACAGATCAAGTAAATAATCAAAAGAAGAAAGAAAAAATAACAACAAGTACACGAGGTAGCAAGAAAACAAGAAATACAAATGAAAAATCTTTACAGGCAAATATTATACCTGACTTGTATACTGCAGCTGCTGTCGAAGACCGGACGCAACATTCTCTCTCCACCCGCATGTAGTTCCTCCGCAGCAGCTCAGACTCCTCCACCAACACCGCAATTTCCCTGGCTAGTTCTTCAGACTGCTCGCCAACACCTTCGACTCCCTTTCTTCAATGCCTCTGAACTTCCCCGACTACTTCGACTCTCCTGCAATGCTTCCCTCGACGACTACAAAGACTCTGGCTTCAACTTCGACGCTCCTGCAATGCTTCCCTCGACAACTGCAAAGACTCCGACTTCAACTGCTCCTCTTCCTCCGCTTCCACGAATTGTGAGGACCCACCTCTACTCTGACCCCACCCCAACAGATAGTTCAAATGCAGATACAGTGATAAGAACAAGAAATCTAAGAATCAAAACTCAAACTCAAATAAACAGAAGACATAGAGTCAAGAACAAGCAAACTCCAAGATTCAAGCGCAAACAAGTAAAAGTAGAAACCCAAACCTTTGTCTTCAAGTAGCGTACTTTAACATCTTGTTGGATCTAATGCTCTCAGACTTCTCTGTTCATCACGCATCCATCCTGCTTTCATTCATTCAACGGAAGCGCCATCGTTCCTACATTAGCTCTAACGGTTCAGCATATATAGTACTCCAATCTAGTTAGTTATCATCAATTAGCTTAGTGGAGGTAGTTACACAGAGTAGTAGGCCGTTCAGCTAAGCATGTATATATTGGCCCCGCTTCGTAATACAACTTATCTCATTCAGACTACACTGAGTATGTTTATGCAAGTTGATTAAAGTCTACATGGTATCAGAGCGAGAGACGTGTGAGAAGGAGACGAAGAATATTTGAGTGAGAGATCAGTTGAGCACTGCTCCTGGCCTGCAGAGAATAGAACGAGAGCACTGTGTCGTTAGTATTCAGTAGAGCACTGATCCTGAGAGAGGTACTGTATCGTTAGTATTCAGTTGAACACTGCTCCTGAGAGAGACAAGAAGCGACGTAAGAATGGCTAAGAACATGAGCATAACTATCAGGGAGGGAGATAAACTGAAAGGGTCCGCTAACTACTATGTCTGGGCTCTGAAACTAAGGGCCATGTTGAGAGCCGAGAGTCAATGGAAGGTCACCGAGACTGAGCAGAACCCTGTCGCATTTCCTGCAACCGTAGATGGAGAAGTGATAACCGAGTTACAACTTAAGAGGAAGAAGGTCCTAGCGTGTCGTCTATTACTACTATTAGTCTCCGATGATCTGATAGATTTGGTAGCGGAACACTTCGACCCTGCATTAATTTGGAAAACGCTGCAAGAACTGTTCAATTCAGGGGATCAGTCACAGATCCTGACTCTGATGGGTCAGCTACAGGCTCTGAGAATGAACGAGGGAAGTTTGGTAGAAGAATACATCAAGAAAGCTAGGGAGCTTAAAAATCGTCTGAACAGTATGGGAGAGAAATTGTCTGACAAGAACATCAATCAGATAGTTCTGAACGGATTACCTAGATCATACGAGAGTACCATCCAGACACTGACACACTTGGATTCTAACATGACATTTGAGAAGCTTAGTGCCAGTCTGACTTCAGAATCTCACAGACGCACGCATCGTCAACAACAACTCGGGGACGAGGAAGCACTTGCAGCAAGCTTTCAGAAGACAAACCTGTACTCACCAGGCGCCGGTCGCGGACGTGGAACGGGACGCTGGCCATATGCGATGAGAGGACGAGGCTTCCCCGGACGACAGAGCTACGGACCTCACCCTCCTCCGATCTGCTACAACTGCGGAAAGCCTGGTCATCTTGCGTGAGATTGCAGACTGCCACCAAATCCAAGAACTTATCAGTCCAACAAAAACAAGACTACGGGCTACGCGAACTCGGCAGAGTTTTTTTGACTCTCAACTGAATTATGAGTACTATGATCCCTACTACTACGATTCCAACGAGGCCAACTGGGGAAATGGTCCCTGGTACCTTGATAGTAGTGCCACGAGTCACATAGCTTCAGATGTTTAGAAGTTAGACAACTCTCCCAGTGCCTCCGGTGTAGCGATTCAAGAAATCAAAATCGGGGGAGTCCCACCTTGTGAGAGGAATTGGTTCTGCAACTGTTCAGACAAAATCTGGAGCAATAAAGTTGAAAAATGTTCAGTACGTCCCTAGCATGCGAAAGAACCTCATATCACTAGGAACAATTGCTGACTCTGGTAATCAAATACTCTTCTCAAGTCAAAATTGCTGGGTAATAGATGAACAAGGGAGTACAGTAGCAACCGGTCAGAGAGATCAGTCCAATGGACTGTTCGCCTTCAAAAGACCAACGTCGGCACTTGTATATGATCACCAAAATCAAGCAGTACTATGGCACCGCCGCCTTGGGCATTTAAGTTACATTTGGGTAAATCTGTTGTCCAGAATAGGAAACGTTCAAGGATTGCCAAAAATATGCCTAGAAAACAAAGTTTGTTCATGCTGTCTGTCCGGACGCTAGTACAGAGAGCGTTTTCCACGCAAATCAGAAAGTCAATCGAACCTGCCTGGACAAAAGATTCACTCTGACCTCATGGGCCCGATGCAACACACCTCACTTGGAGGCTCCAAATACGCCTTGATATTTACAAATGATTGCTCCCGGAAGAGCTAGGTATTTTTCTTAAAACACAAGAGCGAAACAGTGACCAAGTTCTTGACATTCAAGCGACAACTGGAGAATGAGACTGGCTGTCCGATCCAAATCCTTCGCACCAATCGAGGTGGCAAATACACGTTTGACGAATTCTCCAACATCTACAAGGAGAGTGGCATATGGCGCGAGCTTACGCAAGCCCACACGCCTCAGCAAAACGGTGTCTCGGAAAGGAGGAACCGCACTATAATGGAGAGGGCCTGCAGCATCTCGCACGACTGCAACCTGCCCGCGTTTTTGTGGACTGAAGCAGTCGCGCACGCCACGTACCTAGTGAACAGGAGCCCGACTCGCGCCAACAATGGAGAAACGCCAGAAGGACGATACATAGGTATAACGCCTGACGTCACAAATTTGAAAATTTTCGGATGGGTAGCTCACGTTCATATTCCCAAAGAGAATCGAAGGAAATTAGACAATAAGTCCATGAAATGCATCTTCTTGGGCTTCGATAGTGAAACAAAGGCCTATCGCCTGTTTGATAGAACCAGATAAAAAGTCCTTCTGAGCCGGGACGTTGTATTTGACGAAAGTCTAGTGGGCTACCACCATTTGCACCCTACCGAACCTTCCACGAGTTCCCTAATCTTTCCTAACTCAGAAAATCCAGAACTAGCTCCAGAAGATACTCCCACAGACCCAGAACCACACAGCTCAGACGTTGATCAGACCACACATCCCGACACAGCAGACTTAGAGTTCGACTCACACCATCCAGAGAGTACCCCCGACCAAGTTCAAACCCCGAATAGACAGAGCCCAGACTCAAACCAGCCAATGCAACAAAGTCCCACTCCTGCTTGTAAGATAAAAACACCCCGCCCAGTAGATCGAGAGATTGGACCATCGGTCCGACGCTACCCCAGTAGAAACAGGGCTCCCTCTACTCGCATGAAAGACTATTGGTCTCTTCTCTCCGAAGTCCTCGAAGAACCAATTAACTTCAAAACTGCAGCCAAAGACAAAGGATGGAAAACAGCCATAGAGAGTGAAATCCAGTCAATCTTGAAGAACAACATTTGGGACCTTGTTGATCGACCTGCAGACAGAACTCTGATCATAGCCAAGTGGATCTTCCGAGCGAACTGACGGCATCATCAAAAAGCTCAAGGCACGCCTCGTTGCACGCGGTTTTCAACAAAAAGAAGGCGTCAACTATCATGAAGTATTTGCACTAGTGGTGCGATGGTCCACAATACTGGTCATACTAGCTCTAGCCGCAAAACACAACTGGCCTCTTTCTCAAATGGACGTAATTACAGCATTTCTCAACGGGACAATCAACGAAGACATTCTCATGGAAGTTCCAGAAGGCTTTCCCGGAGCAGGAGATTCCACAAAAGTTTGTCGTATTAACCGAGCGCTCTAAGGCCTCAAACAAGCACCCAAAGCCTGGTATGATCGCATTAATCTCTGGCTTCAGGAACAAGGATTGACAAGGAGCGAGAGTGACCCCAACCTATACTTTAGCAAGAAGGACGGCAAGCTCATGATTCTCCTACTCTACGTCGATGATCTCTTGATTACAGGAGATGACGAACAAGGCATCGCGGATCTCAAATAGAAGCTTTAGTCAGAATTTGAGATGACCGATCTTGGGGAAGCCAACAACTACCTAGGAGTCAAAATCAACAGGACGACTCAAGGCATATTCATTAACCAGCGAGGCTACATCAACAAAGCTTCTCAAAAGATTTGGACTGCAAAACTACAACCCCAGCAAACTTCCAATTGACCCCAAGGAACAACTCCAGAAACACATGGGAACTGAAATAGTGGATACAGAACAATACCGCTCCCTCGTTGGATCTCTCCTGTATCTGTCTCACACAACATTTGCTACGCAGTGAGCAGTATATCTCGCTACATGCAAGAACCTGAAGTAGCTCACTTCCAGACCGCTAAGAGAATCCTACGGTACCTGCGCGGAACAGCCGACTACGGCCTGCTCCTCTCTCCCGACCGAAACAACGAACTCCACTCCTATGCCGACGCCGACTGGGGCAGAGACGTTGACACACGCCGTTCCATCACCGGACTGCTACATCAATTTGGAAACTCGACTGTCGGGTGGAGCAGCAAGATGCAACCCACCGTCTCACTTTCCACCACGGAGGCAGAGTATAGAGTCCTCACGGATGCAGCAAAAGACATTGTACACCTACGACGACTCTTCCAAGAATTAGGTTTCAATATGGACAGCCCCACCACTCTTCTGAGCGACAACCAATCTTGTATCAGGTTAGTCCAAAATCCTGTCCTACACGCTAGAACGAAACACATAGAAATCCAACATCACTTTATTTGTGAAACCGCAAAAGCTGGAGAGATACAGGTAGGTTACATACCAACTACAAGCCAATTGGCTGATTTCCTCACAAAACCCCTACCTCTGAAAAACTTCTCAGAAAACAGACGCCAAGTCGGCATCGTCCCTAACCCTGGAACCTAGCTCGCACCCACTCCGATGTTTGCCAGTTACTCAACCACAGAGCCTTCCGCGTCGCTTTGTGTTTGAAATCCGAAGCTTTAGGGTTTGTTCTTGTCTCTCGGTTGTCCTACCAGTCCTCTGGATACTCAATCAAATGTCTCCAACAGATTTCTAGGCTTGCATCAGACTGTGTCCCATCTAAACTCAGGTCCCTCGAAACCCTAATTCTGTCACTCAGAATTTCCGTTTCTCGTGAACCTCGCTGATCAACCCTAGCTATCTCCTCTCCACCCTGAAACAATTGCCAAAGAATCATACACAGATCCTGCAGCTTGTCGCATGCTCGCCGAATCGCCATAACCCAAAACCATAGGCTCATTATCAGCATCTGAACCTGCACACAACCAAGCCTTGTTTAGTTTCTCGACAGAAACCCTAGAAAATGTACATAGCGTATTGCAGGTTTCTCTCCTACAAACGAAGCTCACCATCGACATTTGTTCGGTATACACACCGCACACTCGCATGGCATTCATCGGCAGCTCCAGCACTCGCGACATACTGAACTGCGCTGTGATCATCAAATTGAGAAGTCTCGAGCAAGGGAGGGTGTTGGAACTAATGCTCTCAGACTTCTCTGTTCATCACGCATCCATCCTGCTTTCATCCATTCAACGGAAGCGCCACCGTTCCTGTATTAGCTCTAATGGTTCAACATGTATAGTACTCCAATCTAGTTAGTTATCATCAATTAGTTTAGTGGAGGTAGTTACACAGAGTAGTGGGCCGTTCAGCTAAGCATGTATATATTGGCCCCGCTTCGTAATACAACTTATCTCATTCAAACTACACTGAGTATGTTTATGCAAGTTGATTAAAGTCTACACATCTCACTCCAGCAGTTCACTCTGATGTGGTTGAAGCAGGTAGTGCAAGACTCCTTAAGTAGCACAGAGTAGAAGAATTTGTTTCCGTTTATTTTAATGAAGAGAAGTATATGCAGAAGCCCTTCCTAATACCACAGAGTGTCAACGCCCACCAAGCACCCGTAATTGCACGCAATAATTTGGATAGTAATAGTATTGAACACCCATGATTGCAAGATGTATTTTGGACTTTCCGACTAGCAAAAGATGTTTTTTTTTTTGACAACTTGTCATTTAATTATTATTGACTTCAACAATTTTTCTTCTTCACTTTATTTTTTGTTCGACTTTCTTTAAAATATTTATTTTCGGCCGACCCTGCCCCCAACATATGATAGTTAGGACATAAGCACAGTATATTCCAACCAACCTTTGGAAAAAAAATTCAAAAAAATTTTCAATCAACAACGGCTCAAAGGGTCACTATGGAAGGAGGAAATCTCAATAATTTAGTCCACAATCTACAATATGAGGTAAGTTACTAAACATCTCCCCTACTTTCCATTTAAACTTCTTTAATTAGCCAGCTTTAGTTAGGGCCGAGGCCTAAAAATAAGATAGGACTTTAGGAAGCAAAATCAATTCAAATTTGAGTGTGAAATCTTAGAGTACAGGTCTAGATTTTTCCAAAAACATAAAACATAGAAATTGGAGTCAAAATGAAAAAGATATAGATGGATGAAGTTTGAAAGTTATATTAAATGAAACTTAGCCAATTTCATCCAAGAGGAACAAAAAAATAGAATGTAGAAGACGAAAAAAATATAAAGAGTAAAAATGAAGTCAAAAGTCAATTTTAGATTGTGAATTAGGGAAAAATTATGGATGAAATTTGAAGGACCAAGTAGCAGTCAAACTTCATCTATGTATAACTTTTGCTAGGAAAGTCCAAACCTAGAATAATTAGTCAAACTAGAAAGGTAAAATCAAGGCCTACAAGGAACAAGTCTTAGATTTTTTAAATAGTAATTTTTTGAAGATAATTCAACCCCTTAGGTAGAACTAGGAGGTGAATTAGGAGCTTTTAGGGCTAAGCCTAGGTCAAACCTAGATTTAGAACTTTATAGAACAAGCTTAGAGTAACCCAAAACAAGAATGAACTAAAAAAAAAGACTTAAAAATATAGAAGTTAGAAGGCGATGAAGTTTGGGACAAGTAATGGATGAACCCTAGGGGATTTCATCTACCCGAGTCAACTTTTAGCATTTAGATTAACCATAGGAAGTTGGACTTATAGCCCAAATTCCAAGTCAAATTGGAATTCAGAGTCCATAGAAAAGAGTGGATGAAATTTAGAGCGCCCTTTTAGGGTCAAAACTTCATCCATCCATAACTTTCTCTAGGAGTGTCCAAATTAGATGAGCTTTATGTTTTTAGAAATGGCATGAGGTAATCTTTCACTTAGAATTGATAAATTGGGATTGTGAAATTCTCCATTTAGAATCGCCGTGGCCTAGTCTAGCTTGGTTAATCAATCAATTTGAGTAGTTTTCCTTTTTCTCCTTAGACTCTTTCACGAACATCAAACAAGTAGGCACCCCGTAGGATGAATTCAAACCCAAAATGCTAGAGCTTGGTTGTACTTGATTATTTATCAAAGGTGGATAAATAAGTGCTCACACACACCTAGAATGACTTAGAAATTGAGGACAAGCAAGAGGGGTGGTTTATCCCGGACCTGTTTCACCCTGGGCCTGTTTGTAGATGTTAACAACTTCATTACTCTAATGAAGGCTTTCTGCACTTCTCAAAACAACTATGCTATAAGAGACTTTGCTCTCCAACACTAAAAACGTGGAACAATAGTGGAGGAATCATGTCTTTCTTTTCATTTATTATTCTTTAATTTTATAATGCTTTGGACATTAAGTATCCGATGGATGACAAAGAATCCTTTCATATGAGATAGAAGTGTAGTTGTTCATCCTTAGAGTTTTGTGTAAAGAAAAGAAGTTGAGGTCTTGCTCAATAGTTTGACTTGCTATGAGTGTTTTTGATTTTTTAACCTTTAAAAGTTTTTGATTATATTTTCACCCAAAATGCTCTAAAACTACCATTTCTAATACAAGTATTAAATTTTAGAAAAAAACCCATTTTTGGACACATGTAACTGTATAATCTTGTAGTAAGATGGTTTGGAAAGATGTGGAAAATTTTTCTGGATTTTCCACCAAGTAGATTGCAAGATATTAGTATTTGAATTGAAAACAATCTTTTTTTTGGCACTGCAAAAAACTAGGAAGCTGCACTTTACGAGGTCTTATTTGTATGAAAAAATGTCCAAAATGGTGGTTACTCTTTAGATTCATTCTTCAAGGCATGTTGTCTGCATGCTTAAAAAATTTCGAATCATTTGAAATTGTACAACATATAAAAAAATTACTAAGTAGAAACAAGTAGAGAATGATTAAAAACCCTAAATTGTTAAGAATTTAAATATGGAATTGAAAAATGTTAATCCCAATGGTTGTAATGTTGTAATAAAAAATCTACACCTAATGTTTTATAATTTTTTCAAAAATATTAAAAATTGAGCTAAATAAAAGACTTCAAAGTTTATTTTAGAGTAGAGAATCCATAACTACCCGTAAACTAAATCTCCTCATAACTCTCATCTCATTAATCAAAATGGAATGATTTAAAGCTTTTCACATACAAATAAATCTAGGAAACCAATTTCAAATTTTTATTTTTTTTAAAAGTGATTTTTTAATAATTTTTTGAGTTACCCGTTGAGCATTGAAAATCACATATCATACAATAACTTTTTAACCATGTTGTCAAAGGTTATGAAAATTTTTGGGCCTTAAAGCTACTCCTTGGGAAAGTGTTGTGTGAAAATAAAAATAAAATAAAATAAAAACTCTACTCGTAGTGAGTTGCCCCAAAACGCTATGATCTCAAAAAAGCAGATTCAGTGCTTTAGGGGTTAAAGTACTCCGTAGATGATTCACACTAAGGTAGAAGCACCAATTCCTGTTTGTGTATCCATTGTTTTACTGTAGACTCCCCTTAAAGTACCCTCACAAGTACCTTGAAACCATGCCAATGCTTAATTGTAATTGGTGCTTGCTGATTTTTTTAGATTATTATGTCAGAATCTAAGTAGCTTACCTAGAGTACAATTTGGGGTGCTCTACAGAGTTCTACTTTGAAAATTCACAGAAAATAGATGCCTTATCCAAAAATTCCATTTTTTTTCTTGAAAATTCATGATTTTCAATTGCCAATAGTGCAAAAATGTCTTTTTTGACAAAAGGTGCCTCCAACTATGCTGAATTGCTTGAACGAACTGTAATTGGTGTTGCTACCTTATATCAAAAAGGATGATTTCCATTGTGACCAGCCTCACGTAACATTGCTTAACCCTTGAACGTCGATGCAGTCATTCTATGGCCGATGGATGATAGAGAATCAAACTGTTTAGGACAGAAATGCAACTATTCATCCTCCAAATTTTGTAGGAAAAGGGAAGATCATCTACAGTAGTTTGACTTCCAATGAATGCTTTTGCATTTATTTTAATCCAACAAATCACACGGTGACAAAACAGATGATTTCCATGGTTATGGGCCTGTCGTTTAAGGGTTAACTCGTTGAGTTGCCTTCCCCTAGGTGGAGGTATTATTCCTCCCGAGATACCTGGGGGAGACTTAAGTTATATCTGCTGGAAATTTCATTGACCTTGTGCAGGACAATAGTCGCTGGGCTGTCAGTAAGCTTCCACGCATTGGCTGGGCACGTTAAAGTTATCACTGTAGGGCAGTAGGGCTCCTAAAATCAGGGTAGCAAAAGGGAACCTCCGGCTGAAGGTAAACAATGTTATGTCATCAGAGTCAATGAATGGAAAAAAAACGCTGTTTGGTTCTCCATTGTTTGGTGAACTTATCCATTCCCCAAGACGGACTTTCGCAGCAGAAACCACTGCTCGTCTTCCCCCTCACGCCGTCCGTCACGCGCTTCCAAGCGAGTAATGTCAGCGCCACCCCGGCATGGTGGAATTGGGGAAGAAGAATTCAACCTCCCAGGAAATCCGAATCCTCGCACTGCGACAATCCCTCACGGACTTCCTCATGGCAGCTATTATGACACCCAACTCATCAGCTCTACAGTAGCCTACTGCTGGTGAACATCTTCAGTTCTCTGCTGTGCTCTGCTGGCTATGGCGTAGACCTGCTCCCCCTTTTTTTAGCTCCTTACACACCTAGAGTCCTAGACTACTAACTTAACAGTACTGCACTTATCTCTCTCTTTCCTTGTCTTTTCTTGTCTTTTTCTTAGCAGCTCAGTCAGTTCTGCTTCGTCAACTTTCCGAAACCGCGCTCACTCTTACACGTCTAAGTTAAACTTACTAATATACAATGCGCGTTCAAACGGAAGTTAAGCTATGCGAGCTCATGGCTTACGACACGTCTACAAGAGTACAATATGCATTCAATCCGAAGTTATGATGCGACACTGCGACCCCATGGTTTCAGTTACCGGCAGTTTAAAGCCCTGGAAAGAATCCCTGAAGTAGGTAGTCGGCCTAAAATTATCAGATTCGTGGATGAATGGATGCATTTTTCGTTTCTACAGTTCGCATGAAAGTCATTCATCGGTCACTCGGTTAGTCCTCGGCGGCCTTCACTCGTTTGGGCAATCATGTTGGCGTCTCAATTCTCGAACGAACTCTGTTCTAGTCCTCATTGGAGTGCTTTCAGATCATTGTGCTTTCAGTTTGGTGCAGGTTTGTAAGCAGACCTTGCTTTTGATGCTATGCTACTGATTCCGCGGATATGTTGTTGCAATAGTGAGAGTTTTGGGGATTGAGAGAAGTAGGGCACGGTCTCTAGTGGGTTTACTAGTGTGTGGCGCACGTGTGGGCTTGTTCGGGGAAGTCGGTATTGCGCATTGGATTTTGGGTTTGGGTCTTTGAATTTGCACTTGTTTGGGTGTTGGTTTCCATTCTTGGGGCGTACGTGGGGGATTTCTTGGCGTTTCTGTGAGCAAGTTTGGGGGAGTGAATCTGTTGCCCACGTTTTGAGATCTGCACTTCCAGTGGAAATTGGTTTTGTAGCTAATGGTAGTGCGGTGGATTGGAAGCTCTTTATATTACACTAGTTTGTTTTCAAAGGCTGGGGCTTTTTATTACTACCACTGCCTTTTTTGAGATTTTAGGTTTGCGAGGGATAGTCATTAGTGTGAGCTTTTTACGCGGTTTGGAGATCATGCCGTTTTAGTTGATGTAGCAAACTCACTCTTGAGAAAGCCACTGGTAGCAGGATCACTGAGCCTTAGGTCAAGCTACCCGTTGTTATATGCAGTTTTTTTCTATGCTACCATTACCCCCTTTTTTCGCTCTTTTCAAAGGAATCAAACCCCGTTCTGATCGATAATTTTTAGGTGGTTTTTGTTTTATTAAGGTTGTCATTGACAGGATTAAAAGTTTAGAAGCTATTGTAGTTTTCGTGAGCCTTGAGTGTCAGCAGTGGAGCTTGAGTGTTAGAGGAGCTTGTTTCCTGTATTCGGTTCGCTGGGTTTTAATAGGCATTTCCAGGGTTTTGAGTTCCTGTTTTTGTTTTTTCGGCTCTTCAATCTGGGTTAGTGACTTCGGAGGTGGATGTAACCATTTTCAGCTGCGGGGGATTTTGGAGGATCAAGAGAACAGAACGTAGAATCTACCGAGACTTGGAGCTGAATGAGGCCTTTAATTGACAGGAGACTGCTGTTGCCGCGGCCGTGTGGTCAAAGGAGCTGGCGATCTAGCTTACACTTGCCTGTGTATGGGAGTTTGGCGTGATTGGGAGTGAGTTCTGTCACAAGCTTAGGCTTATGGTGGAGAAGAAAGGATGTATTCCACTGTATTCGTCGCCACGTCCTGGCGGCGTCCCTGCTGCCAATGGATTCCACCAGGTGAGCACTTCTGTTCTCGCCATTGAAGCTTTGGAGGACTTGAATATGCACAGGTTGCAAGATAGGCTACTTTCCTGGCAGCCTAGCTTCACCAAAATTCATAAGACTGCAGAGAGAGTTGGGGCTAATAGTGAAGTTCGAGGGGTCAATCTCAACCCCTTAAAGGCAGAAGAAGTATAAATTTTTTCAGTTTCGAGTTGGTCACACAAGGGCTTTCTTTTGTCCGATTTTATCGATTATGTTATCAACACGTGCATCGTTCTTCTCCGATTCTGCTGATATTAAATTTGAATGATCATCTACGCAATATGATCAATGGAATTGGTCATTTTATAACCACGAATCCTTTAGGTCTTAATACGCTGTTGCCATACTTTGAACACGAGGATTTTTTTTTGAGAGTTGTGTGTACCCATTGAAGCAGACGGCGGGGAGTCAAGTGGACGCGAAATGCGAAGGAGGATATGATTTCTATGTTGGTACTACTATGAAGGTATTAGCACTACCAGTCTGTGGTTATTCAAGTGCACAAAAAGCACCAATCAGAGTTTCAGAGGTTAATTGATTTAGTGTAGGCAGGAGCTGATGTTTGGCTTGGCGCGGGTGGGCAGGATCTTTGCGCTGGGAAGGAGTGGAGGAAGCAATTTACTGTTTGGAAGCTGCTGGTTTTGGTCGTCATTGGAGGGAGTGGCATCTACATGTGCATGGTGGGCGTGGGCCTGACCCCGACGAGGCATTTCCCGTACGAGCCAATGGAAGACTTGGTGGTGAGAGATTGGAGACGAGAGGACGCTTCTTGTGCTGGACGTGGTTCCTCTTCTGTGGACTTTTTACAGCACTATCCGCTTCCACACACTTATCACAGGTCTCGCTGATTCATACACTATGTGTTTTTGACAATGCATCTCCTTTGAAATACCTTCAAAGTTACTTTCATCTGGATTTGGGGAAAAAAATTGAAATAACATCAAATTTATTAGTGTGCTGGAAATGTTCGTGGCTTTTGAAAAGTGTAAACTCCTCTCAAGTGGTCTTTGCGAAGAACGATCATCAGGAAAGGACGTGGATGGCTGTCTATCCCAATTACCAGATTAGAAGTACAGTTGATTTAATATTGAAGCTATAGGTAGAAGGAGATAAGGGAGAACAAGGTGCACATGACTTTGTACACTTGTAATAAATTTGTGTACTTCGACTATTTTGTTGCTTTTCTAGCCCTCCTGACATTGCTTGCTCATTTTTTGCCTGCAGGAACGAGTGCACATGCACGCCTGTACACTATTTTGTAATACTATCAATGCAAAGATCCGGGAGTGGATGGTTGGAGACGCTGCTTAACAATCACCCCAACATCAGTTCCCATGGTGAAATCTTCTCAATAAGACCACGCAGAGATAATTTTACCTCCATTGCAAGGAACATGGACGTGGTCTATAATCTGGACTGGGTCAACAGTGCTTCCAGGAATGAATGTAGTGCAGCTGTGGGGTTCAAATGGATGCTCAACCAGGTAGATCTCATGCTTTTTCACTTCCATTGTATAAGCCCTAAGTGATTAAACTCAAAATAGAAATTTTACTTGAGAAGATTAAAGGCAATGATGGTATTTTCCAAAATGCATTTCTATTGTTCAAAAATGTTGGCCATGATTTCTTCCTAAATGGTTTATTTCCACTGCTCTTGCTATGGAAGCGACCATTTCTGTCCATTTAGGCTTTGAGGGAATACTAGAGAACCCTTGTGTTCCAATATCATTGTGCACAATTTGATCTTTCTAGTTTTGAGGTCTGATAGGAATCCCTATGGGTGAGTGATTAGAGTTTTTGTTTAACATTTCTTTTGACACCCCCTTTAACTGGAGATGCTTTATGTTTGGTTTATGCAGGGGCCTGTGGAATACCAGAAGGAGGTGTTGGAGTATTTTAAGAGGATGGGTGTTTCGATCATTCTACTGCGTCGACGAAATGTGTTGAAGCGGCTGATCTCAATAATGGCAAATGATTTTGATCGTCGTGAAAAGCTCCTGAACGGCACTCATAAGTCTCATGTTCACTCTTTGGAAGAGGTGACGCTCTTTCCTTTCCTTTTTCTATCCGTAAGGGCCAAGAGGGTCAAATTGAGTCCCGTAGTTTCTCAGCAGTGTTGAGTAGGGCATATGGAGACTTTCTTTTGCTCGATTTTATTCAGTTTCTGACCGATTCGTGAAATGTTCGTCATTGATTCGGGGTGATATGAAATATCTCCCCTTCTGAATTGTACTACTTACAATGTGAGTGACAAGTTATCATTCTCAAAGCATGATTCCGTGGTTCTCTAGAGGGTTTAATACAGCAATTTAATGAATCCAGGGGTTAATTTGTTGGCTATGGCAGGCTATGAAACTGGCAGAGTACAAGCCAGTCATCAACGTGACGAATTTACCTGAGATTCTGCAGACAATTGAGGATACGGCGAGTGCTGCACAACGCTTCTTCCAGAGCCTTCGTATGAAAGTGGTTTATTATGAAGATCTTGTAATGAACCCAGAGGTTGGTCAATACCCCTTTTGCCTGACTTCAGCTTTTTCCACGAGTTGCTCATTTCACTTATGGAATTGTCATGTTTTGGTGAGATTGCTACCAGAAGCAAACTCTACATCAAACGGACCCGAAAGATTCTTGCCTTAAAGTTCGCGAACTTAACCTCCAACAGTCCCTGGTAGACAGGGAATGTAGTTTTGGAGCGTTTCAAGCAAAATAAATTATGGCCTAAAAGGAATATAGGCTTAAGATCTTCATTTCTCTGCAAGTTTTTGTTTTCTTCCCATCCCTACGTGAGCTGATAATCATGAAGCACTAAGTGATCATGGTAGTCTCTCAACATACTTGGATGTACTTCATCTATTTCATGTAGCTCCAGCTCCAGCTCCAGTAATAAGCTCTCAAAAAAATCGTTTGTAATCTACCGTATTGACGCTAGGACTTTGGAGGTTAATATGAGCACCCAAAGTCCATACCTTAGTTTATTCATCCTTTGTCCAAATGTTATATGCTAAAGTTTGTAAGAACCGTTTTTCGATTGCCAACAAGACGAGACAGAATTCGCGTCGCTGCAGTAATATAGGATCCATGCTCAAGTGCTTATTTGGACACACCTTAATATTGAGTCCTTGCAAACCTTGGTGCAGCGTCTGACTGAGACCCAGGAGTTTCTCGGGGTGACGCCGCGGAAGCTCGAGAGCCAGCAGGTGAAGATCCACACCCGACCCCTGAGCGAACAAATACAAAACTGGGATGAGGTACTCGCCCGTCTGAAAGGGACAAAGTACGAAGTTTTCGTGCACGATGATGATTACACATGACAACAACAGTGGTGAGCATCATGTTTTGGGGATTCATTTGTACACTAGTTTGCTGCTCTTGAGAAGGATCCCATTGTAACAACTTTGAGGTCTGTGCTCAGTAGGAGAAGAAAGGAAAATAGAAGGCAGGTATTGATTGATCACTAGATTTTTGACAAATTGCTGTCCCATGTCAATAATTGTTCAACCGTGAGAATAGTTGCTTGTTGAAGGTTTTGATGTCGTTTGACGGCCTTGCATCTCGATGATGACCTTCACCAATTTCATGAGCTGAGCTGAGCATGGCTGTCATTCTTTGGGGTAGCTCACCCCTTGGGTTACGAACTTGTAGTTGTTGTGTACGCTCCTCGTGTACACTTTTGAAATTGTACATTCTTCATGTACACTGAGCTTTTTTTCTTCCATTGATTTTGTTAAGCGTGTGCAAGCTGACATCCCAGCACTGACAGACTGGTTTCTTTGGGACAGTTTTGAATTGCCAGTTTTGAATTGCCAAATTTGGATTATGCTTTTTCGTTATGTAAGTATGCCCTTGTGATTCAAATTGTTGCTGGGGCTCACTGAAGTTGATTATAGCAGAATTCTTGGTAGTCCAATGGATGTCAAAGGGGGTGGTATGCATTTCCGGTTCAGAATTATCGTGGAAGTTTGAAAGCAATTTAGTTGTTTCTACCTTCTTTCGAAGGATGTTTCTTCTTTGTAAAACTCATGGCCATTCATACTTGAACATAAATATTCATGTCAATTTTAGGGTGATGTTTAGGTACAAGAGCCATGTTTATTATCAATTTGTTTCCACTATGTATGAGTTTCTTATTGTATGTCAAAGTGGGGAGTTGTATATTTACTACAAGTGACACTAGACAACTGCATTTCCATTTATAGATCGATGGTCATAGGTGTTTAACCTTGAAAGGTTGGGCCTATGACCACTTTTTCAAACTTCAAAGTTTTCTTCATACAACCAATTTTGCAATTGTAAATTATTGAATTTTTTATTTTATTATTTCAAAGATGTAAACCCATATCGTCTATAATTAAGTTGTAAAAATTTCAAATTCTTTTGCAAAGATTTGAAGTTATTATCAATTGTTGGATAAAAAGAGAAAATACACATATCAAATACAAAATATATTTAAGAGATTTGATTTTTTTTATAGGTGCAAATTATAGTTTAGAGCAATATGGTATAGGATTTTTTTATTGTGTCATTCTAAAATTAGAAAATCAACACTTTATGATTATGGGCTCCAATTTGCTATGGATATTGAAAATCACTATGGGATTTGCAAATGTTTGGAGATGAATATGAGCCAAACCAACCAAAATCTGAAGTTAGCTTTCTATCATTACTTGGTTATTCATTAATGTAATTTATTTATTCAAAATGAACTCATCTACAGCTAATTGCTAGTTATTTTTGCACCTTGCTATAAGTGCAAATGGGTTCAAGTTGCTAATGATTTTATTATCCTCTATATTGGTTTCAAAACCAATGTAATTAATTTTGGCAAAAACCTAACCTCATTTGGTGGTTGAGTAATTCTATCACAAATTCCTTGATTATTAGTGGATGAAATCACCATTTTAATCCAAAAAATAATGAAATGTATAAAAGTATTTGCTTGATCTTTTTATTATTTTATTATAGTAAATCATGTAATTCATTTTGATTGACATAAATTAGAGTTTTAAATTTATATATGATCATCCTATAAGCATTCTTATTAGACCAAATATTTGACAAAGGAGCTAAGGTAGAAGTACCCCAAAACACCATTTTTTTTGCCCCCATTGGATAGGAAGTCCCTTCTTTTGTTGTCAATAAGATTCTCCAACTTATGATTAGACTTTGCACTACATGTAGCTCTAACATTGCTCAAAAGAGGAGCATGTCCAAATGATGATGTTTTTTGGTAAGAATGTTAACTTCCTTGAGAAAAATCCATCCTAAGTAGTTTCATAATTTTCTAACATTTACACAACATTCTATGAATTTGTAAAGTTCAAAACAAAGGGGACTATTCACACCTCTAGACTCCCCTTAAAGAATCACCCTTGAAGGAGGACATGCTTCAACTTCCATTTGTTGCTCTGGAGAGCTAAGGTAGTTTGCTGTAAAAGCAATTATCTTCTTCGAATGGACTTTATATTTTAGCCTTAAATGAACACTAGGTGGTCTTTAAATGAACCTCTTCAATCATTAAGAGAAAAATATTATTTATTACAAGAACCAATCATTGATCTTGATTTCCTCAAATCACTCTAGACGATGCAAGTGGACGGATTTTGGGAAACCCAGGGTCACAAATAGGTGCCTACAATAGAAATTTTTGAAAAATCATAAATAATTCAAAAATGCTTCCAAAAATACGAAACCACTTGTGTTACGTTCTGCATCCATTTTTCTTCCTCTGAAAAATAATTTAAAAATATTTCAATTTATGGAAACCTATAAAAAAAAGGCAGACCAGTCCTTAAAATGGTTGCTTTTAGAGCATACTACCTTAGTGGTGGTTTTGGATGAATGAAGGTGACCATTCAAAGGCACAAGTATATGTGGTGCAAAATAGGCAATCAAGCTTTTGAGTGAATCATCCCTACCACAATGCATTAACCCCTAAAAGCCCATTGTCCCTTCGGGGGACAAATGCGGTTTCGGTCATGTACCTTTTTGCAACCACGTTTGTAATATTTTCTGAAAAATTTAATGGAGGTGGAGAAGGGGAAGACCTACATGGGGACATAATTTTTTCACAATCGGTGCCTGGGAACAACAGTTATGCCATTTCTTGGAATGCGTGGGGACGGGGGGCAGCAAAAAAAATTTGCAAAATTTAAAATTAAATTTTTTTTTTCTCATAGATTATATTTTTGTCTATCTGGAAAGCTTTGATTCATTTCATTTGGATTTGTTATGAGGAAGTTATGGACATTCTTGTTTTTCGGGCAGTTAGAGCATCTTCTTGAAAAAAATAACTAGTAGGATTCATTTCTGAATGCTATTTTTGCAATTTTTCAAAAAAATAAAAATCTTATGGTTTATTTTACTTGCTAGAACAATCTCACCATTGGGATTAGTGTATTTTAATTCCATCTAAAATATATTAATATTTTAGATTTTCCTTCTATCTCGTACCTACTTCTACTTAACAATATTTTTAGGAATGATAATTAAGTTTTTTTGAATATTTTTTTTTCCCCTAGACTCTCAACTCAATTCTCCACCTTAAAGATTTAAAGCTCAAAACTCTATAGTGCAAAAATTTTAAGTTAAAAATGTTCAAAGTCAAAAAATCCAGTCCCGCAATGTGCTGAAATACTTGTTTTCTCCACTTTAAACGCAGATATCTTGCAATCTGAGCGGTCAAAAATTTTGAAATTTTTTCCACACATTCTCATACTAGTTAGGTGTAAGATCCTATGGTTAGATGTGCAAAAAAAACATTTTTCAATTTTTTTTACTGTTTGCTAAAGAAATGGCATTTTTGAGTGTTTTTTGGCAGAATAAAGGCCTTGGGCCTTTAGGGGTTAAAGTTTCTTGGATGACATCATGACTTAGGGATGCTTTACACTGTAGAGGCCGGGCCATTCTTCTTGAGACCAATTGCACAAATTTCAGCCTTCATCCAAGCACAAGTGACGATTTCAGGTCTCTTACACAACAAATTGGCTTGGCCTCTACGTGTAAAAGTGGCCCTTAGGGTGGATTGGAATCATTCATATGAACGTGGAGAAATAGCAGACTTTTGCAGAGTCTCTACAGTAGATTCTCAACGACTTCACCGTACACAAATCATTACAATTCACAAACCCAGGCTCATTACTGTCAGAAGAGTCCATTATCACTTCCATTATCATCTCGGGAAGCAGATTTCTGCATACCAAGAAACGGAGAAGCTGAATCCTGGGCGGAAATCAACAGAACATAGGAGCGATCGTAGTGAAGATCAGTGAAAATCACAATAGTAATCAGCAAAGTCAACAAATTGTGCATGTTGTCATTAGCTATTGCTAATCCAAATTGAACTCCAAGTTGCGGTGAAATTCACAACATGCATAATTTGTTGACTTTGCTGATTACTACTGAATATTGACACTTTCCAAAGTATGGTGGAAATCACGAAGTGCACAATTTGATTTGCAAGTTCCAAGCAATTGAATTGGACTCCAAGTGAATCTAGTATTGAAACCCAAGTTAATTTGCTTCCAATCTCGAGCACATTTCTGCTTGCGACGGTGTAAAACAATTCCACCACGGACTTGATTCAAGGTGTAGGGTTTAAGGATTAAGCATATTTGATGTCAACAAAAACTTCACTTCAATTACAATTCCTGATTGATAGCCGATCCCAAATTAGGGTTTAGGATTCAAGTGGTGGATGGAGCGAGACAATGCACCAGCGGTAGCGTCGAATTGCCCAAATCGCTTCTGCATGCAAAACACAAATTTCATCTAAACCTTGACACTCTCGCTAGGGCTCAGGATTTAGAGGTCATTAGGATTTCGGGTTCAAGTGCCGGATGGCGCGCGAGATTCGACACGCCCCAGCGCGCGCCCCCATGAGACTAGGATACATGTAGATTTACGAATTAGAAACTAGGATACATGTAGATTTACGAATTCGGGCTGCTTGCCCTGAAAAACGCCAAAATGGCGGAATTCCGCCAATTTAACCCCTAAAGGTATGGCCATACAGTTTCTTTTTTAAAATACCATAGAAGAACAACAATGGCAACTTCATTAGGGGTAGTCACACCTTCTTCACCTGCGCAAGAAATTTGAAGATTCAAAAGTGAACGAGCGAAAAGGGGAGCCAATAGGGTTTAGTTTTGAGAGAACAAGGTGTGACTCCCCTGAAATGCTTCAAAGAGCACGATAATGGAAACTCTGCGAATTAGTTTACCTGCATGTAGACAGAGGCTTATCTCGAAGCTTCTACCAGCTCCAGCAATGTCGACGGAGTCGTCCTCGGGCACAATGAAATCTGCAATGACGGTGAAATCGACATCAGACAAGTGAAACAAGATAAAAAAAAATTAGCTTGTTAACCCCTAAAGGTCAGAGACTATGTTTTCACCAAAACCACTCCAAAACTGCCATTTCTAATACAAGTACCAAACTTTAGGAAAAAAACATTTTTGGACACATGTAACCGTAAGATCTTATAGAAAATTGGTTTAAGAAGATGTGGAAAAAATTTCAGAATTTTCCACCATGTGGATTGGAAGATATTAGCATTTGAATTGACAAAAACCCTTTTTTGTCCCTGCGAAAATCCGGGCAGCTGAACTTCACAATGTCACATTTGTATGAAAAAATGCCCCAAATGGTGGTTACTCTTGCATTCATTCTTCTAGGCAAGTTGGCTACATGCTTGAAAAATTTCAGATCATTTGGAATTGCACAACATATAGGAAAAAAATAGTAAGTAGAAAGAAGTAGAAAATGATTCAAAACACTAAATTGTTAAGAATTTATTTATGGAATTGAAAAATGCCAATCCCAACGGTTGTAATGTTGTTATAAATAATCTACATCCAATGTTTTTATTTTTTTTCAAAAATATTGAAAATTGAGTGAAATAAAGGATTTCAAAGTTTATTTGAGAGTAGAGATTCCATAACTACCCTCAAACTAAGAATCCTCATAACTTTTGACTCATTAATCCAAATGGAATGATTTAAAGCTTTCCACGTACATATAAATCTAAAGAACCAATTTCAAATTTTTATTTTTACAAAAAATTATTTTTAAAGAATTTTTTTGAGCTGCCCGGACTGCCCGCCGTACACCAAAAATTATATATCATACAATAACTTTTTAACCATGTAGTCAAAAGTTATGAAAATTGTTGGGTCTTAAAGCTACTCCTTGGACACATCTTGTGTGAAAGTTTCAAAGAAAAAAAATAAAAACTCCACTCGTAATGAGCTGCCCAAAATTGCTATGTTGTCAAAAAACAATGTTTGGACCTTTAGGGGTTAAGTTTTAGCAACGCCCAAAATCCACCTCCGGAGGAGAATTTTCAACGTCGTGAAGGCTTCGCAGAATTTCTGTATCCTCGATGCGGCAAACCAATGGAAACCTGACACCTCTCCGTTCTTCAGATTTTAAGCTGCTCGCAAAGAAGGTGTGACTACACTAAAATTGGTAAATAGTGTTGGGTGATAATTAGTGTTGTTCCTTGTTTTTACCCCCCAACACTATTTTCCAACTTGTGTATAAATAGTGTTGTGGCACTTTCCTCCCGCCGTCAAAATCTGCCCCTTCCCTGGCAAACTGTGTTTTCCGCCTCTTGCCGTCATGCTCTGGATCTTCCCTAGGAAACTGTGTTTTCTGCCTCTTGCCGTCAACCTTTGGCCCTTCCCTGTGTTTTCCACACCTCTTGCCGTCCAATTCCTTCTCTTAAAAAACTTTCATTTTTCCTTGTTCAGTGGAGAGATTGTGAAAGAAGAGGTGGAGGAGCTCTTTGTTCTATCACTTGAAAGAGGCTCCTTCCACGGGGGGGGGGGGGGGGGGGGGGGGGTATATACTTCGTGGTTTCCCGCCGATTCCTTTGCCGCTTGATTTCAAATTTCAAACTTTCGTTGCCTATATCTTTTTTTTGATGTATGTGATTGAACATTGGGTGATACCATTGGATTTGTCTTTCTCTCCTCTATTTCCTCTGAAAAATAGTGTTTTTTTTTTTTGGTCGCCACTTTTTTATTTTAGCATTTTTCAGCATTTTTTCACCAATTCAGCATTTTCTCACAGCAATTCAGCATTTCATTTATTTATTTCAGCATTTCATTTAGTTCCCATCTAACACTAAATGCGCTCTCGTAAAAATTCTGACTCTCTCTGTCATTCATCTGATTTTACTATCAAGCTAAAATAGTGTTAGATTTGGTAAATAATGATCTAACACTAACCTTGCAAATCACAATTAGTGTTAGGTGGGACAATTAGTGTTGCCAACACTATTTACCAATTTTAGTGTACCCCTATTGTGAGATTGAATCGAGATTTTTGGACTGCAGGGTTGCATGGAAACAATTCCGTGTTTGTGAAAAGTGCTTCTAAACAACAAAATTTTGGTAGTATAGGCATCCAATGGGCTGGGGGTTTAGAGTTTAGGGTTAGCAGCCCCTACTTACCATGAACAACAGTCAATCACAGACTGCTACTTTCCTAATGGGCATCTACTCATGATGGGAGGGTAGCAAAGCCTCAATAATTAGACGACTGATAAGATAAACATGCCTATTACCAAGCAGATTTGCTATCTAGGTACCTTGGAGAAGATATTTGTCAACTCATGTATTTTACAGAGATTGACAAGTTTGAGAGAAGACATTTGCAAGTAGAATTAAGACATTCAGACAAGAAATGAAATTTTTATGATTTTTCAAAGTTTGTTAGGACTAAATTGGTGAAGTGTGGGCAAACCCATGCTAACCCACACGTTGATGTATCCCCTCCCCAAGTGCATTGTCATGATGCTAAAGGGGTGTAAGATTGTGGTAATGGGTGGGCAACTCACTCAAATGGGAGGGTTTAGTAGATGTTGGAATTGGGTGAGTGACGGCATTGGGTTGTTCTACCTGATTTCAGTCTAGTGGATCCCTCTAAATCTCTACTACAAACATTCATTGTCGTACTTGCATTACACACTCAATGTATTTTGTGGAGAGTAGTTCAAGAAATATGAGAATACTCTCACACTTTAGGTTGTAGAATTTGCAAAATTTAACCTGAATTTTTTCTTTCTTTCCTATGAAAAGAATTGTATTCTCATCCCTCACTTTTCTAGTTCATACCTAAACCCAATACATTAAGGAACTTAGAGCAATCTTGTTTGCAAATAATTCCATGGACACATTTTGTCTACTTATGCGTTTAGGCGTTAATTACTGAAACTGACTTTTATGACAATGAAAAGCTTGCAATCTCCCAGTCACTCCCAATTAGAGAAGTTTGCAATTATGGAATTTCCATGCTTTAAAATAGAACAAAGCATGAAATCTCATACTTCAAGTGTGAATTTTAATAGTTGTACTATGGAATTGGGTCTATGAACTTTTTAGATTTTCTTGTGACCAAACTTGAATGTTCACCTTGGTTTTAGCCTTAGAATACATAATCTGGAATGCTTTTTGTTTATTCTTATTGTTAGGTATGATAGTCACTAGACATTTTTTTCATTTTTCAATTTTTGCTCTAGGGGCTCCAATGAATTTGGTTGAGACTACCAATTCTAGCAAAATTTGCATAATGTTTTTGTTATTTTGATAGCTACAATGCAAATTCTAACAATTGCAACAATTTTTTTATTGACATTTAGTTATAGAATTGCATTTTTTTTAACTCCTTAAATTTTATCAAAAGATTGTCAGATTTTCCATGATATTTAACCCTTAAACAACTATAGAGTTCAAAATAAAACAAGTGCATGTCATCTAAAATAGCATTAAAAAAAACATGGGATTCTTATAATGCACATTTTCTTTTTGAAAATGTGTTCACAATTGCCTCTCTTTTAACGGTTCAGTTTTTGTGTCTACTTTACAAGGGTGCCCGTGCCTTCTTTGCAAAGCTAGCTCTAAAAGAACTTACTTCTTGAAATGTACATTATTTATATATTTCACTTTCTCACTAGTGTGCCATGTGTTGTTGCTAGTCATTCAAAATAAAAGTAAATGTAATTTTCTAATTTTTCAATTCAAAAATAATTCAAAAATCCATAGCTTTCACACCTTAGGTTGAAACACCACAAAACAAAGTTGTGCATCCCTCCTCGCTTAGGGCTTTCCAACGGTACTAAGACTGCAACTAGGGGACATACAATTCTAGAGATCTCACCGTAACAAAATAAAAAGCCTAACTTAAGGTATGGATTGCTTCAACAGAAGATAAGTAGTGTATACTTCTTCATGACATGGATGATTTTTAGTGAGCACTGTGTTTCCACTTCAAAAATTCATAATTAATTCCACGAAGCTCCGAGAAATATGAAACAATTTGGATTAGATGCCAATTCCATTTCTTTTCAAGATTAATTTACTGAAAAATTAATTTCAAGAAGTCTAACCTCTCCAAATTAATTTTTAGCTCTTAAATGAACACTTTTATTATGGACCTTCTACCTTACCAAGAACTTGGTAGTCTGTTAGAATGTGATTTATTCTTGTTCCTTATCAAAAAACTACAATTTATTATAAGGTAAAACAACCCATCATGGTCAAATGACCCATGATGGACACCTAGGGAATGACCCCATGGCTGTTATTTTCAATATGTGAGATTTTGGGCCACAATCAATGTCTCACCTAACACTAATGGAGTGATTAGTAACTTCAATAGGAACACCCAGCTTTTTCAGTGTAAATCATTGTAGAAAGTGACTTTTTAAGGCCTTCCACATTAGAAAATATTGTGATTGCTTTAAATGAGTAAGGTGAGCATTATGGATACAATTTTTGTTGGTTATGGAGTGGTCTAGAAACTGTTTTGGGGTTGAACCTTTGAAAATTCATAGCTAATTCATACTTTGTCAAAAAAATATAATTTCAACTGCTCTTTCTATTTCTCACACTTGTCTTTATGTGGGGAAAAAATTTAAAAATTTCAGCAATGGCATGAGGACAAACTCCTAATTCTGACCACGATGGGCTATTTTACTGTAGATGAAGAAATTGAATATGACTGACACCATACAATCTAAACCAAGTATGTTTCCAAATGCCATCATTATGCCGGTATTGATAGCAAACATCTGTGGTTTCGAATGTACATGGCTGAAACATGATAATGGAATTAGAAAAATGGCGTTTTTAGGCTGGTTGACCTATAAATGTTAACAAAGGTAAGAGAAAGCGAAATAAATTGAAATGATATATTTCCAAATATATACAAATGTGCTATGAATTTTATGAAGTGTGAAGACAAATAGACCAAACACTTCAATAGATTTTCCAAAACCAACTTAAAATATATTATGCTCCTAAAATGACCACAACATCAAGGTTCTAAAAATTGCATATTGCCTGATGGCTTTATACCTCAAAAGAAAGAAGTTTCAATTGTATTTACTAGCTAACTAGATAATTGTCAATCAAATTTTTGATTGTAGCCACTATTCATTGTATAATGATCCAAGACTTAATCATTCAAGAATGACGACTTGAGATTAAATGCACAATTGTAATAGGTCCATTTCTAGCTGAAAAATGTGTAGAATAGACCATCCTACTTTGTACAATCTTGATGACAGAAACTTACATATGGTCAATTTCATTAAAATGGCAATATTCCTTGCAAATGGCATTGCATAATAGTTTAGAACGGCCGTTCTGAAATCTATATTTGTCCTGCATTTCTAAATCTACACTTGTCCTAGATATTTGAAATCTATACTAGTTTTAGATTCTTTAGAATGGCTGGTCTGAAATCTATACAGCATCTAGATGTATGAAATCTATAGCAATCTTAGATGCCTAAAATCTATACCTATTCTAGATGTTTAGAACGGGCGGTCTAAAAAAATGGCATGAGGAATATAGCACAAGGAAAATATAGCACTAAAGGACCAACATGCATTTTTTGGCAACATAGAAATTTTGGGCAGGTATGTGTGACTAGAGATTTCCATATTTTAGGCTGAAATTTTAATAGAAGGTGGGGACGAGGAATATCTTTCATATGCACTAAATTTCATGACATTTAAAAAATATGAGTCAAAAACTATGGCCTAATATAATACTTTCTTTCATAAATGGACAGTCCGAGCAAACCAGAAAAAAATTCTTTTTTCAAAAACAAAAATTTGAAATTGGTTTCCTAGAGTTATATATATGCGGAAAGCTTTGAGTCATTCCATTTCAATCAATGAATCAAAAGTTATGAGGAGTTTTAGTTTGCAGGCAATTATGGATTTTGTACTCCACTAAAATAAACTTTGAAGTCCTTTGTCATACTCAATTTTCAATATTTTTTGAAAAAAATAAAATCATAGGATGTAGATTGTTTATTACAACATACAACAAAAGTCAATTGATTGGACTCAAACTAGGCAAAATGTGTGGAATAAACCATTCTATTTTGTACAACCTTGATGGCAGAAACTTACATACCTTAAAGACAAATTGATTGGACTCAGACTAGGCCAAATGTCAGGAATAGACCATCCGACTTTGTACAACCTTGATGGCATGAGCTTAAATTTTTTAAGGGCAATTGCTTGAATTCAAATTGGACTCAGACTAAGCAAAATGTCAAGAATAGACCATCCGAATTTGTACAATCTTGATGGCAGAAACTTACATACCTCTTGAAAGGAAAAATGATTGGACTCTAATAGAGCAAATGTGCGGAACAGGCCATCTCACTTTATACAACCTTGATGGTAGAAACTTACGTACAACAAAAGCCAATTCATTGGACTCAAACTAGGCCAAATGTCAGGAATAGACCACCCTATTTTGTACAACCTTGATGGCAGAAACTTACATACCTCAAAGGCAAATTGATTGGACGGAGACTAGGCCAAATGTCAGGAATAGACCACCCTATTTTGTACAACTTTGATGGCAGAAACTTACATACCTCAAAGGCAAATTGATTAGATTCTAATAAAGCAAAATGTGCGGAATAGGCCATCCTACTTTATATAACCTTGATGGTAGAAACTTGCGTATAGCAAAAGTCAATTGATTGGATTCAAACTGGGAAAAATGTGTGGAATAGACCATCCTATTTTGTACAACCTTGATGGCATGAGCTTAAATAACTTAAGGGCAATTGATTGAACTCAAATTGGATTCAGACTAGGCAAATACAGAGCGGAATAGGCTAGCCAACTTTGTACAATCTTGATGGCAGAAACTTACATACCTCTTGAAAGACAAATTGATTGAACTTAGAATAGGCAAAATGTCAAGAATAGACCATCCTACTTTGTACAACCTTGATGGCAAAAACTTACGTATTCCAAAGGCAAATTGATTGGATTTGTACAACTGTATGTCATTTTCATAAGTATATATATCATTTTCATAAGTATATATGTCATTTCCACATCATGAACTATAGTAGAACAATTACTAAAATGAAGTGTCCTTAAAGCATCATTCTGAGCACTTGTTCAAATTTTAGACATTGCCTACATCTCAAACATTTTCAGTCAATTTTGCTATTTAAAAAAAGAAAGGAAAAAGCCCACTATAATTCATACATTTTAGACTTTACTTGAATTAGTTTTAAATTATTGAAGTTGGAACCTGGTTGAATTAAAAGAACCTTGATTGTCTTCAAATATTTACACACCTTGTGTACATTGAATACTACAATATGTATCCTTGTATTAGAGAAAACTTTTAGAGAACAAATAGATTTAGCACATCCTATCTTAGTAACTACTAGTGTGCCGTTGCCACAGCCAAAATATAAGTAAAAATAATTTTATAATTTTTTGATTCATAAAAGCTTCAAAATTATATAAAATTCACACCGTAGGTCCAAATGCCACGAAACCAAGCCCGTGCACCCCTCCTTGCTGAAAGCTTTCCAACGGTACCAAGAACATGGCCAAGGGACACACGGTCTGGGAGATATCAACGTAACAATCAAACAAAACAAAACAAATAGCTTGTCTTAAGGGTATGAATTATTAATCCTCAAATCTATGCATGATGAGTTCTTTTGTATTGTCTATGAGTACTGTACTGTAGATGAGTTGTTGCTGTCAAATTTCTAAGCTAGTGTATGTGAATTTTTTGGATTCAAACCGGGATTTGGGCAAGGTTAGCAAAGTGGATGAGGAAACCCACGGGGTCGAGTGGCATCCAGGACGAAGATCTCTCATATCAGCTGGAATTTCAAGACCTGGAAAAACTCAATCCCAAGTTGCTCCAATCTTCGTTACCGACAAGAAGCACCGAGGCACGATTCTCAGGTTTGTTACCGACAATCATAGCAAAGTTTTATACCGACAATCGCAGGAAAGTTTTGCACCGACAATCGTAGTTTTGCATTCGGGAGGTAACGTGAGGTAAAGTGAGCAATCGAGACTGACATAGTGCACGAGAGATAGAGGTTGATTTAACAAGTGACGGAAGTGATACTACGTAACTCAGATTGTGAATTGAGTCTTTGGTTGTTATTGCTGTTCCTCCTTGGGGTGGATTTCCTGAAAAGGGGGAAACTTCATCTACACTTAAGATTTAAGGTGAAGATCTCAAACTGCTTAAGTTCCAAACTAGCATCTCGATCATTAAACCGCTTCAGTTTCTAGTTAAGATTCATTTACTGCAACGTAAGGCTTTAATGGATTTGAGAGTTAAGATGAGTTGAATGAATCTGACCATGCGGGTTCTTGTTGTGGCAGTAGCCCAATTTATGGTCGTGACCGAAGCGCAGGAGAATTACTTGAGTACTTTCGGTATCAAACTGGAACCACGCAGCTTCACGAAAGACTGATATTTGCATGGATACATATCACGCATACCATATCCAAAATTAGGGTTTCAGAGGCGATTGAATCATCCATTACGGAGTGTCTGACCTCAGGATTCCTAGTACCCCCGCGATTTGCAGATAGTACCAAATTGAGCGCAACCAATTCTTCTTTCTCCAAAGCCCGCTTGTAGGGTTCTGGAGCGATTTCTGGAATTGCTACCTTCTGCAGGCCATGCCAGCTTATTAGAATGTAACAGTTCATGATTTCAGTCATGCCACTGTCCTTGTTTCTAAATCTAGCCTTGCGTGATTCTAAGCCCCCAAAATGTTGTCTAATGCAAAGTACTGGCTCCCGTATGGGAATTTCAAATTGCGTTGCCTGAAGTGCCTCCATTTCCTCATTGGACCACAGTTCTTGAACTTTAACACTCCCTACTTTACAAATCTTTGTGAATGTCCGCTCAGTTGTGAGAAGATTGTGTCTTCTGAAGTTTCGCACAGTTACATCACTTACTTCAACTGCAAATAAGGATTTTGGTTTTTGCGTCAAGAATTTTAGCATGAAACATCAGTGTACTCCTGAATTGCCAAAATCCTCGTTGTTGATGTGGTTTTTGTCTGAGGATTACATTGCGAGCTTCATTCTATTGACTACGTGAAATACAAAATATGAAAATACAAAATATTCTCTAAATGTGAAATTCTTTATATCACATTTAGAATTTTAACGTGTACGTAGGAGTATGCCTTCATTGCTAGATCAGAATAGAGCTATGGAGCGTGGAGAGATCGCTCTGGTTGCAAGAGCAAATCTTTTGAGATCAGATTTTTCTCACTGTAGATGAAATTCTTATGCATTTTCAATTGGAGAGGTTGTAAGACTACTATCAGTGACACAGTAAACAACACTATTTTCCTTTGACGATCGATGACCTAAAACATTTAGCAAAGAATTTCGGATAAAAACTTCTGTGATAGTTGTTTTTATCGCTGAGGTATATTTACACATGAATGACGAACAAGTTTCATAACATCTTTGAGTTCCAAGCCGGAGTTGGGCATCTTGACTCCAGGAACAGCGGACAATAAACTTTACACCACACCACATGTCTTACCCTTTGTGTCAGCCTAAGTATCTTGAGAATGCAGTGATTGGATTTGAACTTGAATTAAAACCACAGTAACGTAACTGGATTATGTGGGAATGAGAGAATGAATCGAGTGATGCGTGGCTGTGACCTTGTATCGAGATCTCTTGGTGGTTCAGTACGAAAGAAATTTGCTCGGGCCAGGAGATTCAGGCGGGTCCAAGGAATGTGATTCCAATATTGTGGGGATTGGAAACTTGTGGCTCCTGTGTATGATCATGGTACTAAGTTGCAGAAAGCTCGGGTACGGTAGAGGCTACAATTTACATTGCGTACTTTAAGCAGTTTCAAATGTTCACCAGTCTGTACGTGTAGTGTGCTTTCATTGGGAGATCAGCATAAGGCTGCAGAGAGATCACTTTGGGTACCAGAGCCAAATCTATTGGAGAACAAATTTTTGTTGAATTTTTTTCACTACCTTTGTCTCAAAAGAAATCTGTGGTCTCTGGTACGAAACTAGTTGGAGTAGCACGGATTTAATTTGAGACAAAGGGAGTACAAAAGTTTGAAAGTGGAGGTTGTTAGTATACTATTGTAAATGACATTAGATAAACCCATTTTCATTCAAAGATCAGTGGTCATCGACATACAGTATTTAGCTAAGGCATCCTTGCACCACTTGCTAATTAGTGCAACCAAGAGTATGACTAGAAGAGTATGAACGAGAGTATTAATAATTGAGTTGTTGACCGTAATTAAGAGAGGTCGGTATTAGAACAAGTTTGGTCCTTCTCAGAACTCTCTTTTCCAAAAACAAATCACAATTGAATAAAATTCGATTGGAAGAGTGGAAAGAGAAGACATTATTTTACAATGGCTCAGACTTGGACATTTTTTTTCATGGATCAGATTACATTCAAGTGTCGATTGAAGGTGTTTGGTTAGTATCAGTTACAGAAGTCAAAATGCTGCATCTAGTTACATGTTCTAGGCCTACGACGTAGAGTCTTCTGTGTTTGAATTGCTAAGCTTCAAAACAGCCTGCAAGAATTTGAAGCAAGTATTTACACGTGTTTGCATTGTGCTGCAGCAGTTCTTTTCTTTGCACTTGGTGTTACGGGTGATGTTTGCCATGTGAATCTGGTCAAGAAATAGGTCTAAATTTGTTCCTAAGATCTTCAGTAACAACACTCTTCAACACCAAGTGCGAACATACCTTTACCAAATGTGTTGGAGTAATAATAAGTAGGCAAACTTACTAACATCTAGATCAATTCTAGATTTCAAAAATCTAGGATTAATATTGATATTAAACCACACAGTCTGAAAAATCTAGGTCTAGTATAGATTTCAAATATCTAGGATAGGTGACGATTTCATAAATCTAGGTTCGGTATAAGCATAGATTGAATAGTTCAAACCATGCGGTCCAAACTATTAAAAGTGCCAAATTAACGGAATTCCACCATTTTAATGAAATTGGACATTATTGTATTGGTCAGATTTTCATATTTTCTTGTTGGCAGGTGAAAGGAAGTTCCAATGCACTAAAGAAAGTAAAATTTGGATATTGTATGCAAAAGTTATAAAGGAACAAAGTTTGGTTCTAAAACAATTTCTTCTGCTACATAGATATATAATTGATTTTGGAGATGTGCACAATGTGAAGATGGTGGTTTAGGGGCAATGACACATTTTTGGGTGCCCACCTTGGGTGCATTACAATGGCTTTGAGTAGGGATTAAGGATTAACCCCTAAAAGACCAGCCTGCTATTTTTAGCAACATAGCAATTTTAGGCAGGTACGTGTGACTAGAGATTTTCATATTTTAAGCTGAAATTTTAATAGAAGGTGGGGACAAGGAATATCTTTCATGTGCACTAAATTTCATGACATTTCGAAATAGGAGTCAAAAGTTATGGCCTAATATGTTACTTTTTTCACCGGGCGGACAGCCCGGGTAGATCTGAAAAAATTACTTTTTTCAGAAACAAAAATTTGAAATTGGTTTTCTAAATTTATATATATGTTGAAAGCTTTGAAACATTCCATTTCGATCAATGAGTCAAAAACATTAGAGGAGATCTGGGATTCTGGAAGACCGTTTCAGGGTTATTCCCAATGCTGGGAACCAGCCCCTGTTGTCAGGAAAAAAAAAATTTAAAAAAAAAAAAAAAGTTCTTAAAATATTAAAAGAATACTAAAAAGAAAAAATTGACGTGGCAGTCGCTTGACCACGTCGGACTAGCCATGCGGCAACGTTTTGGCAGTCCTACAAAGTTCCTCCAGTCCGGGAACTCGCGGGCTCTTAGAAGCCCAAATCTCCTCTAATGTTATGAGAGTTTTTAGTTTGCGGGCATTTATGGATTCTCTACTATGAAATAAACTTTGAAGTTGTTTATTTGACTCAATTTCTAATATTTTTTGAAAAAAAAAATCGTAGGATGAAAGTTGTTTATTACAACATTACAAACATTGGAATTGGCATTTTTCAATTCCATAATTAAATTCTTAACAATTTAGTACTTTGGATCATTCTCTACTTCTTTCTACTTACTATTTTTTTTGTATATGTTGTACAATTCCAAATGATTTGAAATTTTTTAAGCATGTAGCTAGCTTGTTTAGGAAAAAGAATTCAAAGAAGCAACACCATTTTGGACATTTTTTCATACATATGTGACCTTGTGAAGTGCAGTTGGCTTGTTTTTTGCAGGGACCAAAAAAATATTTTTGCCAATTCAAATGCTAATATCTTCCAATTCGCATGGTGGAAATTCTGAATTTTTTTCCACATCTTCTAAAACTAGTTTACTATAAGATCCTATGGTTATATGTGTCTAAAATTTTTTTTTCTAAAATTTGGTACTTGTATTAGAAATGGCAGTTTTGGAGCGTTTTTGGTGAAAACATAGTCAAGGAACTTTAGGGGTTAAGCAAAAAGCTTGCACTAGTCCCTTTTCATTCAAAGATGTACCCAAAGCACAAAATTAATGTAGAATCTCAATTTTTTCATAAAACCATAAGATAAATAGGAAAACATATTTTAAAAGACTTAAATGAGTTTTTTTTCCAAGAAAATGGAGGTGATATAAGTGTGATAATGCCAATGTGTCAACATACAAAGTTTGATATGCCACAAGACAATAATGCTTTGTTCAAATTATTTATTTACTTATTTTGAAACAAAAGAACAAAATCTTTGCTTGAATTAAGGTGAAAACACACAAAAATGTCCATTGATACCTATTCCTTGATAAATAGACTTCTATTGAAGGTGTCTCCAAAAGTGCAATTAACCCCTAAAGGCCCAAGGCTTTTTTTCTGCCAAAAACCCATCAAAACTGCCATTTCTATAGTAAGGAGTAAAAAAAAATGAAAAATGTTTTTTTTTCACATCTAACCATAGGATCTTACACCTAACTAGTATAAAAAAGTGTGGAAAAAATTTCAGAATTTTTGACCGCTCAAATTGCAAGATATCTGCGTTTAAAGTGGAAAAAACAAGTATTTCAGCACACTGCAGGACTAGATTTTATGACTTTAAACATTTTGCACTTAAAATTTTTGCACTACAGAGTTTTGTGCTTCAAATCTTTCTAGTGGAGAATTGAGTTGAGAGTCTAGGGGAAAAAAAAATATTCAAAAAAACTTAATTATCATTCCTAAAAAATTTATTAAGTAGAAGTAGGTACGAGATAGAAGGAAAATCTAAAACATTAATATATTTTAGATGGAATTAAAATACACTAATCCCAATGGTGAGATTGTTCTAGCAAGTAAACTAAACAATGAGAATTTTTTTTTTTTTAAATTGCAAAAATAGCATTTAGAAATGAATCCTATAAGTTATTTTTTTCAAGAAGATGCTATAACTGCCCAAAAAACAAGAATGTCCATAATTGTTTCATAACAAATCCCAATGAAATGAATCAAAGCTTTCCAGATAAACAAAAATATAATCTACAAGAAAAAAAATATTAAAAAAAAAAAAAAAAAAATTGTCAAATTTTTCTTGTTGCTCGGATTGCCCAGTTACGAAAAAAAGTAACATATTTGGCCATAACTTTTGACTCCTATTACCAAATGTGCTGAAATTTAGTGCATATGAAAGATATTCCTCGCACCGACCTTCTATTAAAATTTCAGCTTAAAATATGGAAATCTCTAGTCACACGGACCTGCCCAAAATTTCTAGACGGCCAAAAAACGCATGCCGATCTTTTAGGGGTTAAATTATTCCCAAACTTAACTACAATTGGTTGCCTGCTAATTTTTCTAGATTTTGATATTATGACCAAGCTATGTGATAGTTTCAATGGCCTAAGGAGTTCCATTGTGAAAATTCATAGTAATTACATGTCTTATCCAAGAATTATTAAAAAAAATTGGAAAATTCATGATTTTCAATTGCTAATACTACAAAAATGGGCACAATCCTACTATGGACAACCCTTAAGATTTAGATCATGGACCCCTTCACAAAAATCGGGTAGTGAATAATTAAAAACAAATTAGTGAGACTTCAAATAGGGAGAGACTTTAGAATAACCAATCAGGTTTCCATTGCTAATTCTACTCCTCCATAGTTCTCCATGGTCTTGCATACTTCCAAGAAGATTTATGAAGTCTGCTAATATCAGGTGAGACTCCTAATCACGAGTGATTCATGATGTGAATCACAAGGACCGTGTCCAAAAATGTTGTTTTTTTCCTAGAATAAGGGGCCTCCAACTATGCTAAATTGCTTATTTTGACAGTTTTGGGTGTTTTCACTAAGACAATGAAAATGAAGTTGTTTTCATTTGTTTTAAAATTTAAAAAAAAATAGATACATATTATCCCAACAACATGCAGACCTTTGCTACCACCCGCCAGGTGGGCAGGAATGCCGGTGGGCACCTGCATGAAAAACTTATTATGAACCTGGCTGGTGAGAACACAATGAGTGGAAGGTGAGTGAAGACAGGGAGGGCAGTACAGTACAGTACTGCCCGTAACACTGCCCGTTCCATCTGCCCGTACCTCATAAGTCACACCTTTCGGGACTTTCCATTTCAATCATGTCAGGGGCAGCAGGGCTCCTGCCCAGACGAAAAAAAAGTAAAAGGTCCGTGACAGACCGTACTCTGCACGGCCCGTACTCACGGACTAGTACTGCGAGAGAGGACGGAGGACTTGACGGATAAGGACGAAAACTCTGACGGACGGTACACCTACCCATTCCCCCCCCCATAAGGCCATAATTCACCGTCTGCCCGTGTTAATTCACTCTCTGAATTACACTGGTTTATTATGAGAAACGTGCCACGTGGTCTCCACACTCACTGACACCTGTGCATGCGTCTCTTGAATGAATGCATTGGACGGAACATTGAATGAAAACTCATGAAGACGCTGCAGGTGCAAATTGCAAAAACACACAGTCTCCCTGCCTGTGAAGATTTGCAATTTTAGAAATAAAATAAATAAATTTCTGACTGCTCTTTCAGTTCAATCAATCTATGTTACGTCAGAGTTTATGACAAATTAACTGCAGTTGAATGTGGGTTTGACCCCATTGTGCGGAAGAGATACTGTCAGTTAAGTTAAGTTATTGAAGTGTAAGTTAACTGAAGTTAAGAAAATCATGTGCAGATTGCAGAACATCATCAGTTGCGAGGTTGGGAGTGTCTCATACCGCCAGTGCTGCAGCTTTCTATTTCGTTTTCTCTTTCTTGTCAATTATGTTAAGTTGGAGCGATCCGGGTAGGCCGGTGCTAAAAGAGTGACTCAAATCGACCTAAACTTCTAAAAAATAGGATCGGTGCAGATTTATGTTTGGTATAGATTTATGTTTGAATGGGGTTGTGCATCTTGAAAGTGCCAAAGTTTGTGGAATATCGTCAATTTAAAAGAAAGAAAATGACGTTCTTTGAAATGGAAATGAGTTTTGGTTTGGTTTTTCAATGCTAGCAAAATTGAATTTCATTGCCACAAAAGAAAAATAAAGAACACCGCAGTCTCATTGCTCACTCATTCATGCATCATTTATGCAAATAAGAGTGAATCCCACCCCAAGCTTTTGCAGCAATTGAGCAATTTCATCTACTATGATGAAAACTGAGGAATAGAATGTCCAAATAAATTTTTTTAACTGACTTTGAAATCTTCTTTCTCACTGCCGCTCTGAGGGAATTTTGCTCCGAAAAGAAACCCTGGAGATTGGACTGATGAGTCTCACATAACTTAATAGTACTGCTGCAGCTTTCAATCTCCGACTGACTATTTGGATGTTGACAAACCTGTGCAAAGGTGCTGGACCAGAAGTTTGAGGTCAGAACTCAGAATTTCGGCAGTTTGAGATGGATGGGATCACGAGGGTCGACGGTTGCTTGCTGGGACGTCTGTACATTTGTATTTCTTTGTTTTTTATTTTTAACAAACGAATCAGAATTTCATTGCAAAGGGCAAAATACGGAGCCACCAGCCACCAGGCCTGGCGGGGCGGAATAAACAAAGACAGACACAAACCAAACAACAGACACGACTAACTGTACATTTGTACTGAAAGTACTACTTTTGTGAGGGGAGTCCACGGATGGTGTAACAAAGTTACTAGAAAAGCAGGACTGCCTGGCGGAATTCTCCGACATTGCTTGGAATTACAAGACAATGAAACTTGTGTCAAACTTGTGTGATTCTCCTTGCAATGAAATGCTGTTTCATTTGTTTAAAAAAAAAAAACTCGTTTGATTGTTGCTGATGAGAGCACGACAAACTCGGCTTGCTCACACTCAGTACAGATACAGTCATCACCCCTCCATTTCTGGAGGATGAATGATTCATGGTTTGAAAATGACCAATTTGATTGATCATGCTGTCAAAAGCTTGGTGCCGAATTTGATATCATCTGAAAATTAGAGTGAAGAACACTTGGCATACATAGGTTAAAAAAACAAATAAAATTGGACAAAAGAATCCCCTATGTTACTCACTTGCTTGAAGCTGCTTAAAAAACAGGAGACCCAATTGGTATTGCAAACCTGTTAAGTTCCATTTGTTTGGTAAATCACATTTAAGCAAACTATTTTTTTTCCCTTATCTCACACTACAGTAAATCATTTTACAAAAAAAAAAAAAATTCAAAAACAAGACAAAGGGGGGGAAAAGAAAAAGAAAAATACCCCTCTTTATTTGGTGACCCAACAAGGAGCAGACAGGAGTGGCATTCCTCACACAATTCTTTACAAAAGTCCAAATATCGTCCCGCTGATATATACTCAGCCTACGATACTCACTCCCAAAGTCCAAATATCCGCTTCTTTCACACCCTTTTCTTTTCTTTTTCTTTTTCTTTTTCTTCCTTCAATTCTAGTGCAACTAATATCTTTCAAAAAAGAAAGTTGAGAAGGACTGGTATCCCAAAACAAGTTGAATATGAGCAAGTTGAATAAGAGGCCAACTCACGTCAATGGTGTTTTGTTGCTTCTCTCAAAGGCAAAGTGAAGACCGTACTAAGAGAGGATTCATAACTTACAGTAATTACCTGTCCATCATCAAATGGTCTTTGGGCTCTCCACCAAGCTCTTCTCTTACCCCACCAGGCCACTTGTGTCTGGTAGTCCTGTATTTTGCCCTTGCAATGAAAATTCCTTTTCATTTGTTTAAATTTTAAAAATGAAAAAACAAACTCTTCTCTTACCACACTCCAGCTTCAAGTTTTCTTCAAACAATACATTAACCCCTAAAGGACCATAAGGCCACCACATGGCTTCTACAACTACATTTGTAAAAAAATTGATATGTGAACCTTGCTAACAATTCGTAAGCAACAAAGAGACCCTAAATGATTTTCACTGCTAAAACCATCGGCGTGATCCGATTGAGAAATGATTGAGTGTGCAATTTTTGGTGAATTTTTTGAGACTGGAAAAGGCATTGTGGGCCATTACTTCACATTCTCATATCTTTTTTTCTACATCTCAAAATGATTTGAAAAAAATTACACATCAATATTATGATGATATACATATGTGGGGAAAAAAACAAAAAATTTGGAGCACTTTTGAGCATTCCAATTTCAACATTTTGATTTCAGCATACATAGAAAGTACTCCCTAACAAACATCTTTCATCAATCTTGTCAACGGTGGCATTTTCTCAAAAATTGTGCGATTTTGTTGATTTTTTTTCCATAGGAAAGCTAAATAAGTCTTGTTTCATTTCAACGGTGGCGATCATCAAAATTATTCTACACAAATGAGGAATTATGATTGTTACAAGAGCAGAAAACAAGGACTATGCTCAAACACTCCCGGTCCTTTAGGGGTTAAGCTTCTGAAGTTTCGTTGTAACCTTTGTGGTTCTCTGTACCCAGAGCAAAAAAAATTTATATATATTGATTTTTTGGAACAAATGACCATAGCACAATTTGCAATCACTTTGACCATATATCATACCAAAAGCATTGACGGTCGGTCACGTGCAAGACAGTTTGCAAAACCCTAACGACAATTGCTTAGAAAAGCTCCCATTGCATAAGAAAAGTCTGCTTTGGAGAGATGACCATAATGCGGCAGCTGCGTGCCTGAGTCACAAGAAATGTCAACAACTAATTCCAGTGTGTGAGGGAGGAGGTCCATAAAGCGCTCGAAAAGGCTCAAAAAGAGTCCACCTCCTGAAATGTACACTATTTGTACATTTCACTTTCTCATTGCTTCATCAAAGTACAAATAGTGTACACTCCTTCATGATGTGGACGCTTTTTAGTGACCACTGGGTTCTCACTTCAAAAGTTCATAACTAATTCCATCAAAGCTCCAAGAAATACGAAACAACTTGGGTTAGATGCCAATTCCATTTGTCTTTCAAGGAAAATTTACTGAAAAATGACTATTTCAAGAAGTCTAACCTCCCCAAATTAATTTCTAGCTCTTAAATTGGCGCTTTTATTATGGACCTCCTACCTTACCAAGAACTTGGTAGTTTGTCAGAATGTGATTTATATTCTTGTTCCTTGTCAAAAATACAATTTATTGTCAATGGGAAAACATGGCAAATGTATTGGGAGCAAACATTTGTGGTTTGGAATGTATTTTGTTGAAACATGATAACGGAATTTGAAAAATGGTGTTTTTAGGCTGGTTGACCTTAATTGGTAGATTAGTACACTAATTTGTCCTACTAATATGGGAAGGTAGTGTCACCAACAAAATCAATGACATTACAAAATTTTAATTTTATAAAAATTGGTTCATTATAGTGATATTTAAACTATTCTAATTCAAAATACCAATAGTTTGACATTGATAAATTAGAGTCACAAGCACTAATCAAATTAATCAATGTAGATGACTCCATTGTAGGCAAATTGTCCTACATTGCCTCGTGGGATAGTTTAATTTCTTCTTCTTTTTCTTTAACCCCTAAAGGACCGGCATGCATTTTTTGGCCGTATAGAAATTTTGGGCAGGTCCGTGTGACTAGAGATTTCCATATTTTAAGCTGAAATTTTAATCGAAGGTGGGCGCGAGGAATATCTTTCATATGCACTAAATTTCAGCACATTTGGAAATAGGAGTCAAAAGTTATGGCCAAATATGATACTTTTTTTCGTAACTGGGCAGTCCGGGCAGAAAGAAAAAATTGGCAAAAATTTGATTTTTTTTTTTTTATATTTTTTTTCTTGTAGATTATATTTTTGTCTATCTGGAAAGCTTTGATTCATTTCATTTGGACTTGTTATGAAACAGTTATGGACATTCTTGTTTTTTGGGTAGTTAGAGCATCTTCTTGAAAAAAATAACTTGTAAGATTCATTTCTAAATGCTACATTTGCAATTTTAAAAAAAATAAAAATTCTCATGGTTTAGTTTACTTGCTAGAACAATCTCACCATTGGGATTAGTGTATTTTAATTCCATCTAAAATATATTAATGTTTTAGATTTTCCTTCTATCTTGTACCTACTTCTACTTAATAAATGTTTTAGGAATGATAATTAAGTTTTTTTGAATATTTTTTTTTCCCCTAGACTCTCAACTCAATTCTCCACTAGAAAGATTTGAAGCACAAAACTCTGTAGTGCAAAAATTTTAAGTGAAAAATGTTTAAAGTCAAAAAATCTAGTCCCGCAATGTGCTGAAATACTTGTTTTTTCCACTTTAAACGCAGATATCTTGCAATCTGAGCGGTCAAAAATTCTGAAATTTTTTCCACACATTCTCATACTAGTTAGGTGTAAGATCCTACAGTTAGATGTGCAAAAAAAACATTTTTCATTTTTTTTTACTCCTTGCTATAGAAATGGCAGTTTTGATGGTTTTTTGGCAAAAAAAAAGCCTTGGGCCTTTAGGGGTTAAAGGTAAAAAAGGGTAAAAAAAGGTTTAAATATATGAATTTGCTATGAATTTTATGAAGTGTGAAGACAAATAGACCAAACAATTCAATATATTTTCCAAAAACAACTTAAAATACATCCAAAATAGTGATATTATGCACCTAAAATGACCACAACATTAAGATCCTAAAAATTGCATGTTGTAATTATGGCTTTATACCTCAAAAGAAAGAAGTTTCATTTATATCTACTAACTCACTTCATAATTGTCAATCAAAATTTTGATTGTAGACACTATTCATTTTATAATTATCCAAGACTTAATAATTCAAGAATGATGGCTTGAGATTAAATGCACAATTGCAATAGTCCACTTCTAGCTAAAAAAAATGGAAAAACATCTGCAATAGTCAGACCATTCTACTTTGTGCAATCTTGATGGCAAAAGCTTTCATACCTCAAGGAGAAATTGATTGGATTTAGACTAGGCAAAATGTACATAATAGGCCATCCTACTTTGTACAACCTTGATGGCAGAAGCTTACATACCTCAAAGGCATGTGATTGAACTAAAAATCTGGTCAAAATGTGTGGAATAGACCATCCTACTTTGTACAACCTTGATGGCAGAAACTTACATACCTCAAGGACAAATTGGGGTGAATGCAAGAAACACCTGTACTATTTTGCGTCACACGGTCTTGCGTGCTAATTTGTTTTTGGGCCATAACTTTTGCGTTTTGACTTTAAATGATTCAAGATTTATAGGTAAGGTACTCATGTCTATTATACACCTTGCCTAATTTTTTTATAATTTTAAAAAATAGTTTACTATCCAAAAATAGCCCACAATTTTTTTGTCACACTTGCCAATTTGGAGGGTTTAGTACTATTTAGTACCCAAAAAAATGAATTTTGAGCTGAAATTTGGAGGGAATGGTCTTCTAATAGACTTGTAGCTACTGTCCAAAGGAATTCTAAAAATAATTAATTATATGTGGTGTGGAAGTCCACAAAGTGTGCTTCTTTCTGCTTACATTTTGTAACATATAAAATATTATTTTGGAGTTTTTTGGGGTAAAAGACCATCTCCATAGAGTTGTTACAAATGGGCAGCTTTTATTTTATGTATTTACTTTTTTTTCCTATTTTTAACTAATTAAAACATCAAAGTATCCATTTTCTTGAGATTTGGCACTTTTCTAGTTCTCCTGCTTAGAGAATTTTTCTATGCATTTCCTTCGGTGGTTATCTTCATCTTAAAGGTGTATACATTAGCTATATTTTTTTTGTTTCTTAAAAATTATTTTTCTAATTTTAAAGTACTCCAGAAAGAAAATCATGAGTACTGTAAAAACGCAACAAAATTGGCAGGTGTTTCTTGCATTCATCCATTGATTGGCCTCAAACTGGTCAAAATGTGTGGAACAGACCATCCTTTTTTGTACAACCTTGATGGCAAAAACTTACATACCTCAAAAGCAATTTGATTGGACTCAGACTAGACAAAATGTGTAGAATAGACCATTTGACTTTGTACAACCTTGATGGCAGAAACGTATATACCTCAAAGGCAGATGGATTGGACTTAGGTTGTGCAAAATGTATGGACTAGACCATCCAACTTTGTACTGACAACCTTGATGGCAAAAACTTACATACCTCATAGGCAAATGGATTGGACTCAAACTAGGCAAAATGTGCGGACTAGATCATCCTACTTTGTACAACCTTGTTGGTAGAAACTTACACACGTCAAAAACAAATTGATTGGACTTAGGCTGGGCAAAATGTGCAGACTAGACCATCCAACTTTGTACAACCTTGATGGCATAAGCTTACATACCTCTAAAGTAGATGGATTGACTCAAATTGGGCAAAATGTGCAGACTAGACCATCCGACTTTGTACAACTTTGATGGCAGAAAAACTTACATACCTCAAAAGCAGAAGGATTGGACTCGGGCTGGGCAAAATGTGCAGACTAGACCATCCCACTTTGAACAACCTTGATGGAATAATCTTAAATACCTCAAAGGCAGATGGCTAGAACTCAGGCTAGGCAAAATGTGCGGACTAGACCATACTACTTTGTACAATCTTGATGGCAGAAACTTACATACCTGAAAGGCAAATGGATTGGACTCATTGGACTCAGGCTAGGCAAATGTGTAGAATAGACCATCCAACTTTGTACAATCTTGATGGCAGAAACTTACAAACCTCAAAGGCAGATGGATTGGACTCGCACTGGTCAAAATGTGCAGCCAAGATCATCCTACTTTGTACAACCTTGTCGGCAGAAGCTTACACACCTCAAAAACAAATTGATTAGACTTAGGCTGGGTTTAAATGTGCGGACTAGACCATTTGACTTTGTACAACCTTGATGGCAAAAACTTACATACCTTAAAGGCAAATGATTGGACTCAAATTGGACAAAATGTGTGGAATAGAACATCCTATTTTGTAGAACCTGGATGGTGTAGCTTACATACCTCAAAGGCAGATGGATTAGACTCGCATTGGGCAAAATGTGCGAACTAGATCATCCTACTTTGTACAACCTTAATGGCATAAGCTTATATACCTCACGGCAAACTAATTGGACTCAAACTAGTCAAAATGTGCAGACTAGACCATCCTACTTTGAACAACCTTCATGGAATAAGCTTACATACCATTAAAGCAAATTGATTAGTTTTAGACTAATCAAATGTGTGGATTAGACCATTCTACTTTGTACAACCTTGATGGCGTAAGCTTACATACCTTTAAGGCAAATTATTGGCCTTAGACTAGTCAAATTTGTAGAATAGAACATCCTATTTTGTACAACCTTGATGGCAAAAACTTACATACCTCAAAGGCAAATTGATTGAACTCATACAATTGCATGTCATTTTCACAAGTGTATGTCATTTTCACATTATGAATTGTACTAGAACAATTACTAAAGTGAAGTGTCTTTAAAGCATCATTCTAAGCCCTCATTCAAATTTTTTTATTTAAAACCCCCCACTATAATTCATACTTCTTAGACTTTAATTGAATTAATTTTGAATTATTGAAGTTGAAACCGGGTTGAATTAATAGAATCTTAACTCTTCAAATGTTTATATTGTGTACATTAAATACTATAATATGTATCCTTGTATTAGAAAAAGCTTGTAGGGGACTAATAGATTTAGCACATCCTGTCTTGGTAACTATTATTAATAGTAATTATCATAGGATGTATCTTGATCTTCAAAGTTTTGTATAGGTTTTGATTTTATGATTTTACTACGAGTTAATGTTTTCTATCACTCTAAATAAATTCATATATTTCTGGAAGGATACAAAATTTGACTTTTGAACTTGGACCTTAACCCCTAAAGGACCAAGGTGCGTTTTTTGGCAACATAGCAATTTTGGGCAGCTCACTACGAATGGAGTTTTTATTTTTTTTCTTTGAAAATTTCACACAATATGTGCCCAAGGAGTAGCTTTAAGGCCCAACAATTTTCATAACTTTTGACTTCATGGTTAAAAAGTTATTGCATGATATGTGATTTTCATTGCTCGGCAGGCAGCCCGGGCAGCCCAAAAAACTTCTTTAAAAATCACTTTTTTTTAAAATAAAAATTTGAAATTGGTTCTTTAGGTTTATATCTATGCGGGAAGCTTTGAATCATTCCATTTGGATTAACAAGTCAAAAGTTATGAGGAGTTTTAGTTTGCGGGTAGGTATGGAGTCTTTGAAAGCCATACCTACCCACAAACTAAAACTCCTCATAACTTTTGACTCGTTAATCCAAATGGAATGATTCAAAGCTTCCCGCATAGATATAAACCTAAAGAACCAATTTCAAATTTTTATTTTAAAAAAAAGTGATTTTTAAAGAAGTTTTTTGGGCTGCCCGGGCTGCCCGCCGAGCAATGAAAATCACATATCATGCAATAACTTTTTAACCATGAAGTCAAAAGTTATGAAAATTGTTGGGCCTTAAAGCTACTCCTTGGGCACATATTGTGTGAAATTTTCAAAGAAAAAAAATAAAAACTCCATTCGTAGTGAGCTGCCCAAAACTGCTATGTTGCCAAAAAACGCACCTTGGTCCTTTAGGGGTTAAAATGAAAAGGTTATTTCTAAATCGAGGTTATATGTTGTACCTTATAAATTTTGTAGTGACCTTCTAAAGATTAAAAAGTGAATATGTTGTCATTTTGAGAGGGCAATTATTTGATGTTTCACTTTCTGCTACCAATACTTATTCAAGACTTTTGAGAAAGGAAAATTAACTTGTAAAAACTTGTAAAATTTGCTATAATAGTTTGCTCAAGGTCATTGTTCAAAATTATCAATCATGCATCATGCCAAATAATGTGTTCATAGGATTGGATAAATTTTGTTTCTATTTGCTACTAATGAAGGTGAAATCAGGAATAACCCTTATTTCCTTCTTCCAACCCCTCTCTCTATATTGTGATGCTAACCTCAAATGTTTGATTTGATTACTGAAATTTCAAATTATTTGGAATACAAAGAGTTTAAGAAGATGCCATTTACTCCATCAAATTATCAAATACATCCATTTTTACGAGGCAAAATTGAAAAAAAATAGGTGAAATCTAAGGTGAGACTTGTCAGTACAAGGAAAACTACTCCATTCCATACCAAATGGAAGCCCGAGCCCATTGTGGGCTAAATTATGTTAGTGATGTACATTCAAGTTCTGCAATGTATAGCCCTCAGTGGGCTTGCTCCCATTTGGTTGGAATGGATTAATTCACCTTGGGCCCATTTCAAACGATAAAAGTTTGAGAGACTAAAACTATTGTGTGTGTGTATTTTTTTTTTGGGGGGGGACGCATCTGGATGAAATTAGATTGGTCAACAGCAAGAAATAGGCAAGACACTTTTATTACCCAATCCCCTCTTGGAAATTTGGGATGCACCCATTTTCATACCCCCCCCCCCTTTCAAATCATGGCCGCATATTCCAATTTGATACCAAATATTCCAATTTGAATAATTCAAGAGAGAAAGGCAGAATCATAAACTACAGAGAACAGTGTGCATTCCCATGTTCAGTTATTCTGTATTGATAAGTCATGGGAACCGAAGCATGGCTGCATGGGACCGCAAGTACAATGGAAATGGATTGAGATGAACAACTTTGATTCATTGTGCTCAAAGTTGTGTGCATGGCTTGGATAGTAGAACTATCTCCAACAGACTCTTCATTCACACGCTGGTCATACGATCAGAGTTACTCTTCTTCTGTTTGGTGCTGCATAAGGTGGGTGAGTGGCCCCCAAACCGCCACTATTTGCTACTGTGCCTCGTGACAATTATTAGACTGGTCAAATTTCCATATTTTTTTCAATTGTTGGCAAGTGGAAGGAGGTTCCAACACACTAAAAAAACATGACATTTGGATGCTCTATGCAAAAGTTAGAAAGGGTCACAAGTTTTTTAGGTAGATGTTCTGAAATCGTTTCTTCTACATACACACACACACACACACACTTGATTTGGGAGATGTACACAAAGTGATGATGGTGGTTTTAGGCAAGGGGCAATTTGGAGGATACCCACCTTGCGTGTGTTCTCCATAGTCCCACCAAATCTCTTGAAACTACTATACCAAAAGGTGGAAGTATTGTGGGTTTGACTAATTAGAGTGAAATTAATTACTTCCCAAAATGGAAATCCATATAAGAAAATCCTATCATTGAAGGAAGAAAAAATCTACATTTGCATCATTGATATCAACAATTTGGTATGCTTTGTAAATGTACTAACCCACCAAAAGAAGCTCATTGTTTTTAAAGAAATTATCAGCATATTCAAATTCAAAAACTCCTAATATAACAGAGTCAGAGCACAAAAAATAAAGATGGAAATGAAGAGGTATATAAGTAAGCAAAAGCAGGGCTTTTTACCTATAAGGGTTCATAAATACGGTAAGAGCTTGCAAACTTCAAAGCGAGGGGAATTCAATCATGTCTTACAAATTTGTGTGACAAGAAGAAAAAGTGAAGGAATTAGATCCCTAAGAAGAATTAACCCTTTGAGGACCAAGTGTCCATTCAAGAGACGTTTGAAAACTTGGGTAGGGACATATGAATTCAATTTTAATGGATGTTCTAAATTTTTTGACACAAGATGGGATCATTCACCCATTTTATAGAAATTTTAAAAATTCCAATAGGATGTGTAGATCAAAGCTACTGTATACTCCCTACAAAAATTCAAATTTGGCATAAAATTGTCCCCTAAAAAATTTAGTTCTTAGATCACATTTTAAAAGGAGTCAAAATTTGTAAGCTATATCAAGGCAGTTTCAAGAAAAAACATTCTCTTCTAACTTCAAGCCCTATTATCTTGCAATCTATGAAGTCAAAATTCTTGAAATTTTTCCCACTAATTCCAAATGTTTGGCTCAAATTTTTTCCATTTGGATTTCAAATCAAATAAATGTCCTTTGATTGCACCATAAATCATTAAAAAAAATGAATAATATATTACCAGTTCATTTAAATGGGAGAATGTTTCCATCTTGTATCAAGATTTGTAGGGTGATTTAGGATAAGCTAGACTCCACATTTAGTACTGAAATTTTGCATGAATGTACCTAGCAAGTTTTAGAACTCAACACTAGAGGGACACAAATTCATCATAAACAAAAAATTTAATCCAAGAGGACTCGGAGTCTACTCACCCCATTTTTATAGGAATGAAAAAAAGGTTGTCTTCTCTCACTTCAAAAATCACAATCTTTTACTTTACAAGGTCAAATGGGCTAAAAAAATTTCAACACATTGTCATAGTAGTCTACTACACTTTTGTGCAGTTGAAGTTCCAAAAAAAAGTTTGAGCAATGCACTACAAAAAATGGCAGTTTTCAACTATTTCTCTTTCAAAAACAACAACGCGGGGCCCAGGTGGTGGTAGCTTTAGGCAGTTAAAACTCAAAATGGTGTGGAACTGTGGAATGCGGTGTGTGAATTCTGCGGATTGTATGTGTGTACAAATAGTATGGTGAAGTAGTACTTTCAAGGACACCAAGCTGTCCTTTTGTTTCATGCTTTCCTTCTTGTGGCCAGCTCTTCATAAATCATGACTGAACCGCTTTGTAGGCGGGTTACAAATCTCACTCATACCAACTTACACACCAGTGTTGTTGCATGTTTGTTGTTACATACACCAATCATTGCATGTATGTATGTATTAGAGTGGGTAGAATATTAGAGTGAATGCTTCTCAACGCAAAATGTTATGTTGGAAAAAAAATAGTGAAGAAAACCAGTCTGTTAGTACTCCCGTCTCAATTCCACCCTTATTATGTACACATGGGGTACAGTCGAGAACAAAAACGGACACCAAAGGTGCATGAAGGCGGAATTGAGATGAAAATAGTACAAGGTTTAATATACCTTAATATTAGTTGTAAAAGTATCAAAGGCAAACCTATGTTTGCCAATTTTGAGACAACATGATAATTCTAATAAGTTGGTTAAGTTTCTCATTTTTAAGGTAACTACACCTAAAATCATACAAATAAGCAATTCAACGTGGTTCCTATTATTATATTGAATTTTTCTTGTGGAGTCTTGTTGGTAGTCAAAAGTGGATTCTAGATTATCTTAGAATACATTTTTTGGACATTGTATGTATACATGACAAATTTTCAAGTTATTGAAAATAGGTATTTCTAAAACTGGCTATAGACTCTCTTGAATAGTGGGAGTACATTTTACCCTAAAGCAATACCCATCTTGTCCAAGAACACTCTGGCCTTTAGCAAATAGCAACCTTGGTATTAGCCTTGAATTCAAAATGACAAGTAGCTAAAATTCAACAATTTCATGATACTAGCGGCTACATATCCACCTTTTATTTTTTCGTAGCCCGCTTGGTTGCTGGTCCTACCAACTTTTTATCTAGTTTTGGATCCTCTATTTTCACGGGTATTTTCTCAGAGGCACTGACTAACATTGAACTTACCGGCGTAATGGGCGTTTCTGCCCAAACATTGGTTCAAATATACATACCAGACATTGACTTAATATGCCTTCATTCCAAATGAATGATAATGGAAAGCTCATCACATTTTTGAGCAGCTCCTTGAATACTCATGAACTTGAAGAGAATGGAATGGTTTTACATTTGTCTCTTATAATTTTCATTTTCAGTCCATGATAAAGAACATGAACTCTGGAGGTTTAAAAGTTGTACAGTTCATGCCTTGCAGAACTTATGGACTCTTGATCTCCAACCTTGGAAAACTGAAGAAAAAATTATTAATATTGTAATAATAATAATAATAATAATAATAATAATAATAATAATAATAATAATAAACAAAGTCAATTGTCATAAAATATTAGAATAAATCATAAAGTGTGTGCAATTTCGGGATCAAGAGCCGGAATTTGAGAAAAACATAAGACAAAATGCCTTTGAGCACCAAAACTATGGTCTGATGGAGTTTGGTGATGTGTTTCCTTTGTACTATTCTTAATTAAACCTTCCTTTGACACCAATGTTTCAATTGGGAATGGCCTTTACGATCAACTCTTTGTCAATTAACCCCTAAAGCCCTGAACGTGCTTTTTTGAGAACATAGCTTTTTTGGGCAGCTCACTACGAGCAGAGTTTTTATTTTTTTTCTTTGAAATTTTCACACAAGATGTGCCCGAGGAGTAGCTTTAAGGCCCAATAATTTTCATAACTTTTGACTACATGGTTAAAAAGTTATTGCATGATATGTCATTTTCCATGTTCGGCGGGCAGCCCGGGCAGCAAAAAAAACTTCTTTAAAAATCACTTTTAAAAAAAAATAAAAAAATGAAATTGGTTCTTTACATTTATATATACTCGGGAAGCTTTGAATCATTCCATTCCGATCAATGAGTCAAAAGTTATGAGGATTCTTAGTTTGAGTGTAGTTATGGAATCTCTATTCTAAAATAAACTTTGAAGTCCTTTATTTAACTCAATTTTCAATATTTTTGAAAAAAAATAAAAACATTGGGTGTAGATTGTTGATTACAACATTACAACCGTTGGGATTGGCATTTTTCAATTTCATAAACAAATTCTTAACAATTTAGTGTTTTGAATCATTTTCTACCTCTTCCTACTTACTATTTTTTTCCTATATGTTGTACAATTTGAAATGATCTGAAATTTTTCAAGCATGTAGCCAACTTGCCTCGAAGACTGAATCCAAAGAGTAACCACCATTTTGGACATTTTTTCATACAAATGTGACCTTGTGAAGGGCAGCTGCCCGGATTTTCGCAGGGACAAAAAAAGGATTTTTGTCGCTATTATCTTGCAATCCACATGGTGGAAAATTCTGAATTTTTTTTCACATCTTCTCAAACAAGTTTACTACAAGATCCTATGGTTACATGTGTCCAAAAATGTTTTTTTTCTAAAATTTGGCACTAGTATTAGAAATGGCAGTTTTGGAGCGTTTTTGGTTAAAACATAGTCAAAAACCTTTAAGGGTTAAAATTAGTGTCGCTACATATCTTATTTTGTGAAAAATTAGAATAATGTAGGAATATATCAACTTGCACTAATTAAAGTGGCTTGACTGATAAAATAGTGTCACACATAGAGTTAATGGGATGATTTAGTATAATGACACTAAAGTAGATGCACCCATTCCCTCCCTTGCACCCAATTTTGTCATCATGTACCAAAGAATACATTCTAAAGAAAAAATGTGCACCAATAGTAGTACATGAGGGAGGAGTTCTTAACCCTTCAACGACGGGCTCATAACCGTGGAAATCATCTATTTTGTCACCGTATGAATTGTTGGATTAAAATAATGCAAAAGCACTCATTGGAAGTCAATCTACTCTAGATGGTCTTCCCCTTTTCCCACAAAATTTGGAGGATGGATAGTTGCATTTCTGTCCTACACAGTTTGACTCTCTATCATCCATCGGCCATAGAATGGCTGCGTCGACGTTCAAGGGTTCAAGGAAATGGGAATGGGTGCGTCTACCTAAACTGTATTTTCTTTACCCCCTCTCTCACAGTGAAGTTGGTCAGTAGGTTTCATCGTTCTCACCCAAACCAACGAAAGCACATTACTTCATCCAGTCTCATCCATGTCAATCCAACTGAACCCGCGCCTCGATCTTCACCCCGACGACATGTTCGCAGAATCCACACACAGCGAACATGACATGAACACATGCAGTATTTATATGTGGAAGCCTTCGTCTTCGTTGCAGACTCATTCCTGCATTCCTGTGCACATTCCTCCATCGCCCCCCGATTGTTCCATTCAATGCGACCTCACCTCTATGCCATAGTGTGCCATTGCCGTTCCTCTTTCTTCGTGCATTCGCGACCGACAGTGAGCTCCAAACACTGAACCAAGTCTCGCTTCCACACGGATTGGAATTTTCATGCCTCGAGAACAGAGTAGTTTAGTTTCCCATCAATCGACGACGGAGCTTCCTCAGTCTCCGGCCTCTCCGGGATTCCTGCTTCCACACGCCCCGAGGTACTGTAAATTCCTACATTACATTACCATTCAGCTTTGCTTGTTACATTACCAGCAATGTGCCAAGGTTGTGGGTGCAGAGGGTGGAAGATGGAGGCAGAGATATTGCTTTTTATATTAGACTTTCCTCTGGAGTTTTACCTCAATGCTACCGCTTCTGAGTGTTCTTGCATTTGCCTAAAATAAACAAAGGAGGAATGGGGTCTCTTTGTTTTGTTTGTTTGTCGCGTAGAATTGTGCAGAAATGAGCTAGAAGAGGGAAACTCGGTGAAATTTATGTTATTAGGAGGCGTTCCGATTTCTTCGCGGGCCGTGGTTGTAGGCCTGCCTGCTTCCAGGAATCGTGCCGGTAGGACGGCTGCGATGGGAGTGGAGAGTGTTGTAGTTTTTCTTTTTTTAGATATAAATGAATGGAAGTTGTATCGTTGTGGGTTTGTTGGAAGTAGGAAGGTGTGAGCCAGGAGAATATTGAAGAGGCGGTTCTAGTGATGAGAATGATGTTTGTGTTGATTGTATGGAGCTTCGGTAATAATAAAAAATTTCGACACAATGAACGTTGTTCTTTTGGGCGTTAGTGCTGTAGTAGGCTTGTTGGAAGTAGCCGAGTAGGAGGGAGGACGGAAGGCCCGAGGCACGATGCGTTTGAAGAGATGGTCCTAATAGTTTTGACTGTTTTGATTGCGTGGAGCTTCGGTAATTATTTCTTATACGCTGCTTGTGGGTGACACACCTAGATGCTGCCTCAAATTCTTTTTTCGTTGTGGTCCCCGTGCCTCCGGTGTGTCCCGGCTCTTGGAAGGATGCTCTTATGATCCCTTGACGACTTTCGTGGGCCATTAGCACCTGTCGCCTCTCGCTTATTAGTCTAGTACTAGTATGCAAGTGATTGTGCTTGCTTGCTGCTTTCACTCTCCCCGTAGAAATATCCGAGAATGCCAAAACGTTTCTGGCTCTTCGTTTCGTCCTGAGTCATACCCTGTGACGGATTGTATGGTACAGGAGTCAGATGTGTCGTAGAGGGGAGCTTGAGCTTGTGTACTTTCAATTACCAATCATAGATCGGAATAATCTTTGTCCAGGGAGCGTTCTCTAACTTTCTTGCCCTGTCTGTTGTCTGCTCGTCAGTCGTCTTTGCTGCTGCTGCTGCTCAAGTCGTCCTTCTTCTGAGATCGGCTATTTTTCTGCTTCGATGTTTCGGCGTCGACTCTTTCTCGACTCTTTTCTTCGCAATTTCTTCTAATTGCAGTTAAGCAAACTCGAAAGGCGTGACTCGAACTCTTGGCGAACAATCGTTTCCCGGGATACAGCATTGTGGTCATGGGTTCACCGAAGAAGCTGTCCAAGTTCTTGAGAAGGGTTCTCAGTATACCGCAACCGAGGCAGCACAAATCTTTCTCGCGACACTCGAGCGCGACCACAAACTCATTCGATGCTTCTTCCCTCGGAATCAACTCAGGGCGCTCCTGGGGGAGTATGGGAGATATCCTTGGCAGCAACCACGGAGGCTTCCACAGCTACGATAGCGACGTGGAATGTCCGAATCCTCCACCGGATGTTCCCGCAGGTTCCCTCGCTGTGTACGTCGGGAAGGAGCGGAGAAGGTTTGTCATCCCGACATCGTATCTCTCGAACAACGTCTTCCGAGATTTGTTAGCCAAGTCTGAAGAGGAGTTCGGGTTCTGTTGCCACGGAGGTTTGCGCATTGCTTGTGCTCCTGACGTTTTCGAGCACTTGTTGTGGTGGCTGGAAGGTGCTACTCCCGCGTTTGAAGAATCGGAGGTCATCGGGCAGGATCGCGCCAGATAGAGAGAACCTGTTTGGTCAAAGCGGTTTAGAGTTAGTTATTCTCTTTTGTGTCACGCCGGTCAAACATCTTTCGTGGAGACAAAAAGCATCTCTGACCTCCTCGAATGTGAGGCTGTCTGCTTCTGGAGACTTGGTACTCCAGAAAGGAAGAAACACGTTCATTTGGCGCTTGTACGTACCACAATCAGACACTGAAGGGGAGTCAACAGAAATCGGAAGTTTGAAGCCATATGTTTGGAGGCGTCTGTTAAAGGAGTTTGAAACCATCAGCACCGTCGCTGTCAGTGTGCGACAGGAACAGGGCCGGAGTTCTCGACGGGAATGTTTCGCATCTGGAAAGGATTCATTGATCCTTGTTCAGGTCCGTTTTTTGTCTCGTCTTTAGCGTTACCCCTGCTGCAAATCTAATAGTTTGTACATCTTGTATCTGAGCGTGAAGTATCGCCAGAGTTTGTCTTACTTAGTAACAAGTAGATGCAAGCTTCAAAGCTCTTTTGTCTCCAAACCTGGGCTACTGTTGGCGTTGATGGACTTACTAGTTTTGATAGTGTGAAATTTGATGGGGACGGCGCCTTCTGCCCGTCGTGCTTCACAATTTTGAGAGATACCATATTTGTGTAAAGATACTGAAGAAGATACTTATCTGCGATGAGGATTTTGTCATTGCCGTACTGCGGAGAAACTGTCCTACTAGGGCCAACATTTTCGTATCATGGACCCTCAATCAAGGGTATGCCTTGTTGCATGTGTTTGCAGGCTGTTGGTCTGTATGTAATGATTAAGAATGCTACTTTCCTTAGTAGCACAGAACTGTTTGCTACCAAAGCTGTGTCTCCAATACAATTTGCAAATTTTCTGATGTTTTCTCCATGGGGTGGGGTTCCGACTCTGCTCGCTTTTCTGTTCAACCAGCATGCGATAACAGTCTATTGCTCCCAATTGCCGTTTGTTGAGAACAGGTGTTGCATCCATGTTTTTTTCAGTTGTCCAATGTTATACAGAGTAATGTGTTGACCTTAGATTCTTTCAAGGCCATTGTCTTGCCATGTCTGAGTTCAAACCTAATACAATCTGAAATACGACAATGCCTGGGTTGAGAGGAGCCAGGCCTGGATCACGTCATTACCTTCCTGGTATCAGGCTTCAAATATTTAGGTACAACTATGAATCACGCACTCAAGTGCTCTATGAAGATTCATGATCTCGAAATGGACATGTTAGTGGGTTTGATCATTTATGCTGTGGATCCGTATGTGCCGGTAGGAGGTAGTGAACGTTTTTTTCTCTTCAATCAATAGTTAACCTATCCTTTTTTCTTATACTTCTTTACACTGCTTCAATTCTACAAACTTCTTGGCAATCATCTTCGATTCATTTTCTTCCATTTCACTCTGATACGTAGTGTGAAATCCCAAAGGTATGCAGTTGGTCCAGAACTTCAATGAGACGAGTCAAAACGTCTTCAAATGATTATTCTTGTTTGACGAAATGTTGCTTGCACTGCACTCTCTTACAGTAGATGATGCAAGCTTGGAAGGAATATCTACAAGCTCTGTTTTTTGACATCTAAATTCTAAAATCAAACGATGCACGTGCGACGGGGGAGGCTAGGTCGCTGGAGGATCCATTTCCAGACCCAATATGATCTTGCAGATTGTCAACTCTCTATTCCTGTAGGGACTCTGCGGTCTATTTTCGGCTACGAGATTATCCGAGTGAGTCAGCTGGCTAACCCCGCTTGACTGCGCTTACTGGATGGTATAGAATTGTAGTAAGATCTGAGATTTCATGGCAGGGCAACTGAATGGGAAGCAACTCACGCTTCATCGCTTTGAGTGGGACCCCGACGGATACATGCTGTGTTGCACAGTAGTGAAGCGTACTGTAACTATAGAGGGACCGTGTAGATCCGATTTTCCTGTTCAAGAATCTTGCGTTGTTTGAGGCTTTGAGCAGAATGCCTGCATTGCGGGACGTCACATAGCGTCACATAGCGTCACAAGTTCGGAACTGTAACAACCCTTGTATTGTCAAATCCCTGTTTCCTGATGCGCTGAGCAGCTGAAGAGATGATTTTGAGAGAAACTATTAATAGAAACTAAGAATGCACTTATTCATCCATAAATCTGATACATTGAGCAACTAAAAAGTGGCTGATGAATGATTTGCAGAGAAACTATTAATAGAAACAAAGAATGTACTTATTCATCCATAAATTTGATAATCTAACGTGGTAATAGGCCTTGTATTTCTCAAATTAATCTTCCAACTCTCACTAGGGGGAATCACAGTGGGGAGGAGGGTTGTAGAGACTAGGCACCTATATTGTAGGTGCCTCCAATGCTTGTAGCATGCTGGCTACTTACACCTAGGCTCAAGGCTCATAGGCTTGCATTTCTAGGCTCTTACACTAGCATTGTTGGCCATAGACATTCAACGAATGCATGCTTCAATTTTTGTCTACTTCACTTATTTACGTTGTAGCACTTAGCAATACAAAAAGTGTCCAATGAAGAATCTAATGACCAAGCTAGTCACATACAAAGAATAGACAAAAGTCATTTTTCAATATATTTGGATGTACTCCATTCATTTAGTATTGCTTAATCAATAATATTTCAAAAATATTTGCCAATCACCCACCAGTTGCTATTGTAGCTCTCTTTTCGATTTAACCTTGAAATTAGCCAATGGTCCCATGACCAATAAATTGAACTTAACCCTTAAAGGACGAAGGGGTGACCCTCGAAATCCTCCCTTTCCATTACCGTGTGAATCATTGCCTTAACAAAATGGAAAAGCACTCATTGGAAATCGAATTACTATAGAATACCTTCCCTTTTCACAACAAAATTCCAAAGATGGATAGTTGCACTTCTGTCCACATGCAAAGATGCTCTGTCATTCATCGGACGCCAAACGTCCTCTGCGTCATTCAAGGGTTAAAAACCTTTTGGTGTGCATTTTCCTTTTTGTGACTATGAGTCGCAAAACATCTAAATTTCTTTCTCAAAATTTGAGATTACCCTGTCTTTTTTTTAATAAAAAGTGACGAAAATCCTTATAAAGAAAAAATTAGCTCAAAATTTTTGGAACATTTTCCATATGTGTATATAATAGTGTAGAAAATTGTTGTGCAAATCAAGCTTCCACATTTTTCTACCAATAGACCAGTTATTGAAAATAGATTTGATAAACTTTGCTTCACTAGATGGACTAAAATTCAAAATAGTCATTTTTGGGGACAAAATTCATACCAAGATTAAGGAACTAGATGTGGCGAAAACATACCACTACAAGATGATTCACTAATTAAGCATATCTTCTTTTGTAGAAAAGTCAACAATACCACTATGTAGAAATTTTCAGTGCCATCTATGGAAAATGCATACAAGCAACTCCTAAAACAATTGGACAAAAATTTAACTTTTCCGTCCTATATGATCGGAATCCTTGAAGTCATCATAAGAGCATCATTCACCATTGGGCTTGGTGGCTTAATGTGAAAATCAAATGACTGACCGCCTCTCTAAAGTCCTTGCCTAGTAATCAACCGCCAATCAATTGAAGCACGCTGTTTTCAAGCCACACATTCAAGCTTGCAAAATGAGCACAATTTTCAGGCCCAATTGCCTACTTGGCTTGCAAATTGGATGACCTCTTAACATGTTCATCTGCTTTTCAAGCCCGGTGGGCATAAGAGCTCTAAGGATACAAATCCTCTTTTAAGGTCACTCATGCATTCAAGTGCCAAGCGCCAAATGCAATGAAGTGAAAGGAGGTTGCATCAGTGTGTTAGCAAAAATTCGTGCACACTAACAGGTTTGAGCCCACCAGTCTCCCTCCCTCCAGAATCGTGCCTGTGGTGTGAAGACTTGTGGCAATTCCTGTTCCAAATGACAAAACAACCTGGGTAGCATCATTCGTCATATTTCCTCGAAGCGAGCAAAATATTAAGTGGCCTGGACGAGCTGCTTAAGTAGAGACCTACGATATCATCCTCCACAAGCAAGTAATCCTGTAAGAAACCAGGCCATCGAGGATAAGTGCCAAGCACCAATGGGCAAGTGGACTGCCGGATTCCACCAGCGTCTCATTAGCAGCCAACTGCACCGTGGATTTGGCAGGGCTTCGAATGTTAATCGTGCATTGAAAGCAGCTCCAAGGAATTGTTCCAAGGAATCAAGCAATGAGGAATTGTTCCGAGTCTGGTGAGACCTTCTTGGAAAATTCCAATCCGTCACCTAGTATTGCAGTAGGTTCAAGTTAATCGGGGTAGGGAGCCTTTTGTGGCTTCACAAGAGCATGCCCTACTCACCTGAATATCCGGCCCACACTGGCCAGTTTGGAGGTTCTGTGTGAAGCGGTGGAAATTCAAATGTGATGCTAGCGGCTTGAGTGCAAAGACGTGGGCCTATAAGCCTTGAACCTAATTGTAGGTATGTACTTACAAACCATTTGAAGGTGTTTATAACATGTGTACCTGTAACATGTGAAGAATGCATAACATAGGTACCTATAACATAGACACCCATAACTTTAGAAGGTACAATATCTATAATAATTATAGACTCTTTGGCTCATGGGCTCATAGATTTTATGCTCACATGCTAACATTCCTTTGTCTATGGCTAGTAAAGTTGTGGTTATTTTGAGTTACTGATAATGGTTGACAACTTCCCAATTTGATATTGCATCAGAGCAAACTTCTATGTATCCAAAATCAACCCAACCTTGCAAGAAATACAAAAGAAACTTTGGAATTCTACATGAAAGTGTGCAAGAAGATAATCAAAATTAATAGTTGACAAAGTTTTAGAGAGAAGGCTTGAGAAAAGTAGGGGAAGCAAGATTTTGTTTTCTTGGAAAACTATCCTTAATATTGACATTGAACTTTTCAATCACTTTTAGTTTGATGACAAGGCAAAACCACTTCTAAAATATTCATATAATTTTTTACTGCTCAAATAGAAGTGGAACATAAAAGTGCTCATGGAACTTGGTGAAGATAATTTCGACTCTGGAAAACTTAGAAATTGATTTTTGATTCCAATACAACAAGAGAGTTTGCTCTAAATCAGAATTATAGTGATGAAAATCTGATCTCAATAGATTTGGCTCTTGTATTGAATCTAACTACTCTATATCAAACCCCCTTTGTCTAATTAAATGCAAACCCCCTTAAATGTAGTATTCTACAAGATTGAAGATAATATTATTCCCATTTTAGGATATCCCAAATCTTGGAGCAATGTACATGTAAGATATCTTTGAATTGATCATTATTTTGGACCAAGATTCATGGACACTCAAATTCACCCCCTTTTCACCTTCAAATTCATCCCCTTTTTCTTAATGCCACTAGGTCAACAAAATACCTTTGTTTGATTTAAAGAATAGGATAAGGTAATTTTTTGAGGGCCTTTGCAGAAGTAAGGTGCCCTAATTTGAAGGTGTAGGGCGTCCCCTTTAGCCAAAAACTTTTATTTGATTTAAAGAATAAAATAAAGTAATTTCTTGAGGGCCTCTACAAAAATAAGGTGCTTTGATTATGAAGGTGTTGGGCATCTTCTTTTTGCATTTGACTAAGAGGAGACACCTTACTTAAAATAAATCTTAATGAACAAGTGCCCTTATAATTTAAGATGCCCTTACCTAAGACAATTTTTGTAAATTCTTCCATGACTAATTTGCATGCCAATTGCAAGGGCGTCTATTCCAACGAGATTTAAAGATAATTCTTGTTCTTCAGAGATTGTCAACATCATTACTAAACGTACTCTAAAGTGGGAGTAACCGAATCTTGAAAGAGAACTTTTAGAGTCAACCTTATGCTAGGATTTGCAAGTTTTTGGCTGCGGCGAGACGCACCACAGTTGTGCTTCATTCATATTTTATGAGAGCATCCCCATGCCTAAGACAAGGAAGATGGGACGGCCAGGCCCAATTGGAGTGTGGGTTGAATGAGCCCGGCCCATTTCTTTTGATTGTGCCCCACGGCAAAATGAGATGAGAAAACGGGGAACCGGGTCTACACGGCCCCAAGAGCAACACCTCATGAGTACTAACCTGTAAAAGCATTCTTTATTTAAAAATGACCTCGAAACTTGTGAACAATGACAAAAGCATCCCAAAATGAGCCGCAGGCAAGACACACCATTTCTCAGTGTATTCAACAAATTTGACCATACCCAACCATTTTTGGACCCTTGCCGTGCGTGCCGTGGGGGAATATATGTGCCCGGGCCCGGCCACTCCCCAGGTTTTCACGTGCAGCCGTGGCGATGCTCTGAGTGCGGGCGATGCTCTAAGTGCGTTCCCTACATTACGAAGACACTCGAAAGGGGAAGAAAAACACCATGAACTGATTCATTACATACGTGCATAAAGCAAGACTCAACTCAAAAGCACCGACATCAATTTCATGAATTGAGAAACTTCACCAAGCGTAAAGTCACAAAACAGTTTAAAGTATTAAAGGGCATAAAACCGCACCTTCTTTCTTAATAGGAGAATTCAGCACTCTAGACAAGTCAAATTTATAAAGACAAATGCTAAGTCACCTCAATAGCACTCACATCCTCGAGGCAATCAGACAGTGGCATATTGAAGGAGGAGCACATCTGTACAAACAAAATGATGTTCTTGTGTCACCTGGATCATCTATTAAACACAATGTCAATCAATGATATATGGTAGTTCCCTGGCACTGTAAAACGAATAATGCAAAAGCATTATTCATGGCTTCCAGTAGGTTGAGTCTGGGTCTCCAAACATGCATTCTGGGTACTGGAGAACCCACTTCACATACTCCTTGCTCCTTTGAGCTTTCTCCGCGTCAGTGAACTTTTGCGCCCATTCCGGGATATACTCGGGCCAGTATGTTCTCTCAGCAGCGTAAGCTTGGATTCTAGAAACGCGGGGGATGCGTATCTTCTCAAATCTGGTCCAGATCATAACACAAAATCAGTTCCTGCTTTGCTAGAAACAAATGGGGGATTTCTACAAGAAACTTTGTGTTCAAAGAACAAGTTAATCTCCACTTCACTGCCGTGCAATATCTAGCAACCAGAGCCAAAACCATTTCACTAGGAAGGAGAAAACGCAGCTTTCCAGATCAATTCCTGGTCAAATGGTTTACCTAGTCACAGCGTCCTGAAGGGTTGTTTTGGGAGGACTAGCAAAAACCTCTTGCAGGAGATTGGAAAGCTGGTGGCAATCCTCAAAGGATGTTCGAGCTCCCTCTCCCGGCCCCGGATACATCGCATGTGCAGCTGCATACACGTCCAAATTCAAGACAGACCTGGTCATGTTCCTGGTTCATACCACTGGGCAAGAAATGGAAATGTACGAACATCACGAGGTCCAAATATCCAATAAAGAAAAGAAATTCTTCTACAAATTTAGTAATAAAATGAGAATGCAAATGAGAAAACAGATACTCTTCGTCTTCCCAAACCTACGAACTACTACACCATCTCCCCATCGAAAAATTAATCTTGGACTGCAGACAGTACCATCACCAATGAGTAATACAGCCTTGCTGGAATCACTCCAGCTTGTGAGAGCACGGCGGTCGACTTGTCGAGCTTCCCGAACCAAATCAGGGTGTGTGCCTTTCATGGCTTTGACCATGTTTTCCATGCCCTCCAGACCCTCCATTTGCCTCAATGCTCGTACTTTTCTTACATCAGGGCCATGGGCCTCCAAATCTGAGGCGTAAGCTTTTGTGATTTCTCCACTCACATCAGGCCCCCGCACCTGCCAGAGGGTTAATCCGGCACCTGCAACAAAATAAGCCCCCTCATTACAAGTCATTGATGCAACCAGAACATCAGAACACATTTTTGCTAGTTCCTGTCCTGCTCACAACCAAAGTTTCAAAGCCCTCATCACTTGCAATCGGCAACTACTCTTTTCAATTGTAAATAGTCACCTACAAGCTGACTGGAAGCCTATTGCAATAACATATATAGCAAGGTTACCAATTAATGTACATAGGTATGAAGATGAAGGGCATGTTGATGTGTTGACGGATTCTTACCAGAGTCAGACAGATAACACAATTTGCTCTTTGACACGAAGTGAAAGATGCCAATTTCATTGCTTTCATGCAGATTTAATTCCCTGCCACCAATATGCAATTATTTTGACTTAGGAACAGAGCCGAAGGATACAAGGATGAAACATATGATATCCACTCATACCACTTTAAGTCCCAGTCCCAGGCTTTAGTGTCACATGAAAATGTGGCATTAAAGAAATACTTGGTGAGTGAGGGATAGAAACCTTTCCGCACTTGTTGAACTCCTTGTTATCACATCTGGATGCATCTTTTTGTGAGAAAAAAGAGTGACAGTGAGAGGAAACAGTGAATTTTGAACTGGGTACGTCCCTTTCCTAGGCTTTGCTAAATGAGCAGAGTATGTGATATTAGAGAAAGTGATAGTACCTGACAGGCTCTGTGGGGATTACGGCATTCCAAGTGTTGAGGTACAGATCCCGCGGCTCGTCACCTTTTTCACCGACCAAAATCTTACGCACTTGAGACCAGAGACCATCGCAGCCCACAAGCAACTTGGCACGCACTAAAATTGTTTGGACGGAAGACTGACCGTCCTCTCCATCGACGAATGCCTCAAAGGTTGCCTCCACACCGCCCTGTTCACCCAACTCAGTGACTAGAAACCGTCATTTCCAAAGTAAACCCCGGTCCCCGGTACACCCTAACCTCCAATGCAAGGGGTTGCAAGCAGTAAAGTGGAGGATACGGAAAACGGCAGGGACCTGAGCTCGAATCTTATAATATCCCATAATAATCCCACTTACTATCAGCGACTCATCTATTGATTCACTTGGCTGGACTTACTAGCAAACAGTGTAAACATGACTACGCTGAATATCCAAGGCCACTGGTCTTTAAACAGAAATGGGGTTGTCCACTGTCCCTTCAATAGTGGTCGTCAAATCTTCCAGTTTAAATGATTCCATAAGAAATCCACATATAGTCAACAAATTTGGCATTCGTTCCAATAGATTTCTCCATAACATGCTAGAGGATCTGCCTCAACATAATTGGAAAAGGAATCTAGACTCTTTTTGTGCACATGGGAAAAGATAGCAATAGCTACAGGAAGAAGGGGCCATGCACTCCACACGCATGCTCTCTACAGTGAATTTCAGATTTCAGTCGTCATTTAACTGACTTCCCACAACTGCTAAAGAATGTTATCCTCCATACAGACCAAGCATCGGTACACAACTCTACATCGATTTCCTAAGAATCACAATCCAACATAAGTCAAAGTACTTAAAGGTGACGCAAATAGTGTCCAGTACCTAATCCATGACAGGCAAATTGGGGAACCCTGCGGTCTATTCTCTCCAATAGTAAAACTCATTCGATAGGACAGTGCAGTTTCGTGCGATGTAAGCCGTCAATTGCGTTCCAAAGAAACGAAAAAATGAGAAAAAAAAGGGTGAACCCCTGTGAGGATCTTAGGCCCTACCTCTATGAGGCTGTAGTCAAGAAACGAGTGGCGCCAGTGCAACAAGCTTTGATCCAAGACAGAGTCTGCCAGCGTCTGTTGGGCCGTCTTCCAAGGGATCATGCACATGAGACCTGGTTGGCACGGGATGATCACCTCTTTGAACAGCTCACCATTCTCCCCTGGCGTGGATTTCGCTCGCAAGTGCGTGATGTGCGCGCCTTCTTTGATCATAGTCGCGCTCAGTCCCGCTTTCACCCCGTCCAACGCTCGCAATCCTGCACGTCGCAACCAATATGTTCATTACAATGGAAGTTTTCAGTGATTTTGGCAAACTTGTACCAAACTAAACCCTAAACTATCCTAGTTTTCTGATGAAGAACGTCTCAATTTGGCAACTGAGAAAACTGCCATTTGAATGAATTGACCTCCATACACTAGATTCCCATCAATTGCATGTACCAAACTAAACCTAAACCTATCCTACTTTCTGAAGAAGAACATCTCAATTTGGCAATCGGAAAACTGCCACTTGAACGAATTGATCTCCATACACTAGATCACCATCACTTGCAACAACATTCGCAGGATTGGTACCGTTTGCAGCCAGGCTGATGGCGGTGCCACTGTGGGGTCGAATCTTAGGCGCCTTCTCGAAGACGTGCGCTCGAATGCCGCGCTCTTGCATTCCGATCGCGAGTGTCATCCCCGCCAATCCACCGCCCACGATGCAGACGTCCATCTCCATAGCCATCTCGCCGCTTCCGCCACTTTACCCTAAAATTGCCAAGCGATGTAGCGCAACCCACCACGGCGTCGGAGAATTGCAAGCTCTTGGTATAATTGGTACTCGTAGAGTGGTAGCATCGCCCCATCGAAGACGTAAGCAAGAAGCGCAGCGATTTCGTGTTGACTGCGCATCCGCCAAGTGGAGCGTGTGGGCAAAATCTGGCCGTTAAGGTGACAGACACACAGCGATGGAGATCGAAAGTGGAGAGTAATGGAGAGTAATGGTCGCGCTTTCTACTCATATTGGCGGATCTCCACGCAATGTCTGTCTCTTAGCCATTGCAGGTCTAGTTGGTGGGCCCCTGCTTTCGTGACAGTATAGCAACTCGCCTACAACAGAATGTGACTTCGATCGCAATTTTAGCTTGATTTGTAAAGAAAATGATTGAAATTATGGGAGTTGGTGTACACAGAATTCAGGAGTGAGCAATGCGCTCGGATTGATCGCAGTAGGGATCCGGCTGCGAGACTCTCGTCTTTTTTTTCTCTTGAGCCTTGCACAAGTATGAGCGCGTAATTTATCATCAAAAGTACTATCCGTATTGCCCTAATGTAGAGTTTTGAAGTCTCTATTCAGAATCGCCTTCTCTTTAGGTACGCAGGCCCTAAGGGATATGAGAACTGGCCTTGCAGAAGAATCAGTTTGCGTTCCAAAATTCTACGAGAGACTAGTAATTTGGGGATAGAACAGTCATGTCCTGTTCAAATTGTTAACAATTTGCAAGTCGCAAAACAAGAATCGCGAGCTTTGCACCCCTAATAGTGAGTTGTCAGATTTGAAGAGACTTCGTACTCCGAGAAGGAGAGCGATTTGGACAATGCGATTTCTAAGAGGGGCCTAGTACTTTCAAACAAGAATTGGAGACTCAAAACTGCACAGGCTACAAGTGGAACCACCGACAGAGTTTCTGGTCTGAAATCGGGAACTGTGACCCCCCGCAATGTAGTCTAGATTATGCAAATTTTGGGTGACATGATCTTAGATTCTTAGGGCGTGATTTGCACCCACAAGGCTTTGCTCGGAATCGCGGGCGCCACGCCCGTGTTGAGCGCGGTGAGCATGTACCACCCCGGCGGCGTCACATTCGCATTCCACGGCGCCGTCGCGACGACTTCCCACGCTCCCCGCGCCTCCGCGGGCGCCGTAACATTCAAAATCACCATCCTCTGGTTCATCGAATTCGTGTGCGTGGTGAACGGCGGCGCGTACAAACTAATCTGCACAGACTTCACCCATGAACGACTCGTGAACGCGACGCGAATCTCCCCTCCGAGCTTCACAGGCGGCAGCCACTCCGTGGTGATGGTGAGCCTCACGTCATCGAATTCCTTGCTCAAGTAGTAAGGCGAGTATTTCTCAAGACGAAGCTCAGTGGGAAATCTCACTCCTGAGAAGTTATACGAGGGCTGGTCGTTGCTGCCCCCGACCAACACCGTCCCATCCGCTTGCACGTTCGCAGTGGAATGGTACATCCGCGCGATTCCACTCGCGGTTTGCACCGTGAACTTACGCGTCCCCGGATTGTACAAGAACGGGGAAAATGCGGGCTTCCGGTTCAAATTCCACCCCGCGAGCCCCGCCTTCGCACCGTTCACGATCAGCACCTCCCCAGTCGGCAGCAACATCCCGTCGCCAAGCACGCGCGGCGACGGCATCTTCTCCACTCGCCACCACGGCGACTCACTCGTAATCTCGATGCGCCCACACGTATCCAACGCGGGCCAATATTCGGAAGCGTTCGCGGCCGCGAGCGACCCCAGCGGCGCGCCTCCGCAGATCAAAATCTCGACTTTCTCAAACCCAGCCGCGGCAGTGAGGGGAAGCATCACGGACGTCCCCGAATACGGATACACGCGTGGATCCTTTCCGAAATCGGGATACGTCTTCACAACTCTTCCAGTTTTGTAATCCCATAACACAGAGTACACATTCGCGAAGATGAACAAATGCCCACTCGGCGTTAGATGCACAAACGGGTAGAGATTATTCTCTGAACCCCCTTTGGACAGCAACGGCAACCAGATCGGCCACGGCGTACTCTTCGGCACAAACTCATAGCTCGCTTCTCCCGCGCCCCCAACTACAATAATGCGCCCGTCAGGCAAAATCTGATTCGTCGCGTACCATCTTCGCTTAAACAGATACGCATCCCGCTCCACCCAGTCGTCATTCTCCCCAGCGCCGATGGTGCGCACGGTGCGATTGGCCGCGTGGTCGCCGCCAGTTTGCTGGAGCGTGCCGTTCGGGTAAAAAGCGCCGGACGAGCAGAAGGTGTCGGAGAACAGGAAGAGCGCGCGAATGGCGTTCGTGACGGAGTCGTAACGGATGGAGTGCGCGGAGCAATCGACGGGAGTGACGCTGTCGTTGGAGTTGTGGCGGCAACGATGGTTAGGGAGAGGAAGAGGGGAGATTCCCCAGTCGGTGCGGTCGAACATGATGACTTTGTTGGTGTGGGTGGTGGTCATGTGCATGGCATTGATGCCGCAGTTGGAGACCACCACGGTCCAGGAATCGGACGCGGCGGAGGTGCTGGGGGTCGCGACCGCCGCGAGGATGACGAAGAATTTGAGTTGCAAAGCAGTTGCGCGTCGCGTCGTGGACATCGTTTGCAAGGACGGCTTCCATTTGAACATGGCAGACATGAGTCTTGCAACCATTGCCGCGAGGATGACGAAGAATTTGGGATGCAGTGTTGTGGCGCGTCGCGGCGAGGACGTGGTTGCCAAGGATGGCTTCAATGTGAACTTGGCAGACATGAAGCTTGCAACCATTGTTTCCGAGGATGATTTCGATTTGAAGATGGCGACCGTGAATCTTGCAACCATCGTTTCCAAGGGCGGCTTCAATGTGAACTTGGCAACCATGAATCTTGCAGCCGTCGTTGCCAAGGACGGCTTGATGGACTTGTTTCCAACCTTTCTCCGGCGCTTAATTTTCAATTGCTTCTGAGAGATTGTAGCTCAAGAACACAGGAAGTTGAAAATGAACTGAGAAATGCGCAATATGCGAAACGAAGATCAATGCTCGACCGAACGTTCTTCAATTCGTGACGATGCTGGCAGCTCCAAGCTCATTCAAAACTCTTCTGCCAAATTCAACCACTCACATTAGTGGGTCTCAGATCCTAAGGAATGGACTTTGGAATTTAGAGAAATCACCCCTGGGATAATTTCGATCATTGCATGAGTGTCTGATCACAACATTCACTACCAAAGAAACTTGGACGACGTACTCCAAGTGGTGGTTATCACGTTACTCGATGATATGCAAGAGGACTACGGTAGTTACCAATGCTTGCTCAAGCACGGAGAAGCCAGCAACAAGCAATTAAAAAGAAGGTCAGTTCTAAGTGGAGGAGTTTAATGTTGGACATTATTTTCAATGTCCAGATCGACCCAGCTAGACTACTACTCCGTGTATCAAAATCCTGATCTAGAATTGAGGAATGCATCTCGTTTCCAAGTCTGAGACCCACGAATAGAAGCAATTTGATCAAGCACATTGAAGGAACTGTATGATCAACTCACAGTGCACAGTTTGCAATGCACCTATTCGGCCATATATTTATCCCAGACGGTAGCTAGGAATTAAGTTGCATCTCGCGCATTCTTGTCTCCAAAATATTTGTCGCAAGTTTCAAATCTCGGAACAAAATCATCTCTATTTCTGGAACCCAAAGCTTGACACGCCCCCTAAATGTGGTTCAGTTGGACGTTTTGAGCCTGACAACTGTGACACCGGAGAAAGATCGATTGATGGGTGCTGCCACCGTTTCTCTTCTCTCTCTTGAACTGGCTGCTGCTGTTGATCTGAATTGGTGACTAAGGAAATACATTAAAAAAATGTAGCATTTTGGTTCGGAAGCCTTCATCACTGCTTGATTCACGGTGAATGTATACAGCTTTCGGTGCTTCAGTTAAAAGGTACTAACCTTAGCCGATATCAATAATAAACTGATGAGCCAGGTGGCTGCAAGGTCTTGATTTCAGTAATTTAGTTCAAAGAAAATGGATCTCTGGTGCAAATTATGCAGGAAATTACGAGGTGCAACTCGACACTTGGCAGGTCATGAATTTTCCTTCGCAACAACTATGGATTATGGAGAGCTGGAAACAATGCAAACTAACTTAGGCCACATGCTGGAGTGGGCGGGCGGCGTGATATGCTACTCATCGGTGCGCTTTCAGTGATTTCAGTAGCGGATTCAGCGCCCTGACTGCCGTCAGCTTACGTGAATTCACTCTTGAACCAGTGGTTATTTTCTTTGCTAATTTTTGCCAAAATTTTGCTTAGTTTGGGGGATGGCTACCATCACACTACAGGATTAGAGGAATAGAGGAATTATAGAGGAATAGAGGAAAAGAGTGGATGAAGCTACCAAAAACATCTTTGAGAAATGCAAATTTTGTCAAATTTTTGAAATAAGTTAACTAATCTTAGGTCATATTATGACCAATCCACTTTGATGGTCTAGGAAGCCTATTTTTAGCAATATGATGTTTATTGTGTATTTGACGTAGAAAATGCATGAATTGAAGTACATACTATTGTGATAAAGTTTGTTCTTATATTGAGTCGGATCAAATGACATATGACACTTCCAATTTGCACAATTATTATACCTTCTACATATCTAAGGAGCTACAAGTTGTCACTACCTATATAGTGTCATATTTGAGCTTAATAAGGTTTAGATGTTCAAATGACATTCCAATAAAAGATGCTTGTTATTGAATTATTGTTGAATTATCAATCTAGTAGTGTATGTTTTGTCATATTTTAGTACATAATTTGTATTCTAACAATCAAATATGGAGTATAATACTACAAAAAAGGATATATATATGTACAAGTCTTGTTTTCAAAAGTATTACCCGTTTGTTTGTTGAAATATCAATCCAATGGTGTATGTCCTGCCATATTTTAGTATATAATTTGTATTCTAACAATAAAATAAAATACTACATACAAGATATATATAGACGTCTTGTTTTCAAAATTATTATCTTTGAGTTTCGCAATATAGGAAGCCAATGCTTGGCAATACATAATCTAATTGTTGTTTCTTTCCCTCTCTAGTGATTTTACAATGCTCTTTTATTCTGTAGCTAGCGCATGCAAAATGAATTTTCTAATTGATTTCTAGTTCTATCCAAAAATGATTCGTCATCAAAGTTGTACTAGTCATGGATGGAACCAAAATCTCAATATGAAAAGAAAACAATTCAATGTGATTATAGTGCATGTAGTTATGCCTTGTTGTCATTCATAAAAAGTAACAAGTTGAATTAGAATTCAAATGCAATTTTGAATAGGAATTGAAAGAAGAGCCAAGTAAAGGATAACATTTCATAACCTAGATGTTGTAATTCTATTATTGAATCATAGGAATAACTTAAGACATAGATATGTCTTAATTATACCTAATCAATATGATTAGAGTCCAACTATTATTGGCTTATTAGATTGTATGGTGCGTCCACACTAGCTACTTATTTTTCCCTAATATTCTTCCATCCATCATTCTTTTTATGTTATATTAATTTTTCATTGCATTGCTTATTTCCCTACATTGAGCATCTCCACAATTGTCGAATCTTAGCTAAAAGTATATTCATGCCTTCTATATTGTTGCTATTCCAAAGTATATATTGCTCACTTCTTCTTCCACTCTCAACCTATTTACACTTGTGTTGCCTACATACAACATGGAATATAACAAATATAGATGTGAAGTTTTGATACCAATTATTCATCCATATGATTCTTGATCAAAAACACAAATCCTTATCTAAGAACAATAATAAGTCAATAAACCTCCAAAAGTCAATTGTAATTTTTATATCTATAAACTATAATCACAGACCAAAATATTTTGGCAATTCCAAACCCAAATTTTGTATCAAACATACCTATTATTAGTGCATCAAAGTTCATACATATCTCATATTATATAATATAAAGTCCAAATCATTTTGCTTCAAAATATAGATCCCAAGCTTGGCCTTCAGTTGTTGCTTGAGACACAGTGTTGATTTGTTCAAACGGAGAATAGAGTGCCAAGAATGACATTGCAATTCATTTTGTGTACCCCATCAAGTCATCAAATCTTCCTAACAATTCTTCAACTTATAGAACTAACCAACCATTGCAATATGATACAAGGTCATAGAATTATGACTAGACAAATGTAATTATGAAAATTGGCAATGTCCTAATGAGCTTTGCAACTTTGATAGAGTTGTTGGAAGCCTAATGCCAACATGAGATCAATTAAGTTTTGTTGACAAATGTGCAAAGTTTAAATATTTACATCTAGCAAGTCAGCCTCAATCTACAACTAGTATACCGATTGTGAATGAACCCTGAAAATAGGCAAAATAGGGGCAATCTTTACACTACCAAACCTAGGGGCACTCAAAAAATAAGCACTTTGAACAAACTTCATTATCAAGTTTGTCTTTGATAACCATTACATTAACAAATAATTTTCTTTTGGAGGGAATTTTGGACATGGCTTGAATTACTGTACTTCAACTGTGCCATGGGAGGAAATTATAGTCCCCAAAAAATCCCGTGCAACCGATCTAGATGTAAAGTGGGTACATCCAAGATCACATCTTGCCTAAAACTACCATCATCACTCTATGTACATCTCCAAAATCAATATGTAAGAAACGATTTTAAAACATCTACCAAATTTTTTTTTACCCTTCCTAACTTTTGCATACGATATCCAAATGTCGTATTCTTCGGTGTGTTGGAACCTCCTTTCACTTGCCAACAAGAAAATAGGAAAATTTGGCCAGTCTAACAAGCGATTTCAATCCATGCATCCTATTCTCTATCTGCCTGTTGCCTTCTGCTGGGACAAAAAAAACGCTTATCAATCGCAAACTTGGTATCAGCTTGGCAGAAACGGTCTGCAGTTGGTGCTTATTTTATTCCGGAATCGTCATCTCTCCGACTTTCCTCTCCGAACTATTCACACAAAACTTAGTCTTGCTCCACAAGATTTATCTACGTCTGCTCATCTAACTTATTGGAAAGTTTAACTTACTTCTCACTGATCTATCTATCTGAATGTTGTCAATCCTTCATAACTAACTCCTGAACATCGGAATGTTTTTTGTCAATCCTTCCGATATTCTAACTAACTCCTGAATTTTGTATTTGGCGGAAATTGGTCCAAAAAAATACAGAAAAAGAAACAGGGCGGAGCCGGACAGTCAAATAGTTGCAGAAGTTGATCAAGCTAAGCATCTGCCTCATAACATAACTGTGGTCATTTCGCCAAATTATTTTGTCCAGATATAGAAGCTTGGTCCTATTGCTTGAGACATAATGTTGGTCTTTTCTGAAACGGAGAATAGAGTATCAAGAGTGACATTGCAATTCATTTTGTATACTCCATGGAATCAGCTACAGAACTACCCAACCTTAGCAAAGCGAGTTTTAGAATCTTGACATGCAAGGTTTTAGAGTTTTGACCAACACAGATATAATTATGAAAAATTGGCAATATCCTATTGAGCTTTGTACCTTTGATAGAGTTGTTGGAAGCCTAATGCCAACATCAGATTAAGTTTTATTGACACATGTGCAAAATTGAAATGTTTGCAACTAACAAGTAAAGTGTGAAATAATCTTTTCAATGTGTACTTTCTATGTGAGCCTCGGTCTACAACAATACACTGTGATTAATCCTTGAAAAGGGAGCCCCTTATGCAATGACAAAATAGGGACAATCTTTACACTACCAAACCTACGGCATACAAAATGTAAGTACTTTGAATGAACTTCTTGAACAAGTGTCTTTGAAAACCATAATTACATTAACAAACAATTTTCTTTTGGAGGGGATTTTGGACTTGGTCTGAAATATTATGCTATAATGCAATATGGGAAGAAATTATGGTCCCAGAAAAGTCACATGAAGTCAATCTCAATGTAAAGTGGGTACACCCAAAATCACACATTGCCTACAACCACCATCATCACTCTACGTACAGCTCCAAAATCAATATGTCCATACACTGAAGAAGCGATTCTTGAACATCTACCAACTTTTTTTTACCCTTCCTAACTTATGCATGCTGCATCCAAATGTTGCACTCTTAGGTGCATTGGAAAGTCCTTTCACTTGCCTACAAGAAAATAGGAAAATTTTGGCCAGTCTAACAAGCGATTTCAATCCATGCATCCTACTCTCTATCTGCCTGTTGCCTTGGGACAATAAAAAGCTTCGCAATTGCAAACTTGGTACCAGCTTGGCAGAACCGGTCTGCAGTTGGTGCTTACTTTATTCCCGAAACGTCATCTCTCCGACTTTCCTCAGTCTCCGAACTATTATTAGTTATTGGTATTTGGGCGAAATTGGTCAAAAAAATACAGAAAAAAAGAAACAGGGCGGAGCCGGACAGTCACCTAGTTGCAAAAGTTGATCAAGCTAAGCATCTGCCTCATAACATAACTGTGGTAACAACGCTCACGAGCATTGTCATTGCCAATAGCCTCCAGGATGGCAAGAATAGACTCGATCCCCCGAGCTGCCAAAACTCACAGACGAGAGACAAAATCAGAATAATTCCAGCTCAACAAGAATAAATATAAAATCAAAGACCAAGTGCGGAACTTGATACAATTGCTGCACCAAATATTTTATTTGATATGTAATATAATACCCTTTTTTTAAAGACCTATGAGATACTATGAACGCCATTTATTAGTGTACATATTGATGAAATAACATTTTGTTGAGCTTTTAGATCTCACGATGGGCCCTTGTTCGTTTTATTGTACTCGAAGGTTAGGGATGGCAATCTCGACCAAATAATTAATGAAAGTTAAGAAAAATGATTTGATAGATGATTAGAAATAGAAATATTTTGCAAGATTCATTCAAAATTTACTGTTTCGGAAAAAACAATTCCCCCAAAATTTTGACATTAATTTTTAGAAACATTTTTGCTAGTGCTCATCACTAGGTACACTAGTGACTGTTAACTCAAGCGTTTCTTAAAGGTGATCCCAAGTTTGCACAATTCAACAAAAAGAATACGTTTTCCTAAGGCACGCTATTTTGGGGTTACATTACATCTTGGATGATACAAAATAGCGTATTCATAGAGAAAGAATGCAAGGAACAGATGATAGAAAGACATACCGGTGGAGGGGAGACTGGAGCTTCTGCTGAGGCAGCTGGAGCAGGTGGGGATCCAAACGGTGCTGGCGCCGGTACAGGCGAAACCTCAGGAGATGGAACTGAAACAAAGACACCAAAACGAAACATCAGATGCGCAAACCACGTGCTCTTCATGCAGCCCTCTCCCTCAACATGAGCTCGTTGCACACGGATTCAAAACTGTCCAACCATACCAAAACACAACAAGCGAGATTCTCAAGATCTAAACAGAATTCGCAATTCTATTACGTGTCATTAGAGAAGTTGAGTGTACAACCACTTTGCAAAATCAATAAACATGAGCACACATACACTACAATGTGAGAGCAGGGTTCCAAAGGCCCATGATACAAGCACCAAGCTGTTACCAACATAGACCAACATGGATACAATGACCTCACACAGTATCTTAGGCACCAACTTACAATGTGAGAGCATGGTTCCAAAGGCCCATACAAGCACCAAGATGGACACCACTGATACAATGCCCTTGCACAATAGCTTGGTATCCAAGACCTCCTTTCCACACAAGCATGGGCATGTCCATGTGGCGTAGACAGATGAATTATTCTCCACAGGTCACATGGAATACAAAACCTTCCTGACATTCTCAAGCACAAATGATGAAACTCAAATGGAAGCTTCCAGAATCATACCTGGAGTAGGAGAAGGTGCTGGAACTGGAGTAGGAGTGGGTGCCGGAGTGGGTGTCGGCGTCGGCGTCGGCGTCGGCGTGGGTGTGGGTGTTTCTGAGGGAGTTGGTACTGGAGAATAAATAGGAGCTGCCACGGGTTCATACAATGGAGCAGCAGGGGCAAGTTCTGGGGCATACAATGGAGGAGCCGCTGCAGGGATGTATTCCGGAGTTGGAGCTTCAGGTGGAGTGTAGGGAGCCCATGTGGTGGGAGGGGAATAGGGTGCATACACAGGAGCTGGGAGGGGCCTGCAGATCGAAGGAAACGCGCAAGAGTCAGTCCGAAGCATTCTCATAGACAAAGAAAGTTGAATTAGCTCCAATTAAATGCCGGAGACATCCTGAGGAGAAGTAGTGTATCCTTACGCTGACGAAATGGCGTTCACTAATGAGATCAACAACACGGTGAAGTACAATGAGCGCCAAACTAAAGCGGCCATGTCTCCTGCACACAGCAACACGATTTAACAATTGGTCAAAGAATTGTATAAGCGGCCAAGAAAATTCAGGCCTAATGTTGGTACATCATACCCAAAGAAAGTTGGAGTTAGCTTCTGGCTAAATCAACGTCTCCAAGGCACATTAAGTCGCTAAGTAACACACATTAAGACATATGTTCTGTAACGGCTGGCCTAGCCAAACGCCGGTCAATTTCAGAATTTCTGGTAGGAGAATTCGAGACACTCAAACTTCCTTGTTATTGCCTTCTCTAAATCGACATTCTAGAATATCCTGCATACTTTCCAAGCTAGTATTGGCTGTGGCATGTCACACATTCAAACTATGTCACAGGAACAAGGCGGCAAGATCGATTAAAGAGATGTGAGCAGTCCAATGAACCTGATATTCTTAAGCTTTCAACACATGAAAACAGAGATTCGACACTGCCAATTGGAAAGTATGAGAAGGAAGCTACCATGTCCTGGACACATGGACACAATCATCTTAATGCTGTCAATGCAAAAACGAGTCATGCGCTGCTACATTGCGGAACAAGCTCATACCTGAATGATCAATATGTCTGTTTGGATAAAATCAAAGCTCCAACCACAGAACTCGAGATATCTGAGAGATCCAAGCAGTGAGAGAGAAAACACTGAGATATGAAGTCGAGGCGGTGGTGAGGGAGGCAGAGCTTTGGAGCGATGCAGGCAACAGCTAGCTACATGTACCAGACACTAGCTAACTTATTGCAACAGGAAATGGAGTTATACACATTCAACGGCCATGAGCTCCAAAGAAGAGATAAGTTAAAGGAGAAGAGCATGTCACGTCTGGCACTCGCCAGTAGTGGCGGCTTCCGTCATTGCAGCTTCAGTTCTGTAAGTGAGCCTGTGCACTGACAGTCAAACTCGCTTCAGCTAGTACCGGTACTTCTGTTCGGAATTATTGCCCCTTCAAAAAACCCGTTAAGTATTCCTTCGACTGGAATTACTTCCAGACGGATGTACCAATGCCTCACTTACGCCCAAAACCGCCACTTTGAGCCTAGTTACTATTATTAGAGTGGTCAGATTTTCATATGTTCTTGTTGCCAAGTGAAAGGAGGTTTCAACGCACCAGAGAACGTGGCATTTGGATACTGCATGCAAAAGTTATTAAAGAACAAAGTTTGGTTCTAAAAGCATTTCTTCCAGATAGGTACAAAATTTTGGAGATGTACAGAGAGTACAGATGGCGGTTTGAGGTCAGTGGCACATTTGAGTGTACCTATCTTAGCAAGTTTTCACTAAGTAAGCTACTAAATCTTTTCGCACTTGGTATTAGGGGTGATGTTTGCAATGTAAATCTGGTTCAGAAGTAGGTCTAAGACCCTTAGTAACAACACAAACTCTTTAACACCAAGTGCGAACATACCTTAAGCTTACAGTGTAAGAAAGTGGTAATGAAATATAAGGTAACCATACTTCAAAACAAATTTATACTACACTAAATAGTGAAAATAGGTTGTCCCTCACTAATTTCTCAACATTTTACATTATATTAATATTTGTTGTTATTGTATAAGGATGCAATAATTTTCATCAACCAATAACCATTTGTGTGGCATGAGTTGGTGTACTACTTCAAGGCCCAATTCAGAGAGTTGCACGCGTCCACATGGATAAGTAGTGAGTCATGAGGTAACTTTTCTAGATAAGGCAACCTAATTTCACTATTTTCTATAGTTTTAATTACTGAAATGACCAAATGGTTCTTATTAGCCATTGCCAAGGAATTCCAATGTATTACACTATGCCTTACTTGGATGTAGTATAAGGGTTCAAAGATGGTCACAATATGACTCAGGTTTTATTGTCAAGGTAATGAAAATTTCTCAAAATAAATATATAGATAACTACACTAATTTGTCTTAATAGTGCTAGTGGCACTAATTTACCAAAGTCACACTATTTTGAATTTGTGGGTGAATGCAAGTAACACTTGTACTAATTTGCCTCACACCTTGCGTTTTGATTAGTTTTTTGGCCATAACTTTTGCGTTCTAGCTCCAAATGACTCAAGATTTATAGGTAAGGTACTCATGACTATTATACTCCTTGCCTAATCTTTTTGTAATTCTCAAAAATAATTTTTTGTCCAAAAATAGCCCCTGATTATCTGTCACACTTGCCAATTTAGAGGTTTTAGTACTATTTAGTACCCAAGAAAACAAATTTCGAGTTGAAATTTGGAGGGCATGGTCTTCTAGTAGACTTGTAGCTATGCAGAGAAGGAATTCTAAAAATAGTTAATTGTATGTAGTGTGGAAGTCCACAAAGTGCGCTTCTTTTTGCTTACATTTTGAAACATATAAAATATTATTTTGGAGATTTTTTGGGTGAATGACCATCTCCATAGAATTTTTACAAATGGCCAATTTTCATATTATGTATTTACTTTTGTTTCCTATTTTTAACTAATTTATACATCAAGGTATCCATTTTCTTGAGATTTGGCACTTTTTTAGTTCTCTAGCTTAAAGAATTTTTCTATGCATTTCCTTTAAAAGTTACTTTCATCTTAGAGGTGTACACGTTAGCCATATTTTTCTTGTTTTTTAAAAATTATTTTTCTAATTTTATAGTACTCCAGAAGAAAAACCATGAGTACTGTAAAAATGCAACAAAATCGGCAGGTGTTTCTTGCATTCACCCTTGTATAGGTTGAAATATCATTGTATTGTTCTAATTCCACAAAAAGTGAAATTTTGTGGTGACACTCATTTTTGAGGTGATGCTAATTTCCCCCGATCACTAATAGGACAAACCAACTTATTCATCATGTAATATTTTAAGGTATCACATTTAGGTAAGTATAGTAATTAGGTACTACTATTTTCACCTTCTTAGAGCATCCTTAGTCCACAAATTCAATTCACCCTTCAAGACACTCTTCAATAAATTGCTAACACTTCATTGGTTAACTTTATAATTAGAAATTGAATTTTTTATCATTGGAAGTGCATTCCAAGGTACTTTGAATAGGTTTCAGAAAATTCAAATTTAGACATTGGACTACGAAAATAAACCGCTTCAAAAACTAACTAAAAGACAAAAAATTATAGAGCATATCATAAATTCTAAAGCATATTATAATTTTGTTTCTTTTAGCTATACTAAGAAATTGAAATTAGTGTCACCTATACTAACTACTTATGCAAGGCTATAACTTTTTATGATAGATGAATATTTTTATCAAGAGTACAAATATCAATACTATTCAAAGAAGAAAATCTCTATAATCATAGTTGGTAAAAACATTCATGAAGAGTAAAAATTTGTAGCATTCCCAAATCAATTAGTGTAGATGACATAAATACTATTTTTTGTGTAGCTTTTGAAGGAGTTTATTTTCATTGTCAAATGTTTAATCCCTAAAGGTCAAATGATTGTTGAACATACGTAGGTGATCTTGAGTAGGTGTGTATGAAGTCATTTTTTAATGGATGTTTTTCAAATTTTGATAAAAGGTGTGAACATGTACCTTCTTAGTGGTAATATAATTTTTTTTTCTGATCGGGGGCCAGGATCAAAAGTTATGTTGCCTTGAATTTTTTAAGCAACATGTGCAAAACTCCTCCTATAATTTTAAAATTTGGTAGGTATGTAATTTACATGATATAAGATGCAAATGTCTAAAAAAATAACCACGGATAGTATATAGTGTAAAAGTCTCATTTTAGGAGGAGTTAAGGTCCGCTAGCCCTATCAGGTAAGATCAAGAAAAAAAAACTTTTTCTTCTACCTTCAAACATTATAAAATTTCAATCTATGCGGTCAAAGTCTCGGAAATCATTTCCCACACATTCCCTTAGTAGTTCAATACAAATTTGTACGTTTGAATTTTGAAAAAAAAAAAAAAAAAATTCATTGCGCAAAACTGCATCAGAGCAGAAAATGTGCTTTGGTCCTTTAGGAGTTAAATTTGAGTTTCCTTACACCCTATTCAAATTACTTTGGGATTGCTTTCAATAATAAAAAGTTCAAGTTCTAATTGTAAAACTATGAAAAGTTAGCAATTTATTGAGGAGTGCACCAAGGATGCCCTTAGACATTTCACAGAATTGGTCATCCTCCCTCATGTTCAAGCAAGGGTCTAAAAAAACACCATGATCATGAATGAAGGCAAAGGTTATGAGATACAGTATAATGGGTGCTCTCCATTTCCAAAGGTTGGTTGCCCCCTCTAACTTACATGAATGGGCTCCGTTGACGTTATGGCCTGTCTGTCTGCGAATGTCAGATCCGTGCGTTTATAATTCTGAGCTTCCCTGAATAATTCTCGCATTCTTACAATTGGCGCATAATAGGAACTCACTCAGGGCGCTAGTCAGAGGAGCGCAAATTTTGATGCAAAGTTGCAGTGCAGGAATGACACCCCCGTGTGTGATTTTGAGCTTTCCTGAATAATTGTCGATTTCATGAGACGATTGTTAGAATACTCCTACTGCAGCATTGCAGCAAGGCAGTGCAAATTTTGATGCAAAGTTGCACTGTAGCAATGACACAACCGCGTGTGATCTCGAGCTTTTCTGAGCAATTGACCATTTCATGTGGCAATTGGTAGAGCGCAACTACTGGAGTCAGTGAAGCGCTAATTTTGAGGCAAGGTTGCTACTACAGTAGAAGGAGTACAGAGAATCCACAATTAAGATACACTGCATCACTAGAGGATACTGCTGTTGGGATGCCAGCAAGGGACAGTGCAGGTGATGCAGAACACTCACACAAGCGTGGCTTCCCCTTGGTGGCTCACTGTCTCCTTGCAAGAATTAGGGTACCCAGGGAGCTTTCAAACCGACCATGGAGTTAATAGGGAAGTAATAGCTAGCTGTCGTGGTGTCCGTCTTGCAGAACATGTTTTACAGCTCTGAGTGCTACTGTAGAACAGTGACAGCTTGAAGACCGACGATGGTACTCGGTTACCAGCCCCGAATACATGAACCGACTCTTTCATCACTTAAAAGTTAAACCCCCTGTTTTACTATGATTGCTTTCTTGGGAAATGTTCATTCTAACACTGTTGAAAGTGACAGGCTACATCACGCGTAGCGCAGGGCTGTGCTGCATGACCGACAAACTCATGGAGCAAGTGAGTGAGTGAGTGAGTGTACTTTATTTCTGTTGCGTCTCCAAACCCGGGTAATCATTCTTGCTCAAGCTCCGCACCGACGCTTCGACACCAGTTTCGGATGAATGCTTGATTGTTGCATCTCCATGAAGCTGCCACCAACACATAATTCAACACCGTGAAATCGCAAACATCGTTCATCTAAACGAACTGACAGAGTGAGAAAAGAAAAGTACAGGACAAGAGGCTGGTCGACAAGGAAACACCCATCACATTAACGTGACTTGCACGGTAGAATCAGGCAGTAACTTCACAACATGGTTCATGCCTCATTGCAACAAATGCAATAATACTAGTACATCAGGTCGCTTGTCGCATCATGGCGATAGCAATCTAAAATAATGAATTGTCTCCAGAGCACCAGAGATTTTTCTCACATAAACCCAGTCCAAAAATCCTCTGGAGGATTCTCGTACAGTACTCTTCTGCGTATGTCCTTGAATCTGCCCCGAATGAGCATCCCAGTGTACAGACACTGGCTTCAGCTCAGAAGTCAGTCATGCTGCTAGCATGAGTTGCACCATTGTAGTAGCTTGGACTTTGAAGTTGCGAGGAGGAATGAATGAAGGCAGAAGGAAAAGAATAAAGCCAAAGGTAGAAGACGCTACCGATACACTGAATGTCATCACAGCATCTCGTCCCTGTTGTGATCTTCTTTGCTGTGAGAATGGAACTATGTGGTAGTGAAGGTGATGAGAACATCGTAAGTCCGTCCTGAAAGCTCCGCTGTAGCAGTGAGCACTTTTCAGGATCGGCTGGCCAAATTGGATTAGTAGTGCAATTATCACAATTTTCCATGAGAGACTTCCACCTCCACAGCAAGATGAAGAGACGAAGTTGTCGAGTTACTAGCTCCAAGCCCTAACTACGTTTTCCACGGAAGGTTGCCGAAGTAATGACCGGATCCACAGTAACCAAATAGCCCTCGCATTTCAGGACAACCAACAGGATAAGGAAGAGCGCGTAGAAACGGATCGCGGTTGATTCTCTTCTTCCGAAGTTCGCCTTTACAGCCATACGGATCCTCCTGAAACATATCCAGCACTTTCTCCTCTCCCTTCTTAGCTGCTACCTGGGAAGTCGGCGATATTGGCACCCCTACAAACGAGAATTGTGACTCAGGCAACCCTAATGCAAGGCGATGGAGCTTCGTAAACCTCCGCTCCTTGAAATCATAGCTCACCACGGTGACATTTGATGGATAGTGTCCCGTGAGCTCACGGAACCGGCACAGACTAAACAAGAGATTCTCGAAGCTGTCGCGAGCAAATTCCTCGGTAAGTGTACGCCATCGCACACTCTCGCGCTTTCCAAACCAGTCTTTGGATTCGGCCACGTTCCAGTAGCTTTGCGCTTCGCTGCGAGGTCCGGCGTCTTGACGTGTCTCGCCGCCACTGAATAAGAGCAAAGCTTCTTCGGATTGCGCCGCGGCCTCCACACCTGCTTGGATGTGCTGAACGAAAGTGCTCGCCTGGCCAGGGTGCTGCTGGTACGGCTCCAAATACCACGAGCCCTCCCCCTCGGGTTTCTCGCATTTCGAGCTCGTGTAGACCGCGTGCCCGGCAACCATCACGAGACTCGAGAGAGCCGTGTAGGGCGAGTCGTGTTCGGAAAATAGCTGGCTGCTCGATTTAATGGTTGCGAACTGCGTCCCGAAAGCCTCATTGTACATGAAAACGGCGACGAAGAGAAGAGCCGAGACGGAGAGCGAGACGCATACCACGAAAGGCGCGGGGAGTTTCCGGTAACGCCGGCCCGTGAGCGTCATCTTCTGCCAGAGCGTGAGCGATCGCTTCTTTCGTAACCGGCGAGAGTAAAGCCCTGTCTCTAGATCAGAGTCCCGGCCCCCCTCCATCACAGTGGCTCAAATTCGCCTCCCTACTCATCTCTCCACCTCCGAAACCCTAAAATTGTCAAAAACTCAAAACACATGTTTTTTCAATGCAGTCATCTCCACTGAGCCCTAATCATACCCTAAATCTCCAGAAACACCAAACCCTAAAATCTATGAAGCTCAACCAAACCACTAATTCAAATCAAATCCTCCATCGCCTTTCACAACCGAACCAGATGCTCTATAAGTCGTCCGAGTCCTGACACTCGTGCAAGTCTTCCGACCTCCCGATTTCCAAACCCTAACAAGATCCAACCTGCGCTCCACCAAAACGGCTCCAAATGCGTCGATCCGATTACCGTTTCACGCCGACTGAGAGACGATCAGCATTCTATCGTGCAAAGATCTACAGAGTGAAAAATCTCGTGAAAGAGTGAGCAGCTGAGCTCACCACACGAGGAGCTCACTCACGCACTGCGGGTGCATGTACCGGCCATCTCAACCGTTCCGTATAATATGTGATTTCATGAAGACCTAAAAGCATCGACACTTGCGCAGATTCCTGCCATTTCTTCGGAGTCAGATTCTCAAAAGGAAGCACATTACCGGAATTGAAGCTGCAGCATCAATCGAGCGGCAAGAGCGCATTACCACATCTGGCCACTTCGTCAGTTACACTGGAGGCGGCCATCTTCTTCAAAAATCTCGAGGTGGACTGGTGGAGCGACCTGTGAATTAAGCCAAGAAAATCAAAGCGCTCAAGTCTCATCGTTTAGGATGGATCATTTCTATGTTCTTTGTCTTTGTCAATGGGAGTGCTCAGAATTTTTTTATTGTTTGTTAAAGTTTTTCAAAGTTGGGATTGTCTTCGTTGAGTTTAATGATGCTTTCATCTCTACTAGTGTAGCCCTGTGCCGTTGCCACAACCAAAACAAAAGTAAAAGTCATTTTTTAAACCAAAAATAACTAAAAAATTCATAACTTTCCGATCGTGGATCCAAACACCATGAAACAAAGCCCGTGCGCCCCTCTTGGCCGAGGGCTTTCCAACGGTACCAAGAACGTGATAATTTGACTCACAGTTAAAAGATACATAATTTAGTATAATTTAGTAATTTTAAGATCCAAAAATAACTCAAAAATCCATAACTTTCACACCGTAGGTCCAAACGCCACAAAACCAAGCCCGTGCACCCCTCCTCACCGAGGGCTTTCCAACGGTAGCAAGCACGCCACTGGGGGATGCACGGTCCGGGAGATCTCCACGTGACAAACAAACAAAACAAAACAAACAACTTGTCTTAACCCCTAAAGGTCCAAGGCCTTTTTTCTGCCAAAAAACACTCAAAACTGCCATTTCTATAGCAAGGAGTAAAAACAAATGAAAAATGTTTTTTTTGCACATCTAACCGTAGTATCTTACACCTAACTAGTATGAAAATGTGTGGAAAAAATTTCAGAATTTTTGACCGCTCAGATTGCAAGATATCTGCATTTAAAGTGGAAAAAACAAGTATATCAACACATTGCGGGACTAGATTTTATGACTTTAAACATTTTTCACTTAAAATTTTTGCACTACAGAGTTTGTGCTTCAAAAATTTATAGTGGAGAATTGAGTTGAGAGTCTAGGGGAAAAAAAAATATTCAAAAAAACTTAATTATCATTCCTAAAAAATTTATTAAGTAGAAGTAGGTACGAGATAGAAGGAAAATCTAAAACATTAATATATTTTAGATGGAATTAAAATACACTAATCCCAATGGTGAAATTGTTCTAGCAAGTAAACTAAACCATGAGAAATTTTTTTTTTTGAAAAATTGCAAAAATAGCATTTAGAAATGAATCCTACAAGTTATTTTTTTCAAGAAGATGCTCTAATTGCCCGAAAAACAAGAATATCCATAACTTTCTCATAACAAATCCAAATGAAATGAATCAAAGCTTTCCACATAGACAAAAATATAATCTACAAGAAAAAAAATATTTAAAAAAAAAACCCCAGAATTTTGCCAAATTTTTCTTGCTGCCCGGACTGCCCAATTACGAAAAAAAGTATCATATTTGGCCATAACTTTTGACTCCTATTTCCAAATGTCATGAAATTTAGTGCATATGAAAGATATTCCTCGCGCCCACCTTCGATTAAAATTTCAGCTTAAAATATGAAAATTTCTAGTCACACGGACTTGCCCAAAATTTCTATATGGCCAAAAAACGCATGCCGGTCCTTTAGGGGTTAAGGTATAGATGTGAATAAGAAGAAACTTCTACATTTTAGGGGTAGCATTGCCTTGTTGTCAAACTAAAAACAATCAAAAAGTTCAAGTTCAATTGTCAAAAATAGTTTTTAGGAAGTCAAAAGTTTCTCCTAAATTTTTTGCAAGCCCGAAAACTCCAATTCCCTTCTTGCAACTATTATACAAATTGATCCAAAAATCCATAATTTGTTCTGTTTTTCCTATTTGTTGATTATAATTGCATAGAAGTTTGCCCTAAGTCTTGTATTTTAGAAGATGAAAGACTTTTCTCTTTTCTTCTCTAGACCCAAGGTTTTTACTAAATTTTTGACCATATTTGGTAGTATATTGTGTATATGATATGGTTAAAGGATTATAATACTCCACAAAGATGGGGGGTATTTAGTTGGGAGGTAAATGTTGGTTAGTTGGGTCATGTAAATTGATTCAACCAATTGCCTGAAGTTGAAGGATGGTATTGATTTCTAATTGGTAATTTAACCCTTGAAGTACTAATTAGCCCAAATTGGACCTCATGTTTTTTAAGCAATTTTGAAGATATTCTATGGGAATTTCTATTTATTCAATTTTTTTTTTTGAATCTACATAATGCAATGTTCTTCATTCAACTAATGATATTAAATTCCTCCAATTATATTATACTTTTTGCAACATGATCAATCAAAGTGGTCAATTTAAATCTTAATTCTCATAATTTAAAGGTTTAACCAAGTGGTCAAACTTTTTAACTTGATGTACAATTTTCAACAAAGATAAATAATATGTTTGAAATAGAAAATCTAAGAGGACCATATCAAAGTCATTTCATGAAAAAAGAAAACATGAGAGAAGTAGAAAAATGTTAGTTGATGACATAAGAATCCCTATATTATTTTTTTGGATTTTATACATTTGGATGCTTTCGGGCAAGGTCATTTGGATGGTTCAAAACAAACCCAGGTACACTTTGTTGAGTTTGTTCTGTACAAGATAAATATATTATATTCTATATATATGCAAATGCATTAGGTGGGAAGTTTAGTGTATTAGTGAATTGTATTCTATAAATTAGACCAATCATATTAAATTTTGAGGGTGGTTTTAATTTCAAGTAAGAGTTTAATTAATTGGATGAACTTTTTAACTTTAGTTAGAACTTTTAAAACAAAGATAACTACATCTAAGAAAGTAAATAGAAAATTAGATTCATTTCAATACACATGCATCTTCTTGTTCTCAAAAATTGTTATGGATTGATTGGTTGTTCATCACTTAGTATACATGTACTACAGTTGGTAGAACTTAGAGTTGACAATCTCAATGGACAATCATGTATTTTTAATTGCTTTTTAATCTGCATGTAGCTCCTTAACTTTATCTTTCATCACATTATATCTTTCAATAGTCATTGCTCATGCCTTTTGTTTCTTAATTACAATAAAAGTATTTGAAAAATCATGGTGAATTTTGGTTTGTAATTCCAATGTGTAATTTATCTTTTGCCCAAATTTTACTATTTTTTTCTAGATTGCATTTAAATTTGTATACAACATTGAGCATTTTTGGAATGACAACAAATATAATGACATATAATTTAATTAACTCCTTTTCCTAATCGAAATTATATTGGTTCCACCCTTTGCAACTCCTACTCCTATTGGGACCCAAGCAGAGTTTTTGCACCTCAATATTTGCACTTTAATATGTTTGATTCTTAGACTTTTGCCACGGGACATTAATTGTCTAAAGTCCAAATTTTGGACATTGACTTCAATTTCATTGAATGCATGCGTCCAAAATTAGATATATAAACAAAAAATCTCTATCAAATACATTATGATTTTTTCAAACACCTCTACTAATGGCTCCAATTTCTATGAATAAGTGCAAATGGAGAATTTAAATCATATACCTCTCCAATCATGTGGCTCCTTTGCTGAGCCCTGAAATATGTCCTTTACCTCTTTACTTACACAAGTAAAGTTAGCATACATGTTATAGATTTATGTTTGTGAATTTGTCCAACATTTTAGAGACTAAAATGTTAGGTAGATGTAGATATGAATGAAATTGGAAAGAGGGCTTATAATTAGTATGAATACCTTACATATATACATATACATATATACATATATATATAACACAAATCATTGAGTTGTTTTAAGGAGGCTTGAGCTGTGGGCTATATAGACCTTGCTTATTGTAGCTTAATGTGCTCATAGAAACAATTTTGTAAGAATTAGAGGTAGAGAGGTCCTTATAAGTTAGTGAAGGTCAATTTTCTTTATCATTCTTCAAAGACAATGGGATATTTGAAGCAAGGTGGGAGCTCGGTTGCTCAAAATTAAAACGCAATAATTGTGTTTACAACAAAACTTTAGACCTTATTAAAGCATTATAAATCATTTTTTTTCAAAATGTGGGAAATCAAGTTGACTTTTTCTTCCAAAAATGCATTTGCAGTTTGGACTCTTTAATAGAAAGTTATGGACAAGTGCCTACAATACTTGTATATAGTAATTGCACCTCTACATACTCAAATTTGCAATCAAATCAATCATTGGAGTTACACACCAAGAAATATACTTAGATATATGACAATGAAATCAATTGATACTATGTTTCATCTTGTGTTTTTTCTCTCATCTTTAAAAAATGAGTGCCATTGATAATCTTGGTGCTATATTTGACGTTATTGTTAACATGAAAACATTTGAATGTCAAAAAATTTTTGTCAAAAAAGATATGGGGTTCTTAGACATAGGGTTCTTATAGTGAATTCAAGGAAATAAATCCTACTCCAACGTACCAATTGCCTTGCAATAAATGCAAATCTTCAATCAAACTAAGTATTGGAGTCACTATGAAGGTTGAAAGACAAAAATATTTGCAAAATTTAGAGTTGGTCTTCAAAGTTTCTAGTTTGAGTTTTGTATATGTTGCATTTTTCAACCTCTATATTTCTTATCTTGTAATTCCAATGTTCAATTTGATTTGAATAATTGATTTTTTGAAGACGCCTTTACTTTACTTGAATAGAACTTACTCCATTGAATTATCAATGCTATTCATTTCTTAACCCCTACATGACAATCAATGTTTTTTGAATAAACAATTAAAATTTTAGGAAGGTTCCTATGAAATCAACTTCTTATGGGTGTTTTTTGAAATTTGGATATAAGTTGTGAACATGTCCCTCTTATTGGGAATGTAATTTTCCTCTAGATTAGATGCCTAAATTAAAAGTTATGCTGTTTAAAAAAATTTGGGCAATTTGGACATTTTTGGACACCTAAAATCCTCATTGACATTTGAAATTTGGCATGTATGTAAACAATAAAATATAGTATAAAATTGTCCAAAAAAAACAAATTTTAGTTCTCAAATCACATTCTAAGAAGAGTCAAAGCTAATTAGCAATGTAAGGCAATTTTGAGAAAAAACATTTTCATTTAACTTCAAGCCTTATTATCTTGCAATCTGTAAAGTTAAAGTTCTTGAAATTTTCCCTATTAACCCCTAAAGTTCAGAGACTATGTTTTCCCCAAAAATGTTCCAAAACTGCCATTTCTAGTTCAAGTACCAAATTTTAGGGAAAAAAATTGTTGGACACATGTAACTGTAGGATCTTGTAGTTTGTTGATTTGAGAAGATGTGAAAAAAGTTTCAGAAACTTCCACTTTATAAATTGCAAGATATTAGCGTTTGAATTGACAAAAATCCTTTCTTTGGCCCTGCAAAAAATCGGGCAGCTGCACTTTACAAGGTCACATTTGTATGAAAAAATGTTTAAAATGGTAGTGCTTCTTTGGATTCATTCTTCAAGGCAAGTTAGCTACATGCTTGAAAATTTTCAAATTATTTCAAATTGTACAACATATAAGAAAAAAATAGTAAGTAGAAAGAAGTAGAGAATGGTTCAAAACACTAAATTGTTAAGAAGTTCATTATGGAATTGAAAAATGCCAATCCCAATGGTTGTAATGTTGTAATAAACAATCTACATCCTATGATTTTATCTTATTTCCAAAATTTTTGAAAATTGAGTGAAATAAACAACTTCAAAGTTTATTTTAGAGTAGAGGATCCATAATTGTCCACAAACTAAAACTCTAAACTTTCATCTCATTGATCAAATTGGAATGATTCAAAGCTTCCACGTAAATATAAATCTAGAAAACCAATTTCAAATTTTTGTTCTTGAAAAAAGTGATTTTTTTATCTGCCTAGCTAAAAAAAAAAATTACACATCATGCAATAACTTTTTAATCGTGTCGTCAAAAGTTCTGAAAATTGTTGGGCCTTAAAGATGAACCTTGTCCCCATGTTGTGTGAAAATTTCAAAGAAAAAAAATTCCATTTGTAGTGAGTTGCCCAAAATCTCTATGTTGCCAAAAAAACGTAGCTTAGTCCTTTAGGGGTTAAATAAAGGACTTCGAATTTTATTTCATAGTAGAGATTCCATAACTACCTAAAAAGTGAAAGTCCTCATAATTTTCATCTCATTAATAAAAATGGAATGATTCAAAGCTTTCCATGTATATATAAATATTTAAAATCAATTTTTTAAGAATTTTTTTAAATTTTTTTATAAATTTTATAATTTTTTTTTGAACTGCCCAATCTACCTGTCGAGTAATGAAAATTACATATTTTACAATAACTTTTTAACTATGTAGTCAAAAGTTACAAAAATTGTTGCGTCTTAAAGCTATCCCTTAGGTACATGTTGTGTGAAAATTTCAAAGAAAAAAATTAAATTTCTTTTTGTAGTGAGTTGCCCAAAATTGCTATGTTGCCAAAAAACGTTGTTTGGACCTTTAGGGGTTAATCCAAATGTTTGTCTTTAACTTTTCACTATTTGAATTTCAAATGAAAAATTTCCTCATTGCACATGAAATCATCAAAAGTTGACTAGTATATTGCCAGTTCAATTAACCTCCTCGCATTGCAAGATGCTTTACAGTAAGTTAGACTCCATATTTGATACTCAAATTTTGAATGAATGTACCTAAGAAGATTTAGAAGCCAATGGTGGAGAGAAGCAAATTCATCAAGAATAAAATTTTACTCCAAGAAGGCTTGAAGTCTGCTGACCCTATTTCGTAAGAATGAAAAAAAAAAAATTCTCACTTTAAACATTATAATCTTTCAATCCATATAGTCAAATGGGTTGAATTTTTTTCCACAAATTGCTTTACTTGTTTAATATTCTTCTGTATAATTGGAATTAAAAATAAATAAATTTAGTTTTTGATTTGGGACAATACATTGGAATTGGTAGTTTTGGACTTTTCCTCTCAAACACCCTCCGTCTTGTACGAGTTAACCCCTAAATGCCCAAGGCCTTCTTTAAGCGTCTAGGAATTTGCTCTAAATTGAACAAAAAGCCAACATTTTGATAAGTTGTATCAATTCTTTTTGAATTGTAACTATACAAATTCAAACTAGACATGTTAGAGATCACATAGGAAAAGAAAAAACAACAATATCACTTATGGATTGAAAGATTATAATGTTTGATCATGAGGGTGTTAAAACTAAGAAATTATTTCAGTCCTTTTTTCACAAGTCAAATCTAAAAAGTTGGTGACCAAAAAAATATGAGGTTAAAGAAACTAACATGCATAACCCCAATCAATTTATGGCTTCTCAAAATCTACTCTACAATTTTTTAAAATGAATTTCTAATGCAATTTTTTCTCCAAGATCTAGTCGGTATTTGAGGCTCATTTCCAAGTACCCTCAACACTACGGAAAGTCAAGATTACAATGGGTACCCTTGCACAAAATCTTAAATAGAAAAACCATAATCAATCATTTTCAAAATCAGATTTTTGATGCTAAAACTAGACTTCAAAAAGAATTTTACAAAAATATAAACTACTAAAAATAGCAACTTGGTTAGGTTTTATTTAACTTCAAAGTATTGACGACACCAAATTTTGGTGCCTTGGACATTTAGGGGGGTTAAAGATGAGATAAGAAAACACAAGATGAAACAAGACATCACTTGATTTCATGTTCGTACTCCAATATCTCTTGATGTGTAACTCCAATGATTGATTTGACTGAAGATTTGAATTTATAGAGGTGGAATTACTCGAGAGGAATACAAATACTTCAATAAATTTTCATATGCATATATTGTTCTAACATGAATATAAAAACACGAGGTGGTGTAAGAAGGGATGACTTTACAATTAACTCTAATTTTGTTTGGGAGCTCTTCCCAAAAAATAAAGTCCAGGAAAGAGAAAAAGAAATAATGCACCCCCTGTCTGTATGCATATAGACACATATCGTAACACAAAAAAAATACATACAGATATGTCTATGGACACCTGCAAGGATGCAGTTAAATACAGGCACATACAAATGCATATGCATACACAAGGATGTAGATACAAGCATTCTCTCAACTCACTTGACTCCCATATATAATTCCTAAAAATTTTGAAAAATAATGGCAGGGGGTGGTACAGGGTGCATCCAATTTGAGTGTAAAGGTGCACAGTGACCAGATATACACCATCCAACTACTATCTATTGATATGGCATCACATGGCTTGCCATTCACATTTTAGGGCACATATCAACCTAAGATGCATCCCACTTTAAAAATGCATTAATATAATTAGGATAAAGAAACTCCAAATACTCATGTAAGGAAGTTCAAATAAGAATAAAACAGATGCAGAGTAATAATGCTTTACTCCAGTTCATCATAAACAGTTCTCAGGCTACCAGTTCGTCATAAACAAGTGGCATCTCTTCCAGTCCAACATAAACAGGATCTACGTCATTTTTAGTTCACCCTAAACAAGTTCCCTGTCCTTCCAGTTCCTCCCAACACTGATTCTGCACACTAAACACTTTGCACATTCGTCTGCAATGCACTCACTGATTAGACTCTTCTCTATATACATTGCTGTGCACGTCTTACGAGCCTGAGCTCCGCTTGCTGTTCATGCTACGACGACTGCTGATCCTGAGAACCGAGTGCACCAAAAGTTTTCGTCATTATAAGCTGAGCAAGGAAGCTAGTAGCCGCCCTGTATGTAGGAGCTCAGACGGTCCAGCTCCTCACGGTGCTCGTGCACTACAGCACGCACCACGTCGCCAATAGACACCATGCCCTTCATTCCTTTGTCCTCCACCACAGGAATGTGCCGAATGCGGTTATCTGCACCAATCGGGAGAAACTCAACAGGGTTGTAATACTGAAAAAACTGTTTTAAGTATCCAAATTCAACATTGGAGGAATCATACCTACCAAATGGTGCTACCCAATTTAGGTTGTAATACTAAAAGCCACTACTATCTTGTCTTGGGAAAAGACATTAAAAAGTGATCGCAAAAAATATCAAATTACAAGATCATTCCAAAAGTTGAAAGATTCCTACCAGTCATCAGCTCCATAGCACGCAGCACTTTGGTATCCGGACTCACTGTGATGAGTTTGTTCTGCATACCGAGAACAGGATACAATATTATGATACAATCAAGTCTGACACCTTCCAGTTGTAAATGAATTTCACTACCTTCCCACGTCAACAATATAGGGCCACTATAAATTGGCAAGGTCAAATCAACAAGCATAAGTCTGTAGTTGTCTTTAGATAGCACAGATTGAAGCAACTGGCTTCAGATAATAAGAAACCTCCACAGTGAAAAGGGGCACTGCCTAGAGGCTAAGTCAGTTGTGCCCAAATTGTACCTCTTCAGTCATAATGTCTCCGACTTTGGTTGTCTTGGAAGATCTGCCCTGAACGATGATCTTTCTGAGATAATCTGTACACAGTGCGAAACAATCCTCAAAACACACATTTTCTATCTATTGTGCACAACATCATCACAACAACGTGAACACGCACACCAAGAATAGGAGAGGAGAGGACCCATTAGCATGGGGTCCCTCTTATACACCGTCCCATTTTACGATGCAAGTGTCATACAAAAATGTGGCTTGTAAGAAATGAGATACGTCTCGATTCTCCTATATGCTCAAAGTTGCTTCCATGCTTCCGTGTAGATGGTTCCAGGATTGTATAGGCCCGCAAATAAGACCTTACTACTTCAAACTTCAACAATTCATAACTTATTTATACACAATCCAAATAATGCATATTTTTAATGAGTTGGAATCCTCTCAAAAATGGATACAAGAACGACCAAAAATTACCATTCTCGTTACAGAAAATAATGCAAACAGGTGAAAGCCAAAGGAAAGTAAACAGGTCACCAATGCTATGTCAACAATCAAAGCATCACCTGAGTTCTTCAAGTGGAGTATAGGGACCAGCACATACAACGCTCCTATCCACTGCTTAGTATTTAGGGTTTGTACTCACCTCTTTCAGTGATAATGCCAGCAAGTTTCCTCTCTGCTCCCGGCTTCACCACCAACAAAGCCCCCACATTGTTTGCAGTCATCTGAAAACCAAGACGCAAATCAGCTCTGGTTAGGCAAGGAAAAAGCTTCATGATACATATATACTGGTGAGAAAATAATTGAGAAGCAACATGACATTCTTTACATAACATTCGTTGATCGCCCACCGTCTGCACTATACTGTGACTACGTCAGAATTCCATACAAAAGAAGGCTGAGTACCAACGTTTTCATTCTTGAACCCGTGATGTGAGGATCGATCTTAAAGAAAGAAAATGTCAGAGAATTGGAGCCACGGGGTGTGCATCTCCTTTCCAAAATGTTATGAAAGCTCGTAGAGATAAACATGATAGTGCTTACCGATTTCACGGCATCGTACACTGTATCATCCACGCTGCACCACAACCAGGAGCCATCGGCTTTCTGGCCCTTCTCCTTGATGATATCTGCAATGGTGGTGCTCTCAAACCCGTGCTCCTCCAAGCTCTCTTTCTTGTTGGGTTGTCCCGACTCCTGCCGCGTCTGGATGCCAAAGGAACAGGGAGCCGATACCCGCACGTGCTGCAGCACACTTCCAGAGAGTGCTCGTCCTTGAGCCTGCACGAGTCTCACAAGCCCTTGCATGTTGCCTGAACGCAAATGACCTCTGCCGTAACCCGCAAGCACCCCGATCGTCAGAACCTCGAGAGAGAAAACATTTCGAACCTCTTTCGAGGACATTCGAGTCTCTTCGGTCCCACTTCATAATTCACAGGACAGTGAGACTGACACATTTACTGCACATGCCTTTTAAAACCTACGCAAAAACTAGTTCCCTGAATCACATCCCCTGGAAAACACCACGATCGACAGGGAGAGTGACACAAGAACTACATGGCCTTTTAAAAATCGTACAACGAAACCGAAATCAGGTGCATAAAATCTACTCCATTCGCAAGCACCACAAGATACCACTCACCAGCGTGTCTTGAAGACAAGGCGAGCGACAAGAGAACTACATTCCCTGATTTGAAACCAGACCAAATCAAATGCAGCCCGAAAATCACCTCCCAATCACAAAAACCATACCACAGCAGCAAATCTTGATGACAATGAGAGGCACAAGAACCGCATAACCCATCCAAAACCTACACCAAAATCAGGTCCTAAAATCACCCCCGAACTCGCAAACACCACACCCACCAGCGTGTCTCGATGACAATGAGAGTAACATAAGAACTACATACCCTGTTCTAAAACCAACAACGAACCCAAATCTCCTACTTTTGAGTCCCTAAATCTCCTCCTACTCCTCAATACCACAACTGCGCGTCTCGATGACAATCACAGTGACAGAATAACAGCATCCAAAATCAGGGCCCTAAAACCAACCCTCACTTGCACACACCACACACACACACACACAGCAAGTCTCGATGACAATGAGAGCAACCCGAGAACTACACACCCTGTCCTAAAACCAAACCCAAAATCAAATACCCAAAATGCAAACGACGATCTCGATGACAATGAGAGTGGCGCACATAAGAATCACATAAACCTACACCAAAATCAGGGCCCTAAATCACCACTTGCAAGCACCATACTCACCCGCGAGTGTTGATGAGAATGTAAGTACCTAATCTCCTCCTACACCCCAATACCACAACAGCGCGTCTCGATGACAATCACAGTGACACAAGAACCGCATAACCCCATCCAAAATTAGGGTCCTGAAACCAACCCTCACTTGCACTCACCACAACCACCAGCAAGTCTCGATGACAATGAGAGCCACTACTGTACACACCCTGTGTTCTAAAACCAAACCCAAAATCAAAATGCAAGCAACGAGTCTCGATGTCAATGAGAGTGGCGCAAGAATTACATAAACCTACACCAAAGTCAGGGCCCTAAATCAGCACTTGCAAGCACCATACTCACCCGCGAGTGTTGATGAGAATGTATGTAAGCTCCACAAAATGGTAGAAGACGATCGAAGAAGAGCTGCAAACACACACTTGTTCGTCCATCTAAGAATCAGACTGGGAAGCTCCAGGAAACGCTCTTTAAGTGCCACCACGGCTGCATCGGCTTCTTGTGAGAGACTTAATTGGGAGGACCGACGATCCTGTTCTGTTCAGCTGCAGCAACAGAATGGCAATCGCAGTCATCAGTGAGTCATCAGACACACCACAAACGATGACAGTGATGATGAGGGATCATGGATGCCTGTCTGCGTGCCTCGCGATGATACTCTAGAGTCTATAGAAAGCAGCGGGGTGTGCTCAAGTGGCAGCTCCTCAGCGGTCTGGGGCTTGTGCCCTATGTTGGATACTACGGCGGCTGCTACCTCTCCTTACCGGGTATCGATCTAGCGAGGGTTCGGTTTTCAGTGCAAGCTTCTGCTTCTCAGTTCAAATCAATGTTAGGGGAGGGCCACCGGTTAGTTCATTGGTAGCTGGTGGAATTGGGAAAAACTCAAATGGGTGCAATTTGAAAACATCAGAAAAAATGTAGAGAAAAAATCTATAAAATTTCTATTTAGAATAGAAAATAGAGAAAAAAATCGGACTCAAAACTTGAAAAACTAGTTCAATGTGGGAATTTGAGGAGAATAGCTAGTAAAATTTAAAAAATACCTTGAACATTGGTTCAAATACGAGACTTGGTGGTCAAGGTCAGCATATGCATTTTTCAGTTGGAAGAGTACAACCCTTGTGCTTTCTCAGCATTGGAGAATATTAGGAAGGAACATGATGTCCAGGCCAAAATGATCCAATAAGGGCAATAGGGTATATCATCCATATAAAAAATGCCAGTCAACATTCCTTGCCGATTAAATAATTATTGTTCCTTGATGTAGTTTTTGCCAATGCTAAGGCCTCTTGCCCTAAAGCCAATCAAATAGACAATACTGAAGGTAGTCTACTCTAAAAGTGCTCATCTCCTTTAAATCGCCCCTACAATTAGCTATAGAATGGAAATGAGGTGACTCTTAAATGGACCACTTTAGCCATCGAATGAATCGAGAAAAAATCATTTTTTTTTATTGCAAGAGCCAATCATTATCTTTGATTTCATCACATCTCTTTTTAAGTTGCAAGTGGACAAATTTTGGGAGACCTGTGGCCACAAAGAGTGCCTACGCCCCAAAACTTTGAAAATTCATAAGTAACTAAAAAATGCTTGGAAAAATACAAAACCACTTTGTGTTAAGCTCCTCATCTATTTTTCTCTCTCTAAAAAATGAACTAAAAATATTTCTACCCACAAAAACCTATGAAAAAGGCGGACCAACCCTTAAATGGTCACTTTTAGAATAGACTACCTCAATATAGATTATTGAAACTTGCAGTATGGCTTCTAAAGTAACACCACCTAAAATTGAAATTGGATAAACTATTGAGCAAGGTTCCTTTTAGTAAGGTATCAAAAGTTTTTGTTGAATCTTGTTGGAAATCAAAAGGAGACTTTACACCATAACATCTTTATTCCAAGTCCATATTCCGAAAACAGACTAACTTCCAACGGCTGCAGCCTGACCCACCATTGCAAAGAGCTGGATAAGAATCCGAAAAGTGAATTTATATAAGAGTCAGGAAAGATGCATCCCATACTGTACCATGAAAAAAGTTGCACAATCTACAAGCCTTGTGGCAAGCGCGAGTTCACACGCATACGACCAATCGTGATATTCCTGCACGTGCATTCTATTACCGACAACTGTAACCGTTCCAAGTTCCCCGAAAAACTAGCAAAACTTCATACAGTAATCGAATGACTGGTTCTTTTTAAAAAAACTGAACCAGGCAGCTTCAATTTGTACAACTATACATCGTCCAGTACCATTTTGTTGTCTACAGAAAATCAATAACTCTGGGTAATAACCAACCTTGCAATGCAGAGTTATAATCTATACGAAATGAACAAGTACAGAACAAGTACAGCTTCTGTTGAATGAACAAGGACAGCTTCTTATCGAAAGTAGCTATCTCTGAAACTTGTTCCCGTTCTGAAAATTATCAGCACATGCGAGTGCATGAGCTCGGAGTTTCGGAGTCAATTGCACCAACAAGGCATCTCGGATGTGTGTGGCTCCGGTTTCACCCGCCCTTGTAGCCAGCTCCAAAAATACCAACGCCGGCCCGCCTTCCCCTTCCTGAAAAAGAAAAAATGCCACAGTAAGTCGTCCAGTGGGAGAAGGGGATCAAACAGTGGCTAACAAACTATCAGCTAAATTTTAGATCGACATTCATAGTCAAATGCACGTCAAATTCTAGAGTGGTATACAGCTTGCACGCCTTCCACAGAAGCACAAAAACAAAAAAGAATATGGAGCACTAAAATATTGAAGAACTATCCCCCTATTGGAGCAATTTATTCCATTTCTAGGCATGCAATCACTGTTGTGTGAGCCCAACATAACAAGCTAAGGCTAGATGAAACGAAATCAGTTATTCTAATAAGAGCCACAACTACCTTCGCAAACATATCATAAGCTCAAGATTGTGTACACAACGGATCTGGATTCCTTTCCTCGCTCACTGTTCTTTGATTCCAAAGGTGTCAGGAAGCTCCTCAAGAATGTCATGCACTCATCTCAAAGACATAAGATGACAATGGCTATAGGAGAAGAGTCTGGCATTCAAACTTCAAATACATACCGCAAACAAAGTTAGGCCATGCTCAAACATGGCCTTGCCGTGACCAGCCATTGCAGCTCGACGCATCCAACGCTTAGCCTCGAATAAATGCCTAGTTACACCTTCACCTGACCGTAAGCACAATGCGGTGTTGTACATGCCTCGTGAGCTACCCCCCTCGGCAGATTGCAAGTACCACCAGGCCTGCGCCCCAGTAGCATATCAGTAGAACTGAAGTTCGTATAGGTTTTACAAGCTCAAATTGTTAAGAACCAAAATGCATCTTGTCATTGGCTCCAGGTTTAACGTAGGGTATACTATTTCAATCACTTTAAGCGTTTTAACATATGTAGGAGTGAGGATTACTATCTTCTACCTTACCACCAAGCTTCACAATTCAAAGCCACAATTTCCAGATCAGAAAGCATGGAATGATGGGATGGTTGGGGACTTACAGCTTTCTGAATGTTGCACTCAATTCCTTTGCCTTGCTGCAGACATAAGGCCAAGCTGTATTGCGCTCGAGCATGACCAGCCTTGGCTGCTATTTTAAGCCACCTTACTGCTTCTACTGGACTACTGAAATCTGCCAAGGGAACGAATGATTCTTAAAAACTGAAGCATTAGAATCTTCCTCCACCAAACACTATTGCTTATGCAAGTTCGAGAGTAAAGAAGAAGAAAATGAACCTTGTAGGTAAGCAAGACCTAAGTTGCACATTCCAGCTGGATGTCTAAGCTCTGCGGCTTGCTTGTACCATTGAATCCCTTCATCACGCCTCCCCTAAACATTCAACAACCACCAGCTCCTTAATCACCGGATAGACGCTCACAGAAGGTATTGTCTGCTGTGGCTATAGTTGTCCTCAATAAAAGTTGGTTGTTCTGGTAATCACTAAACATATGCAACGTACTAGAGAGGAGCAAAAAACAAGAAGCATGAACAAGCATGATAAGGAACAAACAACTAACCAATTCCCAAAGCAGCAGGCCTGCATCCACCATAGCCGCAGCACAACCACGAATAGCACCCTTGGTGAATGATTGCAGAGCCTTGTCTAGGTTTTTGGCAACTCCATGGCCGTGTTTAAATTTTTTACCCCAGTGTAAAAGATGCATTCCTTCTCGAAGTGGAGCCAGGGCCTTGTTCCACGTCTTGCACGTACATGTGGCAGACCAGAGGTCGTGCCAAGAAAAGGACCCCGCAATACGTTGCAAGACATCAAAAGGCAAAATTGTGGCTGCAGTAGTGGTTGTATCAGAGGATATAGTCACCTTAACAGAACACCGCAACATTCCTGAGCTACTATTCCCATGCTTTGGCCTATTCTCATTCTTTTCTGTACAAAATCGTCTGTGGAGAGTCGAAGAATCTTTCACAAATCTGCTGGGGTCATCAGGACTAATGTTGCTCTTCCTACTCAAAGACGAACCAATTGCAGCTGGAATTTTGTGTGACGGTGCCACGTTTACACGCGCTACATGCATTCCATGGTCTTGAGACGCAGATGGAGAATCCCCTTCCCAAAATGATGTGCGAGAAGACGCTCTTGTTGAAGGCTCTCTTGGACGTGTCTCCAGTTTTCGTGTGTGGTGTCGTTGCCTGCTTGTGCCAAGATCAATAGAGGGTGTCAACATGCGAATTTTCTATACTGCAATGAGAGGCGATTCTGAAATGTAATTGAAAATTCTATACAGAGTTTAGTATTTCTGGGAAAAGATTCTGGAGTTCAAAATCACACTGGACCAAATATACAAAGAGACATTGAAATCGCGCAGTAGATGTTGCAAGCTATTAACACTCCCCTATTTGAGCATGTCGAAGTGCAAGCAATAAGAATTTGTTCAATTCCACAATAAGAAGCAATTATCAAATGCAATTTGAAAACTCTAAGCACAGGTAGTGTCTCTGGTGCTCAAATTGTGCACAACCCCAAATGGAAAGAAAGAGTGAAATCTTGGAGTAGATGTTGCAAGCTCTGACACCACCATACTAATTTTGTGTGTGAGTGATAGACCCCAGTCTCCAAGAGTCCACCAAAGAAACAGGGTAAGGCACATACACAAGAGATTGAAGCACGTGACTTTGTACCAATGCTACCATACGCCCAATATCAGCAACCCTAAGTTCAAAGAGTCAAGACTAGGATTCAAGTAGACGCCGCAACATTATAACATTTAGCCATTGTGCCAACAAGCTGCATACCTATGAGTCCTCGCAATACCTACAACATTGGAATAGATGGATCTCATGCGCCTTTGCGAGCCTGAAGCTGACAAACAAATCTCATGAATCTGCCTTCCATCCGATCCTGCAGGCCAGGTATTCCGTTCCATACCCGAGTCACCTCTTTGCACCGACTGGACCATCCTGAATGAAGCCACCCATTGTTTCATCACAGCAAGACAGGAACCATACACACACCATCAGCGTCAAACAATATTTCCCTTGATCTATCTTTACAAAACTAAATTAACCGTGCTGGATTCACAGAGCAGGTAAGCAATTTTGTTAAACCCAGCAAGATTGGCCAGTTCCGACTTAAATTTAGGGTAAACATAGCTGAATCTATTGGCATGCTCTCTCTCCGCCACCCATACAACATCCAAAATTCAAAACCTGAGGCAAGTGACACTAAAATCGTTATTAACCTGATTCCTGCTCCTACACTGACCTTTCTGCCAACAGCAGCTCATCTATTCATACACTTGGTTAGACTTATTAGGAAGCATGACTTGGCTAAACGTCTATAGCCACAGATCTTGGAACAGAAAAAGGGTGATCTACTGTCACTTACAACCTCATACTTTGCAATTGCCCAAGAAATTCAGACATGGAGGTTTAAATTTCCTTTCAACAAATTTGGCTCTACTACCGCGAAGTGAAGCTCTCCACATCTCCCGAAACTCACCCCCCGACATATGATAAAACGCTTAAACTGACGCAAATAATATCCTCTACCTTAAGTGCGATTCAATCAGTCACAAAAATTGCACAAGCCTCTCCTAATTCTCATCAGACTTTTGTTTAAAACGCCATGTTAGCATAAATTGAGGTAGAACTGACCTAATTAAAAGCCCACAAGCACAGCCTGCACCAATTGAGATCGATCGCCAGCAACGACGACCCCAGTCCACGAATCGACCGATACTTCTTCGTTCGAAATTCCTCGCGATCCAAATTCTCGGAATATTTCCACTCGCACCACTGGGGTTACTGCAAATTGGGTTACTGAATTGCAACCTACAACTGAAAATAGGTCAAATTTCAGGACCCAAATTGAGCGGACGAGCGACTAGGGTAGTACAAAAGCACCACCGCTTGGTGTGTGCGTCTCTCTTCAGCTTGCATGTTTTCAGACTGAAAAATGCTGGGAGAGAATTTCTGGAGATTCAACACTGTTGTGAAGATTCAAAAACTGGGACACATGGATCTTATTAACAAAGTTTGCTACTGTAGGAGGTCGTGCGAAACGAGCGAGACGACTGGGCGGTGACGAACAGGGGGAGCGGGTTGGGAAGTCGTGGGCCGCATTGACCCGGCCCGACCCCGGCCCGACCCGGCATAAGTTAGTTGAATGGAGTGCGGGAAAGGCATTTGTTGTAAGGGACTGACCCTTTCGTGCTTTGCTTTGCTTCTTCTTTTTTTTTTTATGAATCTTCCTTTTGATGTCACTTCAGTTGAGAATTCAAAGATTCTTCATGAACTGACGTTTTCTTGTGCTGTGGAGTAAAGCTCAGTATCATTAAGGGACGCTTTACACCTGAGGCTGGGCCAATTTGTTGTGTGAGAGGTCTGAAATCCTCACTTGTTACTGGACAAAAGGCTGAAATTTGTGCAATTGACCTCAAAGGGAATGGCCCATCCTTTTGTTATTGGATAAAAGGTTGAAATCCTCACTTTGTGATTAGACAAGAGGTTGAAGTTTGTGCAATTGGCCTCAAGGAGAATTGGGTCGACTTGTGATTGGACAAAAGGTTGAAGTTTGTGTAATTGGCCTCAAGGGGATTGGACCTAGCTTCTAGATTTAGATGTAAAGCGTCCCTAGTATGGTATAAAGCAAGCAAGCTACACTAGCTACAACACTCTGGAGCACTAACTTGCTTTGGTAGCAACTCAAACTTCCTCAAGATAGCTTTTGTCAATACAAATCCCCCCTCTCCCCCCGCCTCACTTTGAAGCCCATAAATACATAATTAATTATTGAAGTGTAGAAAGGTTCTTTCAACCAAAATATAAAGAAATAACTCTAACAAGGTTTAGGTTGACATGAATTAAGAGGTTGCTCATCTAGGGGTCCATGCCAAGTTTTGAAGAATTTATTGGAGTAACACCAAGACTACTAAAAGTGGAGGCAAGGCAAGAATAATCTCCATTATATTCATTTCCTTATGAAGGTGGGCTTACCAAAAGAACATTATTGACTCTGGATTGAAGGAAAAGAAGTTGTGCATTGACAAATTCAATTATACGTGAGGAAGTTTGAGTAGGGCTTTACTCAAAAAAATGATGGAGTATTATGAGGACGTAGCCTCTGATAGTATAGTCAATGACACTACTTCAGTTTATGAGCCCCAAAATACAAGCCTACAAGCCTTGAGCTTAGGTGTAGATAAATACCTCATAACCATTGAAGGTGCTTATGACCTACATACCTATAATATAGGCACCTACAACATTAATACCTATAACATAAGTACCCCACACCCATAGAAGATGCTTATAACATAGGTGCTTAGGCTTCTAGGCTAATGGATTCAAGATCCTAGGCTCACATACTAGAATCCCTTGTAGTATTGTAGCTTATTCAACAATAGAAAGGCATTAGAAGAGATTTGAGGCCATTAGAAGATTGTGAGTTCCTAGGGCATTCCCAACCTAGGAACTCTGCCACATGCACAATCTGACGTGGTCGAGAGAGTGCCACGTCAGATTTTTCGAAAAAAAGAAGAAGTTTTAATTTAATTTTTTTTTCACTTTTGGATAAATTTTTTTTGACAGCATTACTGTTGGTTTAGAATAGGGGAACAAGGAACGGGAACAACCCTGAAACGGCCCTCCGGAGGCTTCAAATCTCTTCTAATGGTTGTTATTTGAGTCTGTGCATTAAAGAATAATTTAAACAAAGATGAGACATGTACCAATACTAGTCAAGTTAATTCAAATAGTGCAAGAGTTTGCAAGGCTTGAAGAGTAATTGAATGAAATTATGGATGGATGTGATCTAATTAGTGTAAATTTTTGGATGATATTTAGCATGAGAAAAGATGTAATTGGAAAAATTTGGATGAAGGTTATTGAAAGTGGGATTAAAAGCACAATATGTGAGATAATATGAAAATAATAAAGACCACATTATATTGATATTGCATTACCATATTAGTGAGCCTCATAAATTCACTTAAATCCAAAACTATTATGAGTTAGTGTTATTCTTATGTACCACACTAATTGAATTAACTTTTGTATTATATTCTCTCTGTTTCTGAAAAAGACTTGTGTTTCCTTTGTAGAATACAAAAGAAACACGGGGCTTTTTCAAGAATAGAGGTAGTATAAGACACTTAGAGGACATGTGTGTATATGTATTACTAGATTCATACATTACTTGGGAACAAAGGAGTTAGTAATTCAAGAAAAAAGAATATCTCTGTTTAGTATTCCAGGGCTTTCGTATTCAACCATATATCAGGTGGATGAAGAATGTTGTGAAAAGTGCACTTCATCCCATTAATTTTCATTGATAAAGCTTGAAGAAAAAACCATGTAATATATCAATGGAAAGAAGAGAGAACGCTCTATATGAATCAACCATATACCGGTACATACATTGTAGGAGTTTCAATTATTTATTATAAACTTTCAAAAATAATTTTACAGTACTTTATATAATATTTAGGTTAAACACTTAGGGATTAACTATCCTTCGATGCTGCATGGTTGTTACATTAGGGTTTGGTGGTTGGCACATTCTGTGTTTTTGAAGAGCCATTGACGGAATTGCAAAGTGTGAGTGGTGAAGAAACCGATCCTCTTCGTGCATGAGCTTTTGAAGTGCTTTGCATTTTGTAATCCTCTTAATTTTATGGAGAAAAATCACAACTTGTACATGACAAGTTTGAATGCTGAAATGTTTTGAGGTGCATTGTATAATGGTGTTATCGTTTGGGGTTGAAATGAAATAGCATTGTATTAGTGAAGTTTACAAGCTCTGACATGCTCTTGATTTCAAGTTTGAAGTTCTAAGAACTCGATACATCCACAAATGTATCAACAGTTGCTCTCACATTGCGGCAATGCCGGCAGTGAGTGTCTGTACTCATGCATTGTGATGTTCCTTTACTGAATTACTTGAGTGTGGAATATATTGCTTGGCAGGTTCGATTGATCTGGATACAGTTTCAGAAAAAGAAATGATCAAGGGATGAGAATGTAGAATGGCAGAGTGTTAAGAGGGGAGGGATGATGGTTCAATATTTGTTATAAGAGATTGCGTTAGGGTTTCTGGTGCTTTTCTGTTCGCTTGCATTGGTTACTGACCGGATGCAGCTTATGCTAATTTTAATATGCTGTTTGAGAATTGTTTGTTGTACTTGAAATGAAATGTTCCCGTATTGTGTAAAAACGATATTTAAATTATGAGTGTTAGAGTCGACCAATCTTTGGAATGGGGAGTTTCTAGCTATGAGGGACCCCTGTCGAAGTAAGGTCATCGGGGATGACGAGAATAGTGAAGACCAGTTCATAGATGAGAAAGCTAGTGCCAGAGATGATGAGAACAGTGACGATGAGTTCATAGATGAGGAAGCTGCTGCCAAGAGCCTGGCCCTGTATTGCAAACCTGTGGAGCTGTACAACACTCTTCGGGAGAGGTTTAAACATCAAGTAAGATGATATCTCATAACCTTTGCGTTCAACTATTCTAAGGTGCCAGCTAATATTTCTTGTGGTTCTCTAACTAGGTTTATATCAGATTTCTTGGAATTCATTGTAGGAAATTTTGGCTTATTTTCTGGTGAGATTATGGTCTGGAGGTGTTTTGAGACTAATATGAACTTAGTGCATCTTCACCCCCCATAGGTCAATTGAGGAGAAAACAGACGTTGGTGTTAACATTGGCCCCACTGACACGTCACCAACTGAAAATTGCTATAAAGTTGAACCATAGATGTTCAGATCAACACATAACATTTCAACATATAGTTGAAATGTTCACCATCACATCTTATAGTTCACCTTTCATCATCTCAAAGAATTGGTAGCGATTTGGTTAGAATTCAGCTGATTCCAAGTGTCATTCAGGTGAAAGACTACGTTTAAATTCTGTCTACATGTGTGTGCGCAGCCAGTCTTCCTTCAAAGATGTCTCAATTACAGGATTCATGCTTTGCGACAGAAACGGTGAGTGTCGCTATGAGAGAGACTGGGTTTGAATTTTACTGAATTCTGATCACTTGGTGTTCATCTATAAGCCTTTTATAATTGGATTTCAGTTGATTGCGAATTTACTAAACTTATTTTCTCTTTTTGGAATCTTATGACATTCACATAAGATTTCTTTGATGGTATACTGATATTGTGTTTCTTCACAGCCTGAAAGTAGGGCTCCAGGTTCAGGGACTTGTCAACATGCCACCTTTTTTGCAATGGAACAGTTGCAGAGATTATATCGACCTTGGTTCAAGCACTGCATCATCACATCCTTTTCTACCAATATTTGTGATGGTGACGAACCAGCCTTCGTCTCCACAAGGGGTAATACTGTGAACTCAATTGGATGTCTTGCATTCAAAATTTTACTTGTGAGGGAATTTTATTGCGGCCTCTGATTCCACTCTACTTAAAGTAAAGGATACTATTTGCGTCACTTTATTTGAACATATGCAATAGTGTAGATGTGTAGAACTGTGAAGAGATATTTGGATGCAAGAGTCAATCTATTCAGGTCAATTTTTTTGGTAATTAGCTAATTATGCAATTTCGAAGTGGGAGGTCCTGGACCACTGCAAGTGACAGTTGAGAATCCCATTTTCATTTAAAGATTAGGCTTTCGACATTTACCCAAGTCATGATCACGCCACTTGCAAATAAGCCCAACCAAGTGCATGAACAAATGAGCTTCTGTTGGAATACGTAATAGGTGTCAGGATAGGGGAGGGGATTACGTCCTTAATGGTTTAGTATCCTCTACCATATGTTGTATTTGACACCTAATTGGCTTCTGCTTTTAGAAAATTGTCAAGAGATAGTCTACATCAAGGAAGTCTCAAGAAGTACGCCCTTTGCTATTCCATTGTGTAAGACGCCACAATTACTAATGACCTTGTTGCTTCAACTCAGGTTTTCTCACTAAGCAAGGTCTACAAGGTGGCAAGGGTGCCTCTGAGGGATGCTGGTGCTCTTAGCTCTCAAGTGACCTTCCTATTACCACCGCTCGCAAAACTTCTTGTGCATGCCAAAAACAGACACCTCATTTTGTTCTTTGCTTTTGGTATATCATCTCACGGCATGACATCTATTCATCAAATTTCAATATTATTTCTCGCAACTGCTTGTATTGCCTTTGACTCTTTCCGGCCAATCTGTATTCCTCTTTTTCAGAAATTTATTCATTAGAATACCTTATTTGTACAGTATGCATAGACATTAAAACCTTCATAACATTCTAGAGAACCCTTGTTGAGAAACTCTGAAATGGTATGAGCCTTGTTGAGAAACTTTAAATCTAGGCACATTGTTTTGCAAAGTTTAACTTAAATTGATCAAGTGAGCATCTCAAGTCAGTGAATCATTGCCTTCACATGTGAGAGTAGGCTAGAGCTTAATTTTGCTTGATTTGCTCTTGTTTGGCATGACTTTGCTCTATCAACTCTTTGTTGGCACCATTCTCAAGAGGTGCCATGCCGTTACTACTCAAGATTGTTATGTTAGCAACGAATAGTAGCTTGTCTGACCAGCTGATATATGTCTTTAGAATAATTAAGATTTCAGTCCAAAATAGCAATGACAATAGTAAGACCAAGCTGGAGCAGTTTCTTGCTAGTGCATTTAAGATAAATTGCTTATAACTAATACTAAATGACTTGTTCGCAACATGTGCATAGTTGATCCACGAGATGTGTTTGATACAGCCAGGCAGCAAATACGAGATCTAGGTGAGATACTAATTGCAACTCTTTAAGCGTTTTAGCATACTTAGGAGTCTGATTTTTGGCAGATGTATTGAGCTCTGGAGAGATCATTGGGTATTTGAGCCAAATCCTTTGAGATCAAATTTTTATGACCATGAATAATTTCTTATGCAATTTCAATGTGGGCGGTTGTAGACCTTTATAAGTGACAGTAGGAAACCATTTCTGTTCAGAGATCTGTGGCAATAGGCATTTAGCCAAGTTGCGCTCAGGCCACTTGCTAATGAGTCCAACCAAACGTATGAATAGAGGATAACCTGGATCACTCTTGGAGACAGGATCAGGTCCCTAGCGGTTTTTGTATCCTCTACCTTGGTTGTCTTCTTGGTGTTTTCGTGTCTGCGTCTTTATCACAGCAAAGGTTGGCCTGATTTTGAGACATTTTGTACTCATGTTTAATGTCTTTGTGTTTAGCAAGCTGCTCTGGGAATGTGCTGTGGAGCAAGCTGAGCATAACAGCGCTTTGCACGCAGTGGTTATGGAATGCAAACTGGGATACATCACCATCAGGAATTCATAGTCCCTGCTTTCATGCTGTTTGTACCCTGGACTTTTGGCCGGGCAAGTTGCAGGTACAAAGCTCTTACTAGGTTTGTTGCTCTATGTTTTCGTATTCTTCTTATATATACACGTCCTTATAATACTATAAAGGGAAACCATATGTTAACTTAGTGACGTAAGTATCGAGTGTATAAGAAAGTCACTGGACTTGAAATATAGTTGAAACATGAATCATGCAAGACCTGTTTCTTATTATTTCAGCTCTATGGAACTTGCAGCATTTTGACAAAGCGCTTGGGCTCATGATCGGAGTGAGGCCGTTACCCGGAGAGGCACTAACTTTCCTTAAGAGAAGTGAGGTACTCCACTTTTGCATGCTGAATGAATGATAAAATAATCAATTTAACAGGAAATGTTGAGGATCTGTACTCTCTCTTTAGATCTGCAACAAGTTTTGAAAATTATGTGAATCAATCTGGATGATGTTGTAGATGAGGCTGCAAGGGCGTATTTGTGCCGAAGAAATAGGGTTGAACATTCTAAATGAACCTATTTTGAATGGATCATCTGAGGAACTTAGTTCATGTCAACCATCTAGGTATTCATATTGCTAACTAGTGCATTGTGCAATTTCTTATTGCCCAACTATTTTTCAGCAAATATAGTTAAAATAGGCATATTCCAATCAACTTTGAACCTAATACAACACATGTACCACAACCATACTTTCAAGGTCCCTAGATGTTTGTTATTGGTACATACATTTCGTTTTAGGTATGGTGTTGGTTTTGGGTTTGCCTTCTTTATGAATGATTCAATTCTGCCTACTAACCACTATTTGTCTATTTGTCTAGTATACAATGGCCCAAAGATTTGACTTACAAGAAGTTGGGTGATATATAATCAGGAATTACAGAGGCCGCGTGGAGTTCCACTTCCTTTACTACTTCAATCGCTGTGAGAAGATAGAAGGTGACCGATTCTTCTTCCCTTAAGTGCCTATATGGCCTAAAGTGGACACAATCATCATAGACAGGATATTGTTTATTGTGTACAGAAAAGATCTAAGAAATATATTTGGATGCCGTAGTTTGTATGAGAAGAATCAATACGTGCAGAATATTTTCATATTGAGCTGGACATATTTATAGTTTCAGGTGTTCTCTGACATATATGTGCACGGTATGATTGCAGTTATGGAGAGGTACTCCTGTCCATTTTGCCTTACGCAATGTCCCACCTTCAAGGTTATGTTTGATACTCATTTTATTTTACAAATGTTCTTTGTACTGTACTGTGCTTATGCAGTAGTCTTTGTATTCTGTCTTGTCTGTCAATGCGGACCACTATAATGTAGATTACTTGTCAAGAGCTAAGAGGCTTGAGATGGTTATTGGACATAACTGGGTGGCATGCATGCAATTATGGGCATTGAGATCTCACTTTTTGGTTGATCAGAGGCGCACAAGAAGTGGCTAGGTTATGCCATATAACCTTCTCCTTCTTGGAAAATCAAAAAGTGAAACCTCTGTGAGAGTGTAAGACAATCATTTATGAGGAATTTCACTCATGCCACATGTTTTGATTCAAATCTGGTACAATTTATTATTACTCCCTCCTTTTCTTCTTTCTTGTCAAACATGTCTCACATCCTTTGTTTGATTTCGCAGTGCCTACAATGTCACTTGAGTTGTACACACGATTTATTCAACTTCGAATATCTTGTAAGCACTCAGTAAAGACATGTTTGCTGTTGAATATCAAGTCATTTGTTTGTGCTGCTCTACGCTTTCTGCTTGCAAGCTTATCAATTATAGCCTAAACAGCTCTGTTCTTTCTTTGACTAGCTGAATGCAGATGCACCAGTTGTGAATGTTACCTGTCGGACGGAATTGCTGGACCCTGAGGTTAGGCTCTAGTCCTCAAATCTTACACTGGTGGGTCGACCTGGTAAGAGAGAGTAGCGACTGTGTCAACATGCTATCACAAATTTTCTCCTTTCAACTATGGTGAAATGTGCAACAATATGCGAAATATTCCAAAATGTGTAACAATACTAATCTGCCTCAGTGAGGTTTCCAACTTGGGTTTGAATTGCTCTTCTCTGCGTCTTCAGTTGAGAATTGCACGTGCTCGGTTGTCTGTTGGTCAGCATTAGCTAGGTAGGGAATACTATTTGCGTCACTTTAATTAAGCATTTTAACATAAGCAGGACTCTGGTTTTTGCGAGTGTGGAGACCTTTGGGTACAAGTCAAATCAAAGAGATCGAATTTTTTCTTGTACAGCTAATAATGATTTTCTTATGCAATTTCAACGTGGGAGGTTGCAGATCAATATAAGTGACAGTAGAATATCCCATTTCCATTCAAAGATCAATGCCTGTAGACATTGATTTAGCCAAGTCATGCTTACGCCATTTGCTAATAATTAAGTCCAACCAAGAGTACAGATAGATGAGTTGCTAGTTGTAATACTCGTAATGGTCAGTGCAGGAGACGGTATCAGGTCCCCACCGATTTTAGTATCCTCTAACTTACGTGGAAACTGTGCTCTTTGCTACAGGGGGAAATTCTTCAAGAATCAAAGCCAGATTTGAAAACAAAACTCTGGATATTTGGGTGAGATCCTTCATTATAACATTTGGATTGTCACTGAACGGACATTCACGCCAGATGGGATTTGGTTATGCCTACAGTGCATTCAGTCATAAAGTGTTTTGCTCTTATACTGGCCCAGATTAATCTACTGAATACACTGTAATACTCTACTCTTACTGTCCCAGATTTAAACCAGGAAAATTACCCGTTTTGTTTGCAGGTCGCACAGACCATCGAAAAAGACCGTTGTTTCTCAGTGTCAGGAGAACAGTGGTTTTACCGGTCCTCCAGTGACGGTTCTTGAGAAGCTACGTTGCTCCAAAAAACGGACTGTGAAAGGCGTTGAGAGGAAGCGGGGTTCTGTTTACAGAAACGCTAAAGGTCAATCACCTGGGAAGAGGAGAAAAGTGGGAGCCACTTTTCATGAAGAGATCCAACCTCGTGAAACTGATGAGACTCCACTTGAGGTTGCTTCATATTTGCGATCAGGTCTGACAAGAATTCGTCCAAAGGGCTGATGAGTATTAGAAGAAATTCTGGAGTCATTTCTCCTCCAAAGCTCTTGGTATCCTATGTGCACAACCCGTGGAAAACTTTGGATTTGTTTGTCGATTGATGTGCTAGCTAGGTTACCAAGAATACCTTGTCAGTAGAGACTCTTAGAGACTTTGATAAGTGTTTTTTTAACACATGGATCGTCAACTACTAATGCAGCTCTTAAACCCTAAAGGACAACTGAAAGCCTATGCATGACCATGTAGTCAAACTTGAAAGTCCCTCACTTCTCTATTTATGAGTGAAATTGTTTGGTTTTACTTTTCAAAGGTGAAATCACATGTTTAATATTTGTCAGAAATTTTTCAAACTTTTTTGTGAAACTTCAAATTAGCATAAACTTTTGAAGAAAAAATCAGAAGAAAATTCATATCAAATACAAGTCATGTTCAAAAACTCTAAAATTTTCAAAATAGAAGTAAATTGTAGTGTAGAGCATTGTGGTTGTAAGAAAATTTTCTTGTCACTCCATATTTTGAAATGTGTTTATAGATCCTCAACTTCGAACTTCACTAAAATGTTTGTTTTTAAGAGCTTTTCAAATTTCTAAGTGAAGTAGAAATTGCACTTCAAAAGCTTTATTTTGTTAGTTTTACTCAAAAACAAAAGCAATTGGTTTGATTGTCAAAATCAAATTTTACCCCTAAATGCCCGAGGCACCAAATTTTGGTGTTGATAAAACTTTGAAGTTAATTAAAACCTAACCAAGTTGCTATTTTTAGTAATTTATATTTTTGAGTTTTTTTTTTTTGAAGTCTAGTTTTAACGTCAAAAGTCTGAATTTGAAAATGATTGATTATGATTTTTCTATTCAAGATTTTCTGCAAGTTTATCCATTGCAATATTGACTTTCCGTAGTGTTGAGGGCTCTTGGAAATGAGCCTTAAATACACTAGATCTTGGAGGATAAATCACATTAGAAATTCATTTAAAAAAATTGTAGAGTAAATTTTGAGAAGCCGTAAATTGATTGGGGCTATGCATGTTAGGTCCTTTAACCTCATTTTTTTTGTTGACCAACTTTTTAGATTTGGCATGTGAAAAGAGGATTGAAAGACTTTAAGTCACTTTTGTAGTTTTAACACCCTCATGTTCATACATTATAATCTTTCTATTCATAAGTGATATTGTTGTGTTTTCTTTCCTATGTAACCTCTAACATGTCTAGTTCGAATTTGTATGGTTACAATTCATAAAAAATTGATACAACTTATCAAAATTTTGGCTTTTTGTTCAATTTAGAGCAAATTCCTAGAAGTTCAAAAAAGGCCTTCGGCATTTAGGGGTTAAAGGGGGGAGAAAATTCAAAATATTTTAAAAACATTCAATAGTGTACCATTTTTTTATGAACTCTTCCATGTAAAATTTAAAAATAACAAAACGTTTTGAACTTAACTCAATGATGTGGTCAAAGCATCAATAAAATTGCATGCAAAAAATTGGATAAAAATCATCCATTCTTCAATATATGCAAACATCTTCACAAGGTTTGAATTGTAGTAGATTTGGTAAAGTTAAAGGATGAATGAAACTTGTGATGATTTCAAATTTGATGAATTTCTTGCCAAAGATAAGAGTCCATATGTACTGAAAGGATTGTACCAAAGCAAGATGCATGCATTTTGAAGTTTTGATCAATTAATTTCACTTTTGACAACCACAATTCTATATTCATGAAGTCTAATATATTCTCATATATAATTTGTAAATTGTAGCTAAACTAAGTTGAAATTCAATAAGGATGCTTGAATATTGTATGCCAAAGATTATAATAGGGCAAAGTACTATTCTAGATTTCAAATCCATGCCCTAAATTTGATGCCCAACTCTGAATGTTCTAGAATAAATATCTATTTATTATTTAGATTAATTGAGGCACACTTTTGTGTACATCCTTTGTAATAAGTGATGCTCTTGTATAGGTATCTGTCCTTGTCAAAGGCAAACTTATCTACTTAAAATATTTTATTGTTTAGATAAAATCTATCATTCTATTTTGATGGTCAATAATTTATTAATTATTCTGAAATAAATTAAAAGAACTTCATTCCAAGGAGAGGTGGTCTAATTATTTAGTTGGCATGTTTTGGATTACTTTATTCCTAAAGGACGAAGGCCTTTTGTTCATTGATGAACACTCAAAACTACCAATTCTATTACAAAGAATAAAACTTTTTCTTAATTCTTTTTTTATTGCACATTTTACCTTTGAAGCTCCTTGCAAGCTTAATCAGGTTTTGAGATATTTGGGCATCTAAAATGAAGTATCAGATTTTGGATTTCCTTCTTCATTTTTTTTGGTGAGATTAAGAAAATGCACAAATTTTGAAGAAAATGATTTTTATATTGAAAATAAGTTATGCATTATTGGATAAAAGGAAGGCAAACTTGGATAGGAGGAGGGCATCATTTTGCTTTAAAAATTTGCATGTTTCTTTCTAACTTGAGATCCTACTCAAATTTGAAGTCCCTAAATCTTCTTTGCAAAGGAATTTTGAGTTATGGGCCTTGAATGCCCAACAAAGTTACATTGTCAACATTTTGGAAAATCTTGAAGAAAACATTTTGTTCTATTTTATAAGCTATGTTTTCACACATACTTGTCCTCAAACCCCAAATTTTATATATATATCCTTAATACTAGTCATGAATTAGATCTTACGATTATAAATTCTAAAAAATGAATGCAATTTGATTAACAATCTTTTATTTAAAGAGTGATGATTTTTGGCAATTTTGCGAGTATTTGCCAATTCTTAATACATAAATCTTTAGAGATTAACCATAGGATCTTGCACCAAACTAGTACAAAAATAGATGGAGGAAATTTTAGAAACTTTGACCATATTGATTGCAAGACATTTGCATCACAAGTAAAGAAAACATTATCTCTTGTACCTTGTTGACTAGATTATAAGGCTTTTAATCATTTTGATTTGAAATTTTTGCAATACCAGTTTTGAACTACAAAAAATTATATTGAAGAATTTAGTTAACGGTCTAAAAAATATTCAAACTATTTATTTATTCATTTTCATTCTTCAAGAATGAAAATATATATATTAGAGAAAATGATAAATAGAAAATATATACAAGAGAGAAAGAAAAATAAATTATTTACAATTCTAAGATGGAATTGAAACACACTAATTCCACTAGTAAGATTGTTTGGGCAAGCAAGCTAATTGTAATGTAGATTTTGCCTACTCGACAAAACCCCAAGACAAATAAATATAGGGGGGTAATTCCTCTAGGAAAGGTCAATAAGTCTAATGTTTTATGACTAAAGTCACTTGTTTTGTATTGTGGATACTTATTTAATATGTTTTGTAGTTTGATTTATAGACAACAATCCAAGAAAATATTCCTAATGTCAATTTTCACAGTTCAAATCCAAATGCTAAATATAAGACACAATGTATGGCGTCCCAGTCCTGTCTAGTGTGTGGCTCGCGTCAATTACCAAGTCAATTGTCCGGGAACGTCAATTTGTCTTTGTGAATGTATGCTCTAGCCACTTAATAATAGTATATATATAACTTGCAAGTATGTTGAATTCAATCTTCTTTTCTTTCTCTCCTTATTCTAGCAATTTTCACAAAGATTCCTTAATTATTGTAGGAAAAGAATAATTCTTCCCTTTTTCTTTGAACAATCTTGTCGTCAGCCCAGGTGCTCAATGTCTTGTAGGTCAATTGACTTGCTAATAACTTATGAACAAAACCATAGAGAAATGGGACCTATAGCCACCATTTGGCCTATTCACTAATGCATAGTCAATTTGTTACCAACTACAAGCTACATGGTTGACTTGACTAGTACTATAGAATTTGCAATTGGACCAAACTAACAACCACAAGAACAAATCTCAACAACTAAATATGCTCAATATGAGATTTGACACAGTGGCAAACTTCAAATAGAATTTATTTTGTACACATCTGAATTTGTCAATTTGCTCTATGTACTACTTTGTATTGCAATTAGACTCTATGACCTAATGCTCACAGTAAATAAACTTGTTTGTCCGTCAATTTGACCAGTGCAGTATCACCCTGTTCAGCAAGTGATTAGAAACTCTCAACCAGTCAACTAACTCAGTGACATGTGCATATTCGACTGAACTTGCATCCGTTAGATAATTGCCAGATATTAAATATGATCCAATCATACAAGATGCAATGGCAAATTGACAATGTTTCTCTGTAAACGCAGTAGACTTTCAGTATGACTGGAATGAATTCTTATAATTGAAATTATATTCAAATTCTATCTGTCAATTAGACTCTAACAGTGGATCAGTTTATCATATTATACTTAACCATGTTGAGTTGGGACAATGTGTCAATTTACAATTGTGCACACACCAGTCCAACAACTTCATACATCATCATCTATTAGACTTAAACAATTAATCACATACGCACACAAGATTTAACTATAATTTGACATCATACAAACAGGCTAATTTATCAATTTGCCAGCGTTAAGTAGACGATGCTTGAGCTTCCGGAGTTAACACAAATACTTCACAAACACAACTTAGAATTCATAAATTCCATATTTAAACCACTTATGGAGTTATGGATACTCCCAAGATTATTACAACAGTCAATTTGACACAGCCTGAAATTCAATTACACCGTATAAACATTCTTGATGCAGTCCAATTGTCCTCAAATTAACACAACAGTAACAAGCAGTCAATTAGACATACATTTATCAATTAAATTACAGCATCAAGTAGACCGGTAACTTGTCATTCACACACACAAAGTTACTCTTAGTCAAATTGACAAACATCAGTATTTGATATAATCCAGTCAGTCGATTTGACTCGCAGTTCGCAATTCTAGCACGTTAAATATATTTCACAATTTCTCAAACAGTCAAGTAGACCGGAGATACACAGTTTACGATTCAATTCATTCTCAATTAATTTCATTCGTATTCACGGCAATTCTCATCGCAGCTCATTATCAAATAGACGAGATTCTTTCTCAGTCACTTAGCCACAGTCTTTACAAACTCAGTCAAATAGACGATAACTATACATAGACAACCGACCATAACTCGACCATCAAGCAGATCAATTCCATTCAATTTAATTACTCGCAAAAATTTATGCACAAAGAATCGGTCAACTTACACATTCAGCTTCCCGTAAACCAGCTCGTTCCTCCTCTTATCTAGCACAGTCGATTCACTCGGCCGATTAGACGATCCACAGCTCCACGCACAAGCAGACAAACACACTCCAGCAAATCGACACAGCTCACAGACAGAATACGCAATTTGACGAATTGAAGGCTCACAAAATATATTCAAGAATAAGCGCAAAGTTTATAGGTGAGTCATACAACTTTGGTATGAACTGAAGACAATGAAATTTGACCTTTGGACTTATAGTCCCAAAACTACAAGACAACTCTTCACGGGAAGAGCTACCTAGGCTATTTGACCCTTTTTGTATCATAGCAAATTGACTCTTTTAAATCTAGAGAATTCCACCGTTCCAAGTCTTGAGTAATATTTACACATCTACTAGACCTGCAAGTGGAAACAAGACAAAAGAGTAACCATATTTACACTCTAGAGTCAAATAGACAAGAAAAGTTGAAAAATATGAAGACGACACTAATTCAAGTGGATTTCTTTTTTAATTAAAATTATATTTCAAGATATCTTTGATAAAATTTTCCAAAAAATCATGTCAAAAATTGAAATCACAAGAGCCTATCCGACTTTCATTTGTTCTTGGAGGGGATACTTGGTCCTTTAGGCGTTAATAAATTTGATGCTCCTATTCAAAAAGATATTGTTGAATAGTACATTTCTAGATAGTAAAATTAGTCATTGGCTTAGAAGTTGTTGAAAGTGAATCTAAGTCATATGAAGGATCAATGTATTCAATCAAATAATATTAATCTATTTCTTAGAAAAAATTTAGTTGCCCACTTTGACATTGAAATCAAAATTACTTTTGCACTATTTATCAGAATGATGTGAAACTAAGCTTCATACATAGAGTATGATGAGTAGAAGCTATTAAAAAAGAATTCAACAAAAAATCCAAAATAGAGCTGCCTAAGGCCTCAAAAGTAAATTCCTTAGGCCTTTATGGATTTATAGTAGAAAATCTGCCCAATTTTGTTGTTTTGGTCGCGTTGATGATCAACAGATTTCTGTTAATCAACAAAAATTTGTTGATCATCAACGCGACCAAAACAACAAAATCGGGCAGATTTTCTACTAGTGGATTAGTTGGACAACCTTTTGGGCAAAATTTGTTTTTTTACCATTTTTATTTGTATTTGTATCTCTATGCAAACTAAATTGGGTTCTTTTTCTATTTTAAATTCAAAAATTAAGATGGATATATGCTTATTAAAAAAATCATAAAGAAAATAGATCAAAGTGTTCAATATTTATATACCCTACGCTTGGGTCAGATTCGTTAAAAAATAATTCAAAATATAAATAAATATGACAAGTAACGAAATTTTCAAAAATTAGAACGTGACATATTTGAAATGTGAAAAAATATTAATGGAAATAACTTCAATCCTAAAGCCTGCAAGATTCAGTTGCAAAGCCAAATTTGAGTCTCTACAGTATAAAGACTGAGGACCTTTCCGTAAAGTTGAAAATTCTAAATCCAATTGACGAAAGGGAATTTCTTGCAAAAAAGAAAAGATTTCGAATGGGGTCATACGAATCTGACCCCATCGTACGGTAGTATAGAAAAAATTTCTATTTGAAATAAATTTTAATGATCCAGCTTTAAGTCTTGTAGCTTTTTCCCTGAAGGGGAACGGAGAGGTGAACACTCCCCTGAAGGCGAACTTCGGCGTCGCCGGGGAACGAACGCCGGGAACGCCGATCCCTCAGACTCGAACTGGTCTGCTGCGAAGCTGCAGAGACTGGTTGTTTCGTTGCAAGACGTCAGTCGATTCGCAAAACCTCTTCGACAATCTGCAGGATTGCTTGGAGTTTATCGAGGAAGGGAGGCCGAAACCGTAGTGGCGTCCTTTTGCATTGCGTAGCCGGTGTGTCCCGCAGGTACTCTTGCGCTTCTGAGCATTCAAAATTGGGATGTGTATTGGCAATGCGAAGGTCGAGCAATTGGACTTACGCGATTAGCATGTGAATTCTAGAGCGTCCAGCACTGTCGAGGGAGGGTTTAATTTGTGTTCAAACAATTTGGATTAGGATTCTTTGTGTTCAAACTTGGGAATTAGGATTTAGGGTTTTAGGGTTTAAGGATGAAGTGAGGTTTTTTTTGTGGCTTTGTGTTTTGCGCTACAATTTGCAAATTTTGGGGTGTATCTAACGTGACTGCATACCTAATGCACAAGGAGCACTTGTCAGCTGCTGGTCCGCAGCTCTCCTCTTCTGTCTTACATAGGTGAATTTTTTTCTTTTTTTTCTTTTTTGCCATTCTTGTGTGTGTGTCTCAAGAATTTGTGAGTAAATGTTGAGAGTTTGTTAGACACTTGGTGTTGGAGTCTCTTGAAGTCGAACTTTGGTGCAATTTTCTCGCGACAATTTCACTCTTTTTCAAGATTGAGAGTTGTTAACTCTTAAGGGTTCATGGCTTCAAACTGTCCAATTTGATTGATCATGTTGTGGAGAATATAATTCAGATGGGGTCATATAGTCTGTTCCGGAAAGAATCAGTGAAGAACACTGAATGTGTAGTAACAGTATTGGACTAAACATGTCACAATATGGCTTATTCAAAATAGTGAAGATTACCGATGGTCTCTTGGTCCTTTAGGGTTTTCATTTCAGTACAATAGTGTCTTCTTTAGTGTCTTAACAAGGTTTTCTGATTGATGATTGTAATTCTGCAGATGCATTAACGTCATTGCGGAAAGCAAGACCTGGTATTTGCCCTAATTATGGATTTATGGAGCAGGTGAATTTAAGCACAAACTTGTAATGGAAGCACAAACTTGTAATGGAAAAATTGCAATTTGCTTTTCTGTGAAACTTCGTTTCTTTCTCGCCCATTGGTAAGAGCCTCCAGGGCTTTCAATGGGGGTTTCAGCCTTTGTTTGATTCTGTTAGGGTTCAGGGATTGTGGGAGGAGTTCTTCAGGCCCTTAGCCATTCCCATTGCTACCCCTCCATGGAGGAGGGGGGAGTCCTTTCAGGACCCATCGTTCTTAGGACGAAGTATCCTTTATATTGGGGAAGTGCAATGCTTGGCCCCCACGCAATGCTTTTCCCGTCCAATGGACGGAGTCATCTGTGCGAAGGTGTCATGTAGTCGATTGTGGCGACCGAAGGGCGATGACCAAAGGTGAATTGAAAGCCAATTCTTAGAATTGAATTGTGTTGCGAATGCGTCTCGGGTTGGTGGAAAGTGAACAAACACAAGGATAGCGTTGTGTATGTGTCGAATTAGCAATTTCTTAATTCAATTGTTGGCTCTCCGTTTGGGGGTTAAGGTTTGGGGCTCTTAATTGTTGAAAGGATTTTGGATTTTGCTTAGATAGTAGACACGGATTGGATGTTTGTTGGTGCCGCAATTGTAGATCCAAATATTGGGAATACATGAATGTGTTTGCTGGCTCTTTGTTTGGGGGGTCGGGCAACTTGAGCCTCTTAATTGGTGAAATTTTCAAAATTTTGGAATCTAAATGTAAAATGAAATCATGGCTGTGGATATAGATTTTGAGGTTTAGGGGTTGTTACAATTTGTGTGCTAGGTGAATTGTGTTTGAGAAATTGGGCTTTGGTTGTCGTAGGAAACTCCGTGCAGAGTGGTGCACATTGCTGCATTCTGTCGAGTCTGCCGATGTGTTGTCAATACAATGGTTGAACTCATAGAAGCTAAACCTCTACAAGCTTACTTACAATCCAAAGCTTGTGGCTCGCTATGCGAGAAATGCTGAAAACCTCTTATCAGAGAGAAGGCTCTTAACACTAAACCCTAGGCCTCCTTGTTTGTAGACCTCAGTCATTTTCTAGTTATTGTAGCATTTTATAGGGTGGATTGGTTAATATGCAGGGTGGATCGAAGCAGCCAAGTGCATAGTAGATCCGAAGTGCGCAACCAACGCGGCATGTTTGCAAACTTGCAAACGGACGCCCTGACGAAACCGAGTGTCAGGTCTGGCAATCCAACACTTTGTGTTATCTTAATAAAAAAAAAGTACATAATATTTCTGCATTGTGAGGATTTATTAGTTTAGGCCTTGATGTTGAATTTTAGGTTTGCTCAGTCTTGGCAATGAGTGCTTTTGTGTGAGATATGCTACAGAAATGCTTCACAAGAAGTATGTATGTACATGATTTTTGACATCTGGAAAGATTTGCAAATTGGACGTGGTGACTTGTTTGAAAACGCTGTTGTGGATCAATTCAACCACTGTGCTGTGGCAAGGAAAGGGTGCGTCTAGGGTTATGGTTCCACCATTAGGGTGTCTTGTTTGCTGCTCGATGGATTGTTTGAATGGGGGGGTTCAGGCTTTGTGTAGGGTTTGTTAGGGTTCGGGGATTGTGGGAGGAGGCCTCCAGCCCCTGGCCGTTCCCATTGCTACCCCTCCATGGAGGAGGGGTAAGTCCTTTCAAGACCCATTGTTCTTAGGATGAACTATCCTTTATATAGGGGAAGTTCAATGCTTGGTCCCTACGCAAGGCTTGGCCCGTCCAATGGACGGAGTCATCTGTCTGAAGGTCCGAAGGTGTCGTGTCATCGGTTGTGGTGACCGAAGGGTGATGACTCCGGTGTGCTTGGCGGTGGCAGTGACGAAGGTGCTGCAAGGGAAGAGGTGGAGCTGGAGATTGTAGCTTGAGCGAGAGCAGTGGGATTCCAACTCACGTGGTCCAAAGGGATTATTTTCTCCGATGTCCTGAGATATGTGGCCGTCGACGTTAAACCATTATTTCAGCCTCGCATTCAATTTGTTTGTGTTTGGCTGTTCGACATGAATCAGTGAAAGCGCCATCCAGCATTTCATGAACGTCAAGAAATTTTTATTGGAGCAAGGAGCTAGTGTCGCCGATAGCTATCAGTACTGTATATCCAAGGAGTTGTTGAAGGTATTATTTTTGTTTGTTCGTAGGTTTAGGGTTTTGAACATCAAATTGCACCACGGTTTGGAATCTTTGAAAGGGAGATCATGGCGTAAAATTCTCGGGAGTATCTGCTAAGTTTTTGTGGGCGAATCTTTGTCTCCCTTTCCTTATGTTCTCTTACGTACTCTTACATTGATGCTTGTTTATGCATGTTCCTTCTAGGTACTACTTAGGCGTGATGTGATCAATTAAAGGCAGGGTACTCCTCCTTTGCTTTCTTCTTTGTTATTTAACTTAGCCCTGACGGTATCAACATACATTGGAACTAAGTCTGGGTTGATGGTGGCTAATTGCAGGAATTGAACATTGAGAAGCTACAGATTGTGCAGGAATTGAACATTGAGAAGCTACAGATTGTGGAAGCTGAAAAGAAGAAAATTCGACAGAAGTTTGAGTGCAAGGAGAAGCAAGTGGAAGTTTGCTGCAAAATGTATTATTCTAATACAATACCTGCAAAGTAGTTCAGAATTGATGAATACATAAGGCCATTGGGCAAGATCTCGTGGTATTATTGAAGCATCAAACATGGTTGTCCTGCCTTGTTGCACAAATAATTTGATTTTTTATCTTCCTCACAATAACAAGGATGCTCTATGATGCATATAAATGAAAATGTTAATGTTTATCACGTCTTGTCGCCTTGAGGATCGTAGGTGTCTGGCATTGAGTGATTTACATTGTTTGATTGGCCACTTATTGAGTCAACTGCTTGTCGATTAGTCTGGTTGTTGGGATTTTGCTATGTACACAAGCATTCTGCATTGTCTGGCCCCACATTCTGAGAATCTAATTAGAATTTATTTTGGTTTTCTTGTTTTGCAATTTGAGGATTTGGTGTTGCGAGAGGGATCTGGAAAGAATTGAAGATCAGGGTGCGAGATTTTTGCTGTTTCATTCTATGGAGTAATTTTCAAAATATGGCAGTGTCAATTTGAATTTTTGTTTTCATTCAATGTTGAGTTTAGTGTATGGGGTGTAGTTGATTATTGGTTTTTTTTCTTTTGACAATTTGAGAATTTGTTGTTGCAAGCGGAATCTGGAAAGAGGCTGAAGGTTGATAGTCTGGAATTCATCAGCATGCGAGAGTTTTGCAAATTAATTCTATGGAGTAATTTTCATGATATGGCAGATTCAAATTGAGTTGTTTGCTTCAAACAATTTTGAGTTTGAGTTTAAGGTTTAGGTTGTAGTGGTTATTGTTTTTCTCATTTGCAAGTTGAGCCTTTGGTGTTGCTAGTATTAGAATATGGTGGTGAAAAATTTTCCTATTTGTTTGACAGACTTTTGGGTTTTGGGTTTAGGGTTTAGGGTGTGGTGATTGCTGGTTTTATTTGTTTTGCAATTGGGATCTTGGAACTGATCTTAAGATTGATGAACTAATTTTTTGGGTTTAGGCTTAATTGCCAATTGGATAGAAATGTGAAGAGAAATACGTTCTTCTTTTCAGCTTGCTTTTATTAGTGCCACTTGTCAGTAAGTTGAATTGTCTTTTAGACTTCTGAAGACATAGTCTTATGAATTTTCTTTAAAAGTTTGCACTTAGCTAAAACCTCACCTTGCACCTAGGATTGATCAGCTCATTAGCATTCAGGAACTTCCCACATAGATCGCATTGATCTCCTCGAGCATTTTCGTAACGGCAGCCAGGAGTTGGACACATACCCTCCAGTAATTTGTATGATGTAACCTTGCAGACACTTCTTATGGCATTGCAGACAGTAAAATGAGCTGCTACACAAATTATTGGTGAATATAGCTATTTCTATATGCATTTCAATGTACAGATGTCAGGTCACTACCTGATTTTGTAGCGAACTGAAACTGAATACTCTTTGGTGTAAGAACAGTTGCAACTATTAAAATGCAAGATGTAGCCAGATCAAGAGGAATAAGTTCATGCATTTTAATATATAACTCTGGTGTGCAAATTTCAGTCCTACACTTTTAGCTCAAATTAGGAACGAGATAATTGCAACAAATAATCTTGAACTAATGGTGGTTTGGAGAAGGTTGAAACATAGTAAATGCTGCTCGCTAATGATTTTAATGTCCACGAAGATGGTGTCCTAGAGTATTGGCCTTTGTTGTACTTGTTCAATCAAACTCAACTCTAAATTTCAAGTCCAATGCAAGTCCAATAATTTGTATTAGTGTGGGTGCAGAAAAAAAGAACGTTTGATAATAAGTATGAAATTGAACTATGCATCGGACATTGCAAGTACTATTTCATATCCTTGACATTGACTAAAGTGCAGTAAAAAGCATAATAACCAAAATACAAGCATAAAAGATCCTTGAGCGCCCAGCGCAAGTTTACTCAAATCCAGACCCTTTGGATTTCATTCCAATCAAACTATCACCTAAAAAGATATCCACATAAACTAACCGTACCACTTGGTAGTGGACATAGGCCCAGAACTCCAAAGAAAGGGACACGCCCTTTGACCGTCTTATTGAAAAGATTATGATGGTCAAACAAGGAAATCTTTCAAAATCGAGAGGCCATATTTTGGCCCCTAGGGCACTCAGGGTTAAGGCCAATACTCTTTGGTGAACTATCATCATTCAAGCTTATCAATTCAAAGTAACATTCAATTTATATGATGATGAATTGATGATTTGAAGGATCTATCCTTCAAATATGCACAAGTTTACATTCAAGAGATTCCACCTCGCCCAAAAAATTATAGACATTAAGCATTCATTACAAATAGTCTAAATATAGTCTACATTTTGTTGCACCTGTATAATTATTTTCAATATTTTAGAGATACAAGTGTGCCTTGTGCCATTGCTATAGTTAAAGTAAAAGTAAAAGTAATTTTTTAATTTTTTAACTTTGAAATTCCATAACTTTCCCATTGTAGATCCAAACGCCACAAAACAAAGGCCATGCACCCCTCCTTGCCGAGGGCTTTTTGACGATATCAAGAACGCAACTGATGGACGCACAATTTAGGAGATCTCATTGTAACAAATAAACAAACAAAACAAAACAAAATAAAACAACCTAATTTAACCCTGGAGCGCTCCGACGTCCATTTTCTGGACGATGAACAGATTCAGATCCTTGTTTCTGTCTCATTCCTGCTTGGATGAAAGTCATCCTAATTTTTGGTGATACTTTATCAAGTTGTTGTCCTATCCATTGGTTGGATTTGGTGTACTAGAATATATACATTTCTAAAATTATAAATGTGGAAGTATGTCAAGTGGTCAATTTGCATTGACTTTAGTTCAAAATTAGATGTGCAAAAATGAGGTCAAAGATGTAAAGGTCACAAAAATTTCAAAAATCACCATATGAAGAGAACCTTATTCCAAATCCATTCCAACAAGTTTTACTCAAAAAATGATAATATTTTACTTGTAATTGAATTTAGAAGGAATTCTAAGATTTTCTTTTCAAAATTTATAGAAAAAGATTGGTGATAGCATTAGTAGATCTAACCGTACGGATAGAATTTAAAAATCAAAATCTACAGCTTTCATTTGTATACCAATTCCAAAATATTCTTCCAAATTGTATTTTATAATGGTTTTTCTCAAATCGTCAATTTTGGAGATGAATCCAGACGTTTAGGGGTTAAGGTATGGATTTCAAATGCTAGAAATTGACTATGTATTTTTTGTGAATTTTTGAAGTTAAATTTCTAACATTTATTTGAAAAAAATTTATATTTTGAATCACATTTGTGTTTTGTCCAAAATCCTTAGATCTTTAAGGAGAATGCTAGCACGTGAGCATAAAATCTATAAGTCTATTAAATTAGGAATCTATATTATAAACACCTTCTATTAGTATACAGGTGTCTATGTTATGTTATAGACTCTTTTGATGTTATAGTTATAGTGTATTTATATTATAAGTATATATGTTATAAACACCCTCAAATGGTTGTAGGTATATACTTACAACTAGGTTCAAGATTGTAGGCTTATGTCTTTGTGCTCACGCCCTTGCACTTTTGGATCTTTAGGGGTTAAAAAATAAGTTTATGATAAAAAATAAAAAAAACAATAGTTTCTTCTTCAATACAGATAGTCAAGGCAACTAATAGCATTTTTTTTCAACATTAATTAATGTACTTGGTTCTCCATATTTGTAATTTTGTACATATGTAGAAAGCTAGAGGAAAAACTTTCAATCATTCTATTTTGATTTAGGAGTTGAAAATTATGAGTTTCAATTTTATAGGCTATTACGGACTGTATTTTCAAAAATAAAATTTGAAGGTTGTTGAATCCTGCACAACTTTCAATATTTTAAAGCCTCAAAATTTCAATGTTTCCTTCAGAGATAAATGAAAGTTCAGATAGGTTCTTGTAATCTCAAAATATGGCATAATTTTTCAATACTTTTTTTGAAGATAGAAAAATACATGAGCTTTGTAGGAATAAAATTTTATTTCAATCAGCTATGGGGAGCAAAAATTATGCAACAATAAGCCCAAATTTTAGGATGTTGGGTAGAAAATAAAACACATAAAAACTTTAAATTAATTTTTTTCCTCATAGATTGTATTTTTGTCTATATTAAAAGCTTTTATTCATTCCATTTTGATTTGTGATGTGAAAGTTATGGATCTTCTTGTTTTATGGGCAATCATAGAAAGTACTTGAAAAAATAACATATTGGATTTGTTTTTGAATTCAATTTCACAATTTTTGAACAAAAAAAAGTTCTATTGGAAATTTAAATGATTGCAAGGACAATGAAGTTATCTCACTATTGGAATTAGTGCAAAGATTAATGTGTTTCAATTCCATCTTAGGACTATTAACAATTCATTTTTTCCTTCAATCAGGTACCTATTTCTACTTGATAATTTTAAAGTATAAAAATCAAGTTTATGTGTTTTTTAATTTTTTTCCTAGACTTTCAATTCAATAATTCAACATTTAAAAAAAATTCCTCCAAAATTTGTACTGCAAAAAATTTAAACTAAAAATATTCAAAGTCTTATAATATAGTCAAACGAGGTGCTAAAGAACTAGTTTTCTTCACTTTATACATTAATATCTTGCAATTTACAAGGTCAAAGTTTTTGAAATTTCTTCTACTCATTTTTTTACTAGCCTAGTGCAACATCCTATAGTTAAATATGTGCAAAAAAAAAATTTTGCTCTTTGCAATAGAACTAGCAAGTTTGGAGTAATTAGCTCAAAAAATTATTAAATAATCATTTTTTTGAAAATAAAATTTTGAAATTGGTTTTCTAGATTTTCATGTACTTAGAAAACTTTGAATCATTCCATTTTGATTAATGAGATGTAAGTTATGAGGAGTTTTAGTTTGCGGGCAATTATGGATTCTCTACTCTAAAATAAACTTTGAAGTCCTCTATTTAACTCGATTTTCTATATTTTTTGAAAAAAATAAAATCATAGGATAATAGATTGTTTTTTACAACATTACAACCATTGGGTTTGGCATTTTTCAATTCCATAACTAAATTCTTAACAATTTTGTATTTTGAATCAACTTCTACTTCTTTTTACTTCCTATTTTTTTCCTATATGTTGTACAATTCCAAATGATCTAAAAATTTTCAAGCATGTATCCAACTAGCCTTGAAAAATGAATCCATAGAAGCACCACCAATTAGGACATTTTTTTTATATAAACACAACCTTGTGAAGTGCAGCTACCCAGTTTTTCGCAGGGCCTAAAAAAAGATTTTTGCCAATTCAAATGCTAATATCTTGCAATCCACATGGTAAAAATTTTTCAAATTTTTTCTACAACTTTTCAAACCAACATACTACAAGATTGTATGAATACATGTGTCCAAAAATGTTTTTTTCCCTAAAATTTGGTACTTGTACTAAAAATGGCAATCTGGCAGCGAGTTTGGTGAAAATATTAATAGTCAATGAACTTTAGGGGTTAAAGCAAATTCTCACATCAAGAGAACTCCTGACATAGCTTTAGATCACCCCATTGGACTCATGTCACAATGCATTATAGCATCTTCATCCCAATACAACCAATGTTTGGCACACATTAGTTGGATGAAAAGTACTCCAAGCACCCCATCCTAACGTGCCAAGGATAGACATGCCAAATCTAAGTTTGTTGACTTTTGTTCCATTCCACTAGTGATTGGTCAATTCACCATTTAACCCCTAAAGGCCCAAGGGCTTTTTTCTGCCAAAAAACACTCAAAACTGCCATTTTTATAGCAAAAAGTACAAAAAAATTCAAATTGTTTTTTTTTCACACCTAACCGTAGGATCTTACACCTAATTGGTATGAGAATGTGTGGAAAAAATTTCAGAATTTTTGACCGCACAGATTGCAAGATATCTGCGTTTAAAGTGGAAAAAACAAGTTTTTCAGCACATTGCGGGACCAGATTTTTTGACTTTATAAACATTTTTAACTTAAAATTTTTGCACTACAGAGTTTTGAGCTTTAAATCTTTATAGTGGAGAATTGAGTTGAGAGTCTAGGGCAAAAAAAAAATTCAAAAAAACTTAATTATCATTCTTAAAAAAATTGTTAAGTAGAAGTAGGTACAAGATAGAAGGAAAATCTAAAATATACATATATTTTAGATGGAATTAAAATGCACTAATCCCAATGGTGAGATTGTTCTAGCAAGTAAACTAAACCATGACAAAAAAAAAAATTACAAAATTACAAAAATTGCATTCCGAAATGAATCCTACAAGTTATTTTTTTCAAGAAGATGCTCTAACTGCCCGAAAAACAAGAATGTCCATAACTTCCTCATAACAAATCCAAATGAAATGAATCAAAGCTTTCCAGATAGACAAATATATAATCTATGAGAAAAAAAATATTTTAAATTTTTTTTTGAAATTTTGCAAATTTTTTTTGCTTCCCCTTGTCCCCACGCATTCCAAGAAATGGCCTAATTTCTCACTCAAAGGTCCGATTTCAAATTTTTTTTTTCTGCCACATACCTCTCTCAATTCTTCATGTTCACAAAAAGTTTCAAGAAAATCAGGAGAAATTTTCAGCAAAAAGGTACATGCCCGAAAACACATTTGTCCCCCGAAGGGACAATGGGCTTTTAGGGGTTAAAAAACACAATCGATGTGACAGGCGGGAGATGAGAGGTTGGAAGGCTTGCCAAATTATAGTGAGTTGATTTGACTGTGTTGAAGTGGCAATGCTAGCTCAACACACGAAGAATACACACATGACACTATAACTATAAAGATTCTTCAAGTCTTGACTTTGAAAATTCTCCGAAATCACAACAGTTCAATTTCCAAATCATTTCAAACAAAACTCATGATATTTCCTAGTCTACAAGAAGAAACTAACCATCAAGACACATCTAGACACTAATCTTGACTCTATCTAGACACATCAGCATAAACTCTTGAACGGTAGGAGTTTCTCTGATCAATACAGTATAGCATTGACTAGCTCCGCCATGTTTCAAAAATAAGCTAAATATACTCTCAAGCTGACGAGGAAAGGAGGTGGCGCATGGATTTTTTTTCCACCTTCAAATATCAAGATCTGATCTGAATTAACAAGTTACAACTGATGACAGCTTTGTTAATTTGTGCGCATGGCCATTGTGAAAGGGAGCTCAACAGTGGTCGACATTGCTCAGAAATTTTTGAGGCAGGGGTTTGTTGGAAACGCAGGCAGTGCCTTTCACGCACATTCAATCACGTCATTTGCAAGCAACAAGATCCGATACAAATGCAAACACGGGAACTGACTTCCGATTCGATCTGAAAACTCGTGTCCAGGCATCAGTTTGATCCGAACTGAAAGACTTCTGTCAATCGATTGCACAGTTCACTTGCCGCAATTGGGAAGCTTCATAGTCCTGCCAGTTTGTTGGCTCAGGATTGAAGCGGGGAAGAGAAGAGGCTTTGGCATCCACACAAGCTACATTAATTTTGAGGAAGTTTATGGAGGATCTTATTTGATGAGCAAGTTGATGTGAGGAAGTTTGAGTAGGATTTAAATCCAAAAGCGAGTCAATGATGCAAGGATGGAGTACGTCTCTTGTAGAGTACACAAGTACTAGCAAGGACATGGTCTACGTAGATTAAGGAAATGACCTGTGTGAAGGCCCACATGACCAATTAGACCTATTGTGGCTGGTCTTCTCATGGGTCATTGCTGACTAGTCTATGGATGTAAATCATGTTTCCACTAGAGATAAATTGGTGTATTTGAATTCCATCTAATGACAATTTTGTGTACAAGCTCAATTCAAAGTGCCAAAAAAATAAGACATTCATCTCCACAAAGTAAGCTTAAAAAACTACGACTATTGTGTAGATTTTACACATGAAGGTTCAAAGTCTTAGAATGGGTTTTTTAGGAATTTGAGTAGCATGTTGCAACCAAGTGGATTCCAGGGATTTTAAAAAAAATTATGGAGGTCTTTTGGATTGATCAAATTTCATGAAATTCAATGTCATAAATCAAAAGATATAAGGATTTTGTTTTAATTTAGGATTGAACAAAAATATATTACCATAATATTACTGTACCCGGTGGTTGGGGTCGACCTTCTAGCCAATATTTAATTAAAGTTGGCATAAATGGTTTGGTAGGCAAGAAAAAAAATTCAAAAAAGTTCAATTCAATTAAAATAAAATTCGGCACCTTATTTGATTTGTTGGTTGAAGCTAGTTGAAGAATCTGTCGAAATTGTGGACTTTTTAACTTTGAAGTTTGAAGAATCTATAGAAATTATAGACTTTTTAACTTTAAGATTATTTTTAATCATACCTCAAGAATTTGAAGTGATCTTTGTATTTAACCATTTGGGTTGAGATGTTCTAAAAATTAAGTTTACAACAAGCACATTAAAATAGCCAAAAACATTGGTCTATTGATTGATGAGAGGTAGTTTCTAGAAACTTTCATTTTTTCAAGATAAAAGACAATGAAAATTTCCTTCTAAACTTTCATCAGCACTAAAAAGTGTGTTACTTAAGGAAAAAACAAACAATCCAAGAAAAAATTGAAAAGCTAATACAGTTAAAGATTCACTAAAAACTTTTTTACAAAAGAACCTTTTAATACTTTCATTGGAACTTCATTTGAAAAAATTTGAGATTTTTTTTGCACTTTTCAGTCAATATTCCATAATAAGGACCCACTTTCAATGACTTCTTACGGTCCATTCAAATAGATGTAAGACATGAATAGAGCCTTCATATGTCAATCTATTGCACTTAGCCAATTTCAACATGTAGTTTTTGAAAAGTTCAATGAAATTTAATCCTCAAATATGGTAAAAATAGAAAAATAGACAATGAAAAACTTCTTGGAAATTTTTTCACTACTAAAAGTAAGTCACTAACCCACCCATCTCCTCCAAAAGAGCTATGATGATAATAACAAATTCATTCAAAACTTTTCACAAAATAAAACCATTTACACATTCTATGAAATTTCATCACTTCAATAAAATAATACTTTAGATAATACTTTTAATTCAATTGTGGAGATGTGTAGGAAACATCCATATGCACATCTTTCATTCAACAAGCATCTCCAAAAAAATTTCACAATTCTCCTTGTGAAGAATTCAATATGATGTATCATATAACCAAAGGCTTTGTGAAATAGGTATCTTTATATTTTAAGTAGATTTTGCTATTTAACCCTCACATTGTAACTGATTTTGTACATTTGAGCATGATGGTACAATTGCCTTGCCAAAATCTAATTATAATAAAAAGATATCTATTTTCCAAAATTAGGACATTGTTACCCTAGCATTGAATTCTTTATAGAGGAAATTGTGAATCTTTTTTTGGAGATGCTTGTTGAAGGAAAGATATGCGTATGGATGTTCCCTACATATCTCCATAATTGAATTAAAAAAATTCACCATTATTTTTTTCCAATAAAATACTATGTAAGACCATGAAAATTGACCTTAAGAATTTTCCAAAAATGGAATTTTGCTTTTTTGAAGTTGAAATTTGGTATGCATGATCAAGACTACAAAGGAATGCAATGGTGCAAAAATTGCAAATTTTTTTTGAAAAATAGTATTTGAAAATGGGGACGTTTGTATGGGAACAAAACAGGGCGACAAGACTTTTGTCCCCCCATTGTACTTTAAAAAAAAAGGGTGATTGCATTCATTCAAAAATGAAGAATATTCAAAAAAAATAATCAAAAACATAGTTATTGCTCTTTGCTAAACTTTGCCGCAAATTAAATCCGTGGTACAATTTTTCCATAGCCCAAGGGATGATTCAAAGATTTTGTTTTGTAGCAATTGTTTGCTTGCAAAGAGGTGGTTCTCATAAGTAAAAAATTGGGATATTGCGCAAAATATTTTATAATTCCAAATAGATGAAATTTCCAAGAATCACTTGAAAAAATTCATACCAGGATAAAGTAGTTACAGCCCAGCATTTAGGAAGTTTTTTGAGTTTTACCGGCTATTTTCCTTCATTCCTCAAATTGAACCGTTTTTTCAAGTACAGAATTTGGTTATTTTTTCATTTTTTAATATTTAAAATAGACATTTTCTAGATTTTTCCACCAATTTCTTGTCAATGTTTCCAAATTGCAACTGGGTATTTCCCAATTCCCCAATGGTAGTAACTTTGAACTAGCTACCGCTTCTTCTTGAACATACATTATACCCTAGTGTTCAGAAAGTTTTTTGAGTTTTACTTGCTATTTTCCTTCAATTCCCAAATTGAGCTGATTTTTCAAGTACAGAGTCCAATTATTTTCTCTGATTTTTTTCTCTTAATAGAAATTTTACATTTTCTCACCAGTTTTTTTGGTCAATGTTTCCAAATTGCAACCAGGTTTCTCCCAATTCCACCGCCTATTTTTGAACTAGCCTCGGGTTCTCCCCAACACAGGTTACAGCCTTACTATTGAAGTCAATGAATTATTAGTCGGGGAATTGTTTTTTAATGGAGCATCACCACATGAGCCCCGATTGAATTCCACTTTTTTATTTCTTTTATTTTTTTGAACAAATGGGAAACCCATTGCACTGATTTCCACTTTGGCTCCTCAACAGTCCCCCAAGTCCGCGCACTTTAGAGTGAACTGGTCACCAAAAAAGGGCCCTCCAGGGGGGTGGACCCCATTGATTGGCCCAATCAGCCAATGAGCATCCCTCCTGGTTCTGTGAAAGCAACCAATGAGGAGTGTTTTCCTTCGGAGGGGAAAGTATGGAAATGGATTGTACTTGTCCAATGGGGCACCCATTGACTTTTCCTCCCTTCCTTTGCAATTATAGTGATCAAGCACTTGCCAAATTTGACGCCCTAAAAGTTTACATTTTTTTTGACACAAATGAAACGGAATTTCATTGCATAAAATAAGGTGCAACAACACCAACCGAAAGTGGCGTGTGAAGAAAGAAAACAAATGATCAAAGCAAATTTACATTTATTTTTGAAGAGTCCTCAAAATCTTTGTCCTCCACTCATGCTCACCAAATATGCCCCATCAATAGTCAATTGATCAATCATTAAGTAGAATATAGGATAAAGGCCGGTCATTAAACTTAAAACATTGCCATTGTTTTATTATAAGAAGGCTTAAGCCAATGCAAGGCATGCCTGGCATTGATTTTGTCCCTTAGCATTTATATATTAACTTCCAAACTCACCCCAGGCCCTTCCAAAATCAAACTTTGAATGCCATCTTGCCAGACTTGCTCAACTTCATTTTTTGCTTGAATTTTGGAGAGCATTTTCTTGTTAGTACCTTGTTTTTTGTTTAGGAGTCCAAATTTGTGGTGAACAATAGCTGTAGTACTTAAGACAATGAGCAATATCTCCCTTGAATCAAACAACAATCTTATTTGGGCATTTGCTTTGATTAAATCTAATTCTTACTGGGCTATAACACCAAGTATGAGTGGAGACCATCCCAACTTGTTCTAGATACTAAAATAATGAATCGGGGTAAGTTGCTTTGGCATGCCATTTTGGTTGTATAACAATGGAGATGCTCTTAGGATGAACATTGATTTCAAGGGTCATTGCCCTTAACTCACTTGAATTGAGTTCTATGAGAATAATTTGAGGGGCTTGGAGGATTTGTCATCCAAGTTTGGCATGTGTTACACCCTTGGCACGTGCTAGTGTGGATGTTTTTTAGAAAACCAAGTTTTTTTTCCTTTCAAGAGAGCCTCCTCTCATGAAACGAGCCCATTGCAAAGAAAAACAAGTGGCCACACTATCATAATCCCTTCAAAAGATGACGTCTAAGACTTGTATATAGAAGTCCCCCAATCCCCTTCCTCTCAATCATGTTTATGATTTAGTATTCCTATAAGCCTTCCAAGAATGTTGAGAATGCACCACCACCACTAGCTGAGAACACAATTGGATATGTTATTCCTTGTTTTGGACAATTAGTTTTGTATATTGTGGCCAAATTTAAGTTGTTTGATTTAACCCCTTAACCCCAAAATGACCCTAGAATTTCCTGAGCTTCTAGGAATTTGCTCTAAATTGAACAAAAAGACAACATTTTGATATGTTGTATCAATTTTTTTTGAATTGTAACCGTATAAAATCAAACTAGATATGTTAGAGATCACATTAGAAAAGAAAACACAAAAATATCTCCTACAAATTGAAAGATTATAATGTTTGATCATGATGGTGTTAAAACTGTGAAAGTAATTTGAAGTCTTTCAATCCTCTTTTCACATGTCAAATCTAAAAAGTTGGTCACCAAAAAAATATGAGGTTAAAGGGCCTAACATGCATAACCCCAATCAATTTATGATTTCTCAAAATCTACTCTACAATTTTTTTAAATGAATTTCTAATGTGATTTTTTCTCAAAGATCTAGTGTATTTGAGGCTCATTCCCAAGAGCCCTCAACACTACAGAAAGTCAAGATTGCAATGGACACCCATGCACAAAATCTTGAATAGAAAAATTGTAATCAATCATTTTCAAATTCAGATTTTTGAAGCTAAAACTAAACTTCAAAAAGAATTATTCTAAAATATAAACTACTAAAAATAGTAATTTGGTAAGGTTTTATTTAACTTCAAAAATTGGTTGAGGACACATTCTGTCTTTAGGGTCATTTTGGGGTTAAGGACAATTGTCTGTTGAATGGACAATTGAAAATCCGGGTAGGTTCCAATGAAGTCAATTTTGGTCGGATGTTCATGAAATTTTGACACAAGCTGTAGATATTACCCCCGTAGTGAAAATCTGATTTTTTTTTCCAATCGGGTGCCCGCATCATAAGTTATGTTGCCCTGAACTTTTCTGGCAGCTCAAGCAATTTGGAAATATTTTGAGAATCTTTTGCAAAAAAGCTCATGAACTTTTGAAATTTGGCATGTATGTAAGTTACATGATAGAAGATGCAAATGTAAAAAAAATAAACATGTGTGGTGTAAAAATCTCACTCTAGAAGAAGTTAAAGTTTGCTGGCCCAGGCGAGCAAGGCTGAAAAAAAACTTTTTCTTCTAACTTCAAACGTTATAATCTTTCAGTCCGTGCGGTTCAAGTTTCTGAAATTTTTTCCACACATTCCTATAGTAGTCTAGTACAAATTTGTACGGTTGAATTTTGAAAAAAAACTTTTTCTTTTTCTTTTTTTTTCTCATTGCCCTAAAAATGGCAATTTTTCACAATTTCTGCCCAAAATATGCCTCCGGGCTTTAGGGGTTAATATGCATTCAAAATCTCAAAATTTGAAGATTTCATTTTCTGCAATAAATAATTTTTTCATGTGAAAACTCAAGCTCCAAATTTTTGCCCTCAAATTAGACTTGGAAGACTATTGTAAGGGAGTCTCATCTCTCCTCTTCATAACATTGTATAACCAAGCAATGGTCTTCCCTATATTAGGAGAGTGTTATGCTTTGGTAGATACTTTGGGAGGAATTAAAGGGTGATTGCTAGAAACACTTTTACTATTTGTTGCATTTCTGATTTTTTACCTTTTAGTATTTTTAGTATTACAAGTCACCTTCATTACTATTGAGGGTATAGAATATAAAATGTGAATAATCAATTGGATTTCAAATTTACTACTGACAACATGTGATGTTCATCATTGGATGACAAAAATGGATGGAAATATTTAATTTGCCTTAAAAAATCAATTTACATTAGTAGATAGGAGATACTGCAAGCCCCCACCAGTACCATTGGTCTTTTTAGGTACCTTGAAGTATTATTTTGAGCCATAGGCTACAATTTACCCTAGAAATGAGACTTCCACGTTTTTATATTTAAAAATTTGAAAATGAATTTGAAAAAATAATTTTAAAAGTGGCCTTTGTTGTCAACTAAGAGCAAAGTAGGAAGATTAAAGCTAAAAGTAAAAAATCATTTTTAGTTCAACTAAAATTCAAGCTGAATATAGCATACTTTAAACCAATGTAAAACACACTTAGAACATGTTTTTGGAAATCCCTCTCTTGGAAAGGTGTATTTCTATTATTAGAAGAGCTAGCATACCAAATTTGACGACGTAACTCTTCAAAAAAGGTACTCAATAGTACTAAAATCCACTCAAACTACATGTGTGACATATATTCAAAATTCAATTTCACCTGTTGAATTAATTTTGAAAAAATTGAAATAATTCAAGTGCATCTTCTATTGCTATAGGAAGCTTGCTTTTTAAACTTCATGTTCATTTAGTCATTTTTGCAGTACTTATGGCACAGAACAACTTCCGCATTGAACGTGTGACATAAAATAATACAAGAGTTTTTTGCAATCACCTTAAACTATTAATTCAAAAATTATAGTTGGCTAAGTAAGCATGTAAGAAAATTTTGTTCCTTGTAAGGGACCTTTTTCAAGGATGCAAAAAGGAGACCTACCTCATTCACAAACAAAGTTATGTCCTCCAATCCTTGTGTTGGAGAAAAAGTAAAGTAATCCAATAGAAGTACTACCTCCGTCCTTAAATGATTGTCCACAATTTTGTTGAGATTTTTTTATGCCAATTTCATTAATCATATTGTCAAAAACATAATTAAAAAAGGTTCCAATTTTTTTATCACTAGAATCAATGAAGAACATTGCATGTGTTCATTGCAACACAAATAAAATTAGCTACAAGAAAGTCTCCATATGACCTACTCAAAACAACCTTAACCCTTGCAGGACGGGCTAGTGACCATGGCAACCACCCCTTTTGCTACCGTATAAATCATTGGTTCAAAAAAAATCCAAATGCACTCATTGGAAGTCAAACTATTGTACAAGGCTTTGCTTTGTTGGTTACTTGCCCGCCCAGGCTGCTTGTGGCTGGGTTCTTGTTATTCTTTCTCTTGCAATTAAGGGTGCTTTTACGTATGTCAAAACAAAACTAAAAAAAGCAATAAAACTATTGTACAAGACCTCCCCTTTTCACAAAAAAATTCCAGGGATGAATACTTACACTTCTTCCCTATACAGAAGGATTCTTTGTCATTCATTAGAGTTAATCGTAAAGTGAGCAAATGTGGGACCAGGAGCCGGAGTTTTGGAAAAACATAGGACCGAACTCCCTGGAGCACCCAAATTGAGGTCTAATTGAGTTTGGTGCCGAGTTTGTTTTGTTCTATTCTTAGTTAAACCTTCCTTTGACACAAGTTCACAAACACAGGACAACTTTGCGATTAACTCTATTGGCTAGAAAATGGCCACGACGTCCCTTTCAGGATTAAAAAAAACATGACACTGAAAGTGGAACAATCATTTCAGGACGGAGTCACGGAGGGAGTAATAAAAGCATCAATTTTTCTAAAGTACGACCTGGTACTGCCTAAACACTACGGTACGTGGGAGCCGTACGCTAGAGTCCACCTAAAGTCTGCAGGAATCGAATCTTTGTTCCTGCCTCCAGCAGCGAAACAAAAGCCTCCCTCCCCTCGAGACCTGGGCAAGCTTCTCGGAGCCTCGGCAGGCCATGGTTCACGATTTCAGCCTTTATAAAGCCACACAACGACTCCCCCAGTTGCAGACTTCGCTGGCTACTCCAGGCAAGCTTCGCACTCACAGCAGCGTCCGTCCTGTGCAGCCCAGCCGAGTAGCAGCAGGTGGATTGGAGCCCTGGCAAGGCTCAAATCGATATACTGTATACAACAGCAACTCCATTAATTGTAGGCTTGCACGACACCACTTCTTTTTGCTATTTCCAACTCAAGCTTTACTTTGCTAATTGGTTTCAATTCTCACCAAAAAATGGTTGATGGATTGTTGAATGTGACTGTGGTTGGACTACTTAATTTGTGGACTTGAATCTCAAGCTTGAGTTTGCACTTGCAGTTCTATGTACGTTGCTAGCTTCCTGTTCTATGTACGTTGCGACTTCTTGCAAGTAAAGTCCCCGAAGTTTTTGTTAGTAGTTGCTTTCTGAATCGAAAATCTTGATTGATTGTTAGTGTGTATACTTTGATTTGTGTATGCTTCGTCCATGTACTTGAATCGCAGGTGTGAGTTTACAATTGAGTTATATTACTTTGCGATGTCACAGAGGTTCATTAGTTTTCTCGTACAAAAAAGCATGATTGATTGTTGTGTGTAGACTTGTGTATACTTTGTGGTCGGAGTAATGGAATGTTAGCTTGAGTTTGGAATTGCATGCTTCCAGTTCGATGTACTTTGCGACTCCTTGTAAGTCACGAGGCCGTGTTTTGAATAATAGTTACTTGCTTTCTCAAACGAAAAGCGTGAGTGATTGTTGTGTTGGAACTTTTGTATGCTTCGTCCATTTACTTGAATCTCAGGCTTGAGTTTACAATTGCATACTTCCAGTTGTAGATTACTTTGCAAATCCTAGTATATCCAAAGTCTATTAGTTTTCTCAAGCAAAAAGTACGATTGTTGTATGTACTTGTGTATGTTTCGTTAATGTGCTCGAATTTCACGCTTGAGTTGCAATTGTATGGAATTGCTCCCCTGTTCTCCCTCCATTTGAATTTCGAACTGGTCAGAGTGATTATTACTCCTTTTCTCAGAGGAAAAGCACTATTTTTTGTATTCTTGTGCATAGTCAATGTACAGTCTGGACCTCATGCTTTCACAGTCTGGACGTACGCTGTCTGTAACTTGACTTCGGTGTAGCGCGCACTGCCGTACTGTCTCACCTTTTCCCTTTTTTCGCCGCATGGTAGGTGGTTTACATTCATGACCTTTTCAATTGCGGCTCTGACTCAACCTCATGAATTGAATCTCTGATCCAGTCTACCCATCACTTCCTTTCGCAATTTTGGGATGCATCAATTGAATTTACGACTTATCTCGATGTGTTGTTTCCAATTGTGTCTAGATTGCGCAGGGGCTCCCGTGACAACGCCAGAGCTCACGAACTGAGAGGTTTTAGAGATGGCGGACGACGCGGTTCCCACGATTCCTTCTGCGTACATCAATACGGGCGGTGTGACTCCCGACTGGCTGAATAAAGGCGACAACGCCTGGCAACTCACAGCCACAACTTTAGTGGGTTTGCAAACCGTCCCCGCGCTCGTCATTCTCTACGGCAGCATCGTGAAGAAGAAATGGGCGGTGAACTCCGCTTTCATGGCGTTCTACGCCTTCGCCGCTGTTCTCCTCTGCTGGGTAGGTTGGGCCTACAAGATGTCATTCGGTGAGAAGCTGATCCCAATCTGGGGCAAAGCCGGCACCACTCTCAGCTACAAGTACCTTTTGTCGCAAGCAAGACTGCCCGCGAGCGCGACCTCGCAAGTCGCGGCGCTCACGCCCTTCTACCCCATGGCCACCCAAGTCTACTTCCAGTTCGTCTTCGCAGCCATCACAGTCGTGCTCCTAGCGGGCTCCTTACTTGGTCGCATGAACTTCCGCGCGTGGATGGTGTTCGTCCCGCTCTGGTTGACGTGCTCCTACACTGTAGGTGCATTCTCCATGTGGGGAGGGGGGGTATTCTGGCAATGGGGCGTCATCGACTATGCTGGTGGGTACGTGATTCATCTTTCTTCAGGAATCGCTGGGCTCACGGCCGCGTTTTGGGTGGGGCCGCGGCTCACGCGTGACAGGGAGCGTTTTCCACCCAACAATGTTCTGCTCATGCTCGCCGGCGCGGGACTACTCTGGCTGGGATGGAACGGATTCAACGGCGGCGCGGCCCTTTCTGCGAATCTCGTCGCGTCGATTGCTGTCATCAACACGAATGTTTGCGCCGCCACGAGTTTGCTTGTTTGGACGGGCTTGGACGTGCTAGTCTTCGGGAAACCATCAGTCATCGGCGCGGTGCAAGGGATGATCACTGGCCTTGTTGTTATCACGCCAGGAGCTGGGCTGGTGCAAGGATGGGCGGCGCTCGTGATGGGGATCTTCGCGGGCTCAGTGCCGTGGTTCACCATGATGGTGGTGCACAAGCGCTCGCCGTTCATGCAAAAGATTGACGATACGTTAGGCGTGTTTCATACGCACGCCGTGGCGGGATTCTTAGGAGGATTTTTGTCGGGATGCTTTGCGGAGCCCACGCTCTGTAATTACTTTCTGCCAGTGCTGGACATACAAGGGGCGTTCTATGGGGGTGTTGGAGGGAAGCAACTCGGGAAGCAACTTGTGGCAGCGCTTTTTATTATCGGGTGGAACGTGGTGATGACGAGCATTATTCTGGTGTTGATCAAGCTGGTGATTCCGTTGCGGATGAGTGATGAGCATTTGATGATTGGGGATGATGCGGAGCACGGGGAGGAGGCGTATGCGCTCTGGGGAGATGGGGAGACGTTCGATGTGAGCAAGCATGGCGGGACGGATGCGGATTTTACCAACCACGGACATGAAATGAAGCAGCACACTGTGACAATCTAGAAAACTCGAAGTAGGAAGGATCGAGAAAAGACCACGAAAAGAAAATGAGAATTCACACATGGATTTAGTCTGTTTGTGTTTGCAGATGTGCGTTTTAGTTTAGTACCACTGTTTGTTGGTGGCATCTAGAAAACTGCCTCGGTTTTATCAATGCCTTGCAGGTTGTCAGTGTATGTTCTTATAAATATTGTACCATTTCAATCAATCAATCAAAACAGAGCAATCTTCAATGTAGCAAGCAATGGTTGATGCTCAATTGCGGCAAGGTTTGAATTGAACTGCAATCAGGGGTTGTTAAAGATTGCAATTTCAGCTGCGGCGTTCTGTTGTTATTCTCTCCACATCCATTTTCTCCTGCGCAATGCTTAGCTCTAGAATCTTGAGATTTCAAATTGTGCGCAGGCCTCCATTCTTGGAACTCAGATACTACCTACTGTGCGATATTGCAATTCATTTTGTGACAGACTGTTTCAATTGCATTGTTTTAGCAATTGCATTGTTTCACGTTACATGGAAGGATTGAGATTCGCTGGACCACAGGCTACCTCCAGATCATGATAAGCTTGACGTCGATCAGCAAAAGATCAGCAGTCAAATCCTGTGGCAATTGGTAAGCCCTGTATCTCATGACTTTCAAAGACTTAAACAGTCGGAATAGGTCACAAAGTGCCTAACTTTTTTTCAGTTTCTTTTACCAACCAAATGCAACGTCCTTCACTGATGACTGATCCTGTCACCTGGTCCCAAAAATTTCGTCAGACATTTCAAATTATGATTCACTTGAAAAAAGTCAAAAAATTGGTCTGTTTTTTCAAACCACCACTCCTTGGTCTGCTGAACCTTGGATTATAAAATGAACAAAGTGCAGGAATCTCCAGAATTGTGGGACGGCATCAGTGAGTTGTACGAGTTTTACGGCTTCTTTACGGCTTCTTTACGGCTCGTACAAGAGTAGGCCAACAGAATATCCTCCCACATAACCAGTCGTTGACATATTCCGAACACTCCAGGACCACCCGATGTTGCTAAACTCAGTGGAAGCTTGCCACTGAGATACACCTTTTCAATGTGTTTTTCAAAAGTAAACTTCGTAAAAGAGTATTAAATTGTGCCTGAAGGTAGAGTGTAGTAGACGGAGCGTGGAATCCTTGTGAATGGGGACGGACACAACAATGATATTATGAGAGCATCCAATCTGGTCAAGAATCAGTGGTGGCCATGCAAGTCAAGGCTCAGTTTGCGGTTGACCTTGCAGGAATCATGGGCAATTGTTGGGTGGAGGAAACTTGTGCCACAACTGACGATGCCGGAGTTCATGACTTGAGGTCTTGATGAGCAAGCACCAAGCTGTAAAGAAGAGAGGTGGGGGGCTCCAATTCCGACCCTCTTCTTCAGACTGTCCTATAGGTATTTGTAGAATGGATGCAAGGTGATCCTTAAATGGACTTCTTTGGTCCCTTAATGAATTCAAGAAAATTTATTTTTTTAATTGCAAGAGCCAATCATTGTCTCTGGTTTCTGCATATCTCTTTACAAGTCACAAGAGGACAAATTTTGGGACACCTATGGTCAGAAATAGGTACCTATGACCTGAATCTTTGAAAATTCATAAGTAATTCAAAAAAGCTTAGAAAAATATGAAACCACTTGTGTTGTGTTCCAAATCTATTTTTCTTTCTCTGAAAAATGAACTAAAAATCATTTTGTCCATGGAAACCTGTGAAAAAGGCGGATCAGCCCTTAAAGGGTCGCTTTATGCACCTCCTACCTTAGCCAGGGTACATTGAGCTTCCAAATTCTATGTACAGTCGGGTACTGAAAGCTTACAAACAGCCTTTGTGAGCCATTGAATTTTTTTAATACAATGTGCATTATAATTGGTATTTTTTTGGTAAACATAATTTTCACTGCATCCTTATGCAATCATGATCAAGCATCCCAAATTTCAGTTTCAGAAAAGAAAAATTCCATTTTTTGTGAATTTTTGAAGTCAATTTTCATTGTTTTACATAATATTTTATTAAAAATAATTGGTGGTGAATTTTTTTAATTTGATTGCATGGATACATAGGGAACATCCATATGCACATCTTTCATATTAAAAAACGCCCCCTTAAGTAACAAAATTATAATCTATTGAGAATTCAATATGAGGTGGCATATGCCCAAACTTTGTGAAATAGATATCTTTATATTTTAACTAGATTTTGGCAAAGTAATCGTACCATCATGCTAAAATGTACAAAATTAGATATAGTGTGAGAGTCAAATGCCAAAATCTAGTTAAAATATAGAAATCATCCGACACTTTTTATTGAATTCTTCATTGATCATATTTTTATTACTTAAGGGGGTGTTTTTGATTATGAAAGATGTGCATACGGATGTTTCCTACGTATCCATGCAATCAAATTAAAAAAACTCACCACCAATTGTTTTCAATAAAATACTATATAAAACCACAAAAATTAACTTCAAAAATTCACCAAAAATGAAAATTTGAGTTTTTGAAACTGAAATTTGGTATGCTTCATTGGGATTGGGTAAGAATTGAGTGAAAATTATGCAAGATGAAAAAAGCCTATTTTGTTTTCTATTGTGTACAAATCTTTGAATGGATCAAAAATGCAGTTTGTAAGCTTTCAGTACCCGACTGTCCAACCGCATTCACGTTACAAAATGCGGTAAAGTAGTTGGGGTACATTGAGTTTCCAAATCCTATCTACAACCACATTCACACTACAAAATGTGGTTAACTCCTAAAGGCCCAAAGTCCCCTCGGGGGACACTTGGGATTTCAGGCAGGCTCGTGCGACCTGAAATTTCGACCTGATTTTTTGAAACTTTTTTGAAGATAGGAAATCACATTAGCTTTCCAAAAATATAATTTTTTTTTCAATCGGTGCCCGGGAAAAAAAGTTATGCCGCCTGAAGTCAAAAAAGCAGTTCGCCGGGCAGAAAAAAACAACTTTAAAGAATTGAATTTCTTTTTTTTAATTTTTTTTTCTCAAAGATCATGTTTTTGTCTATATTTGAAGCTTTGATTCATTCTATTTGGACTTAGAATGAGAAAGTTATGGAAAATCTTGTTTTTCGGGCAATCTAAGCGTCTTCTTCAAAAAACAACTTATAAAATTCATTTTTGAATGCAATTTTCAAATTTTTTCAAATTTTTTTGTTTGAAAAGGTTAAGTTTGTTTGCAAGAACAATCCCACCATTGGGATTATGGTTTTTTAATTCCATCTAAGAGCTATTGAAGATTTAGTGTTTTGTTCAATTTTGGACCTACTTCTACTTAACAATTTTTTTGTATGTGAAAATCAAGTTTTGACATTCTGAAATTTTTTTCCCCGACTCTCAACTCTAATGTTCAACATAAAAAAATTTAACTTTATGGTGTGTAGTGCAAAAAAATCCACAAATGGCCGTCAAAGTCATCTGAAATTGCAATCTAGAGTTCAAAAAAACTTCTTTTTCCAACTTCAAACGCTTATATCTTCCAATCCGTACGGTCAAACTTCATGAAATTTTTACCACATGATCTAAGACAAGTGAAGTACAAGATCCTACGGTTAGATTTTTTCTTAAAGTTTTTTTTTTGTTTAGGAAGTAATCGCAGCAGAAATGGCAGTTTTCAGTGGTTTCAGAGCCAGAAAATGCCTTGGGCCTTTAGGGGTTAAGGTTTGGTTGGAGTAGAGATGTGGGATCCAACCAATCAATAAATTAACCTACTATATAGCCACATGGTTACACTATTCTTGTTTAAGGTCTGATGTTGGACTATCAGAAGCTAGTTTGAGTAACGCCTAAACTATGTATCTTTATAAAAAGGGAGACTCTATACTAATTAATTTAATTTGAGAGGGAAGGAGGAGTAAATTGAAGGTTGGGTAATTTATTAGATTTGTTAAAAAAGGGGTGATGAGCTTAATGGCAGGGTGAAGAGCATTATTTGTATTAGGCTAATTCGTGCATATTGGGAAGTGTTTGATTGTTTTCTAACTTTTATTTGTATAGTAGTACGCAAGTGGCATATTTAATGGCAATTTTGTTGATATTAGAAAGTATGCACTTAATAGATGGAATGAGGATTTGAAGATATTGGTGCAGTGATTGTATGCATGTCATATAAGTTGCGCTACAAAGACACTTATACTAGTAACCATTGTATTGGATATTTCAACCTAGCCGTTTTAAGTGTTGGTAATGGATAAATGGTATTTATCAAGTTTATGTATTACATAATTTGTCATTGCAATATGTGAATTTGATGTTGTTGTGATGGGATCGTTGGGGGAAGTTAATTTAGAGTAGGTTTGAGATTCCTTTAGTATCTTAACACAATACACCGATTTATCCTATTAGTATAGAGCAATCTTTGGCAAATAATGAAATATGCCAAAAGAAAGTATAATAAGTAGGAAGAACCCAATTATGTGAAGATTTTTTTTCCACATAATCGCCTATGAAGAGTGATATTGGATACTTGCAAGAAACACTTCACATTTTTCCGTCAAAACTGCATTTTTTGGCTATAGGACTGGCAATACTATGCAATACTATCAATACTATATATTAGCAGTGCTTCGACAAATTTCAACCGTCGATTCAATACTATGTTGTACTATGTAGTACTACAGACTACTACAGAGTACTACAGAAGCCACTGAGAGCAGAAAATAGCAGAGAAGGGGTCTATGGAGTTTTTCACTTTTAGTATTTCAAAAAAAATCCAAAAAATTTAGTAAGAAAATTCATTTTGCTAAAGAAGATTGCGCTTGCATTGCACCAAAAAATTCATGAAGGAAATTTTTCCCTCTTTGTAGCCTTTGCACAAAGGAAGTTCACTTTCACCCCATGTGTGCAACCGACACGTTTTCATAAAAACTAATTTTCAATCCTTGTAATGTTAGTAGATCTCCAACATGTCCAATTTGTGGCTTCAAATTCTCATTTTTGGGTCAAAAATAGGACTAAAATCCCCCAACATGGCCAAGATAAACACCCAATTGGGGGCAGGTTAAAAATAGTAAAAAAATTTGAAAAAATTTGAAAAATTACTCAATTTCTGCAACTATTGCATCTGCCTTCATTCCAAATTTCATGTCAAACGGACAAACAATGCAAAAGTTATGAGCAAAAAAACACCTGTCCAAAGGCAAGGGGACAAGAAATAGGACAAGTGTTTCTTGCAATCACCCTGTTGTCTCATGTAAATCTAAAGCAACTAATGTGGAAGCAAATGAAAATGAAATTGAAATTGGAGGAGATGAAAAATGCATAATACTTGATTGTGCAAGTTTGGTTCTAATAAGGAGGGATCATGAAAAATAATTCATTCCTGAAAAACGAACTCCACATCTTATTGGCAATGGATTACGTACCATGTGACACTACTTTACCAAAGTCATACTATTTTAAGTTAGGGCAAGTTGAAATGTTCATAATATTGTATCAATTTTCACAAAATTAGGATATTGTAGTAGCACCAATTTTGTACCCTCACTAATAGGATGGTAAGATGGTTTAGTGTCTCATTTAGTGTAGCTAGAACCTACACCAAGGAAAAATTGACTACCTTGTTGTCTTGCAACCATTGTAAAAGGAATTTGAAAAAAATTAATTCTATGTCATGTAGAAATCTTCAAAGGATGTTTCCTTTTAGCATGCACTTTCAAAAATAGAAAAAAATATTTAATGATTCAAGATTTTTGATACATAACCATCTCCATTAGATTGATACACATGGACAAATTTATTATTCCTTGAATAGATGCAAGCACATCTTGTTCTTCCAATTTTCCTTCCCTTTGTTTTGAAAAAATCAAGAGCCACTAATCTTGGTTAAAAAAATTCCCCTCCCCTCTCCAACGTCTGTGATCTCTAATTAAAAAAGTAAACAATAGCCATTGATTGCCATTGTGAGATAAACAATCTTGGTCATTGGTACTAAAAAGTCAATGATTTATTCAATGAAACCTCAAAGTTATATGTGTCTTTTGAGAAAATCTTAAAAGACATATATCCCTGCTTTATATTTGTAATTTAATATTTTATTTCTTTGGTATTGTCAATTAAATTTTGAAACTACTTGCCATCAATATCCTTGTGCTTACATTTTGTGTCAATCAATATTATTGTCTTATCTTGTATTGCATTAGTTGTATTGTGCTTATTGCTTTTGTAGCTTATCTTGATAGTGAGTGAAGTTAAATTTTTTGTAATTGGTTGCTTAAACAACATTGCTTGATGCTCTTTGCTTTTGAGATAGTATAATTTTCTAATTTAGCATTTATTTGTATTGAATTTTTGCAGACAAAAGGAAGACTTGATTGGCGAGTTGCTTCACCAAATTTGCAACTTTTGTTTCTTGGTGGAGACTAGGGAGGTAGTAGAATGGAAGCAAAAACTATTGTGGATGTTGGAATGTTTCAATTATTTGAAGCAAGATCAATTTATCAATGTACGTGAATTTTTGGCCAATGATGGAATTTCTTTGCTTGTCATTGTCACTTTCCTTTGTTTTGTATTCTTCTGTTGGTAAGATGCTCCGGTCTTCTTTTATATCTTCATATTACCTTATTTTCTAATTATCCTTCATCGATTTGTTTCTACGTTCATTGTAGTGTTTCTATTACTCTTGTTGATTCAATTCTTTGTTTATTGTGCTTTGAATGAAGTGATGAATTAGGGTTGGCAAAAAGGTGATTACAACATTATGAAGAGTAAATTGTAGTATTTTATTTGATAGTTTGAGCATTGCTATTTTAGAATATTGCTGACCAGATCATTATTGTTGTGGTTCCTACAGAATTGAAAATTTCTTATTTATTTAGGGCTTGTTGCTTCAAGAATGGAACTGAGGAGGAGGGAAAGAAAATTCAAAGAGGCAATGAAAATCATTGCAGCATTGGTTTAGGGTGTCTTGTTCTTTATAAGTTTGAGTATTTGTTTTAGATTGATACTTTTATAGCATGTAATTTATTTAAATGAAGATTTTTGTTTTAAATGTTTTTTTATCCAATGGAAAAATGACATGTGTACTTGTTTAAATTCATGCTTGGTTTTCAAAATTTTTGATGTGGTTTGACACTATCACCTCAAAAGAGGCAGTAAGTGCTTGTAATACACATGGACAAATTTACTTTCATATTTAAAAATTTCTATTATCTACAAATTTGAAACAATAACCAATAATTTTTAATAAAATTTAAACCAAGAATTTTAAAGAAAATTGATTCCAGGCTAAATGTATAATTTTTACAAGAATTTATTTTCCTTAAATTAAAAAATTCGAATTCTAATTATGTCCATTTTAAAATATTTGCATTTAACTTATTTATTAAAAAAAAAATTTATATGTAATCTTTTTCAATTTAGTAAAAAAATTATTTTCAAGGTTGAACATATCTATACCTCTTAAATTGTATTGTACAGTGAGGTCCCAATCAAAATGGCGTTTTCGAAATTGCAAGGAAGGAAATTTTGCATTTGCCAACTTTGACAGCTTCCCGAGAGTTCAAAAATTGATTTTTGAATATGAATTTTTCACCATAGCATCATCTTTAAGTAAATTATATGTGCACAAAATTTCAAGGCCAGATGATTTACGCAAAAAAAGACATTCGAAATCTCCCAACATGTGTAGCCGTGAAAACTTGTTCACTACTGCCAACTTTGACATCCTCCCAAGGACTAAAAAAAATTTCTTTTCTTATGAAATATTTGGCATATGACCATATATATGTTGATTACATGTGTGAAAAATTTCAAGTCCAAAAGACCCCCACAAAAATAGATATTCAAAATCTACCAACATGTGTAGTTGTGAGAAACAATTTCACTACTACCAACTTTGACACTATTCCAAGGGTTGAAAAATTGTTTATTTACCATGAAATTTTTATGATGAATTATCTCTATGTTAATAACATGTGTGCCAAATTTCAAGTTCAAAAGATTCACACAAAAAAAAATATGCTAGTTCTATCAATGTGTATGACTGTCAAAAAAATTTCACTACTACCAACTTTGACACTATCCCAAGGGCTGAAAAAAAACATTTTACCATGAATTTTTTGGCATGAGATCATCTCTATTTTGATAAAATGTATGCCAAATTTCAAGGTCAAAAGATTTACCAAAAAAAGATATTCTAATTCTACCAACCTGTGTAGTTGTGAGAATGACTTTCTACATCCGTGTGAAATTTTACCCAAAAAATTACACTATCCCAAGGGTTGAAAAAATCATTCTCACAACTACACATGTTGGTAGAATTGGCATATTTTTTTTTGTGTGAATCTTTTGAACTTGAAATTTGGCACACATGTTATTAACATAGAGATGATTCATCATAAAAAATTCATGGTAAATAAACAATTTTTCAACCCTTGGGATAGTGTCAAAGTTGGTAGTAGTGAAATTGTTCTCACAACTACACATGTTGGTAGATTTTTAATATCTTTTTTTGTGTAAACCTTTTGGCCTTGAAATTTGGCCTACATATAATTTACTTCAAGATGATGTTGTAGTAAAAATTTCATGGTCAAAGATCAATATTTGAGCCCTTGGGAGGCTATCAAAGTTGGCAAATGTGAAATTTCCTTCCCTGCAATTTCAAAAATGCCATTTTGAATGGTACTCCATTGTACAATCTAAAGTAGTCTGCTTTTAAAGCGACGTTTTACAAGTTGATTGCATTTGGAGGAACCTAAAATTTTTGAAACAATTTTCAGTAAATATTCGTAAGAAGAAAAAAGGAATTGGCATCTAACACAATTCGTTTCATATTTTTTGAACCTTCAAGGAATTAGTTACAAGTTTTTGAAGTTGTAATGCAGTGGTCACTAAAATTGACCACCTTCTGAAATGCACATTGTTGGTACATTGAAGAAAGCAAAATGTACCTCTATGTTAATAATTGCTTTTAAACTAGGGTCGCTTTTAGAGCACCTTAAACTTCATTGCTTAAGAAAAAATGGAAATTTTGGATTTCAAAAGTGGATTCTTATATCTCTTCTACTAAAAACATTGGTATTGTTACCAATTTTTCCTTTGACCCCTATCGTTCCTTGACTATATTTTCACCAAAAATGCTCTAAAACTATCATTTCTAGTACAGTGGGGTCCCAATCAAAATGGCGTTTTCGAAATTGCAGGGAAGGGAATTTCAGATCTGCCAACTTTGACAGACTCCCGAGGGCTCAAAAATGGATCTTTGACCGTGAAATTTTTACCACAACTTCATCTTTAAGTTAATTATATGTGTGACAAATTTCAAGGCCAAAAAATTTACAAAAAAAAAGATATTAAAAATCTCTCAACATGTGTAGCCTTGAAAAAAATTTCACTACTGCCAACTTTGACACCCTCCCAAGGACTGAAATTTTTTCCTTTTCCTACAAAAGCTTTGGCATAAGACCATCTATATGTTGATTACATGTGTGAAAAATTCCAAGTCCAAAAGACCCCCACAAAAATAGATATTCAAAATCTACCAACATGTGTAGTTGTGAGAACAATTTCACTACTACCAACTTTGACACTATCCGAAGGGTTGAAAAATTGTTTATTTACCAAGAAATTTTTATGATGAAATCATCTCTATGTTAATAAAATGTGTGCCAAATGTTAAGTTCAAAAGATTCACACAAAAAAAAATATGCCAATTCTACCAACATGTGTAGTTGTGAGGAAAAAAATTTCAGCCCTTGGGATAGTGTAATTTTTTGGGTTAAAACTTTCACATCGATGTAGAAAGTCATTCTCACAACTACACATGTTGGTAGAATTAGAATATCTTTTTTTTTGGTAAATTTTTTGACCTTGAAATTTGGCATACATTTGATCAATATAAAGATGATCACATGCCAAAAATTTCATAGTAAAATGTTTTTTTTTCAGCCCTTGGGATAGTGTCAAAGATGGTAGTAGTGAAATTTTCCTCACAACTACTGACACATGTTGGTAGAATTGGCATATATTTTTTTGTGTGAATCTTTTGAACTTAAAACTTGGCACACATGTTATTAACATAGAGATGATTTCATCATAAAAATTTCTTGGTAAATAAACAAGTTTTCAACCCTTGGGATAGTGTCAAAGTTGGTAGTAGTGAAATTGTTTCACAACTACACATGTTGGTAGATTTTGAATATCTATTTTTGTGGGGGTCTTTTGGACTTGGAATTTTTCACACATGTAATCAACATACAGATGGTCTAATGCCAAAATTTTCGTAGAAAAAGAAAAAAAATTCAGTCCTTAGGAGGGTGTCAAACTTGGTAGTAGTGAAATTTTTTTCACGGCTACACATGTTGAGAGATTTTGAATATCTTTTTTTTTGTAAATCATTTGGCCTTGAAATTTGGAAAACATATAATTAACTTAAAGATGAAGTTGTGGTAAAAATTTCACGATCAATGATCCATTTTTGAGCCCTCGGGAGGCTATCAAAGTTGGCAAATCTGAAATTCCCTGCGATTTCGAAAACGCCGTTTTGATTGGGACCCCACTGTACAAGTACAAAATTTTAGGGAAAAAAAAATTAGGCACATATAATTGTAGAATCTTACAGTATGCTAGTTTTGGAAGATGTGAAAAAAAATTCAGATTTTTCCACCATGTAGATTGGAAGATATTAGCGTTTGAATTGGCATAAATCCTTTTTCTGTCCCTGCGAAAAACAGGGCAGCTGCACTTCACAAGCTCACTTTTCTATGAAAAAATGTCCAAAATAGTGGTGCTTCCTTGAATTATTTTTCCTAAACAAGTTCGCTACATGCTTTAAATTTTTCAAATCATTTGAAATTGTACAACATATAGGAAAAAAATAGTAAGTAAAAAGAAGTAGAAAATGAATCAAAATACAAAATTGTTAAAGAATTTAATTATGGAATTGAAAAATGTCAATCCCAATGGTTTTAATGTTGTTATAAACAATCTACATCCTATGATTTTATTTTATTTTTAAAATATTGAGAATTGAGTGAAATAAACAACTTCAAAGTCTATTTTAGATTAAAAAATCCATAAGTGCCCGCAAACTAAAATTCCTCATAATTTTTGACTCATTGAAAATGGAATGATTCAAAGCTTTCCACATACATATAAATTTAGAAAACCGATTTCAAATTTTTGTGTTTGAAAAAGTGATTTTTTTATCTGCTCGGACTGCCTGAGTTGAAAAACAAACAACATATTAGGCCATAACTTTTGACTCATATTTTCAAATGTCATGAAATTTAGTGCATATGAAAGATTTTCCTTGTCCTCACCTTCTACTAAAATTTTAGCCTAAAATATGCAAATTTCTAGTTACAGGTACCTGCCCAAAATTGCTATGCTGCTAAAAATAGCAGGCTGGTCCTTTAGGGGTTAAGATATAAGCACCCAAATGAAACACAAATTGTTCTTTGACAACTTAAAAACTACCTAAATCCAAGCCCAACTGGACCCAAAGTAGACGAGTGGAGTTCCAAGAAGTTGTTAGTGTCATGAAAGCAGACTTACATTGGCCAATCACCTACGCGTGATCTAAGCTTACAATGTGTCATTTTTGGGTGTTTCTGTGCCCACTTTGATGTTAGTCTAGTATCCACAATAGATGCATCAACGCAATTGTTTTCAAAAATTTGTATTATATTCATTTGAACTCGAAAATATATGAAACAAATTTTAAAACAAATTTCAACAAATTTGTTAGTTTTCTAAATCATTTCCTAACAAGCGCACATCATTTATTCTGGAGCTACCCTCAAGATCTACAAATCTTGAATAAATATCACAATTAGGTGCTTCTACCTTAAATGTCATCCCCTCCATTCCCTTCTCCTTCCCCTTGGTCTTCCTTCTTCCAGAGCCTCAGATGGGACAAACTAGGACATAGTATTTGAAATTGTACTTTTCAGTCCCATTCTTTGAAAAAAAAAACATTAGAAAATTTTGTTTTTAATTAAACAAAGATGAAAATTGAGTAAGCTTTTCAATGCATATTATTTCATTATATTCAATATGCAATGCATGCTACTTGACATTTTGTTAGGGATTTAATGAAATATTTAATGCTCTAATTCAAATGCATGTTAGTAATCAATATTTTTATTTTTTTGCTTGACGATGACAATATACTTTTAGATTGCATCATTAAGATGTTAGAGAAATGGCATCTAGGGAAATGGCAATGCAGGTTTTGGATTGTCTTTTTCCTAAATTCGCTCCCCAATCCCTTGCTACCACCAAGAGCTCTACTTTTAGATCATTCTACAAATTTGTAAAATTTTGAGTGAATTTTTTGTTGTTTTTGGTGCCGCTTGGAATTAGAGGTACCTCTAGTTGAATCTGCTAATGGGTGGTGCTCATGGAGTAATGGTGTCTGGAATTGGAAGAAATAATGAAGCAAAAAGAGGCAAATAGGGTGTTTTTGTTTTAATTTCTCCCCACCCCGTGCCCTGAAAAATTTAGAGATGTTGATCTAAGTTGAAAAAAAAATTCCCACCCACCCCAAATGTTGTCGATCTTTTAAAAAAACCAAAGCCGTTGATGTTTGAGGAACAAACAATCTTAGTTGTCTAAATATGGATACAATATACGGATATGGATATAGTTATAAAATATGGATATGGATACGGTTACAAAACTAGAATTACAAAATACAAGTATGGATATGGTTATAGAATTTAAAATACAAAATATATACAATATACATTTGTATTCACACAAATTCATATAAATATATCCCATATCAATTGAAGTTCACACAAGTTCCATAAGATTACAAATATAGGTTTGAAGTGGGTTTGTAAACAACAATCCATGAATTCATTTCAGAAGGGATTCATGTTCAAATTTTTGGATGTAAAACTTTTACAACTAGTAGAAAAACTACATGTGTACACCTTTTAGAATTTTTGTAAAAACTTAACAACCAATGGGAGAAAGACACGTGTACCCCTTTTGATTTTTGTGTGTGAATTGGAAGAAAAGCAACAAGTTTTTCATGTGTGAAATTAACACTTTGTCAATTTCACAATGTGACACTTTTTCACAATGGTTTAGCTAAGTATCCTGCTAATGAATTTTTTGGAAGAGAATAATTGAACTATGCAGAACAAAAATATTAATCACTGGTTATTGATTATTCAATCACATTTTAGAAAATATTTAGTACTACCTATATTAATAATATTTAAAAATATTATTCGTTTGATATTATTTCAAACTGGCAGGCGTCAACCCCCATACATGGTCTTACGACCCTGCCTTTTCAATTTTGATCAAAGAGTATAGGGAGTCATTTGATGGTTAATATGAGGACAACCTTGTGTAAGACTTGTTTTAATAGATGATTGGAGAATCCTCTTCTATAGAGAGTCCTCAAGTTTGAAAAAAAATTGTTTTCTGAGAAGAAAGCTTGCCATGAGCGACTATACAAGGATTATTTTGCAACCAAATCAACTATTGATGCAGTCAAATTTTGTCATCACATTGTATGAAATACAACAAAGAATATATTTGTTATATTAAGTACACAATGTCACAACCCTTGTTACAAAATCCATCACGTTTTCATCTTGCAGAAGTATCATCCAATTATTGCATCTGACATTCACAATGAAAACCTAGAGCACGACAAGCGTTCCTGGGATTTGTCATGCACCCGTTTCCCCTGCCTCTTCTCTGTCCCCATATATAGGTTTGGCTAGTACATACGTAGTACTATATACATAAACCAATCCAGAAATGACCAAACAGAGGAGAATGAAAGATTAATGAGCTTGAGATGCACAACTTGATTTCCAAATAGCCAAGATCAGCCCAGTAAGTTCGTAGAGCTCAGAAGATGTGCAGTTTCTGGAGTCTGAAAATTCATTACGGGATAGTTCGATTTCCGTATTCAACTAATGCGACATTCTGAAACGAACAGTTGTATTTGTAATAACCTTCAACTGAAACTTGTGATTACAGGTTGATCGATTCACCACATTCAACAGTTGGTTCCTACTTTAAAATTATAAAAACAGGGCTTTACACTCGAATTTGTTGCACTGGCTGGATATTGGGATTCCATGACTCCCTAGGAATATGAATTGCAGAGTCTGTAAGTGCCTGCAACGAGCAACGATAATGTACACTCTTCTTGGCGAGTCTGTTATGACCTCAAGCCCTCAGGAGCGATCGAAAGCATGAATAGCGTGAATTCCATGAAATTGGCAGTCAGAATGCTATGCGCATTGACAGTTACATTAGCTTGTTGTGCCAATGGATGAGAAAATTAAACTGCAAATTTGCATTTCATCCACAACATTCTGCACTACGAAGTTAAGATTTCCACCGGCAACCTACCTCCTCCTGACTTCCTAAATCATTTTCTTTTCTTCCTTGCTTGAAGAACCACCCCGCCATTTTTAATGGACGTGCTCCAATTCAACGAAATTGAAGTTCAATACCAAATCACGTATCTGAGGTTACCATGAACACCGTCATTTGACATTTTCAATTTTGTTTTTGACGATTCTCGTTTCTGGCATCCTGCATGAACGTATCAAACAATAGCATTGGAATTGAGCTGTTTGTTTGTAGTCTGAATTTTCTGGTTACTTTATGAAGGTAAATGCAGGTTTAAATGCTCCTTTTATTCATTTTTCATGGGTGTCAAACATTTCTTGGCAATCACCTATGTCTGAACTGCTGGTAGTGTGTTATAGGCTACGTCAACCCTCAACATTAATATATCTAAGAACCCCATTGTCAATATTCATCTCCTCAACTTAACTACCCGTATATGCTGCCACGACACTTTAACATTTCTCAGGTTCAACTGATCACACTGACTTTGATAAAATGACCAACAAATACAACTCTTGAATACTGTTGTTGCATTCTGAAAGTTAGGACAAGCTGGTTTGAAATCCAGAGGCTATTGGCTATTGTAAGCGAACTGTTAGTAAATCGTGGTTACAAAAGTATCAGTACAAATAGTTATAATGATCTCTGTGCTTGTGATCCTTCAACGATGCAACAATCATCCGCATTGAAACCAGAGTCTTATAAAATTAGAGTCGCAAATGCAATGAATCCAACATCAAGTAACTTAGTCTGATTGCAAATTCAAAGGTCTAAAAAGTACTCCGGAGTACTTAAATTCCAGCATCAACAAGCTTGATGAATCTGCAAGAGTCGAATCACGCACCGAAGCTTGAGCTACAAAAAGAATTGAACGCGACAAATTGTTTACAAAGTCTGATTACCAAAATTTAATGTGACAAACAAATTCATAGGAATCCTAGAAATCGATTGCCTCTATCAGATGTTGATGCAGTGTTCATCCTCTTAGCCCCTAAATTTGTTTGCATCAAAATTGTGGATTTTGACGTTACAATCAATGGCTGCGGTTTGACTTTTGAATTGTTTGTGTGTGCAAATTAATTTTTGGATATGGATTTCTTTTAGAAATGCGGGAATATAATTTGCAGTCAAGGGCAAGTTTGGAGGTGTTTCTAGGAATTATTGATGCCAGTGGTTAAAAAAAATGCTTTTCTCTTTAAGTATTGAAGATCCAGTTTGAACCCGTGTTCAACACTAGCTGTAGTAATTCAAAGTGCTCCCATGCATAGGACATAAAAGTAACAATTAACACAAAATAAAGTAGTAATATATTCTATAGGATATAAAGGTAAAACTACAAATTTTACTTTTCATCTAAAGATAGTAAAGCAATGACACTAACTTTATAGGTGACTTCATTAATAGGATAATTCAACTATGTAGCTTGATCCCATCAGCACGTTATAGGTAAAAATGCAAACGACATATGATTTAAAGTAAAACTTAAAATAAAAATAATTATTACACTACAACTAAAGTAGTTAGGGTTGAAATTTTAATATATTGCACAGAGTTCCACATAAAGAAAAATTGTAATGACACCTAATCCTAAGACCTCACCACTAGGTGAAAAATCATTGTGCTAAGAAAGATGAAATACAACACAATAAGTTAATTAGGGCTATGGTAGAGTTACCTAAGTATTCTAGTAACAAAGATCTAAATTAGTTTCCAAGTCACCTAAGTATTCTAGTAACAAAGATCTAAATTAGTTTCCAAGTCACCTAAGTATTCCAATAACAAAGATCTAAAATATTTTCCAAGCTATATGGATCATCCAAGAATAATTAGGCTATCCTTGACAAGTTGTTGTTATACCCTAGGGGGGAGGGGGGAGGGGGGAGGTCAACCAGATGGATGTATTGAATAGACAGGGCACCTACCTCGAAGTTTCTACAAATATTTGTTGAAACTTCATGACATTGAATATTTTACTGCAAATTGAAGTCTAGGCCTATTATTTGTAGGCTTTTGATTTTAGACTAATTATATGATTACACAAAAATTATTCTATCAATGTGGTGTATTACACTACAGTATACACAAATAGTAAAATTTTAAGATTTTTCAAGCGTAAGTTGTATTCAATATGATTTTTTTTTTTTAAAATTCTAGATAGATTCAAATCTTCATTAAAAAAAATCTTCATTTCTTATATCTCATAGAAGACATGCAATATCATCTTTGAAAATGAAACTATCAATTTTAATTCATATAGCATCAATGAAGCATATTGTGTATTTGATTTTATTGGTTATGAATCCTAATGGATTAGTTCTCCTCAAAATTTGTCCACAACAAATAGCCCTTTGCTCCAAATTCTCTCCATTTTTGTAAAGACTAACATAAAAAAATCCCCTTCCATGTTCCAATTCTCAAGAGTTGTTTCTCCACTTTTTCAAACATTTTCAATTTATTGCCTTGTTTTTCTCTTGTGATTCTATTTTAAAAGGCAATTCTATGCCTATTTAGGACTTATTTTTATTTTTTTCAATTTTTAGAAAATAAATATTAATTTTTTGTGAGAGAGTGGGTGGAGATTCTAGGTAAAATCATCCAAGAGTCCACCTTCCCTCCTCCCACATTTTTTGATACATAATACTTAATGGGTGAATGCACGATAGCTTCAACTTTTTTTTTGTGTCTTCGTGTAATTAATGAGCAATTTTGAGATTTTCAAAAAATTGTGGACAAATATAAAATATCAATCTTCATGTGAAATTAATTTTAGGTGTTTTTGGAATGTCAATCTTACTCGAGGGGTTCACCCCCCCATATGTTTACATATCACATGCGATAATGGGATATTAAATTGGATAGTATTTATGTGTTTCCAAGGATTTTTTGCCTCCCTATTTTTACATAAAAGCTATCGGCATGTATTTTTCTACACCCTAGTTTGTTTTGTAAATGGTGGAGAATGCTATTTTTTTGCATCTTGTTTATTTTCAACTTTGTGAAATTACGAAATGTCATGAAGAATGTAATGGCATTGCAAACCAAACTACTAAATAAATGCAGAAAGTAAAGAGGATTCCAACATAAGTCATTTCAGTGGTCACTAACTCCTGTGAGAAATGACAAATTCAGCTAAACTCAGATGATTAAAATTATTCTAGATTTGCCTTAACACATTTGGCTATGGGATTCAGACTCTTTTCGTACACAAATCTGAGCTCACAAAATGCTAGTAGGTGCTAGCAACTCCTGAAGGTCAAAGACACCTGCACAAAATGCCTATTGCTCACTAAATTTTAAGCTGAGGAATTCACCTTCTCCTTGCCACCAGTAGTGAACATAATTGAATCACACAACATTTCAAGAATGGAATGCCCTCATGTGGGATACATCAAAATCACAAAACAAAAATTGAGTGTGACTAAGGTAACCCCTCCATAACCAACCGAACAAGGAATTGCAACATGATCTGGAGTAGTGAAGGCAAAACAAATATTTTTTAGAAGTACATCAATAGAAATGACATGGATTGCAAAAAAATTGGTAATTTTATCGTTTGAATTGAAACTACTATAAATTTTGGAAGGCAAAAAGTGCGTCGGACCCATGGCCAATGTGTAGACTCTTCCAATTTCAATCATTCAATAACTTTTTATCTAATCATTATTTTCTACTTTTTTTTTCCACAACTTGGGACATGTGTCATGAATCTATTAGTTCCAACCTTGAAAATGAAAAAAAAAACACTCTAAGCATGGTCAAAAATACATGCACCTCTAGGTTGGGAATGGGTCAATGGTTGGGAAGGGGGGGGGGTACCTTAAGCCTACGGCATTCACTAGAAAAAAAATCCACCATCGTTTCGTCTGAGCAGGTAGCACCGCATGGCATTGACATTGCCACCAACGGATATAGAAAACCATTCTGCTGGCCACTCAAAACACCCAAAAATCCATTGCAAACTTGATTCACAAACTGAGCTGCGACTGCAAATTCAAAAGCAACATGACTACTAAGTAAGAAAACGACATTGGGAGGCAACACAAGATACACATACACAAGTAAAATGATAATAGTGTTTAGAAACACATATACTAGTCGTTGTTGTACAACCTTGTCCAAAATTTTTTACAACTATAAGTTTTCACTACCGGACATGAAGAACCCTCTACAGCTATTCAAGTACAAACCCAACATACTATACTACATCAAAATGAGGTATATGTATACCAGCCTCTACTTCAGGGTAAAAAATGGCTAGAATACAACACTGACATCCGTTGCAGCCTGCACGAGCTAACGCTGGAAAAAACAAATTCAAACTTGAATAGAAATGGGAGAATCTGGAAACGAAAATCACCAAGAACCACCATGCTAAACGGGTGCACTTTGGTGTTGCTCCTTCATGCGTGAGGGTATACACTTTGATCTTCCTCATTACAAACTACGATACTGAACAAAGAATTAGCCGTTGTGAAACACCTTGCACCGCAATGACAAGCCGTGAAAACTCAAGAAATTTACACTGAAATCGCACCCTAAATCCTAAATGTAGAACACAACCCCTCGACGACCTAGTGAACATCACGAGGAGCTCCACCCTAAAGCGTTCGACGTAAAACCTCACCTGAATAAACACAAATCTCGAACATGACCAAAGAATGTCACCGTAAACCTTTGTGGCAGGCTTTGGCGGTCACGGATGCGGAAGAATTTTGCAAATAAAGATCAGGTGGTCACGGGAGGCGCAAACCAGCCTGCAAAACCCTAAATGTGTGTGTGCAATTCCAGTCTCCAAGCATAGCGATGGCGACGACAAAGGTTTGCTGGAAACCCTTAGCCCGACAACACAAAACATGGTCCACCAAAGCTCTCAGAAGCAAGCTCAGAAGCTGCCTCGAAACGTTCAACGCGTGCCAACGGAAATAGAAACTAGGAACCCAATGTACCTTAGTGCGGTTGACTGGATGCCAAGGACTTCCCTCGCAAGTGAAAATTTAATTTTTCCTAAAACTGCCTAGACAACAGAAATTGAATTTCCCTCCATGCATGCACTTAAGTTAATCCAGAGATTTCGCCATTTGTCCACCAACAAGGATCAGACAGTGGTAATGAAACCAAACCTACTAAACAAATTTAGGGAGATCCCATGTTTGGGACCCTATTTTATTTCTACTATACAAGGAAAGGCAAGATTTATATAGCACCCTATTTTTTTTTAATCACCCTATGCACATATTACCAACCCTATAGTAGATTTAATAAAGGTATGAATTTTTCCCCCAACAAATTAAATTGACCCTATTTTTTTTATCTCACCTAGTTTTTTAAAATTTTGGGAGTCTCCCCCTAAGCAATCTTAAGTTATCTTACCAGTGATTTATAAAATTGTGAGTATGTCCTCAAAAATGCATTGGATTCTTTAAAGCCATTACATATTCAAGGGCAAAAGTGCACTACAACTTTTACAAAAATGAGGTTTGCTGACAGAAGTTTGAGCTATAATACTTTTCATATTAATATTCACAGATAGAATTCTTCAAAAATTATTGGTTATTTTTAATGTTCTTTAATTTTAAAAAATCTATTATATATTGATAGTTTATTTTGATTATTTTCCTATTAATTTTTTTTTCATAATTTTTTTTGTAAATGTGCTTGAAAGTAAAGAAGTCAAGTGAAAACTTCAATGAATATTCAAATCAAATTTGCAATCAAGTTTTGGATTAAAATTGGTCAAATAATATAAAAATAAAATATTTCAAATATAAAATATTCAAAATAAATTTTTTTGCCAAATTAATATTTGACCTTTTGGTAGATGTATTGTTACAATTTACACATGTTTCATTGCAACTTTCTCATTATATTAATGTTAAATATTTTCAAAATAGGTTTGAAATTGTATAGTGTTTTTAACAGTGTGCACTATGTGCAAAAAAGGCATTAGTTTCTGAGGAATCTTTGATCAAGAATTGGAGTGTAACAATCTTTGATCAAGAATTTGGAGTGTAACCCTAATTCCTTAAAATCCATTTTGGCTTGAAAGGAACTTTAAGGGTAAAAGTGCTTGATTTTAAATGAGCCAAAAAGAATTATTCTAACCATAGATTGTCAAATATAATTTTTGGTAAAATTAATTTGAAATTGAAATTACAAATAAACATACTTGCATTATTTATATTTTCGGTCATCATAATTTTGAATTTAACAAAGTTTCACAGGGTTACTAATTTAATTATTGTTAGACCAAATTTGAGATTATTTGGATATATTTTTTAATTTAGTAAAAAAATTCCTTGAAGTAATCTCAAATTTATTTAAAAAAATTCCTTAAAAGTAAAATTGCTTCTAAATGAATTAAATGGACAAGTAAGTACTACAAAATAAAACATTAAACCATTTTAATCCCTGAGGTGGTGAATGATGACTGTTTTTAAGAGTTCATTATAAAAGCTACATAAAACTAATGAAGTACATCTAAGTATGTTGAAATAGAAAGGAGTCTACTCTTAAGCAATGAAACTAACTTGGCAACTTGATGCTTCTTGATTTTCGTACAAGGTTCTAAACAATTTCATATCAAGATTGTAAAAAAGTAAGAAATTTGAAAAGATAGAGATTTTATGTTTGCAATCTTTTCAATCCATTAATTATTTTGCCTCAAAAATTTGATATCTACTTTTCACTTTTTACTATGCTTTTTTGCAAGTTAATAACATCAATTAGTATTTAACAATATCAAAGTTTTAATAAACATGCTAATTATTATAGCTAATGACTTGTGAGGAAGAATATTGATTAATGATGTAGCAAATAAATAAAATAAATTATAGATCATAATTTCAATAAAAACCTTGCACTAATTTAGGAGATGACAAATTTCAAAATCAAATAATGGCTATCTATATATGGTAGCTATAGAAAAACATTATTTAAGAGATTTGGATACAAAATGCCACTAAAAGGAATGTTATACAACCAAGTGTAAAGCGACTAATTATTATCATGAACAATCATGATAAGAATTTTAAAATGATAAATGCCAAATTCCACAACTATTGGTCTAATAAGGTGTTAAAAAACATATTCAAGTCTTCCAATAATTCTTTATGAATTAAATGTCTTATATATGATCACTCAAATTGCTGGCAAAATTGTAAGTGTCTATCATTTGGCCTAATTTTGCATTATGTAAATTTCAATTTTAGAATAAGTTATTGGTTGTTTAAAAATGCTTTCCAAAATAAGTGGCATCTTAATTACTAAAGGGTTTAGAAATGTCAAAAATACAAGTGAAGTGATTTTATTGGGATTTTGTTTAAACTACAAATGTTTGTGAAAGGTTATGATGCAAATTGTCTAATTGAAAGATTAAAACTTAAGATGATTTTTATATGTTTTATAGCTTGTTATGTATATGCATAGTAGTATTTCGGAAAAACTACAATATTATATAGTACAAATTGATACGTACAATTAGAATGTTAGAAAAACTACGGTACAAACTAATACAATTTCTTAATTTATTCATTGTGCCCATATAAAAAGGTCAATCTAGTATTTTCAAGGAGTATGAATTTCACTTTAAAGGGAATGAAAGCCTCACATCAAGAATATTGCACAATACTTCACATGTAACAAAGATTGCTATTCGTACACTTGATACCCACATCTATGTATATACAACTCTTTCTATTAATATGAAATATTTTTCCATTCTTATCTAACCACTTGTTGTATAAACATTTTTCAAGAGTTTCATAGAATGGTTGGTACAAAATTGTTACTACGACAATATTCTTGACTTGTGTGTCAATGCCTACAAAAAATCAACATTGGATTTGGAATTTTTCTCCACTATTGGCGCCTTGTTGACATCAATGTATACAAGAAAATGCATTGTTTTTCCTTGTTCTGAATGTATAATATTTTATGAATAATTCTTTTGACTATAATAAAAAAAAAATTCTATATACGGTAGTAGAAATGCCTATGCTTTGTAAGTTCACAAAACAATTGAAAACATTTCAAACTTCTTTTTCCATTCAAATACATCCAAGTGTATTCCAAAACATACCTTCTAAGGTGCCAAATGAATTCAAGTCCCTTTTAGAGTTGAGAAAAAAGGTGTGTAGAATAATCTTATTTGTGCTTTATATTACAACAATGGTAATTTTTTTAGATGATTCTAAAGGCTCCTACTATTTCAATTTTTGTTGTGATTTTCTTAAACTTTTTCTTAAGATAGAAAAACATATTAGCTTTTGAGGATATTATTTTTTTATTTCAATTGTTGTCTAGAAACAAAAGTTATGCCATTCTGAGCACAAAATTAAACTTGCCAACAACAAACAAAATCCACAGAAACTTGAAATACAAATTTTAAATTTTTTTCTTCTTGTAGATTTTATTTTTTTCTATGTGGAAAACTCTGATTCATTCCATTTGGATTAGTGATGTGAAAGTTATGGAGCTTCAAGTTCGTGGGCAATCATGGCATCTTCTTCTAAAAACAATATATTGAATTTGTTTTTTGACTTAATTTTTTTTTTAAAATTCTACAAGGTTTAGTATGTTTGCTAGAACAATTTTACAATTGAGATTAGTATGTTTCAATTCCATCTTAGAGCTAATAACAATTTAGTTTTCCTTCTATCTTCTGCCTACTTCTATTTAACAATTTTTTGCAAAAATTTCAAATTATGTCAAAGTCAATAGTGCCTACACAAGTTCTCAAAAAGCCCAAAGGGGGCTCCTTGGTCCTTTAGAGGTTAAGAACTGATTGCTAAACTCCTTGAAACAATTTTCAGTAAATTTTTGTAAGAAGAAAAGTGGAATTGGCATCTAACCCAAGTCGTTTCATATTTTTTGGACCTTTGTGGAATTAGTTACGAATTTTTGAAGTTGAAATATATTAGTCATTGAATGCGACCACCTCTTGAAATGTACACTATCGGTACATTGAAGAAAGAAAAATGTACCTGTGTCACGATCAACTTTTAGAGCACAATCACTTTTAGAGTAGACTGAGGCAGTCTACTCTAAAAGCACCCATGCTCTAAAAGCTAATCAAGACACAAGGGTACAATTTTGCTTTCTTCAATGTACCGATAGTGTACATCTCAAGAGGTGGTCGCATTCAATGACTAATATATTTCAACTTCAAAAATTCGTAACTAATTCCACAAAGGTCCAAAAAATACAAAACGACTTGTATTAGATGCGAATTCCACTTTCCTTCCTACTAAAATATACTGAAAATTGTTTCAAAGAGTTTAAAAGGCAATCAGCTCTGCAATGGTCGCATTTCAAAGCAGACTAGACTCCACCACGAGGCACGAGTCCGTGGAGCTCCTGGCGCGGCTATCTGGTCGTCGGTTGGCCTTGGAATCCTTTGGTTCCTTTGCCTTTTCCAAGGCTCCGAAGTCCAGGGTGCCCTTTTCTCCACTGAGGAGCCCCACCATGGTCACAGAGTCACATTGCCCATGCACTCGCCGTCGTCACAGTCGCCGTCGCCGTGAATCAAATCTTCAGGCACTCAGATCAGATATGGACGTACCATGACGACCTGGACGCTGGACGCCACTTCAGCGGCTCAGCCCCCAGTTGGGATAACTTAGTAATTTTTTTATAATTTACCTCATTGGAAAAGTGCTAACTTACACAAAGTAAATCAATTTACGGTGCCCCCACACTCGCAAGCGATGGAGGCTAACCATAACATTATATAACTAGGCAATGGTCTTCTCCATGTTGGGTAGTCACAGTCACTCCGAGGTTGAGATTTTCTCTGAGATTGAGATTCAGGTGCATGAAATGGGGAGCTAATGGAGAGCCTTGTTTTGTGGAGGGGCTGTGACACCCCTTTTGCATCGAAAATGAAATCTCCGAGAAGGTTCACTTGCACGGCACCACGGCAAACCAATCACGGAGCAGAAGGTGAAGTTTTCTCAGAGAAAATGCGGTTCGAAGCTCCTTTCTTCACCTGCGGAAGAGAAGAATGGCGCACCCTGAACCTCGGAGGTTGAGCGATCCCGAAACAACGAGAAACCAGTTACACAAAGCCATGCTTCCAATCTCCGAGAAGTGGACAATTCTCAGAGGGGCTGAGATTACTCCTATTATGCGTCTCTAGATGCCTTAGAGAGACTTTCAATATAATTCAACAATTGGAATTGGTTGAGGAGCCATACAAGACAATTTTGTTCATGGTGGAGTCCCCTTCGAAAAGGCCCCCCCTACCTCATTGGTAAACAATGTTATGACTTGTACTAATTTTGGAATCATTTACAAGTGTAAGGTCCACTTTTATGGTAGTTCACAGTATTTAGAAAAATTGAATGTAGCATGGTTTACACTATATTTATACTATCTCAAATATTGTATTTTTTCATTCAAATTTCATCCAACTTTAATATGAAATTCATCCGAAGGTTCACCCTAATTAGATCACATTAATTCAAAATCATCCAAATTTATGTGGGGGAGTTTGACATTGTTCAAACTCTTGTACTAATTGAATTAACCTGTGAGCTAAGTTTGATTTTCTTAAGACTATTTATTCCCCCCTCCACTGCAGACATATATAATTCAAGAAACTTGACCAATGAAGGTGATGGACAATACAAGACTGCATAACATTCGAGACCAATGGGAAGGTTGATAACATTGTTCACCACTTGTATACCGGTAATTTTGGTACCATCCCACCTATGAAACGACACTATAATTGGAATTAAATGCACCTAGAGTATTAATATAAGGTAACCTCATCCAAACGTGTCTCTCCCCATTTTCTACCATCTTTACTTGCACTTTGAACATGTAGTCACCTTAAATCACACAAATTTTCAAGAATAACCAAATAGGACAAGATGATGAGTTTCATTGAATTGAGCCAATCTATGGGAGTTAAAGCATTTTTTGCTGTTACAGTGCCACTTCAAAAGGAGTTTAGGATAATTTGTAGGTAATCTATGCTATCAACATTAGAAAATCACAAAATTTTACAATGTCAAAAAAATTACGGAACAACTTGGCTACTCATGTTAAATTCAATAAAAATTGCTAATATCCTTGTTAAGAAAAATTGAAATAGGACTAGGAAAAATGCACTTTGGGATACTTGTATTATAAAAGGGATCCAAGCCTTACTTCTAGCCTCAAGAATAATATATATACTAGAGTCTATAAAAGATTCAAATTTCTTGTTTTAATCACAACAATGTTTAAAGTTGAAATTTTTATGTACAACTACGAGATGAAACATGCATGGAAGTAAGAGCCATTTTTTTGCAAACAAGAGGAATAAGAGTTACCTAAAAATTTACTAGGATTTCAATTAGATTCATAAATCAATCCGTTGAATAAGAATCTAAATTGTTGGGACTCACTTCAAGTTCCAAGAAAATTACATATCTTTTCTAGACACTATTATATTGTACATAGTGAAAACTATTGTATAGACACAACCAATTGCCTTCAATGAGATTCATAACATCGTTAACTGGTCGAACTCCTTCCCCTTTGGAAGAGGAATAATGCATAGGAGGGATTTAGTTATAATCTAATCAAAACTATTGGCTAGCTTGCTATAACTTTTGGCCAAGCTGTGTCAGTACTTTGGATGGATTCATGTGAGTTGGTAGCTCGACATTAGAATTGGTACAAAATTCTACAATGCATGGGGACTCTCAGTGACTATAGACTTTGAAGGGTGTGCCGTGGCAGTGTTTATGCAATTTTCAATGCTGGGAGATTCCGAAGTTTTTGGGGAGCAAAAGGATTCCTTCCAATATTGGTAAACAATGTTATATTAGCCAAAGTAACAAATCCAAAACACTTATCCCTTGTGGAGTTGTGGTTGACACTTCATTAGAGTCAATTGTGAAGTGAACCCTACTTTGTACCAAAGGCATTAGAGGAAAGTTTAATTAAGAATAGTGCAAAAAAAACAAAAAACAAAACTCCCTTACACCCAATTTTGGTGCTTCAAGGAGTTTTTTCTCAAACTCCGGCTTCAGGTCCTTCATTGCACATACTTTCACGCATACTTTACGATGAATTCTATTTTCTCCCAAGCAATTCCATCATAATCTCAACGCAAGAGAATTTTGCTATCATAGCATGTTTCGATTGTTTAAGGAGAAGCAAATTCAGACTGATACTGCTCACTGTTTGCTTGTGCAAATTTTCAATATGATAGGTATGAAGTAGAAATTTCATTGGTCTAGCAGAGAGAGAAATATGAGAGAAATCTCTACTTCTACCAACCAGTATTAACTTAGTGAGTGCGGATCCACCTAATATAATCTAAATGCAGGAGAGTTTCGTTGCTATGGCATGTTTTGATTGGTTAAGCAATCAAAGAAGTCAAATGGCTCAACTCTCCTACATTGAGATTATGTTCGGTAATTGCAAGTTAATTGCAAGTTACAGCGAAAGTTATAGAAAATAATCAACGGTTGGCCTACTTTGCAATTCACCTGCTCCATAACATTCATGGTAGACTTTCTGAAGTTGTCATTGACCACGATTGCATCCTCGTCACTCCAATTTTTCCCCGAGAGCTTCATCAGTTTGACGCAAAGTGGATGTGATTTCATGAGGACGAAGCTGCGAAATGGCTGCGCCATCAGCGCTAATAATAGTTCCCTTGTAGGCTAAATCCGACACGGGTAGGGTCCATTTCACAAGGGGCGTCACGAGGAGAGCGAGCCAGCGACGAGCTATGGCTATGGCGCGATATATGGCCTCGGCGAGGGCCTCCCTCAGAGTTCACTAGGCTTCTAACTTCGGTCAAATCGCTTGAACCTTGTGAAGCCTTTCCCTCGGAACGCGCGCCGTCATCACGTTAACCATCCTCGCCCTACTCCGGCTGCGAACCGGCGAATATGGACACTATTATAACCCATGAACAGTTCAGAAGTCGACAAACTTCCCATGCCAATATAAGTCTCAAAGGTTTATGGCAAATTCCTTATCTTCTTCTTTCTGACCGCCTGCCTAGCTTGGGATTTCATCGACCTACTGGACTGTTGGGTACTGCGCTATCTTGCTCTTGCGCACTTGAAATAGGCAGATTCAACTTGACGGGATTCAATTTTCGTTCTTGCTGTGCAGACACTCTACCTCCTTCAACATCAGCGCACTGTGTCACTTGTCGATCAATGCTCAGTGCTCGTCTTGATCTGACTTCTATTCCTGTGGCGTTTATGGGTTTATGTTATCTGTTCGAATGCATGGAAGCTTGTTTCTAAAGTTGATTTGGTGAGTGAGAGTAGAGGAGGTCGTTTGCTCGCAATCAGCAGTTGAAGCAAACAGTCGATCTTCAGTCTGTGCTAATTTTGTCAAGCTCCGGAACCGGTCGTAGGAATATTCGAAGGTTCGAGACGTTACACTGTTTGTCACGAGTGTTGTCACGAGTGCGCTGATGCTGACGAAGGCAGAAGTTCTGTAGCAATGTGGATGTTCAAATACTATTCGGAATATTTCGAAAGTCAAGCTGCTTGTGGACCGATCGCACGGCGTCTACATTAACTTGCGGGCAGATCTTATGGTAAATGGCGACCTTGCTCTGCCTTGAAAGCTTCGCTTCAGCGGGAAGTTGTAGAGGGCAACGATTACTCTCTTTCTGTTTTTTCAGCGGCAGAAGCTGCAATTGAGAATAATGTGCTGGATTTGATAACTGGTGTTTTTTGCAATATTTGGTGTGCACTACTTCTTGACTTCGTATTGCAGGTTGTTATGGTGGCCGTTCTTCGATCCGCAATCATCTTCGAGAAAGAACTACCTGCTCGTTCGAGATTTTGATCAATCAATGGTTTGAAGAAGAACTCATCATTTGCTGTCGCTTCGAAAATCAGACATGATCGTAAACTACTAGAATGTCTCGACGTTCGAGTGACGACCAGGATTTCTTGCGAATGTTGCTGCTGTCTTGGAATCTGAAAGTGCTGCTGCATGCTCGTGGTTTCCAATACTACGAAGCTTGATTCAGGGCATACGGTCCATTGGTTTTGCGTTGGTCTTGTCACCAACCATTGGTAATGGCTTTCCGTAGCATATTCTTACAATCAATTCCCTACCAAAGTATGCTACATCGATTCATTATCTCTTTGCAGATGTGCTGACTGTTGAGAATGATTTGTATCTAACGCCATTGTCGAATGAGGTGATCCTGTTTTGCAGTAAACTGAGGTCTTCAAAAACAGTGGCGACAATTGATTCGTCTCCATATCGCGTTGGCCAGCACACATTGGTGAAAACTATAATGTTACTGATGTGGGAAACAGAACAGCTCTGCATTGGTTTTAAGTTCGGTTCCCCATATCAGTAGCATAATACTTTTCTGAGGATGTGATACTGAAGGAGGATGGAAGACGACGCGCACCAGGAACTGATCCGACGATTTAGTGTCATTTGTATACTTGTGATGGTATTGAATGCACCTTAGCTAGGGACCTCGCCAGTTGGCATGAACCTGTCTCAAACGCACTTCTGTCCGTACATCTGCACAATGTTCAAATGTTCAAGGAAGCTTGTTAGTGCAAATGCTGAGATATTCGGATTACGAGAATGGAACCCTAATCTCCTAGCCTTTGAACAAGTTGGGATTACGTAGGCAATCGAAGCGACTGGTGTGGACTGTCGACGGCAGTGCTACGCTGAGTTCTCAAATTCTTTCCACCACATTTGCACTGGCCCTTCTTTCTGACAAGAAGGGAATGTGGTGCCTGTACTCGGCTTTCCCTCAGTTATACCAAAAGTTCTCTTCAACCAGACTTGCGGGGTGCAAGCCAGATTGAATCTCATCAACTGTGTGGTTTCAAATTTTGCAACAGATGTGTGTTGGAAGAAAAATGGACGTGGACCTCTTTAATCCTGAACATAGCATTTCTTAGCATAATCACAAGAATATGCATTAGTTGTTCTGAAACGCAATGTTGAAACCGTGTATACAACCACAGGGAGAATATGTAGCCTTTTCACCCCTAAGTGGTTTAGAAGACGTATCCGACGACATTGTCGCAAGAATATGTACCAGTTGTCCTAGAACACAATGCTGAAACTGTGTGCACAACCAGAGAGAGAATATGTAGCCTTAACCCCTATGTGGTCTAGAAGACGTATTATGTCTTCCAAAAACTCTTGAATATGGACCTTGTTCCATCATGTATTGGAAAGATTTGCCAACTACAGTACTGACGGCATCTTAGCAACGGATACCGTGATGTAAATAGAATATTTTGCAATGCTATGTGAAGATTCTATGGCTTGCCAAACCAGGTGTTTCCTGAATTGCTTGAGGCACTAGCATAATTCTCTAGGAAGTACCATGCATGGGTTGTCCTTGATACTTTGGGGGCATTTGGATACTCTGACCTGCTTAGCCTGTTCAAAGAAGACAAAAGTATAGGCGTTCTGAGTTTCAATTTTTGGCCGGACACTCATCACTATGATTATTTTTATAGCCGTGAACTTCTTCAGGCAGTTTGAAGTTTGAACAGGACAAAATTCACATGAAGCACCGTAGAGTAGTACCGAAGATTTTGTCATAAGGCGTGTCCTTTTGACAATAAAGGTCAAATCTAGGGCATCTTGCCTGTCCTGGAACACACTTGATATGATTATTTGGTTATTGTAAGTTATGCACAAAGTTTTGGAGGCATTCAAGCTCGATTTTTTTCACCAAATCCACATCCACTTGGTATTGAAAAAATGAATGCTTCAACATGGAGGCACTCTGGAAATGTAGTTTGTCAAAAATGGTGCAACATTTGAGTAATTTCTCTACTTCTGGAGCCTGGTCCAAAATGCAAATCCAATGAACAGCACGTCATCAGTGAACTCCTTTGAAACAGCGGTGAGATCTTGTATCTTTTGTATCCACTTCTCACGAGAGATATCTACAGTATCACATTTGAAAGACAACTATTGGAGACATCATTTCAGCTTGACACTTTATGCCATGGTGTGCATATTCCAATGCATTGACCAGTACAGTTTGCAACCCTGTCTTAGGACCACTGTAGATCCAACAGGTCGACACACCCAGCTTGAGTTAACAAGCTTAAATTTGAACCCTCTTCGAAGGGTCTGAAGGCTCTTTGCGGCCGTATAGTATATTCTACATTTGGTGGTATTTGATCAGACAAACGTTGACCAAATACTTTTCAGTTCAAAGTAAATTAATGATCATGACAGAACATGAATAACAATATATCACAATTGATATATTACCCCCCTAAGCACTCCGACATCAAATTTCTGGACAATGAACAGATTGAAACTCTTGTTTCTTTCTCATTTTGCTTGGATGAAAGTCATCCTAATTTGTGGAGATACTTTATCAAGTTGTTGTTCTATCTAATGGTTGGATTTGGTGTTACTACATTACATACTTTTCTAAAATTAGAAATGTGGAAGTATGTCAAATGGTTGACCAAGCCAAAATTGCATTGACTTTAGTTCAAAATTGGATTTGCAAAAATGAGGTCATGAATTTTAAGAACACAAAAATTTCAAAAATTCACTATGTCAAGAGAACCTCTTTTCAAATTCATTCCAACAAATTTTATTCAAAAACGATAATATTTTTTTCGTTATCAAATTTAGAAGGAATATTAAAATTTCCCTTTCAAAATTTATAGAAAAATATTGGTGATAGCATTAGTGAATCTAATCTTATAGATGGAATCTAATCTTATGGATGGAATCTACAATTCAAAATCTACAAATTTTATTTGTACATCAATTCCAAAATATTCTTCCAAATACTACTTTATAACAAGTTTTCTCAAATTGCTAATTCTTGAAAAGACTCTAGACGTTTAGGGATTAAACCACAATTGAAGGTCGTATACAAGGACTCCTAGGGCCTTTCAAGGGTTAACTTGGACTAAAATAATAAACAAATGTGTTGAGGGTCTACAAATAATACTCCATTTTATCTAATGATTTTTGGTACACCTAGAAACAATATATTAAAAATTCATATCTTATTCATATGGTGTTACAGTAATGCAAGCTAATCTTTTTTCAATTACGAATAAGATCCAATAAAAATATTTTATATTTAATACTTAAATATTTTATATTTAAGTGATCACAACTATGCTTACTTGGAATTAGGTACAATTATAGGAATGTATACCTTAATCCCTCAAAGCCCAAGGCCTATTTGGATTCAAAAACATCACTACTTTTGACATTAGAGGAGATTTGAGCCTCTAGAAGACCGTTTCAGGGTTGTTCCCAATGCTGGGAACTAGCTCCTGCTGTCAGAAAAAAAAATTAAATAAATAAATAAATAAAAAATAATTAAAATGTTAAAAGAATACTATATTTTATTTTATTTTTAAATGAAAAAATGACGTGGCAGTCACTTGGCCACGTTAGACTGCCTATGCGGCAACGTACCAGTAGTCCTGCAGAGTTCCCACAGTCCGGGAACTCGCGGGCTCTTAGAAGTCCAAATCTCCTCTAATGAGTGTTATAGATCTAAATATCACTAAGTTATAGAGATGTCAACCACACAATCTTGTAGTGTATGTGTTGTAGATGACGTGAATCAAATTTGGAGTCATTTGGCCACATAGATTGCAAGATTATAATGTTTTAGTGTTGGAAAAAGATGCTGAAATTTTCCTAGCAACACATTTGAAGGTTAAATTCAATTTCTAAACCTACTCAAATGAAAAAACATTAAACTATAAAATGATTCAAAACCAACATACAAACACATTGGTGAAAGAAAATATCATTCAATTGACTCATTGTGTCTGCAAAATGGCTTTGAAATGTCAAAAAATAGCAAGAAAAGTTGCAAAAAACAAATCTAACATTGAACCTCCTTCTACTAAAATGTTTCTTAGTCACTCATAACTTCTTGGATTGATATGAAATTTTATTAACACAAACAAGACTAGTATATGCAATTTTTTCTAAAACAATTTTTGAAAACAGATACTATATGAAGAAGAAACAAGCCGCCAAAGTTCACTGTAATCCAAAAATGTGGGGATTCTAAAGTTTGAATTGCTCCCAAACATTCAAAAGAACTTGGATTGACTTGTAAATTTTACCACAATAACTAGACTTCAAGGAGAATCTAATTCAACAAATTTTATTGAAAATGAACATTGAATGAAGGAGATACAAGCCCCTGAAGTTGTAGCCATCAAATGCAGTTCAGTGAACTCAAATTGAACTTGTGAACTTTGATTGGCTTCCAAAAACTCAGTACATCTTGGATTGATCTAAAATTTTACCACACAGACTAGAAGAGAGAGCACCAATTTTCCGATACGTTTTATTGAATTCAGACATCAGATTGTTACAACACTTTGAATTGGACTTGAAACTATGTGAGGATGTTTTTGATCGCCTTGGGCAGCTAGGGGTTAATAAGAGTTCAATTCATCTCAAATATTTCAAGCATGTCACACAAGAACCATATAGAAGCATATAAGTGCCATGTCTTCAAGATCATTGTTGAAACATGGACTACCCTACATCTAGGTCAAGTTCATAAATAATTAAGCAAAATTTGAAGCATGTCCAAATTTTGATAAATTTGAAAACAAATATCCAAAAAACAAAGAAAATTTTATTTGAAGTTTGTTAGTTCTTTGTGGAACTTAGAACACCATAATTAGAATTTTCTAATAATCTAAAAATAAAAAATGACATTTTGTACAATTTGAATTCCAAAATTAAACCATTATAACACCTCAATATCAAAACAATCCTAAGGATATGGTAGTGTAAATCAAAATTGAAAAAATAAAATTAAATGAAAAAAAGTCATTTGCTCCAATCAAAGTATAGGATTTTTGAAAACTCAAGCTAGTTGCTTTAACTTATCTTAACCTTGAAACTCTACAACCTATGACCATGTGGTCAAATCAAAGTTTTCTAGCTTGGATGCTTCATTTTGCCATTTAAAATGAATGAAATTTTTACTTTTTATTTTTCAAAGATTAACTCAAATGTTGTCTATACACCTTAATTAAATTTCAAACTTTTTTGTGAATATGAATGTTTCTTCAATGGTGTAGAATACCATTGTATAAAACAAGATTTTGTGTTATTTTATAATTAGAACTTAATAAAGCGTGGTAATAGGCCTAAAGTTCAAATGGCTATAAAATACACAATTCCAGAAATTTTGTAAAATTTTGTAAAATTTAATTGGAATAGAAATAAGACTTAATAAGCTTTATTTCATTAGATGGGCTCCAATTCAAAAAAGATCATTTTAAAGGCTAAAATTCAGATGAAGAGCAAAGGAGAGGGGCATTGCCAAATACACTAGAAAGGAATCTTTTGTAATTTCTCAATGAGGGGGCTTTCCACCACCATATGATACATACACATGCAAAAAACTCTTTAAAAAAGCATGAAAATCATCCATTTTCAATAAAATAAAGACATGTTTGATCATTCATCGACTACTTTCTGGTTGCATTAAAGGATTAAAATGACCCTTATAAGCCAATGCACATGTTTAGCAAATAATGGCAAGTGTTTTATGGAGTGCAAATAGTGTACAAGAAGGGAATCAAGGCAAACCTTGAGTTAAAGCAACCAAGAAGCTTCATTGGTACAATTTGTTGTTGCACTAGGTCTTGTGCTAACCATAGTGGAAGGTCCACCACAGACCCTCGAGCCACCTGAAAATTCATTCACAATCTTGTTCATAAAGTAGAGGTACCTGACTATAAAAAAATCCCTAAAATCTTACATGATGAGGACACCTGGATTTTAAAAATGTGCACCACCTTCACAACCATTTCAAATCATCTACCAAAAGGCATTGAACCTTTATAACTTTTAATTTGCATACAGAATCCAAGTAATGCATACCAGATGCATTGAAATCCATTGCAATTGCTAACGAAGAATCAGTGCTGTAATCATAGTATTGAAACAATGTGATTATTTCTTTTAACAAGGTTTCATGAACTTTTATACAACATCATTGCTATGTACCATTTTTATTATTATTTTTCATATTGAATAGTTTTTTTCATTGATTTGTAACACTCATTTACAGAAGGAGGTCTCTATGTGACAACTGTAACTATAGGAAAATCTCCTCATATGCCACATTTAACTACTTTTGGGCTATTCAACAAATTCTGGACAAAACATCCAAAAATCTCCGGATAATAACATTTGGAGATTTCCAAATGTTTGAATAGATCTTTGGATGTTTTGTATTGATCTCTCGATGTTTTGCATAGATCTCTTGATATTTTGCATTATCTCCTAATGACCATTTTTTTTTCTATTATTAATTATGGACCCTTCGAAAGTCCAGTAGTTAAATGCGGCATTCATGAATCTTGGAGATCAATTGATTTCTGTTATTTCTTATTTATCACGGGGATTTTTTCCCGACGCTGTCAACAACTTCCTGAAACAGTCTAGTTTTCCTGATTGTTTTCCTGCTTAGACATCACACGGATTTGCATTTGGAATGTCATGACAGGACTCAGCTCCTGCACAAGTCTCCTTATTGTGATTTCTCGGTTGCCATGACTTTATTTCAGGAACGTGGATAACAAACTCGGTCCTTTCTTGTTGAAGACTCTGCAAGGGCGTTACAAGGACTTGTTATGCAAAGCTTTCACGGCCACTTTGACTGGAAATCCGAAGTTTGCGACTTTGTGCCTCTTCTCACTGAGGAGGAATCGCGATGTGAGTGACTAATTCCCTTGCCATATGTTCGGTCAATCGAGCTGCTGTCTGCAGTCTACTGCCATCCACCCTCTTGTCTACGGTTCTATTTGTCTGCATTGTTCTGGATCTCCTTGTGCACTGGCAAATTGTAAACTCCTAAGTTCTCAAGCTGAAAGAGAAATTCCATTTTGGAAGCTTATAGGTGATTATATTAACTTTCAAAATATACAGCTGCTGTTCAAAAACTGTAAGACATTAGGTCTTCTTTCTACACGTACATTTTGTTACCTTCCTTGTAGATACAGAAGTAACCATTTTTTACCATTTGGGGAGCTGGGGGTTAAATGGAAGCACATTGTTTGAGTTCGTTTTATTAATCAAGTGTGAGGATGTTCCCCTTCCAAACGAGTGCGTGTTGTCCTATTCTTCATCTAACAAGTACATGGACTTTCTCTTTTGAAGTGTTTGAAGCGGGTAGGGATTCCATGAAGGCGTTCGAAAGATGTGACTAAACGGCCCTCGTCTTGAAAGAGCAGCAATACTCGGAAGGAAAATAAATCGTGATGCAACTCCAATATGGAGTTGAACAGAGTTTGTTGGCCTAAACCTCATTCTTTTGCTCGAGATTTATCATGAAAAAGGTATAAGAGCTGTCCATTTCAAGTCATTCTACTCCGGAGCTGATAGATTTCCCGGAATGTAACAGTACGCTAAAATAGTTCCAAGTGGAATGAAAATAGAATGGTTTGCAGAGATGTATATATGCGTACTGAAAAGCAGTCTCATACTGGCTGATAATTACTCCATTTAATTAGCTTGACTTCCAGTCTAAATGTACGCTTTCTAATCTGTTAAAATGTGAAATTGAGTGCAGGAAGAAGAAATTAAGAAATCATGATGGGTACTTGGCTTATAATGCCACTATTTGCTTTCACAAGTCTCATCTCTGCCCGCATCTCTGCACATGAATATTTTCCTTGGATCCTGAATTAATCGTCACACATTGCGCGAGGTAAGTGCCCTTGCAAGATAGTCTACTTGAGATAGAGTGTGTCAGTATGCTGCAAAAGTGTTGAAATTGTGCAAGTACAGGTCTGTTACTAGAATTTGACAAGAACGCAATTGCTTTGAAGTGGAGAACATTGCCTTAAATATAGCCCTATGAACCTCATTGGAAGCTGTTGGATTCGTCGTCGAGAAAGTAAGGATACAGTGACGAAACTGTGCGTGTGAGTTTGATTCCAGGCATGAACTATGTCCCTGTCTGTTGTGCAGGTCTAGTAGTAAAGTTGTAAATCTTGTTCTTTTCGGTATCATGAGATCAGGATGAAGCAGAGGTAGTACCTGTAGTAAGTATCAATGCTCTGAAGATCATAAGAGGTAGCTCTCTGTTCTAGCAAGTTTGAATGCTTCAGCTGCACCTGCAGCATCTGCCTAGGTATGAAGGTTCGTGGGATGACAGGTTTTTTAGTGAAGTGCAGACAGGCCTTGATAGTGCCTGTTAGTAAAGTGCAGACTCAGGAAATGTAGGTATTTGATCTTGAAATAGGCAGAATGCCCAACATATTCGGAGTTCAACAAACCTGTTTATTCTAAGTTTTAGGATTAAATGATGGAATATGGATCAATTGCCTATTTTGCCTATTTGGGAATAACATGTGAAAATGAGAGTTTTTTTACTACAAGAGCAAGTACTTTTTAAATTGAATGGGACAGTTGTGACTAGTGCAAATTTAGGGACTCACAGTTGATTGTTGTGGACAAGTCATTCTTGGAAATGTAGTTGTAAAGGACAATGGGGTTGTTTTCTATACGACATCCTAGTTGGAACTTTGTCAACGTACTCTTCTTGTGTGGTTGTTGATGCAACATTTATTGTCAAGTGAGGTCGACTCATTTGTGATTCATTTGCTACACTTTTGTGACCCATTAGCGACTTGTTTGTAATTCCATTCTAAAGCGAAAAACGCTAAAAGCTTTCCAAAAAGACAACAAATAACTCAATGTGCCAACAACAAAAATGGTTTTGCACAAAAAACAAAAATCCATTAAATCATTACAAAACATATCTATACTTCCCATGCCCCATGCATTGCTACTTCAAGAAGTATTGACTATCTACACAATCACTACATGTAAACAGTCATTGTCTTTGTAGTACTTTGTAGATCACAATTGTTTACAAAATAATTCCTGACTACTAAGGTAGGAGGCTCAGAAATGGAGCATCTAAGGGCTGGTCCGCCTTTTTCATGTATTTCCTTGGATGGGAATAATTTAGCTTATTTTTCAGACAAAGAGAAATTGATGAGAATCTAACCAACCCTCATTGAACCATCCTTTTGTCCCTTCTCTCTAGTTCTCGTACTGTTAGTTTAGAACCTACAAACAAAATCAATTGCCCTCTTTACTACTAGCAACACAACCAAAGAACTCACTTGCAACCTCAAATATCAATTGAAATCCACCAAAAAATTTTAGAGCTCCTCTACATTCGCAAATCCCCTATTCAATATCACAAAACCTTGGCAACACTTTGAAAACCCTGGTGACACTACAAAACCTGGGGGCACCTTCCAATGCCTTTATGCCCAAAGCAACACGACAAATCATTAGATGAGATTTCAGCCCTGTGGAGGGCTGTGTGTTCCTAGCTTGTGGGAACTGCCGAATTTAGGGCCGCGGCAGCTCGCTGACGTGGCCGAGCGACTGCCACGTCGGATAAAAAAAAATTCAAAAAAAAAAAATGAAATTTTTTTTTTGATTTTTTTTTCATTTCAAGACTAAATTTTTTTTTTTTTTTTTTTTCGAAATTTTTTTATCGGGAACAGCCGTTCCGTGAAACTGCGGGGGGACCAGCGTCGAGAACGGGCCTGAAACGGCCCTCCCGACCCCCCAAAACCCATCTAATGACCCTACTTCCAGGAAGAGGAAGTGGTAGTGCCACCCCAAGTTTACTCAATGGCCAAGCAAGGCTAGATGTGGATACAAAATGGGACTCAATGACACTTGGTGCTCCATTATTATGGCGCATAGCTTCTAGTAATTGATGTGGGAATTTCTAACAATGGTGTAATAGGGCTAATGAATAGAGAACAGCACTTCTATAGCAATCATTTTATAGTTGCAATTGTTTTCTAGTCAAATTCTACTTTAAAACAATTGCAGTTGCAGTCATTTTCTAGTTGAATTTAGATTTTTGCTATTGTAAATCGCCATGTTGGATTCTACAAAGTGTAGACTTGTCCACATCAACAACTGTGATGAATATTAAATGGAAAATAGCTCACATTAATTCTAAATTTGATGGATGCAGTTGCAAGACAATTGTATAGGATACTTAGTCATCATTCCACCGGTTGTAGTGGACAAATTTTTCTTCTAGTGTGATTATTATTAGAAAATGCACTAAAATATTGACGAATAAATGACCTTATATCCATAATTTACATATTTTTGGATAAAATAACTTCATTACTCCAATAAAAATGGCAAATTACACTACTTTGGAATTTTTTCTAAAAGCCCACAACATCCCTTTGGGATTTTTTGGAGTCAAAGGATATATACAACCAAATTTTTATTTATCCTTCAAATAATATGCAACCACTTTTGACATGCAAATAACACAATTTTTGCAAATGGTGGGAATTTTGTATTTCATCTAGTAGCCAACTCTAAAAAGAAAATGTAGGAGAAATATCCATCAAATGGATTAAGCTTGTAGGATTTAGAATTGAAAAAAATTGGTGAATATGAAACTTTATATAATTGGAGCATATGGACTAATTACATTTTTTCTCAAATGTACTTGGGACCTTAGCCATTGGAAGCCCATTGCAATGTACTTTCTAGAATTGTTTGGATCCACAACAACTTCAATACAAGGTGCAAAAGGAGACAAGTAATGTGAAAGCAACTTCATAACCATTTTGGAAGGAATGAAGGCAAACCAAGAGGCAAAAAATTGTAATCTACCAATTTTAAAGGTGGATTTTTCCTAGTTTTTGGCTTTGAATAAAAGAGCAAATTTTTTATTTATTTATAAAATTAGATTCCTAGAACTATTTCTACATCATTCACCTCAAATGTATTATCTTTGGATCCCTTGTTTAGATCTTTTGTTGTAAAAAAAATTGTGGTTGTAAAATCTAAAAGTTCTAGGATCATGATATCCAACTCAAACCATTGAAAATTGTTGTTTTAAGTGCATTGAGCTCTAAGAGAAATTTAAAAAAAAATTGGTATTCAATCGTAGGATCTTATTTCACTTGTATAAAAATGAGTAGAATCTTTTTGCCCACATGGATTGCAAAATATTAAATATTACGAAAAAAATTATTAGAGTTTGAAGTGACACAATTTTTTCTTTTTTTAATGATTTATCCTATTAGCAAGGGGGTGAAATTAGCATCACCAAAAAAATTAGTACCACTAAGGAAAAGGCACCCAAAACTAACAATGTGCCTAATTGTGATCATTTCTAGTTATAGTTAGTAGTCATTCTAGAATGGAGATCTAAGCAAACAATAGATAGCTTATCATTTTGGTCACCAAACAATAAACCACCTATGCTCTACCTAGATTTTAAGTTCTAGGATGACTACCTTGTCTAAAAATTATCGCAATTGGATACACTATTGGTTTAAGGTGCTTGTCCCTTACAATTTTCTTTTGTGAAAATTGGTAGGACACAACAATATTCCAACCTTTCAACAAGCACTAATTCAAAATAGCGTGACCAATAAATCCGTGTCACATGCACTACTAACTTGGACTAATGATCAGTCTAGGCCCCATTCTGTGACGAAAAACAAATCCATACCACCACCGGACCAAATGTCTAAGGTAGGAGGTCCAGAAATGGAGCATCTAAACACTGAAACTGAATTTTGGGGAGGTAGAACATCTTGAAATATTTTTCAGTAAATTTTCCTTGAAAGACAAGTGGAATTGAAATCTAACCCAAGCCGTTTCATATTTTTTGGACCATTGTGGAATTAGTTACAAATTTTTGAAGTTGGAAAAAAAATGGTCATTTGTGATCATCAAAATGGACCACCTCCTGAAATGTGCATAGATGGTACATTGAAGAAAGCAAAATGTCCCTCTGAGTCATGTTCCATTTTAATGCCCGCTCCGTTTTACAGCCTCCTACCTTACCACACGACGCTCCATTACCTCCAATTCTCCCTAGCATACAGACACCCGGCTCGGCCCGAACCACCACCGCAGCTTCGAGCAGCCCTCCTTCCTTGAACTCCACTTGCCTCACTCCACTTGTTCTACTCCACTTGTCCTGCCTCTCCACGCCCCTGCCGGCCTGCCGGCCTGCCCGCCATCGCTCGTCACCGCGTCGCCGTCTTCCTCTGCAAGTTCGCCCCCCACGCCCTCGCAGTCCGCCGACCTCGGATTATCTATTTAAACCCGCGCTCTCACAATTCTCAGTATCAATTGCCTTCTCTTTGAGTTTCTTGGTTGCGTTTGAAGCGAGTGTGAGACGTCCGGGTTCCGCCCTAGTTTGAGAGAGCCGAGTTTGCCCGACTTTGCCCGAGTTTTGGATACCAGAGTTTCGCCCGAGTTTAGAACGCTCGCGAAAATTACAGGTCCGCCGCGAAAGCAGTCCGGCACGTCGGGGTTCATGCTGCAGGTGTGGGACACGCAGATTCCGGCCTCTTTTGGTGCGCTTCTCGTTCTCACTCTCTCTTGCTTGTGTTGGTTGTGTGCTTTTTGGGTGACCGTCAATTTCGTTAAACTGGCTGTATTTCACTGCTTCGGCACTTTCAGAACGCGCGGCCGGAAACATTAATCTGTACTTGTCCAAGATTTTAAGAGCTTTTTGTAGATGTTTGTCCCCAATTATTGTGCCTGAATTGCGCTAATTCAACGAAATTGATGATTTCGATGTTATGTGCCTTGATGATAGAGTTCGTGATGGAGTATGAGGTTTAGGAAGTAATTGGGATAGCTGTTTTGGGTGTATATTTCGGGAAACGTATTTGTGAAGTCGATGAGAAACAGAGTTTATGGGTTCCTTTTTGTTTTGGAAGGGTGGCCTGCGGGTTTTGGTGCTGGAGATTGCTTGCGTTGTGTGATATGCTGTTATGTTGTTTTGTATTTTATTGGTATAGGGGTGCACTTTTTGGTTTTTCTGCGTTTGTGTTGGTTGCTCATTGTTTCGATTGTACTGAGATGCGATGTGTGGATGGGATGTGCAGATGCGTTCGCGGATGCGAATGTTGTGGACAGCGAGTTAGGCTCGAAAAAGAGTGGCTATGTGCATGTTAGGGTGCAACAGAGGAATGGACGAAAGAGCTTGACAACCGTTCAAGGACTGACGACGGAGTTCAATTACAATAAGATTCTCAAGGATCTGAAGAAGGAGTTTTGTTGCAACGGGGTGGTGATTCAGGACGTGGAATTGGGTAAGGTCATCCAGCTCCAGGGTGACCAGCGCAAGAATGTCTCAAATTTTCTCGTCCAGGTAGAATATTAACCTGGCACCTTCTTTTCCATACTTTCTTGCTGACCACGCTTATTTTCCTCTGTTGAGGGATTTCTGTTCACCTAGAATTGGGCTGTACGGTGGATAAGGTGCATCCTAATAACTCATTAGATTGATTATCAACCGCCTTCTTAATAATTTCTGGTCAGATTTAGGTTCTCTCTTAAACTTTCGGTGCTTAACTCGTCGATTCGTATGTCTCCTGCTGTTGGAGGTCTTTTGTTATCGTTTTCAAGTTGTGTTTATTGGGTCTCATCCTTTCTGCATTTGTTGAAGGTGGATTGCTGCTCAGGAAATTGGCAGTGCATGGTTCTATGGAGAGATGCATTACATTTTTGAGAGTTGTCCACGCGTGCACTCATTCTATGAACAATTTCAATGATGTTTTGACTGTTGCTGTTATATCTAATAATCTTCTCTTATTTATTGTGTGCAGGCGGGAATTGTGAGAAAGGACCTGATCAAAATTCACGGTTTTTAAGCCAGTGCAAAACATGTTCTTGGCTGGGAACATATACCGATCTTTTAGCCCGAGTATCTAAGTATCAATATAAATGTCCATAAATGCTGAGTTGTGGAAAGAATAAGGCTTAGAAAGATTGCGGAATTAGGAGTTCCACGATGTTACTGAGCTTGATTGGGATGCAGTAGTGGCAATCACTCCTAATCTAATTATCTCGATTTACTACACGTATACATTATAGTGTAGGCTTTTATCGTAGAAGCCAAATTTCGTATTACTGTATATTGTAAAAGATGGGTGTATTTTCCCACCTTGGCATTGCAATAAAGTATCCATTTCTAATAATTTAGTGGTGTTTTCTAGAGGACTGGAAATGTATAGTATCTCACAAAACCGTTCCAATGTTCTGAATATTTTCTTTCTATTGACTATGGATGCCACATGGCAAATGCAAATGGCTATGTGGCAATTGCAATAAATTTAATCTAAGTTAAGAAGCTACATGTCAAAGCCAATGACATCCATAACTATATCCATAAACAGTAATAGTAAGTTCAAAGTCAAATGTTTCATTGGAATAGTTTTGTAAGTGCAGTGTTACCAAAAACTAAATGACTACAAAAGCTTGTCAAACATTGATAGGCCTTATATTCTTTGCTAAATATTCCCTCCGTATCGAAATAAATCTAGGGTTTCCACATATACTTTTCCAAATGAAATTCGGTGTTTCTTAATAACTTTTGTGTACAATATTCGTATCAAAATAAATCTAGGGTTCCACATATACTTTTCCAAATTAAATTCGGTGTTTCTTAATAACTTTTGTATACAATATCCAAATGTTGCGTTCTTTGGTGTGTCAAAACTTCCTTTCACTTTCCAACAAGAACATATGAAAATTCAACCAATCTAATAATAGTAATTAGACTCAATACCAAAAAGTAGTGGTTTTGAGGTACCCACCATGCAAGATGAATAGATTGATCAACAAGTTATTGAAGGTATCGTTTAACCCCTAAATGCCCAAGGCATTTTCTGCCTCTGAAACCACTGAAAACTGTCGTTTCTGCTGCGATCATTCACGAAGTTTTGAAAATGTTTTTTTTGAAAATATAACCGTAGGATCTTGAAGTTAACTTGCATGAGAATATGTGGTGAAAATTTCGTGAGGTTTCACCATACGGATTGAGAGATATTTTCATTCAAAGTCAAAGTTTTTTTTCCCCACTGTGCCCCAGAATTTCAGATGCCTTTGACCGCCTCATGCTCTAATTTTTTGCACTACACACCATAAAGTTAAAAAAATTTCTTATAGGTATTCAAGTTAGGCATATGCATGACAATTTTCAAAGCAATCCAACACACCTAACACCTCCAAAAAAATCTTGTAATGCCACAATGTCTCAGAAATTGACAATGCACTAGTTAATTTTCGAATCATTTTTGCCACCACATACTTAGAGATATAGAAAATCCGAACGGTGGATAGAAAGACATACTTATACTTGACAAGTAGGAAAAAAAAATTTTAAAAAATTAAAATCTGACATTTCTATGAGCTTTTGAAGTTCGCAGCTGCCCGCAAAGGAGCTCACAGACTGGGCAGCCTCTGTACAATGGGACCCAAGATGTTCCCAGTTAGTTCCCATGCTATTCTAATGGACGAGAAGTAGTTCTTAGAATTTTCAACGAAGTACTTCTCTCCCTTTTGGTATTCGTGCTAGATGGGACATTCTCTTCTAATTGTACCAAATCAAGTTTGCACATGCCCATGGCCTTGGCTCATGCAAGTGGTAGCCAGGGCTATTATATACTAGTGGTGCTCCTCCAAACAAAAAGTAGTGCTCTTACAAAATGGAGCTTGGGCTCTTCATAACCTGTAACAAAAACAGAGGAGGTCACTGACAATTGTAAGTGACTCCAAAAAATGAGACACACAGAACTTGACATTCTACTATGACTGTGACAGTAGAAATTCTATACGACTTTTATGTAAAAGACATTCTTGAATTCATAGTTCTGTCATCGGAAGAGCAAATAAAGCGTAATGTAAAATATGGTGAAGGCCCTTTTTTTCTCCAAAAAAATTAGAATGCAACTAAAATCACAAACTAACAAATCAATAATGCCCTATAGTATATTAATTGTAGGTACTCCCTGTCTTTGCAATAACATTCTAATGTGTTGGCATGCATAAATGTGAACTTCATGCCAAAAGTGTCAAGAACTCTACAAATGAAAAAATAATACTCACATTGCTAGTGCCTTCATTGAAGACTCTCGTGGTATCGTTGGAAACAACCTTTCCGGAAGCACATGAATTTGTTATCACAAGTTGAGCAATAGGTCTTCGGCCTAATCAAAGGAGTGGACCCATCATTGCACACAACACATGCCTTCCGGAAATTGCTAAATGCCAGATAACAAATACGTGTACGTCGTGGCACTTCAATGCGTTCAAGATGTCTCTTCCTCAACCAATTGTGTGTGAGCGCTTCGCATAATTGAGTTCGGAATTGAAGATGAAGCATTGGAGGTCGAGGTGGCCTTCTCTGCTTGCATTTGTCCATATAAATTATGTACATGTTCACCACACTTGTATCAATAAGGAAAAAAAACACCCGATGCCACCACTTATGCGATCGAGTTTGACAAGTGTATGATGCCCGCAATTGATCTGCAACGTCAATCCCCCTCATATATGTAGTGTACTCCACATGCACTGGTGATGTTTGGATTCTATTGCGGGTTGAGCCACTTCGTCTTGGCACGGACACCACTGGAAACTCACATGGAAATTGCACTGGCATTGCGTGTGTCGATATGATCAAAACGGCTTTTTTATCCTTCCATAATATAGCACACATGCTGCGGGATTTGTGCATCCGCTAGTCCAAAGTGCCCTGCGGCTCCCTATTGAATGCTCTAGTATTTTTCAAAGCACTGGGAAGTCCAACCCGATTGCATCAAATAGTGCCCGTGGCATATGTCCCTTTCTCTAACAATGCTTGGAACAAAGGTATACTTGAAAAAAAATTATCCATCACTATAACATGGTCCTTCCCCTCGATTGGTGCCACCAATCGAAGCACTACATCATGAGCCAAACGCGGGGCCCCACGAGCTGTTGGATGCGGTTCATTGGCATCTTCATCTACAATAGCATTTTTGCCGCAATGAACTTCAAAACTCAAGACATATTTTGATTGTTGGACAATGGAATATGGAGTCAATCTTCAGCCAATATGTTCTCACATTGGGCTGTCTCTTCATGCCCATGTATAAAATGATGGCAATAAAAACTTTGAGCTCTGCAACTGTAAGAGGTTCCTAACTCTCTCCTCCATAAGTTTTGTCGTCACGGTGAACAAAAGTGGCGTATCTATTTGTTTTCGTGACAATGCGCAGTAACACCGCATAAGGCCAGAATATGTCAAATAAATTCAAGAATGTGGGAAACTGCCTCCATGAAACCAAGGACTCACAATTCCCCGTAAATTGTTCAGGCTGCGGATCATATGTGTTGGAATCCTTCTGCCATGTGGAATCCTGGTATAAGTACTTGATGCCCAATATGTCCGCATCGTCAGAGTCATCTTCATCTGACTCAGTGAAATCCATTTGTGCATACCCGAAGTCAATATCGTTGTCACTATCATATGCTACGGTTGTAGGGGCACTGAAATGGGCAATGCCACAACGTGCATTCCGTGTTGTGCGTGCATTAGACCCCTCCCCATCGCCCCCAGCATCACCAAAGTGAAGAGAATCACTTCCTAAACCCCCCCTAACCCCATGCCTTCCATGACTTGTCCCTGGCTGCCCTCCACCCCCAGTCCCAGTGAACTCCCCTCCCCCACTGGGGAGCAGTTCAGGGCCAAGGGCGGGGCTACCCGGTGGGAGACCAGGGGCCTGCCGACAAGGCTCACTGCTGAGCCCCTTGCCGGCACCCCGCTGTTGGCCTACGGCAGGGCGCCAGCCCGGCTCCTGTGGAAGCTCTGCCAACGAGGCAGCATCTCCTCCGCTCGCGGCAGGGCTGTGCGGGGGACTTACCTCCCCGTGGTTGACGCTCCCCGGCGTTCCAATTGCTGCTCCCCTCCACTGCGCCGTCGTTGTCCATGCAGCTTGGCTCCCCTCCTCGTTGCTCGTCCAGTGCTGCCAACCTTCATCGTTTGCCTTCTACATAGCGCACTTCATCCGACGCCGTCACGTTCGAATTGAGCGTTGCTTGTCTTGTTGATATACGTTTGAAGAAGTCATCGGAATTGTGCAAAACCTCAGGTGGCCACAGGAGGTCTTCTAGTGTTCGGACTTCATCAAATGCATATATGCCTTCATCAAAATCATCCTCTTCAAGCTCTTCGCAGCTTGAATCTCTGCCATCCAGATCTTTGGAATCACTGTCCACAAAATCAGGGTCTGGTTCTCCAATGTTTACTGCATCTGTGAAGTAGTCGTTCTCTTCTCCATGACTGGGCATAGGTGGGATAAGAAGTGGTGTCAGGTAGTCCACAGTTGGAGTAGGAACTCGTAGAGGTGATGGAATTGTAGGTGGAGATGGAGGATTGCTTGTTGCAGCTGTTGACAATGCCAACAATCGACAGCTGCGGCACACCGGAAGCCCATCCCATGCATTCTACAGAAATGCAAATGAAGTTTTCATGAGCCACAGCAAAAGCAATTTCGGAAGTTGCAAGAAATGTTTGTAAGCAGGTTTCATGAGCACAGCAAGAGCTATTTCAAAAGTTGCAAGAAATGTTTGGAAGCAGGGAGTACCTCTTTTCCTTTGCGGCTAGACCTCATCTTTGTAATTGCAGCTCTTGTTGATGATTGAACTCCCACAACTTTCTCAAGGAAACACGAATTCCATTTGTCATGAACAATTGCAAAGCAAAGCACATTGTACTGGGAAGTTTGGGCACCCACTTTCACCTACCTTCTTGCATGGCAGCATTGGTGCTACAAATGTAGGTCTGTACACATAAAAATGTAGCCGAATTTGCATTCATTTCACAAGTTGAATTGTCATGAGGTCATTGGTGTGATGTAGGTCTTTGCCAAGGGGAATGTGCTCATGTAGCTTGTAGAGGCCTGAGAAACTACACGCACACAAAAAGTTTCCAAAAATCAGGTCACAATTCCACTTTCAATAAGCTTGCCCAAAATCCCAAGTGTCCCCCGAGGGGACTTTGGGCATTTAGGGATTAACCTCATATTTTTTTGGTGACCAACTTTTTAGATTTGACATGTGAAAAAAGGATTGAAAGAATTTCTTAGTTTTAACACCCTCATGTTCAAACATTATAATCTTTCAATTCATAAGTGATATTGTTGTGTTTTCTTTTCCTATGTGATCTTTAACATGTCTAGTTTGAATTTGTATGGTTACAAGTCAAAAAAATTGATACAACTTATCAAAATGTTGGCTTTTTGTTCAATTTAGAGCAAATTTCAGGGAGCTCAAAACAGGCCTTGGGCATTTAGGGGTTAAGGGATAGTTTTTAGCTTTCATTTTTCCTCCAATGATACTTGGTTTAGTTAAAACTTTTACAGATGTATACTAGATTGGATCTAATATATGTCTAAAACTACTACTTGAAAATTTGAACATCCATTTGTCTTATATTTACTTTTGAATCTAGAAGTTCCAATGATTGGAACAGTTTTGTGAGGTATTGTAGCCACTTGGTAAGCTTCTTTTTGTTAACCCTATAAGAACATGAAAGGTGGTCACCATGGAAATCATCTTCTTTGGTACTTTGTAAGTCATCTACTAAAAAACAAAAGCACTTATTGGAGGTCAAACTATTATGCAAGAACTTCTACTAAAAGAAAAAAGGCCGCCCTAATTAACAGAAGATCAATGCATTTACATTGATTACGACCAAAAAAATTGGGCTTACTTGATTTGGCAGCCCTCTAAACATCAATTAACATAATTTTTTTGATTTAACAAAAAAAAGTTTGCTTAGTTGATTCGGCCCAATCCTCTAAACATCATTTTTATTTTTCTACATATCATTACAGTAGGGCAATGTAGGCGGAAAATAATTATTCGAAAGTAAGCCAAAAAATAAATAAAATGATTAAGAAAAATTGTCAAATTCAACAAAAATTAAACAACCAAGATGTTGTAAAAAATGAAAATGTTAATAAGAAAGTCCAAAATAGAGTCCAATGACTATTTACCATCAATTTTTAAATGGCATGGGAAAGGACTTTCTTCATTGACATGTAGTGAGTGTATAAGGTAGAGAGGTTGTTTTTATAATGAAATCCATTGTCTGTTATGAATCCTCGAAGGATATGGGACAATTTGAAGAAGAGAGCTTCACTGCTCATTATCAAAATGTAGGAATTGTGTGCAAAATAGAATTTCACCTCATTTTAGCATAATAAAATAACTTTTTTCAAAAAACTTTGAACTAAGAAAAGTTGTGAAATAAATCCAGCATTCATCTCCAAAAATCCGTTTGAGGTTTCAAGCCTCCAATAAAAATTTATGGACAAATTTTAAAGAGGGTGTTTGAAAATTGTCCAAAAAATTGTCCCTTCCAACCCCTCTCTAAAATTTGACCATAACTTTTGATTGGAGTGTCTAAATCTGAAATGGATTTTTGGAGATGAAATTTAGTTTGATTTTACACATTATCTTAGTTCAAAGTTTTTTGAAAAAAATTATTCTACACTACCTAAATGAGGTCTGAAATTTCAGTTTTTAACCACAATTCCTACTTTGAGCTTAACTATGAGTAGTAGAGCTCTTACTAATCCTAACTCACATATCCCATATCGGTTGTCTTACCTCCTACCATCCCACTAGTATAAAGAACTTATCTTCTCTTACCTTCTTACTGTAAGGTAAGTGATATTCAAAGTTCAATTGTCGAATATCATTGAACACTTTGAATATAGTGCTAATTTTTTAAAATTATATTTTGATTGAATTTAATTATTAATTAATTAATTAATTAATTTTTTTAATTAAATTAATTAATTAATTTTTTTAATTTAATTAATTAATTAATTTTTTTAATTTAATTAATTAATTAATTTTTTGGCATTAATGTGTTGGCTACTTGTGTGGTAGTGTAACTTGCGTGCTGATTTTCCTAACGAGGCAGTCTTGCCTGCGTGGCAGGTTTTGCTTACGTGGCAACCGACGTGGTGGATTTTCAAATAGTCTTTTGTTTTTTTTATTTTGACAAAATCTAAAAAAAAAATCAACATAAAAGTATTGATTATTGTCCGAATCAAAATGTCCTAATCAACTATTCAAATTAACATATATTTTTTGATTTTCCTATTGAATCAGACATTGGATTTTCTAAAAGGGATCCCTTTTTGAACAAAATTCTAAAAATGAACATATAGTGTATCCTTTTATTTAAAATAGAAGGATTTTCTTTTATCTATCAATCACTTTTCAACCTCCATGTCCATATAGGATTAAACTCCAAAAGGACAGAGCCTATAATCATGTAGTTAATCCTTAAAGGACGTTGCAAATGTTTTTTTGTTCGATGGATGACTTCACCTAAGACTCTAGAATGGAAAAAAATGTTTTAACATCCATTTTTTAAAATCTTTTTGAAATTGCTTGAGAACATTTTTAATAAATAGTATTGCAAATTTTCTTCTTATGGTTATTATTAATTTTTCTAAAAAAAAAGATGCTTAATTTGTGGATCACCCTCATAGTGTGTTTTGGACATTTCTTGCTATTTATAATTTACTCTTCACGTGAATTTTAGCCATAAAATGATTTTTTATCATTTTTATAATGATATTTTTTAAATTTAAGTTCAACTGATGAAATGAAGCTTATCAAGTTTAATTTCTACTCTAATTGATTTTTTTTTAATTCACAAATATAAACATTTTATAGCAATATAAACCTTAGGCCTATAACCATAGTTTGTTAATTTTTTTAATAGTAGAGTGACATGATAACTTTGATTTATACCATGATATTGTATACAGTAATATACATCTATGGTAAAAGATTGAAATTTTCTTCAAATATATTGTATTTGATATGAATTTTCTTCATTTTTTTAAAGATATTAAGAATAATTTGAAAATTTTCCAAAAAAATTTGAAAATTTTATAAATTGTAATGGACATGAATTTATCTCTGAAAAGTAAATATGATTTTTTTATTCATATCTAGTTGCAAAATGGCAACAAATATACTGATGGACTAGAAGGCTTGGAATTAGTGGTCATGGGCCTATCCTTTAACCCCTAAAGTTCTTTGACTATACTTTCACCAAAAAGGCTCCAAAACTGCCATTTCTAGTTCAAGTACCAAATTTTAGAAAAAAAACATTTTTGTACATATATAACCGTAGGATCTTGTAGTAAACTTGTTTGAGAAGATGTGTAAAAAATTTCAGAAATTTTCACCGCATGGATTGGAAGATATTAGCATTTGAATAGACAACAATCCTTTTTTTGTCCCTGCGAAATTCCGGGCAGCTGCGCTTCACAAGGTCACATTTGTATGAAAAAATGTCCAAATTGTTGGTGCTTCTTTGGATTCACTCTTCACACTAAGTTGGCAACATGTCTGAAAATTTTCAAATCATTTCGAATTGTACAACATGTAGAAAAAAATTGCAATGTGTTCACTAGGTAGACAAAAAAGCCTAGCATGGGCAACTTTTTGGAATTTTATATCTTCTTCATGGAAATTTTTCCAAAAAAAGTGAACAGTGGAAACCTTCATGAGCCTCTTCTCTACCACAAAATATTTTTGGACCACCAAAAATTTTGAATCTCAACATTTGAGAGCCTAGATTGAGGTTGGGTTGCACTGTAAGCCAAGGCAGTTGGTAAATTAGGGGCTCCTCCTTACGAAATCACTGTCCCAGCTTGAAACCTTGACAAATCCCAACCCACCAAGCACTACGGTAATGAAGTGCCTGTGCATGGCAGGTGGTGAGGCTCCTTCTTCAAAGGAGGTGGCTTCCACCTCTATTGACCAGGCTTTATATTATTAACATTTAATCTTTTAATTCTTTGTGAACTACCTCAATTTACTTGAAATGTATTGAAGTTGTTTTGAGTTTCAATGGGGAAAGAAGCTCACTATACACAAATGGGGTGGTAGGAGTTAGAACAACCCATGTGGAATATTTAAATTACAATTAGTAGAAGCTTCTACTAATTCTAATTTAGATATCCCACATGGGTTGTTCTAACTCCTACCACTCCAAGTGTATGTAGTGAGCTATGTGTTTCCAAGTGTATGTAACTTGGTTTGTGTTTGTAAGTGAGAAGAGGAGCTCCTTATGTACACTTGGGGTGGTAGGAGGAGTCCCAACCCATGTGGGACATATATGAGCTTGAATGAGGAGGAACTCCAATGAAAATTTGTTTTTAAATATAAAAAATAGATTTCAATTCTCTTGCATTTGTTGTTGATTGTAGAGACAAATACAAAGTTGTTGCATTGAGGATGGATGGTGCCATTTGGTTTTCTACAAGACATGGCTTGAATTATTTTTCACATTTGATTGGTTTGTTGGTGTTGTCAATTTCATTACACTCAGACTTCTTTAATCCAATACTCCTTTTGATGACATTCTAGAATATCCTAAAGAAGGAGGTCTATAAACCATCCCTGTAAGCCTACCAACCTCATCAATGATAGTAATGAGATATTTCAAGGAACATGTCACTCATTCCTAGATAGAGGATGCATTTAGAACCTGATTGATTTATGGACCTCCTACCTTATATTCTCGCCACACTATCATTCCTTGAAGCACACTTGTCTCACATTCAAACTATTTGACTTGTATCATGACTATTCTATTCTATCAGGGTTAGAATATAGCACTATGTTGAACTAAACGATGTTGAACTCAACAAGATTTGTACGTTACTCTTTATACCTTCTATATAGATTACACCTCTGACCTTAATTTGACCACTTGGAAAACAGTTATATGAAAGATCAAATCACCTAAGACATGTAGTCAAAAGAAGTGTGGCAAGTGTGCAAGATATTCTAAAATACAAGGTTAAGATCAAATGTAACCTTTGTTCAAGTTTGTTTCAAATTTTACAACTCAAATTGAATAGGACATCTTCAAAGTCAATTATATATTTATTGACTCAAAATTAAAATCCACTTAGTTTTTAGAGCACTAGTAATTGGAGTTGTTTTTGAGTAAGATCATCATCGACACAGGGCTCCAAGAGGGCAGTATCAGCATTGTTGAAAGTGGAGGCGACAAACAGGCCTTGGCCAGCACTCCAATGGCAACACGGCACCCGCTCTGGCCACACCAATTACCCGGCGTTATACTCACGGCAATGTCCACAAGAATCACAAAACAAGCTCCACAAACAAGCTAGACAACAGAATCCCAACAAATGAGGTCAAAAAATGGGTGAATTTACTGAACAAAGCAACGCCAGAGGAGCTGCCACAACACCAGAGACCAATCCACGAGCTTCGGTGCCAAAGAATCGAACGCTAAGCAAGTCAAATGCAAGCCAACTTGATGCATGAGGATCGCATCAGTCACTTGCAAAGCAAAGGGCAGCCTCTAATCTAAATCCTGAATTAATACTATATACCTAACAATGAAGGTATCTGATGGCTCTTCATCAACTGTAACAACTCCTAGAAATATTGTTTACAACGCCGTGTGCCGCAGCACTTTCCTCTCCCTTTCACCGTGTCATAAATCAATCCTTCAACAGCTGCACACCAATCTCATACTCTGCTTTTATTTCCACAGTTCAGGTTCCAAAGAAATGGCTCCCAAAACGTCGGTTTCTCGATGAAATTGAGCTGGTCCGGGGGCCAAGAGTGAATAGCAAATGATCAGAATGATCGATATGCTCGCAAATGCGCAATATGGACTTTCCCATGATTGCCACCACAATCTGCTAAACATGCACAGCACTTGTTCGGCGTCATTGGAAATTGACGCTGAAGAGTTTCGCTTTCCAAGGCCCCTCGAAACACATACTTAGCTGTTGATTAGCGGGCAACACGTTCAAGTGTATCCTTGAGTTTTCCTTAAGGAAAGGTGAAGGTGCTGCTGGTAGTAGTGGATCCCGAGGATGGGTTAATGTACACCCATAGGAGCGAAATAATGACCGACAACAATCCAGACCAGACGTAGATAATCGTCGGCGTCTTCCCCCTTCTCCCCATGAGCCCCTTCGCAAACGGATATAGATGCGACAACACCCACAGTGAGAAGAACACCCCTCCGATCAGCTTGCTCCACTCCGGAATGGTACTATAAATCTGTCTCGAAGTTCCCACCGCAATCGCCAACACATTCGTGATCATAATCGTAATCGGCGGAATCATAAGCGCACTCCACTTCACCACATACAAATCCGAAAATTCGTCTCCCGCTTCGTCCCCACTCGCTTTCGAAGTCAGCGTGAAAGAGATTTCCACCCCCGCAATCACTTTGAGAAAACCTTGAAACACCGCTGCCAAATGCGCACTGGTGCCCCCAATCACCCAAAACTGCTCATTCCGCCACCACTCTTCTAATGTAATCCCCGACCACTTGACTTCGAGAATGGCGAGCAAGCACAAGGTGACAGTGATGGTGAGCAGGTAGACGAGGAACGTGACGTTCAGTTGGTAGACGATAAACTGTCCAGAGAATAGTGAAAGCGCAGGAAGGAAGCAGTAAACGAGCAGGAAAATCGACGTGAAAGGGTAGATCCCGACGTTGAGATACGCAATTCGTTGCAAGAATTTCAGTCTTGGGCTAGCGAAGAGCGCATTGTTGCGCGAGAAGAAAATCTCAACTGACCCCGTTGCCCAACGCAGCACCTGGTGCAATCTGTCGGTGAGATTGATAGGCGCCGTGCCACGAAACGCGTCGCGTTTCGTGACGCAGTAGATCGAGCGCCAGCCGCGGTTGTGCATTCGGAACCCCGTGACGACGTCTTCCGTGACGGACCCATAAATCCACCCCACGCGCCCGCCCCACTCCGTCTTGTCTTCGTAGTAGCATGAGATTACGTTGATGGCTTCCGCGATTGTGGACGCGTCCAGCGGCTCCCGAGGGTGCGTCAAGGCGCCCGCGGGGCGGCCGTTCTTGACGCCGCCGTCTTGGAGCGGCAACCCTTGGAACTGCGCCACGGGAATCGACGCCGCGAACGTCGTGGAGTCGCCGAACCGTTTGGGCAACATCATGGCTTCCAATTCATCGTCGTTGTCGATCGCGGGCCCATTCAATGTCGTCGCGATTTCCTCCTCCCGTTGGACTTTCTTCTTCTTTTTAGACTTGGTGAAGCAGCAGCAGAGCGTTTCCCAGCAACCAGGATGCTCTGAGAAACGAGGGGGATCGAAACCGTAAAGCGCCGTGCGACGGAAGACGCAGCCCGTGCCGACGTAAACTGGCCCTTGCAGCCCGTCGAGCGCGCGCATGTTGACGTCGAAGAAGACGGTATTGTGATTCGCGTAGCGGTCATTGGGGTCCACACCTTCGAAGCGCTGTGGGAACTGGATGTAGCACAGACGGTCGCCACCGCGGTCCATGAAGAAGCACATGGCTTCGCGAAGAGCCAGGGAGTTGTAGATGTAGTGGTCGCAGTCGAGGTTGAGGATGAAAGGGCCGTTGGACATGATGGCGCTCGTGCGAACGAGAGCGTTCATGGCGCCGGCTTTCTTGTTGTGGTCGTATCCCGGACGTTTCTCCCGAGAGACGTAGACGAGCATGGGGAGACGGATGTCGACGCCTGTGGTGTCGATGAGATTCTCCTCGTCGTCGCTGCCCAGGAGAGGCTCGTGAGTCGGGGGAGCCAGCATCACCTGGAGGGGGTCATAAACACGAACCGCGGGTTAGTATTCCCCGTGACTTCCATAATTTGATAGCTCTCCAAATCCTTAAACCCTGAAACAGAATTTCGATCAAGGACTTTGAAGCTAGCTAATGTAGAGAGTCTCAATATGAGAAGAGAGGGATTACAACCCATAATGCATGACAGCAATTCTGAAATGTACTCACTCACAACCAACAAATGAATCTGATTTAGAAGATGCAACCACTCAGATTCATATGCAAAATTTGAAGACTAAAATTCTTTAGTGAGTTGGATTCAAATGTGATTTCATGATATGCATGCATCCTGTGAGACTCAAATGCAATACTTCTTGTTTTCAACGTTAATGCGCAGAACTTAAAATTGAAGCCTAAACTTTGAGTATTACGCTCTTCTTGTTCACTTAGAATCAACAACTGAAAATTAGAGGATAGGACCGTTAGATTGCAGATTAGGGATCAAATAGGGACCAAATTTGGAAAATATGTCAATTGGAAATATTATTCCCATTGGCATAATCTAACTTAGTTCATAAACCCTGACACAGAGCGTTTCGTGGTGATCACCTGAATGATGCCTGCGTGATCGCCGCGTCCGTGCTCTTTCCCAGCCTGCGTCCAAGTGCCAGGCCAGTGCGTGCCGTCCGCCATCCACGTCGCTTTGGGCACTGTGATCGGTTCCAGGGGGTCAACCCCAGACTCGAATTGCGCCCGCCTCCCGCGAATCTCTTCATGCGCATTGTACGCATCCGCTCTTCTCCGAATGGAATCCGGCAAGCCATTAATTCTCACTTTAAACTCATCATACTCCCGTTTCACCCGTCGCCGATCTTTCACAAAATCAGGTCGCACTTTGCCTTTGGTGGGATCCCCTCGCAGCAGGAAATACGTCTCCGGGTTGCGCGGCTCAATCGCATGTTTCCTACAGAACGGCACCCAGACGCGTGAGAAGCTCGCCGCTTCGGCTAACGCCTCAAACGACAGTAACGAACCGCCGTCGTCGGACAAGTAGCAAGCCAGCTTCTCCAGAGGGTAATCCGCTGCCAAAATCGACAGAATGGTGTTGCCAGTTGTCAATGGCGGCTCCTTCTCGGGATCGGCTGACGAAACGAAGACGTCGACTCCGGGAAGGTCAGAGCGCCCGTCGGGATTCGCAGGGGATGGCATTTCAAACTTCTCCTTGAGGACTTGCAGATCCGTCATGCGGTTGATGGGGCAGAGCTTGGGCAACTGGTCGAGAATCCATGAAAACGCGAACCAAATCTCGCACACAACAGACATTCCCCACAGCCACATTGCGTCGGGGTTGCTGTGCCGCACTCGCCATACGAGGAAGAACGCGAGGATCACCATTCGAATGAGAACGAGGAGTCTGTAAGGGCTGAGGACTCCTGCGGAGATTGAGATTTTGCGTGACAGCGGGCGCTTGGACTTGTCGACGAAGTTCTTGGGCGCGTCGCCCATGCCGTCTTTCGAGTAGCCGTCGTCTTTGGGCCAGACAGCATTCCCGTAGCCGTAGGTTCCCTTGGTTTCGTACAGCCAGCGGGAATGGTCGAAGTCGGAGTTTCCGTTTTGCATGAGTGGGCCGGGCTTGTTGGACCGCAGAAGCGAAAGGCGCCGCTCCATGCGCGCGGGGTTATTCGTTTCAATCGTGGGCAACGCTTGGAAACTGCCGGTTCTGGGAGACTCATCCGCCGATTTGTAATCCTCTTTACACCCAGGGCACTTCGCGGCGGGCGTGGCGAGTGCGTCGAGGTAACACTCGCGGCAAATCCGAAAGTTGCACTCGCAAGGAAACAGATCCTCGCCGCGTTCGTCACGGAGAGATTTTTGGTCACAGCCATGAACCTCGCAGGTGGTGCCTCTGGCGCATGCGAGCTGCGGGTGGTTCCCCTCGATCTCCATCATCTTCTCCATCACGTGGCCACGCGTAATGCTCTGGTACCCCCCCGTGAAGAGTGTGCTGGACACGAATTGCTGCTCGGCTTTCCCGGCGATGGCCGGGCTCATGGGGCGGGCATTGGGCGTCCCCGCAGCGGATTGGATGCTAGTCGACAAGTTCTGGAAATCGGGAGTGGCGGGGATCTGCACCATGTAGCGGGGGAACCCCGAGCTCACATCATCCTCCAGCTCGCTCTCGTCGCGAGAGTACGACGTCCCATACGAGAAGCGACGAGGCTGAGCGGTGGAAACGGGCGAGTCCGAACGCTCCAGACGCGGGCTGCTGCCGCGCGGAATGCTGTAGTTGCGGAACGACCTGTTGCCAGGTATGGACAATCGCGACGTCGGAGACGACGCCATAGCTGCGTCCGGAATGGTTCTCCCTCCCAGCTATCTTTCCACCATGAAAATCTCAACCTAAACGAAAGTGCACTGATACTTCAACGCTGCAAGCTCGCTACGAACGTCACGTACACACTACCTACTCTGCAGTTGATCGACCAGGAAGCACACAAAATCAGAACTATATATCCAATCCGTTACACGAGTCTCTGCACAGGAACACCTAAACCTAAACCTGCAGAGCACGCCTAGCGCTATCAAGCTACTCCTCAAACTCCCAGCTTCTCCTTCCTCACAAACCAGACCCACAACAACAACGAAACCTGAAGCGATCGAAAATCACGGAACTGTAGTGCTAAATTAAGCTTCTTGCAATCACCCCATTGTCACACTCCAGGACTGAAAACACTCACCTTCAAAGCAAACTTCAGTCGATCACTTCGCCCAAACCATCACCTTGAGACAATCCCAGCTCGAATAAAGCTCTTCCACACGAACAATTCCCGTTCTCGATTTGCCAACACTCACGCCGCCACTCCAAACTTACAAGCAAAACGCACAGTCAGCTGCCAAGCTCCTTGTTCTCTATCAGTTCTCAGAATTCAAATAGACTGAGGTTGCGACGTTCTACTCTCTAAGTAGATAAATGGGAAGCAAAGGATCAATCAACTCGTCTTCGAAAACTCAACACGGGAGAACGGAAGCGGGAGAAACCGCGGGCTTGACTTGCCTGCTGCGTTAAGGGGGGCCCCAGGGGGCCCGGACAAAGAAGACGACGGACGGTCTCTGGAACCGTATCTCTTGCAGAAGACGTGTGTACACTATAGGCGTGTGAGATACCGTGGACTGTATCCCGTGGGGGACGACTGACAGATGACAGAGCGTACCCGTATTTTCCGTTGGAGTTTCAAAGTGTACAGTTAAGGAAATCTGTTTACTGTTCTTCAGAGTCTGCTCTTCAACGGCTAAATTCGGAATTGGACTACTGTTTCCTCTATCAATGGAAATTGTCCAAGTGTTAAAAAACAAACAAAAGAAATGGAATTGGATCACGGCACTGCATTGGAGTCTCGCTGTTTTACTCGTCGTTTGAAAGACTTGGAAGTACGCTTGACTTGGAAACCTGAAAGTTCATCAGTATCTTCAGTTGGGTTTGAAACTTTTGTGGAATGAACTCGATGGGGAGCATCATAACGGTATTTTAAAAAAATATCAATAGTATTCATTAGTTTTTCCACAAGCTTTTTGGCTCGACGTACAGTACAGTATCTTACTTTTCATTTTGTTATGTCACCAACTGTTGCAAGGATCTAGTTTTCAACGGAAGTTTATTGGCTCCGGAGGAAAGGCATGCGTTGACAAAAATCTACGTCTACAGTGAATGAATGGTGGTTCGGAAGCTTGAGTACATTCTTATTTGAAAACGGAGTCATTGCTAGAGCGTGTGACAAGGGTCAAAAGTCTCAAATTTTTATTGGTGTGGGGGAGTTTTAGACTTGTTTCAAGTGATATGAATTTTGGTTGGTTTCCAACCAAATGAAAGGAAGGTTGTGCATTGATTGACCAAGGGAGTTGTATGTGAAGAAGATTGAATAGGACTATATTCAAAAAAGGAGTCATTGCTTCAAGGAAAGAGCCTCTTGTTGCTTGTTCATTTGAAATGCATTTTGTTTTTTGAGAAATTATTTTGATCAGAATCATGGTGGGGTTGAACCATTCCAACCAGGGCTTTTTTTTTCATTTTTGAAAAAGTGCCATAGTGGCGATATAAAATGTTATGCTGGTGTTCCAAATTGCAACATTCATCCACTTATTAGATGTATAGTATGGTTTTCATCCACAATTAGGCGATTTCATCTAATATATTTTTTAATTTCAAAGTCGTCTGGCGATTTCATCCAATTTTTTTGGCATTTTTTATAACCTTTTTTAGCCAGATTTTTTTCTCTGGTGCAATCTGGCACCAGAAAGCCAAAAAAAAAGCCCTGATTCCAACATATGCTTCATTCATGCTGGTATTTTAGACCAGAGATAACTTTCTTTTATTACTCTACTTCTTTATTTCTTTAGTATCATTTCTAAACAAATGAATGATTGTAAAGGAAATTTATTTATATGTGATTTTTTTACATCTATTTTATATATATAAACTTAATGCGCTTCCAATTATAGTACTCTCAAATTGTAATCTTTCATCAATAAAAATTCATATTGGCAATTTTGCCTATTGGTTATTCAATTATTACCCAATTGCAAGAAGCAAATACATTTACATCCTTCTCTTTGCAAAGAATGACAGTTATGGTCTACTTTTAGTACTAGAACATATTTGTTGTCATTATTTAAATTGTTTAAGGCATGTTCCCACTTGGCCTTTGCAAACCATGAACTCTAAAACATAATTCCTCCACGTAATTAGGAGAAGATGTTGGTTTTGTGGAAAAGGTTGTTGATTCAGGTTCAACAAAATTAGGGCCACTCATACTTATTTGTTGTTTGCACATTTTTCAATTTAATGAATCTAAAATACTCCTACTACATAGAATTAATCGCAAAGTTGTCCTATGTTTGTGAACTTGTGTCAGAGGAAGGTTTAACTAAGAATAGAACAAAACAAACACGGCACCAAACTCAATCAGACCTCAATTTGGGTGCTCCAGGGAGTTTGGTCCTGTGTTTTTTCAGAACTCCGGCTCATGGTCCCGCATTTGCTCACTTTACAATTAACTCTCATGTCTACAAACAATTTCACTTGCCGGTCAATGTCCAACTCCTCTGGCAGCTTTACAACAATCTAAATTCTCAAGCACCTTGTTGTCAATCTCCAAGATCTTGCTCGTACCCCAACCAGAACCCTCCGAATCTTTGGTGTGCACGATCTATGAACCCCATCTTGCTCTGCGTCCGCATCCCAAGTACATCTTAGGCTCGATCTCAGGCAAGCCTCTTGCACCAACAACTGGATCACTAGTCAGAACTGGCATAAGATGCATTGTGATTTGAACTAGGATTGCGAACCCCTATTGGCCTCCTCTTCGTCGCGTGTTATTGCTCAAGATTGCTTTTGCTGGGATTGTTGTTGTGTGGTTACTATGCAAATACATTGAGCAACACAACTACTCTCGAGAAAAGCAGAACCCTACTCCAAGAATCTTCTGAAGCAAGTCAGAGTCTTATGAGAATTTCGGTCAGATCTATCTAGTTCGGTATGCTCCTGCGCATGCTCAGACGAATAACAATGGAGGCAATCTTACGTAATGGTCACCAAGTTCCGACAATACGTAGGACCACCCTCAAAGAACAGACTTGAAGAGATTCAGTTGTTTCAAACAACTTGTTACAGTAGAACTCCTCTGATGCACTAAAAGAGGTGTAATAGTATCCACTTAAAAACTAATGTTGGCTTGAACTACGTTAATTTTCAAAAAATGTGCTTGAAATTGGGTCGACATACTCTCTGCATATTTGATAGTTATGTACTAAGAGAAGATGCACTAACACAAGTTCCACAGGATCAACGTCGTGATAATCTCCGATAATTACGTAACACTCCAGTTCTTCATAGTGACACTTCATTGTCCACCTAGATTTGACAATTATTTACTAATGCAGGTGGGAATGCAAGTATACATTACGTTGTATAACCAGACCATGGTCTTCACAGGAAGAACGGGGAGGTGTTACCCTCCCCGGTATTCTTCTGTAGGTTGTTTCTTCTCACACACACACACACCTTGACTTTTTGTTTTAAGAAAGTCAAGGGGGGTGAAGAAACAACCTACGGAAGAATACTGGGGAGGATAATGCCTCCCCATTCTTCCTGTGCTTGTGCATTTGGGGAAGGTATTATGCTTTGTTAGACACCTGGGAGGGACTTCTCAATTAATTCAAGGATTGGGGTTGGTTGAGGAGCCGTATAATAAGACAATTTTGTTCATTCTAGAGGTTCTTTTTTCAAGGATGCAAAAGGGACCCTCACTTCATTGGTAAACAATGTTACAGCCAAACTTTACTTATTGTATGAAAACGGTAGGGAGTAGTTTTTAGCAATAAGCATGTAAAGAAACTCAAGTGCCAAAGGTCAATTATTTCAACACGCTCATGCTCTACAATTATTTTTTTATTTTTATTTATTTTTTTGACACAAATGGAACAAAATTTTATTGCAAAAGAAATAAAATACAAAGCCTGACAGACACAAGTGGCCTGGCAGGTGAGAATCGGACAGGACATAGACTAAACAACCTTCCCCACCACAAGCCAAGACAGTAATTGTGTTTGATTGGTGGCTCATCTAAAAGAATCAGTTACCAGTCCCCCAGTGGCCCAGTCTCACACAAAGAACACCATTGGAGGTTACTACAATAGACTTTATGTACATAACGAGTATGCACATAAAGAACTAAAGTAGGGAATTTGCATTATGAGAGGTTTGACTGTATGTATAGCTCGAGAAATCACAGTGGACGATCAGATAATTCCAGCTGTGGGACGACAATTTTCAACAGTGAAACGAATTCCTGTATTGTTTTTTAAGCAAATGAACGTGTCTTGGTTGACCGAGCTGACTTGGTTGGTGTCACGGGAATTGGTCCACTATGAGAGTGAGTTTATCCTGATATCCCATTTCCACAAATCCTGCAGGTCCCATGTGCGAAATAGGAAATGTTCCTTCCCCTTCCGCAGGCCACGGACAAGCCACAATTCAGGCCACAAGCAAACCGAGTGGAAGTGTAGGTTACAACTGACGCATCCCGCCAGCTGGTTTGATTCACGCTCTTGCGATGGCAGAACTGCAGAAGAATAATCGATCACTGCCCTCCGTGCTTGCCTTGTACTGTACTGTGCAGCACAAAACTGGCCATGGACAGATACCGGAGTCCTTGTAAACGTAGATGCTCTCAATTCAGGGTCTCGGCGAAAGCCAAGGTTGGGTGCTCTACAAGCGACCAGCAACAGAGAGTTACATGAAACGACTGACTTGGATTACTGAGATGCCAATTCCATTTTGCTTCTTACAAAAATTTACTGAACATTGTTGCAAAGAGTTTAGCTTCCCTCCAAATGCAATCAGCTCTTCAAAGGTCGCTTTAAGAGTAGACTGCAAGCATCCCGCCACGCTCTTGCGATGGCAGAAGAACAATTGATCACTGCGTTCCGTGCTAGCCTTGTACTCTGCAGCACAAACTGGCCATGGACAGATACGGTTCCTTGTAAACGGAGATGTAGATGCTCCCGACGGTGAAAGCTAAGGCTAAGGCTAGGCTAAGGCTAAGGTAGGGTGCTCTCAAAGCGACACGGCTCTACAAGCGACCACCAAGGTGGAAGCGCCCATTCTTGTGCGTTTAAACAATTCATTGTAGTTGGAGGCATCTTTCGCTAAAAAAAGTACTTCCATAGTACCGGTATTGGCAATTGAAAGTCATTAATTTTCAAAAAAAAAAATAGAATTGGTGAATGAGGCATCTATTTTGGGGGAATTTTCAAAGTAGAACTTCCTAAGGATCCTAAGGCGTACTCAAGTAAAGCTACTTAGATTATGACACAAAAATCTTTAAAAAAAAGCAGCATTCACCAACCACAATTAAGCGTAGTCACATGTTCAAAGTACTTTTAGAGAGGCTTTAAGAAAACTTTGCAGTGAATCAATGGGTACATGAACGGGAATGGGTGCTTCCGTCTTAACACAGAGGTGCATTCTGCTTTCTTCAATGTATCAGAAGTGTTCATTTCATGAGGTTGTCGCTTTTCGTGACCACAATGTTTCCACTTCAAAAATTTGTAACTAAATGCATGAAGGTCTAAAGAATATAAAACAACTTGGGGTAGTGAGATGTCAATTCCATTTTGCTTCCTACAAAAATTTACTGAAAATTATTGCAAGGAATTTAGCTTCCCTCCAAATGCAATCACCTTTTAAAAGGTTGCTTTAAGATTAGACTACTTTACACCCTTAACCTTAAAAGGACGGGTTGGTTACCATAGAAATCATCTTTTTTGGAACAATGTGAATCATCTACTTAAAAAACACACTCATTGGAGGTTAAATTAGTATGTAAAACCTCCCATTTTTACACAAAATTCCAAGGAGGAACAACTGCACCCTGTCATACATAGAAGGATTTTCTATTATCCATTGGACACTTAGTGTCTGCAACAACATTACAAAGTTAACCTTGGAAGAACGCCACCTCAATGATAGGTACTCACTCAAATAGGATTCAATTTTTGGACTAATAGATGCATTTTCTTATTTCTATAGTAATAAAGAAAAGCATCCATTGTACACTTGGTGTCTTCAATATCGTTTCAAAGTTATATCTGTCAAATATATTTCAATGGAATTTTCCATCTAGGTCTATGAGGCTTGTCACTCATGGTGGTCTTTCAAACAAGAGTTATCATTCCTTTTCCTTGATGTATATTCTCATTTGGTGTTAAAAGTGATGATAGCAAAGTGAAGTAAGAGCATCTCCACTTTGAAACGGGAAAATGGGCTCTCTAAAGGAATTTGGCTCAGCTTCAAAGGAGGTGATTCTTGGGCACTTGCAACGAAGTTCCATTATATCCCGCGATAATTTTTTTGAATGCAAAGGCAAGGGGGCTTGCAATATCATTGTAACAAAAGGCATTAAAGAGAATCGGGCCCTCTAAAGGGCCGCGAGTTCCAATAAGTTCTCCACAAGTTTTGCGCAGTTCCCGACTACTGAAACTGCGCCACTGCAGCAGGGTGACATGGCTGAACTTCGGCCACATCAAATTTAAAAAAAAATAATATATATATGCTAAAAATGAAATTTGATAAAAAAAATTCATTTTTTTTTTTTTTTTTTTGGAAATATAATTTTCTGACAGCCCATATCATTGTTCACAATATGGGGACAGATTGGGGAATGGGCTTGAAACGACCCTTTCTTGGCCCCAAATCCCTCCTAATGAAAAATTTAACCCTTGTCTGAAAGACCTATTTGCATTTTGTACAATTATTATTTTTACAATTTTTTATTACAATTTTTTATAATGTGTCAAAAACTATAAATTTTAAAAAATTTCAACAAGCTTATACATAAATCTAAACAAAGGGAGGAGCGTGTCCACACCTTGGGTAAAAAGATTCAAAAAGATTCATTCAAAATTGACTTCATAGGAATCTACCCGCAAACTTCTGATTCTTTGTCAAAAGGAGACTTAATCTTTAAGGATTAATTTACAACTTGTTTTTGGAAACTTGTCCTTAAAATACTCCCCTAAGTTGCACTTTATGAAACATCTTTGCATATTAGAAACTTTGACTACCAATGATCCTCCACAACAAGAACATTTTATAATTAATACTCCCTTTGGATAGAAAGCACTTTAATAAAATTAATAGAATTAACAGTGTCCTAGTACCGATAAGGCAAGCCTCCCCCAAATGCGTCACTGACTTAAAATCGCCATCATTGCTCTAGGTACATTTCTAAAATCAATATGAATATATGTGGAAGAAACAATTTTAGAAACTTTGACCTTTCGTAACATTTGCATACAGTATCCAAATGTCGTATTCTTTGATACGTTGGAACCTCCTTTCACTTGCCAAGAAGAAAATATGAAAATTTGACCACTATAAAACGGTAACAGAAACTAGGCATAGTAGCAAAAAGTAACATTTTTTGGGTGCCAACCTTCGGTTACCCTATATGAAGGTCAGATTCAGACATAAATTAAATATTTTTTGGAATGTTTGAATGTTTGGAATATTACAAGTGAAACAAGTGAAATGTCTGAAATGTTGCAAAAAAAATTTCATCTCTATTGCCTAAATTTTTGAATATTTTTGAAAACCTAGCCTATATCACACCTTAAGCCCCACAAGACAAATGTTCCAAAAACAAGAAAACCTAGAAGTTGCCAAACACAAAAAAAATTGGATGCCAAAATGCTGAAACTCTAACACTAGTAGTTCTAGTTGCCAAACCCCTTAGCCCGTGAAAAAGAAAGTACAATAGAACCTCTTTTAGTGCATAGTGCCAGGACTATGTACTAAGAGAGGTTTATGTAGTTGGAGAGGTTCTGTACAAAAATTTGGCGAATGTGGCCTCTCACTATGGGGCCTCCTACTATTGTTCACAAATAAATGCTTATGACTTCTCTTACTGCATATTTTATGCACTAAGAGCATCTCCACTGGTTCACGTCATAGTGACGCGCCAGATTTTGTATGACGCATGTTAGTGTTCAAAAAGGGCGCGCCTCGTTACCGGACCCCCACCGCAAGACTATTATATTGCGAATTCCAATGCAAGTGTTCAAATCCTGATGCTGAATCAAGTCACCACCACGCGGAGCACTCATGCTTGCGGCACTTTCATTGGTTGGGGTGGAAGTTAATCACTGCAACTCACATTGGAAACTGTGTTCTTGCTTGCATTTGACACACGCCAAAAGAAGAGAGAGCACTGTAGGATGGGGAGCGACAAGTGATTTCTGGAGGGTCCGGCAATGAAATAACCCAAATTGGTCAACTGTTGGGACAAAATTGGAGTCCCTGGCGCGCCACATAATCTGACGCGACTGTATAACGCGACTATTGGAGATGCTCTAAGAGAGGTTATACTATATTTCGGCACTCAAGTGCCGAAGCAAACCTTCGCGCACGGTATGGCACACTATTTCAAAGTTCAAAACAACGATCTGTACAGTACAGTACAATACAATGGTACTTAGTGTTGTATGATTATAACCCATCCTTGTATTTTATCTACAGTATCATGAAATCCAGTCTACCGTACTAACCGTAGTACCGGCAGTCAGTATTGGTGTCTGTCTGGTTTGTTTGTTTCCTGATTTCATATTGAAACCAAGTGGACAAATTCTCCACGGCAGGTCTGTCCGCCCTGGTGCACGCAGTGTGACTTGGACTTGGAGCCAAACAACAACCAAGTTAAGTTATTTTTTATTTTTTATTTTTTGCACTAATGAAACGCTAAATTAACCCCTTTGCGTCACAGAGGATGTTTTTAGGACGCTAAGAAACCAGGATTTGTGGAATACCGTGTTCATCAAATCTTATAATCTTGAAATCCGCCTGGTGGATTCTCTTATAAATTGCAGATTCGTACTCATTAGTAAGTTGGCTTCAAATCTCAACTGTGAAAACTTCAGTAATTGAGTAGTTTTCAAGTTATTCTAGATTTTACAAATCCAGCAAAAAAAAAGCGCCTCACTTCTTATGCTGTTCTCCCTGTGATGCACAGGGGTAAATAAGTTACAAAACTCTTGAAGCTGGCCATCTTGAAGTTAATTTTTAGAGCACGCTGATCGAGACTCAGAAAGCCCACCCTCACTGACCGACCTCAGAATTGCTTACGAAAATTTATATATAAAATATATGAGCATCTGCTGATCTGCAGGATTGAACCAGTGAACAACACTCTGGAAAGTTTGAGGCTTCAGTTTCTGGACTCTTGAAATGAAGTGCAGTGACCAAACGGTCATGGTCGTTTTCGTTGACGGAAGCCGGTGGAGAACCCCAAAACCACTCCTAAAAAGCTCTAAAGAAAAATTGAAGATTTGCTGGACTCTACAACTTGAACACATCCAAATGTAATCGGTTTGCCTCAATAGGCTTGTAGTTGTTGTCTCCTTGTAGAAGCTTGTGTAGAAGTTTCTGTAGAAGCTTGTGTAGAAGTTTTTGTAGAAGCTTGTGTAGAAGTTTCTGTAGAAGTTTGTGTACCATTGTCAAAGGAAGTCCTTGATTGTGATGCAACTATGATGCAGTCATGATGCGCAGATGCGGTCAAGATGCGGTCAAGAGGGAATATCTTTCACAGTGTGGTGTCACTATGACATTTCATGAAAATCCGGCCTCTTTGAAATCCACCCCTTTCAACTTTCAAGAGTTCAAGATACTTTGTGGATTGGATCACTAAGGTGGGAGGTCCAGAAAACGCTCATTTTAACCCCTAAATGCCCAAGGCCTGTTTTGAGCCTCTTGGAATTTGTTCTAATTTGAAGAAAAAGCCAACATTTTGATAAGTTGCATCAATTTTTTTAAAAATTGTAACCGTACAAATTCAAACTAGACATGTTAGAGATCACATAGGAAAAGAAAACACAACAATATCATTTAAGGATTGAAAGATTGTAACGTTTGATCATCAGGGTGTTAAAACTATGAAAATCTTTGAGCTCTCTTTTTGTAGGTCAAATCTAAAAAATTCAAGATCAAAAAAATATGAGGTTGAAGGGCTTAACAAATATAACCCTCAATCAATTTATGAATTCTCAAAATCTACTCTACAATTTTTTTAAATGAATTTCTAGTGTGAGTTTTTCTCCAAGATCTAGTGTATTTGAGGCTCATTTCCAAGAGTCCTCGACACTACGAAAAGTCAAGATTGCAATGGGTACCCTTGCACAAAATCTTGAATAGAAAAATCATAATCATTCATTTTCAAAATCGGATTTCTAATGCTAAAACTAGACTTCAAAAAGAATCTTTGAAAAATATAAACTACTAAAAATAGCAATTTGATAAGGTTTTATTTAACTTCAAAGTTTCTTCAATACCACATTTGGGTGCCTTGGGCATTTAGGGATTAAGAGCATATTGGTTTAGGATTTCTTCTATGTGGACCAAAGTCCAAAGTGAGATTAGATTTTTTTCCTCAAGAAGGTGTACTCCTGTGCATGTTTGTTTTTGAAATTTTCTGTTTCAAATGTGTTGCTTTTCAAGTACATCCAACCATAAAAAGGAGAATTGTACTAGAGTAAACTGGCCATTTACCGCACACATCCAATCACCGCACAACAACACCTTCCAATGACCAAACACTAACCGCACTATTCAACTACCAATTCCATTGTGATGAACAAAATTTTGTATCACCACCCAATGACCGCACACTATATGGTGATTGGTTGCAAGGAATTTTTAACTAGATTTGAGCTTCATCACTTTCAAATTGCAATAAAATTTGTAGGAGGAAATCTTATTACATTTTTTTTTTTGAAGGTGAATCTTAATATGACATTTAATAATCATGCCAAATTTCAAAGCATGCAAGTCTCTATATTTATGTGAAGAAGGGTTTGAATTTTGTCTGTGTGGTGATTGGCAAGTTTACTATAGTACTTGGACAGTGTGGAAATTTTTGAACCATTGATTCTCTTATTTGATATGTTTTTTCACGTTGAAATATGGTATCAACAATGAAAAAATGGTAGGTTGAATAGGGGTCCTTTCCTCAAAGGTGGCCTTGTATGTCATGAGAGGGAGACACATATCAAACATCACAATTTAATTTGTAATTTTTAAATTTAAACTAAATTAGATATGATTTTCTAAAGCTTGTAATAGTAGGATGCTATTTAAGTCTATACGTACTGCCATTAAATGTTAAACAATTGTCCATCAATGGTACAAATGGAGTCAAAAAAATGAATGCATGTAAACCTTAAAGTGGAACAATATGGTGCATGTACTTGCCTAGGATATCACAAAGTGTCCCACCATTCATAATTCTACATTATTTATATTGAAAATTTGTCTACTTCCAAATCAAAGCACTCAACTCCCAATCACCTATAAAACTATGGAAATAGTAATCCCAAATTAATTGGCACCAATTCATCATTAATTGGATAGTTTTTCGATCCTATAGTAACAATTCATGGTATAATCTAAGAGCAATCCTTGGAGCATGGGCAGCATATGAACAAGCTACTTTAGAGTTGCTCTTATTGGCCATTGCATACCTCAATTCATGTACCTAAGAAATGCCCCCAAACAACAAAACCTAAAACCATCCGTGCATCCAAAATCAATAGTATGTACTATTGTTGTACATTTGATATTCCTACACGTAGGATCCATGAACATAGTGACAAATTTCTTATTTGGTTGGTTTGGGGTATACTTTCCTTAATACACAAAAAATCATTCATACACCTTCTAATAGCAGGGTGAACCAACCCCAACGGTGCTAGTATATGAGCTCAAGAATGCGAGCTTGTGAGCATTGAGCCTACAATATAGGTACCTATAATATAGATACTACACACTATAGAAGGTGTATGTATTATAAACACCTATAATATGGATATTTATAACATATATATATCCTATAATTATAGACGGTTTCTATAGTATTTACACCTACAACATAGGTGTATAGTATTTTAGGCTCATAGGCTCACATTTCTATGCTCACATAATAGCACCCCTTGAACCAACCCCTCGCTTGTATTTGAGTGAAAACACTGAATTTTTTATTTGCCATGCATGATAAAATTTGCAAAATTTGATTTCACATTTGCAATCGGAGGCCCCAAATGAGCTAGGAGAGGTGTAGAAAATAAATTGCGAATTGGGCTAATTGGGCTTCACCGGTTATTGGATTACTGACCGATCGTATATACTGTTCAAAACATGAGCCCTAAACCCTAATTCTGTTTCTGAAGCCAACGACGCCGAAGCTTATTAGTTTGTTTTCGCGGGCGTGCATGGCTTGAAGTGTCCATGGAGGCACTGAACGAGGCGGAAGCCATGGACGCCTCGACCGTTCCTCTCACCCCCGCGCATCTGGTGGCCATGGCCGCGGGCTTTCTCACCGTGGGCTACTTCCTGGGCCGGACTCACAAACCGAAGTCCGCCACGGCTCGTGTCAGTAGTGCTTCGGCGGAGACGAATGCGGGCGCCGGGGCTACTCCTGAGAAGCGGAGGCGGAGGAAGGAGCCTCTGGAGGTGGATCGACTCGCGGAGTCGTACGAGGATTTCAAAATGGTACGCTCTTGTCTTCAATTTGCGTTTTAGGGTTTCCGCGGAGTTTTAAGAGGATTTCAAAATGGTGTGCTCTCGTCTTGAATCTGCGATTTTTAGGGTTTATTCGGAGTCTTACGAGGATTTCAAAATGGGACGCTCTTGTCTTGAATCTGCGGTCTAGTGTTTCCACGCTGTCTTGCGAGGATTTCAAATAGTACGCTCTTGTCTTGAATCTTCATTTTAGGGTTTCCACGCTGTCTTGCGAGGATTTCAAATGGTACGCTCTTGTCTGGAATCTGCGTTTTAGGGTTTCTAGGGAGTCTTTGATTCTGGTCTGTCGGCACTTTAATCAAAGTTTTAAAAAATAAATAAATCAGTAGTCATTTTTTAGTAAGTAAACCAGTAGTCATAACGTGTGAATCGTTCTGAATTTAAAGGTATAATGTAAGGTACTATACTAGTTGCGTCACTTTAAGCATTTTAATCAAAATATCTGAGTGTGCTTTCGTTGGGAGATAACTATAGAGCTTACTGGAGAGATTTCTTTGGGTTCAAGGCCAAGTATTTTTTTGATCAAAATTTTATCAGTATTTGTGAAGATTTCTTTTAAATTGGGAGGTTGTAGACCATCATTGGAGGGATAATGGACCACCCCATTTTTAATTAAGTATTCGTGGCAGTAGACATTTAACCAAGTCCTGCGTTCACTCAACTTGCTAATTGAAGGTCAACTGAGTGTATGACTAAATGACTAAGTGATGGTGATCAATCAATAGGAGACAGGATAAGGCTCCTAACTACTTGAATTTCCTCTACCTTAGTGAGGAAATGCACTATCGAACACAGGATCATGGCCATGAGTTAAAGCTGAGCGCTTACTGCTACAGAGACCGGCAGCGGATCAACAATAGAGTTCCTCTGTGTCTGTATCATGGGAGTAGGCGTGAAATTCTGGTGTTGAGTGCTGAATGCAATCCACCAGATTCTTAGGTCCATCTCATGTCATTGTGTCACTGGATGTGCCTAATGGTTCATAGGTTTGACTGGTAGGGTCTGTTGTAATGAAGAAGCTAGCTGATGCATTGATGAGACGCTTATTACAATGAAGAAACTACCCTTGAAATTTATCACTCACAATTACGCAGGTACTGGTGGTTAGGAATGACTTGAAAATGGGCAAGGGAAAGATCGCGGCTCAATGCAGGTTTGTTCCTTCCAGCCCTTTTCCCTCTTTCAATTTTAATCATGTCTTCAAGCCTGATGTGCTTTTGGCTAATCAAGGGCTTTCGGCTTGTATGTCTGAAACTAAACGTGTGTCTTCTCTTGTTTGCTGCAGTCATGCGACTTTGGGACTGTACAAGGACATCTGCAGTAGAGCCCCAAAAGCTCTGTTGAGGTACTCTTGTTTGCGGAAACTTCATTTTGATAAGCGCAATCTAAACGAAGAACAGGATGTCCTTTGGTCATTTAGCATTCCTTTGCTCAATTTCCTGCGTCCTCCTTAGCGTGTGATTTGCTTATTAATGGTGGGTTGTGTGCATAGATGGGAGATGTGCGGCCAAGTGAAGGTGGTCACCAAAGTTGAATCTGAGGAGGATATGCTTGCACTGAAGGTTTGAGTCTACTTATCTTTCTCCAACTTGATCTCTTCCTGGCCTATGGCGCTTCTAGGTCTCTGTTGCATTCTGCTATTGACATAAATCTAGGGTATTTAGGATATCTGAATTAGTCGCCAGTATGGCCTGTGTCGTTGGACAACACTGGCAGCAATACCCGTGCCAAATCTCCTAGACTGTTTTTTCTAATTTCTGTAATTTTTAAGGAATAGTGTTTTGAAATTCAGTAACTTGTGATAGTCTGGAAGTCCAAATCGTGTGAAACGAAGTCTGCGCTCCCGCTCCTTGGCGAGAGCCTTTAAACTCAAGTTGTGCACCCCCATGAGCCTAACTTCTCAATGTGACTAACGAAAAACATGCAAAACAAAAAAACTAAAATCAAACAGACCGCCGTTCGTCTTAGTATTGACCGTCGTGTATCAATAATTTTAGGTACTTGGAAGGTACACAAAAGAACATGGAATTGAGTGTGGAGAGGCATGGATTTGCAAGTTTAGGAATCATCTTGAATTTTCCGGTCATGGCTTGAGAGATTTTGGTGTCACGGAAGTGGATAAGAACTCAAGTTCATTGGGTCCATCATACTTGATGCGCAGGCTAAAGCGAAAGAGTCCAAGCTGCCTTGCCACATTACAATTGACGCTGGTCGGACTCAGATCGCTCCCAGTACGTATCTCTCTCTAAGTTCTTCAGATTGTTGAAAATATTGGTTCTATTTTCAGTCTTCACTTCTGCTGGTGCCCCTCTAGGATGTGCAGGTTCTATATGAGGGGCATAGCCTTTGTTACAATAGTTTTGTTTGCTCTGCTGCTCAGCCTCAAGCTATAGACTTAATCAGAGTACTGTATCATGAAGTTTGCTGGTTGATGCTGATGACTAGGAATGGTGGAATGGTTATTAAGATTGCTGGTGAACCGAGATAGACTATTAATTTTGTTTGGTCTTGTGTTTCTTACAGATTCGAGAACTGTGATGGCGGTCCTGGGTAAGCTCCCTTTCGTTGTTTTGGTTCTGTAGAAGCATTAGATAGGCTTCTAAAGGATTTGTTCGTGGAGATATGTGCTACGTGTTCGTAAAGCGGCGTCAGATATTACCTTCCTCCATGGGATTGATCATGTCATATCTTGTATCTTATCGTTTTGAGTCTTGTAAATAGAGAGACGATCATGGAACTGCTATCCTTATGTTCCTCTCGCTGACGTTACTATTTAGTGCATGAGAATCTTACATTTATATATATTCTTGCTTTTCCTGAATGCTAAGGGTTTTTTTTTCCATGTAACAGGGCCTGCTGAACTTGTGGATGATGTCACGGGACACCTAAAGCTAATGTGATTCTTGGACAGCCTTTTTGTGGGCTGAGGACCTTCAAATATCCCACGGCTTAACCAACTAGATTCCCATGACTTATATTCAATCTCCGAAGGAGGAAGCTAATTCTGTCAAGCATTTGGGATGAGGTGAATCTTTTATGAGGTTGAACAGTTTCTATTGCCATTATTTCGGAATATTTACAATTGACCTTTAATTGCTTAGAGAGGACCTCTTCTTTGCCTTCCTCGATCGGATCAACAAATCCAGTGTTCATGGCGTTTGAAGTGACTGTCGGCATACAAGACCAGAGACATGAAACTTTTGGGTGATGAGGAAATCTCAGTGGTGGGTCAGGAACAGATACCATTGTTACTATGTGGGGTTTTAGTGCCCTAAAACATTATTATTTACCTTCTTCGTGTTAGTTTAGCTTTCGGAGGTTGGTTCTTCATAAGGTGGATCCACAATTTTTCTACTATTTTTGTTTGAGCATCCAAAACGTACTAGCCGTTGGAATTGAGGCACTTTTGCTAACGAGTGTTGCGTATTCTAGCCCATGTCGTTTTTTACGTATTTGACTTTTTCCTAAGAAGAAAGAGAAATAAAGAACCGGCAGATTTTGTCTTTCACTACAGCAGGCAAAAGGGTTTTGTGGAAGGTGTATACAGTCAGGTACAATAATTTTACAAACTGCCTAAATTGTCTGCCATTCAAGGATTTTTGTGTAGTATAGAAAAGAATTGGAATTTTTCATCTTGCATAATTAGCACTCAATTTTGATGCAATCCCTATTAAGCTAACCAAATTTCAGTTCCAAAAAGGCAAATTTTCATTTTTGGTGAATTTTTAAAGTCAATTTTCATTGTTTTACATAATATTTTATTGAAAACAATTGGAGATGAGTTTTTTTAATTTGATTGCATAGATATGTAGGAAAAACCATATGCACACCTTTCATATTCAAAAAACACCCCATTAACCTCTAAATGCCCAAGGCACCCAAATCTGGTGTTTGCAAAACTTTGAAGTTAAATAAAACCTAACCAAGTTGCTATTTTTAGTAGTTTATATTTTTAGAAAGTTCTTCTTGAAGTCTAATTTTAGCACCAAAAATCCGATCTTGAAAATAAATGGTAGTGATTTTTCTATTCAAGTTTTTGTACAAGGGTACCCATTGCAATCTTGACTTCCCGTAGTGTTGAGAGTTCTTGGAAATGAGCCTCAAATACACTAGATCTTGGAGAAAAAATCACATTCAAAATTCATTTAAAAAAATTGTGGAGTAGATTTTAAGAAGCCATAAATTGATCGGGGTTATACAAGTTAGGCCCTTTAACCTCATATTTTTTTGATCACCAACTTTTTAGAATTGACTCATGTAAAGAAGATTGAAAGATTTTTGCAGTTTTAGCACCCTCATGTCAAACATTATAATCTTTCACTCCATAAGTGATATTGTTGTGTTTTCTTTTCCTATGAGATCTCTAACATGTCTAGTTTGAATTTGTACGGTTACAATTCCAAAACAATTGATACAACTTATCAAAATGTTGGCATTTTGTTCAATTTAGAGCAAAATCCAGGAAGCCCAAAACAGGCCTTGGGCATTTAGGGGTTAAGCAACAAAAATATGATCTATGAAGAATTCAATGTGAGGTGTCAGATGACCAAACTCTACAAAATAGATATCCTACATTGGTTAACTAGATTTTGGCAAAGTAAATGTACCATCATGTTAAAATGTACAAAATTAGTTACCATATGGGGCAAATAGAAAAATGTAGTTCTAATAAACAGATATCTATGATATTAGAATACAAAATTTGGGCATTGTCACCCCAATATTGAAATCTCTATAGAAGGAATTGTAAAACTCTATGGAAGGTGCTCATTCAAGGAAAGACGTGCGTAAAGATATTTCCTACATATCTCTACAATCAAATTTTAAAAATTCATCAAAAATGTTACATTTGACATTATTGTTAATATGAAAACAAGTGGATGTCTAGAAAAATCCATCAAAAAAGACACAAGTTTCTTGTTACATTTGACGTCGTTGTTAACCTGAAAATGCTTTTGTTAACATGAAAACAAGTGGATGTCCAAAAAAACCCCACCTAAAAAGACATGAGTTTCTAAACAAGTGGATGTCCAAAAAAATCCGTCGAAAAAGACATGGGTTTCTTATAGTGTTGCATGTCAGTTTTGTAAACAAGTGAATGTCCAAAAAATCCGTTGAAAAAGACATGGGTTTCTTATAGTGTTGCATGTTGATTTTGTGGCATCTTGTTGATGTTCCTAATGCTTGAAAGTTACTTCTCTTTTTATTCTATCCATTTGTTTTTTTTCTATTTTTGTAGTTGTGTAGATTGAGTGCATGAGAATTGAAGTTCTTTCCCAAACTTCTTTTAACATGTTCAAAAAACGTTGAGTTTATTTGGTGGTTATGCCATTAGCTTTTAGAAAGTAACAAATTGGGATTGAAGAGGATTGCAAACAAACCACCTTTTTTTTTGTCTACAATATAGTGCACTTTTGTTTTAGTGTAAAAACATGTAAATTTTAAATGCCAATAGATGCCATACACTAAATATAAAAACATTCCAAATGAAAAATTGAAGACCAGAACCAACATATTATTATACTTGATATCTTATTTGGACTACTTCATGGACTAGGTAATACAAAAGCAAAGCCTTAACCTAAAAAATAACATGCCAAGCCTCAAGAGTAGCAAGGAATGTTAGTCTTCATAATGAAGCTATGCTTTTGTATTATTAGATAGTCCCTCCATCCCAAAATGATATTTCTATTAGATAAAATGTTCCAAATTAAGCTTTAAAATAATAATTTTTTAAATTCATTTTGACTTGTAAGTAGAGTTTGATGCTCTTCTATTGCCTTAGAAATTTCAATTGTGGATTAGTTATCAAAATGTAGTTGTTAAGCAACAAAAAGTGAGATTTTTTGGCCATTTTGAAAGAGCACCACTCCCCAATCACTTTGTCAATTCCTACGCTATCTATGTTTTTGTTCCGACACTCATTGATCCACATCGGTGCCTCAATTTGGCCCAAGTCATTATCTCCATTGGCCCTAGATATGCATAGCCCAGGATCCACTTAGGAGCCATCCAAGAGCCCGGTCCATCTACACAAATCCTAAAACTACAGTCCATTCACAACCTACAAGGAAATTCATTGTTCTAGACATTCTCAGAAAGTGTGGGCCCTTCCTCCCACGTCGTACCATGAAGATCATTTTGGAATGGAGGGAGTACTATATAACCCCAAAATTGGATGGTTGGATCTTGGTCAACTATGCTCAATCGAGGGTTTAGAGAGAAGGACATCATAGTGGTCAAACAACCTGACATTATGAAAACGAACATGCCTCTCCTACTGCAACGACAGGCTCCCATCTGTCCCGAAATGGGCGTCCATTGAAGTTATGAAGTTATGGTGTAGTACTGTAGATACGTTTAGCAAGTTGCCAGACACATGAAAAGCCCCCGAGTACCCGGTCAACAACCACTACCCACTTCACTTCACGTTTCCGAATGTCAAACCAGCCGTGATATTCTACGAGTTTCACCACCAAATTGTTCTCCGCAAGCGCATCATCGAGAATCGTTACTCGAAAACTGATGTGACGCAGTGAGCAATGCACGTCTTCCAATGTTTTTTAAGAAAGAAAAGTTCAAGATTGCCAACCCCACTGGTCCCCACTTCAGTTCCTGGAAATGGGCAGATCACAGGGCTTCGGGTACAAACTCCAAAACTCGCCGAAAAATCTGCAGAATCTCAGCCTGCACACACATCAAAGCTCCTCCTTTCTCCTTGTCGGCAGACTTTACCTGTTTGTTTTGGTTGACAACGCGTTCCTGGAAGCTATCCTTTGCGGCCCGGCTCTCGTGCTCCTTCCGCGGCTTGCAGTTTCTCAATCATGCCCCTTGCAAATTGCAGACCGTTGTAAGTATCAACTCCCTCCGGTTACCTTCTGAAATTGCTCAGCACCTTCTCCTGTTTCGTTAATCAAGTTTCAGAGTTGTGGAAATCATCTAATAAGTTAGTCGGTGTGCAATCTGGAATTTTCGCAGACGGAATTGGAGGAGTTTACCACCGTCAATGACATTTTATCGTTTTGCTTGCGGACGAGTTTTGAAGGTGTACGACTTCTTTCCACCAGGGTAAGCGACTGAAATTTTGCTACAATAGTGGATTCGGTTTTCTAGAGGGATTTTTCATAAATTTTGCCTGGCAGTTGCATGGTTTGGCGTTTAGAATGCACCGGGTTTGTACATTTCTTTGGACAAGAAAAGTTGCGCTCCTCTCCGTGTGGAGAAGCCGCCGTCTTTCTCCATCGCCGTGTCGCCATCCTCGTGTTTCTGCTACGATCCCATCATTTTTAATGTCTAGGGTTAGACCATCGAGCTCGGGAATCCTCTGTTTCTCTATGGACGTTTTCTCGCGAGCTTGTTCGTGAGAAGCGCAGACATCCAGTTAATTGAATTTTTACAAAACCTATGAAATTGTTCGGTGGTAAGCAAGGGTTTGGTTCTGTTAGGTAGAGAGGAGACTCACCTCAGTTCGGCGTTCATAATTATTGCTCATTCACTGTTCAAGTTGACAGTGTTAGATAGTTCCTTATCGTGCATGTTTTGAATCGATCAGTACTAAAATGATTTTCATTGTGTTAGTTGGATTGAAACGTGTACCTTAGTTGAGATTTGTGTTTGGTGAGGTGTAGTTCTTGCTCTGCCGCTGCTGAGTTTTACGCCTGTAATGTTTTAGAGACCATTTCATCATATGATCGCTTCAATTTCAAACTTGTGCAAGCTTTACAGAGAATCGAGGCGGAAGCAGATTTTAGAGAGACATTCCTTCCGCCGACAGATTCAACTCTGTGTCTGTCCGCTCGATTTAGGGCTGCTTCTGGTAGATTCTAGAGATCAGCCTCCTTCCTGAATCCGTTCTCTCTGTTCTTTCTTCTGTCTCTGTACGCTCCTTCCTTCTTGGTTAACAACGTGCACAGATTGATTTTTACAGTGTAGGGTGACTACATCGACAAAGCTGCCGAAATCCAGGTGCTGAGAGAAACAGAATGCTCGAAGAGCTCCATTGTGCTGAATCGGATTGACCTACAATGGCGAATTTTCGAAATACCAATTATTATTACGTAAATGACCGACGGGTTAGTCCTCAAAACTTGGGAGAAGCTCTACTGGACGGCTTTCAAGCAACTCACCACGATCATCGACCGAATGGTCATTCAGATATGGGTGGAGCCTTTCGGTCGACCGATAGGGGCACACCCTACGAGGAAGTGCCAGTGTCTGTAGGGCCGTCGTCCTCAGGTGGTTTCTCTTCTTACTTTGGATTTGGGGGTCGTACAAATACAAATGCACAGGCCGAGGGCGGCTATTCTGCCGAAGGCACTAGTGATGCAGGAAATCAAAGGTTATACAATTATGGAAGGCCGAAGTCGGAGCACTCTGAAAACCCGTCTAGAGTTTTCGAAAGCAAAGGTGTCGACGGTGATTATTCACGGACCCTTGGTGATCTCCCGCGATCTCCTGTTCAGGAAGAGACCAGCTCCAATGAGTTGAAAGATGACTTAACAAGCTTAGAGAACCATAACAAAAGATTAGAGGAAGAATTACGTACGGAGATGAAAAAATTTCATTCCGAGAGGTTGCGCGCTGAGGGTTTTGAGGCAGAAAACAGAAATTACAAGGGAGAGTTGCAAGGTCTTTACCGAGCGAAGGCGAGCGCTGATGCTATTGTGAAAGAGAACCGAGAGATGCGGAACAAGCTGGAAGAGCTTTCCCGACAGAAGGTGCGTGCTGATGCTAATGAGAAAGAAAACCAGAGGAAGCTGGAGGGGCTTTATCGAGAGAAGGCGCGCGCCGATGCTTTTGGAAAAGAAAACGCAGAGATTCAGAGGACGCTGGAGGGGCTTTATGCAGAGAAGGGGCGCGCCAATGCCTTTGAAAAAGAAAACAAAGAGATTCAGAGGAAGTTGGCTCTAGAGAAGGTGCGCGCGGACAGTTTGGAGAGTGAGAACAGAGAGTTCCAGGTAAAGCTGAAAAAGGATGAGCAAGAGATTGGAGAGCTTCAATCGAAACTCCAAGAGGCCCTTGTGGCGAAAGAACTGGAAGTTGCGGAATCGAGGACACTTCAAACTTCTCTGAAAGGCATCAGACTAGAGAATCAGGAGTTAAACAGATGGAAACTAGAGCGTGAGAGAAAGACAGTGCAAGACACTGTAAGCTCTGTAGGACAATTCCGCACGAAGGTTGCAGATCTGACATATGCAAAAGGACAATTGGAGAAGAAGGAACAACAGTTGACGAATCAGATCCAGGAGCAGACGAAGCGCATAGAAGATCTCAAGCAGCAAAACGCAGTCCTAGTAGTGAAAATGGGAGCCTTAGAGTCCCAAGTGCAGAGTCTTGGAGGGCGACTTCATGACGAGCGGGAGAAATTGCAGCAAAGAAACCGCGAAGTTGAAGAACTAAAGCGACAACCAAAGCCGCAAGTGATGATCGCAGAGAAGGAAGCACAGGTTGATGAGCAAGAAGCGCGAGAGCGAGCACTCAGAGAACAATGCTCTGTTTTAGAACAGCAAGTGCAATCGAAAGAGTTAGAAACACGAAGTCTGTCTCTAACTCTCTCGAAATTGAACGAGAGGTTGCGACAATGCGATCTAGAAATCGACGATTTAAAGCACCAAACTCAAGATCGGGAGAAGCGAGACTCACAGGAGTTAGCAGTGACACCTCCAAAGCAGTATCTCGGAGGAGAGTCATTCCTCGAATCCGAAGCGACTCCCTATCTTCTCGACGGAGCTGTCCAACGCGTGCACGAAGCAGCGGGGATCTTCTCGCGCCTTCTGATGAAGGCCATGGAGCAAGGCAAGATTGACGGCATGGCAGTGGCTCGCAACAACTTCGTCCGCTCAATCTCTGTCGGGAAAGCCGCGCCCCTCAAGTACGTTTTAGAAGCCATCACGTGTAAGCTTCTGTTTCAATCCTTCGAACACGAATGTTTCGACCTACAAGACAGCTCCTCAGGGTTTCTGGACATGGAGCAACAGCGGATGGACAATTTCCGGCAATACAAGTACCTGAACTCCATTGAATTCCCTGAGCAGCTGGTGCTCACAGAGGACAGCCTGTTCACGCATTTCTGCCGCATCAAGCTGGAGTGCCTGAGTGCTGCCATTCCCGAGATCCAGAGCATGGTGCAGGAGATCATCTCTCGCACATTCGACCGCTCGTTCTCCTCCGACGACACCTCCACGGACGTCGCGGCCTACCTCGCGTCCAAGCTCGGATCGACGTTCGTGAAGCTGGCGGTGTGTGTTTGGCAGGTTCACAAGCTTGCGTTCGCGTTCTACCCCGTGGCGAGGATCTTTCGTGTTGCACAGAGTGAGAAATTTGTGGAGAAGTACATGGAGTCTGTCATTTTCCAGGAGTCAGAATCCGAAGACGAGGATATGAGCAAGGTTGACATATCGCGCGTCGATTTTATGGTTGTCCCCGGCTTTCTCATCAACCGAATTGTAATCCGTAGCCGAGTCTTTGTCGTAACAAAAGCTATGCAGAGCGCGTTTCAGTACCGAAATGGTGAAGCACAACCTGCATCAATGTAGATAACTGCCTGCAATCAATGTATTATAAGTCATACACGGCTTCCTTCGTGCCTTCTTGTTCTACGCATGATTTTGGATGCTCCTGTGCTCTGGGGCTGATGGAAATTCTTGGCTCCGATCCGAAAGAGGAGGAGAAACCATTGGCGTCAACACAAGCTACATCTGTACCTCTGCCGTTATGAAGTACGCTATGGAGTCTCGTGAAGCTCTGCAAGTCTGCAACCGTTCTAAGTGGAACAAGCACTCCGGAGGATCTAACCCTAAATATGTGGCTCTGGCTTGAGTTCTGGCTTGGTTTTCGAGAAAGCTCTCACATGTAACTCTTGTCTATGCAAAAGCTTCCTTCCCTTTCATCCAGAGCCAACAAAGTCTCTCATTGTGGAGCTACACTAAAAACTGCATTTAGTGTCACCCATACTAGCTGCTTACTCAAGGTCATAACTTGTCTCTCGTTTGTTGTGGAGCTACACTAAAAATTGTATTTAGTGTCATCTATATCAACTACTTGTTCAAGGCTATGACATTTTATGATAGATGAATATTTTTATCAAGAGCATAGATATTAGTACTATTCAAAGAGGAGGATCTCTATAAACATATTTAGTAAAAAATATTCATTAAGAGTAAAAATTTATAGCATTTTTAAACCAATTAGTGTAGGTGACACTAAATACAATTTTAGTGTACTTGCTTGAAATTAACAAGACAAGTTGGTTCTCTACCCCATGGAGCTCTGTTGTATGAATTGATGTGAATCGATGTGAAGGGATAGATTCAACACCTTTGATGTTCATAAAGCAAATAAGGTAGACATACCCATTTCCAAATGCCTACTCAAAACCATGCGATAAAAAATCTTGAAAATAAGTAGATAATCAAGTTCAAGATATTCAACCCATGTATATCAAATTTAGGTCACGGTTCAAGAAATTTGCTCCATTAGACCTTGAAAAATCATAATTAATTCATATATCATATAATATCCAAAAAGTGTACAATAAAGAATTTCAGATTCTTTTTCAAATTGCCAATAAGATTCAAAAGCATTTATGAGATTTTAGGCCTTGAAATTCATCTCACTCCTTTATAAACTTCCAAGGCACTACATCTTCAAATCTATTGCTTTTCTTTTTACCTATACAAATTGCATTTTCTTTCTATAATTCAATAGGAATCCAACATCTCTAATACAATACTTTGAGAAAATTAGAATATTTTAGCGTATTTTACAATTGATATTTTTATTTTTTAATGACTTATTCAAAAATTCATGGTAATTTCAAATTTTCACAAAAAAGTCTAAAATTTTATGACTTGTAGAAGACACATAATTTCATCTTTGAAAATTAAAATAAATTTCACTCATATATACTTGCAAAATGGGAGCATTCAAAATAATTTTTTTTTGAAAATGTGGTCAAAGGCCCACCCTCTTAAGGTTTATAAGCACCTTATAAGACAAGCATTAAAAATCACTCATAACCAAGCATGTTCCTAAAACCACGCCATAAAATATTCAAATGAAAAATAGGTGCTTGTTGCACACTATTCAACATGAAGACATTGAAATTAGGACAATGGGTTTAGAAAATCTACCAATTCAACTTTGACCTCAAACACTTTTGCATATAAAGTTCATATGCCATACTTACACTATACCCACTTTTTGCTATAATTTGTAATTCTGTAGTATTACCCAAAACCCAAAAGAACACTAATACTAGATATTTACCAATAACCACACAAGATGTACACAACCAAAATATGAGGGCTTATGAGAATCTTGGTGCACCATAGACAACTTCTTTTGATTTTAACCCCTAAAGAACCAAATGACCATTGAACGTACGCAAGTGATCTCAAGTAGGTTCCTATGAAGTCAATTTTGGTCGAATCTTTACTAAATTTTCACACAAGGTGTAAATATGTACCCCCTCAGTAAAATTCTAATTTTTTTATCCAATCAAGTGCCCAAATCAAAAGTTATGTTGCCCTAAACTTTTTGTGCAGCTTGGGCAATTTGGGAATCTTTTTGGAATCTTTTGCAAAAAAGCTCATCAACTTTTGAAATTTGGTATGCATGTAACTTACATATAAATGTCAAAAAAAAAAAAATATGCTTAGTATAAAAATCTCACTCTAGGAGGAATTAAAGTCTATTGGCCCTATCGGGCAAGGTTGAAAAAAAACTTTTTCATCTAACTTCAAATGTTATAATCTTTCAATCCGTGCAATCAAAGTTTCTGAAATTTTTTCCACACATTCCCATAGTAGTCTAGTACAAATTTGTATGGTTGAATTTTGAAAATAAACTTTTAATTTTAATTTTTTTCTGACTGCCCTAAAAGGTGGCAGTTTTTCATAATTTCTTCACGAAACATGCCTCGGGGCTTTAGGGGTTAAGAGCGTTACTATTACCTCTCCTGTTTCCTGACCTCGTAATGCTGAAACATGATGATGCATGCACAATAGACACGGACATTAGTTCATGCCTGAAAACAGATTTACGCACAATTTCGAGGACGGATCCAATTGCTTCCAATGAGGTTCACAGGGCTAAAACTAAGGAATGTTCTCCACTTCAAAGCATCTGCGTTCCTGTCAAATTCTAGTCACATACCTGTACTTGCACAAATTTACTAGTTTTTGCAGCATGCTCACACTCAAACAATACCTCAAGGGCAATTACCTCACAAAATGTGTGAGGATTAATTCACGACCTAGGAAAAAAAATGTCCAGAGAAGGCACTCGAGACTGCAAACAGTGGCATCATCAACGAAGTGACCATATCGATTTCTTAATTTCTTCTACACTCAGTTTCACGATTAAACAGATTAGAAAGATTACACTCATACTAGAAGTCAAGCTAATTTAATGGAGTAATTATTAGCCAGTACGAGACTGCTTGTGGGTCCGTCTACATGCTCTGCAAACCATTCTATTTACATTCCTCCTGAAAGCAATTTTAGCCTACTGTTACATTCCAGTATCTATCAACGCCAGAGTAAACTGACTTGAAATGGTAAGCTCTTATACCTTATTCATGATAAATCTCGAGCTAAAGAATGAGATGTGGGCCAACAAACTCTGTTCAACTCCATATCGGAGTTGCATCACGGTTTCTTTTCCTTCCGAGTATTGCTGCTCTTTCAAGACGAGGGCCCTGCAGTCGCCATTTTTTGAAAGCTTTCATGGAATCCCTACCCGCTTCAAACACTTCAAAAGAGAAAAAGTTCATATACAGGAGTCAGATGAGGAACAGGAGAGCACGCACTCGTGTGGAAGGGGAACATCCTCAAACTTCATCAACAAATTGGCTTCATGCCGACTTAACCCCCGACTCCCCAAATGGTCAAAAGTGGTTGCTTTTACATCTACAACAAGTTTTGAAGGAAGGTTACAAAATGTACCAACAGAAAGGAGGAATCATGTCTTACATTGTTGAACAGTAGCTGTATATTTTGAAAATATAATCAACTATACGCTTCCAAAATGGAATTTCTATTTTTAGCTTGGGAACTCAGAGGTTTAAACTTCGGTACTGCAGGAGGAGACTTGGAACAAAGCAGAAAAATAGAACCGCAGAGGAAAAAGGGTGGAAGGCAGTAGATTGCAGACAGCAGCTCGATTGACCGAACATATGGGAAGGGAGTTAGTCACTCACATCGCGTTTCCTCCTCAGTGAGAAGAGGCACAAACTTGGGATTTCCAGTCAAAGTGGCCGTGAGAGCTTTGCATAACAAATCCTTGTAACGCCCTTGCAGAGTCTTCAACAAGAAAGGACCGAGTTTGTTATCCACGTTTCTGAAATACAGCCATGGCAACCGAGGAATCATAATAAGCAGACTTGTGCAGGAGCTGAGTCCTGTCATGTTATTCACAATCCCTAACAGGGTGATGTCAATCCATGCATATAGTTTTGAAGGAATAGGCGTTTCAGTAAAAACTGCACTGTTTCAGCAACTTTTTGACAGCACCGGCAAAAAGAAACACATCCCGGGAAACATAAGGAGGTCTCCCCATAATCACAGAGATCAAATCTTCTCCATGATTCATGAGATCTCCCTTTAGTTACGGTTGTCACATAGAGACCTCCTTCAGTAAATAAGTGTTACAAACCAATAAAATAAATTATTCATTGGAAAAAGATTCGGAAAAAACGGTACAGAACGACGATGTTGTCTAAAAGTTCATGAAACCTTGTTAAAATAAATAATCACATTGTTTCAAGACAACCATTTCGTGTACATGGAACAGCAGTTGCACAACGAAAAAATCTAGAAGAGAGAACAACGCTGGGTGAGAAGAAACTCACAGTTCAACCAATTTGCAGCCCATCTCGTAGTAGAAAGGGCACTTGCTACGGAGGTCTATACATGCTGGATCTGCTTGTACCTCCTTGCGGACCCTGAGCACATTTACAAGTACCAGAAAGCAGATTAAACCAATGTCCAAAATGCAAATCAAACGAACAGCACGTCATCAGTGAGCTCCTTGAAACAACGAGACCTTGTATCTCCTTCCCACTAGGGATATCTAGCACTTTTGAAAGACAACAATTGGAAACATCATTTTAGCTTGACACTTTATGCCATGGTGTGCATATTCCAATCCATTGACCAGTACAGTTTTCAACCCTGTCTTAGGACCACATTAGATTGCATAGGGTCGGAGCAACAAGCTTGAGGCAACAAGCTTAAGATTTGAACCAACATAAACTCGGATTGAGAGAATAAGTTTAAAATAATCCACTGCATCCTTATGACGCTATTGAGGTAACAAGAGTTCAATCCATCTCAATATTTTCAGCATACCATATGGTGCCACTTCTTCATGCTCATTCTTGTACCTTGGACTAGTATAAAATCAAAATTGAACGAAGTGAGTAAATAATGAACACAAATCAAAGCGTAGGATTTATTGTTAACTCAAGCTTCTTGCTTCATCCTCTCCATAAAATGGCCCTAATAAAATTTCATGGCACATATACAGCAAACAGTGGCAAACGTTTCATGGCGTGAAAACAGCATACAAGGAGGGAATCAAGGCGAACCTTTCGTTAAAGCAACCGGGAAGCTTCACATGTACAATTTGTCGTTGGACTAGGTCTTGAGCTAACCAAAGAGGAAGATCCACCACGGACCCTCGAGCCACCTGAAAACCGATTCACACAATCCTATTTTTTTTTATTGCTATTCAATAATCTGGGGCGTGAAGGTAGAGGTACCTAACTGTGATAAATACCCAAAAGTCTTACATGATGAGGACATCGGGATACTAAAAATGTACACCACCTTAACAACAGTTTCAAAATCATCTACCAAAACACTTTGAACCCTTACAACTTTTGCATACACAATCCAAGTAATGCATACTTTGATGCATTCGAATCCCCTTGCAATCGCTAACAAGAATCAATACTACTCTAATTACAGTATCTATAATCAATGCTTTAAGTTTCGCCATTAGATGGCGTTACCTTACAATCAGAAACGGGGTGGTCCCCCAAAACTTGAAATCAGGCCCAAAAAACACTTACATTGTTGTCTTCCGAGGACGGATCGAGAAACCCGGCGCCATTCGCCTTGTGCAGAAACACCGTCGACACATTCTGCAAAACAATTCTCGAATGCCACAAACACCCAAAATCTTCAAATTGACTAAAAATCAAAATTAACAAAAATCAAATGGGGACTTCCAACCATGAAAAGATTCGGAACCCAAATCTTAAACACACAGCCCTCAGAAAAAACTGAAACTCGAGAAGTGACCAGACCTAGAAACAGAGGATGTACTGTACAAAAACTCGAAACCCTTCAAATTCGAGTCAAAAATTCCAATTCCTGGCCATGAAGATTCGGAAATCGAAACTTAAAGAAAAACACCCACTGAAAGTTGTGAACTGATGAGGCTTAGAAACAGCGATTGCAGAGCTCAAATTCAAGGGCAAGAGACTACCAGACGCTGGAGTCACGCACCTCGTCTTGCATGAGAATGTCGAGGATGTCGTAGTAGTTGGCCATGGCCGCTGCTGGGAGGAGAATCTGCGAAGAAGCATGTGGAAATCGACAATGGTTGATGGGGGGAAGGTCGTGATGGTGGTGGAGAATTGAATTCTGTAACGCGAGAGAGCGAGAGAGAGAGAGAGAGGCGGGGAATTGAATTTTGGAAGCAGGTGGCGGGAAGCTCTGACGGAGACTTGTTTGACTGTTGGATGGATGTGGGATGAAATAGGGATGGGAATGGATGGATGATTTCCCGGCATACTGGTAATCGTCCTAAGTAGAGGTCGGTGGTTTCGAATCTGGTACTGTACTCAAGAACCTGAAGCCTATGCCGGGTATAAATGGTAGTGGGTCCCACCATCTCCGGTTCTCCACCATGTCACTGAAGATCTCTACACAAAATACGGTGGAAACACCCAAAATCGTCAATATTAAGCAATTTAACATAGTTGGAGGCACCTTTTCTAAAAATAATATGTTTGTAGTATTAGCACGTGAAAATCATGAATATTAAAAAAAAATTAGATTTTTTGGATGAAGTATGTAATTTCTATGATTTTACAAAGTGCCAGCTCCCTAGACCATTGAAATTGTCACATAGGTGGCCCCTAAACTGAAATCTGCAAAAAATAGTAGTTAGCAAATCAAAGTTAAGTATGTGTCCTTCAAATGTGTCAGCAAATCAAAGTTGAGCATTTGTAGGACACATTGATGAAAGTCTAGGGACACATTTAGTGGTAATCAAGGGTACAAGAATGAAAACAAGGACGCTTTGGGGTGTTTCTACCTTAGTGAAATGTGGTTGCCTTACCAATTAGGTTGCCTTACCTAAGATAAATTACCTCATGGCTCAATGCTTGTCCACGTGGAGGAGCATGCAAATCTCTAAACCGGGCGTTGAACTAGTGCACTAATCTATGCCGTATACATGGTTCTGGATTGAATGTATCATTGTACAAAAGCAATGAATATTTATATAGTGTGGATTGTTGAGAAATTAGTGTGGAATAACCTAATTTCACCATTTTGTGTAGACAATTTGCATTTTTTTGGAATGCTTTTATATATTATTTTCATAGTATAATTTATCTTTTTAAATAATTTAATTTAAATGTATAATTTTGAAAAAGTATACTATTTGTTATTTACCATACTTATGCAGCACTTAGAGAAGGGTAAGTTTTCATAGCTGCAAAGCATTAGATGGGATTTAGGGGTCTTGAAGGGCTACAAGTTTCCCTGCATTCCCAGATTGCGAGAACGCGCTGCAGCAGCTAGTTGATGTGGCAAATCGATTGCCATATGATTTTTGAAAAAAAAATTAAAAAAACAATGTTCAAAATGATATTTGAAAAAAAATTAATAAATATTTTTTGACAACCATACCGCTGTTCACGAAATTGGGCCAGATCAGGGGACAGCCCTGAAACGGCCCTCCAGAGACCCCAACAAAAATCTAATGGAATATTATGTTCAAGATTAAAAGCAAAGCAAAATGGATGTTATGTTCACGTTGTCCCCTCAACAAAATGTGTTCCTAGTCCATTGCGTAGACGCCCCTACTACTAACATTTGTTGTTTATATCCATCTATTTGCGTCCATTTTTTACATTTCTACCTGTAGCGCTCGCGCCCATAATATCTATACCTACATTCCAGCATCAAATACCATATTCAAAATCCCATTGCTACAATACTTAGTAATGGTAATCTTCATCTAGGAACACTAACTTATTTTTCTTTGACCAAAATCCAAGCCTTACAAATCCAAATTTGTCTAGACAGTCTAGCCATCTTGTCTCAAATGTCAAATGTCCACTTGACAGACACATCCGGTGATTCCAACCTACCCAATGTGACACCCCTTGGGCTTCCTCGTGTATCAAGCTCTTTATTAGAATTCTCTTGTAGTTCCTTAGATCTACGTCTTTTATGCTTGCATTGCACCATTGAGCTACGTAAAGGGGGTGCATCTTGCCCATTTTACACTTGAAGTACAACACATGTGCACATTTGTTGTTCACTATATTTCAAATTTTGCTCTCACTACTAAGTTTTGTCCATATTTTTTACACAATTAGTTCCATGTAAACTAAGTAGACTAAATTTTTTCTTATACAATTCTAATACAAAAATTTAAGTACATCCATATGCTTCAAAAATTCAAAGTGGATTGAGTCGTTGTAAGTCAATGTTCTTAAGAAGTTGCTAGGCCTTGAGAATGGTGATGTAGCTTGTGAAGCAATGTAGAAATATACATAGTCTAGGGAGCTTTGCCAAATACAATCTAAATTCATTTAAATAAAAATATACTCATTTAAATTGAAAAAATTAAAAAATTGGATCTTGAACATATACTTCTCTTCAGCAATCCCAAAATTGACTAAATTACGCTCAGATTCCACTTAATTTTTTCATGCGTTGTATATTTAGATAATTACTTTGAGGATGAAGACTTGAGCAATTTTTTAAACTTCATTAATATAAATTTGCAAAACTTTTTGTTCATCCATTTTATTGCTAGCATTCATCTACTAAGGCTTTTGAATGTATTCGTTAAAGTTCACCCTAGTATAACGTGGTCCTGGACCCCACTATGTCCCGCGCCCCTCACCTAATCACGGTTATCTCTTAACCTGCGCGCCAAGCACACACGTTAGTCACTTAGTCTCAGCACAGACTCCCCAGTCCCCGCTAGCCCCTAAACGCCCTCGTGGAGTCTCACACTTCTTACCCTCGATTCCCATCACCACACACTTGGCGTGACGTAGGGAACCTTCGCGTCGTACCACGGCGCAGGCCCTCCTGCCTTGAGCCACGGGTCTTCCAGCCCCGAGGCTACCCATCCGGAGTCTGCCCACACTTAGCATTATCCTTGGGGTCACGGCGCTTCCTTTGCTGCGTGTCCAGCCCTTTGCCAAGCTATGGGGGCGTTACACCCTCCCACACTTAGAACACTTGATGCCCTCATCAAGGCTAATTTCAACGTGTCCCTCTTCGCCCTAGTCCACGAAGGTCCCGCATACACCTTTACTTGGAAGTTATCAATTCCCGTGCATTGGGTTCGTACTCACGCTTCGTTTTCTTTACTTCGCGTTTTCCACTTGGTCGAGCTACCTTCTCGCACTAACTAGGTCCTCGCTAGCTCCTACTTAGTTCTCCTCGGTTCCCAACCCCTCCGACCTCGTGTGCCACAAGAACGAGTTACAGACACTTTTTGCCCGCCGGAAGAATGCGTTCTGGGATAGCAACTCCCATCCTTTGTTCACCCGTTGGGACATGGTTGGCCGTCCATGCGCGTATCACTCCGAAGCGAGTCTAGTTAACGAATCCGCTAACAGCTTGACTCCCGCACCGTGAGATCGCCACTATCACGCTCCCCTTAACTCTTTCAAGTCTACGGTGAGTCCCCTAGGTGGCGTCCATCTTCCGGGTCTTCACCTTGGTTCACTTTCGACTTAGGATACTCTCGTTCCTCATTCGGAACTAAGCGTTCCTCCTTCTACTCTCCACCTCGCATGCCTTACATTTTCATCGACCTTCTAAGTTTTCTAGAGCACATATCGTTTATCTTGGTTGCGCCTCCCCCACTTAGAGCTGTTGATGTCCTCATCAACCCTTAGGTTTGCGAAGCCTTTGTTGAATTGCCTTGCCCATTCGATGTTTAGGTCGGGCCACAATTCTCTTTCGTTCCGTGTTCTCCTCAGAGTCGCTAGGAACAATGTCATTGTCCTCTCTGAGTTCTTTCGATGCCTGAGCCTTCTTAGCCTTGCGCTTTCTCTTCCTCTCTTTCTTTTCCCGCTCCAATTCCTTTTGCCAAATATCCCATGCCTTCATGAGATGCCGTACATACCCCAAGTATGCTGCGTTAATCCATTTGAACTCGAATTGAAAGTAACCATGCATAAGACACTTGTATTGTTTCGCCCGCTTCTTGAGTTGTCGAGAACCAATGATGGACCTCACTTTTCCTTGCACACCATCCCAAGTTTCATACTTAGGTGGCGGCCGTGGGTCTTGTTGCCACTTGTGCAACCCCTTATCATCCTTATGGTATCCCTTCAAGAGCGAAACATAAAACACTGGGTAGATCGGCTTACTCGTCTTTGCCGGAAGGTCGAGCCTATAAGTGTCCTTATGGACCACTTTATCTATGGGAAATGGACCAACCCATTTGGCTGTCCATTTGAGTGAGATTTCGGGCGAAATGTTCAAGTTTTGGGAATCCAACCATACCTTGTCCCCTACTTTGAACTCTACTTTGCGTCGATGCTCGTCTATAGCTTTGCAGTACTTTTTTTGTGCCTTGAGCAATCGCGCTCTGCAATTTCGTAGCAGCACTTCGCGTTTCTCCGCAAGCTCGACAGCATGCTCAGAATAGAATCCTGAGTGTCTATCTTGGTCACGGTGCGCTTCGCTCCGTCCCCCGGCTAAGTCAACCGCTCTAATCGGTTCCTGTCCGTAGACAAGTTTGTACGGTGATTCACCATGCGAGTGCGTCTGCGTGGTGTTGTAGCAATGTTCCGCTAAGTGTATCACCTCGGGCCAGTCTAATTGATCTCCTTCGCAAAATGACCTCATATACATATTGATGATACGGTTGATCCTTTCCGTCTGTCCATCTCCTTCTGGTCGAAAGGCCGGCGTCATCGTGAGGTCCACACCTGATTTTCGACACAGGTGTTGCCAAAATAGCCTTTGGAATACCTTATCCCGATCGCTCAGTATGTCCCATGGAAAGGCCCTTTTATTGACCCAATGTTCAAAGAATAATTTAGCCACCAATTTCGCCGTATATTCCTTTGTACATGGAATGAATGTTGTCCACTTGGACAACCTGCATACTATCACAAAGATGCAATCCATGCCCCCGACTTTAGGAATTCCCGTTAGGAAGTCCATTGAGATCGAGTGGAATGGTCTATCTGGGATCGACAACGGCTGTATTTTGCCAATTTTCTTCTGATTAGAGTGTTTACTCATTTGGCACTTTGCGCACGTTCTAACGTACTGTTCCACGTCCTCTTCCATCAGCGGCCAAAAATATTGCTTCTTCAGTCCCGCCAAGGTCGGGACGACACCCTTGGGTCCCGACAACGGCGTATCGTGGTAGTCATGAAGCAACTCCTTCCTTAAGGTCCCGACTGGAATGTAAAGACGGGTCTGCTTAAAATAGTGCAACCCATTTTTCCTTTTTACTTGATGGATTCTCTTTGATACAACCGGGTTTTTTACCAAGTCTTTTCTTCCATTGAAGAGGTGGTTGTGAGTGACCGCATCTGGAACCTCTTTCATTTCTTCCCTCACCCTCTGGTGGAAGAAACGTTGCGCGTCGTCCTCATCTTCTTGCTCCACGAGCATCATAATACGCGGCGATAACCATTCCTCCTTTCGACTCAATGCATCCGACACTAAGTTATCTCGTTCAGGCTTGTGGATCAGTTCGACGTCCATGGACACAATGGTGTCATACCATCTTAGTTTTTTAGGCGTCGCTTGCACCTTCGAGTCCAAATACTTGAGGGAAATATTGTCCGTGAAGACCTTTGTCTTCATCCTTCCTACGTAGTGCCGCCATTGTTTAAGGCAATGCACTACCGCGAAAAGTTCCTTCTCATGGGTCGGCCACCTCAATTGGCACCCACTGAGTTTCTTACTGTCGTACGCGACGGGGTGTCCATCTTGCATCAACACCCCACCGATCGCAAAGTCACTTGCATCGGTGTGTACCTCGAACGGCTTCCCAAACTCGGGGTACTTTAGCTCGTTCGCGGAGGAGAGAAGTCTCTTAAGCTCTTGGAATGCCGCATCTGCAGCCTCGTTCCACTTAAGTACTTTGCCTTCTTTCACAAGCAGATCCGAGAGTGGTGCTGCTATCTTGGAAAAGTTCTTAATGAACTTTCGATAATAGTTTGTCAAACCCAAAAATGACCTCACCCCCTTTTGGATCTGAGGAATCTCCCATTCCTCAATGGCCTTTATCTTCTTCGGGTCGGGCTTGATCCCCTCTCCATTTAGGACGTGCCCCAAAAATTCTAACTCCTTCAAGAAGAACTCACTCTTCTTAGCGTTCGCGTACAATTGGTTTCCGCGCAATTTGGCAAGTACTTTAGCCACGTCGCATGCGTGTTGTTCTTCCGTTTTGGAGAACACCAAAATGTCGTCTATATAGACAACCACGCATTCGTCCAACATATCATGAAACACTGAGTTCATGATCATGGTAAAGGTAGTTGGCGCGTTGCACAACCCAAATGGCATCACTAAGAATTCATACGACCCGTACCTCGTTCGCATAGCCGTCTTGGGTATATCCACTTCACTTATACGGATCTGATAGTACCCCGACTTCAAGTCGATCCGACTGAAGTACTTGGCACCCGCCAACCTATCCATTAAGTCATCTGTTCGGAGCAAAGGGTAATTGTTTTTCACTGTGACTTTATTAAGCGTCCGGTAATCCATGCACAACCTAAGTTGGCCATCTTTCTTACTCACGAAGAGCACCGGCGCCCCAAAAGAAGATTTATTTGGCCTTATATAACCGCGTGCTAGTAATTCAGTGATTTGCCGTTTGAGTTCTTCCAACTCTACTTGATTGAGTCTATATGGTGCCTTATTGGGCGCTTGGGCCCCAGGCTCCAATTCAATCTTATGGTCCACTTTCCTTTTTGGAGGTAACTCCGTTGGCAACTCATCGGTCAACACATCTTTGAATTCACTTAACACTTGGAGCAACCTTTGATGCCTCTTGGCATATATCCTGGACTCCCTTTTGTTTGAGTTGTTGGACTCCTCAGAGCCCGGAAAAACAAAGGAAGGATTCTCTCTTAGGACCATTACAAACCGCTCTTCAAAGAGCTGGTCCATAGAGCACATGTTAATACCTACACTCTTTAGCCCCGGCATCCTAACATATTCGAGAGGCCTAGGCCTCCCATCCATGTTTACGGCTACCACTTGGAGTTTAGGCCTCCGCCTAATTTCTACCCCATAAAAGGCTAAAAACGTAGTTCCTAACACGCCATCCACTCTTCTAAGCTCGCAGATGGTGAAGTCCTCTTCAAACTTCATGCCGCCCGAACTGAATCGGACGCCCGCCGCCACTTGATTCGCTTGTGTCGCTCCTTGCCTGAAGTTCACCTTGATGGGCTGCGCCATGTCTTCTGTCACCAACCCTAGCCTCGCCGTACACTGCGACATCAAGACCTAGTTGGTGGCTCCTGTATCCAACAACAAAGCCACGTGAGTACCATTTACTTTGGACCATAAATACACAAGTCCCTTAGCACCCGCATTGATGGTCGAGATGGAAGCTTCAAACCCTTCCTCTCGCACCATCTGCCTTGGGTTCAAGGTCTTCAGCACTTTATTTCCTTTTTTGAAAGGTAATGAAGCCGTCTCAACCGCAACCACTTCACTAACCTTAGTGGCGTTACCCGTCAAGCTACCGGCTTTGCCTTGAACCATTGCATTAACTACAACCGGCCCCTTAGAGTGAACCTTATTTACAGCGTTGGGCTTCTTCTTGCTCTTTAGGCAATCGCGGGCTAGATTCCGCTCGAATTGCAGTTATAGCAAAGTCCTTCTTTCTTCGCTGTCTTGAGGTCCACCTTGTCCAACTTGGGCTTTTTCTTTTGGAAGTTCTTATCCCCTCCCTTGGCGCTTAGAGACGCCTTACTCTTATCTTTGTTGAACTTCCTTTTGCGGTCGCTTTGGAAATTCCTTTCTCCATTGCTATCGCCGCCAGTGATGACCTCCGATGTTTTCGTAACGTCGCGAGCATCCCCAAACCGAATGACTACGTCGAATAACTCCATCATGGTCGATGGGAGCTTCTCACGCTCCCAAACCTTGGTCCGAGTGCCTTCATCCAACGTCGTGAGGAAACAACCCATCATCCCTAACTCGTGATTTTCAGGCACCTTGGCTTGAAGATACTTAGTTTTGTATCCCTCCACGAACCACGTCAGGTTTTCTTGGCGTCCCAATCTCATTGCACCTAAAGCACTCACCTCAAGTAAGTGTTGGTGCGGCTTACGCTACGTGGCGCAAGCCCAACTTTTCACTTGGCTCCACTTGCATGGCTCAGTCCATGATTGTTTCCACACAAAATAAACGGCCATTGCGCCCTCTTTGAGGAACGCCGGAAAGCTCCTAACCAGGACCTCATCCACGAAGTATCCACCTGCCTCGCAAAACGTCTCATAAGTCGAGATGAACGAGTCGATGGTCTTGACGTCGCCATAGTCCCACGGCGCCGGCCCATGCACACCCTTCATATACAACACCGGGGCACCCGGTGCCTTCACGCCATTGGTGGCAAGCGCCACCTCCAAGTCCCTCTGTTTCTTCAGAGCTATTGCCAGCTCTTTCCTTAACTGCTGGGAACTCGACTCTACCGGATGACGTCGGAAGTTGACTCTATCCAAGTCCACCTCCTCCTCTTCGTCGACCTCCATGCCTTGGACCGTCTCATGCCGTGGAGCTCCAAACTTCTCGACCCACGGGAAGCGCAATGCTGGGGAGACCCTTGTCTCTTCCGGTGGCACAACCGACGTTGTGCCCACTGCCGCTCTCTCACCGCATACCTTTGACATAGGTCCTGCGGCCAGTGCGGGGATGCCAAACACCACGCGCCTTTGCACTGGTGTCGCCGCAACCCCTTCTTACATCTCTACCGCCACCTCTTGCGCCGCTCTCGCCGCTCCGGGCGTGACCACGATTTCTGCAATTGGCATCGAGGCCCTCCTACCCGCCTCGGGTGGGGCCTCTCGGGTCTCCAAACTGACCTTCCATGACAACTTGAGGAGCTCCAACTCCTCAACTGCCTTGGCTGCCATTTCCTTGGCCTTCTCGGCCTCCAGCACGAGTTCGACTTTGATACGTTTGGACCCACTCTCCTTGGTGCGTTTGGGTGCGGCCACTGCCTCACCTTCTTCCTCCACCACGGGTTCCTCAAGGTCCGTTTCCATATCCTCCCGACGCGACTCTTTGGCCTCGCCTTTGCTTTTCTTACCTTTGGGTCGCTCCACGGCCGTTCCCGACGCCTCGCCGGTGTACTTTAACTTAGTCATGTGAACTCCCCTTTAGCAAAAATAAGCACCTTCGCGATATCGAGCTTTATCAGCTCTGATACCACATATAACGTGGTCCTTGACCCCGCTATGTCCCGCGCCCCTCACCTAGTCGCGGCTATCTCTTAACCAACGCGCCAAGCACACACGTTAGTCACGTAGTCTCAGCACGAACTCCCCGGTCCCCGCTAGCCCCTAAGTGCCCTTGTGGAGTCTTACACTTCTTACCCCCGATTCCCATCACCACGCACTTGGCGTGACGCAGGGAACCATCGCGCCGTATGTGAACACTTGTTTACCCACCCTTGGTAAAGAAGCGAGCACAACCAGGCTCTCGGTAATTAACCGTTCTGACTCGATCTATGGGTGTCTAGCGCCAATCCATTGTGCCTTCCAAGCAATGGATCTTTTCTAAACTCCTAAGACTCGCTAATTTGGGGTAATGAAGAAACAAAACAAAATCCTAATTGGAATTGTTATAACTGCTAAGTTTGAATCAAAACCTAAGAGGGCTTGGTGGTTTAGGAGAAGAATTGATCTTAGTCTAAGCTTATCTATTCTAAATGAAAGAGTACCTCATGCCATTTCTAAAAGTATAAAGCTTGTTTGATTTGGACTCTCCTAGAGAGAGTTATGGACGGATGAAGTTTGACCGCTATTCGGTCCCTCAAACTTCATCCATGCTTTTCTATGGACCCCGGATTTCGATTTGACTTGGGATTTGGGCTATGGGCCTGACCCCCTAATGTTAACCTAATTACCAAGTCTTGACTCAAATGGATGCAATCTTCTAGGGTTCATCCATTACTTGTTCCAAACTTCATTCCTTCTTAACTGCTTGAGGTTTAGGTATTTCCTTAAGCTGGGTTTAGTTTTGGGTTACCCTAAACTTGTTCTAAGATATTCTAAATCTATACTTAACCTAACCTTAATCTTAAACATCCCTAATCCGCCTTCTAATCTTACTTAAGGATCTTAAGTGTGGTTACTAATGTACTAATCTTAGAAACTTAAGACTTGTTCCGAGGAGATTCTGATTTTAGCTTTCTACTTTGACTAATCACATTAGGTGTGGGTTTTCCTATCAAAAGTTATCCATGGATGAAGTTTGACCGCTAATCGGTCTTTCAAACTTCATCCTCTAATTAGGGCTAGCCCTAATTTCAAAACTAAATTCTAATTTGACTTTTAGTTCCTAAATTAATTCCTCTTTTTATGTTAGCTTTTTTGTTCCTCTTGGATGAAATTTGTTAGGTTTCATCCAACATGACTCCCTAACTTCATCCGCTCATAACTCCTTCGTTTTAGCTCGGATCCGGACGTTTTTTAGGTTTTCGGAAACCCCTAGCCCTCTACTATAAGACTTTAAAGTTAATTCTAACCTGACTTTGCTTCTTGCCTCCCCTAGCTCTCGGCCTCCTTCTAATTATCTTTGATAAAACAAAGTTAAACATGGAAGAGTGGGGTGTTTAGGGGCCCACCTCATGTTGGAGGTCTTGGATTAATCGGTCGAGGTTCCCCCCCTCGGGCATGTCCCTTCCTCTTGGATTCGTGGCTTCTTGAGGGATTCTTGAATCAGAGAAGATTTGAGAACGAAGTGGTAGAGGCGGTGGAATTTCTTTCTTCTCTTTCTTTCCACCCCTTCTTACCCCCACCAACTTGTCTTCCAAAGTTCTAACGTGTTGACTTTGATCTTACACGTCTTACACCTTGGCCTTCCCAAGTGCTTACGCGGTTGACTTTTCTCTTATGCCCAAGAGCACGCTCTTTCTTATTCTTGCGCTCACCCTTTTAGTGGTCCAAATTGGTTAGTTGAGATTTCCCCCAATCCATCCACTAGCACACCCCTCCCCTATTTCATCTTCCTCCTTGCTTGTGATGTTCAAGGTTTTTGGTTATGGTGTGTGGAGAGCTTGGGTGAGTTGTGCGTGGAGTGATTGTGTGAGCTTTTGCAGGTTTTTGTGTGCTTTTAATGATAATTCCTACTACAAGGTGTACCCCCAAATCTTTTTTCCTACTTTTCCTCCTTCTACTTCGAAGATATCTCTACTTCTACCACCCTAATTTCCTATTCATTCTACCCCTTTTTTTTCCTACTTAGTTTTCCTAAAAAGGAGAATAAAAAAGAACCAAAAAAACCAACACGAGCTGGCCAGAGGCGCTGCCTGGAGGCGCGGCCTGGAGGTGCAGCTGCAAGTACGGGACCGGGCGCGGGTATCGGGCGCGGGTACGGGTTGCGGGTACGGGCTACGGGGCCGGGCTGCAGGTATCAGGCTGCGGGTACGGGCTGTGGGTATTGGACAGCGGGTACCGACGCAAGTATCGGGCTGCGGGTACCAGGCTGCTCCGCTTGGGCTGCTCTTGCTTGAGCTGGCTCTGCTTGGGCTGGCTCCCGCTTGGCTGGCTTTCGCTTGGGCTAGCTCTCGCTGGGCTGCCTCTGCCCGGGGTTTTTTCCCTTCCTCTGGACGTTTTTTCTGAACTTTTGGTAAATGCCAAAAAATAATGACCGAGGCCACTTAAACCAAGGGAAAGCCAAAATTAATCCTAGTTCTATATGAACTTTTGCCTATAACATTTTCCTAAGTTCTTGGATGCTAAACTTTGAAGGTTTCCAAGAATCTCTTGGAAACTAAACTTTGAACCGAGTTCTCTGGGGAGATCAAGGCTTCGCCGTCGAGTTGGGTTTAATAACAATTCTAGGATTTCTCCCTACCCGTAGGTTCAAAGCTTCGCCGTATGCCGGGTTTTTAACACGCACTCTAGGACTAGGGGGGGTTAATAGTCAAAGCTTTGCCGTCTGGCGGGTTTTTAACACGCACTCCAGGACTAGGGGGGTGTGAGCTCCCAATTTGTCACTTGGGACTCGTAGAATTATTTTTTTGGAAATTTGCAATTTAAAATTGATAAAAATATAGAAAAATCCATAAAAAGAGTGTAGAACCGAAATAGGGTTGTATCATACCCATTATAGTATTTGGTCTAGATTTGTGTTTTTTATTTAGAATCCCCCAAATCTTGCCTAAAATAATATAGAAATAACGGAAAGGTTAGATTTAGAAGATTTGAGTCACACAGTCCCAAAAAGGCTAAATCCCACCATGAATGTGGCGATTCATGGCTAGGTCGGTCCGAGGGATCCACAGCGAGGCCACTAGATCGAGTCCTAGAGTTAGATTTAGAATTCTCCATTAGATCGACGAATTCCCAAAATCCCGATTGTTAGCATGCAGGAGCCACTCACGCAAGACCGGGCCCGTGGAGGAATCTACAGCCCAAGGATGGTGTTCGAGGGTGAATCCCATGCCAAGAGTCCAACGGCGAAATCGGTTCGCCAAGATTCCTCCACCTGCAGAAGATTCCCGCACCGTCGCTGATTCAAGGAGATGGCCAGTTTAAATCTCCATTGACCAATCGTGCCAGGTACGGAAACACACCTGCACGTCTTTCATGCGACTCCCTGAGAGGTCACGTGAAAAATTCCGGCATCTTCCGACTTGCAGAAGAACCTTTTTCCGAGTGGTCAACCCTCCTAACCTCCAACGGGAATTTCATGGAAATTACCCAGGTTACAATAAAATCTCACTAAAAATCAAACTAGCTTGTTTTATGTTAATAATGCGTTCCGTGAAGTTTCACGACATTCCGATAGCGGCAAGTACCCGAACCGGCGAGATTCCTCGGGAATTAACCACGTGGCGAGGTCCCCACCACGTTGACCGGCATTCCGGGACCATACGATGGGGAAACGAAGTCAACCAAAAGTCCTTCCCAACTCTCTCGCACCTACCGGAGACCGTAGGCTATTCACATTTCTCAAAATAGGAGACCCCCAAGATTTTACCACGATTTGGTTTTTAAACTAAATTAGCCTACGATGGGTTTTTTGGCCTCGGTACGGGGGTAGGGGAATTTAGGACTAAACACGGCGATCTGGATCCAACGGCGCAATCCGTTCGGCGATTGGAGCTAATCTCCAAAAGTTAGGATGTTGGTCCAGCATAGATGGTAGAAGTAGAAATTTAGGATGTAGGATGAAAATCTTTGAGGATGAGGATGAAAATCCCCGTTGATAAGGTTACCTTAGAGCTTTAGAGAGAGGGGTGAGCCCTTGGGAAACCTATATAAGGGCCCCATTTCTCTCTCTAAAACACCCCCTCACTTTTGTTTGGGTCCGTGGGTCCAATTTGCTTTGGATATTTTGGCATTTGAAGCCAAAAACGTCTACGGTGTTTTTGGAGCACTTTTTGCTCCGTTGTTGCTAGATTTCAAGCTTTGAAGGTCCTTAGGGGGTCCTTCTATCTTGCCTTGTGTACTTCTCGTGCGTTTGTTATACCTTTGTTACGAGTTAAGAGTCCTCGTTTCTCTCTTGTAGTTCCTTTGTGATCTAACTTGTGAGTTTAGGAGTCTTTTGGTGTCTTGTCCTAATCCTAAAGTCACCCCCCACCGTACCTTGGCGATGCCGCTTTGGGGGGCTTTTAGCTTGTGAAGTTGTGTGTCTTTACGTGTCCTAACCGTGTTGTTTTCCTCACTTGTGTATTCTCATCCTCTTCTAATCTTCCCCTTGTTGTGTGGACCCCCCCTCGGGACGGCGAAGCTTTGGCTTTGTCACGTGTGTTCTTTAACTTTGTCTTTTCTACCTTGTTCTAATACTCCCTTTGTTGTGTGGACCCCCCCTCGGGACGGCGAAGCTTTGGCTTTGTCACGTGTGTTCTTTAACTTTGTCTTTTCTACCTTCTTCTAATACTCCCTTTGTTGTGTGGACCCCCCCTCGGGACGGCGAAGCTTTGGCTTCGTCACGTGTATTCCTTAACTTTGTCTTGTCTACCTTCTTCTAGTATTCCCCTTGTTGTGTGAAACCCCCCCACGGCGGCGAAGCTTTGAACTAGTGACAACGTCAAGTCCTATAGTGTGTGTTAAAATAGTCTTAGACGGCGGAGCTTTGAACCCGTGGAGTGTTACAAGTCCTAAAGTTGGTGTTAAAACCAATTTTACGGCGGAGCCTTGAACCTCCATAGCCTTAGATTCCAAAGTCTAGTTTCCAAGACCTTCTTGGAAAAGTCTAGAGCTTAGCTTCCAAGATTGGTCACGAGTTTCTAGGAAGAGAGTGACCATCCCGTAACACTTAGCTTAGGTGACCGTTCTAAAAATTTGGGGCCTAACTCCCCGGACGGCGAAGCTTCGATCCTAGCCCTAACCCCTTACAAAAATCCAATTTAAATTGTGTTAGTGGGTTCCCCTAAGGGAACCCGGTTGTGTGGATTTTTGGGAAGGGCAGCTAGTAACCCGGCCAGCATACAGCCAGCACACCGGACCAGCGTACCGGCCAGCATACCGGACCGGCAGCCAGCCATACAGCCAGCATGCAGCATCGGGCAGTCAGCTTGACTGAACTAACATCAGCATCGGGCTAAGTCAGATTGACTAAACTAAACATCAGCATCGAGCTAGTCAACTTGGCTGGACTGAGATACTAATTTCTGGATTTCTAGAACTAAACGGGACAATGCCCTGCGGGGCCCCAACCACCCTTTTTTTTATTTTTTTATCTTTTAAAGTCTGAAATTTTGGAATCCAGTTGGGGAGAGGAAAAAACTCAACTTGGAACTTCAAAAACACAATAGAAAAGGGGGGGGAAGAAATAGAAGCTGCCACTCCACACGCCACCTGCACAAAAACATCCGATCCTACTTGCATCACCACTCACACCTATACACAATGGAAGAAAAATAGGGAGGAGGATGTGTTATAGGAGTGGAAAGGAGAGAGACGATAAATAGTGCCTAGCTAGGAGATTAGGTAGGAAATCTAGAAGAACTCCTTGCAACCATTGGGAGGAGGATTAGGATGACACAAAGCAAAGTTGCGTAAGAGGGTAGGAGGCTCATTAAAACTTCACGAAGTTTGAGACTAGAAGCGTAAGACCACCATCACCACAGTTGGTGGAATAGTTCAAGAGTAGAAGGAAGAGGAGGAGAGAAAGAAAAGGAGAAGGAAATGGGGGAAAGGGTTAGAACATCATATGTGTAACGTTTTCTTTTCTACAAATTAAGCCGTGGGCCTTGGAAAAAAAATAAAAATAAAAACCGTAACACAAAAATAAAAGAAGACAATCGCAAGTGGCCACCATGGAGCACGAGGACGCGCATGTGGACGGGGATGACGTCATTTCCGACACTAGCAGTAACGAGGTGGGTCATTAAACTAATCCTAGTCGTTTCTCCCTAATTAGCATTTGTTTTCCTAATCAGCCCTTAGAGCGTAATTAGCATCCGAGATTAGCGTGAATTAGAAGTTTAGATTCAAAAGTTGATAGATTAGGAATAGAGGTTTCCGAAAACATCTTATAATTTAGATTTGACCGTAAACTGACCGCGTTAGGCTAAGTTAAGCGGTAGGGGGTAGAACGGAGGAATTTTAATAAAAATTGAACCACAAGAAACAATGGACGGAAATTAGGATTAGATTAGAAGGAGAATTTAGGATAAAAATTAAAGATCAATTAACGGTTAAAAACCTAGAGTTAAATTAAGATTTTAATTAGGGAAGTTAAAATTCAAAAGTCGGAATTTGGAGTTAACTTTGGGAAGTAAAAAGTAGAATAGGAAATAGAGGTCAAAAGTAGAATCCACTTAGGAAGTAGATTGTTGAGTTAAAAATAGAGTTAAAATTAGAAGTCAAAAGTCAAAAGTTTAGATTAAATTAAAAGGTTAAATTTTAGTCAATTGGGGAGTAAAAAGTGAGAGTGAAAAGCTAAAAGTAGAAGTTAAAAGTTAGAAGTAGAAGTAAAATTTTAGAGTTAGTAGAAAAATGTAGAGTCAAGGTGAAAATGTAGAGTCAAACCTAGAGGTTAAAATTGGGGATTAATTTTAGAAGTAAAAATTTAGAGTTAAAAGTCAAAAACCTAGAGTTAAATTAGGAGTAAAAATCTACAGTGAAAAGGGAAAATTTAGAGTTAACTTTAGAGGGTAAATCCTAGAGTAGTTTAGAAATAAGAACATAGAATTAGAGGTGAAAATTAGAATTACCTTAGAAGGTTAAAACTTGGAAGTTAGGAGTTGAAGTTGATTTAGGAGTAAAAACCTAGAGTTAAAAGTCAAACCCGTAGAGTTAAATTTAGAAGGGTAAACTTAGAATAGAATAGAGGAGTAAAAATTTAGAGTTAAAAGTTAAACCTAGAGTTAAATTCCGAGGATAAATTTCAGAGTTAAATTAGGAGTAAAAACCTAGAGTTAAAAGTCGATAGTTAATATTTAAACCCAAGTTAAAAGAGTAAAAATCTAGAGTTTCATTTAGAGGTTGAAGATTAGAGTAAGAGTTAAACTTTAGAGTTAGTTTTTAGAGTAGAACTTCTAGGTGGAGTCTTAAAATCCCACGATAGTCTTAGAGGTTCATGGAAGGAACATAGGGGTTCCTCTTTTTACATAGTTAGGGACGTTAGAAATGACGCCAACTACCCAGTCTATCCTCGACATAGGATAGATAGTTAGGGAGTTAGAATTATACCATTACCCCTGAGCATTGCAGTTACCTTGTGAGTTACTACATGCATTCTAATTATTCGCTGCCATCCACGACACTTAGGAAACGTTAGCAAAAAAGATCCATTGCTTGGAAGGCACAGTGGACCGCGCTCACATCACCCCCATATATTAAAAAATGTGGATAAAGGCATAGAACCTGGTCGGTGTTCGCTCTATTACCAAGGGTGGGTAATCTTGCGCCCACAGGGGATTAATAGTCAAAGCTTCGCCATCAACAAGGAGGGCTCACGTGACCACAAGCAATTTCAAAAGAGGAAGAAAATCGTTAGGACATAACCACCCTGGGGGGCCCACAACTCCACCGTACGGGGGGAGGACCACACGCCAAGGGTTCTTAGAGAAAGCAAAAGAGTTCCCCGACTGGGAGAGAAACACTCGGAGGTTAATCTAGACACGCAGGTTAGAAAACATAATTCTTAAACACTAAAAGACCCCCCAGTAGGCGGCAAAGCCAAGGCGCTGCGGGGGGAGCTTTAGGATCAGGACAAAACTCAAAGAACTCCCAAGCAAGTTAGTGCTTCAAGCAAAGTACTTCAACTGACAAGTTAGTGACCAAAGTGACTCAAAAATAAGCCAAATAATACCCAAGACTACTCAAAACTCATAGACACAAAGGAAGAAGGACCTCCAAGACCGTCAAAAGCTGAAAATAGAACAACAACGGAGCACCACGTGCTCAAAACACTATAGAAGTGCCTTTGAGTAAAATTTCCAAAAAATCCAACATAAGTTGGACCCACAGACCCAAAACATGAATAGGGGTGGTTTTGGAGAGAAATGAGGGCCCTTTTATAGGTTTCCCAAGGCCCTCACCTCCCCTCTTTTAACCTAGGTAACCCTATCAACTTGGATTTTCATCCTTATCTTTTAGGATTTTCACGTACTTTGGGTTTTACGCTGGTCCAACACTCTAACTATTAGAGATTAACTCCAAATCAAAAACCGATTGTGCCATTGGCTTCAGAAGGCCATTTTTAGTCCTAGAATTCCCCTACCCCCTATTCCAACGCCAAAATTCCACCATAAACTATCGCCAACTGGAGTCAGTAAAAGAGGTAAAAATCTACTTTTTGGAGGTTACCTTTTCTGACAAAGGTGACTAGCCAGGGTAGTCTGGAAGGTCTTATGGAGTAAGAAAAGACCCTTCGTTGACTTCGTTCCGACTTCGTGTGCTCCTGGGACGCCGGTCAACTCTACGTAAATCCCGCCACGTGGATAATTCGAAGGAATGTCGGTGATTCGGCCGTCTCCCGCTATCGAAACACCATGAAATTTGTCGGGGCGCGTTATTAGCATAAAAGAAACTATCCTAATTTTTAGTGAGATTTTACCGCTACCTGGATAATTATCGTGAATTTCCCATCGTAATTTTAGGCGGTTGACCGTCCGGAAGGAGTATTTTTTCAATCCAGAAAATTCCGAAACTTCTTGGAGAACCTCTCATGGGGTTTCCCAAGAGATTTGCAAGGTCACATCTTGATCTTGCATGTCTTGGTACGGAGGGCAAAAAGATACCTCCGTTGGTTTACCGGTCGTCAGGGAATCTTTCGCATACGAGGGAATCTTGGCGAATGGATTTCGCTTTTGACTTCCCGGTATGGTTTAGACCCAAGATCACAATCCGGTGACCGTAGATTCCTCCACCTGCCTGTCTTGCGAAAGTGACACCTGCAAGCTAACAATTGAGGTTTCTACTATTCATCGATGGGATGGGGAAACTGAAACCTCTCTTGGGGAATCTACCTAAGAATCTCCCTAGACTTCCCTTAGACCAATTTAGCCCAGCTTGGTCACGTGCATAGTGATTTTAGGCTATTTTGGGTAAGAACCCTCAAACCTTCTAGTTCCCACTACTTCTATGGCTCCAACCTATTTACAAGTGGGTTTTAGGACTATTCTAAGGAAAAAAGTCTATTTAGGACCAAAGGGCATATTGGTATGTAACATGTCCATTCTGGTTTTACACTCTTTTTAGGATTTTTGTGTATAATTACAACATAAATTGCACAATCTAAGAAAAAAGAAGACTATGAGTCCCAAGTGACGAATTGGGAGCTCACACCGTACCACGGCGCAGGCCCTCCTGCCTTGAGCCATGGGTCTTCCAGCCCCGCGGCTACCCATCCGGAGTCTGCCCACACTTAGCATTACCCTTGGGGTCGCGGCGCCTCGTTCGCCGCGTGCCGAACCCCTTGCCAAGCTATGGGGGCGTTACACCTAGGTCATTAATTCTTTACTCTAGCGGTCACATTGGAGCCATCCATTTCAAAAGGTATTTATGGTTAAGTGCGTAGTATGTAGTAGCTACATTAACAACATTGTCTTTCTCTTGCTATAGGTTTTTTAACATCTATGATTTGTTCTACCACTAGCACACATTTACTTCTCTAATTCTCCTTGCTATCGTGGTGCTTTCTACTACAGTGCTATGTCTCGAGATCAGTACTTTGAAGTTTTGACTTTGGAGGTTGTTAAATCTCAAGTTCTCAATTAGTATTAATTGTTTACCGACATTTCAAAAACTTGTTCTTTCCTATAGTCATGCGCCAATTTCAATGTAGGAGTGACATTGTTTGAGTTTGTGAAAATATATTATTTGGCGTTTTAATTTGTAGAAAATAGGAAAAATATTTTTCAACAGAATTAAAAATTGATCATTATGAAGGACTTCTTAGTGATGAGATTTGACCAAGAAAATTAGGTCAAAACCATGTCTAATGCTTAAAAGTACGCACGTAAGGGAGGCTTGTTTACACAAACATGGAGGAAAAAAATAATGTATTTTTAAATGTCCTTTGGTAGGAACATGTTTGACTACCTTAGAAATATACAACAAAAAATTTAGCTAAAATTCATTAATTTACACTGCTCAATAGTATAAAAATACCCTAAATGTCAAAGTTTGACAAATTAATAAAATTGATTTTTAAGCATAGAATATTTTTTTTAATTTATAAAAAATAAGGGATACAAATTTAACTAAGACATCTAGAAACAAATTTTTTGTTTTTGGCATTGGATTCATAATTCAAAAAGTTAAAAAATTCGAAAATCAAAACTCTACCAAAATAGCAAGTGTTTCTTGCAATCACCTTTAAATGGATTTCAAAGTGAACACATTTCTAGAGCCTTTTCCCCCCAAATTGTCATTTTTTGCCCTTTTTTTATACCACTTAATAATTGTAGCCATTACAAATTTAAAAAATAGTTATGTATATTGTATTCAATTTCTTTGAATATTGCAGCTTTTACTTTATCAAAGAAAAAAAAGTTGCAAAATTTCACATTTTTTCTTCAAATTTATTGGATTTTTTTACCATGATAATAGCATGTTGCAGAAATAGCCTCCCTATAAATACAACTATAGCCTCTTGGCTAATTTTTCTAAACTCGTTTCAAGATCACTACTTCATTAGAAGAGAAATGAGGCCAAAGAAGGGCCGCGAGTTATCTTGGAGTTCTCTAGTTTGGGAGCTTTGTTCTACTAAAATATTCCCATGCCACGTAGACTGCTAACGTGGCCAGGACACTGCCACATCAGCAAATTATTAAAAAAATATTTTTTCTAAAAATAATAAAAAATTCCAAAAATAGAATTTTTTTATTTTTTTCCCCTCTCAGTGATGGGATCAGCTTGTTTCCAACATAGGGAACAGCCCTGAAACGGCCCTTTCATGGCCTCATTTTTATTCTAATGCTCTTCTAATATGTATTTGTTGCATTCAAAATGAGGATCCTAAACTTGACATTACACACTTGATGAAATTCAATCTAACTTTCACACAGCAGGTCAGCAAATTTGCTTTACAAGGTCTTGTAATGTAACTAGACTTAATCTTGTAATAATAAGTTACCATAAGAGGGAGGAAGACAATAACCCTATTATTATGTTTTCAAATTCAAAGAATCAAATAAGAAATTGGATGAGTGTTTTAATACAATCACTCATTGAAAAGGTGGAGTGAGAATTTGGGAAGAGTACAATGATCTTCAACACATGCAAAAAAGTTTATTGCATACATTTAGTGATAAACAAATGACAAATCTTTAAATATGAAAAAACAAAACTATAAAAAACATACAAAACAATTGTGTACAATCTTGATTTATATACTATGTCTAGTATACAAAGTAGAGAAAGGTAAGATGTAGTAATATATGCACAAAAGTCCAAAAATTTGGAAAACGAAGCTTGTATTCACGAAATATTGACCTCCAATATAAATATCCAGATGAATTTTGTGAACTTTATATGTTGGAATGTATAAAAATCACATGGTGTTGTTCAAAATTAGAAAACTTCAAATCAGATAGGACCTTAGCCATTAATTTTTTTTTCACATGATTTGTTTTCTTCTACAACAATGTTGCAAAATTGTGTGGGCAATTTAAAAGGGCTTTTGCATTTACTTTTCATAAGTGAATAATGCAGACTAAAAAACAAGAACACGATATTTCTGTAAAAAAAACTACCCGTCGCGCAACTACCATATTGTCTTTGACCAATCTTTTTTTGCCTTGTTGATCCCAATTTTTGCCACACATGCTCTTAATCTCTGTTCCAAAATCTAGTAACAATCTGATGAATAGTTCCTTCAACAGATGAAAGCATAGAGGACAGTCTTTTATTCCCATCACTTTCTCTAATAAATTTTTTTTAATCATTAAATAATTCACTACCAATAATAATTATATAGATTTCCATACAAAAGACACTCACTTGAAAAACGTAATAGCTTCATAGTTATTATATAAGTACGATTTAGAATATTAAAATATCAAGATATTTCATACCCACGATTCAATGACTTTGGCTTCACTATCATAAAAAATTGATATAATATCTATAATCAATAATATCATGATGTGTACTATCAATATTCAACTTTATTATACAAAACATTATGAACAATAGCTAATTCTAGGTTTAGTGGCAATTTCAGTAACATAAAAATTTGTGAATTAAGAAAAAATTCAACACCTTGGACATGTATGTGAGTACTTTCAATGACATAGTTTATATAAATTTTTTTTCATTGATCACTATTGATGTGTTAATATATACAATGCACTATTGGCGAAAAAGTTGAATAATATATCATTCTACTAAACTACTTTGATGCCAATTTTTTTTCTATCCACAAATAAAAATTTAAGTGTGACTTAAGATCCGAAAGAAATTGAAAATTCAAATATGAGTGCAAGATACACGCATTCACTATACAAGTGTCTAACAGAAAATGGCGTAAGTGATGACATCATTTGTGGTTCTGTATCAACATCTAATATGTGCATTTCAACTTATCTGCTCAATCAGCACCTCACATATTATTTTGATATTGAATATTTGTAGATCTTGATAAATTAGATTATCTTTTTCACAAGGTATCTTTTTATAGAGCTCGTAAAATTGTTTTGATTTTTGTTTTAGGTAGCACCGGCTTTACATAAGAAGAAAGAAATAATATTATTTTTTTATCCTATTACACCGTACAACATATTTTTTCAAAACTATGCGTCCTCCAATCACATCATTTTATATTTTTTGTCTTTGTTATGGCCGATATTCATACTATACATAGTACACAAAATAAAATAAAATAAAATTTATTATTTCAATAAATACAAGTGCTTTAAGTGACATAATATAGCTATAGTAGGTAGACGAGTTGATTAATGTTTTCAAGAGCCGTAACAGAAGGCGTTTGAAGTTAAGTTTAGGCTTGCTTCCTAAAGTTTTGAGAAGTCAAAAAGTCGTTTGAAGTATATTTTGTCCCCTCAAATCGCCGCATGAAGTTTAGCCGCGTGTAGTTTTGAGCTTCCTTACTTAGATGCTACTTCCTCCTTTTTGCCTTGCCTTGCCTTGTCTATCTTCTTTCTTCCCAAATCTTGCTTGTATATAGTCTCGTTTTAAATATAGCCTCAATTTTATTCAAAAAATTTCAGACATCGCATCATTACTGCTAAGATTTAGTATGAAAATAATTTTGCAAATAAACACCGAATTATTGAGAAAAGAAAGTTTGCTCAAAATGATAGTGTATTTAATTTTCAGCCCCCAAACTTCTGAAAAATCCAACTACCATCCAGCAATCTCCTGCGAATGACATTATGTGATGTCTTTGAAGAAGCAAAGACATCACATACCTGCTCTATCAATGAAAGTTGATGTCGTGGGTTGTTGGGAGCAGTGAAGAAGGGGAGAGATGGTGCAAATTATATTCCACTTTCAGCTGATATTTTTAGATTTTTATAAATAATATTTCTCGTGTTACGAGAAAAATGGTATAGAATCTCCCAAAGCTTCGACTTTTTTAGTTCTGATCTTTTGATGATCGGCTTGTAGAATCTGGGCCAGTGTAATCTTCAAATTTTGGAGAGGCCATACACTTTTCGTAGTTTGGCGAGCTTGCCGTAGGACAATTTCTTCAAGAGGAATATAGAATCGTTGCCAACGAGAAAGTCATAGTCTTGAACCCTATCACTAGCTTTTGCGCTTGTTTTGATAGAGAGATGGACTTCATCGAATTTGTTGTCACATGATCTGCTAAGCTGAGTTCATCTTGTGCAGTCACAATTTTTCCGTAGACGTGTTGACATATTAAAGTTTTGTTGTTGTTAAAAATTGCTCGAATCAAAACTAAGTTTTTTATAGCTTTAATTTACACCAACTCTTGTGGAATATAAATGTATATTGAGGTATAATATTCTTTTCTCACTCATGTTATTATCAAATGATTGAAAATTTTGTTTTTTTACGAATTAGTTACTTATTGATCGAAGTCTAGGAATATTATTCTTTGAAATTGAAAATATTTAAGTAATGTTATTGTAATTTACAACTCAATTATAAGCCTATAAAAACAATACAATTTTCTATATTTTGAAATATACATACATCATGGATTGTAATAAATTAGAGTAGAATATGAGCACATATAGAGGTACACAATAAATTTATAGATGAGATGTTAGTGTATATATTGAATCTCATATGCTTCTAAAATATCAATTTTTTTGTAATTAATTGCCTAATCTTGGTTCAAAACCTACATTGTAAGAAACAACTTTATTTTTGGCTCAATCTTCGATGGTTGTTGTTGAAGTCCTATTCTGATTTATGACATAATTTATTATGTTTGGAAGTCTACCATTGATATGATGATATATTGGTATTTCTTCAAGTTCATGTAAATACAAAGATAACATAATTTGTTATTAATAGTCATGGATTGATACAAAAATTGTCATTTTGTTTTTGTCTTCAATAAAGTTTAAAAATTGTTGTTCAAGTTTTGGTCAATAAAAAAGTTTGTTAAGAGCCAATATTCCATATTTTCATTCATTTCCCCATTCATTTTCTGTTTCAACTTTAAAGTTTAAGATTAGATTTCAGAGCGTATGGTCTATAATAAAAATGAATGCAAATAATGTTTGATTTATAATGCTTAATATAGAACAAGAGTTCATAAGTGATGCAAGTAATGTTGATATGAACAAAGTCAATTCATTTGCAGATGTTTCAAATAAAAAATTAGTGTACATAATGAGAGTTATTTCAAAATGAATGTTCATGTACCTAATAAACTTTTCCTTCATGAACTGAAGCGTATCCAATATGTCTATATTAAAAGTATTTTTTTCTTTAGGATCTAAGAGTGATAATGCTAATGTTAAATTTTTTAATGATATTGCGATCAAAATGATAGATGATAAAAATAATATTATATAATATTTGACTAAACTTAAAAAATTAATTAAAATAATTAAAAATTAAAAAAATAATTATATATGTATATTTGTACCATTCCTTTTGATAAACTCGATATTAGTATTTTGCCTAAATACTAAGAGTATGTAGTTGATCATTGATGTGAATATGTTGATTTTGGTAGTAAAGAGGTTGATTTGGTCATTTGGTGAGATTAGATCATATCATATGTTGGGTTTCTCTAACATATGATGAAAATACTGGGCTCCATATCTTGTCAAAAGACAATAAGAGATACTTGATAGTTTTATCAAAAAAGAATGAAGACATTGTTAATACGAATGGAGTTGATAAAATGACAACTACAATATATAAAAATGAAGCTAATAGGATGACAACATTGCAACAAAGACTACATGAAGGTGTCAACACTAGATTTCATCATTCGTATTTAATTATATTATTTTTATTTTTTAACATCTTTGATGAAAATTTGAAGGTAAATTAGGGGTCTTTAGATACTTTAATGTTAAGAGATTGATAGTACTAAAGTTCAGTAATGATTTTGAGCCAAATATATGTAGATTTTATGAGAAATTGACTCTAAAAATAGATTAGAGAATAAATTTTTTTGGTTAAACACTTTAGAAAAAAGAAGTAGGGTTAAAGTCCAAAAGTTCTTTAAATGAAAGATGTAAAAAGTGCCAGAGGTGTAAGATATTAGAAGTAATTGAACCTTATGTTAGATGTAAAGTGTTAGAGGTAATCTAATTTTATATAAGATGTAATGTATTAGAAGTAATTGAACTTGATATATATATAATTTGAAAAAGGATAAGGTGGAATCAAATGCCGAAGTCAAAAACCAAAAGTTGGAAGATAAAATAGAATCAAATTGAAAGATTTTGTAAAGAAAAATAGAAGACTTTGGAGTAAAAAAAACAGTGAAATTTCAAGCTCTGAAAAAGAGACAAAAAGTGTAATAAAACACCATTCTATACTACAATTTTTGTCTACTTATTCAAATAACTCTCCAATTATATATTTTCTATTCTCCAAATTGTTGTACTTGTTCCACATAAAATAGTGTAAAAGAGGAAGTCTCCTTTCTTCAATTGTGTGTCTTTCATCTATAGAATTTGAAGTTTTGAACCATTTTTAGGATAGATTTGAAATTTGAATAGATCTTAAATTTGGATAGCACATTCTCTTCATTATTAGTTTTTCAACAAGCCAAGATTTACGTGATTTAAAGTTTGTAAAGAGAAGATATACTTAGTTGAAGGAAGGAAGATCTGTTGCTTTGGAATTTCAAGATCCAAAACTTTGGAGCTTCATAATTCTTTGTAAGCAAATTGTTTCTAATTAAAAACATTTTGTCAAGTTTGTATCTCCTTCTTGAAATTTCATGGAGTTAAGTTTCTTTTCTTTTTAGAATAAATAACTATGTAAAAATTATATTCGGTTGAGTTAAGAGAGGTACAAGTTTACCATTGGACATCAACATATCATATTTTTTTAGGCTCGATTTTGATGCTTGATTTTCATTGTTATAAAAGTCAATAGAGTGAAACCTCTTATAGCTTGTAGAGCTTGTTTCTGAGTTTTTTGAAAGCTAAAATACTTTACATTTGAAGCTTGGACGAGCTTATAGCGGTCATTCAAGTGGCGGAAGATCTATTGTCATTTTTTTAAGTGTGCTAAGTATTATCTCTCTTGTTCTTGAACATGAAAAGGTAATTTAAAAAAAAGTGAAGTATGTGTTTTGTTTGTTATCTCTTTTAAACAAAATAAAACAAAAAACAAAACAAATAATATAAACACTATGCTCTCTTCACTTAATATATAAATAATTGATCAAGCTTGGAAGGCAATAAAATTAAACATTAAACACACACCTTAATGGTTTAATTTGCAAAATCTTTAATCTTCTAAACATTTCTTTAAGACACGAAGAATACATCTTCAATAGGATGTGTGTGTTAGTCTACATCTACAACTTAAATAGAAAAAGAAAAAGAAAAGATTTAAGTTGATATAGATTATAGGGTGGCCTGCAACAAAATTTTAATTTATACAATCATGATAATTTTACTTATATAGATTTATAGAAGTTTGTAAATTTGTTTACAAACTTTAGTAGCAAATTTATACTAATCATATGGTGTAGGTGAGTTGAAATTGTAATTTTAACTACCAACAACTTGTATATTTTTTTCCTTTTAAATGAAATATTTTATTTTAAAATTTGAATTATTATATTATATCAGCCTAGCTTTTTCTTCAAAAATTTATTAATAAAATTTATTTCTCTTATTATAATTTGATACTTAGTTTGAAAATGGATTTATGATCCGAGCACCCTTGCAGATTGTGATTACCCAGAAGCTTGTGGTCGCATGTATTATCTGATAGGTTAGTATGTATTCTTTAACTTCATTCATACTTTGACATGTCTGTCTTTTAATTGAGTGAAAACTTATGCTCCTTACAAACTCTTGCAGAGAAGAAACTCAATAGTAGAGACTTCGACAATTGTGAATGAAAAAGAAGGTTACTGTATTTAAATTGTAATGTGTTGCCCTAATGCAAGACCTGAAAAAAAATTCAGTTTTCTAAAATGCACACATCAGCAAATTAAGAACTTTGTCAAGAAAATTCACTTCCACATACATTTGCTCTAAACCTATTTGGCATTTCATTTTTGAGGTATTTTCTCACAAATGGTCATTTTGTCTCAGAAACTTATGACTTGGGAAGGTCCTGTAGAAACTAAAGTCTGTAATCACTTTATTAGATCTGCAATCATAATGTAGATGAAATAAATTCAAAACAATAGTATGCTATCAATTTCTGTCCATTAGTGTTCATTGTGCATCAAACTCTTTGGAATCGCTTTATGAAATTCCTCTAGTCTTTAACATTAGAGATGTGATTGTGAACAACGTATAAATAATAAAGTATTGAAAAACAATCACATAATTTGTATTCTTTTGAAGCGTCAATATTGCATCTTCAATTTTTATCAATATTTTTGCTAGTGGTCCATGTTCAAGTAGCCACTACAAGCAATAATGTAATTGAGTTTCTTTATGGGTCCATAAACTCTGTCTTAGCAGAAGACATCAAGGTGTTTGCCAAGAATTGAATTCTACTTGCAGCTAAGAGAGTCAGCCAAACACGGAAAGAACATGTTTTATCAATCGACTGTTTAGTGGAAAAATGAATTGCTTTGTATTTTTCAAAAAACAAAGTTTCTAATTCTATTTTCTTCTACAAATACGTCGTTGAGTCTTGTAGCATGACAATTACGATGCATGTATAGTCAATAGCGTTGGTGTTGAGAATGACAATGTTTGCAAATAGAAATCTATGACAGTCTGTCGCTCAGTACACCGACAAAAGTGATTATTACAGCCCAGTTCAATTTCTCAGAGCTCACGTACATTCATTGGAGTTGTTGTAAGATGGCATAGCATAGTTTGTTTGTACTCGAAGGGCTCATAAGAAATGTCAATTGTACATGCGCAGTAGTTCACGGTGTATAGTTTATTTTGTAGAAGGATTTTGATGGCGTTTGCTGATGTAATCTTAGAGTGGAATGTGTGATGCTAAAATAAAAAGGTAAAAAAAATCTACAAAAAGTAGTTTTCACCTATCATCACGAAGTTATTGATAAATGTTTGATGAAAGATGAATAAGTTTATTAACGTTGGTCAGCCAAGACCTACAAAGGTAAACCGAGAGCGATAGAATACCCTCATATCAAATCACAATTCAAATCATGCACGTAAAAAATTAAAACAGATGCGGTCAATCTCCAAGGGCGAAGGCTCAATGGCATTGTAACTAAAGAGTATTAAGAGAGAAGCACTAATTAAACTGGTAAGTATGATGGTATCTTCATTATTTTTAATGTTTTCATGCAACGTTATTGAAGTATTTGTGCCATGCCGATTTTTCAAAAAGAAAAATTTTATTGATTGTTTAATATGGTTGTCTCATTCATAGAAAATACCCACAGCCTACATTTGTAATGGCGACGTAAAAAACAACAATTGAAAGACTTTCAGAGTTGATAAAGAGCGCTGATATTTCTATTAGAAGACTGGTTTGTACATGAACACTATGGCCACGTAAAAAAGTGCAATTAAAAAACTAGCATGGCTCATTTTCAGCGTTGGTATTTTCATTTAAACTGTGGTTTCTTCGTTTATGGGACTATTGTTTTCATGTTGTTACGTCTTCTATAGAATATGTAATCATTGTAATTATACAGAATATAGCATTGGGCCATACACCAAACGACAGCGAGGTTCACAATGAAGTTGACAAACAATATAATCGGCATTCGACACGAACAGTTGAAGCTGAATTCTCTAATTGACCGCGGAAAGGATAAAGACAACATGCACGTTACTTGGGTGAAAAATAACATCCAAAACATGCAGCAACAAATGGAGGACATGTTACAACAACTCTTGGTAGGTCAGATTATGTATACGTCCATGGAAGTGACAGAGCCTCTGTTGTCAGCGCCGATAGAGTCTCTAATGGAGATTGAAGAAAATAAAACGAATCCTGTCGCAAAGCACAATAATATTGTCATGGATAGAATTGACGTAATTTTATTGGTGGTTACTACTGCGGATGACATTGAATACGTGTAGGGAAGGGGCTCTGAGATGTCCTCTCTCTTACAAGTAATGTAAACAGTGGTGACGGAATCATTGTTGGAGTACATCTGCATGACTGTTGTTTATAAGATGAATGTAATAGTTCAGTAGGATGTTGACATGCAAAAAGCCTCATTCAAACACAACATCTGAATTAATTGTCTCCATTCTGCGTATAGAGGGTGTTGACAACGATGCATTCATGCCAGTGGCAGATAAGATAAAACCAAGCAGATGTTGAGTGCTCGTCCATAGCAGTTGTGCTTGTAAGCGGGTGATACAACTCTATGATCACGTTCACCTCTTATTATTATTTTGGACTTGTTATGTGTTTGGTGGAACGTTCCTAAATGCAACCTTTACTAAACTTAAATGGATCCTATATTCTTTTAACATTTGTAAGAAGGCAATTGGGCAATCAATTCCCATTTAGAAAAATTAAGTGGACACACCATGGCTTTGAAATGGACCCTCTTTGGCTCTTATTCCATCCATTAGCGAAGCCTGAAGCAATATATGACAAATCTTAATTATGTTCTTACTTTGTTGACAATCTATTTTAGAACCATTTACTTCCCATTTTAGAGCTCCCTACATGATTGTTTGAAGAAGAGGGTCCCTTTTCGAGCCACTTACCTTACTTTTCAGATTGAATGGTCTTATAGCTAGCGTAGGGGGAGATGATTGATATTTTGAGAATCCAAAGAAAGTGCTTCAAAAGAAAGTCAATCACACGAGTTGGTGCACAAGCAAGAAGAACTTCTGACGTCTGATGTGAACTCTGTGCAGTGGCACCCGAAGGTAATAGAATAGAGCAATTTCAGATAGTAATTAAAATCTATTATTCATGACTATTGTTACTTCTTTGCAGTGGTAGGTCTCTAGAGCGAATATAGTGGACATATCTCTAGTGTGGCTTCAATGCATATTACCCATTGATGCATTTATAAAGGTGTTTGGCGTCATTAGTTTGAATAAAGTGGTCGTTTTAGAGTTAAGGACAATGATGTCTATGGACTTTTTTTCTTCAATATTTTTGTTCATTCAGTTTACCTTTATTTCATTGGCTCAACGAGAAGGTATTATGCACAAACTGAAAATGGATGTCATTGAGGTACTCATGTTTGCAGGCAATCAATTTGACAATAACAATCATGCAAATTGTATTTAGAAAGATATGATAGGAATTAAGAACTGCTTTTATTGCTTGAGCGGATACATTGACAGAGTTCTCACTACCGTTTTCTTTTGTTGTTGAACTCTAGAACATTTCTTTAATGTTGGTGGACAAAATAGGAGCATGATCAACCGCTATGCACAATTGAATGAAAGCAAACGCAGTAAACTATTCACTGTAATATATAACTATTTCATCGAAGATCTTATTATCCCATAGTCATATACAACCTAGAGTAAGATGTTGTATTTATGTTGGGCAATTTCAGATTCTGAAGGGAATGATATGTCTCTTTTTTCCATATTTCAGAACTAGAAGATAGTGAAATGTTCAAAGAGGAGGCAACATTCTTGCATTCCATTGTAGGAGGCTTAATTAAAATAATTAATGGAATTAAGTGCAATTGTGATTACAAAAGATAGGTTCATATTGCATGTGATATTTGTACAAGATGTATAAGGCCTACAGTCCATGATCCTGAAGAACTAGATGTTGAAGGAGAACTTCAGGGTAGCAATTTGAAAGGTAAAAGGTTCATCCTATTCATTCGAGGTATGTTTCTATTGAACTAGCAAAGGGATACAAACAGCTTTGTCTTTGTTTCTACCATTCACTTGAAAATAGGTTAATCCTTCTTATGAATGAAGATTGACTTTTGTCAAGCTATAGGTTGAGGATCTTTAATCCAATGCATCCTAAGCACAAGTGTCTGATCATATTATACTACTAGTTTAGAACACTGGAATTTAAGGACCTTAGGACAAAGACTCATGAGGGTGACCCTTGGGATATGCCTAAGGCAAAGCTAGTAGTTGTTTTGTCCAAGATATAAGATATTATGAGGGCAGAGATAAAGGAGTCCAAAATCCTATATTAAACTTGCAAACTTTACGGACAGGTCCGAGGCTTTGGTTGCTTGTACTTGCGTTGGAGCATCTTCACACACAAGCGGATACTAGCATCACCATTCGTCTCTTTGTCTTTGTGAAGACAAAACACTAGAGATTAATGTCACCCTACTATGTGTTTGCCTTCTAAAAGGTTAGTGCATTGTATTCAAGAGCTATTCTTCCAGAACAATGAGTAGTAATTTTTTTTCTTAGACGTCCTTGATTTTGAGTGATTTGGATTGTATCATCACTTGAAAATTTAGAATATGCAGAAAAGTATAAGATGAAAAAACAAGTTGTGTTTTCTATATGGAAGATGGTGATTATGAAGTTCATGAAGCGATGGTATCAAAAGCTGAATTGAAATACCAACTTAAAACTCTTTGCATTAGAGGAGATTTTGGCTTCTAAGAGCCCGCGAGTTCCCGGACTGTGGGAACTCTGCAAGACTGCTGAAACGCTGCCGCATGGCCAGTCCGACGTGGCCGAGCGACTGCCAAATCATTTTTTTATTTTTTTAAAAATTTTAAATTTTAAAATTTTTTTTTTTAGTATTCTTTTAACATTTTAAGAACTTTTTTTTAAAAAAAATTTTAAAATTTTTTTTAATAATTTTTTTTTCTGACATCGGGGGCTGGTTCCCAGCATTGGGAACAGCCCTGAAACGGTCTTCTAGACAGCCAGATCTCCTCTAATGTCTTCAAATCGATCTTATAAATGAACGCAAAAGATGTTTAGTTGGGATTTGTATTAAGGAAGCATTAACCCCTAAAGGCCCAAAGTCCCCTCGGGGGACACTTGGGATTTCGGGCAGGCTGGTGCAACCTGAAATTTCGACCCGATTTTTTGAAACTTTTTTTGAAGATAGGAAATCACATTAGCTTTCCAAAAATATAATTTTTTTTTCAATCGGTGCCCGGGAAAAAAAGTTATGCCGACCGAAGTCAAAAAAGCAGTTCGCCGGGCAGAAAAAAAAACTTTACAAAATTGAATTTTTTTTTTTTTTTTTTGATTTTTTTTCTCAAAGATCATATTTTTGTCTATATTTGAAGCTTTGATTCATTCTAATTGGACTCAGAATGAGAAAGTTATGGACAATCTTGTGTTTCGGGCAATCTAAGCATCTTCTTCAAAAAACAACTTATAAAATTCATTTTTGAATGCAATTTTCAAATTTTTTCAAATTTTTTTTTTTGAAAAGGTTAAGTTTGTTTGCAAGAACAATCCCACCATTGGGATTATGGTTTTTTAATTCCATCTAAGAGCTATTGAAGATTTAGTGTTTAGTTCAATTTTGGACCTATTTTTACTTAACAATTTTTTTATATGTGAAAATCAAGTTTTGACATTCTGAAATTTTTTTCCCCGACTCTCAACTCAAATGTTCAACATAAAAAATTTTAACTTTATGGTGTGAAGTGCAAAAAAAATCCACAAATGGCCGTCAAAGTCATCTGAAATTGCAATCCAGAGTTCAAAAAAACTTCTTTTTCCAACTTCAAACGCTAATATCTTCCAATCCGTACGGCCAAACTTCATGAAATTTTTACCACATAATTTGAGACAAGTGAAGTACAAGATCCTACGGTTAGATTCTAAAAAAAAAGTTTTTTTTGGTTTAGGGAGTGATCGCAGCAGAAATGGCAGTTTTCAGTGGTTTCGGAGCCAGAAAATGCCTTGGGCCTTTAGGGGTTAAAAAGCCTTGTCTTTTGTGAAATTACTATCTTTGAATGAACTAGCATCTACTTCAATGCAAAATACATTACAACTGTGCAATGCGGTATCATACTTGTGCCTCGCCGATACCGTTTTTCTATGAAAATTTAGAGATGTTCATGTACGTTTGAGAGCACTGACTCTGATTTCAATAATTTCTGGCAACAATGTATAAGGGGCTGGTGAAGTTTTATGTAACGAAAAGAACGGGACAGCCTTCAAGGTACGCCATTGCTTTAGGACTTGTCCGCAACAGATCAGGTACTTCATGAAACCATGTAACTATACCTTCATTTGTTTTAATAAAAAAATTTCCACCCATCACAATAGCATCTGCTTGTATATATTGTTGTACATGTTGTTAATTATGTTTGCTTTAACCGGTATATTACTTTGAATGTTTGAGAGGGTTGCCAAGCAGAAATGCCATGTTTGGTGTTTCGTTACAGTAGTTTCTTGCAATCCACAACCGCCTGGTCATCCTTCATTTCACGGTAGTGGTGCAACGAGACTCATATAGCAAAAAACCATTGCATGTTACAATTTCTTAGTTCCAAAAAGAACTGTTTTCTTGTCCGCAAACTACTTATTCTTTTAGCTTCCTATGTTTGTTGTCTCGAAGGTTGGAACTGAATGAGGTGTACATATCTATTTCTTTTGTTGTGTGCGTCATGTGACACCTACAAGTCACTCTACGGAATTGGATCACTAAAAACGTCAATATTCATGTCCGTTAAGACGTTGAAGAGAACGTGGTCTGTGTTGCCCGATGACATAGCTTTTGACATAATCATCGGCCCCTGTTCATTGCAAGCATAAAGTAATGGCATGAAGAGCATTTGAAGTAACAACTTTGATGTAATAAAAAAACACATAAATGCATGCAATGTGATCGTGGTACTTCTCTAAAAAGTGAACAAGAACAAGTCTTCCTCACAGCGCTGCCGTTTTGGACGTATGGGGGAATGCGCATCAACCTTCATGTTGGAACTCATGATCTATGCTACATCAGGAACGACACGAACTAGCAGTTGAGCACACCATAAAGAACTACCATGGACGTCTGTTGACACCTCTTTGAATGCACTGTAAAGTCGAATTCAACGTCGGTCTTGCATCTCAAAGTGTTTCAATCGACGTTTTACCGTGCATATCTAACAAAGTAATAAGAAATAGATGGAAGCAAACGCGTTTGCAAATTTCATTCTATCCACAAAATATTTGTGGAGACGTCCCAGAGAACGTACATGAATCAGTTACAACGTTTGTCCTGAGCTGTTCTTTGTATGCCACGTCAGGTTCAATTTCTACCACGTCATGCCGCACATGGTCAACGGGCTGCGTTTGGAAAATAAATTGATGGTAATTCCGTCTTATTTGGCAATGACATATACATGAAGTGGCATCCACATTGAACATATTAAGGAACCCAAGATAGAGCATTGTGAAGAACATTTCAATGAAACAGTGTGAGATTTTCTCTTCTCTGAAATTTAGGTGCATTTTCTGCATGTCAAGGATGACAAATTTTTGTAGACATTGAAGGTGACTACCATGATGTTAGAAAAAATGTAGTCTCATGTTCTTGGCCTTGTCCCCAAAACTAGCCTTTCTGATAGTGTCGACACAATGTGAAGCGGGAAGTTTATCATGATTGAAAAGCACTCAAAACTGTAAGAAAATGTTTATATACTTTTCAATACAATGTGGTTCTATCAGTTGGTAGTGTTTGGCATGTTGTAGTGAGAAGGTTTTTAGTAAGTTTGCATGCCTGAAAAGTAAATGCAGTCTTGGAACAACATTTCAATGTTGTTTCTAACAATTGACTATATGTGGGATTTTTTTAAAGAATTCAACTATAACATGAAGGAAAACTCCTAATTCTACCCATGGTGGATTGTTCTACCTTAATTGGTAGTCTATTCTAAAAGCAATTGGTCTCTAAAACCGATCATGGCACATAGGTACATTTTTCTTTCTTCAATTACCAAGTGTACGCACATTTGAGGAGGTGGACGCTTTTAGTGACCATTGCTTTTCAAGTTCAAAAATTTGTAACTAATTCCACAAAGGTCCAAAAAATATGAAACAACTTGGGTTAGATGCCAATTCCATTTTTCTTCCTACAAAAATCTACTGAAAATTGTTTCAAGGAGTTTAACTTCCCCCAAAAGGCAAAACAGCTGTTAAATGGTCGCTTTAAGAGCAGACTACCTTATCCCAGGCCAGCAACACATGGAAGCTGGCAGGTAGTGTTTTCAGCAACCTGCAGTAGCACGCTCTAGAAGGTTGGAATTTCCCCTTCCGCAATTGGCACTAGGCTTTGTATCAACACAGGTAAGACGGTTGCAGGCCAAAAATCTTTGCCATCAAACCAAAACAGTGCTTTCATGAGTTCCGTTAAAGAAAAAAAAAAACTTTGGCAGGGGAGGGCTATGGCTTGAAAAAAAACTTTATTGTGTTTGTGATTTACTCTCCAGAAAAAAAAAAGAGGGAAGAAAAGTTACCTCACAAACAGATATCTGTTGGACATAGCTCAACTGAGCTCAGAATAAGAAATTCCCAGCTCAAACTCTGGTGGGAGGGTACTATTGTTTGAGTAGAACCGCAGTGATTCTTATGCACTCTTGATAAAAAAACGAGAAGAAGCAGCGAAACACCAGCCTACCTACAAGCACACATCAGTTGGAGATAGCTAATCGTTCTATATAGGCATCAAGGACAAATACAATCTATTCTTTCACTATATTGGAGCAATTTTGGAGCAAATTCAAGACAAAAACTGGAAGTTCTCTGTCAAGTTCTAAGCACTGAGCTCAGTGCTCAGAAATGAGAAATTTTCAGCTCAACCTCTGGATATAGGGTACTATTGTTTAGGTGAAACCTTAGTGATTTTGGTGTCCTCTTTAAAAAAAAGAGAAGAAGAAGAGTAACTCCAGCCTACAAGCAGACAGATCAACAATCTATATACGCATCTAATCTTACACTAAATTGGACTCACTTTGAAGCAACCCTCAAGACGAAAACCGGAATTGAAGTTCTCTGGCAAGTTCTAATAAGCACTGAGCTCAGAAATGAGAAATTCCCAGCTCAAACTCTCGTGGGAGAATACTATTGTTTGGATTGGACCTTAGTGATTTTGATGTACTCCTAAAAAAAAAAGAGTAATTCCAGCCTACAACCAGACAGCTCAACTATCTAAATAGTCATCAAGGACATATACAATCTAATCTTACACTACACTGGACCCACTCTGAAGCCAACTTCAAGACCCAAACCGGAATTGAAGTCCTCGGGCAAGTTTCATATAAGCACTGAGCTCATGCAGAAATGAGAACTTGGATTCCCAAGCATCTCAAATGACATCCATGGTCCGATTCTCCGGTTCGCGGCTTCTGTAAGGATTCCCAGCTACATTTCCATTCTCTTTTGTTCTGTTGCAATTGGACAATGTCCCTGCGTTCTTCTTGGCTCGCTGGCGCAACCACACACTCCACACGATGATCTCCATGAAGAAGCTGGTGCCCCCGAGCACGGTGAGCACCACCGTGTACGCGTTCGTCCACTTCTCTCCGGGTTGCAGCAGATCCAGACCCGCGAAGATGTTGACAATGATTAACACCACGGTGGTGTATCCCAACAAGTGGTGGTACACGTTCCAGTGCGTTCGGTACTTGGCGTCGGGCTTGGGACGCAGCCACAGCGCCAGCATCTGCGGCAATGCAAGCCATGGCCACTCAAAATAATGCAAACTAGGGGAAGCGAATTAATATCATACTGACCCCTGTTACACAGAAGAAATTCAAAATGGAAATTGGACAAATGTCCTTCAATTTGTGTCCAAATTCTATTCCTTGTGTAATCCTTGTGTAATCTAGAGTATCCTATTCAATCACCGCTGGACATTGACTGGAATTCTTCAAATATTCCATAGAGGGACATTTTGGATTTAGTTGGGTTACCAACAGCAACTCATCTCTTCCAATACACATGATTTGCCTTCAAATCGCAAAGAGTAAGCATGACTTTGGCTATAGGTCTAACGCCACTCAGCTTTGAATGGAAACGGGGTTTGAGAAATTTAGGCTGCCATCGTCAATTTCATTAAATTGGCAGATGTTCACTAGTTTTGGCGCTTTTATGGTGGGAGCATTGAATATAAATCTATGACAATTCTTGTTAGTAGAGCTTTCTGTAGTTGAATGTCAACTATTTGGCTCTCTGAATTTCTTTGCGACACTGCAACGAAATTGACGTTTGTCAATAGCTCATAGTGCTCTGCAACGTCATCTTCCACTTTCCAATTACTTAAGAAATTCGTTCATGATCATGATAGAAAGTGATTTGGGCTGCATTCTTTGTACTGAATTCTCCAGCTAGAGCTTCGGAAAAAGTCCTAAAATCACAGTTTTAAACATGTTAAAATGCTTGAAGAGATGCCAGAAGTGTCCTCTGACTGGCTTAGGGTTAGAGGACCTTACAGACAAAACGAAATCTCAGCATTGTAGGAGCCAGTATGTACCTGGAGCGAGGCGAATGTGAAGATGGTGATGCCGACGTTGCGATGCTTGCTAGGAACAGCAGTGCCTTCGTCGACAATGTACTCGTGGAGCTGCAACCCCATGGCCCATGCGACCACTCCGAGCAAGTAGCCCGAGCACTGGCAGGCGACGTGGATGTAGAACCACGCAGGGTTGCTGCCTGAGAGGGGACGCAAGTAGCGTGCTGCCATGGTGCCTAGCGGGAGGAGTAATCCCCACGCCACGGCGCTGATGATGCCGTGTCGCTGCAGCACCGATTTCCAAAATCACGATCCATAACCAAGCTTACAAGTTGCACACTAGTGTAAACCCTAAATATGTTGAAATAACATCTACTCCAAAATGTTGCTGCAATCACAAACTAAGAAAGTTGTTCGTCTAACCGCCCCTTTGAAACATCTCCCCTCAATGAAAGACGCGTAAGTTTCCCCACAAGAAACTCCATGATCAAACTAGGCTAACACTAACGTCCCGATGTTTGTTTCACATAGTCCTGCACTAGTGGCAGAAGAGCAAAGATTGAATGCAAAATTCGGGATTAGAGGAAACTTAGCCCTTTATGTGAAGATCATGATGGACTCACAAGTTTACAATGTCTATTTCGATTTTTGACACTGTAGAGAGTAAAATGTAAGTGATGACAAATTTGATATCCCGACTAAAACGTTCTCGACATCGCATGTATTAGTTCCAAAAAAAAATGGGGGGGACTAATGCATATCTCAGTATATATGAACTCTTCAAACTGCTAAAAAGAGAGGAGCTAGACCCAAGAAGTGGTTCGACGTAGTCTTACGTCTTTGAGCTTCTGGTGCGGGAGGTCGACATTTGCAACCGCGACATTCGTGGCCAAGTCGATGGCTGCGACGGACGCAACATTCTCACCAGTCATGGCGTGGGGTCCAACTCCGTTCGTGGCGAGGTTCACGACGGAGCCCTGGTTCCACACATGGTTCATGGTCCGCGACTCGTTGGGCTTCATGTTCAGAGTGACGAAGAGGGTGATGGTGCCCGTGCCTGCAGTGATCTCGGCGGAGGCGTTCGTGAAGTTGAGAGTGAGGTTCCCGGGAACCATGGGCGCGGCGCCGCGCTTCATAGCGCTGGTGATGGCGTAGGTGTGCACCACGGCTATGCCTGCGTTTGGAAACGCGATCAGGGCTTGGGTTCCCACCATTGATTGGGAGATGGGGTTGATTCCCCAGCCCACCCAACCGCCGCTTGACGACGGCGAACCTGTGAATCAATCGAGATTGCAACATCAAACTGAAAATCGATCTCAATTTTGAGGCTCGGAAACACAGCATTCTGATCAACATGATTGTTCTAACAGTGAAGAAAGCCATCACAACACTGCAACAGTGGGGAACAAAACATTTCATCCTCAGTTTCGTTAGTTCAAATGGCAGATTTCGGTGAAATTGGTGCAGTCAATCATAGTCGCTGGACGGAAACCTTAGATCTATACCCACCCCCGTTTTCAGAGCACCATCTTGCTCGTCACAAATCCGCTACTCTGAAACACGTACGCCATACTAACAAACATGACCATTCCAACTGTGAAGATTTGATCACAATACTGCAACATTGGGGATCAAAACCTCACATTCGTTAGCTGAAATGGCAGATTTCAGTGAAAATGGTCCAGTTTTGATGCTCTGAGAGACGCCATTCTAACGAACATGACCAGTCAAACAGCGAATAATTCATCACTACCTGCGACATTGCGGAACGATACCTTATGTTCGTTAATTCGGCAGATTTCAGCGAAATTGACACAGTTTTGATACTCTGAAACACGCCATTCTAACGAACTTGACAATTACAACAGTGGAAAATTCACCTTTATTCTGTAACATTGCGGAATAAAACTCCATGTTCGTTAGTTCAAATGGCAGAATTCAGTGGAAGTGGCGCAGTTTTAGTCGCTTGACTAAAACCTTGGATCCATACCAATCCTAATTATTTTTCCGAGCTAGTCAGACCTTGCAAATCACAGCTTAGCTGCTCTGAAACACGCCATTTTGATTTTAGAATATGACCATGCATTCAAACCGTTAAATTAAATTTGCATTCCAATTATTAACGCAGCTGAAACTTAATTCGACTGAAATCAATTGACCACATACCGGAGAAGGCGAAGTCGACGGTGTTGGTGGCGTTGTGGATCGCCCATGCTAGCGTGGAGCCAAGCTTGGGCAGCGTCTGACAAGTTGTGAAGCCCTTGTTGGAGCTCAGCAACGCATTGCAGCTCTGAGCACCGAATCCCACTCCCAGACACGCACTCATCACAGTGCACCACAGCAACAAATCCCTCATGATTCCCTGTAACTGCCTCATGATAGCTCCTTCAAACTTTCAGCACAACAGACTGGATTAATATTCTAGCTAGAGCTCTAGCTCAATGTGCACTGGTCGAGAGGACTACATCTAACTGCACCCTGCATCTCATCAACCCAATTAATTACTGCTAATCATTGCTGCGTTTCAGAGCGCCGACATTGCGAAGTTCAACTGACCCGAGCTCAAAAAACTGAAAACTAAGACTCATGTGTATCTAGATCGATTTCAGTCACGCAACTGAAACTAAGTGACACCAGCTTCACTAAATCTGTCATTTCAAGGAATCCGACGTTGCAGTACAACAATGCGTTCTTGCGAAAGTGCCCAGACATGCGAGAAAAACTACGAAAGTGAAGGAAGTCTGAGCCACAGAAGAAGCCTCAGTTTCGGCGATGGAGTAGTCGAGCTTGGAGATTGTCTGTGCTGATTAATAAGTTAAGTGTTGTCTGTAATTCTGTATTTAAGTTGAGTACAAATCGGTCTGTACTACAGTAGTTTGGATTTGATTGCTTTTGACGATTGCAGTACCTTCTCCGTTGCTCTGACAACCCACCACTAATCACGGGTTAAGATTTCTGATGCGTGAGATTAATTCCAGGGAGTCTGGAACCAGTCAGTGGTCCTAAATGTAATTTTCTTATTAATTGGGTCGAGTTGTTAAAAATATTGCAAAATAGGCTGAAATTAATTTCAGATGTAACACTGTGGTACGGTACACTGTTATATATGCACATGTTTTGTAGCTATACAAAATTCCTGGCAAGCTTAGATTGATGTTTTGCTAAATTTAGACACGTTTGTGACCGCTGTTTCAATTAAACTGAATTTACAGACCAACTGTAGTGAGGATGAACTTCATTAATTTTACGCGTGGAACCTTCTGCAGCTTTTGTGTCTGTGCCCAAGCGTGTCGACTATCAATGCTGTGTGTTTCATGAGGTCAGAGACTGGGTTTAATATTTAAATCGACTGTGATTGATTCTTGTTGGTAGTGGTCGACAGGTCATTAAATGCGGCCTGGCCGGCGCTGGTATACCACGCAGAAGCAGTTGATCTTGCATTTTCCCAGTCATCATTCAGAATTTTCCTTTTGTTTGTTCAGTTTGTTTGCTTGTGTCGATCCTTTGGGACCCATCACCCATGTTTAGTTGTTTGCACTTGAGATTTTGAGAGTTTTAGAATTGTTTCGAGTGATATATAGCACGCTTGGGCCATGTGCACACCCGTGCTAAGTAGGGTCACAAACAGGATTTGAAGCAACTAATGAGATCCATTTGGGAGGAAGGACGTGATCTAATCGGTATTCTTGTATAAAGATGTGTGTGTTCACTTCCTCCTCAGTGAATTCCACGAGAACATGCCGGAATATGTGCCGCGGAGCCTGCTTTGAGAATCTCCATGAACATCGGCACAGTGGTTTGGTCAAGCGTGAGAACTAACTTAGAGCAGCCCCACAGCAACAGGCCTCAGCTAACCTCTGAAGGTTCTGCACCCGATTGATCTTCGGAATGTCCTGCTTCACCTTGTTGCTTCAATGTGTTGATGTGGGGCTGCTCTTAACCCCTAAAGGAACGAGGTGTTTGAGTATAAGGTAGGAGCACCCATTTCCCTCTAATCGGATTGTTGAAATTGAAATGCTCGAAAGTGATCCAGAAACTCTTATTTTTTCCCACATGTAAGATAAAACAACCCATCATGGTCAAATGACCCATGATGGGCACTTGGGAATGATCCCATGGTGGTTATTTTCAATTTGTGAGATTTTGGGCCACAATCAATGTCTCACCCTGACACTAAATTAATGGAGTGATTAGTAACCTCATTAGGAAACTCAAGCTTTTCCAGTTTAAACCATTGTAGAAAGTGACTTTTTTAAGGCCTTTCGCATTAGAAAATATTGTAACTGCTTTAGGTGAGTAAGGTGAGCATTATGGATACAATTTTTGTTGGTTATGGAGTAGTCTGGAGACTCTTTTGGGGTTGAACTTTCAAAAATCTATAGCTAATTCATACTTTATCAAAAAAATATAATTTCAATTGCTCTCTCCATTCCTCACACTCATCTTTATGTGGGGTAATTTTTTTTTAAATTTCAGCAATGGCATGAGGACAAACTCCTAAATTTGACCATGATCGGATGTTTTATCTTATATATCATCATGATTTTAATGTGTAATTTTTTTTCAAATCATTTTGACATGTGGAAAAAAAGATATGAGGATGTAAAGTGACAGCCCAGAACACCTTTTCCATTCTCAAAAAATTCACACAAAATTGCATACTTGGTCATTTCTCAATTAGATTGTACCAACAAATTTAGCAAAAAGAAATCTTCTAAGGGCTCTTTGTTGTTCATGGACTTTTAGTGAGGTTCAAATTTCAAATTTTCTACAAATGTTGTTGTAGAAGCCACATGTGGTCCTTTAGGGTTTAAGGTGGGTACATCCAAAATTGCACTTTTGCTAAAATTGCCATCATCACTTTGGGTACATCTCCAAAATCAATTATGTACTAGTGTTGAAGAAATAGTTTTAGAATATCTACTACAAAAAATTTGATCTTTCATAACTTTTGCACATGGGATCCAAATGTTGCCTATTCTTTGGTACGTTGGAACCTCTTTTTACTTGCCAACAAGAAAAGAAGAAAATTTAACCAATCTAAATAATATTAAATAGGTACATTAGCAAAAATTTGGCGGTATAGGGGATACCCATATTAATAGTGGACACTGCAAGGGGCACTACCGTAGGAGGTCCATAAAGTTGTTGGGCACTAAAAACATTATCCAATATAGAGGTACAATTTTCTTTCTTCCATATATCAACTGCATTTGTTAATGTACCGATGGTAACTATATCATAGGGTGGCTGTTTTTAGTGCCATATAAAGGTTCCAACTTCAAAATTTATAATTCCACGTGAATAAAACGACTTGTTTTAGGTGTCAATTTCATTTGTCTTCAAAAAAAATGTACTTAAAAATATCTCAAATAAGTGAAATGCCTCAAATTGCAAATAAGATATTCAAGGGGTGCTTTATGGACCTCCTATCTAACAGTGGTTTCTTGGCACTAAATTAATTTTTCTTATTAGTGAGGGTGCATGATTAGTATAACTACAAAAAATTCTTTTGAGAACATTTGTACAAAATAGTATTATTTTAACCTACTCTAATTCAAAATAGTGGGACTTTGAAAAGTTAAAGTCACACACTAATAGGATAAATTAATGTAGTGTGTCTCAATGCCATATACCTTAAAGAATAAGACAATGCAATTGCTTGGACACAATTGCACTTAGATATTTGATTATGAATTGATATATATGTATATATAACTGAAAATTTATCCATCTATGTATTTTATATTTATAATGCATATATTGACCGCTTTTACATAAAAACTATTGTTTTTAGTTCCAAGTCAATTTAAAAACTATTTAATGAAAAGTGGTAGGTAATTTTGCCCCTACTTCCAACAACTCAAAAAAATTGGCATTTGATCTCAGTATAACCCTTTCCCTCCTTCCAATGTTGTTGATTCAATATACCCAAAAATAGTGGCAAAAATACAGAGAAAACATTCGATTCGCCCAACCCACTCTAAAAATCAATTTTTTGATACAAATACTATATGTTAAAAATACACAATTGTATTATGATACAATTATATATATGGATATATATTATATACAAAATATATACAATTATAGTACAGTAAGATGTACAAATACATGCATTGACACAAGATATTAACCCCTCAAGGTCCAAACACCGTTTTTTGACAACATAGCAATTTTGGGCAGCTCATTACGAGTGGATTTTTTATTTTTTTTCTTTGAAATTTTCACACAAGATGTGCCCAAGGAGTATCTTTAAGGCCCAACAATTTTCATAACTTTTGACTACATGGTTTAAAAGTTATTGTATAGTATGTAATTTTTTGTGTACGGCGGGCAGCTCGGGCAGCTCAAAAAAATCTTTAAAAATCATTTTCTTAAAAGTAAAAATTTGAAATTGGTTCTTTAGATTTATATGTACGTGGAAAGCTTCAAATCATTCCATTTGGATTAATGAGTCAAAAGTTATGAGGATTCTTAGTTTGAGGGTAGTTATGGAATCTCTACTCTAAAATAAACTTTGAAGTCCTTTATTTCACTCAATTTTCAATATTTTTGAAAAAAAATAAAAACATTGGATGTGGATTATTTATTACAACATTACAACCATTGGGATTGGCATTTTTCAATTCCATAAATAAATTCTTAACAATTTAGTGTTTTGAATCATTCTCTACTTCTTTCTACTTACTATTTTTTTCCTATATGTTCTGCAATTCCAAATGATCTGAAATTTTTCAAGCATGTAGCCAACTTGCCTAGAAGACCGAATCCAAAGAGTAACCACCATTTTGTTCATTTTTTCATACAAATGTGACCTTGTGAAGTGCAGCTGCCCGGATTTTCACAGGGACAAAAAATGGGTTTTTGTTAACCCCTAAAGGACCGTTGTGCCTTCGGGGGACAAATGCGTTTTCGGGCAGGTACCTATGGGCTGAAATTTTCTTGTGATTTTTTGAAACTTTTTTTGGAGATAGAAAAACTGATAAGCTTTGTGGGAATATAATTTTTTTCACAATCGGTGCCCGGGAAAAAAAGTTATGACCAAATAAGCTCAAAACAGGGGACGGCGGGCAGCTCGGGCAGCAAAAAAAAAATGGAAAAAAATTTGAACCTTTTTTTTATATTTTTTTTCTTATAGATTATATTTTTATCTATCCAGAAAGCTTTGATTCATTTCATTTGGATATGTTATGAGAAAGTTATGGACATTCTTGTTTTTCGGGCAATTAGAGCATCTTCTTGAAAAAAAAGAACTTGTAGGATTCATTTCTGAATGCAATCTTTCAAATTTTTCAATTTTTTTTTTTGCATGGTTTAGTTTAGTTGCTAGAACAATCTCACCATTGGGATTAGTGAATTTTAATTCCATCTAAGAGATATTAATATTTTAGATTTTCCTTCTATCTTGTACTTACTTCTACTTAACAATTTTTTTAAGAATGATAATTAAGTTTTCTTGAATTTCTTTTTTTTTCCTAGACTCTCAACTCAATTCTCCTCTATAAAGATTTAAAGCTCAAAACTCTGTAGTGCAAAATGTTTTAATTAAAAATGTTTAAAGTCAAAAAATCTAGTCCCGCAATGTGTTGAAAAACTTGTTTTTTTCACTTTAAACGCAGATATCTTGCAATCTATGTGGTCAAAAATTCTGAAATTTTTTCCACACATTTTCATACTAGTTAGGTGTAAGATCCTACGGTTAGATTTGCAAAAAAAAAAACATTTTTCAATTTTTTTTACTGTTTGCTATAGAAATGGCAGTTTTCACTGTTTTTTGGCAGAAAAAAGGCCTCGGTCCTTTAGGGGTTAATTCAAATGCTAATATCTTCCAATCTGCACGGTGGAAAATTTTGAAATTTTTTCCACATCTTCTCAAATCAGTGTTCTATAAGATCTTACGGTTACATGTGTCCAAAAATGTTTTTTTTCTAAAATTTGGTACTTATACTAGAAATGGCAGTTTTGGAGCGGTTTTGGTGAAAACATAGTCTCTGACCTTTAGGGGTTAACCCCGAAAGTTCTTTGACTATGTTTTCACCAAAAAGGCTCCAAAACTGCCATTTCTAGTATAAATACCAAATTTTAGAAAAAAAACATTTTTGTATACATGTAACGATCTTGTAGTAAGCTGGTTTGAAAAGATGTGGAAAAAATTTCAGAAATTTCCACCGCGTGGATTGGAAGATATTAGCGTTTGAATAGACAACAATCCTTTTTTTGTCCCTACAAAATTCTGGGCAGCTGCACTTTACAAGGTCACATTTCTATGAAAAAAATGTCCAAAATGGTGGTGCTTCTTTGGATTCACTCTTCACGCTAAGTTGGCAATATGTCTAAAAATTTTCAAATCATTTCAAATTGTACAACATGTAGGAAAAAATTGCAATGTGTTCACTAGGTAGACAAAAAAGCCTAACATGGGCAATTTTTGGGAATTTTATATCTTCTTCGTGGAATTTTTTTTAAGAAAAGTAAACAATGGAAACCTTCATGAGCCTCTTCTTTACCACAAAATATTTTTGGACCACCAAAAATTTTGAATCTCAACATTTGAGAGGCTAGATTGAGGTTGGTCTACGTCGTAAGCTAGGGCAATTGGTAAATTAGGCTCTTCCTTCCAAAATTATTGTCCTAGTCTGAAACCCATTTAAATCCCAACCCACCATTGCCACCAAGCACTTTGGTAATGAAGAGCTTGTACATGGCAAGAGGTGAGGTTCCTTCTTTAAGGGTGTGAACTACCTCAATTTGCTTGAAATGTATTGAAGTTGTTTTGAGTTTCAGTAGAGAAAAGAAGCTCACTACGCAAATGGGGTGGTAGGAGTTAGAAGAAGCTTCTACTAATTCTAATTTACATATCCCACATGGGTTGTTTTAACTCCTACCACTACAAGTGTATGTAGTGAGCTATGTGTTCCCAAGTGCATGTAACTTGGTTTGTGTTCCCAAGTGAGAAGAGGAACTCCTTATGTACACTTGGGGTGGTAGGAGGAGTCTCAACCCATGTGGGACATATGTGAGCTTGAATGAGGAGGATCTCCATTGAAAATTGTTTTTAATTATGAAAAATAGTTTTCAAAATTTCTTGACCAAAATCACTATATTAATGCTCACATGGGATAATGTGTCAATCTTTTAATGGTGAACACGTAGGTACCATTGTATACATGGGATAGTGGTTATGGTTTGTTTATAGGATGTTCATGATTCTATTCTATGAATGGTTTTGTGATTTCAAGGTGGGCCACTTTAGAAATCCACAAAAATTACAATTTTATTTGAAAAATTACAATTCGACTTGAGTTTGATATGTTAAATAAGCGCACACCTTTGAAAAATATGGGCCCCTTTTGGAGCTGACCTAGCCAAGATACTCAGACTGCTAGTTTGCATGAAATAGGCTTGTCTACCTTATTCCTACAACACTACACTAGCTTGCTTTTTTGAGTAAGGACCTTCAACTTCATATACACTACAAATTTACATACTAAGGTAGGAGGCTCAAACTCCGACATGGCATTTTGAACCGAACAGGACACAGAGGTACATTTTGCTTTTTTCAATTAACCAAAATGTACAAATGATGTACATTCTAGGAGGTGGTCGCTTTTGGAGCCCTATGGCTTTTCGACTTCAAAATTTCATAACTAATTCCACAAAGCTCCAAAAAATATGAAACAACTTGTGCCACATGACATTTCTTCTTGTCTTTCAAGGAAAATTTACTGAAAAATATTTCAAGATGTTTTACCCCCCAAAATTCAGGTCCAGCGCTTAGATGGTCGCTTTATAGACCTCCTACCTTAGTGTTTTATCACGATGCACCGCTTTGCACAGTACATTAAAATATAACCTCCGTCATTTTGCGACAAACCGAAAACTGTGTGGCCTGGAGTAAGTTCCATGAGTCGTCACAGTTCCATGAATCTGCAAATACCGAAAGCAAGCCAAATTCCAAAAGCATATGCCGGTACGATCTCGCAGTTTGTCAACAACACTGAGATACTGTACTGTACTGCACCCTCAACACAAAGTCACAGATTGGTCTGTTTGTTTCAAAAAAGAAAAAAGAAAAAAAAGTCAAGTACAAAAAAACAGCAAAATTCAATGGCATGCTCCCAAGAAAACTCCACAACTTTTAACCCTTAAAAGGACAAAGGGGTGGCCCTCGAAATCATCCTTTTGCATTACCGCGTGAATCATTGGCTTATAAAATTGCAAAAGCACTCATTGGAAGTCAAGCTATTGTAGAAGATCTTCCCTTTTCACAACAAATTTTGAAGATGAAAAGTTGCATTTCTGTCCTACACAGTTTGATTCCCTCTCATCCATCGGCCATATAATGGTTGCATTGAAGTTCAAAGGTTAAGTTAGGGCTCTTTGCTAGTTCCTTTTTTTCCTTTCTTTTTGGCACAAATGAAACGGAATTTCATTGCAAAAAGGGCACAATTTTGCTAAAAATAGTTCCTTTTCAAAACCCCTGACCTCGGAAGGAGCTCTCCAAATGCTGGAAAGGGCAGGAAAAGAGCAACGAAAGGGACCTCCACGTCACCCCAATTCCTTAGCTCGACCCCTCCACGTCACCCCAATTCTCCTGCCACTTGGCAAGGTCCTGGTGCCTCATCTTTTCCTCGTCTCTCACCTTCCCCGCACCTCAACTCACAGCAAGCACGCAGGCTTTGACTGCACATTCGCAGCGTTTTTTGTGGCGCTATGGAAACCGTCGATTTGTTTTGCAATCGAAGCAGCTCATCTTTCCAATTCTTCCTGTGCAATTGTGAGCAGTGCTGGTGCCTTCTCTCAGATTTTTCAATAATTTTTTCCTAATTTTTCCTTATTTTATTTATTAGTTCAATTCTGTTCATTCAGAAACAACATTCAGGGACTGAGCTTTTTTCTTCGGGAATGTGCACCGCATTTTTTGTGGGTGGTCGCGAAGTACAAGCATTGCGAATTTCGAGTGGTTAGGTCGGGTTTTTTTGGAGCGGAGAGATTGCGACTGTTGGAGCGATAAATTGAGGTTTTTTTAGGGGTTTTCTTGCTCTGTTTTAGCTTGAACTTATTCCCTTGAGAATGCCCGGGTTGCGAGTGGGAGGAGTGCGTTCGTAAGCCGTCCACGGCCATGCCGACTTTACTTTACACGGGCTAGGCTGCATTACCGCTGTCGGGAGATTGCCCAGGAATTTCTTATCAAGTGCTTGTTCGTCGACGCTGATTTGATCCACATCTCTACTCCAAGATTTTGGAACTCAAACTATGTGTGGAATTGAAATTGAAATTGTTATTCAGTTTCTAGTATCTGCGACCTGCGAGGGGTTTGATAATCCGGGAGGAGACGACGGAATACATTCTTGTCGACTTTTCTAATTTCTTCGTCACATGTCCAAGGTACGGAAAACGTTACTTATTAACGATGATTTCATTTCTGTTCTCTTTCAAACGCGGCATTGAGTGTGCGACGGACGCAATTGACCTACTAAAGTGAAGGTGCTTGTGAGAGTGACTGTGAGGGTACTGCAAGGAGTAGCTAGCGCGACTTGTTCTAGGATTTCTTTTTTTCAAAAATTGAGCGGATTACCTAGTCCACATGAATCCACGTTGCATGGGAATGCTTTTACTTCGAACCGAGGGTTTAGCAGGAGAATTGAGAAGCTTCCGTATTCGCATCACGCAGTTTAGGGTTCTATCTTCCTCTTATTATTAAAAAACTCTATTCTCCTCCTGCACATGTTAAAGTCAAGAGATAATCTTATTGACCAGGACGAGTTTTGTGGGTCTTATTGACCAGGACGAGTATTGTTGGTCTTATTGACCAGGACGAGTATGTGGGTCTTATTGACCAGGATGAGTATTGTGGGTCTTATTGGAATTAAGTACTGGAGAAGCGGACATGAGTTGTGTGGAGAATCGTGATAAGACGACCTTGCACTGAGAGTCCTTGAAACCTATGTCTTGAAAGCCTTTTAAGCCACATGGCTCTGGCAATTGTGTTCTTACTAGCATGACCGGCATTTGAAGCAGTAACGTTCGTAAGGAAGTTGTTATTGAAGTGGAACCTGAGATGAATTTAACAGAAGAAGTTCTTCACTTAATGGGTCCCCTTCCACAAGATCCAGGTGCTGCAACAGTTGAGACTCTAGTTATGCCGGATGTACTGCAATCAGCAGCTCTTTCAAAGAACATGGCGTCTCGTCGAAAGACGATGCGCACCGTAATTTGTAAAACGAGGGTAAGGTTGCATAAAATCCCAGGACAAAACACAGATAAAATCGTTCACTTTTTGATAGTATCTGGGTCAGCATTTGCAATTAACACGGTGCTGTCGGGGTCAATTTTGATCATCTTGCTTCTTCTTCTCAGTTGAATGTTCAAAAGGGTATTGCGATGGCTGTTGTTTTGTGCTCTTGACTACAGGACATAGTATTCTTATGGTATTTGTTGTTTTTGCTTGAGCAGTACATTGTCGATTAGAACATGTACTGGGTTTGCCAATCTCCTTTGTCATTTAAATCTTTTCTCGCAATTGATTTGAGTGATCAGGAAACTAAAATCTCCAGAATATTTCGTTCATCTTTTAAAAGACAGGAGGAGAAACACCCCAAGCTGTGTTAAACCCTGCCATTTGTAACATGAATACCTCAAGGCGTGGATTTCCTGATAGTGAGATTAAATAAGAGCTCGGTCAGATGTGTTCTTCTGGTCATGTTCTTAGTCTTTTTCTTATCAACAGCAACTTCTATGCTCTATCGGCGTACAGACCTGGGAGGTGAGATTGAAGATGCAATGATTTGATGGTTTTATGGATTTGTAGGCTTTCTGATAGATAATTTACCTTGGCCTTGTCACAGATGGAGCAGGATGGTGGAATACATCAGAATGGTCGGATTCATGCCTGCTCTCAACGCTCAGTTGAAGAACACCTTCAGGAAACCTCCATTGGAGATGGCGGCACCCATCTTGTTGAGTTCTCCGATGCCATGCGGAGTACGAACCAGTACCCTTTCTATTCTGAAGTTTTCATGTCGTGCTATTTCCCTTGTACCTACATATGCTTTTAGTCATTGCATGTTGATTTGTTCTCAATTCTGAGCCGGCCATTGACTTGAGTGTTAAGGTAGAGGATACTATAACCGTTAGGGACCTGATCCCTTCTCCTATGCTGACCCCTGCTTCCAACTGCAAATCATTTATTTTTACACTTGGTTGGACTTCTCACAGCTGATGTTTGCGTGGGATTATCACAAATGATGCAGCTGTGGAAAAGGCTCTTCGGCAGTTGGCTGAGAGTAAAGGTAGAGCTCAAGATGAAGCAGCTGAGTGGAAACGAAAATATGAGATGGAGCGGTTGCGTGCTGCTTCTTTGGAGCAGGACCGGGAGCAGGAGCAGGAGCAATGTCAGTCATCTCCTGGTTTATCGAACTATTCTTGATCTTTAGCAAGGGTGGTTTTTATTAATCGTGTTCTTTTCTGAGCTTGTTAACTGTGTTAATGCGTTATTAAAAAATCCAAGAGGGATCCTTCCTTAACCAATAAAGTGCCTATGTGGCCAAAAGTGTCAGCTTGCATATCTATAGGAGTTGAAATATATCATTTAAGAGGCTTCAAGGAATGCAACAAAATGTATCAATAGGAGGGAGAAATCTTGTTCTACTTTTTTGAACTCTAGAATTATGCTTTGAAAGTTACTATTATCGACTATGAGCTTCGAAAGTGGAGTTTCTACTTTTACCTTTGGGGTTAAACATAGTATCTCTAACTTCTCAGGATATTTTCTTTGATCAGATGCTTGGAGTGCTGGTGAGCCATTAGATTTTGAGAAACCCGAAACTGAGAATGGGGAGCAAAGTCCTGTAGGTTCTGTGAATGGTTGTCCTCCCCACAGCAATTCTGAGTGTTGCAAGAAAGATGGTATCTGCTCTCAACAAATATTGCGCTGCCACAGCAGTTCATCTGGCAATATGTCACCCTTCTCTGATGCACCGCAAATTGCAGAGAAGGTGGGGGTCTCTCATGTCTTTCTCATGCATTTGCGGTCCTTGAAATCTCCATGTCCCATTTTGTACGTTCGTTTCAAAGGAGGCCTTCATTAACATGGATTTTGTTCACAGGCGTCTTTCAGACTACAATGGGGTTGTGGGGACAAGAAATCTCCGAGGAAACACTCTCATGACGTTGTGTCCTTTGAGTGTGGAAATATCACTACAGCAAGTCGGAGTAGCAAACAGGTGTGATGACTTCTCTGTCTTTGCTCTTGGTTTCTGTCTCTTCCACAATGCCATGAATTATTGACAGACCTTCTGGTTTTGGGAGATTGGTGGTTTGTTGGGAAGTCGACTTTTCAAGTAATATAAACCTCTGGATTTGCTTGTCTAAATGCCTTCACTCTAAGCCAGGGCCATTTTTCACATGAGCTGCTTGCAGATATCGTTGGCGTGGGATTCACCTCCTCAGTCTGTGTTTATATTGTCGAAGCCCAATGCTCCGACAGTCTCCGCTCTCTGCAAAGAGATGATCAGGTGAATTTTACCAGATTGCAACGACTTGTTAAAGCAAGGTTTTTTGTAGAATTAGATTGTTTCAGGACTTTTGGACAACATCACAGAAAGAGAATACTTTCCATGATATGTAATGCGATCTTCCTATGATCATAGTGATCATATGAAGGCATCCTTACAATAAATATATAGGCAGACCTCGGTATGATCAATATGACCTTAAAGAGGCCCCCTCCTCCCCCGCCTCCCCTGAACGACGAAATGATTGTTTTGATGTTGTCTTGAAACTATTTAATAATATTGAAATCCTTGGTCAATTATATTTCAATCTTCGTTAGAAATTAACTCAAAAACAACTTGTAAGGTAAATGCGCCTACTACCGGCCCTATTAGCATCTGAGCATGGTTCCTAATATTAAACTGTCTTGCTTTTGTTGGATTTTGTTGGCAATTGAGAAACAATTCCAAACTCTCTCAGCATGCATTTTTTGGACACCGTATGAAGAATTATGAATTTTTAAAGTGCCGATTATAGGTGTACCTAAAATCGACTCTAATCACATCTTCAGCGGATGTACTTTTGGGGGCAAGAATCTAGATAGGTCCCTGTTTTAGTAACAGGGTCAAAATTAGGTGTACTTACCTTAAGGACTTCCACAGTTTAATGGGTTAGTGGTCGATTTCAAAGTCTATTTTTTGCCTGGGTCTATTTAGCATTGTGTTATTACTCACTTGAATGTGCAAGACTCTGTTCAACGAATTTAATGTGCTTCGTGAATGTGTGAGGATGTAATTCCTCAGGGTTGATTGTCTGGACCATTATTCCTATCATCTAGGAAGCTTCTAAAATACTTGTGGGAGTAGTAGGTACCCGTTACTTACTCCTCCATGGTCTTGACATCCTCAGATGGTTGAAGGAGGAGAAGGGGATTGGAGTGTTCGTAGAGCCTCCCGTGAAGAAGGAGCTTTTGGAAGACAACTCCTACTTCAGTTGCGTTCAATCTTGTGATACAGGTGCGCAGTCAAAGGATATATTTTATCTAGAATTTTGGGCCAAGGAGCTCCGTATGCATTACTCATTGGAAGAACTTGTCATGTGCTAGTCCCGTTTTCTATTACTAGCGTTTCAATTGAACGAAGTGCAATCAACACGATAATGAGTGTTCCACTTCTACATAACCAGTGAAATATTTCTGACCATGGTTTGTATTATGATGATAATCCCCTTGGTTCTAATACCCTTGTGCTGCTTCTATCTACACAGAGGAAGAAGTCTTGCAGCTGCATAACAAAGTCGACTTGGTAGTCACGTTGGGAGGTGATGGAACAGTTCTTTGGGTAAATTTTCATTTCGACCATTTCTTTTGGAGGAAACTAATCGAACAAAACCTCTCAGATACATTTTAGAATGCATGGTCGATTTTCACGGCCTGAATTTCCCTAATAAAATCTGTCACTCTCCTTTCTGTTCTTTTACCCACCAAGAAATCATCCGGGGCAGAACTCATGGCCTTGGAGTTCGGCTGTCTGGGGTTTGCAGCAAGTATTGTAAACCTCAGTGTGCTGGTTCCATTCCTTGTAATATTTCCTTTCTTGCCATTATATCTTGTTGTTTACTAATGGAATGGTGATGCTATGTGCAGGCAGCAAATATGTTTAAAGGACCTGTGCCTCCGGTTGTATCTTTCTCCATGGGCTCCCTTGGTTTCATGACACCATTCCGTATCCTACATATTCAAGATGATTGCGGATTTGTTCTTGATTGTTGTAGATATTCTGACCCTCAGTAGAATTGGACTGTTTTGGAACTGTTAGACTACGTCGCAAAAAGAACCTTCTCCATGATTCATAGGAGGTCTCTCTATGGTCACAGTGATCGTAAAGAGAGACCTCCAATTGATCACCTTGACCACATGCAGCCCTCCTCATGAATCATGGGTATGATGTTTTCTAAAAGCTCCTAAAATAGTCTAATTTGACTGATAATCTTAATATATTAGATTTGCCACAACTGTCGGATTTCTTAGAATCAATTTCTACCCTTTGACTACATCACGTAGTACTAGTGTTCTTCTGTTATTTCCGGTTACCCTTAACTATTGTTTCGAACAGAAACGGATCATTACAAGGAGTGTTTGCAAAAGTTGATAAAAGGTCCTGTGTATATCACCCTTCGTCATCGGTTGCATTGCCAAATTGTAAGGAACCCGGATAAACTCAAGGAAGGTGAAGATCCACTTGATCCAGAAATTCATCTGGTGCTGAACGAGGTTTCGATTGACCGAGGCATGTCATCGTTTCTTACGAACCTGGAATGCTACTGTGATGACATTTTCGTCACATCAGTACAAGGAGATGGCCTTATTCTTTCTACTCCATCAGGGAGCACTGCATACTCTCTGGCGGCTGGTGGCTCCATGGTTCACCCGCAGGTAGGTCCCCTTGGTTTGCAGTTGCATGCACATCTGTTCTGTTTTTGTTTACCAGCTTGGAGGTCTTCGTTCACATGATTTTGAGACGACCATTCTGTGTTCCATTTCTTGAAGCCTAGAGCTCCTTGTAACCTGCAGCAGCTGAATAGTGTCCATTAATGCTTGCACCAACCAAGTAGCCCAAGTGGGAGTTGTTACTAAATGCCCGCACTGTCAATTGTGAACTAACTGGGCTTATACGATATTTTCTAGTGCTAAATCCTCATGCACCAACCAATTAGCAGCAGTAACCTAATTTGAGAGCCTAACTCTTCATTAGTTACCTTGCAAGTGCATTCGCACAATATGTTGGTTACATCCAACTAGTTAGTGAACCTCAACGCCCCAGTTAGTTAATTGACCCTGTGGTTGGTGCGGGCGGGGCCTATTACAGTGGAATGGCGAAGTACTATTATACACCAACTTTTCACAACCCACTTACTGAAAAAGGATGCCATTGCAGTCAGGTTTACAGTTGCTGATTGTGCATTTGGAAGCCGATAGTCAGGATAATCTCAGTCCATCTGAAAAGTATATACTCATTGGTATCATGTTAGATTGAAAATGTGATGTCTTGAATCTCTTTCGTTTTACAGGTTCCAGGCATTCTGTTTACACCAATTTGTCCCCATTCATTATCCTTCAGACCATTGATTTTGCCCGAGTACGTGACAGTCAGGATCCAGGTGAGTCACCCTTCGTTGTGTGCTACTTACCACCAGTGTGTTTCTACGTTTCTACTCCAAGATCAAATTCTTGAGAGGGTGTTATTTGGATGGAATATCCCTCTACATTCTTGGTGATGGATTTTAATTAAAGGTGCCACTGACACCTCACTAGCATAATCTATATTTTCGCTGGTAATAATGTTATGCATTACTGATCTAAATGCTATAACCTGTGTTTGATCGATAGTGCTTTAACCACTCACAACGAATTTCTGGGTAGTAGGTTTTGGTAGATTAATCATAAGTGGAATGCAGCTTTGTTTGTTTTTACGTTTATTTTAATTGGTGATTCATTGCCATTGCGTGCAAGTTGCAGGTTCCCCTTAACAGTAGGGGCCAGGCTTGGGCAAGTTTTGATGGAAAAGACAGGCAGCAGCTGAGTGAAGGTGATGCTCTGATATGTCACATGTCCGCATGGCCTGTTCCGGCTGCATGTGACGAGGAATCCACCTGTGATTTCCTTCGAAGCGTTCGTGAAGGTTTGCACTGGAATCTTCGGAAGCGTCAGGGAACTGATGGGCCTGTCTCCAGCGTGTGATTGATTCCTTCCAAGGTTTTTTCTGGAGGTGATGAGCCTACTACCTCCGACTAAGTTCAATGTATATTATCTTTCATTCCATGCCTACGGTAGAAAATATTGTATTAATGCAACCTCTGCAAGCGGATCGGGCTAATGGGAAAGCTACATCGACTCATGGAAGTCGTAGAAAAATTTCGCCCATGTATCAATTGTGCATATTAGCTTATAGTTACTTTGATTTGTATTCTCTACTCGTCTGATCTGTAGCAACCATGATTGTGTGTCAGTGAGTTGTCATTTCCTAGTCACATGTAGACAAAGTGCAAGTACACTTAGGTGACCTTCTTAGAGCATGACATCAAAGTGATAGATTTTCAAACTCTTTGCCCTAATTTGTTGATTAGTGTGATCATTTATTTATCATCTAGATTTGCTGGGGTATTATTCTTGGGACATGCTCAATTTTGAGTGATTTTTACGAGTGTGATTCAATGTTGAAATGAAGATAGTCACACATTAAAGTAGCAACACCTTGTGTGACTTCTTTGTAAAATTGTCCCATCTAGATCCTTGCTTAAAATGCACAACCTTCGGACCTAAGACCCTAGGGTTGATTTTAAGTACACCTAATTTCAGCACTTTGAAATTCGTAGTTGATTCATAGAGTCCCAAAAATGTATCCTAAGAGACTCTAGAATCCCCTTTCAACTACCAATAAGACCCAACAAAAAGCTTTTATAGTTCAATAATAAGAATCATGCTCAAACCTTTATTCATATGCATTTAGGTGTTGTTACCTTAGAAGTTTGAATGCACATTTATTCATTTTGTTATTGTTAATCATTTAAGGTAATGATACCTATTTGTAACAATTGTATTTAAAATCAACCCTTATATATTCTTGTCTAAAGTATAAAACTCCTAGGAGTCTTAGGATTGATTTTGAATGTGCACCTATAATCATTACTTTGAATGTTAATAGATAGAATATTGATTATCATTCAATGTTCCAAAAATACATGTGAAGAGAATATGGAATCCCTTTCAATAGGATCCAACAAAAATTAAAATAGTTAATAATCTAGATATATTCAAGTGCGTATTTGGACAATTTTAGGTGTATTTCCCTTATGCCTCACTTTTGTGCCTTAAAGTGATACGTAGTAGTTTTTAATTAGTGCCCTATTATGCTTGAAAATTGCATGTAGACTGATTGCATATTATACTATAGGTTTTGTACATGGATGTAAATATATACTCCTTTTTTGTAATATATATATATATATATATATATATATATATATATATATATATATGTTTTGTATTAATGAAAGTGTAAATGATTGAATAAAGAATTTTCTATACATATTATGATCAAATCATCTTGTAGTTAATGTCTGAAGTATTCTTCATAATTGCGAAAAAAATGGCATTTTTAATTTATACATAGAAGTTTAGAAAGATCAAGGAGTTTGTGGTGCTTCTACTTTTCAATAATTTGAAACTTTAAGAAAGTTTTTTGCATTGCTTGAAGTGCAAATTTTCTTTTGATCCCTTTTTTTTAACAAAAGTCGGATCTAAACTTCAATTCAAGAAGAAGGTAAGGAAGAAGGCAAGTAAATGTGATTAGATTCTGTACAATTGTACCTTATTGTCATTCCAAAAAAACTACAAGTTGAATAAAATTCAAATGCAATTTAGAATATATTGTAAGACATGGATCAAATGGAGGGTGATGTTGCATGACTCTTAGGAATACTTTGTGTATGTTATGTTTAAAGAACCAATCTTTTGTGGCATAAAGAGACATCATTTTGAAGTGCAAGCGGGCATTTTGAATAACGCAAAATTCAAAACTAATTATATTATCTATCAAGACAACTTGGTATTATATTTTGTTTGTAATTTGGAAAGTGATTGTTTGATTGGCTATTAGACTCTATAATCATGGGCTAATATTCTGGTTTGCGGTTTCTTATAAAGTCTTACAAAAGAAAGTGTGTTCCATGAAAGTTTTACAAGATTTAGACTTGTAAAAAATTAAATAAAATTAAAAATAAATATATATATATATATATAGTTAATACATAAGACATTCATAAATATTATCTAATAATATGTTATCTAACATGCATTAATTGCCTCCAAGTGGGGTATTCAATTTAAATCTCTTTCAAATTGATTCATATTTATGAATCAATTAAGAACACAAGCATCCCAAAACATTTACTGAGCTTGTTATATATTTGCATTTGCTTATAGTTTATAATTTGAACCCCTAATCCTTAACCCCTAAAGGCCCAAGGCCTTTTTTCTGCCAAAAAACACTCAAAACTGCCATTTCTATAGCAAAAAGTTAAAAAAATTTCAAACTGTTTTTTTTTCACATCTAACCGTAGGATCTTACATCTAATTGGTATGAGAATGTGTGGAAAAAATTTCAGAATTTTTGACCGCACAGATTGCAAGATATCTGCGTTTAAAGTGGAAAAAACAAATTATTCAGCACATTGTGGGACCAGATTTTTTGACTTTAAACATTTTTAACTTAAAATTTTTGCACTATAGCATTTTGAGCTTTAAATCCTTAAAGTGGAGAATTGAGTTGAGAGTCTAGGTAAAAAAAATGAAACTCAAAAAAACTTAATTTTCATCCTTAAAAAAATTGTTAAGTAGAAGTAGGTCTGAGATAGAAGGAAAATCTAAAATATTAATATCTCTTAGATGGAATTAAAATGCACTAATCCCAATGGTGAGATTGTTCTAGCAAGTAAACTAAACCATTCCAAAAAAAATAGTTTGAAAAATTTGAAAAATTGCATTCAGAAATGAGTCCTACAAGTTATTTTTTTTAAGAAGATTCTCAAACTGCCCGAAAAACAAGAATGTCCATAACTTTCTCATAACATATCCAAATGAAATGAATCAAAGCTCTCTAGATAGACAAAAATATAATCTATGAGAAAAAAAAATATTAAAAAAAAAAATTCAAATTTTTGTCCATTTTTTTTTTGCTGCTCGGGCTGCCCCTCGTCCCCTATTTTCAGCTTATTTGGTCATAACTTTTTTTTCCGGGCACCGATTGAGAAAAAAATTATATTCCCACAAAGCTTATCAGTTTTTCTATCTCCAAAAAAAAATTCAAAAAATCAAAACACAATTTCAGCCCATAGGTACCTGCCCGAAAACGCATTTGTCCCCCAAAGGGACAATGGGCTTTTAGGGGTTAAGCAATAAAACCTTTAGGCACCCATGTTTTGAGTTCATAACATTTGAAGCTTAATTTCAAGTTTTACAATTGTATTTAGATAAATCCCTACAAAAATCATTGTGGATTATTTGTTTTCATGTACAAACAAGACCTATCTAATTTTTCATCATCCACTTTTTCACTCCACTGTCTTTTCAAGTTTAACTTCAATTTATACAATTACTTTGGGGTATATGCCCATAAAAAAGTGGATGAAAATGATTTTTTTTCCCCTCACAAACATGCCCAATTTAACCTTTCATCTCCCATTTTTTTAACTCTACCAACATCTCAAAGTTAATTACAAGTTCAAAGTGCTTAGCTAGGGACACCCAATTCTGCCATTAAACCTTCTCCGCCATTGCCAAGTCTCTTAGAAGAAGCAAAGAAGGGTAGCGATTAAAAGAGCCACAATATCACCCAAAACTACCTCAAGCTCTTTAGAACCACCAATGGAAGTTGAAGCATCCTTGCTTCAAAGGTGGTGGCTTAACCTTATGAAGATGCTGCAAATCTAAAAGGTTCAATGGATGACTTCACTATTAGTTATGGAAACAAAGAATGCACCTATTGGTTTAATAATCAAAGTATTTTGGTGACTACCATTGTCATGGGGGGCCGTGTGGCCTTCCAAGGTTAAGAAGAATCTAGTGGTAGAGTAGATATTCTATTGTTTTAACTTTGAAAATTCATAGGATATTTTATGAGTGTCGAAAAAATGCAAAACGACTTGCGTTGGGTTGAAGAGACTACTAATTTCACATCAAATTTTCATCATTTTGACCACCAAGCTATCCGGGGCGGAGAAAGTGGCATTTTTATTGGCATGACGTTAAATCCTGTATTCGAAGTGGGACCACCAGGGTGAAAATACAGGAATTTTACCCAAGGGAAAATGCACGAATTTTTTCTTTTTCACGTATTATATATTTTTTGAATTCTGGATTCATATTTGCAATCAGAGACCCCATATTAGCTAGGAGAGGTCAACATCTAACCCTACACACAACTCAAAATAGGGGCAAGATTTTACTTTTACCCACCCCCCCCAATTTCTGCGTTTTCACCCTGCTGGTCCCACTTCAAGCTGCCTTTTACTGTAGGTACCAATACCCTAGTTTTGGGTACCAATACTTCCCTCATTCTTTTTCTTTTTCTACCAGCAAACCGTCAATTCTGACTAGTGACTACGTGCACAAGCCCCCTTCGGCCGCGTCGACGTTTGCGGCCGCGTCATCGGCGTGCGCAGGGAGGGACCCTTGCCCACCAGTCCGTCCGTCCCGGCGCGGCATCGCGACCGCTACGCTTGCTCTTCTTCCATTCCCACGTCGCCCCTATTCCCACGCCTGCCTGCCTGCCTCTCGTTCGTTCGTTCGTTCGTCCATCAATCACTACTCGCAACAACAACAATTCGTCTTCCGGCAGACCGGCACCCAAAGAATCTTGAGGTCCCACAACTTCAGTTCACGAGCATGTTCATTGGACGCCCCCCACCGAGATCCGCTCCTCGCAACATCAACGCCACTGAACTCCGCATGAATGTAAAAGCCCCTCCCTCATGACACCCTCATAACTGATGCCTTGATTCCATCCTTGACATAAAGAGCTTGACTTCACTTCACTTCAAGCTTCCCTTGCCTTGCCCCACCTCTCGCGCGGCCTGCGCTCTCGACTCGACTTGGGGGCCGCACTGGGCTACAGTCGTAGTATAGAGCTTGCGTACGTGCTTGCGTAGGACAGTGCGATTGGGACGAAATTGCGCTGCAGGCAGGGAGACACGGGTCTTTGGATGGGTGGGATTGCAGTAGGACGGTTCGAGTTACGTGCTTTGATTTAGGTCGTGGGCGGGGTTGACGGGAGACGGAGCGGAGAATTGGGGGTTGGTTTTTTCTTTTTATGGTTCTTTTTGAGTTGGAGGAGGTTTTGTTTGTTTTTTAAGGAAGAACCCATCTGGTGGAGTTTCTCGAGGGTGACGGACTCTGTTTGGTTGGCGGTAATTTGATTTGGTGGAGAAAAGAATGAGATTGAGATTGCATCGGTAGGGGACACCGAGCGAGGGGGAGCTTGCGGGAATCAATCGCTGCATTGTCGGGGTGGGGTGGGGTAGTGTTCTTGCTGTGTTGGAGGACTTTGGGTTTTTTTATGTTAGTCGGGGGATGAATTAGGGTTTCGCGATTGTGGCGTGTGGGAAAGGGTTGCTGTGGAGACGACGGATTGTGGCCGTGGTAAGCTTTCCTGACGCGATTGCTTATGTAGTACGCGACCGCGTTGAGTAAGTGGTTGAATTTGCGTGGAGTCGAGATAGAGAGGAGTCGGAGTCGCGTTATCATAGAGGAGAGTTGATTAGGGTTTCGTGGATTGCAATCCGGTCGTGAGTATCGAGGTTGAAGCGGTGATTGACATCATAGGCTAATAGTTCGTGAGAATTGACGTTACATTGTTGAATTACGTTTTCATTAGATCTATGCTTGCAGTAGAAGCCACAGACTTGGGCAACGGAGGGGCGGATCTGCATCGTGAAAAGCAAGAGCGTTTTGGTTTTCTAAGTGGTTGCATTTTTACAGGAGTAAGAGAGGAGTCAGCGTTTCTTCCGTGGTCGCACATCCATGGAATTTGAACCCCAGGTGGACAGCATGGATAGCAAAGGCAGCAATGAGGAGGTTTGTGAGGAGGTCCAGGAGGTGGTGGAGTCCGAGACCGATCCATTGTTGAAGCCAGATGAGATTGTACATGAAGAAGCGGACTCTGTGGACAACCTTCCTGAAGTTTCAGATCTCAAGAGATCACACACATTGCAACGGGAGAGAGTGAGCCTATTAAGGCAACCAATTGAGACTCTGAAGCTCGCTGTTCTCTCTCTTCAGAACCAATGCCGGAATCTGTGGATCCAAGTTCTCAGCCAACACGTTCGCTTTGTAACTGCCGGCGTTCTCTCGATTGTGATTATGATTGCTCTCGCCGTGGTGGACGGACCTCATGTCTATTACGTGAGGATGGCCATGACTTACTTTCGTTTTGCTCTATGGTGGATAGGTCTGGGTGTGGCATCCTCTATTGGACTCGGCTCAGGTCTGCACACTTTTGTCTTGTATTTAGGGCCGCATATCGCCATGTTTGCAGTGCGAGCTTCACAATGTGGTCGTGTGGATTTCAAACTGGTGCCTTACGATACTCCTCAGTGGGGTTTCCCTGCTTCATGGCAGCACAAGGAATGCTTCGAACTGGGCGAGCCCTTGTTTCCAAGGCTGTCTACCGACGGTTATGTGGTTCCAGTGCTTAAGGTTTTACTGCAAGTGCAACTGGAGGCTGTCTTGTGGGGAGTCGGCACGGCGATTGGGGAGCTACCGCCTTACTTCGTCTCCCGAGCTGCGAGGTTATCTGGGGAGAAAGTGAAGGAGCTTGAAGATTTGGTGAATTTACCAGAAGCGCAGGACCATCCAAGCTTGTATAACCGTCTCAAAGTCTGGGGATTGAGACGATTCTCACAGCTTGGGTTCTTTGCCATACTGATTTTTGCCTCGGTTCCGAATCCGCTCTTCGATCTTGCAGGGCTGATGTGTGGTCATTTCTTGGTTCCGTTCTGGAAGTTCTTTTTGGCCACGTTGATTGGGAAAGCTATAATCAAGACGCACATTCAGACTCTGTCCGTGATTTTCGCCTGTAATCCGCATGTACTGGAGGCGCTCGAGGCGGGGATGGCGTGGGTGATTAGTCATCTTCCATTTTCGAAACGGCTTTCGCCGCGTATTATGGCTGCTGTGGGCACGGCCAAGGACAAGCTTTCTGGTAACGTGGGCGTTGCGGAGGCTGGCAAAGGTGGATTCTCCTTTGGATTTTTATGGAATACGCTTGTACAGCTGATGATGGCAGGGTTTGTTGGGTCCATTATCACAGCGTCCGCACAGGGTTACTTGATGGAGCAGCAGAAGCATGAGGTTGCAGCTCTCACAGAAAGATTGAAGGAGAAACGACAACAAGAAGGGAAAAAAGACAGATGACTCCTCGGCCAGAAAGCTTGTACAGATTCGAAGCCAAATTACGACTGTATTCTTGACAGGGGCTGCTGCTATGTTAGCCTTCTTTTGTAGAGAGTTACAGATCATTCATCGAAGAGGAAATCACCTCTGTTTTAGACATAGGCTTTAGAAATTGAACCCTTTGCTTTGGTTGATCATAGGTTTATAGAACTGTTCAAAAATTTGGCGAGGTGTAGTTAGAGCCTCATCTTATTGACTTTGCTAATTAGGATTGTCTTGGATTCTCTCTTCTCGTGGTGATAGCATTGCCCAGAAAAGAGATCTCAAGACATGTCGTCACTTTATTTTATACAGTACTGACCATACTGCCGTGACTCTTTAATTGTTGCGTCCTCCATTGGTACCCAAAGAGATCATCGCCTCAAAACTCTAATCCTTGACGGGGGAATTTTATAGGCTGGTCGGAATGTGACGATCATTCTAGGTTTGAATGAGGTCGTCTTTTGCACGCAAGATTATTTCACGAGCTTGGCCTGGCTCGCTGAGAACGTTAGGTTAATTCAGGTGACAGGTTTGCTCATATGGGAAGGATTGATACCAGATGTACTCAAACGAAAAACTGTAAGTTAATGCAGGTTTACAGAGCACTGGGATTTCTGCTTGCAGGTTTTATGGCATCTCCCCAAGTGCAATCTTGGTCGTCGGGGACCGGATTTGGCGTTGCTGTCTTGAATTTTTCTGTCCCACCACTGTATGCCCTGCGTCATAGTTGCCATGAAACACGTTTCCTGCAATGGCGGGAGACTGTTTCAATTGTGGGTTAATGTGCAAAGGAGAAGACAATGATTTGGAGAAGTGAATGCACTGCTTGCTCGCATAAACGCTTGGCGTGCAGTCCGCAATGACTGCAAAAGGACCCGGCCTGCAATTAACTGAATCGTGAAAAAAGATCTGTTCTTGCAGAATAAAAAAATACTGTACAATAATAATGATATTTAGTGTCATGATACATTTAGTGTTACTTAGAGCATCCCCACTGCTACTCACCAAACTGGCTTGGCCAAACAAATCAATGGAGGTCCTTTATTGTTAGCTTTGTGTTAGAGGTTCTTTCCATTGATTTGTTTGGCCAAGCCAGTTTGGCAAGTTACAGTGGGTTGCTCTTACGGCATCCTCAATGCATAACCTCAATCCACTTTTGAATTCACTCTCCTATGAATTGCTAACTCTTCATTGGTTTATAATTAGAATTTGAAAAAAAATTCATTGGAAGAGCATCCCAAAGTGCATTGATGAATAGGTACACAAAAATTCAAATTTAGACATGGTGGACAATGAAAATACCATGTGTGAAGGTTAAATTTGACATAAATTAAGTCATTTCTATAAAAAAAATTAAAAAATGTCTCATGCCATCTTGTGAATGGTGTGAGGTGATACGGCCCCTTGAGATGAGAATTTGATGTGGAAATTCAATTTTGGCACATGAGTGCCAAATCAAATTTTCATATATAATAATTTGCTTCAAGAGCTTGTAAAAGATTTTTTTAAATTACAATGGTTTTGGCAAATTATGGGTACTGAAGCACATTTCACTCTTGAAGTTGTGAGTTTTTTTCAAAGGAAATTATAACATTGTTGTCCAATTCAATTCCACTCTCAAATTGCAAAATCCCTTTTAATCCCTGGAGAACCAGTCTACTATTTTTAGCAACATAGGGATTTTGGGCAAGTACTCGTGACCGAAAGTTGCACATTTTAGGTTGAAATTTTAATAGAAGATGGTTAGAGGAATATCCTTCATATGCACTAAATTTCATGACATTTGGAAATACGAGTCAAAAGTTATGGCCTCATATGTTGTTTGTTTCTCAACTCGGGCAATCCAGGCAGATTTTTTTAAAATCACTTTTTTCAGAAACAAAAAATTGAAATTGGTTTTCTAGATTTACGTATACATAGAAAGCTTTGAATCATTCTTTTCGATTGATGAATCAAAAGTTATGAGGAGTTTTAGTGTGCGCGCAGTTATAGATTCTCTACTCTAAAATAAACTTTGAAGTTGTTTATCTCATTCAATTTTCAATATTTTTGGAAAAAAATAAAATTGCATAATGTAGAGTGTTTATTACAACATTACAACCATTGGGATTGGCATTTTTCAGTTCCATAATTTACTTCTTAACAATTTAGTATTTTGAACCATTCTCAACTTCTTTCTACTTACTATTTTTTTTCTATATGTTGTACAATTTAACCACTTGTGCTAATTGTTCACCATACTTCTATTTGTGTGACTCAAATTGTACATTAATAAATTCATGTAGATACTAAATTGAAAACTCATAGATCTATAAATAGATTTTCAAAAAGATAAATATTACATGAAGTTAGTAGATGCCCAATATTATTACCAATGTACTATTGTGCATGTAGCCAATCGTATACATTCAAAGCAATGGAGAACATTTTAACTTTTGAAAGAATCCAATTGGAAATGGACAATTTTAGGTACTAATGCCTTTTAACCCAAGTAAATACCTCATTGAAGGTATAGACATGATGTTACCTTACACCTCTCTCAAGCAAAGACTCAAAATCTTATATGTAATTTTAGGCAATTGCTTCTAATTGTAATTGTTTCTAAACCACCTTCTAGATATCATGCTTAGACCTTGTGTCTATTTTAAATAAATATATTTGCAACACTTTGAAAACTTTCAATTTATTCATACGATGTCCGAAAATGCATGCAAAAAAACTCTAGAATCCCATATTGTCTTCTATGAAAATCCAACAAAAACTTAGAATACTCAATAATAGGAACCAAACAAAAATTTATTTGGAAGCATTAAGGAATAGTTTCTTATATCCTTCCTTACAGCTCAACATGATACTATAAGAGTTGACAAATGAGAAATGACATATGACTTTGTATATTATTATAAATCTCTCTTAAACAAGTGGAAAATGTTGATTGGTATAATTGTGAAATGGCGTGAGTGTTCACCAAACCTTACATTTGTTTGGTAAGCACACCGAATTGCAACTTGTTTGCAAACTACTATCTCATGTAGCCATTCTTTTATAAATTGTAAGCCCCTTGTACATAAGAGCCTAGGGTCAATTTTGGATACACCCATTAGATGTTTTTTGAGGCCTTTGAAAGACTATTTTAGGGTTGTTTTCCTTGATGTGAACTAGTGCACTACTATCAGAATATTAAATGATTTAAGAAAAAATTAATAAATAATAAATTTAATTTAAATTAAAAAAAATTAATAAATTTTCAAAATTAATTAAATAATATTATCTGATGTGGCAGTCTCTTGACCACATCAGATTGTTGATGTGACGATGTTCCCACATTCTCCACAATCCGGGAACTCGCAATCTTATTTAGACATCAAAAAACGTCTAAGAATAACTTGTCAATTCCAAGGAATGTTACAATCATGTGGTATTCTATAGCAACTTTGCGCTCTACCAGATCATGGATGGACAATATGCTCAGTATTTTTGGAGACATGTCGGTGGTTACCAACATTTTTATAAATGCATACAGACTTGTTATAGAAAAGGAGAAAGTGCCAACATGTAGTAAGGTAGACGTACCTAAAAGTAGCATTTGTTCAAGATCTTGAGATCTTGAAGGTAGCTACAGAATATAATGATTTGTGCTTGTTAGGAAATGCTTTATAACTAACAAAATTGGTTTTGTATTCTTTTGAGCTTGTATGAATATGATACAAATTTGAGGAAACAATTGCATAGATGCACCTATTGTGGACCGTAGACTAACACACACAAGTGGTCACGGAAACACCTAAAAGCAACAAACCATGAGCTTATATTACGGGCATGAGATTGGCCAATGCAAAATCCATCCTCATGACCATGACAACTTCTTATAATCCCGTATGTCTGCTTTGCGTCCAGCTACGCTAGGATTTAGGTAATTTTTTAGATGTCAATAAATGACTCATGTTACTTTCAAGTATGTCTATTTTAGTCACCTTGGACTCAATGCAAATCAAGAAATTGGAGCAACATTTAGGTAATTTAGGTGGACATTATTTGTGCATGAAGTCACTATATATGGAAATTAGTGGCAATTTGGGCAAATTTGAGTGCATAAGAGTGTCTCCACTAGGGCACAAAATATTCCAACAACAAGAGGTTTGATGAGCCTAGTTGGTTTTTATGTCCTACTAATGGAAGACTTGTGAGTTTGTTAATGCAAGACACAATATAACTCAATCACTGCACCTCAAGTTGAAGTGTCTTGACCGTTTGACTAGCACCACGGTGTTGACTAATAGAAAGGATTTGGACCTGTTTTTGAAGGGAGGAGTGGGCATTGAGGCTAGCTTTGCATTGATTGGAGATATAGTTGGGGATATATGGTAGACCAATCCAATTCCATCCCGTATTGTTGGCCTCAATTCCGTTCGTTGAAACATTCAAATTTGTCTAGAAAAATATCCTAATTTGTTGAAGATTCTAACAAAATCAGTGCATTAACCACTAAAGAACCAAGCTGCGTTTTTGGGGCAACATAGTGATTTTGGGCAGCTCACTATGAATGTAAATTTTTTTTTTCTTTGAAATTTTCATACAACATGGGAATGAGGTTTTTCTTTAAGGCCAACAACTTACATAACTTTTGACTACATAATTAAAAGGTTATTGCACAATATATAGTTTGTTTCTCTACTCTGGCAGTCCGGGTAGATTAAAAAAATCACTTTTTCATAAATAAAAATTTGAAATTGGTTTTCTAAATTTATATATACATAGATAACTTTGAATCATTCCATTTTTATTAATGAGATGAAAGTTATGAGAAGTTGTAGTTTGCGGGCAATTATGGATTCTTTACACTAAAATAAACTTTGAAATCCTTTATTTGACTCAATTTTCAATATTTTTTGAAAAAAAAAAATCATAGATTGTAGCTTGTTCATTACAACATTACAACCATTGGGATTGGCATTTTTCAATTCCATAACTGATTTCTTAGCAATTTAGTATTTTGAATCATTCTCTATTTCTTTCAACTTACTATTTTTTCCTGTATGTTGTACAATTCCAAATGATCTGAAATTTCTCGAACATGTAGCCAACTTGTCTAGAAGAGTGAATCCAGAGAAACAACATCATTTTGGACATTTTTCATACAAATGTGACCTTGTGAAGTGTAGTTGCCCTGTTTTTTGCAGGGCCAAAAAAAGGATTTTTGTCAATTCAAACGCTAATATCTTGCAATCCACACGGTGGAAATTTCTGATTTTTTTGTGGAGATCTGCTAAAACCAACATACTGCAAGATCCTACTGTTATAAATGTCGAAAAATGTTTTGTTTTCTTTCTAAAATTTGAAATTTGTACTAGAAATAGCAGTTTTAGATCATTTTTGGTGAAAACATAGTCAAGGAACTTTAGGGTTTTATGCCAAAATAGGGTAACGTGTCAATGCTTGATTGTTGAGTACTTAAGTGCCATTAGATACATGGAAAGGCGGTTCTGGGTTGTTTATGTGATGTTTATGACTCCATTCTGTAGGTGGTTTTGTAATTCAGGGCAAACCACTTTAGAAATTCATAGATGTTACAATTTTAATTGAAAAATTATATTTCCACTTGGACATAATCTATGAAACAAGCGCACACCAATGTCCTCCAACCTCACATTTTTTTAATGATCTAAATTTTAGATTTGACATGTAAAAAGAGGAGTCATAGACTTCAATTCACTTTCATAATTTTAGCACCCTCATGATCAAATATTATAATCTTTTAATCCAAAAAAGATATTATTGTATTTTTTTATATTCTCTAACATGTCTAGTTTGAATTTGTACGGTTACAATTCGAATCTTTTTTATGAAACTTATCAAAATGTTGGATTTTTGGAAAATTTAGGACAAATTTTAAGAAGTTCAAAAAGGATTTTGGCATTTAGGGACTAATACTTAAAGCCGACGGGTTGGTGCTCATGGAAATCATCCCTTTTGGTACCATGTGAATCATTAGTTTAAACAAAAATCCACAAACACTCATTAGAAGTCAAACTATTGTACAAGACCTCCCATTTTCACACAAAATTCCGAAGAGGAATAGTTGCGCTTTTGCCTTAAACAGAAGGATTCTGTGTCATTCATTGTTTGAAAAACAGTTGCAGCGTCCTTTAAGGGTTAAGGGTTGAAGGATTGAGATTTTTTTCATCATATTCTCACCTTTTTATCATCAAGGTCATCATTTGCAGTAGATAACATAACTACATCTAAAATTGACTAAATAAACAATTCAGCATGGTTCCAAATACTATATTATTCTTAACCCGTAATAACCCAAGTGACCATTTTTTGGTTGTTGCCCTTCTTTTTTGAGCTACCTATTCTCAAATTTTTAGTTTTTTTAAAAATGAAAAATAATCGTAAAAAATAGACTATAATATAAATCTAATGGTGGTGGTTCTATCAAATTTTGAATTAAACTTTGTCTTATGAAAATTTTCAAATTTTAGTGGTGTATTGCAGTTTAGAGCTTATTATTTTGGGCATGAACTAAAAAGTTAGCCAACCAATGTGGTTCTTGCCTACCTCAAAAAGGGCAGACCCAAAGACTTTAGTGAGAAAACAACAAGTGCCTCACCTTTTTTCTCTTACAATCACCACTCTCATTTTAGTAACTACCATGCATTGCAAGCTCCACCATGAATTGATAAAAATGCTTGGAACGTTGTGAAATTTTTCATGTACATTTTCAACTCTCTTATCTTTCATTGAGCCCCCCAAAAGCTATCATTTCAAAATATTCTTACAAAGATATGCTCCTTCAAAGTGCGATGCCCTATATTTCCATTGACCCAAATAAAATTCCAAACTTAAATATCTCCTAAACCTTGAGGTAAAATTATCTTAATTTTTTTGAAGTGCTCACTCTCAATGTGAACTTCAAGATCCTACGGTTACATTCTATCTAATCTTGAGACAAAATGAGCAAACAAATTGCTCAAATCTTTGGCAGTTTTGGCCCATTTTGAAAGTACCTCCCCTTTTCACAAAAATGTTTTTGAAGATGAATAATTGCACTATTGTCCTACTAGAAGGATTCTTTGTCATCCATCGGACAAAAAACGTCTTTGTCAATGTTTAAAGGTTAAGTAAGAATTTACACAGGTCTCTTTTAATCCTTAAAAGACGGACTGGTGACTGTGGAAATCATCCATTTTGGAATAGTGAGAATCATTGGTATAAATAAAATCCAAAAGCACTCATTGAAAGTCAAGCTACTATAGAAGTTTTGGACTTTTCACACAAAATTCCGAGGATGAACAGTTGCTCTTCTATCCTATACAGGAGAATTCCTTGTCATTCATTGGATGCCAAACATCCGCAGCGTCGTTGATGGGTTTAAAAAGGGTCGAAATTAGGTGTAGTTACCTTATTTCTGTGGTAGGAATTGATCCACGCTATCCAACTCATCATGCACATCGAGGCCCGTTTTGTACGGAGTATCATTTTGGCAGGCAGGCGGACACTTTTGCAGAGCCCCGGTCGCAGTTCACGTGTTTTGCAACTGAACTAAGTGCACATACCCTAAGCTTACTGTACCAGCATCACATCCTGATAGACTTCAGTTTACTTTTCAGTTTTCAGATAAGTAGGCTCAAACTCCGACCGGGCATTAAAAACAAACATGACTCAGAGGTACATTTTGCTTTCTTCAATGTACCAACTATGCACATTTCAGGAGGTGGTCGTTTTCGATGACCACAAATGACCACTTTTTTCCAACTTCAAGAATTTATAACTAATTCCACAAAGGTCCAAAAAATATGAAACGACTTGGGTTAGATGTCAATTCCACTTGTCTTTCAAGGAAAATTTACTGAAAAATATTTCAAGATGTTTTATCTCCCCGAAATTCAGTTTCAGCACTTAGATGCTCCATTTCTGGACCTCCTACCTTAGATGGGATTTCTGGGGTCTAAAGGGCTGCGAGTTCCCTTGAGTTCTCGGACTGCAGGAATTGCAATCTGATGTGGCAGAACTACTGCCACGTCATCAGATATTAATATTTAAACATTTTTTAAACATTTTTTTCAAAAAAATTTAATTTATTTTTTAAAATTTTAAATTAATTAATTATTTATTTAAATATTCTAACAACGACACTGTTCATTCCAACAAGGGAATAAGGTTGAAACTACCCTTTTAGCCCCCCAAAAAACATCATCAGTGATGACAACCCCCTAGCTTGTCCCTGATTTTACCCCTATGGAAAATGCAGGAAATTCTTATTTGCCATGCATGATCAACTTTGGAAATTTCAAATTCATATTTGCAATCGTAGGCCCCAAATTAACTAGAAGGGGTAGACAAGATAAATTAGTGAAGCACAAAATAGGGAGGTCCGTTCACCTTGGCCACAAGGAGAGCAAAGCCCGACAAAGAATGCTTTTTTTTTCTTCCTAGAATTCTCAACAACAAGGAGATTGGCCAATGTAAACACATGTCTAAAAATGGATGAAATATGTGATCAATGAATGAAAAAATCGTAATCACCGATTACGCGAATTTCACATGTCAAGAAAAGATTACAGGACATAATCTTTCTTAAAAATGAATGGGACATTTCTTGGCAGGGGTTTATAGTAGAACCACACATTGCCAACCAAGGAGCCATACCCAACTTGTAGGATGCATTTATTTCCAACCAGGGTTGGCACAAGTTTCCAACCAAGCTTGGAATGTTTTTTTTCTCCTTTTCAAGATTGGGACTAGTAAAGTCATGACACATGTCCCAAAGTAATGAGGAAGAAGTAGGAAGTAGTGAGCGAGAAAGTAGTTCTTCAATTATCATAATTGATAGAGTTTCTAGATTTGGTATGGGTTTAGGCCAACTTTTGGCTTCCAAATTTCATAGTAATTTAAATTCAAGGAAAAAATCACAAAAAATTGGCAATGTCCGTCATTTCTATCATTCTACAGGGCTGAAAATTAAACATTGGACTTCTATTGCTTCAGAACATTCGCGGAATTGCTTAAGTGGTATGGGTGGTTCTACCGTATGTGATATTCAAGGATGATGGAATCAGATATACTGTATGAATGAAACTTACCTCCCAATTAGGTTCTCTTTGATATTAGTGGGGTTTGCAACAAAACTAACTCAGGGGTATGTACAGTACCCACCAAGTCTGAACCGTGCAGCACCGGAGAAAGCCACAGTGAAGCTACAGGGATCTTGACTTTGAACGCCTCTTTTTCTTTCACTTGTTCAATGTAGGAACTAAAATTAGTGGTGTTAGGTGAGATTAGTACTTTAGTTACAAGTGTCATTAAGCATTTAATGAGATATAGTAAAAGATCTATGATAAATCCAATTAAGCAAACATGTGTCACTGTGGTGGTTGAACGTGTACACAACTTTGAAAAATATCAAAGCACATGGAGTTCAAGGATTTGCTTGAAATGAGCTGAAATTTTGTATAAATGAAGCTTGTAAGTGGATAGATGCACTTCAAATGTCATTTTGGAAGATGGTGCTTGAGTGTGGAATGACATCCATTTTCGTTGTGTAACTTCTGTCAAGATTTTGAGCATATTTTGAGCTACAGACTTGTGAAGGTATGTGTACTCTTTGATTCACTGTCTCCAATCATTGACATTGTGCTTCCATTGAGCTGCCTTGCCCTGCTGCTCACTCAGTCCATTACTGCCCTGTCCATTGCTGCTCAATCCATTGTTGCTTTGCTGCTCAGTCAATTGCTGCTTGGACGATGTAGTTCCATTTTCCTTCTGCAATAAGTTAGCTAGCTCATGAAGATGGAGATGGATTTGATTTGATTTCATGTTTCTTGTTTATTGAAATACTGATTTTTATATGAATCTTCTTTGAATGAATTGATCATTGTTGACATTCTAATGTTTTACATATGTTGGTGTCATGTTGTGGGCTTGTGGCAGGGTACTTATTGCATCTCAGTTGGTTAGCATTTCATTTAAAAGTGTGTGAGATTGTAATCTGGATTTGTGAGAAATGGGAGGTTGTCGTTTGAGTACAGAGAAAAAAGGCATAATAGTTGGAATGAGTCGTTCAGGCATGTCACAACGTAGCATTGGAGCAAAGTTAGGCATACCACATACTACTGTTGAGTATGTCTTGAATAAATTCCGCGATGAAGGAACAGTGGTCACTCGTAAGGCTGTCCGTCGACGTTGCAAATTGACTGATCGAGGTAGGAGGGAATTGGGACGCATTCTTACACAAAATAGACGCATACCACTTGTATCCATCATAGAAAATATGAGTGAGAAAGTTTGTGCAAGCACGTTAAGGAAGGAGATTAAACGTTTAGGATTTCGTAACTGAGTTGCAGCAAAGAAGCCATTTCTCAATGACAAGCACAAGGCTGATCGATTGGCCTTTGCTAGAAAATATGAGAGTTGGACAGTTTCTGATTGGATGAATGTAATATGGACAGATGAGTCTTCATTTGAGATAGGCAAGAATTCTCGTCAAGTTAAAGTCTGGCGGCGAGCGTACAAACGTTATTCATGGGATTGCCTAGCACCCATCTTCAAATCTGGACGGACATCTGTCATGATTTGGGGTGCTTTTACAGGTTATGAGAAGTGCCCCATTGTTATCATGCCATCCGATAGACGAACAAGTGTTGATTTTGTGGACATTGTGTATCAATGTCGATTGAGTGGCTTTTACTTCATGCATGATAATCCTCAAAGTCTTCATCTCATGGAGGATGGTGCCCCAGTGCATTGGAGTACCTTACCAAAACAATGGCGAGAAGCGCATAAGATCAAAAAGTTCACATGGCCTGCTAATTCACCGGACTTGAATCCTATAGAGAATGTGTGGATGATTCTAAAAGACTTCGTGCAAAATGAGACTAGACCAAACAACAAAGATGAATTGGTTAAGAGCATTGAGCGGGCATGGGAAGCCATATCAATGGAGACTCTTCACATTCTCATTGCTAGCATCCCTCACCGAATGAAGGCTGTAATTAATGCAGGGGGTGGGAGTACAAGATGGTAGATACCATGCTACAAAATGCACTATTGTTGTACTTTTTGACTTTGTCAATGTAATAAATTAATGTAATACAAAACTAGACTTCTATATCTACCAAACGCATTTTACAGATTGCAATTTCATAAATTTTTGAGTCTTTGGTGTGATTTTGAAGTTATGAGTTCACTGCTCATTTTCAGCTCGAGCAAGGCCTGCACGGTTCAGACTTGGTGGGTACTGTACAGTACATGAATTTGTAAGTGAATTTATGATCAATACATCTTATGACCTATGATACAAGTTCCATGTGGAGTCGTTTTCTTCATGTAAGAAAAAAATTAAGTTACAGTCCAATCTTGTTTTGAGGTCGGTTCTGAGCAGGGTTTTTTTTTCTGGCGATTTGTCACCAAACTGTCAGGCCCGTGAGCCACTGCGCCCTCCTCCATCCAAATATGCACCTTTCCTGAGAGGGCACACAGGGCTTCACTGTTCATCTACAGTGCCAAAAAAAAACACTGTTGCTAAGTGTGATTAACGAGTCCTCTAGTCATCCCAGGTCCCACCACACAACCCCAAAGACAGACAATGAGTTTCTACATCCAAACTTACTTTAGTAAAGAATAATATTTTGCTGAGTTCTCTCCTTGATCCTCATCTGAACTGAATTGACTCATTCGCTATGCAAAAGTGAACAGTGTCCTTTGCAATGCAGGCAACCAGCAATTGGTTAGTTGCAACGCGGGGGACTCTTCGGGCGAAGCAAAAGGACCCCAGCATTGCTTTACCCCTAAAGGACCAAGGCATTTTCTGGCTCCGAAACCACTGGAAATTGTTATTTCTGCTGCAATCACTCCTTAAATTGAAAAAAAAACTTTTTTTAGAACCTAACCGTAGGATCCTGTACTTCACTTGTCTCAAATCATGTGGTAAAATTTTCATGAAGTTTGAATGTACGGATTGGAAGATATTAGCATTCAAAGTTGGAAAAAAAATGTTTTTTTGAATGTTGGTGTGCAATTTCAGATGACTTTGATTGCCAATTCTGGAAACTTTTTGCACTACAGATCATAAATTCAAATTTTTTTATATTGAACATTTGAGTTGAAAGTCGGGGAAAAAAATTAAAAAAAACACACACTTGATTTTCATTCATTAAAAAATTGTGAAGTAGAAGTAGGTCCAAAATTGAAAGAAACACTAAATCGTTAATAACTCTAAGATGGAATTGAAAAACCATAATCCCAACGGTGAGATTGTTCTTTCCAACAAACTGAACCTTGTCCAAAAAAAAATTTGAATTTTTTTGAAAATTGCATTCAAAAATGAATTCTATAAGTTGTTTTTTGAAGAAGATGCTTAGATTGCCTGAAAAACAAGATTGTTCATAATTTTCTCATTATTAGTCCAAATAGAATGAATCAAAGCTTCAGATGTAGACAAAAACATAATCTTTCAAAAAAAATTGAAAATTAAGAAAATAAACTTTTTTGTGGGGTTTTTTTTCTGCCCGGCGAACAACTTTTTTGACTTAGGGTGGCATAACTTTTGCTCCCAGGCACCGATTGGAAAAAAAAATTATATTTTTAGATAGCTACTAACATTCCCTATCTTCAATAAAAGTTTCAAAAAATCAAGTCAAAATTTGAGGTCACACAAGCTTGCCCAAAATCCCAAAAGTCCCCCAAGGGGACTTTGGTCCTTAAGGGATCAATAATGTTATGGAGTGATCTCCCAACTAAAGAGTTATCTCACTTCAGTTCAGTTACTAGGATCACTAACTTTAGGTATGTTCACACTTGGTGTTAAAAAGGTGTTGCTACTGAGAGTCTTAAGAGTGAATATAGACCTACCTCTGGACTGGATTCACATTGTAAACATCTCCCCTAACATCAAGTGTGAACATATCTTTACTAAATGGTACTCAATTGAACAGGGAGAGGGTGAACCAATCCATCAGCTCAGCCTGTGGCAATAAGGTAGGAGGTCCATAAGTTGCCCATTTAAGAGCTGAAACTGAATTTTGGAGAGGTGAAACTTCTTGAAATATTTTTTAGTAAATTCTCCTTGAAAGACAAGTGGAATTGGCATCTAAGTCAAATTGTTTCATATTTTTTTGAGCTTTGTGGAATTAGTTATAAAATTTTGAAGTTGAAATGGCATAGGGCTTTAAAATTGTCCACTTCTTCAAATGTACACTGTTTGTACATTATTGAAAGCTATGAAAAAGCAACATGTACAAATAGTGTACATTTGAAGAAGTGGGCGATTTTAAAGCCTGTAGTCTTTTAGAACCACCTACCATAATGTTAAAATTTATTATTTATTATAGATGGAAGTTTTGAGTGAATTGCTAAAGGCATGTGGGGAGGGGGAAGGAGAAGGGGGGGAGAAGGCAAAAAAATGCCAATTGGTATGCATTGATCCAAATCCAAATTTAAACATTTCTTTTTGAACTTCAACCATACAAAAGAGTTTTAGGCCATATTAAAGGTTTGAGGAAAAAACTCCAACTCATTTGAATGTGTGGATTGCAAATTATAACGTTTGAAGTTTGAAAAAAAAAATTCCATCCCTACATAGCTGGATGAGCAAACTTAGAGCCCTTGTGAAGTGAGATTTGTACTTTACATGAAGTTGAGAAAATAGTCCATTTAGAAATACATCTTTTTGCTTATATTAAAAAAATCAAAATCAAATGATGGAGCTAGTATACTCTAAATCATTATGTAATGCAAACATGTCCTGTAATCAAGCAATACACTAGCCACCTTTTGACAATTTTCTTGTACATTGAAAATTTGTTTTCTCTGAAGTCTAGCTGATAAAAAGAAATATCCAACCACCTTTTATAGATGTGAATTTTTTTGCTAAGGAAAATAAATTACTTCAACACTTATGCTAACTTCTATTTCCCTAGCTTTATCACTATAAAGCTTCATGAAAACCAATTCATGTTACAATGCAATAAAGCCTTCCCTAGGTTTTCAAATGTCTCTTTGTTACCATCAAAGCAACCCCACTGCAACATGCTGAAGCAATACTTTAAAGGTTCCTTACCATTGATCTTCTAATAATGAGGAATGCCCTCCATTGATTTGCTTTACAATGTTGCTTCAACGTGTTGCAGTGGGGCCGCTCTTACACACCTAATTGTGCCATGTTAGTCAAGTCAATACTTGTTGGTTGTTGTAATTTCATTCTTAGTTGCTTCAATTTGGTTCACTTCTCAAGGCAAAATTTGGTCATTAGTTATGTTGGCTTTCAAGTGTACAACTTGATGTGGTTCAAACAAAATTTGAATTTCTTGTGCTAAATGCATTCCAATTAGTCCATGTGAACTTGTATATATGGACACCTCCCTCCACGCTATATTGAAGGTCTTCTCTGTATCTGCAAGAGCTCATGCAACAAGGAATCATTCTCTCCGTGTGGCTATTAAATCGTGTACAATAAAATTATGAAAACCCCGACTGATGGTGACCGAGGTGGATAGTAGTGAATGAGGTGAATTATGGTGAACGAGAACCTCAGAGCTCCAATCGTAGTCTCCGTAGTTTTTCCCTTGCGACTATTGCGACTATATTTACTCCTTTGCGATGGTGACCAAGGTGGATCATGGTGAACGAGGTGAACTGTTGTGGCGAGAGGTGTCGCTTATTGCATTGTGGTAGTTCCAGGAAAGGGGGGGACGGAACAAAACCAAGTACGCGACTACACTCTTGGGAAAGCTTTCACGTACCTATGAGCTCCCAATTTGTCACTTGGGACTCATAGTTTTCTTTTTTTTCTAAATTTTGCAATTTAAATTGTAATTATATCCAAAAAGCCCTAAAAAGAGTGTAAAACCGAAATGGGCATGTTGCATACCACTATGCCCTTTGGTCCTAACTAGCCTTTTATCCCTAGAATAGCCCTAAAACCCACTTGTGAATAGGTTAGAACCACAGAAGTAGTGGGAGCTAGCAGGTTTGAGGGTTTTTACCCAAAATAGCCTGAAATCACTGTGCATGTGACCATGCTTGGCTAAATTGCTCTCAGAAGAATCCAAGAAGATGATTAAATAGATTCCTCGAGAGAGGTTTCAATTTCCCCATCCCATCGACGAATAGTAGAAACCCCAATTGTTAGCATGCAGGTGGCACTTTCTCAAGACGGGCCAGCAGAGGAATCTATAGCCACCGCATTGTGATCTTGGGTTGGAACCATATATGGAAGTCAAAGGCGAAATCCATTTGTCAAGATTCCCCCGTATGTGGAAGATTCCCTGACTGTCGGTAAACCGACGGAAGTGTCTTTTTACCTTCCATATCAAGACTTGCAAGATCAAGATGTGAACTTGCACATCTCTTGGGGAACTCCATGAGAGGTTCCTTGAGAAGTTTCGGAATTTTTTGGATTGAAGAAATACCCCTTCCGGACGGTCAACCGCCTAAAACTATGATGGAAAATTCACAATAATTACCCAGGTGGCGGTAAAATCTCACTAAAAATTAAGTTAGCTTCTTTTATACTAATAATTCCCCCCGACAAGTTTCATAGTGTTTTGCTAGCGGGAGGTACCCGAATCACCGACATCCCTTCAAATTATCCACTTGGTGGGATTTACGTGGAGTTGACTGGCGTCCCGGGAGCACACGAAGTTGGAACGAAGTCAACTAAGGGTCTTTTCTTACTCCCTAAGACCTTCCAAACCACCCTGGCTAGTCATCTTGGTCAGAAAAGGTAACCTCCAAGAAGTAGATTTTTACCCTTTTTACTGACTCTAGTTGGCGATAGTTTACGGAGGAATTTTGGTGTTGGAATAGGGGGTGGGGAGACCTCTAGACTAAAAATGGACTTTTGAAGCCAATGGCGCAATCGGTTTTTGATTTGGAGTTGATCTCTAATATTTAGAGTTTTGGACCAGAGTAAACCCCAAACTAGGTGAAAATCATAAAAGATAAGGATGAAAATCCGGAAAGATAGGATTACCTACGTTAAAAGAGGGGAGGTGGGGGCCTTGGAAGACTGTAAAAGGGCCCTCATTTCTCTCTCAAGCCACCCCCCATTCTTATTTTGGGGTCCGTTGGGTCCACGTGGTGGTGGATATTTTGGCGTTTTTGCCAAAAACCTTGAAAGGTATTTCTAGGGCACTTTTGGCCCTATTGTTTGTGTTTCTTAAAGCTCTTGAGAACCCTAGGGGTCTCCGTGTTCGTATGTTTTGGGTAACAAGTCTGAGTTTTGTGCACTAATCCTAAAATCACCCCCACCGTACCTTGGCGATGCCACTTTGGGGGGCCTTTAGTGTAAGTCTTTGTGTTGATTAGAACTAACGAGAAGGCGTCCTTATGTACTTCTGATCCTTTCTTTTGGGATTCGTGGCAGTGGTGGCTTGTCTAGATAACTTAAGTGAACTAACCCACCTTTGGGGAGACCTTATCTCTTGTTGTGTTACAGAACCCCAGTACAGCGAAGCTTTAAACCCCCCAAGTTATCCCAAGTCTTAGATCGTGTGTTAAAATTGTGGCAACGGCGGAGCTTTGGCCCTAGGAGCTCTAAATATTAGTCCTAGAATCGGTGTTAAAACCAAATACCCGGTGAAGCTTTGATCCCTCCTAGTTGTCCACTCCAAAGTTTGGTTTCCAAGACACGCTTGGAACTATCCGAAGTTTAGCATCCAAGAAGTCGGTCCCGGTAGGACCCCTTGTCCAACAAGTATCCCAAGCAAAAAGACCCAAAGAGGTGACTCTATTTTGTGACTTGTTGATTCTTTGTTTTGGTAGGGAGTATTTGGTCAGCCCAAACCACCCAGCTGCAGCTACAGCTTGCAGCCCCAGCACCTAGCATCAATCCCAGCCGGGCATCGGACCCAACAGTCAGGCGTACCCAGCAGTCCGGGCATCGGACCCAACGGCTGGGCGACCCAGCAGTCCGGGTGACCTAGCAGCTTGGGTGACCCAGCAGGCCGCGAGCCCCAAAATCAAATTTTGTTCTTTTTTTTTGGATTCTTGGGGTTATCTCTCCTTAAAAACCAAAAGCAAAACTTCCACATAAATTCCTCTTAAACTAATTCGCTTAGGGGGAAGGGTAGTTAGGCTAGAATACAAGAAAGGAGGATAAGAGAAATTAAGATAGGGATTAGAGGAGAATAGAATAAGCAAAGTTGGGAGACCTTAGAGGAATTTAATCAAGCTAGAAGGAGCTATTAAAGGGAAGAGAAGAGTAGAATTAGGAGCAAAAACGTCCTTCCACACCTGCACACTCACATATGCTCAATCAAAACTCTCCACAAACACTCACTCCACACATTCCAAGAGCAAAAAACAAGCATGTGAAAGACAACCAAAGAGAAGGTTTTAGTAGGGAAGAAGATGAATAGGAATTAGATCAAGGGTAGTTGCAAAAAACACTTCACTTTTTTCCGTCAAAACTGCGTTTTTGGGCCATAGGACTGACAGTACTATGCAGTACTACCAATACTACGTTTTAAAAGCACCCCAATAGATCTGAACCGTCAATCCTAGGCGCCTGCAGATCTAGACCGTCGATTCTGTACTATGTTGTACTATGCGGTACTACAGAGTACTACAGGAGCCACTGGGAGCAAAAAATAGCAGAAAAGGGGTCTATGGAGTTTTTCATTTTTAGTAATTAAAAAAAAATCCAAAAAAAATCCATAAAAAAATCCATTTTGCTAGACAAGATTGCACTCCCATTACACCAAAAAATTCATGAAGGAAAATTTTTCCCTCTTTGTAGCTTTCGCGCAAAGGAAGGTCACTTTGGCCCCATGTGTGCAATCGACATGTTGCTATTTTCATAAAAACTCATCGTCAGCCCTTGTAATATTAGTAGACCTCCAACATGTCCAATTTGTGGCTTCAAATTCGCATTTTCAGATCAAAAATGGGACTAAAAACCCCCAAAATGGCCAAAGTAAACACCCAATCGGGGGCAGGTTAAAAATAGTAAACTAATTTTAAAAATTTTGAAAAAATTACTCAAGGTCTGCAACTTTAGCATCTACCTTCCTTCCAAATTTCATGCCAAATGGACAAACAATGCAAAAGTTATGAGCAAAAAGCCAATTTTTGAGGGCAAGGGGACAAGAAATAGGACAAGTGTTTCTTGCAATCACCCTTAACGAAAATCCTACAAGAAGTTGTGGGCCACCGATTGCCCCTTGCGTAAGAAGAAAGGGGGAATGCATCATCCAAATTATTGGAGTAGTTGATAGACATTAAGGGCATGTAAGAAAATAGTGTAGGAAGGAAAGATAGAAGTAGAAGGAAAAGATAGGAATAGGAAGGAGACAAATAGGGAAGTCAAGCGACATTTCCATAATACAACAGGGCCACATTTCCATGAAATCCAAGGATAAAATGGCACATGAGGGGAACCTAAGCGACTTAATTCGCGATCTCCAAGACGAGGTGGGTTACTAAACTCCCTCCCTGCATTCTAAATTTCCGAAACTAGCACTTATTAGGGAGGCCGAGAGCTAGAGTAGGCAAGAGGCAAAGTCAGGTTAGAATTGAATTTAGAATCTTATAGTAGAGGTCCAAAGGTTTCCAAAAACCTAAAACACGTCAAAATCCAAGTCAAAACGAAGAAGTTATGAGTAAATGAAGTTAGGGAGTCATGTTGGATGAAACTTAGCAAAATTCATCCAAGGGGAACAAGGAATAGAATTTGAAAAGAGGGAGTAATTAGGAACCCAAATTTGAAATCAAGAATTAGTTTTGAAATTAAGATTAGCCGTAATCAGTGGATGAAGTTTGAAGGACCGAGTAGCGGTCAAACTTCATCCATGGATAACTTTTGCTAGGAAACATTAAATCTAATGTAACTAATTCTAGTAGGAAGTTAAAATCAGGGTTTATAAGGACCAAGTCCTAAATTTTCTAAAATTAGTAACTTACCAAGCGTAATTAAGCCACTTAGGTAAAACTAGAAGATGGATTAGGAGCTTTTAGGATTAGGTTTAGGTCAATTATAGATTTAGAAACTCATAGAACAAGCTTAAGGTAACCCAAAACTAAACCCAAATCAAGGAAAGACCTAAACCCCGAGCAGTTAGGAAGGGATGAAGTCCGGAACAAGTAATGGATGAATCCTAGAGGATTTCATCCATTTGGGTCAAGGCTGGATAATTAGGTTAACCTTAGGAATTCAGGCTCGTAGACCAACTTCCAAGTCAAATCGAAATTAGGAGTCCATAGAACCAAATGGATGAAGTTTAGAAGCACCTGTTAGGGTTAAAACTTCATCCGTCCATAACTTTCTCTAGGAGAGTCTAAGTGAAACAAATTTTACACTTTTAGAAATGGCATGAGGTACTCTTTCACTTAGGATAAATAAGTTCAGATTGAGATTACCTCCTCTCCTAAGACACCAAGCCTCTTAGGCTTTGACTCAGACCTAGCAGTCATCGTAATCCCAATTAGGGTTTTGTTTTCATTATCCGAATTAGCAAGTCTTAAGAATATAGGAAAGATCCATTGCTTGAAAGGCACAATGGATTGGCGCTAGACACCCATAGATCGAGTCAAAACAGTTATTTATCGAGAGCCTGGTTGTGCTCGTTTATTTACCAAGGGTGGGTAAATAAGCGCTCACAGTATCCGATCACGTTACTACGGTGGAGATGCTCTAAACCACTTAGTCTAACGCTCCCAGATACTCCCTATGCCTACAAACAAGCTCTGTCCTTGATTTGGCCAAGACCTCCACTCCAAAGAATTCAAGCCCCCATCCAAATTGCCCAAGACCCCTCTGGACTAACACTATCCAAGACCCCTTCTAACTGCCCAAAAGTCCAAGCCCCCTTTGTTCTCACAACAAGTACACTTGAAGAACCTCGTTGGAAGACCCTTCATCCAAAAGACAACTTGAAGACCTTGTTGAAGACCCTTGCAGACTTGGTGGTCTTCTTCATCCAAAAACTCTAATTTTTGAGAGAAAGCTGTAAACCCAAATCCAATGGGCAATTAATTATTGCATGTCTCACTCCAATTTTTAGGGCACAATAACTTTTGATCCATAAATCTAATCAGAATGAAAATTATATTTTCATAAAGCTAAACCTTAGGCAAGTGCGCATCTTGTGTGAAAATCTTGTGGGCATCAAGTGCGCATCTTTTGATGAGCTAGAAGTTGGCTCACCCTAAGATAGGTACTTTCAACTAGTGTGGCAAAGATTTCCATTGGATCACCGCGTCCATGATAGCATGCTTTGCCTGTTATCTTGGTTTGACTACGGACTTGCAATCTCTTGCCCTAGTTGTTTAAAAAAAAGTGCTTTGAAAATGTCTTAGAAAATGCAAAAATTGCCACCAAGGACGTGGTCCTCTGATTTTTTGTATTTTATCCTTTATCAATAGAATTTGCCATGTGTTTCAAGGGAGAATAAAATAAAAAATGACATTGAATGACCAAATTGTCCTTAAGCCCTAAAGGACCAAACTGCGTATTTTGGCAACATAACAATTTTGGGTAGCTCACTATGACTGAAATTTTATATTTATTTTCCTTGAAATTTTCACACAACATGGGGACAAAGTCTTTCTTTAAGGCCCAACAATTTTCATATCTTTTGACTATATGGTTCAAAAGTTATTGCATAATATGTCATTTTTTTCCTTGGTTGGGCAGTCCGGGCACATCAAACAAAAATCACTATCAAACATGAAAATTTTAAATTGATTTTCTAGATTTATACATACAAGAAAAGCTTTGAATCATTCCATTTTGATCAATGAGATGAAAGTTATGAGGAGTTTTAATTTGCGGGCAACTGTGGAATCTCTATTCTAAAATAAACTTTGAAGTCCTCTATTTTAATCAATTTTCAATATTTTGGGAAAAAAAATGAAATCATAGGGTGTAGATTGTTTACTACAACATTACAACCATTGGAATTGGCATTTTTCAATTCCATATCTAATTTCTTAACAATGTAGTATTTTGAATCATTCTCTACTTCTTTCTACTTACTATTTTTTTCCTATATGTTGTACACTTCTAAATGATTTGAAAATTTTCAAGCATATAGCCAACTTGCCTTGAAGAATGAATCCAAAGAAGCACTACCAATGTAGATATTTTTTCATATAAATGTGACTTTGTGAAGTGCAGCTACCTGATTTTTTGCAAGGCCAAAAAAAGGATTTTGTCTACTCAAACGCTAATATCTTGCAATCCACATGGTTAAAACTTCTAAATTTTTTCCCACATCTTTTCAAACTAGCATAATACAAGTAGCTATAGTTACATGTATCCAAAAATATTTCTTTTCTAAAATTTCATGCTAATACTAGAAATGGCAGTTTCGGAGCGTTTTTGGTGAAAACATAGTCAAGGAGCTTTGGAGGTTGAGGGGTTAATTGTTGGAATGACCAATTACGTCAAAGAAGTTGTGAAATAAATAATTAATCACCTACAAAACAGGGGATAAGTTTTTTTAACCCCTAAAGGACCGTTGTCCCTTCGGGGGACAAATGCATTTTTGGGCAAGTACCTACGGGCTGAAATTTTTTCATGATTTTTTGAAACTTTTTTTGAAGATAGAAAAATTGATAAGCTTTGTGGGAATATAATATTTTTCACAATCAGTGCCCAGGAACAAAAGTTATGACCAAATAAGCTCAAAACAAGGGATGGGGGGCAGCCCGGGCAGCCAAAAAAAATTGCAAAAATTTGAATTTTTTTTTTAAATATTTCTTTTTCCTTGTAGATTATATCTTTTTCTATCTGGAAAGCTTTGATTCATTTCAGTTGGATTTGTTATGAGAAAGTTATAGACATTCTTGTTTTTCTGGCAATTAGAGCATCTTCTTCAAAAAATAACTTGTAGGATTCATTTCTGAATGCAATTTTTCAAAAAAAAAATTTTGCATGGTTTAGTTTACTTTCTAGAACAATCTCACCACTGGGATTAGTGAATTTTAATTCTATCTAAAATATATGAATATTTTAGATTTTCCTTCTATCTTGTACCTACTTCTGCTTAACAATTGTTTTAAGAATGATAATTAAGTTTTTTTGAATTTTTTTTCTTAGACTCTCAATTCAATTCTCCACTATAAAGATTTAAAGCTCAAAACTCAGTAGTGCAAAAATTTTAAGTTAAAATTGTTTAAAGTAAATAAATCTAGTCCCACAATGTGCTGAAAAACTTGTTTTTTTACTTTAAAGGCACATATCTTGCAATCTGTGCGGTCAAATATTCTAAAAGAAATTCCACACATTCTTATAATAGTTAGGTGTAAGATCCTATGGTTAGATGTGCAAAAAAAATATTTTTCAAATTTTTTATACTTTGGTATAGAAATAGCAGTTTTGAGTGTTTTTTGGCAGATAAAAGGCCTTGGTCCTTTAGGAGTTAATTGGAGACAACAATCTTAAAAGCCTAGTGTGTGTGACTTGCTTCACCTAAAACACTATACAATCACTATTGGTAAACTAATAATGAAATTTAATATTAATTGTACTGATTGATTTATTCTATAAGTTTTCACTTTTGATGAATATTTTTAACAATTATCTTTACAGAGATTCCCCTCTTTGAGTAGTATTGATATCTATGCTCTTGGTAAAAAAATCTTCATTAAAAGTAAAAACTTATAGTATTTTCAAATCAAATACATAGCATTTAGTAGCCTTCAGAAAGGCTAGCTTTTTCTCTTTGGAGTCTTCATTTACAAAATTCATCGTCACATCATTAATATAAACTTCAATATCGGGATAATGGCAGTACATTTATGGTGTGTTTCATTTTCTTTTGCTAATTCTAGAACCAGACATACAAGTCAACAAATAATTGTAGAGAAAGATAATTTGCCAAAAATCCAAAGAATTGAATGAATAATATACCAGTGCAATTTAACCATCTGCCATCAAAATCAAATTTTGATGATAAAATGAAGGGATTGCATCATTGAAATTTGTAGGAATAGAGGGTGGAGACATCAATTTTATATTGAAATCCATTGTCCACCATGAGTCTTCAAAGAATATGGGATAATTTGATGATGAGAGCTTAATCACTCACTGTCAAAACAAAAAATTATATTTAGAATAGAATTTTAGACCTCATTTAGGTACAATAGAATATAAAAATTCAATTTTTTAAAATTATAATGAATTGGTAAATCAAGCTAAATTTTATCTCCAAAAATCTGTTTGAGATTTCAAGCCTCCAATCAAAAGTTATGTGCAGAATTCAAAGAGGATGTTTGAAAATGTCAAAGAAAATGTCCCTTCCAACCCCTCTCTTGAAATTTGTCCATAACTTTTGGTTGGAAGCTCAAAATCTCAAATGGATTTCTGGAAATGAAAGTTAACTTGATTTCACAACTTTTTTGAGGGTAGTTGCAAGAAACACTTCACGTTTTTTTTTGTCAAAATTGCGTTTTTGGGCCATAAGATTGGCTACACTATGCAATACTACTAGTATTACGTGTTAGAAGCGCCCCGTCAAATCTAAACCGTTGATTCAGGGCGCCTGCAGATCTACAATGTTGATTTAGTACTATGTTATACTATGCAGACGAAGTACTGCAGAAGCCACTAGAAGCAGAAAATAACAGAAGAGGGGCCAATGGAGTTTTTCATTTTTAGTAATTTAAGAAAATTCCATAAAAAAAGTCATTTTGCTAGAGAAGATTGCACTTGCATTGCACCAAAAAATTCAAGAAAGAAATGTTTTCCCTCTTCATAGCCTTCGCGCAAAGGAAGGTCACTTTGCCCCCATGTGTGCAACCGACATGTTGCTATTTTCATAAAAACTCATCGTCAACCCTTGTAATGTTAGTAGACCTCCAACATGTCCAATTTGTGGCTTCAAATTTGCATTTTTATGTCAAAAATAGGACTAAAAATTCCCAAAATGAGTAAGGTGGACACCCAATCGAGAGTAGGTTAAAAATAATAAACTAATTTTAATTTATTTTTTTAATTACTCAATGTCTACAACTACCGCATCTACCTTCATTCCAAATTTCATGCCAAACGGACAAACAATGCAATAATTATGAGCAAAAAAACACATGTCCGAGGGCAAGGGGACAAAAAATAGGACAAGCGTTTCTTGCAGTCACCCTTAAGTAAAACGTTTTTTGAAGAAAGTTATCCTACTATGTCTAAATGAGATCTAAAATTCTACTTCAAACACGATTCCTACTTTTAATTGAATTAATTATAAGCAGTTGAGCTTCTACTCATTCTAATTTACATACTTCATATGGATTATTTACCTCTTACTACCTAGAATGTATCTCTTTTCACTCAAAAACTCTAAATATAATTGACTTTTGTATCAATGCAAGGTACTTATTGGGTTCATTGCTTTCAATGAATTGAACATTTATTTTCTATCAATTTTTTAATATACAATAGAACCTCTCTAAACCAGTAGGTCCCGACTCCCGACAAGCCTGACAAGATCTATAATGGAAGTTTATCTGCTTACGGAAGATCAACTTAGGAAGGTTCTACTTTATTGAAACTTATTTTAGTGCACATTGTACAGTTGTGACCCTACCATTGTAATGTGTATATTTAGTTACTAATGGGTGTATAGAATATATCACATCATTTCGTTTGGGGGAAGGCATTAGCATTGACTCACTACTGAATGTTATGTAGTGTGATAACACTAGAATTTCATTATTAGTGTGCTGTTTTGTTTCTGCAAATGACATTCCTAGAATTTCCTGTGAACTTCTACAGTTATTAGAGCATTCAGAAATTCTATGGGAATGCAACAGGCAATCTTAGAAATTCCCTAAGGAATTGCAGCACAGCAACAGTGAGCCAGTCTAAGAATTTTTTCTTCTTTTAAATCTGTTAAATCACACCATTTTGAGCTCAATTTACAGTAAGATACTTGACATCAATACTTACTCCTGTGACAACTCCATTGTAGAGAGATCTACTCCTGCTCAATTTAAGGTAACTGACCCAGCCCATTCCATGCACAAGTTTTGACAAGCCTGTTGGAGGCCGAAAAATTCCTGTGATGTATATGTGTTGTGTGAAATTCGACATGTCAAAGAAGAATTGTGCCTGCAATGGGTTTATCCAAAGTTGTGTCCATAATGGGGTCAATTATCTTATATCCTCCTACTCCTGTGAGCTAGGCTGGAGGATGAAAGGCCCTTTGGGGCTCTGCGCCCTTGTAAAAGGAATTGCAATTATTTGGTCTGTCTTCCATGATGGTGTAGCAATTAAGTTAGTATGTGGAGGAGGAGCCAATGTGGAAGTGGCCTATATACATCAGGAACTTCAAGGCATGTGAATATGGTGCATTGAAACGCTATCAATATTAAGTTGGCACATAGGTTGGTCCTGAAATGGCCTCTGCTGTCGCTGGGGTTCGTCCTCTGGTTCGGTGTACTGTTCCTTTTTATCAATGGGAATTGTCCATTTGTTTCAAAAAAAAGAAAAAAAAAGAAATGGCCTCTGTTGTCGAAAAGGCATCACAATAATCTAATCAAACTTTTTTGATAGTTAACCAACAATGGGAGGTCCCTTTTTTCTCCCGCCTCTGGATTCAAGGATTGCCTCAACGCTTTCATTGGATGTGACTACCTCACAACCCATGAGGTGCACTGTAGAATGGAAAAATTCAACCACTCCAGCTCTGTTCGCATGCTTGGAGCCGATCCAATATCTAACTGGGCCCAAGAGGTTTGCGTGGAGAAATAGCCAACTTGATTTTGGTTAAGGTACTATATTCTTAAAGCAACCATTTAAGAGCTGATTGCCTTTTTAGGGAAGCTAAACTCCTTGAAACAATATTTTAGAAAATTTAGAATGCAATTGGCATCTAACCCAAGTCATTTCATATTTTTTGGATTTTTGTGGGATTAGTTACAAATTTTTGAAGTTGAAACACAATGATCGCTAAAAGCAACCACCTCTTGAGATGTACACTTTTGGTACATCGAGGAAAGCTAAATGTACCTTTGTGTCATATTTGCTTTCAGAGCATGATCACTTTTAGAGCATAATTGCTTTTAGAGCAAAATCCCTAATGGAGATCAAGTCCTTTCCTTTTTCTTCTCTCCTTGATCCTAGGATTATCTTAACAAACTCCACCCTCCTTCCCATCAAACTGACCTTTTATAATTATCTAAAATTGTCCACCACTTTCCTCCTTGTCTCACCTCATTCATTGGCTGTCACATGTCACTCAATCCCAAACACTAGTAGAAAAGTCAATAATTTGCTTAAAGAATCAATGCGCTTCTAGAAGTATGATGTGGCATGGACCCGACCTTACAGTTCGGTGCCTTGAGCTCCATTAGTGCAAACATGCGAATAGCACATTAGACATTTGATTATTATATGGAGGTTGGAGCAGAAAGTATCCATATAGAGGGAAATACCTTCCAACTAGGGAAGCCTTAGAAGGTGTTATGCAATGTTATGTACTTCTATATTGATATTGGTGAAGTTGAAGCCTTCATTCATTGGTTTTATGAATGTACATTCACAAAAAAGATTAAAAAGACTACAAGTATGTCAAAACTTTCTTTTCACATAGAACAAGTAGAAGATGTTAGAAATGGAGTTGAAATCCCAAATTTGGCTTCCTTTTGCAGAGGGCCAATTGAAATAAGTCATACATCAATTGGTTAGAACCTCTGTTGTACACCGGTATTAACTAGTTAGAAGTGCTTCCATATATTGGAATAAAATTGATTCTTGAGAGTGTTTGTATGTTTTACTATGCATATAATAGCAGCTAGGTTAACCATGTAAAAAATGGTTGATGGATGACTTTCAAGATTATTGTAGAAATAAAAAAAATGCACCTATCAATCTCTAAATCAAATCCTCTTGGCAAGTATCTTGGTGATAGATCTCATTCCTTCAGGATTAAACATGTGCCAAACATTGGCATCTATTAGTTAGTTAGAAGTGCTCCCAAGGCTACTATATTAAATCCCATGAAAACTTTGAAGTTAAGCACCTTAAGGGCGGAATAGTATTGGGGGGTCATTGCATGAAACACTTGTACTATTTTCTGTCACACGATGCATGTTGATATTTTTTTGGCTATAACTTTTGCAATCTCGCTCCAAATAATTTGAAATTTATAGACAAGGTACTGATGACTATTATACACCTTGCATAACTTTTTGGAATTTTAAAAAAATGTTTTACTATTTAAAAATAGCCCCCAATAATATGTCACACTTGCCAATTTGGAGGTTTTTAGTACTATTTAGTACCCATAAAAATGAATTTGGAGCTGAAATTTGGTAGAGATGGTCTTATAGTAGACTTGTAGATATTGTCCAAAGGAATTGTAAAAATAATTAATTTTATGTTGTGTGGAAGTTTACAAAGTGAGCTTCTTTCTGCTTGCATTTTAAAACACATAAAACATTATTTTGGTGTTTTTTTGGTGAATGACCATCTCCATAGAGTTGTTACAAATGGCCAATTTTTATTTTATTTATTTTATTTTATTTCCTATTTTTAACTAATTAAAACACAAAAATATCTATTTTCTTGAGATTTGGCACTTTTCTAGTTCTCCAACTTAGAGAATTTTTCTATGCATTTCCTTTGGTGGTTACCTTCATCTTAAAGGTGTTAACATTAGTTTTATTTTTTAAATTTTTTAGAAATTATTTTTCTATCTTTAAAGTACTCCAGAAAAAATCATGAATACTGTTCAGAACGCAACAGAACTGACAAGTGTTTCGTGCAATCGCCTGGGATGTATGACCTTCCGAGAACTCTTGGTGCTCCATCCATAAACTTAGAGGGGTTGAATTTGTTTCTCTATTTCTCTCTTAGAAGCGCTCCCATGTATGTCAAAAAAATGTTTTCTTGTATTTAGAAGTTTTTCAATGCATGAGATGAATGGATCCCATGCTAGACATCAACAAGCCGTAGTAATAATTTCTCTTGTACATAAATATATTAAAATAGAAGTAAAATTAAAAATAAATAAATTATGAGAAATTTTGATCTTTACATATGGCATAATGAAAAGTTAACTATAGGAGCACTTTTACCTTCTATGTGCCAAATGAATATGTGACATGAGATTAAGGTATATTGTTGTATTCTATTAGTGAGTGCAACACTAATTGATCAAAGTCATACTATATTAACTATTATAGGTCAAATAAAACTAATAAAATAATACTAATTGAATGCAAGTTAAATGACACTAATTTTGCAAGTGACAAAAAGTTTTACTTCCTCATTAATGAAATAAATTTGTACAATTGAAACATAATTCCATTCATGTCCTAATTCCATTCATGTCCTAACAATAGTAAAGTAAGCTATAATAAGTTATCTAATAAAAAGTACTCCTGTACTGAGAACATAAGTATAAAAGTTAATATATAGAACTAACCCTACAAAATAGGAGCAAGTTTTTACAATTGTCATGGGTTAGAGCAATGAAGGGGCAATTATCAGTGGTCACAAATGTTGTAAGATAATTGGCTTCAAATTAGCCCTAGCAAAATCCTCTTCACTTGAATTAACAAATAAGTAGTGACTAAGGTAGAACCACCCATAATTGACCGAATAAGCAATTCCAACGTGAACTAGAGTGGTGCAAGGCAAAACAAATATTTCCAAAGGTGCATCAATAGAAATGACGGGGATTGCAAAAAAATTGGTAATTTTATGGCTTGATATGAAATTACTGTGAATTTTATGAGGCAAAAAGTGCTCCGGACCCATGGCCAATGCCAATTCCGATCATTCAAGAACTTTTTTCCTATTCATTATTTCCTACTTTCTTTCTCACAACTTGGGACATGTGCCATGAACTTATTAGTTCCAACCTAGAAAAGGAAAAAAAGAAACATGATTCTAAGCTTCAAAAAATTGGTACAACCTTGGTTGCAAATAACTACACCTATAAATTGGGTATGAGTCACTCGTTGGGAATGGGTGGTTCAACCTTAATAAATGATATCAATGGTCTCTCCAAATAAAGCTCGTTAGAGCCAAATTTAAAGTTAGACTTGCTGATTGATTTTGTGAAAAGTAAAGTCTATTTTGAATTCTGATTGATCTTCAATAATGATTGAAATTTTGATTTCATCTTAATTTCCTGATTCACTAAATTTATCAAATTTAATTTCACTTTTTAATCATATTAGAAGTTATTCCCATTTTTTTTTATTGTAGGAGAGTTAAAAATGGGGGAAAGTCTAATTTGCACGTCAAAGTTTGAACCTCCATATCTTAGTATAAAGTCTTGCAAATATCAAAGTTCAAATAATCCCCAAATTCGAGGTCCCTTCTTGCACAAATTTATTTTGATTCGAGCCTCAAATATATAAATAAATAAAATAATACTTCAATTCAGCTTGGCATTTTTTCCTTAAGACATTGGATAATTTTCATTGCAAATATTTTTTTTATTGACTCTTCACTTCAGTTCAGAAGTTGAAGCAAAGTTGAAATGAAAAAAGGTCTTTAATTTTGAGCTAAGGTAGGAGGCTGTAAAACGGAGCGGGCATTAAAATGGAACATGACTCAGAGGTACATTTTGCTTTCTTCAATGTACCACCTGTGCACATTTCAGGAGGTGGTCCATTTTGATGACCACAAATGACCACTTTTTTCCAACTTCAAAAATTTGTAACTAATTCCACAAAGGTCCAAAAAATATGAAACGACTTGGATTAGATTTCAATTCCACTTGTCTTTCAAGGAAAATTTACTGAAAAATATTTCAAGATGGTTTACCTCTCCAAAATTCAATTTCAGCGCTTAGGTGCTCCATTTCTGGACCTCCTACCTTATCTTTCTTTCTGAGCCCACAATTTGATCATTCAGTGATAAGTTAAGCTTACACTCAGAATGGGGCATCAGAAACAGACTATTACTGGATCACTTAAGGTTCACCTCCCTAACTGCCACTTTTTTGGTAATGTGCCTAGTTGCTATTATTGGACTGGTTTCATATTTTCTTGTTGGCAAGTGAAAGGAGGTTTCAATGCACTAAAGAAAGTGACATTTGGATACCATATGCAAAAGTTATGAAGGATCAAAGGTTCTTTTGGTAGATGTTTTCAAGATGTTTCTTCAACACATGTAGACATACAATAGAACCTTTCTTAATGCATACTCTCTTAGTGCATAATATGCAATAAGACAGTTAGTGGGTGGGCCCAATTTCAAGTATTTTTTCTAAAAAGTAGTGTGGTTAGAGGCCACGTTAGTTAGATGTCATCATTACACCTCTCCAAATGTATAATCCTCTCTAATATGGTATGTTCGCACTTGGTGTTAGGGGTGATGTTTGGAAGGTGAATCCGGTTTAGAAGTAGGTCTAAATTCATTCCTAAGATCCTCAAGAACAACACTCTTTAACATCTTCAAGGACGCTTGGTGCAAGAACAATATCTTTTGTTCAGGAACTTTACACAAGCATAAGTGGCACTTGTCACTCAATTTGCCTCCTAGGATACACTGACCCACCCAGGGAGCCGGACTAATGTACCTTTTTTTTCCTTTTTTTTTTTTTTAATGGCTATCATTCCTTTTAAAAAAACACTCTTTAACATCAAGTGTGAACATAGTCCCGACACTATGCACTAGGAGAGATTCTACTATAAGTTTATTGATTTTGGAGACGTACATAATTCGAGGCAAGGTGGAATTTTTGGACGTACCCACCTTATCTCCACAATAGATCTCTACAGGTCTTTTCATGCAACTTTGAACACATGTCATAGGCCATTCATAATGGTGACTGATTGTCAGTCTTCTTTTGCATTTCAAATTTTGGATTTCATTAATCCATTTTCTTAGGGAACTTTGACGGTGGATTCTAAGTGGAACCGTCCTTGGGTGTCCCCCCCGCCTCCACCCATCCTATCACACTCTTGGATAAGTTATATAAGCTTACTACTCTGTACATTATTCTGAAAATCCAACCCCGGAGCAGCTGACAATCTTGACCTTCATCCTTGGTTTTCTTGGATCTTACACACATTTGGTACAACTTATGGCTTATAAAAGTTGACCAAATGTGTGTAAGATCCGAGAAAAATCTCAGTACCACATCTTGGTTTTCTCCAATCTTACACACATTTAGTTCATGATTGGCTCATACTGGTATTTGGTCATTCAGTTGGGAATGAAACTAAACTGAAAACTTAAAAAATTTAAGTTCTCATGATGTGGCAATTGTTCCAGGCTCGTCTTACACCTTAAATCACACAGTTAAGCAATTCAGCATGATTCAACATGGTTTTCACTATTATATTGAAAAAAAAATTATGTGGTCCCATTGGTAGTCAAAACGGATTCTAGATTCTCTTAGAATACATTTTTTGGACATTGTGTGAATAAACTATGAATTTTCAAAGTGTTGAAAATAGGTGTACTTCAAAGCGGTCATAGAGTCATATAAATAATGGGAATACATTTTAGGCAAGAATATCCAGTGTGTGATTTTAGGAAGTGTGCGATTTTAGGTGTAGTTACCTTAAGGTAGAAGCACCAATTGTCAACCACGCCCAGTACCCAACCTGTAGGTGTACAATATTTCCAACCAAGGCTCGAACAAATTTCCAAGGGAAGCTCAGATTGTGTTTTGTTGGTCCTTTTCAAGGTTGGGATTACTAATGTTATGACACATCTCTCGGAATAGTGAGCAAGAAAGTAAGAAGTAATGAGCAGGAAAGTAGCTCTTGAATTATTGGAATTGGAAGACTCTAGAGAGTGGCTACTGGTGAAATGCACTTTATTGGTTCCCAAAATTCACTGTAAATTCAGTTTTGGGAATAAAATTCTGAAAATTTTGTAATCCCCATATTTCCTATCTTCCTACATGGGAACAATATCCACCACCTCTTACTGCGCACAATCTGCTCCAAAATCCCTTAAAAGGTCGACTACTGGTGCTTCTACCTTACTTGACCTGACAATTGTTTCTTCCTGCAGTGAATAAGTTACAGCTTTTTGTTGACATGTGAGTGGGTGAGAGTATGACCAGATGCAGCTTAAGATCAGGATTGGGGAACATGCTACTCGAACAAGTAAATTTATGTTTTCACCAATAATGAAGGAGCCCTAAATTGTTTCGTAGGGGGGGCATGACCCCGGAAATGACTTTGAAGCAGTCCAAATTTATTAATATGGCATGTGACACAATGGGTTGTTAAGTATAACATAGAGGAATAATGCTGTTACTATTTTCAAACAAATATAGATGTCCTCAACTACCGACAATCCTTCAAAATACAATGAATTTTTATAGTTACAAAAAATGCTATAATTCAAGCTTTCTCTACATGTGGTGGCTTTTCCTACCTCATTGCTTCTTCTTTCCAAAGCTCAACTCCCCACGATGGATTTTCCCCCCCCAAAAGCAAGATCAAAGTCCAAGCTAGAAATCAACAAAATAATACTTTTTTTTATAATCTTAGAATTCCTTCAAAAATAATGATTTTTCAATCAAATAATTTATGTTCTCTATCCTAATCACTCAATTACCAAAGTCTAAAATTTCAGCAAGAAGAGACATACTTTGGGTGGAGATATTTAGGGTTATTTGAGGAATGTTGCATTTTGAGGATATCTATACTTTACATTCGATAACATTGGTTGGCAGTGCCTTAGCTCTATATATAGTAGAAGGTGTGGAATATTTCACACCTAACAAAACCTCATCAATATAGTAGAACCTCCCCAATTCAATACTCTCTAAACCAGTAAAGTGTTGTCAAGAACTATTGATTGTTGGTCCCAACTTAACAAAATGAACCACATACAAACATTAAGACCCTCCCTAATGAAATAACCTTTCTAATGCAATATGTAAGACTGGTCCCAATTCTATTACTTTAACCCCTAAAGGACCAAGGCATTTTCTGGCATTTAAAATCGCTGAAAACTGCCATTTCTGCTGCGATCACTCCCTAAACCAAAAAAAACTTTTTTTTAAGAATCTAACCGTAGGATCCTGTAGTTAACTTGTCTCAGATCATATGGTAAAAATTTCATGAAGTTTGACCGTATGGATTGGAAGATATTAGCATATGAAGTTGGAAAAAGAAGTTTTTTTTGAAGAAGATACTTAGATTGCCCAACAAACAAGATTGCTCATAACTTTCTCATTCTGAGTCCAAATAGAATGAATCAAAGCTTAAAATATAGACAAAAACATGATCTTTCAGAAAGAAAAAAAAATTTAAATCATTTTTTTGTGGGTTTTTTTCTTCTGCCCGGCGAACAACTTTTTTGGCTTAGGGTGGCATAACTTTTGCTCCCGGGCACCAATTGGAAAAAAAATTATATTTTTAGAAAGCTACTAACATTCCCTATCTTCAAAAAAAGTTTCAAAAAATCAGGTCAAACTTTGAGGTCAGACGAGCCTGCCCGAAATCCCGAAAGTCCCTCAAGGGGACTTTGGTCCTTAAGAGGTTAAAGAGGTTCTATTGTAGCTAAGTGGATAGGTGGAATATGCAAAGGAAAGGCAGTGGGCATTGAGATTGTTGGATGTAGAATATTCCACACCTTCCATTGTAGAGCCAAGGCAATGCCAACCAATACTACTAATTGTTATGCAATAATGACTTGGAGACCATATGTATCTGGTGGAATACACCAATAGGCCTAAGATTGTCACATTGGAATGGATTGGATCATCAAATGTGTATACTAAACAAAGACGGTTAAAACTTTGGGATCAAGGTTTGGTTAACCCCTAAAGGCCCAAGGCCTTTTTTCTGCCAAAAAACACTGAAAACTGCCATTTCTATAGCAAAGTATAAAAAAAAATTTTAAATGTTTTTTTTGAACATCTAACCGTAGGATCTTACACCTAACTAGTATGAGAATGTATGAAGAAAAATTCAGAATTTTTGACCACATAGATTGCAAGATGTCAGCGTTTAAAGTTAAAAAAACAAGTTTTTCAGCACATTGCGGGGCTAGATTTTTTGGCTTTAAACATTTTTAACTTAAAATTTTTGCACTACAGCGTTTTGAGCTTTAAATCTTTATTGTAGAGAATTGAGTTTAGAGTCTAGGAAAAAAAAAATTCAAAAAAACTTAATTATCATTCTTAAAAAAATTGTTAAGTAGAAGTAGGTCCAAGATAGAAGGAAAATCTAAAATATTCATATATTTTAGATGGAATTAAAATGCACTAATCCCAATGGTGAGATTGTTCTAGCAAGTAAATTACACCATGAAAAAAAAAATGAAAAATTTGGAAAATTGCATTCAGAAATGAATCCTACAAGTTATTTTTTTCAAGAAGATGCTCTAACTGCCCGAAAAACAAGAATATCCATAACTTTCTCATAACATATCCAAATGAAATGAATCAAAGCTTTCCAGATAGGCAAAAATATAATCTATCAGAAAAAAAATATTAAAAAAAAAATTCAAATTTTTGTCCATTTTTTTCTGCTGCCCGGGCTGCCCGCCGTCCCTTGTTTTCAGCTTATTTGGTCATAAGTATTGTTCCTGGGCACCAATTGTGGAAAAAATTGTATTCCCACGAAGCTAATCAGCTGTTCAAGCTCCAGAAAAAGTTTCAAAAATCAGGAGAAAATTTCAGCCCGTAGGTACCTGCCCGAAAACGCATTTGTCCCCCGAAGGGACAACGGTCCTTTAGGGGTTAATTTTAAGCTTCAGAAATAATAGTTACTGAACTTACCATTACTATGTGACAAGATACATGAATTTGTAGATTTCTACTTGAGATGCCATGCCGCAATGTAAGGGCCAAGAATGCATGGGGCTAGGCAAGAAACTTAAGTGGTGCAAGTTTGTATTTTATTCCTTCTTTTGCAAAGGTAGGATCTAATCCACAATTTAGAAAGAGACAATCTAATGTGATTAGATTGCATACTATCATGCCTTGTTGTCATTCTAAATAAAATACTAGTTGAATAACAATTCAAACACAATCTAAAATTACAAGCAAACTACGGGCCAAAGAGAAGGTGCTACAATTCACGACTTTAAATATACTACTATCAAGACATCAACACACTAAAATAGTGGACATCCAATCTAATAATAAAAATTGTGCTCAAATCCTTATTTTTGAAGCTTGATGACACAAAGACCTTCCTCATAAATTATAAAATATGCAAGGAATGGTCACAACTAAGTAGTCTACTCTTAAAGTGACCATTTAAGCCTACCAAACTCATCATTGACAATAATAGATATTTCAAACAACATATCACTCATTCTTAAATAGGGATCACGTTTAGACTACCGTAGTGTGACATGGGTTTCATTTTTTTTTATTAATTCATTAATGTCAAAAACAATTTTTTATAAAATGTCAAGAGGTAAATAATGAACTTTGTGGAAAATAAGTAAGAGCTTTGTTGAAAACTTTACTAATTAAGAGTAAGCGTTGAAAGGATTTTGAATTTGTGGCCAACATGCTCAAAATGTCAAAAGTCCATATACATTGGATATTTCATATTCAACACCTTGAATTGTCAACAATGCCGCTAATAAATAAATGAACCACTACAATATCTTGAACAGTTTCAAAGTCATGCATCTTTCTCTTCAAAGGACAAGACCTTTCAATCATAATGAAGAAATGACGAATAGAAAAATAATTATAAGACTACAAAAACAAAATCATCATTAATTCATATTAGTGTGAACAAAACACTTTGGCTAAAAGAAACAATTATTTTGTCATTGCGAAGACGAAATCCATGTCACACTACGGTATTAGAGCACACTACCTTACCCCCCAAACCTCAATCGGCTCACAAATTCACCTCGCCCCATGCCCAGCCCCACACGAAGAGTTAGAATTTTCCAATTCGTTTAAAAAGAATCTAAAACTCAATCCTATCATCAACTCAAACCCAAAACCGACTAGACCAGTTCCTTGTTCCCGGCTCCTTCGTTCCTTGTTTCTTGCGCTCTTCCCTTTTGCATTTTTTTTCCTTCTTCCGTCGCCATAGCCAACACGCTTTGTAACTTAGTGCGAGCTCTCCTGCTGCTGCCACACAACTGATTCCGGTCTCCGCCGACGAGCTCCATGTCACCACCGGTGTACTAAGCTTATAGTTGTTGATGGACCGTGGCCAGGATTGCGAACAAATCATGTGTAGAGTTCGAGGATTTCGGGCACAGCAGTCAACTCGTTGGATCCTGTGTATCCCAAACTTGCAGCGATTTTTCTGTTGTGGTTGAATCTGAGGTTTTAAACCGAGTCTCCTTCCTTCCTCCTTGGCGAGTCGGTTCTCTGCATTTCCGTGGCGAGTATTGTATCCTGCGTTTCGAAGAAATTCGAGAGAATCTTGGTAAGTGATTCGACTTGCGGCCAGTTTTGGAGTCGTTCGCAGCCTGATTAGGAATGTCACCTTTCTTATGGCCGGGTTCTCCCTTTAGGATAACGTGGAGTGGAGTGGAGTGGAGTTTGTTTTCCTTGTCGAAATTGCTGAAATGGCTCGTTAATTTTCGCTGCAAAGTTGCAGTATTTGGAGATAGTTTAGTTCTTGGAGTGTTGGCGCCGTTGGAGTTATTGGAGGTTCATACCTTCCCTCTCTTTCGTGTGAGTATTAGTGTTTTCTGTCCTCTGGAATGCGGCCCTCCGAATGCCGACGCCGGTTGAGCGGAATTAGGCCTCGTTCTTTGGAAGCTGAGCCACTGCCGTCGAAGCGCATAAAGTTATTACCTTAGTCCGAGGAGACCACGACTCCGACTGCAACTTTGCAGCAAAACTACTGGAAAAAATTGGCTTACTCTTTCCGAATTTGAGGAAGTAGCACAGAAGTGGAAGGGCTGGAGTGTGCATTCTCGGGGGTGAGTATGTACCAGGGGTGTAGATTTCAGGGCGTGGCGTCAGCTGAACAGCATTGGTAATCTTGTAGGTTTCATCTTTCTGTGTGGTGAACGAATTCAGTTTCTTAGAGAATGAGTTTGTAACCCTCGGTTTATGGACCTGTTTGTTTTTGTTTTTGAACAGGTCGTGAACCTTGTGAGCCTTCTTCCGGCGAGTCACCATGCCAGATCGGTATATAGATGAGGAGACCGAGACGAGGACCCTGTCGCTGTGCCTGTTCGACGTTGCGGGTATCACTGTCCTCAATAGGTGCGCAAACTGCCCGGGTGCAGCGAGGGCCGCCCTCCAGCACCGGCGTTGTCCGAGAGAGCACTTGCAGCCGAACATCCTCCGTCCGGAAGAATCGGACAGTAAGATCAGTGCTGCTCTCAAGTAAGCATCGTTTCTCTAATCCTTTACTTTCAGGAATACGTAATAAGTGTTCTTTAAAAGGGGCGCTTCCTTGTTTCCTGCAAAAGTGTCGTTCTCATGTTGCTGTTGGTTTCTTGCTGCTCCTGAACTGGACAATTACTGTGCGGAAATGCTTATTAAAGCTAAGTTGAGTTAATTTAACTGGTCAGATTCTATTAGTGTTGGCTGAAACTCTCTGTAACCCAGAGTTTTTTTGCCTTAGGCCGTCTGGCGACACGGATGGAATATAACTCCCCTGGATTCTTGGCAACGATTCAATTAAAGTACACTGATACCTTGCGAGCACTTGCAGGGTCTCTGTTGTGAAGGACCCCGCCGGAACTGGTTAATAAAATGATCGCAGATGTTTGCCACATTAGACACCTAGTACCATCGATGAATTTTTTGTACTTTTACGCCGACGCGTAGGAACAGCGTTGCTTTCTTTTGATGTGACTGGCAAGAGAATTTAGCTTCTTGGTCGTATATATTTGCCAGTTGAAAAGGCTGTGTACGTGGATGTAAGTCTGATCGTGATGGCAGACTGTTCAAGTAAGCTTAGTAGGTCTTTTGTAACTAGTTTGTTGTCAAAGGGCGTGCCAGGTGTCTTTTGGCTCTTCGTACTGATGAATGGGTGAGCTTTTTTGGTTTGACTCGCGGAATCTTGTTTCAATGTGTCCACCGGCAAATTCTTTGTAAGGTAACTACACCTAAAATTGACCAGCTGCAATTCGGCATTGTTTTGGACACCTTATGAATAAACTATGAACATTTAAAGTGCTGAAAATAGGTATTTTTAAAACCGACCTTAGACTCTCATGAATGGTGGTAGTAAATTTTAGGCAAGAATATGGAGGGGTTGGTTTTAGAAAGGGGTCAAAATTGATGTAGTTACCTTAGAGCTAGGCACATCATATTATGTGATGATTTTAATTGTACTGTACTGTATAACTTGACTAGTAAAAGCAGCTGATCAGCATTGCTAAGTTGACTAGTCAAGCCTGCCGTTCCAAGTTTCCTTTGGTTGTGAAGGAGAGGGTTACAACGTTATAACCCGTAAATCCATAATAGTGTTCAGAGTTCAATTTCAACCCTCTGTTGAACCAGCAAAAAGAACACTTGAAATTTCTTGATTCAAAAGTACAACTTAGCGTTTACTGTATGTCCAATATCCTTTTCGAGACTCCTATCTCTTGAAGGTTGTCTAGTCTGTATCAGCAGGTGTAGCATATGATGTTGATAAGAAAAGAGTTTTTTTTTTGAGTAGTTCAACATTTTGTGTGCCACGCAAAATACAGTTTAGTACAACATATTTGTACTACTATATCTGTTAGGTGGCTTCTGCCTTCAAGCCACCTGTCCAGTTGGCAATATCTACAGTAGTAGATAGATGGATTACCGTAGTACAAGAAAACCCAATATCTATTACTCAGATCATACCTATGGGTAAAGTTAAGTAGAATAAGGGACTTTACCCTTCGGATTAACATTACACTGGGTTTTTTATTTCTGGAGTCCCCTATGTATATGGTGCACATTTGAGGTACTGGTTAGCTTTCTTGCGAGATGCATACGTCAGTGGAATGAAGCAATGAAGATGTAGCACAATGCCTTTTCCGTGTTTGAGTCAAACATTCTCTCTTTGTTTTCTTTTCAAATTCGATCTCTTGTTACAGGTTACTAGTTCCAGTTATAGGAGGCATCATGGTTACCGCTGCTACCTTTGTCCACGTGACGTAGTTAATGAAATTACCCCAACAGACATATGGACCATGATCCTGGGTCTTGTATGATCAACCCTAAATGACTCGTCAGTAGTGAATGATGTTGAGACTGCATCGTGGATATAATTGAATTTCACCTGAACTTGATTCTTATAGCAAGGTTCTACTTTCATGGTACCTAGTCTCTTGCTTGGGCCAATATTTCTTCCTAATCTTCGTGCATGCAAACCGTGGGTTCAGATCTTGGTATGCAGTAGTAAGATGGATCATACCATTGAGGTTTATGTTCGATAAATTGAAAGTGCAGCCTCAGTTTTGTAGTAACACTATCGTGACACTGCGTGCTGCCTCGACTCTCATGACTTGCTATTTCTTAAACAAAGGCTACTTTCATATTACCTAGTCCATAACTTTAACCAGTAATTCTTCTGAATTTTTATGCATTCATTTTGTACTCATCACAGTTCAGATCTTGGTACGCGGTATGTAGAAAATCCACATGCAGGATATGGAATCTAATAGTGCCTTACAGGCCGTTGGCGAGCTCCAGCAAGCAGCACGAGAGTGGGCACCATGAAGCTGACACGGTGCTTCCGGACAAGTTCGCTCGTCTGTCGTTGGTAGACTCTGCCGGAACTGCCGGAACCTTTGGTCGATCCGAGTCTGATCCAGACATTCCTGGTGGCAGGGCAGAACTGTCTGGAACCCCTTGCATTCCCCATGGGGTCAAACGCAAAGCGAAACTAGACGATCGAGAGGTCAAGTACAAAAAATGTGAATTTGACCATCTCAGCGCTCAGGATTATCTGAAGTTTGTAAGATACCGCACCTTCAATCCTTGCTCTCCACCTGTAATTCTCTTTGTCCCTGCACTTTATATACTCTCAAGTGATTCGATGCGGATGAATAGCTAGATAACATTCTACAATTTAGAGATGTCTTCACAGAAGGATGGAATATCTATTGCCAGGATTCGTAAAGAGAAATTTTGATTGATTTGGCCTCTCACCTTGAGAAGAGTCCTTCAATGGATGCTTGACGCCTCGTCGATGGGGTCACGGGGGTCTCCTGTTTTGAGTGGACCCCAAAGGACTACTTAACAAGTACTCCCTTTGTTTCTAAATATTACCGGTGTTTCCTTTGTAAAACACAAAAGGAAACACCCGTATTATTTGGAAACAGAGGGAGCAACATTTTTAATAGCGTTGCGAAGTCCCTTCCTATGTTCCTCTAGATTGTTCCTTTATTCTTGGAATTTTTTAATTGCAAGTCACTAACAAATAGAATGATCAGGAGCAAATGGCTGAATTACATCTTTGGTTGGTGATGAGTGAAGGAAATATTCCGAGCTTATCTTCTTGGGGTTTGAAGAGGCCTTGTAATGTTGCTTGAGAATGTTGTGTAATGTAATAATGCGAATTGCTCAGTGTAACATGCGTCTCTTTTGCTCGCCGGTAGCTGCACAAAATCAGGTTCACTCTGAAGTGAATGTCGAAGTGAAACGCTTAGTAGGGGTCCCCAGTTGTCTGTTGTTGTGCGCTCCTAGTCAGAAAAGCAATGATCTTGAAAACCTACCAGCGATTGCAATTTTTCATTCTGCAGGTTTAACCTTGACCTTCATTGTGCCTGATGGTTTGCAGAAGCCACTGAAAAAGCTTCGGGATTTGGAGCCTGAGAATCTGTTTATACCAGGGTGTCGGCTCGTCCCCGCAGACGAGATGACTGCCTTGTTGATGAATAGCTCGGCAGCCAGCCCAATGGACACGCAGGAGGATCTTTTTTCAGGGGAAGCCTCATATTCACGGCCTTTTGTCCCTGGGTGTTGTATGAACACTGAAGATGGGTATGGACTCCGTGCTTGCAACGATGGAATCGAAATTGAGGGGTACGAAATGGAATACTGAGGAACCTTGAAAGCCACAACTCAAGGTATGATCCATTTTTACATGAAATGCATTAGTGTGTTTCCTTTTGTTCAGGTTCAGTACTTCTTTGTTTCTTTATCTGTAGAGCAAGCGAAGGTATACCATTGGATTTTGTCATGCAAATTAAAGACAGGATAGTGTGTATTACTGGATATTGGCTATGGTTGGATTGATGAGGTATGTACAGTACACCTAAAAGTGGCTAGATAAGTATTTGAGCGTGTTCTAATTCATAACGTGACTCGGATTTTATGGGAAGTTGTTGGCCATTGTAAGGTTTTCAAAGCAAGTTATCATTTACTTTTTGGACATTGAATGAGTTATCTATGAACTTTCAAAGTGTTGAGTATAGGTGTACCCACATTGAAACCAAGTTCTTGTGTTCAGATCATGCACGTTTTAGGCAATAATCTATAGAATTGCCTGTGTAAGGGCTGAAATTGGATGCACTCATCTAATCTAAGTAACTTTATTGGTGTTGAGTTTCATTTTTGTACTAGTAGTACTATTTTTGGAGCATCTTAGGAGATGTACTTGACTCTTGATATCATATGTCCTTGTGAATTCTGAACTTGGGATCATGTTTGTTTAGGTCATGGCACAGCAAAGGTCATGGCCTCCAAATGCGAGATCCTATTGTATTGAATGACTTGCGTTTGGTGTCTTGGAAAGACGAGACCGCTGAGGGGATGAAGATTTATACAAATTTCCCTTGTTCATGGTGGTGTTGATGGTATTATTGGAGGATCATTACAGATCTTTGACCTTGTCCGATTTTTCTTGATGACCAATTTCTCGGTTTCTACACGGATTAGTAACTGCTAACCAAAGGAGAGTAATGAGCACAGCACTCTGCATTCCTTTTCTTCTACACTTAAAGAAAATTGGTGAAAAGATAAAAATTTGATTGTCATTTTTAGATTGCAAGGAAACAGTTACTTGGTGAAGAATCTGCATCATATATATAGTGACTGGATTTGAGTGTAGTCACCTTTGCTATATTATATTGAGAGCTAGTGCTTTCTGTAGCATTAAGACTTGTCCAAGGCTTTCACTTGGAACATATATAATTATATTTATATGTAGAATGTCAAGCTTGTTGAAAGCAAAAGAAAAGTGTTGTTGATTTTCAAGCAGGGGGGTGCAATTATCAATGCAGTTCAAAACCATGCACTTTGTATTGTAATGTCCCGACTCATCTCTTGATTTGGAGTTTTGTTAGAATGTAAAATAACAACCTAGAAAAACAGACTTCTGAAAGGCAGAGCTATGTCGCCATCCCAAGAGAGCTACGTCCTGGAGTTGTAGGAGTCACTATCAACGGCCACAATTGGAGATGTTAAGGGGATGGAGGTCGACTCACCTTGGAGGTTCCATATATCTCTATCCTCTTCAATTTTTCTTGTTTCAGAAGTAGTTGGAACTCGCTCTGTCAAGGTAGGAAGGATAGATTGCTCATTTTTCATCTGTAGGTCCGAGCCAATTCCAATTGGGGCGGATTGGGTTTTATTTCTTACTTGACACCTTACGGTGCCCCAACTTGCTCAGTTAAGGGTTTTCAAATTTCTTCATGAGTCAATCCCAATCAACTGCATTTGAAGCAGATTCGGGTACAGTTAGGGATGTCTTACAATTTCTGATAACTAGGAAGAAATTCAAAACAGAGTTCTGTCTTGCAAAACTCTCTTCGTCCTTTTGTGTTTTTCGATTTCTTTCCATTTCATCGCACCTTTGATCTCTTTGAGACAAGGAGTGAGTCAATGATGTGAAATCCTTCGGTTTCATTATGTCGAACTCTTCCCCTTCCTAAGCGCCACACCAGTAGTTTCTATGCTTCAGATTCTCGTTTCAAGTTTGATCTCCGAAAAGAGCACTCGAGGTGTGAGCTTCGTCCCTTGCCATTCTAGTGATGTTCACCTGTGCCATCTCTCTCACTATCTCTCTCACTATCTCTCTTGGTATTTCTTCTGAGAGGTCATTAGAATGAGATGTCTGATTAGTAAGTATTAGGACTACTATTGTCCTTTTTGATGCAGAGTAAGACGGAAATAATTAAACAAAAATTAGCGTTTTACATTCTTCGATGAAAGCTTGTCTAGTGTCTACATTCTTTTACAAATTTTTGTACAGCCTTCTCGGAGATTTCCCCATTCGGACTTTCTGGTGTTAAGTTGTACCTCGAATTCTCAGCAGTCATTACATTTTGCAACTGCCTGGCAAACATGCATTATCCTGTACGAAATTTGAATGACATTGTAATTGCAAGCTCTAAGGTAGTGTGCTCTAAAAGCGACACTTTAAGAGCTGATTGCATTTGGGGGGAAGCTAAACTCCTTGAAACAATTTTCAGTAAATTTTGGTAGGAAGAAAAATGGAATTGGCATCTAATCCAAGTCGTTTCATATTTTTTGGACCTTCCTGGAATTAGTTACAAATTTTTGAAGTTGTAGCGCAGTGGTTTCTAAAAGCGACCCCCTCCTGAAATGTACATTGTCAGTACATTGAAGAAAGTAAAATGTACCTCTGTGTTAGAGTTGCTTTTAGAGCCAGGTTGCTTTTAGAGCACACTACCTTACATGTTTTTATGTTGTTGAGATTTGACTTGAAGATCAGAGTTTTGACTGCAATGCTTTTTGGATTTTATATCTACACATTCTTGTGTTGGTTCGTTCACCTTGAAATGCTCTTGTGAACTAAAATTGTGTGATGAATGACTTTTAACCCTGTAACATTGCTATAGACACCGAGTGTCCAATGGATGACAAAGAATCCTTCCATGTAAGACATAAGTGCAATGTTTCCTTGGAATTTCGTGTAAGATTGGTAGGACTTGCACAATAGTTTGACCTCTATGTAGTGCCCCCCTTTTTTTTAATAGATTATTTACATTGTACCAAAAAGGATGATTTACGTAGTGACCAGTGCATCTTTACAACGGATTAAGAAAATTGTAGAAACAAAGAATGAACCTATTCATTGTGGAATTTGATAACTTTTGGTTGACTACCTTGGTAATAGTGTTATGTCCTTCAAAGGTTAATCCAATGAAGGGTGCATCCCCTCGTGACCAAGGAAGTCACCAAAATGTTTTGATTATTAGACCAATAGGTACATTCTTTGTTTCTATAGTTAACAATGAAATCATCCATTGGATACTTTTGGTCTTCAATATCCTTCAAGGGTTAATATATATAGTGTAGAGATCTTTAAAAATATTATTTGGAAATATTTTGTATTTCAAAGGATACAAGTATAATTCACTTCAAACATCAACTTTTGCCACTCTAAAAATGTCCCTTCAAATGTGATTTGAAGAGTTAAATAAAACAAAATTTTAAAAAATCATCCTGATTAGTTTAAAATTTTGAAATTAAGGGAAAAATATTCTTGTGGAAATTACAAGTAATTTAATCTATAATCAATTGTAGCAAATTTATAAATTTTTGGCTCAAAATTTTATTGATAAATATTGGTTAACACGGTACTAGATCCAATTGTGTAGATACAATTAATGAGCCAAATTTTACAACTTCTATTTAAAGTCTTTATTCAATTGTTTTTACTAAGCTGCATTACATAATACACCTTTACAATTTGGGAAGTTTGGACAACTTCTAGTCCTCAAGGGTTTACAAGAAAATTGATATTTTTCTTTAAGAAAAACTTTCTAAATTTTTAATTAAAATTTGTATTCACTATAATAAAACTGTCAAACTTTGAATTTCACTTACAGTGGCTTTTATAAGTTTTTATACACTTCAAAAATTGCCATAACTAATTGAAAAATTAGATTTTTTTCTCAATAAATTTTGGACATGTTGGGATACAAGTAAAACATTTGTACAAAATAATTTTTCAAATTTTTTTAATACAATTTAGATATTTTAAAGATTTATCTCACATTTATAAGTGGAAAAAAGCTTTTTAACACAAGTATATAATTTTCAAGATTCTTTAGTAAGTGAAATTATAATTCTTTTGGAATTTCATAGTAAAAGTTGTAAGAATACTAAATTTTTTTTGAATGAATTATTATTGACTAAAATATGTATCCAAATAGTTATTTTTTTAATAATCCACTCCAAAAATCTCCGAGAAAATCTTGAAAAATTATATATATAATTTTTCAATCCTTTATTAGTTTTCTACAAATATTTGGAGATGTTTTAAATATATAATAAGAAACGTGAATATTTGAGGTCATATATCTATGATTTATATTTCACTCAATAAAATTTAAAAATTCATTCCACTTACTTAAGAATTCTCAGTCCTCTTATCAAAGAATTTTGAAAATTTTGCACTTATATTAAATAGTTCTTTATCACCAATAAATTTGATTTAAATTTTAAAAGTATTTAAAAAATAATAATTAAAAAAAAATCATTTTATAAAAGTGGGAATGTCCAATTCAACATGTCCAAACTCTATTGGAATAAATCTAATTTTTCAATTAGTTATTGCAATTTACGTAAAAGTGCAAAATAGTTTGAGACTCACTGTAATTCAAAACTATAGTCTTACTTTGATTTAGTTTTTTTAATACACACCATATATCACGTAATGTATTTTGTAAACATGCGCATTACAAATATGTTTGAGTTTTTGAATGCATAGAGTAAGAATTTTGATTCCTTCAAGATAGAAGGTAGGTATATCCAATTAGGTCTTTGAAATTATATAGGTTTGAATTTACACAATGCGTTCATTTCAGAACCAATATTTAAAAATGCCCAAGATCTCTATTTTATTTTGTACAAAATTGTAAGAGATCCTAGAGATTTATAGATTTATATGGGAGTGCTATTTTGTGAGCTTTAGAGCGTGAGCCCAAAAGCCTGAGGGCCAGTGAGCCTTCAATTTTTGGCACAATTTTTTGTGATTTTCAGGGTGTAGACCTATGACCGTGGCTTAGGAATTGAGGATCTTTACAGCTAGTGAACTTAAAAAAATATATCAATTGGCTTGAAATAGAGTTGAGGCACTCCAAATGTTTTCCAAACACCTTATCTATATACCCTATCCATTTTTTATGTTTTTTTATTCTTAGTGGTGACTCTATCACCTCTAGAGAATCAAAGACCCCTCTCAGCATGAAGAAGACCTTTGGGAGGTATAGAAGTTGGGACTTAAAAAAAAATTAATTTCTTTTTCAATTTTTTTTTGGTTGCGATTTCATCACCCTCCAAAAGCCTCTTGAGGGGGTTTGGAAATTGGGACTCTTAAAACTATTTATTTTTTATTTAAAAAAAAATATATATTTTAAATATTTTAAATTTGCAACTTCATCACCCTAAGAATCCCTCTTGTTACCGAGAGACCTTCTGGAGTTTGGAATTTGAGACTCTCAATTTGTTTATTTAGTTTTCAGTTTTCTAGTTTTTAAGAAAATATTGCAACTTTGTGACCCTGAGAAACCCCTCTTGGTACCGAGAGACCCCTTTCGGAGTTAGGAGTTTGGAACTCTGCAAAAAAAAAGACTTTTTTTATTTTTTCCATTTTTTTCCGCGACTTTGTGACTCCAAGAAACCCCTCTCAATACTGAGAGCCCCCTCCCGAGGTTTTCGCAACTTTGTAACCCCAAGAAAACCCTCTCAGTAGCGAGAGACTTCTTCCTAGGTTTGGGATTTGGGACTTTCAAAAAAAAAAAAAAGGAAAAAAAAAAATTCAAATTTTTTTTACGCAACTTTGTCATCCCAAGAAATCCCTCTTGATACTAAGAGATCCCTTCTGGGGCTCAAGGTGGGTTAAAATTGTTGCTCCCCAGAGGACCAAGCCAAGTGCGACGGGCTATCTAACAAGCTCCCGCGGTCATAGGTCCACGGTCATAGGACTTAATAATAAAATTCTAGAATTTCTCTACTATTTACTTTGTTGACTTCTAAAATTTCAAGTTTTTCTTTTGTCAACGCTCTGGGCTCACAAAACATACGCTCACTGCTCTCAAGCTCGCACTTTTAGACTCACAAACTAGCATCGTTGAAATTTATATTCAATATTGAGTGTAGAGTTTACATTCACACCTATTGTAGAGTTCAACATGTAATTGGGTGCAAATAGCTTATAATATCTCCACCAATGAATGGCAGAATCATCTTGATTTGATGTATGCTCTTGGCATGCCCCTGCTTTAGTGAATGCCCGACTCCCAGTGGGTCCAGGGCTTTTTTTTTTGGCTTTCTGGTGCTAGATTGCACCAGAAAAAAAAATCTAGCTAACAAAGGTTATAAAAAATGCCAAAAAAATTGGATGAAATCGCCAAACAACTTTGAAATTAAAAAAAATATTAGATGAAATCGCCTAATTGTGGATGAAAACCACACTATACATCCAATAAGTGGATGAATGTTGCACTTTGGAGCACCTCTGTAACATTTTATATCGCCACTATGGCACTTCTTCAAAAATGAAAAAAAAAAGCCCTGGTGGGTTCCCACTACCAACAAGCAAAATCCCAAATTCCAATGTATTGCTCGCTTTTGAATACATGCTGACCTAGTTTGTAGGGTGATATAGAAGGGCCTTACTGATGGGATAGGCTGGAAGCACTCGGCTATGTAATAGTCAGGGCTCTCCATAGAGCAGTCGGCATGGATGCATGGCATAGGTTAAATGTGCAGGAAATTGCAACTTGAAGTGTGGCAACAAAAATTTGAAGAAGCTTGCGTGTTGAAAAACCGTATACTCTCCAACTACAGTAATGAGACAAAGGAAGATTCCAGACTGTGGCTAACTCCTTGCTTGGGCTAGTATTTTGCACCCGGGTGGACATGCTCATAGTGAGCATAAAATGGGTGGAGATGCTCGTAGCCAGTGTAAAATAAAAGTATGTGTATGGGAGGCAACCCATTCCTGACCACTTAAGGAGTTCCATGTATCTGCAAGGTGGCTATCGTGACTGGGTAAATTATTGCCCTGTGTAGCAATAGATTGCGGAAGGTTTCCATAATTTTCTAGATTTTTTTTGTACAAAACGTAATTACTGTGAATTTTTCAACAAAAGATTCTATTCCTTCCATACCGGTGATATAAGGCTTGCTATTTCCGACCACGGGTTGAAAACAAAATTGATCAAGGGGTGGTTTCAATATTGAGAGTCTTGTAGCCAATCAAAATGCGTCACGACTGCCCCGGAAACCGTGCCATAATTAATCACTGTTCTTCTCCTGCTTCACAGAAAGAGAATAGTCTAAGGTATAAGCACCAACTGTCAACCACGCCCAATACTCAACCTACAGGGGTGCAATATTTTTGACCCAAGGTTGGAACAAATTTAAAGAAAAGTTGGGAATGTGTTTTTTTGGTCCTTTTCAAGGTTGGGACTAATAAGGTTAGGACACATGTCTCAAAGTAGTGAGCAAGAAAGTAAGAAGTATATGAGCGGGAAAGTAGTTTTTGAATGATCGGAATCGGAAGACTCTAGATAGTGGCTACTAGTGAAATGCACTTCTGGGTTCCCAAAATTCACTGTAAATTCAATTTTGGGAATAAAATTCTGAAAATTTTGTAATCCCCATATTTCCTACCTTCCTCCATGGGAAAAATTTCCACCACCTCTTACTGTGCACAATCTGCTCCAAAATTGCTTAAAAGATCGACTAAAGTAGGTGGTTCTAAAAGCAACCTGGCTCTAAAAGCGACCTCTAAGACAGAGGTACATTTTAATTTCTTCAATGTACTGACAGTGTACATTTCAGGAGGGGGTCGCTATTGGAAACCACTGCACTGCAACTTCAAAAATTTGTAACTAAATCCACGAAGGTCCAAAAAATATGAAACTACTTGGATTAGATGCCAATTCCATTTTTCTTCCTACCAAAATTTACTGAAAATTGTTTCAAGGAGTTTAGCTTCCCCCCAAAATGCAATCAGCTCTTAAAGTGTCGCTTTTAGAGCCACCTACCTTACTGGTGCTTTTACCTTACATGATACCCAGAGTAGGGCACTGATCAGGAATGGGTTGCCTCCCATACACACCAAAGTCCACAGGACCAAATGCAAATGTAGCGTCATTGGCCCTGGGCTGCTATGTTTCGGTCCTGGTTGTCTGAAAACGTAAAAATTCCCATTTGTTCAAAAAAAAAAAAAAAAAAAACGTAAAAATTACGCCGAGGTCTTTTCCTCTGGTTCGATGTACTGTTTCCCCTTGTAATGGAAATTGTCCGTTTGTTTCAAAATAAAAAATAAAAAAATGCAGATGTAGCAAATTAACATGGTTTGTTTTTTAAAATCTGACTGTGTGGTCCCAGTCATACTATCTTTTATATGGTATGACTCCGCTCCGTATCATCAGTTGGGCAAAGTCAAACATCACTTTTTTTTTTGTAAGGAACTTGGATTCATGAGTTCCTTTTCCTTCATAGAATTGTGTGAAACCCAATTGGGAGAGCCCATCCATGCTTGAACTGAACTTACAACGGACCTCTTGATAAGATAATGCATGGATCCGTCCTTGGGTCGTTGCCTCGTTGGGTTGTTGTTGTTGCGATCAAAGTCAAGAATGATTTTGAAAAATCTTCCTCTTGTTGTACTGTCCTGCCTACTACAGTAAGTCATCGGTAGGTCTCCTGGTGTTTGGATTTAGGTCCACAGAGCCAGGTCAAGCTCCTCAAATCATCTCCCCCACTCAGTTTCCATCATCATTCCAAGAATTTTTTTAGGTTTCAATTGTGAATAATCTGTGTCTGTTGACGAATTCTTGGGGACTGAGTGACACATGAACAACCAGGGCCTTTGGTTTCATATACTGTACAACTAGTACTTGAATGCACAGAACGATGAGATATAATGTAAGTTAAGAGTCAGACAATTATTGGTCAAATTGCGGAGCTCAGTCTGCAACACCACACTGACCACATGAGGCTCATTGGATAGTACCATCAATAGTGCAAATGGCAGCACATTCATAAAAAAACAAGGTCTGAAAATGGGTGTTGAAATCAGTCAAAAAAATTTGGGGCGAATTTACACCAGAACTTTGTTTCTTTTCAGCACCAGACACCTTAACCCCTAAAGTACCAAAGTCCCCTCGGAGGACACTTGGGATTTCAGGCAGGCCCGTGTGGCCTCAAATTTTGACCTGATTTTTTGAATTTTTTTTTCAAGATAGGGAATCACATTAGCTTTCTAAAAATATAATTTTTTTTTTCATCGGTGCCCGGGAGCAAACGTTATGCCATCCTAAAGCAAAAAAGCAGTTCGGCGGGCAGAAAAAAAAAAAAACAGAAAAATGATTTTTATTTTTTTAAATTTTTTTTCTCAAAGATCATGTTTATGTCTACATTTGAAGCTTTGATTCATTCAATTTGGACTCAAAATGAGAAAGTTATGGACAATCTTGTTTTTCGGGCAATTTAAGCATCTTCAAAAACAACAACTTATAGAATTCATTATTGAATGCAATTTTCAGATTTTTTCAATTTTTTTTTTTGACGAGGTCAAGTTTGTTTGCAAGAACAATCTCACCGTCGGGATTATGTTGTTTTAATTCCACCTAAGAGCTATTAACAATTTAGTATTTCGTTCAATTTTGGACCTACTTCTATTTAACAATTTTTTTATATGTGAAAATCAAGGTTTGACATTCTAAAATTGTTTTCTACGACTCTCAACTCAAATGTTCAACATAAAAAATTACAACTTTAAGTTGTGTAGTGCAAAAAAAATCCACAAATGACCGTCAAAGTCATCTGAAATTGCAGGAAACAATTTAAAAAAACTTTTTTTCCAACTTTGAATGCTAATATCTTCCAATCGGAACAGTCAAATGTCTTGAAATTTTTACCACATAATCTGAGACAAGTGAAGTACAAGATCCTACAGTTAGATTCTAAAAAAAAAAAAAATTGGTTTAAGGAGTGATCGAAGCAGAAATGGCAGTTTTCAGTGGTTCCGGAGCCAAAAAATGCCTTGGTATTTTAGGGGTTAAGGTAGAGCTGCCCATTACCAACCACTGGCCCATGAACATTCAATAGAGTGTCTTAAATTCACGAGACGCTATGACTAATTTTCAACCATTTGTTCTTGGGTTCCGACCATCAATTCTTCCATTCATATCATGACACATGTGATTGGTTGGAGTGCCAAAGTTAACAAGAAGAAGTCTTTCAAAATAAGCGGTTTTGGAATAGTGTAGACATTAGATATGGATCTAGACCAACTTTTGGCTTTCAAAATTCATAATAATTTCAATTGAAACAATAGACATTTTAAACTTCAAGATTAAAAATCCATTTGCTATTTGAAGCTTTCATTAGCAAGTTATGGACAAAGTTCAAAGATTTGCACAAGGGTTCAATTTTTTTCACTCTTTGAACTTTGTCTATTACTATTTAATGGATGATACAAATCACAAATGGGTATTTGGATCTGAAAATAAACATAAATCAATATTTTTCCTTTAGTTAGTTGGAAGTGTTTTGAAAGAAATTGAATTATTATGCTTAACCCCTAAAGGACCAAGTGTCCGTTCACTGGACAAATGGGACTTCGGGCAGGTACCTACGGGCTGAAATTTTGTCATGATTTTTTGAAACTTTTTTTCAAGATAGAAAAACTGATAAGCTTTGTGGGAATATAATTTTTTTCACAATTGGTGCCCGGGAACAATAGTTATGACCAAATAAGCTCAAAATAGGGGACGTCGGGCAGCAAAAAAAAGATTTTTTTTTTTGAATTTTTTGAATTTTTTTTTCCATAGATTATATTTTTGCCTATCTGGAAAGCTTTTATTCATTTCATTTGGATTTGTTATGAGAAAGTTATGGACATTCTTGTTTTTTGGGCAGTTAGAGCATCTTCTTGAAAAAAATAACTTATAGGATGCATTTCTGAATGCAATTTTTGCAATTTTTGCAAAATTTTTTTTTGCATGATTTAGTTTACTTGCTAGAACAATCTCACCATTGGAATTACTGCATTTTAATTCCATCTAAAATGTATTAATATTTTAGATTTTCCTTCTATCTCGTACCTACTCCTACTTAACAATTTTTTTAAGAATGATAATGAGTTTTTTTGAGTTTTTTTTTTTTCCTAGACTCTCAACTCAATTCTCCACTATAAAGATTTAAAGCTCAAAACTCTGTAGTGCAAAAATTTTAAGTTAAAAATGTTCAAAGTCAAAAAATCTAGTCCCGCAATGTGCTGAAAAACTTGTTTTTTTCACTTTAAACGCAGATATCTTGCAATTTGTGCGGTCAAAAATTCTGAAATTTTTTCAACACACTCTCATACTAGTAAGGGGTAAGATCCTACGGTTAGATGTGAAGAAAAAACAATTTTCAATTTTTTTTACTTTTTGCTATAGAAATGGCAGTTTTGAGTGTTTTTTGGCAGAAAAAAGGCCTTGGTCCTTTAGGGGTTAAATGAGGTCTAAAGTTCTAATAAGCTTGCAATTACTGCATTTTGGCATATCCCATAAAAATTGTCATGCTTCCTACCCCCATTTGCATAAAACACATGCCTTCTTATGTATCAAGCATTAACCCCTAAAGGATTGAGGCCTTTTTTCTGCCATAAAACATTGAAAATTGCCATTTCTATAGCAAAGAGTAAAAAAATTGAAAAATGTTTTTTTGCACATCTAACCGTAGGATCTTACACCTAACTAGTATCAGAATGGGAGGAATTTTTTTTAGAATTTTTGACCGCACAGAGTGCAAGATATCTGCATTTAAAGTGAAAAAAACAAGTTTTTCAATACATTGTGGGACTAGATTTTTTGTTTTTTAACATTTTTAACTTAAAATTTTTGCACTATAGAGTTTTGAGCTTTAAATCTTTAAAGTGAAGAATTGAGTTGAGAGTCTAGGAAAAAAAAATTCAAAAAAACTTAATTGTCATTCTCAAAAAAATTGTTAAGTAGAAGTAGGTACAAGATAGAAGGAAAATCTAAAATATTCACATATTTTAGATGGAATTAAAATGCACTAATCCCAATGGCGAGATTGTTCTACAAGTAAACTAAACCATGCAAAAAAAAAAATTGAAAAATTTGAAAAATTGCGTTCAAAAATGAATCCTACAAGTTATTTTTTTCAAGAAGATGCTCTAATTGCCCCCAAAACAAGAATGTCCATAACTTTCTCATAACATATCCAAATGAAATGAATCAAAATTTTCCAGATAGACAAAAATATAATCTATGAGAAAAAATATATATAAAGAAAAAATTCAAATTTTTGCAATTTTTTTTTGCTGCTCGGCTACCCCCGTCCCCTGTTTTGAGCATATTTGGTCATAATTGTTGTTCCGAGCACCGATTGTGAAAAAAATTATATTCCCACAAAGCTTATCAGTTTTTCTATCTTCAAAAAAAGTTTCAAAAAATCTCGACAAAAATTCAACCCGTAGGTACCTACCCAAAATGCCATTTGTCCCCCGAAGGGACAATGGTCCTTTAGGGGTTAAATTCATTGAAATTTATAGATGAATATAATTATACTACTAAAATCATAACTCCCTCTGTAATATCACAAATGCTATCATTAATACTAGGGGCTCAAATGAAATGATTATTTTAAATATTTTGTAAAAGTATTTTCAATCATGCACATATAGAATTTGTATTTTCACACAATGTGATATAATAGGAATCAAGGTGCAATTCGCAATTACCTTTCTGATATCACTTTCTACAAAGGGTGATATTAGAGAAATAGTGTAGTCATTGCAATTAAGGTGATATTAAAGAGGATCCATAGGGTGATATTATAGAGGTAGCAATTCCATTGCTTCTCTTGGCTTTACACTTCTTTGAACTTCTATGATTTTGTGCTTTTGTGAGCTTTGAGTTTTCATGATTTCAATTTTCTATTGCTACTACCAAATGATTTGAGAAATTTATTGAACAAAAGTGATTTTTGATTTCACAACAATTATATTGTTCACAAAGTTTTTGAGATTTACAAATTCTTCTTTTCAATTCTTCCATTGGCAACGTTTTTGAGATTTACAAGTTCTTCTTTTCAATTCTTCCATTTGGGTTGCCATTGTTCGTAACAATTGAGTCAAATTTCTAATGCATTATAATGTATGCGTATCTTTTATAGTATTCACCATTGGGTTTAGTGTATTTAGCAGTCAATAAATTTCTATTGTACATTTCCATATATGCTTACTTATAAAATAATGATAGCAAGATTTTAGTAATTTTTATTTAAAAGTTCATTGAAATTTTTGTTTTGCATTCTATCTAATACATCAAAAGTATAATAAAATTCTAATGATGAATGCGTAGCAAAGCAAGCACCAACCTCTAGTTATACTACTAAAATCATAACTCCCTCTGTAATATCACAAATGCTACCATTAACAATAGGGGCTCCTGCTTGCTATGCTACGCATTCATTGTATCACATATTAGTAAAATTTTGATATATTTGAATAGAATGCATGATAATGATTTCAATAAGTCTTTGAAATAATTAATTTTAATATTTTGTAAAAATATTTTCAATCATGCATACATAAAAATAATATTTTCACACAATGTTATATTACAGAAATAGAGTAGTAGTTTACAATCACCTCTATAATATCACTTTTACAACTTTTATGATTTCAAAATTCTATTGCTACTACCAAATGATTTGAGAAATTTATTCAATTGAAGCGATTTTGGATTTCACAACAATTAAGTTGTTCACGAAGTTTTTGAAATTTACAAATTTTTCTTTTCAATTCACCAAGTTTTTGGGTTGCCATTATTCGTAACAATTGAGTCAACTTTTGAATGCATTACAATAAATGTGTATCTTTTACAGTATTCACTATTGCATATATTTCATTCATCATTCAATAAATTTCTATTGTACGTTTCAATATATGCTTACTTATAAACAAAATTGTACAAAGATTTTAGTAATTTTTATTTGAAGATTTATTGAAATTTTTGTTTTGCATTTTATCTAATATATAAAAATTCTAATGATGAATGCGTAGCATAGCAAGCGCCAACCGCTAGTATAATAATAAAAATTCAACCATCTACACATATAAAACATTTTTTTGATGCTAACAACTATTCAATATTCTAAAAACATATTTTGAAAGCCACTAACAACATCACATTGGTACAAATAGAATTGCAAAATTGACTTAAGGCAATGAATCAAACATAGATGTTGGAACCAATAGAATTGTTGTATAGGGTGATCACAAAAAACATTGGCTTATTTTTTGGAGCTTTCACAGTTTTAATGTTTTTCTTTGGAATTACTTAAAAATTAGAAAAATAATTTCAATTTTTTAAAACATAAAAATGTAGTCAATGTATCCACCTTTAAGATGAAGGTAACGTCCAAAGGAAAAGCATAGAAAAATTTTCTAAGTAGGAGAATTAGAAAAATGCCAAATCTCAAGAAAAATAAGTACTTTGACATTCCAATTTGTAATAATTAGGAAAATCAATTTACAAATAAACTAAAAAAATTCCATTTGTAAGGACTTGATAATGATGATGATATTTCACCAAAAGACTAATGAGCTTGATACCATCTTCAATGTTTAGAAGTGCATGCGCCAGGGAGTCTTTTTTGTGTGAACATCAAGATATAAAATAATATATTTTTAGATGCCCTTTGATAGGAACATGCCCACCTAGTATAGAAACAGACCACCAAGATTGAATTTTTTGGTATATATTATAACAAAATTCAACATATTTTGTCGCGCCTTTTAGTGATATTTACTTCTTCAAGCTCACCTAATGTAAGTGCTTCAATGGCATTTTACTTCCAATGACACCAAGGGTAATGTTCACTTGATAACACCATAAGAAACCCCCATTTTAGGTGACGAGCCCTAATTTTTAAGACGGATTTTAGATGATGTCAATGTTGACAACCCAAAAATTTTATGCCAACAAAAATGTCCAACATAACATCAATGTTGACATAAAAACATTGGATTGTCAATATTGATGTTATGTTGTACATTTTTGTTGACATAAATTTTTTGTGTTGTCAACATTGACATCACCTAAAATCCGTCATAAAAAATTAGGGCTTGTCACCTAAAATGGGGGTTTCTTATAGTGTATTGCACATGCCATGTACCCATAGTTTTAGGTTCCAACACTAGTCCAAAAATCTGCATTCCTCCATGACTTCTATCACTTAACTCCCGCAAGACTCTGGCCATGTCATTTGATGACATGGCTTGAATTTCGATTGATGTCTAAGTCTTTGGTGGTGACACTACTCACCACTAATGCTAATTGCCCTTGAATAATATCAAACTCCCAACTAGTTAAGTCCAAGCAATCTCACTTCGGGATTCATTTCAAGACTCATTTCACGATTCATTAATGAGGACTCAATGTCAATGTCACAATCTAGCTTGGAGCATGATACCATCCAATTAGTATCCGCAAGGAGTGCTCAAGAGCACCCCTACGACATCATGAAGGCGGTAGTGAGGCTCCACTCACCAACCTCTCTATATATCATGGTCACTTTGGCTCGTCGCAACGCCATTCAATTGTAGTACTTGGAAATCTTGTACCACTTAGAATGTCTCAATTATTATGCCATTTGATTCAAGAATTCTAATGTTTGTCCAATTTGCGTGAAATTCTAGATTCAAAATTAGTTTCATATATTATTGAAAATTATATGCTTTTTGAGCAAACACTTTTGTCTCTTTAGGATCTAAAGGATTAACTTCAAAAGGATGCATCACCTTGATTGGGGTAAATTGATGATTTCAAAATTTCATTATTCAGAAATTAAAAGCATTTTCATATGTGAGGTTTTTTGGAAGTAGATCAACAAGAGAGTTTTACTTGGTAATGGTTTGATTTGGCATTAGTAGAATGTATGCTTCAATTGAAGAGACCTATGGAAATTGATGTATATCAAACATTGAGTGACTTGACTTTTAGTTTTAAAGTAGCATTGAAAAGATGAGTGAATAGATTTAAACCAAAATGACTTGAAAAAAACCTTGTAGTGACATCATCACATTTTAAATTCATTCTACCAAATTTTACTCATAAATCATCAAGGTTAATATAAAAGAAATTTAGAAGAAATTTAGAAATATAAGTTCCAAATATTATATTAAAGTATTAGAGATAGCTATGGTTGATTTACATTAGTAGAAAAAAATTATCTTGAACACCAAGCAATACTAGTAATGTTAAAGCCTAGTGCCACAGGCTGCCCATATGGGCATTAAGCTAGTGCCCGTATGGAGGTGTTTGAGCTTGGTAGCAAGGTCAAATACTATTGCTTGGTTCTCATTTTTCACTAGTGTTAATCATATAAATGCAATCTAAAATTTAAAATCTACAACATTTATTCATAAAATATAAATTCAAAAGCATTCTACCATATTGTACTTTATAACAATTTAAATTTTAATATTTTATAGCATTATAAACTTTGAGCCTATAACCATGGTTTGTTGATTTTTAAATTTTAGAGTGACCAAGTAACTTTGGGTGATATATGATGTTATAAACTATAATATGCATTTGTAGTGAAAATTTTAGATTTTTTATTACACTCCTTAATTTATATCTGATGCAATTTTTTTTCATTTTGTCTTAGGAAATTTACAATAATTTCAAACTTTTTCCCCTAAAATTGAAAATTTTATGACTTATAGTAGATATATGACTTCATTTTTGAAAAATAAATATAAATTTTTTTACATTAGAGGGAATTTCGGGGAAAAAAATGGCCGTTTTGGGCCTATTCCCCAATTTGTCCCCATGCTGTGAACCATAGTATGAGTTGTCAAAATAATATTTATTAAAAATAAAATAAATAAAAATCTCATTTTAAAGATTTAAAAAAAAATTTGATCTAGCATTCATTCGGCCATGTCACCCTGTTGTAGTGGGGTAGTTCCAACTGTCGGGAACTCAACAGAACTTGTAGGAACTAGTGGCCCTTTACATGACCTGAATTCTCTCTAATGTTCATATTTAGTTGCAAAATGGTAGCAAATAGAGCGATAAACAATGAAGCTTGAAATCAATGGTCATAGGCCCATCTTTCTAGGGTTAAACCTTCATTTCTATTTTTTTATTTTAATTTTGTTTGTAAATTGTCAACACTGAATAGAAAAATTAGGTTGCTTGAATAATTAGGTTGCTTTACCCAATGAAGTTACTTTACAAGCCATCAAAGTCAACAAGTGCTCCTACAGATATTTCCATTTGTACACCTAGAGGTTCATGAGTCTCCATTACAACAATTCTTGAGGTAGATCAGCCCATTACCAATCTAAATACCTTGGAGAAGCTATTTGCCAACTTGTATATTTTTCAGAGATTGAAAAGTTTGAGAGAAGACATTTGTAAGTAGAATGAAGACACTTGAACAATAAATGAATTTTCTACGTTTTTCCAAAGTTTGTTGGGACTAAGTTGGTAAAGCAGCATGGGTAGGCCCACGCTAAACCACACACGTTGATCCCCTTCTTAAGTGCAATGTCATAATGCTAAAGCGTTGCTGAGATTGTGGTATTGCTAAAGGGTGGGTGAATGATACAAATGGGAGGATTCAATAGAATTAATTGTAAAGTTTGTCTTGTGTTTGTAGCCGGGTGTCAGAGAAAGGTTTAACTAAGGGGTGAATGCACGAAACACTTAAAGCGTTTTGTCACACCCTAGTTTTTTATTTATTTTTTGCCATAACTTCTGTGTTTTAGCTCCAAATGACTCAAAATTTATAGGGAAGCTACTCATAACCATTATACACCTTTCCTAATTTTTTGGTAATTTCCAAAAATAACTAGAATTTTGGACTTAGAATTCACCCAAAAACCGGTGAAGAAAATACCACTTCTGACATTTTAATTTGTAAAAAATAGGATTTTTTTTTTTTAAAAGTCTAAAAATTTTCCATCTGAGAAAACTTTTTGGTGATGGGTTGTGACCAAAAAACGCACCAAAATAATGTTTTATACCTTTGGAAAAAAATGCAGAAAGGAGCTCCCTTTGTGGACTTGTACACCACATAAAAATAAGTTTTTTTAAAAAATCCTTTGGACTATAGCTATAAATCTACTAGAAGACCATTCTCTCCAAATTTCAGCTCAAAATTCGTTTTTTTGGGTTTAAAAAAGTGCAAAAAAACCCTAAGTCACCCATTGTGAGAAATTATTGAGGCTGTTTAAAAATAGTAAATTATTTTTGGAAATTACCAAAAAATTAGGAACGGTGTATAATGGTTATGAGTAGCTTCCCTATAAATTTTGAGTCATTTGGAGCTAAAACACAGAAGTTATGGCAAAAAAAAAATCAAAAACTAGGGTGTGACAAAACACAACAAATAGTACAAGTATACTATTCACCCTAAGAATAGTATAGAAGAAACACGGCACCAAACTCCATTAAGGTAGATGGCTCTAAATGCATCATGGCTCTAAAAGCTACCTCTAACTCAGAGGTACATTTTACTTTCTTCAATGTACCATAAACGTACATTTCAGGAGGAGGTCGTTTTTAGTGACCACTGTATTTCAACTTCAAAAATTTGTAACTAATTCCACAAAGGTCAAAAAAATATAAAAGGTCTTGGATTAGAAGCCAATTCCATTTGTCTTCCTACCAAATTTTTTTGAAAATTGTTTCAAAGAATTTAGCTTCACCCGAAAGGCAATCAACTCTTAAAGGGTCGCTTTAAGAGTCAACTACCTTAGACCTGAGTTTTGGTACTCCGGCGAGTTTGGTCCTGTGTTTTTCTTGAACTCCAATTCTTGGTCCCGCATTGCACACACTTTGCAATTAACTCTAATAAATGTATAATAAATGTAGAATTGGGTGACTCCCAGTATTGGGTTGTTCTAAGAGCATCGCCACCAGTTGTTCTCCAAATGACCACGGCACCAATAAGTGGCGTGGTACTTACTACCCCATGACATGTGGGTTTACTGTGGTCATCCACTGCTCCCTACCAACAACCCGCTAAAATTGGATTGATCATCACTATTCAATTGCCACCGAGGCGTCAATCACAGTAGTGTTTTTTGAAGTCACAATTGTTTTTCCTCAGTCTTACAAAAGTTTTACCTCACAATAATAAAAGCTTTATCTTTTACATTATACATATCTATTACATGTACATGTACTTATTAATATTTGTAGAATCTTTATTTTTATTTTTATATAAATATCTCATACATTATACATCCATACCTTAAGACAGGTTGTTTGTTTTGTTTTGTTTGTTTGTTTTGTTTTGTTTGTCACGTCGGGATCTCCCGGACCGTGCGTCCCCCGGTGGCGTGCTTGGTACCGTTGGAAAGCCCTCAGGCGGGAGGGGTGCACAGGCTTGGTTTCGTTGCATTTGGAGTTAAGGTGCGGAAGTTATTGAATTTCGAAGAATTTATGGGTCAAAAAATTAGGAAATTACTTTTACTTTGATGTTTGTCGCGCTCTTGGTACCGTTGGAAAGCTCTTGGCGAGGAGGGGTGCACGGGCTTGGTTTCGTGGCGTTTGGACCTACGGTGCAAAAGTTATGGATTTTTGAGTTATTTTTGGATCTTAAAAATTAGTAAATCATGTATCTTTTGAACCATGTGTCAATTTGTCACGTTTTTGGTCCCGTTGGAAAGCCCTGGGCAAGGAAGGGTTCATGAGCTTTGTTTCATGGCGTTTGGACCTACAGAGGGAAAGTTATGGGTTTTTGAGTTATTTTGGGTTCTTGAAATGACTTTTACTTTTGTTTTGGGTGTGGCAACGGCACAGGGCTACACTAGTATCTATTACATCTACATGTACTTATTAATATTTATAGAATCTTTAATTTTATTTTTATACAAATATCTCATTATATATATACATGTACTTTAAAATATTTTTAGAATCTATAATTTTATTTTATATAAAATTTTATATAACTTATATTCTTATTTATATATTCTTTCATTATTTTTTGCTTAGGATTTTGTCCACCTTTCAAGAGTATGAGGTGTGTGCATTGTAAACAATTGGTTCCAAAGTGTCCGTTCATACTTAAAGGTTTTGCATTGAATCAAGGTTTGTGACTTAAATTTTATTTTTATTTGTTTAGGATTCTTTCTTTCCTTCAAAAGTATGAGGTGTGTGCATTGTAAACAATTAGTTCCAAAGCATCCCCATATACTTGAAGGTTATGCATTGGAAAAAAACTTATGATTGTTTTTTTAATTTTTTAATTTTCCCTTTATAAATTCACAGTGATTGCAAAATTCTCCAAAAAAATATGAATTTTTTTTTTACTTGTATTCAACATATGATTTCATCTCTAAAAAATAAAAATAAAAATTATCGTTCATATGTAGCTACTTAATCAATGTAATGAATAGAATAGCACATCCACTTAAAAAAAGAGCACAGTTGCTTGTCCTCATCCTCACAAAAGTTCTTTTCCTTCTTCACAACCCCCCATTACCTTCCATTGCATCCACGTCGACATCCATTGTGCCCATAGTTTCTGTTGACCAAGTTAGCATGAATGTAATATTGCCCTCTACAAAGGAACTCCGTTGCTGGGCAAAGGTAGATGTTATGGAAGGAACGGCAAAAATAATACCATGACATGGTGTTGGTGTGGAGCCATTTTCCGGTACCCAAGCACGGCAAGTGCTGTGTGCCATTGCCGAGACCTTTGGAAACAACTGGTGGCGATGCTCTAACTTATCTTAATTCAGAAGTAAGTAGTGCATTCTTGTAGAATACACAAACACTAACTTAAATATTGATGTTGAGAAATTAGTGCGGGGCAACACAATTTCAGTGTCTAGTGTAGTTACCAGCCTTGCCCTGGCCTTGCACATAAATAGACTTTTAGTGTTTTTCTTGCAGACCTGTTCTAGATAATGATTCCAAGAGGGAACGCATAAATGAATTTATTTAATAAACTTTTGGTAGGTCCCCACTCCCCAGCTGGCCTTCATCATTCTGTAATTCTGGATCTGATCCAAACGAACCAATGAATGTGTGTTTTTGCAAAAATTAAAATATAATCCTGAAATATGGTCGTGAAACAGGCTGTGTGGAAATAAGGTCAGTAGGAATGGGACCCACACTCATCCACAGCAACTCTTGTCTGAAATTGGGCTCTCTGAATAGTTAACTTTTTTTTTCTTCTTTTGAACAAATGGCGGAACCATTGCCTGAATAGTTCACTTAACTGACTGAGCACCAAGCATCAAAAAGAATAACGGACAAAGCATGTCCACTTACTTTACTATTGGGTAGAAAAAAATAAATCTGCAGACAAATTAACCCCTCAAAGGGATGAGCTTTTACTGGTCACTGGCCAGGGTCACTGCAAACTCCAGTTTGCGAGTAACATCACACACACCCTTTTTTTTTTTAACAAATGGAACGAGCCATTGCATTAACCCCTAACGGACCAAGGCCTTTTTTCTGCCAAAAAACACTCAAAACTGCCATATCTATAGCGAAGAGTAAAAAAACTGAAAATTGTTTTTTTTCATATCAAACTGTAGGATCTTACATCTAATTAGTATGAGAGTGTGTGGTAAAAATTTCAGAATTTTTGACCACTCAGATTGCAAGATATCTACGTTTAAAGTGAAAAAAACAAGTTTTTCATCACATTGCGGGACTAGATTTTTTGACTTTGAACATTTTTAACTCAAAATTTTTGCACTACAAAGTTTTGAGCTTTAATTCTTTGTAGTGGAGAATTGAGTTGAAAGTCTAGGGGAAAAAAAATTCAAAAAAACTTAATTATCATTCTTAAAAAAATTATTAAGTATAAGTAAGTACGAGATAGAAGGAAAATATAAAATATAAATATCATTTAGATGGAATGAAAATGCACTAATTCCAATGGTGAGATTGTTCTAGCAAGTAAACTAAACCATGTACAAAAAAAAAATGAAAAATCTGAAAAATTGCATTCAGAAATGAATCCTACAAGTTATTTTTTTCAAGAAGATGCTCTAACTACCCAAAAAACAAGAATGTCCATAACTTTCTCATAACATATCCAAATGAAATGAATCAAAGCTTTCCAGATAGACAAAAATATAATCTATGAGAAAAAAATATTTAAAAAAAAAATCAAATTTTTGTTCATTTTTTTTGCTGCCCAAGCTGCCCCCCGTCCCCTCGTTTGAACTTATTTGGTCATAACTTTTTTTCCCGAGCACCGATTGTGAAAAGAATTATATTCCCACAACGCTTATCAGTTTTTCTATCTCCAAAAAAAGTTTCAAAAAATCACAACAAAATTTCAGCCCGTAGGTACCTGCCTGAAAACGCATTTGTCCCCCGAAGGAACAATGGTCCTTTAGGGGTTAAAAGAAAAAAACCACAATACAAAACAGCCAAGCCACATAGGCTAGAAAACATCACCCCTTGAAAGGCGGAAGGGGGGCCAGAAAGTGATCGATGGATGATTTCATTGTTCAATGTAGAAATAAAGAATGCACCCGGTGGTCCAAAAGTTGGAGCAATTTTGGTGACAACCTTGGTCATGGGTGGGGTTTGCATCTTTTCTTGGTTAAGGTGTAACAACAACAAATCGCCTTTGGAATGTCTTCAATGGAAGCGGCATCCTTACCCTCTAAATGTATTGTTAACTTTGCACTACTTCGTATTTTGAACTTGAAATTACTATCATTGGAAGTGCATCCAAAAGTAATTTGAATATGCACAAGAAAACTCAAATATAGAAACTAGAATAATAATTTGACGATGACTTTGCAACAATAGTTGTAAAATATGATTCATAGATCACATATATACGGCTGAACCACCCACTATTCTAACCGATATTTTTCAATTAAATTTGAAGCCAAAAATTGGAAATTCCTTCTAAAATCTATTGTACGTTGAATATTAGTGATTTTCACAAAGAGTTTTGTTCCGCCTTTAAGTTCAAAAAGTTAAGTTCAAATCAATATGATTTTTGAAGATTTTTTTTTTCTTTTATTACTAAAATCAACCTATTTTCAATTGAAATTCAATATGTAGTTAGATGGCAAACTTCTTTCGTGTGCCCCTAACCAACCAAAAGTTTCCTTCCAATCAAGCATCCCACCAAATGTCTAAGCACTAGTAAAGTAGTAGGCTTTGGGCACCATGTTCTAAAACTATTCTTTGGTGCCCAAAGTGGCCATCCTTTCTACTACCGTAGTGAAGCACACTCTCATTGCAAAGATTCAATGTGAACAACCCGTAATAGTAGAATTACTTGTGCAGTGTATCGTGAGCAATATGGGTGATGTTACTCAACCAAAGAATAGAGAATATTGGTTGGCTGGGAAGTTGCAACGCTAAAACCATTGGATGAGTGGCAAGTTGCAAGAGTCATTGGTTGGCTACAAAGTTGCCATGCTCCAGGCTCTCACTTCCTGTGGAAGCAAAATGGACCCCATTGTTGGTTAACACTATTACGAGTATCAAAGGCAGGAACTCACTAATCCATACTAAGGGCCTCCTTACATGTATCGGTGGGTAGGAACAGTCAACGATGCCGAAATATAGAAAGCACTTTTATGCTCCTTCTATAGTGTATTCTACACTGATATTGGTGGAACTCTCTCTCCTACTTCCACGCTTACTGATCATCAATGGCACTGTTCTTGTCTTTTAGTTGCTTTCTTTGCCCACCGGGCTCACATGTAAGCTGGCCCTAATTCCACGAGATTCCCATCTCCAGGTACTGTAAAAACGAGATTGCAATCCGTCAATCTATCGCTCCAAACTGAACTGAAGAGATCGCCATCTCTCGTTCCAAAGCGCCTGAGGAGAGCCACTGTGAGGAGAAGCATATCCATAGCCGCTCCCTCTGTTCCATTTCCTCACAATCGCTCATGTCGCAATTGATCAGGCACCTCCGATCCATCCCAGGCTGGCTGGAGACGGAGTCGAGACGGCACTCCACTGACAGTGTCGCAGTTTCCTTTCCATTGCTGCATTGTATGGGACGTCGAAACCCGTGGGGTCCAACTTCCAACTCCTATCCTATTGAATATTGAAAGAAGTTCATTATTGGGACTTGGCTACTAAGTTAACCGCCTCGGAAGTCTTCCCTCCGTCCTCACTCTTTCACTCTTCCGGATGGATAAGCAAGGAGCCTGTGAGTCAAGTATACTATCTTGGGAAGCATAGCATAGCAACAACTGACTGACGGACGCTTCAAGTCTGTGCCAGAGACCTAAAGTCAACTGGAACGAAGTTAAGTTAGCACTCGGGGCCACTGCAGGCCATCATCGGCGGAGTGGAGACGGACTCCTCGGCATCTCCCACTCATCACTCAAATAGCACTGGATTTCAAACAACCAATCAAAATAAGAAAAAAAAGGAGTGAGCGTCAGGACTATAGTACTGTAGACTTGTAGAGGAACTTCCCACGGGTATCGATCGGGTTGCAAGGGTGCTGATAAGCCTGATGTGGGCAATCCAGTCTAACGGCTACGGTAGAGCTGGTGAAGTTACTGGAGGACGGATCTGCGGAGTTTCTTCGCTGATGATCTCTGATGATCACAGGCCCGGTTTACACCAAAATAAGGGAGCAAGAAATTGAGAAGTCTCCCTCTCCAACTGAGTCCCACTATAGTACTAGTGTGCCATGTGCCGTTACCGCAATCAGAACAAAAGTAAAAGTAATTTTCTAATTTTTTAACTTCATAAAAACTTCAAAATTCAATAACTTTCACATGGCAAGTCGAAACACAAAATGAAGCCTGTGCACTCCTCCTCGCCAAGCGCTTCCTGACAGTACCAAGAATGCAACCGGAGGACGCACGGTCTGGGAGATCTCAATGTAACGTAACGAAACAAAACAAACAAACAATTAAACAGTCTGTCTTAAGGTATGGATCATTTGTCATCAAGAAGTCTCCCTCTCCAAGCCCCCTCATTTGCCGTTGAGAATTCCTCCTTTTGAAGTCATGACCTTTGGATTATTGTAAATTGTCAAGAGGGCATGAAATGACCAAAAAATGACTAATGAATAAATCAATGAAAAGGATTTTTCAATGAAGAACTCCAAAATTTTAATTAAACCCACTTCTTAAGGGAGAGGCACCAACTGTCAACCATGCCCAGTACCCAACTTTTAGGGGGCAATATTTCCATCTGAGGTTGGAATAGATTTTCAAAGTTGGGATTAATCAGATTATGACACATGACCCAAAGTAGTGAGCAAGAAAGTAGGAAGTAGTGAGCGGGAAAAAAGTTCTTAAATGATCGGAATTGGAAGATTCTAAACATTGGCTATTGGTGAAGAGTAGTTTTTGGCTCCCAAAATTCACAATAATTTCAATTTTGGAAATAACATTCTGAAAAACTTGCAATCCCCATATTTCCTATCTTTCTACATGGGAAAAATTTCCAATACTTCATACTACTCACAATCTCCTCTAAAACTCCTTAAATAATTAGCTACTATTGCCTCCACCTTATAATTTTGGGGGATTAAAATTTGAAGATATGGCGAATTTCATTAAAATGGCGGTGTTCCATGTGCCATTTTCTGACTGTGACATCTAGGACATGCTTACATTACTAACATCTAGGTCAGTTCTAGATTTCAAAAATCTAGGACTATTATAGATATCAGATTGCACGGTCTAAAAAATCTAGGATTATTATAGATTTAAAATATCTAAGACTATTGTAGAATTCAAAAATCTAATACCAATATAAATTTCAGGTTTAGATTGAACAATTCAGACCGTGTAAAATAAACTGCTCAAAGTGCCAAATTAACAAAATTCCGCCATTTTAATGAAATTGGCCATAGATCTTTGATGCTACATAGGAAAAAAGTGCGCTCCATATCATTGGGCCTTGTTGTAGACCCACAACTTTTTATTTCATGGTGTGAAACCATTTTCTAAAGACTTTGCAATTTCAACCAATCACTGAAACCTTCAAAAATTAAGCTCCCTCACCTCTTGATTTAGTGCCTTCCTCAATTATTGTACTTCATTGGGTTTGAACAACAACAAATTTTTCTTTAGGTTGTTGTAAATTTTTGTTATTTATAGGCAACAAATTTTTAATCCCTAAAGTCCCATTGGCCCTGCAAGCCATAATGCGACTTTGGATAGGCTCATATAGTCTCAATATTCATTGTAATTTTTTGAAACTTTTTTTGAAGCTTGAAAAACACATAAATTTTCTAGGAACATAATTTTTATTGCAATCGATGCATGGGAGCAAAAGTTATGGCACAATAAGCCAAAAATGGAGGTTGGCAAGTGGCAACAAAGAAATCACAGAAAGCCAAAATAATATTATTCTTAAATTTCTAAAAAAAATATTTTTGTCTATATGTGAAATTTTCTTTCATTCTATTTGGATTAGTGATCATCACAAAGTTTAGAACCTAAGGATTGTCAATGAATATCGTGTGGTTACTATTATTTCATGGGTGTGCATGTTAATTTGCAATTTATCGCATTGTTACGATGCCCACGATTACTACAAAGAATTCACACTACTTTGTTATTAGTATTAACTACATGACTTCTATACGTTAATCACAAGTGCACAAAAGACACAAATTATGCACAAAAATTTATTATCTTTGTCGTGTATTTTATATGCGTTGAAGTACATGGAAATTCATGACAACAATGTCATTGCTATTTTATTTTTATTATTTTTAAAAATTTATAAAAGTTTATTTTTTAAAATTGCCCACTAGATGCACACTACCTATACAACCCGCCATATGGGGGGCAAGGCCACCCAGGTAACCGCTATGTGGGCGGGTGTCACCAAGGGGATTTGAACCTTGGACCTCATGGTTGAGGCCCAAGGTTCTCAACCATTGCACCATGCAATGTTACTTGTGTATATATGGCATGTAGAATTCTATATATCTAGTTTTTGCAGTTATTTTTCATTTGCTTTGTAAAAGTCAGCAGACTTGAGACCTCATTTTGACATAGTAGAACAACTTTTTTCAGAAAAAATTGAACTCAGAAAGTTGGTAAATGAAGCTAGATTTCATGTCCAAAAATCCGTTTGACACTTGAAGCCTCTAATCAAAAGTTATGAACAAAATTCAGAGAGGATGTTTGAAAATATTAAAAAAATGTCCCTTCCACACCGTTTCTGAACTTTGTCTATAACTTTTGATTAGAGGCTCCAAATGTCAAACAGTTTTTCAGACATGAAATCTAGCTTCATTTACCAACTTTTCTCAGTCCAAAGTTTTTTGAAAAAAATTGTTCTACTATGCCTAAATGAGCTTTCAACACAATTCCTGCTTCATTTATCAACTTTCAACACAATTCCTACTTTCAACACAATTCCTGCTTTTCAATTAACTTAGTGCTAAAATTGTGAAAGATAAAAATGTTAGTGCAATAACTATGCACAAACATGATGTTGTGTGATTACTGCACTAATTTTATATGTCTTAAATAAGCACTAATGCTACACGTAGTCAGTCACTCATCACAAAAGCACTGAAGTCGTACATTTTCAATCATGCATAGTTGTCGTGCAACTTTCGCACTTCAAACTCAAATATGAATGACATGCCTAAACTGCATGGTAATAATGAATGTCAATTTGTGTTGTAACAATGTTTCCAAATGAATGAATGTAACATGAAAACAATGCCTGACGATAATTGTACGATTACTTTTGACAACTCGTGACAGAGGAATTTTGTGATGATGAGAAAGTTATAGACAATCTTATTTTCAGGCAATCTAAGCAACTTGTAGGATTCATTCTTGAATGCAATTTTCACAATTTTTCAAAAAAATTGATTGACAAAGTTAAGTATGCTTGTTAGAACAATCTCAATATTGGGATTGTTGTGTTTCAATTCCATCTTAAAGCTTTAAACAATTTAGTTTTTTGATCAATCTTAAACCTACTTCTATGTAAATATTTTTTAAAGAATGAAAATCAAGTTGTTATTTAAAATTATTATTTTTAGACTTTCAACTCAATTCTTCAACATAAACTGAAATTTTAAATTCAAAGTTTGTAGTGCAAAAAACTTCTACAAATGGTGGTCAAAATCATCTAAAATTACAAGAAATTGTAAGACAACTTTCAAAATATCCAATTCTTCCAACTTTGAATGCTAATATCTTCCAATTTGTACTGTCAAACTTCATGAAGTTTTTACCACCTAATCTAAAACAAGTCAAGTACAAGAACCCATGGTTAGATTGTAAGAAAAACATACTTTCTCTATTCTTGGGCAAACGCAATAGAAATGGCAGTTTTGAGTGTTTTTTGGACAGAAAAATGGCCTTCGTACTTCAAGGGTTAACCCCTAAATGCCCAAGGCACCAAATTCTAATGTTGACAATACTTTGAAGTTAAATAAAACCTAACCAAGTTATTATTTTTAGTAGTTTATATTTTTGTAAATTTTTTTTGATGTCTAGTTTTAGCAACAAAAATCCGATTTTGGAAATGATTTATCATTATGATTTTTCTATTCAAGATTTTGTGCAAGGTTACCCATTGTAATCTTGGCTTTCCGTGGTGTTGAGGACTCTTGAAAATGAGCCTCAAATACACTCAATCTTGGAGAAAAAATCACATTAAAAATTCATTTAAAAGAAATTGTAGCGTAGATTTTGAAAAGCCATAAATTGATTGAGGTTATGCATGTTAGGCCCTTTAACCTCATATATTTTTGATGACCGACTTTTTAGATTTGACTTGTGAAAAAAAGACTTCAAAAATTTCTTAGTTTTAACATCCTCATGATCAAACATTATAATCTTTCAATTTATAAGTGATATTGTTGTGTTTTCTTTTCCTATGTGATCTCTAACATGTCTAGTTTGAATTTGTACGGTTACAATTAAAAAAAAATTGATACTACTTATCAAAATGTTGGCTTTTTGTTCAATTTAGAGCAAATTCCTAGAAGCTCAAGAAAGGCCTTGGGCATTTAGGGGTTAAGGATTCTTTTCGAGTGACACACCCATGTTTGATCACTTGGGGAGGACGTTAAACCCGTCGCACGAAGTGGGATTTGCAAGGTGAGAATGCAAGAATTTTACCCCGGAGAAAAATGCAAGAATTTTTTTTCCCTCATATTATTATTATTTTTTAATTCTGAATTCATATTTGCAATCAGATGCCCCAAATTAGATAGGAGAGGTCTACATCTAACCCTAGACACGGCTCAAAATAGGGGCAAGATTTTACTTTTACCCCCCAATTTCTACATTTTCACCATGCGGGTCCCACTTCCTAGGTTTTTTTTTTTTTTTTTTTTTTTTTAAACAAATGGGCCAGGGACGGATTTAACGTCCTGCATCACTTGGTTTGAAGCTATTCCACCATTTCCATCATTTCCATCATTCGTAGGGTGTCCCCCCCTGAATAAATGCAACAATAGTCAGCCAGCCCATTTCAACATGCCACGACAATTGGACGGATGCACTCCACTGTCGTACCTGTGCCCCATTTTCTTTTTTCAAAATTTCCATTTTTCCTTACACAAAAAAGTCAAATACCCACAGAATCAATGGCACTCTCGTGAGTACGGTATGCCCCACTTTAGTTTTAATTTTAATTTCCTCAAAATTTCAATATTTTCTTACACAACATACCACTCACAGAATCAATGGCACTCAGTCCAGTGGGCACCATTTATATTTTTATTTCCTCAAAATTTCCCATTCAATGGACAATTTCATTAAAATGGCGATATTATTTTAAAATGGCATGAAAACAGTTTAGAACGGTCGTTCCAAATCTATACCAGTCCTAGATGGTTCAAAATGGCCGTTCTGAAATCTATACTGGTCCTAGATGGTGAAAATGGCACACTGTCAATGTGGCACTTGGAATATCGCCATTTTAATCAAATTGCCCGTATTCTTTCTTACACAAAAAAGTCAATACCCGAGCAGAGTCGATGTCCATACTAGGAAACTGAAGAAGACGCCATGATGATGAGTGGGTCTGCAAGTCCAAAAGGCTCCACCGCATGTCAACATTCGAAACCGTAGCATCCAAGAAGCCGCCGCACTCCAACGACGTCCTCAACGCCAGCAACGGTACGGGGAACCGTTGGGGGCGAGCAACGGGCGCCAGGCAAAACGCCACAGCCGGTACCCGCCCACGCCACAGCCGGTACCCGCCCACGCCACAGCCGGTACCGTCCACGGCACCCGCCTCCCTTTTCCAGTGCCGGTGGTTCCGTGTTGTCGTCCCGGCCACTTGGGAAAGCCACTCAAGGGGAGCGTGGTCGCAAACCACGCGCTAAAAGGGACGCACCGCGGCCATGCGCTCCACACCCCCTCCCTCGCCCCAGCCTGACGTTGGCTGGCCCTGGCCAGCGACGACGGCGGCCCCCACCGAGCTCTTCCTGCGCCTGCGCCTAGTTTGACGCTCTCAAAACGGAACTCCAAGTCGCTAAAACCCTCCACCAGTGCTCCATCTTCCTCAGTCTTGCACCTCCTCGTCGCCGCGCTGCGCTGCTTGCAGCGCTTCTGCAAAGCCATCACCAAGCAGGTGCAACTCGAGGAGTCGACAAGCTTAGGAAAACAAGAGCTCGGGATCCAGGATCGCTTGTCGCATTGGAGGTAAGAATTGGTGCTTGGTTGGGTTCCCCGATTTGCATTGTGACATGGGTTTGGCCGATATGTGGAACTGGATTGACCATCGCTGGTTTCATCGCCTGTGGTGGTAATGTGGGGGTGAGATTGGGTCTCGTCTAGCTAGGCGTTGGTGGACAGGGATCTCTGAATGCTGGAGTACGTTGGTTTCGGTTTTGGTTTCTGTTCTGTTCTGTTCGAGTTTCGGTTTCGGTTTCGGTTTGTTTCGAAGCGAGGTTGGTAGTCGGTGCCATGGGGGGAGCTTGTGGAAGCTCTCTTGGAGTAGTTTGGACGATCGGAACGGTTTTGTTGATTTGGAGGTGTGATGCGTGGGGAGTTTTTTTACGGGTTCCGCGGTTCTTGTGCTGCGTAATGGGTGTAGGCTGTCGTTTGTGGGTTACATTGGTGTTATCGATTGAGTGTTGGAATTCGTTTCCGTGGCCCGATCTAGCACGCGGTGGGTGGCGGGATTGCTGGGCGTGTGTTCCGATGCGGATGTATGCATGGAGTGGCTTTTTGCATGGCGCCATAGCCAAGTTTCTGGAATGCGGGCCATGGTTGCTTCTGTGTGCTTCTCCCGAGGCAGTGTATGGAGGGTTGTTTACATTCTAGTCTCCTCCTGTTGTAATAGTTTCGAGATCTTCCGAAAGAGTCTCCCGATGTTATGGAGTTTATACTAATGGTGTTTTGAATCTGCGCATGACAGATTGAATTCGGCCCGCCAGGTCGAGATGGCGCAGGGAAGAGGCAATGCCAAGGCTATCCTTTGCGTGGTAGCCTTGCTTGCATTTTCGCATGCAGTAGCCGCTAAAGACGTCGTCGTGGGTGGCTCCACTCAGAAGTGGGACTTCCCCCCTGGAACTAATACCGGTTACTACGACACCTGGTCCGCCGCTAACAAACTCGCCGTCGGTGACAATTTGGGTAAGCCCCTCTCTCCCAAACCACCATCTCTTCCACATGCTCACTCCCATAAGTCCCATTTCACCAACAACACTTCATCAGGGCACACACAGTTTATTTTTTAGTCCGCATTCTGATCTCCTTCGTTCTTTCCTGGCACAGTCTTCGATTACATGGCCGGTGAACATGACGTCCAAATGGTCTCCGCATCCGAATACAGCGGCTGCCTCGATAGCTCCACCAACTCGAAGCTCACCAGCGGCTCCGACAAAGTCCCCCTGTCCAAGGCTGGAGACTATTACTTCATCTGCACGTTCGAAGGTCACTGCGCCCAAGGGATGAAGGTCAAGGTCACCGTGGGCGCTGCTGCTCCCCCAGCCACTCCCCCTGCACCTCCGCCTGCTACTCCTCCTGCAACTCCTCCTGCCACTCCTCCGGCCAAACCTCCAGCCACTCCTCCTGCTACTCCCCCTGCTACTCCTCCTGCCACGCCTCCTGCTACTCCTCCAGTCCCTCCTCCTGCTCCTGTTACTCCCCCTCCAGCGCCTACTCCAGTTATTGTGGCGCCCGTGCCAGCACCTGTTACGGCTCCTACGCCTGCTCCTACGCCTGCTCCAACTCCAGTTCCCGAAATGGCACCACCCACTTCAGTGCCAGTGCCCAGTCCTTCAGTTGGAGAGCCTACGCCGCCCTCGACGACGAGTCCGACGACTTCTCCTGCGCCTGCTCCGGGATCTGCACACTCTGTGCGTGTGGGATTTGGTGTTGTAGGAGCTGCGGTTGTGGCTGCTATCGGTGCTCTGTTGTTCTAGGATGTTGAGTACAGAATTGGGGTAGACGATGCGAACATTTTGTAGCCTGACAATAGAAGGCGAGTGTTGCGATGAAACCTGATTCATCATTCTTTTGGAATAAGCGGTGTTTGGGGATGAGATGGTGGCTGTTTTGTATAGCGTGCGCTAGTCTCTGATATTATTTTTTTGTGTTCCTTAGTTTCGGAACTGATGAGTGTGTTCTCATGCTTCTCACGGTGTGGGTGGTGTTTGTATTAGTAAATCGGCACGCATGTGCTCTCTTGTTTTCTAATGTCTACTGTAGTTCCTTGATGGTGGATTGTATCCTGTTGGCTTTGTCGTTTCATAGCTTCTAGAATGTTCAATTAATGACATTATCCTCTGAATTTAGGTAGAGGACGCGGACAGTGGTGTAGCCTGACAACGGAAGGCGACAGGTTGTGAGTGTGGTTGGAATGCAGCGTTTTCTATTTGGGCGATATATTGCTCTTGTCAGACCATTTTGGCTTATCCCTTGGCTTCCTCCAGATATTCCCCGATGCTGAGAGGGCACCGATTCTACTGTTCCAATTTAGAAACGGTGCTGCGATGTGTAGCTTGTGCTGTCCGACTCCATTTTTATTTTGTTCATTAGTTTCGTTACTGTGCTTGCTCTCATGCTTCTCACCGTGTGTTGAATGTATTTGTAAGTCGGCACGCATGCGCTCTGTGGATTTCTACGTTCCTCATCGAACAACTCATTTCGTATCAGCAATCAATTGAGCATATCTGTCTTTTCATTGGAATTCATTTGTACCGACTTCAGTCATTTTGTCTCAGCCGTTGTTGTGTTCAATTTGGGTTTTTCTCATACCAGTTGTAGCTAGTCAGGATGTCGACCTTCGACAGACCAAGGCCGATGGACAGGAGAAGGCTGGACAGGCGCAGGTACAGACGCTTTGAAGATGTTATTAATTATTTCGGTATGCCGGTAGCATGGTCGAATTGAGGATTAGCCCTGGATTTGGGGATGTGCATTCACCGCCTTAACACTGATTGCTTGGTAGCGATCGAAGAAGCTTTGGGTGACTGTAAGATTGTTAAGACTGTTAGATTTCAGTCATGTTGTGATTGCGTAACTACTATAATTGCGTCTGTGAGGTTACTGTAATTTTGATCTCTTAAAATGAGAGTGGTTGCGGGAGAGGGTGGGATGAGGTAGTACGGTTCCCCGAGAGCCTAGTGTGCGGAACTGTGGATTTGGGATTGTATTCTGTTGCTTACTACGCCGTAGTTTCGTATCTTCTAGAAGGTGTGGTGAATGTCATTTTCCCTGCAATTCTCTGCCAACCTCCAGGTTCCTCCAGGCTGTGATGTCAGAACTGGTTGTTTCATCCGCAATCGATTACTATTCTATCTGATGTACCGTGCTCATCTGCACATCCAGATGGGATTGTGACCACCATTATGGAGGAATGTTGAAAACGATGTGTGTCTGAAGTCTGGACAGAATGACAGTGACGACGTCTCTGGCGTCAGGACTGTTGCGTTTGGTGCAATCGACTTTGCATATGAAGTGGGAGTGTTTCAGCACCTCAGTCAAATTGTTTCCATTATGCAGACTATTGATTGACACATTGAGTTGCTTTTTGCTTGTTGAATAATTATCTTTGGTGTAGAAGTGGCAACTGAAGTTTAAAAAGTTGATTTGTCTCAGTTAATCTGTTACTTAATACTTAGATACCATTCTCCAAATTACATGCAATTGGTCAAATCCATGTAAAGAATAGGGGGAGGCATAGTTGACTGGGTAATGGTGAACAGTGCTTCCCTGAGTTTCAACAAGTTTGGCGACAGGCATGATGGGGGGTTTCAAGGGCTTCACAACTGGGACTCCCCTAATATAACCAACTAAGGGCTAGCTTACACGTGACTATGGTGGGCAAAAAAAGCAACTACAAAGACAAGAACCGTGCCACTGATGATCAGCAAGTGTAGAAGTAGGAGAGTGAGTTCCACCGATATCAATGTATTTCACACTGTAGAAGGAGCATAAAAATGTTTTCTATATTTTGGCATTGTTGACTGTTCCCACCCACTGATACATATAAGCTGGTCCTAAGAGCATCTCCACTAGTCCCTAACCCCATTTGGATGAAGGAGAACGAAGATGAGGATATGGAATGCAAGCCTCCACCAATTCTTCCTACAAGTTTAATACAAATAGTAAGAAGTTGTGGGGCAATTGTACAAATAGTAACCAGGGCAAAGGAACAGTGCAGTACAAATCAAAGAAGCGCGCATCATGTCCCTATCCCCATCTCAGTGAAGGAGAGTGAAGATGAGGATACGGAATGCAAGCCCCTACCAGTTCTTCCTACAAGTTTAATACATACTAGTGTAGCCTTGTGCCGTTGCCACATCCAAAACAAAAGTAAAAGTCATTTTAAAAACCAAAAATAACTCAAAAACCCATAACTTTCCCACCATAGGTCCAAATGCCACAAAACAAAGCTGTGCATCCCTCCTTGTTGAGGGCTTTCCAACGATACCAAGAACGTGAGAATTTGACACACGGTTCAAAAGATACATAATTTAGCATAATTTAGTAATTTTTAAGAACAAAAAATAACTCAAAAATCCATAACTTTCCCATCGTTGGTCCAAACACCACGAAATCAAGCCCGTGCACCCCTCCTCGCCGAGGGCTTTCCAACGGTATCAAGCGCGGGGAACACACGGTCTAGGAGATCCCAACGTGACAAACAAAACAAACAACAGAATATACCATGCAAACTTAATAGAAGAGACTAGTGTAGCCCTGTGCCGTTGCCACAACCAAAACAAAAGTAAAAGTCATTTAAAAAACCAAAAATAACTCAAAACCCCATAACTTTCACATTGTACGTCCAGAAGCCACAAAACAAAGAACGTGCACCCCTCCTTGTTGAGGGCTTTCCAACAGTACCAAGAACGTGACAAATTGACACACTGTTCAAAAGATACATAATTTAGTAATTTTTAAGATCCAAAAATAACTCAAAATTCAATAACTTTCCCACCACAGGTCCAAACGCCACGAAACCAAGCCCATGCACCCCTCTTTGCCAAGGGCTTTTCGATGATACCAAGCACGCGACCGGGGGACGCACGGTCCGGGAGATATTAACGTGACAAATAAAACAAACAAACAAACAAACAAATTGTCTTAAGGTATGGACTAGTGTAGCCCTATATCGTTGCCACATCCAAAACAAAAGTAAAAGTCATTTTTTAAAGCCAAAATAACTCAAAAACCCAAAACTTTCACATCGTAGGTCCAAAAGCCACAAAACCAAAGCCCGTGCACCCCTCCTTGTTGAGGGCTTTCCAACGGTACCAAGAACGTGACCAATTGACACACGATTCAAAAGATACATAATTTAGCATAATTTAGTATTTTTTAAGAACCAAAAATAACACTAAAATCCATAACTTTTCCACCCTGAGTCCAAACCAAGCCTGTGCACCCCTCCTTGCCTAGTATAGCCCTGTGTTGTTGCCACAACCAAAACAAAAATAAAAGTCATTTTAAAAACCAAAAATAACTCAAAAACCTGTAACTTTCCCACCGTAGGGCCAAACGCCACGAAACAAAGCCCGTTCACCCCTCCTTGCCAAGGGCTTTCTAATGATACCCAAAACGTGGCAAATTGACACACGGTTCAAAAGATACATAATTTAGCATAATTTAGTAATTTTAAGATCCCAAAATACTCAAAATTCAATAACTTTCTCACCATGAGTCGGAACGCCACGAAACAAAGTCCTTGCACCCCTCTTCGCTGAGGGCTTTCCGACAATACCAAGCGCGCCACCAGGGGACGCACAGTCCGGGAGATCTCAATGTGACAAACAAAACAAACAAACAAACAAACAAACAGCCTGTCTTAAGGTGTGGACTAGTGTAGCCCTGTGCTGTTGCCACAGCCAAACAAAAATAAAAGTCATTTTTTTAAAGCCAAAATAACTAAAAAAATCCATACCTTTCCCGTTGTAGGTCCAAACGCCACAAAATAAAGCTTGTGCATCCCTTCTCAAAAAGAGCTTTCCAATGGTACCAAGAAACTGACAAATTGACAGACAATTCGAAAGATACATAATTTAGCATAATTTAGTAATTTTTAAGATCCAAAAATAACTCAAAAATTCAATAATTTTCCCACTATGAGTCCAAATACCACCAAACAAAGTCCGTGCACCCCTCCTCGCCAAGGGCTTTCCGACGGTACTAAGCACGCCACCAGGGGACACACGGTCCGGGAGATCGCAACGTAACATACAAACAAAACAAAACAAACAAACAAACAAACAAACAAAAAGCCTATCTTAAAATATGGACTAGTGTAGCCCTGTACCGTTGCCACACCCAAAACAAAAGTCAAAGTCATTTAAAAATAAAAAATAACTCAAAAACCCATAACTTTCTTACCTTAGGTCCAAATGTCACGAAACAAAGCCCGAACACCTCCTTGGCTGAGGGCTTTGTAACGGTACCAAGAAGTGATAATTCGACACACGGTTCAAAAGATACCTAACTTAGCATAATTTAATAATTTTTAAGATCCAAAAATAACTCAAAAATCGATAACTTTCCCACCGTAGCTCCAAACACCAGGGAACAAAGCTCGTGCACCCCTCCTTGCCGAGGGCTTTCCGGTGGTACCAAGCACGCCACCGGGGGAGGCACGGTCCGGAAGATCTCAATGTCACAAACAAAACAAAACAAAACAAAACAAAACAAACTGTCTTAAGGTATGGATAGTAAGAAGTTGTGTGGCAATTGTACAAATAGTAACCAAGGCAAAGGAACAGTACCGGTACAAAACAAAGAGGCACGCATCATGCTGCAAGAGTAAAACAAACATAGGATTTAGTGCATTTTAGTTCCATATCCAGCCTCCCATATAGGAAATTGGGACCCCCCATTGGTAGAGATGCTCTACCACATAACTTCCAACTATTGACCCTATCTTTATTGCTTAGTTTAATAGGGTAAAAAAATTCAAAGAAGTTTGGGGAGATGGATTTTGTATGGCCTATGGCATGGAATGGTTGAATTACTACAAAATCTTGGGTTGAAAATATTTTTAGATGAATAAAAAGATTTAATTTATTTTTTAATAAGTTTCACCTAAGTTTCTAATGTAAGTAACTTCATCACTCCAATAATGCTTTCTTTCTTGTACAATCTACATTAACCCCTAAAGGACCAGCATGCGTTTTGTGGTTGTATAGAAATTTTGGGCAAGTACGTATGACTAGAGATTTTTATATTTTAAGCTAAAATTTTAATAGAAGGTAAGCGCGAGGAATATCTTTCATATGCACTAAATTTCATGACATTTGGAAATAGGAGTCAAAAGTTATGGCCAAATATGTTACTCTTCTTCATAATTGGGCCGTCCAGGCAGATCAGAAAAAATTACTTTTTTCAAAAATAAAAATTTGAAATTGGTTTCTAGAGTTATATATACGTGGAAAGCTTTGAATCATTCCATTTCAATCAATGAATCAAAAGTTATGAGGGTTTTTAGTTTGCGGGCAATTATGGATTCTCTACTCTGAAATAAACTTTGAAGTTGTTTATTTAACTCAATTTTTAATATTTTTTGAAAAAAAAATTTCACAGGATGTAGGTTATTTATTACAACATTACAACCATTGGGATTGACATTTTTCAATTCTATAATTAAATTCTTAACAATTTAGTATTTTGGATCATTCTCTACTTCTTTCTTCTTACTATTTTTTTTGTATATGTTGTACAATTCCAAATGATTTGAAATTTTTTAAGCATGTAGCCAACTTGTTTAGGAAAAAGAATTCAAAGAAGCACCACCGTTTTGGACATTTTTTCATACAAAATGTGACCTTGTGAAGTACAGCTGCCTTATTTTTCGTTGGGACAAAAAAAAAGGATTTTTGCTAGTTCAAATGCTAATATCTTCCAATCCGCATGGTGGAAAATTCTGAAATTTTTTCCACATCTTCTAAAACTAGTTTACTATATAGATCCTACAGTTACGTGTGTCAAAAAAAATTTCAAAAATTTGGTAATTGTATTAAAAATGGCAGTTTTTGAGTGTTTTTGGTGAAAACATAGTCATGGAACTTTAGGGGTTAAATGGAATTAAATTGACCCAACTTTTTTTTGTTGTCTACAATTGAGATGTCAAGTTTATGACCAATATAATCTAAAACCATGATGGTAGCTATCTTCAACTTTACAACATACATAGTCGTAAAGTACTAGAGCTTATTATGGATGGTTTTTATATTTTTCCGGAAAGAAAGTAAAGGATTCAACTACATAATGTGTCTTAGAACTTGGGAGGCCATTGAAAGTTGGTATTTGTATTCTACATGTTTTACGGGGATAGAAAGATCATGCTGTGCTCTACAATCTTCTTTTTGAATTTAAATTTTACAAATTATAAAATCCATATATGATTGTGTATTATGTTTTGCACAAAACATTTAGGCATTTAAAGGTGAATATTTTTGGATCTTAACATATTTTTTGGTCCAATACTAAGCCTATACTTAATTTTAAGAAGAATATAAAGCTCTCAATATATTCATTAATATGCTCATTGGTTGACTGGTGCTTCTCACGGAAATATTGAGAGCTCATTGGTTGACAATGCTAAATATTTAGAAATTGGTTGACTGTTGCTTCTCTAGATTTCAATTTCATGACCAAGCTATGTGACAATTTTAAAGGCCTAAGAAGCTTCCACTTTGAAAATTTACAATAACTACATGTTTTATCCAAAAATCCTTTTTTTTTTTTGAAAATTCATGAATTTCAATTGCTAATACTACAAAATATTTTGTAAAAGGAGCCTTCAACTATGTTGAATTGTTTATTTTGACATGAGAAAGGATTTAAATTGGCATGATAGGTTGAAGAATGGTATCACTACAAGAGAAAGGGGTGTTTTAAGTAGTGTCCTAGACATCACGTCTTTTAAGTAACGTCTTTTAAGTAAAATTTTACTAAAAAGATTGTCTTTCTAGTAAAATTTTACTTAAAAACTTACTTAAAAGACGTTACTTAAAAGATGTGATGTTTAGGACACTACATAAAACACCCCTTTCTCTTGTAGTATATATAAGGTAGTCTACTCTTAAAGCAACCATTTAAACCTATGTAACTCATCATTGACAGTAATAGATATTTCAAACAACATGTCACTCATTCCTAGATAGGGGTCACATTTAGAACATGGTCACTTTTAGAGCAAATAACCTTATGGACATACTCAACAAACAAACAAGAAATTGAAAAAAAACAAAACCAAGGTGCCATGCCAGCACCTTCTCTTTAGGAGACGGGTCTAACTGACAAGCTGACACAGACAAACGCTTGAAATGATAAGGTAGAAGCACCAATAGTTGATCATTTAAGGAATTTTGGAGCAGACTATGCACAATAAGAGGTGGTGGAAATTTTTCCCATGTAGGAAGATAGGAAATATGGAGATTGCAAAATTTTCAGAATTTTATTCCCAAAATTGAATTTACATTGAATTTTGGGAGCCAAAAAGTGCATTTCACCAATAGCCAATGTCTAGAGTCTTCCAATTCCGATCATTCAAAAACTACTTTCCCACTGACTACGGAGTACTTACTACTTTCTTGCTCATTACTTTGGGACATGTGTCATAACCTTATTAGTCCCAACCTTGAAAAGAACCCCAAAATACACATTTGAGCCTTGGTTGAAAATACTGCACCCCTACAAGTTGGGTACTAGGTGTCGTTGACTATTGGTGTTCCTACCTTAGTGATCCCAAACTGAGTTCTCAATTGGGGTCCCTGGTCAGCAATTTTGATCCAATTTTTTTTTACCGTGGAACTAAATGTGTAAAAATGTAGTTGGTTGATTTTAAATTTCTTCCTTTTTGTGGCCCTTTCTCCAAGTTCAAATATGAATTCACATTTGCCAAACTTCATATCATAATCAATTTATAAATAATAACTTGTCAAACATTGTTCACCACTTGTATTGATGGACCCCTTTGACTTGAAAAACTTGAAAAAATCAGTGCAAAGTATCGGAGAGGGAGAACATTCGTTCAAAAAAGACTAATGTGCCCTATGCCGTTTCCACAACCAAAATAAAAGTAAAAGTAATTTTCTAAATTTTTAAAACAAAAATAACTCAAAAATCCATGACTTTCACACCGTATGTCCCAATGCCACCAGATAGAGCCCATGCACCCTTCCTCGTTGAAGGCTCTCCGATGGTACCAAGAACGTAACTAGGGATCGCAGGGTCCAAGAGATCTCATTGTAACAAACAAACAACCTAACTTAATGTTTGGACTAATGTGCCCTATGCCATTGCCACAATCAAAATTAAAGTAAAAATAAATTTTTAATTTTGTAATAAAAACTTTGAAATTCAACATCTTTTATGCCCAAAGGAATGCAAGGACTTTGTTACGGTGTGAGAGGTTGCATTCTTGATAGAATTAGAAAACTTTATGCACAAAGGAGTGCCAAAGCTTTGTTTTGTGGTGTTTGGACACGCGATGTGAAAGTTATGTTTTTTTCAAAATAGAAGATATTTTTATTCAATAATCTCATTCAAAATAACTTTGAAATTCAATAACTTTCACACCATAGGTCCAAACGGCACAAAACAAAGTCCATACACCCTTCCTCGAGGAGAGCTTTCTAACGGTACTAAAAACGTAGTTGGGAGACTCATAGTTTTCTTGATCTCAATGTATCAAACAAAAAAAATAAAAATAAAAAAACTAATTTAAGGTATAGTGTGCCTTGTATTGTTGCTACAATAATTTTCTAGAAATAAAAGTAATTTTTAAAAACTTTAACTCATAAAACTTCTAAATTCAATAATTTTCACATTGTAGGTCCAAACGCCACAAAACAAAGTCCATGCATCCCTCCTCGCCAAGGGCTTTCTGACAAACCCAAAAACACAACCGAGGGATGCGCTGTCCAAGAGATCTCATTGTAACAAAAACAACAAAAACAACAAAAACAAAAAACCTAACTTAAGGTAATGGATGATTGAGGTGCTTTAACCTCCTTGACTCAGATATGCAAAAGCATTACAAAAAATTTGGGCCTTGTGGAGGGCCGCTTTAGTTTTGGTGGATGTGCAAATACAATGAAATAAAAAATATTTAAAAAAAATAAATTAAATTAAAATTATTATATATATATATACATAATAACTTTTTAATCAAAAATCCGACGGGTCACACCAGCTGACTTTCACTGGCAAGATTCTTTAACAACTATTTTGAACTGATATTTTTTGTTTTTGTACATTTTCATGCAAGAAAATGGCCCTCCCATGGCCTGGAATTATCTCTAATGGTCAAAAGGTGATTCTTTTGAGCATATATTTGTGGGCTTGCAACATTGTTTGGGAAGATCTACATATTGATTGATATAGAATATATTGAATTATTTACATTTTTTCCTAGGCTCACACAAAGAAAGATTCCTTGGGCTTTGAGCTTGTTTCCTTAGGCCTTCAACATCTTTGGAAGACCCACATACAATACATTAAAAATTATATTTAATGTCGTATGATATTTAGTCACTTCTATGACTTTACAAGTGGCACATAGTTACTTGCAAATATCTTAATTTACAAATCAAATGTCATCCAAATCCATATCTTTGTTGTTGAAAATATTTGCAATAGTAGTAAAAAATAATAACATAAACTAATTATGATACTTGACAAGTATATTGACATTTATAGTATTTGACATTTAGTGTCAATAACACAAAATAAAGATTTTAGTGTGGTTAAGATAGCCTAATTCTTTCACTTTTTTTCAAGCTCATACAAAGGATGATTCCTTGTTTTGAGCCTAGCAATACACTGCTTAAACCTTTAAAAGTGTTTTGGAGACCCACATATGTTGTTCTAAGGTAGTACCACTCCCATAACCAACACTTCCTTAAATACAACATTTATATATGGACCCACAACATCACAAAAACCTAGATATTGATTACCAAAGGCATGCCCAATCAAAACATGAGAATATTAAAGCCTATTGAGTGTTTTTTTGTAAACTTGGAGACAATACTTTCGAAATTGATAACTTAATATTCATATGGTCTCCTAATAATGCATGCTAAAGTGCATTGGTATCCTATTTGAATTGCCCATGAGATCCAATGAAAATAATTTATATGTCATGATAGTAACTATGCTCAGTTGTAGTTAGTGGTAATTATAATTGTAGATGCATAACATTGTTTACCAATGAAACACATGTTCCTTTTGCATCCCTTTTGAAAAGAGGTTCCCTATTCATCCAAATCATATTCTATTCTTGCTTCAACCAACTACAATTCTTGAATTTACTAGTAAACTCCTTCCAGGTATTCAAGAGATGCCATGCTACGTAGTCTACTCTTAAAGCAACCTTTGAAGAGATGATTGCATTGGGGGGGAAACCAAACTCTTTAAAACAACTTTTAGGGCCGCTTCACACTATGCCCGACCAAGTCGAGAGTCTGTGGAAGTGAGAGTCCAAACTTTGGTGAGAGTTCAAAGAAATGGGCAATAAATAGGCCCTGAAATTTAGGAATTGGAGCCTTTGGCCGGCCATAGTATGAAGCCTCCAAAGGCCAAGCCCAAAGTCCAAACCTCACCCGTGAGTCAATTTTTTTAAATAAAAGATAAAAAAACATGAAAAAGAAGTCCAAAATGGCCTTGGAAAAAAAATCACAGCACATGTTCTTCTCATCAAACAAGGAATATGAAGGGTATAAATGGAATAAAAGGGTGGGATTGGTCATTGAAGGGAAGTAGGTGAAGGGAAGTAGGGTCAATGAATGCAAAGACTCTCCATTGTAATGGTGGAGACTAGATTTCAAACCCCAATGGTGACAAATAACAAATAACAAATTTGTAATATAACGGTTGCGATCTTGTCATTTCTGACGTTTTTTTGAAAAAATTCGACGGACTCTCGATCCTAGTTTGGGTTGCCGGTTTTGGCCGACCCAAACTACGGTCGAGAGTCCGTCGTGAGGCCATTGCCATGTAGGCATTTGCTGCCTAGTGTGAAGGGTCGAGAGTCCAAAGTCTTAGTTTTTTGAAATCTGATTGGTAGAAACCGCCGGACTCTTGACCTTTGGGCATAGTGTGAAGCGGCCCTTAGTATATTTTTGTAGGGAGACAATGGAATTGGCACCTAACCCAAGTCATTTCATATTGTTTGGACCTTTGTGGAATTAGTTACAAATTTTTGAAGCTCAAACGCAGTGGTCACTAAAAGCAACCACCTCCTGAAATGTACACTATTGGTGCATTGAAGGAAGAAAAATGTAAACTTTTGGAGCATTAAAGAAAGCAAAATGTACCTTTGTGTCAGAAGATGCTTTTTAGAGTAGGGTTTGTCTTAGGACCTCCTACCTCTTACCTTATAGGACGTCCTTTGGAATGGTCTTGAAGTTTCTGCAAGGTGAAAAATTTGTGCATCCTGGGTCCACACATTGGCTAAGGTAGGAGGCTTGAAATCTTCTTAGGCATTAAGAACCGCCCCTATAATTAGCATTCAAATGGACATGAGATGGTCCTGAAATTGACTTCTATAGTCATTGGATGGATCAAGGAAAAAAGTATTATATATTGCAAAAGCCAATCATTCTCCTTGCTTTCCCCATTTCTCTATACAAGTTGCAAGTGAACATTTTATAAAAGACCTAGGGTCATAAATAGGTACCTATAACACAATTCATTTTAAAATTCATAAGTAATTCAATAATGCTTCAAAGAATACGAAACCACTTGTGTTACATTCCACATCTATTTCTCTTTGTTTGAAAAATGAGCTAAAAATATTCCCATTCACCTCCTACCTTATGAACAGTTTTTAGAGCCCAGGAATTCCATGCACATGCAGCTGAGTCGATCAACACTCAAGTGGTGTCCAATGCTGTACTGTACTGTACAGACAGTCTTTGCTCGTCCACTTGCGGAACAGAGTCGACTTTCGCACTCTCTCGAACACCAGAGTCCGCCACAGCAAGCAAGGAGGTTCGATAATAAATTAAGAATAAATTAAGGGCTTTGTTTGCTGCAAAAACACAATTATATTGAAGCTTAGTGTGTGTTTTGCCACCAATTTCTCATAACATTCAGTAGCATTGGGGCTGCCTTGGCTTAGAGTAGATGGTGTGGGATATTCCACATCCTATAGTACTCCATTGGCAGCTAAGCGGACAAGTGGAGGATGCAAAAGAAATGCAATGAGCATGAAGACTGTTGGGTGGGGAATATCCCATACCATTTGATGTAGAGCAAAAGGTAGTGTCCATGTTTGCTACTGAATCTTATGTTGTGGTGCAAGGGTTACGTAGATTTGCAAGGAAATGTAGAGCTATGTGAAGATTAAGGATCCATATGGGGAATTTCTTTAACCCTCATACGGTCTCAATATTCATCATAATTTTTTAAAACTTTTCGTAAAGCTAGAAAAACACATAAGCTTCTTGGGAATATAATTTTTTAATTTCAATCGGTGCCTGGAAGCAAAAGTTATGGCACAAAAAGCCCAAAATAGAGGTTGACATGTAGCCCAAAAAAAATCACAAAAAGTCAAAATAATTTTTAATTTTAATTTTCCTAAAATATTACATTTTTTCCTACATGCAGAACTTTGATTCATTCTATTTGAATTAGTGATGAGAAAGTTATGGACAATCTTGTTTTTTGGGCAATCTAAGGATGTTCATGAAAAAAATAAAATTTGTCTAACTTTGAATGCTAAATAATATCTTCCATTCCGTACTTTCAAATTTGATGAAATTTTTATGACATGATCTCAAACAAGTGAAGTACAAGATTGCATGGTTATATTCTAAATTTTTTTTCCTGCTTTCTTGGATGAATGCAACAGAAATGACAGTTTTGAGTGTTTTTTGACAAAAAAAATGGCCTTGGGGCTTTAAGGATTAAAATGGTAGTCATTCTGCAATTTTGGAAATTTTATGGTTAGACTGAGTGGTTTGAAATCTAAACTTGTCCTAGGTGGCACTTTTAAGGTTTAGACCGCATGGCCTGAAATCTATACTAGTCTTAGATGACACTTTTACAGTTTAGACCACGCGGTCTGAAAATGCCATAGGAAATATAGACATTTTAACGAAATTCCCTATCCATCCAGCTCAAGCTAGGAATTTACTTCCAGAAGAGCTTGTAGCTTGTACAAGGTGCCCATTCGGTGGAAGTATTTTCTTCACCTCAACTTTCGTTTCAATCCACGTTTTTGATTTATCAGTCTGGCATGGCACAGTGTGATTAGTGGTTGAATGATCGATGGCGTTTGTGACGAAGCATCAGCTCATGTAGTAGCTAACGAATCGACAGAAGAAAAGTTCCATTTTGTGTTGGATAGCTCTGCACCGACGGAGCTCTAGGAGGCTTTGATTTGACAAAAAAAACTTCACTACATTGCAGTGAAGTGAATTATGTGAGGAAGTTTGATTAGGAGCTTATTTGAAACGGCGTGGATCGGTGATCCACGAAGAGAGCCTCTTGTGGCGTTGCTGTTTGTTCATGTTCATAACAACGGCAGTGACGTGCAACAACACAACAAGGCATGTGGTGGAGCTCAACATCACCCACACCAATCTCTGAGGAAGATATTAGGTTCAAATCAACAGGTATTTTTTGTTGGTTCTGATTGAAGGGGAGGAGGCTTTGATTTGATAAAAACTACATTCAGGGAGGAAGTTTGAGTAGGATTTTACTTGAAACTGGAGTCAGAGTCAGCGCTACAGGTAGAGAACCTCTCGAGTGCATGTTGCGTTGCTGGTTGTTTACGTTCATATCAACAAGAGGTTTGCTATTGAGGCTTTTGTTGAAATTTGGACATTAGGACTGTTTCCTTTCATTGTTGTAACTTTTGTTTTGCGCAGTCAACAGCGACTCGTCTGCCTTGAAAGTACGTCAGGTTTAAGAAAACTGTACGTTGGTGACAATGATGGACGAGCTCGATCTTTTCAGGCGAGCCCTCTCATCCCTTGAGTATTTACAGATTTCCAAGTTTTTCTGGCCTCTTTCTTTCTGGTCCCCTAAAGCGTACAGATGACTTAGTGCCACTTAGATTGCACAGGTCGAATCCACAACATTGACGTATGAACGAAGCCATACACCTAAATTGACTCAAGAACCATATATTATTCATTTCACCCTGTTTAACTTGTTCCATGGCGACAGTATACTAGTCCGGGAGACGAGTGAGCACGAAAAGATATATGATACTCTCATGGCTCGCAGCAAGCTCCCTATTGAGATCTTTCAGATATATTGGACCCTTGTTACCTCAATCGCGTCAATAAGCTAGGTGTCAAAAAGGCAGTGGAATACAGTTTTGATTAAGCTTGTAAGCTCAACCCATGGCCAAATGCACGTAATGTCGGCTCGAACTTTAAGTTTGTTGCTTCAATTCGTGCCATCTATAGTGACCGTCAGATGGATCGGGAATTGACCTCGTCATCACGTCTTCCAGGTCCAACAACTATTTCCAGCAAGCTCGAGCCATGAAATCCACTTCTGTCCTATCGATCACAGAGCCTATTAACGTCCATGCTGAATTCAAATGAGCACCCGCTGTCATTGCTGAATTCACGCTGTATGCTGGTACCTGACTGTGGTTGCATCATATCACAGGGCCGTCCCCCCCTTCCAACACGAGAACGCCCAGGAGACTTAATGTCAAAGAGCAAACCTCCAGCCTCAAAAATGGCGCAACGTGGATGTTCCCATTGCCATTCCCATTCCTATCTCACAGCGCCATGGATCCTTCTGTTCACCTTTCTTTTAGTAACAAGAGTACCATCAGGAGCATGTTCCCCAGAACCCGAGTCCAGAAGATCAATTCTCACCACTTCGAGAGAATCCGAAATCTTACTTTCCATCAAGCAGATCCTCGACCCCTTCTCAACTCTCTCCTCCTGGAACAAATACAACGCCGTGAATTACTGCAATTGGCAGGGCGTGATGTGCAACACCAAAACCAGACATGTGGTGGAGCTTAACATCACCAACACCAATCTCAGAGGAAGCATCCCGAGCTTCCTTTGCAATCTCACTCACCTGGGAAACATCAGTCTCTCCTACACAAATCTCACAGGAAACGTGCCACCGGAGCTTAGCTTATGCAAAAACCTGGACTACTTGCACCTGGACCACAACCTGCTGGCGGGAGCTCTTCCTAAGGAACTCGGCCAGTTGCAGAAGCTTCGGGACATTTATGTCTTCAACAACAAGCTTACTGGAGGGATTCCGGTGGAGTTAGGGAACTGCTCCAGGCTCACTGCGTTCAACTTGGAGTATAACGAGCTTTCTGGACCCATTCCTGGGTCGTTAGGGAACTGCACTGAACTCGCTTGGTTTAAGATGACTAATAACTCGTTGAATGGGACGTTACCTGATGAGCTTGGGCAGTTGAAAAAGTTGCACGGGTTATTTCTGGCGTACAATGAACTCGAGGGTACTGTACCTGAATCTTTTGGTGGATTGGAAAGCCTGAGTTTCTTGTATTTGTATGGGAACCGATTTAGTGGCGCACTGCCAAATTTGTTCGCCAATTTGCAGGCTCTTCAGTATGTGGATCTCTCAGGAAATGGCTTCACGGGCAGGATCCCGACTTCCCTAGGAGAGTGCCAAAAGCTTGCGCATTTGCACCTCACGAACAATAGCTTCAGTGGGGAGATTCCGAGGTCATTAAGCAATTGCATCAACCTTGAGCACCTCGACTTGAATCAGAACAAGCTTTCGGGGGCCATACCTGGCGAGATTGGGAAGTTGAAGAAGTTGCAAGAGCTGGATCTGTCGAACAACACACTCGAGGGTAGTGTACCTGATTCTTTTGATGGATTGGAAAGCCTGAGTTACTTGTATTTGTACGGGAACCGATTTAGGGGCTCCGTGCCAGATGGCGTGTTTACCAATTTGCAGGCTCTTGAGTATGTGGATTTCTCAGGAAATGGCTTCACGGGCGGGATCCCGACTTCTCTAGGTGAGTGCAAAAAGCTTGTGCTGTTACACCTCACGAACAATAGCTTCAGTGGGGAGATTCCGAGGTCGTTAAGCAATTGCACCAACCTCGTGTACCTCGACTTGAAGCAGAACAAGCTTTCGGGCGCCATACCGGGCGAGATTGGGGGGACACAGAAAAATTTATCCGTGGTGGACTTTCGAGAGAATTTGCTGACAGGAGAAGTTCCATTCGCGTTTCTCAACACCAGTACTTTGTTATACGTCGATTTCAGCAGCAACTCTCTTGCAGGAGCTTTACCCGAGTCCAACAAGGAGCCTTTTCTTCCGCTTCTTCGTGTGCTGAGCCTCTCTAACAACAGCCTAAGTGGACCATTTCCTTCATGGATATGGAAACTCTCCGCAATTCAAATCCTAGACTTGGCGTTCAATGACTTCACAGGCACTATTGCAAGCAATCTCTCTAGTCTCATAGCTTTGACGAAACGCTCAAACCAGTCTTCTTTGGAGGGAGCCTTACGACCTCATGGAGGATACCCATTAATAGTAAAAAACGGCTCCTACATTTACAACTTGCTGACGAAGTCGGTGACGGCGATAGACTTGTCCAACAACAGTATTGAAGGGCATTTACCCTCTGATTTTGGAAGCTTGGATGCACTCTACAGCTTGAGCTTGGCGAACAACCACTTGACAGGAACTATCCCAAGTAGCCTGTCTCTGATGAAGCAGCTGGAGAGTTTGGACCTTGCACACAATAAGCTCACTGGGCCGATTCCTCCGGAGCTTGGAAACTTGGATCAGTTAAACTCCTTGTCGCTGGCGTATAATGATTTGTCGGGGGAGATTCCGAGTACGAATGGCTTCAACTTTAAGAACAAACTCTCCAGCTTTGTAGGGAATCCGCTCTTGTGTGGTGTCCCTTTAGATGCTTGCCCAAGTGGCAGTCACACAAATATTCTTTTCTCGGATGTGGTGTGGAATCCTGCTTTTGATGTGGGACTGGTGGTGGGATTTACGGTGGTGGGGATGGTGGTTTTGCTGTGGCAACCGGCTCGGGGGTTCGTTTTTCACACGAAGAAGAAGCGGGGCCGAGTTCAAGGATTCTACTATGATGCAGCAAATCATGCAAAATTGTAAATTACGTAATTGCTCAAAGGACTTAAGCTGGTGGAGGGTATTTAGTGAATCTGTGGGCGTAGACCTGGTTTGTAATGCTAGCTAACTTGGCCCCAAAATTTTGTAGAAGATGTTGTGTGCATCACTTAATTAGCGTTGTATCATGCATGAAGTGTGATTTTGGGGCATGTACAGAGCTGTGGAGCTTTTTCAGGACAAGACACGATCATGGAATGGACATGGCGATCTTTGAGTGTTGATGAGATCAAATTCCATTCACTACGTATGTACGACTTTCTTATGTGATATCAAAGCGCGAGGCCACTTTTGCAGGCAACCCGATTAGACCATTATCAGTGAAGCTTGTATCCACTGTATGGATAGTATCCCTTAGGGGTCTAGAATTCTAGAGACTTGAGCATATTATCAGTGCTAATTTCTGTGTTTTTTTGGAGTGATATTTTTGAAAAAATGTAAAGTTCAATTAAGTTTTGTACAATTTTGAATCTAGAACATCAGTAATTATTATTTCTTTCAATTGAACCAGCCCATAAATTCATGGTTATTTTGGCACATAATTCTAGAGAGGATTTCCATGATTTCTATTCAGTATTTAGCGCATCGTTCACAGGTAAGAAACTTGTCGATTCTTTTTGAAGAATGCCTTGGATTTGTTTAATGAAAACTAAAAAGTGTGTTCTGATCAAATTTTGCACAATGATTCCAGTTTTCCAATTTGTAACAAAAATTCAAAAGTTTGAAGTGGGGTTGCATGATTTTCTTCATGGTCCTGTGCAGCCACAGGGAGAAAAGGTCAGTGAAGAACTATTCGAGCTACTTATACTTGCGCACCCAGAGTCCCCGACTCAAAATTTGCCCTGCACCACGACCTTCGAGGCGTCGCATTAATTCTGTGATCCAGACTGCGAAGATCTTCTTTGGAAATCTATCCTGAGAACTCGAATCCCAGTTTTACGGAAGCAAAGCCAGCAATGACTACCAAATCACGAACCTGGAATACATCCCTACAAAACCGAAAAAATACACTCGAAGTTAACTCGAAGTTCACTGCACTGAAACCTTAAACTCCCCGCAATTCCGACTTCAGTACACAGACAGCTATTCGAAATAATGACGAAATGAACAAGTTCACTTCTTGGGTCCAAAGGGCTGCCATTACACAACCTGCGAAATTGGAGGCGGCATGGCGGAGATTTCGAGAACTCAAAGCAGAACTTATCGCAACCCAAATGGAGAATAAGCATCCGAGGCAATTCCCTGTGAATTGGACACATCATAGAAGAGTTGGATTAAATTTGACAGTGGGTATAAACACTGGCATAGAAAAGCGGTCATGTATAAACATGAACTTCATTCACTTACAGGGCCAGCGGGAGGGAGGCTACTCTCATTGAACTATTTACTGCAATAACTTGTATGGAATTGTCTACCATTGAGACAAACAGCCATGCCAAAACAGACTCCATTCGTCCTGACGACTCACTAGGCTTGCAGTTTTCTACGTCGTTTATCGAGTCCATTGTTGAGCTTCAAGAACAAATTCTCAGAAGCCCTCCAGAGAACTTGACTCTACTGTTCCAATTAAGAAACGGTGCTGTGATGTGTAGCTTCCGCTAGTCTGAATACATTTTTATTTTGTTCCTTAGTTTCGGAGGCCAGGGTGAATCCCCGACTTTTTTCCCACGGGTGCATGTTAAAAAAAAAGACCCCCTATTTTGTGCTTGATTAATCTATTTTCTGACACCACTCCTAGCTAATTTGGGGCCATCTAATTGCAAGTATGAATTCAAAATTCCACATTCTATCATGCGGGCAAATATAAAGGTCCTGTGTTTTCCCCATGTGTTTTCCCCAGAGGAAAATCGGGGGACGAGCGAGGGGGTCGGTTCACCCCGGCCGTCAGTTCCGGAACTGAGCTTGCTCTCATGCTTCTCGCGGTGTGTTGAATGTTTATATTAGTAAAACGGCACGCATGCGCTCTGTGGATTTCTACGTTCCTAGTGCGTGGATTCGGGATTGTATTCTGTTGCTTGCTGTGCCGTAGTTTCGTATCTTCTAGAAGGTGTGGTGAATGTCATTTTCCCTGCAATTCTCTGCCAACCTCCAGGTTCCTCCAGGCTGTGGTGTCAGAACTGGTGTTGTTTCATCTGCATTCGATTACTATTCTATCTGATGTACTGTGCTCATCTGCACATCCAGATGCCATTATGGAGGAATATTGAAAACGATGTGTGTCTGAAGTCTGAACAGAATGACAGTGACGACGTCTCTGGCGTCAGGACTGTTGCGTACGCGTGTGAATGGTGCAATCAACTTTGCAAACGAAGTGGGAGTGTTTCAGCACCTCAGTCAAATTGTTTCCATTATACAGACTATTGATTGACACATTCAATTGCTTTTTGCTTGTTCAAAGTGGCAACTGGAGTTTAAAGAGATGATTTCTCTCAGTTAATCTATTACTTAAAATTTAGAAACCATTCTCCAAATTACTTGCAATTGGTAAAATCCATGTAAAGAATAAGGGGAGGCACAGTTAGCTAGCTGGGTAATGGTGAATAGTGCTTCCGTGAGTTCAATCAGTTTGGAGAAACGCATGATGGCGGGATTCACAACTGTGACTCACCTATTATAACCAACTAAAGTATGGGATGTTTGCAATGCGAATCTGGTCCACAAGTGGGCCCGAATTCATTTCCAAGATCTTCAATAACAACAGTCTTTGACACCGAGTGCAAACATATCTTAACCTGGCCGGGGTGAACTAACCCCCTCGCTCGGCCTCGAGGAAAACTCTGAAAGTTTTTATTTGCTAGGCATGATAAAATTTGCAAATTCTAAATTCATATTTGCAATCAGAGGCCCTAAATTAGCTAGGAGGGGTCTAGAACATACCCTAGAGATGGCTCAAAATAGGAGGCTTTTTTTTCACATGCACCCTTGGAATGATTTGGGAGGCCGAGCAAGGGGGCCAGTTAAACCCGACCTCTTAATCCCTACATAACATTGTTAAAGGGTCTGATTTTTTCCTCCCCCTCGGAGGGATAATACTTCCCGGGATTCCTGGGAGGGAATTGAGTTAAAATTTGAATGAGGCTATTGGTTGCCTAGTGTTAGTGCTCTGCAAGTATTTGTGTGAGCTAGTGGCCAAATATTGGTTTCTGAAATAGTGACTATAATTTCTAGATTGTGAGTGGCTACAGTCGTGAACAATTTTTATTTGCACCAAACTTTGATTCATTCCATTTAGATTTGTTGTGTCAAAGTTATAGACAATCTTGTTTTTCGGGCAATTAGAGCATCTTCTTTAGAAAATAACTTGTAGGATTCATTTCTGAACTCAATTTTCACAATTTTTCCTAAAAAAAGTTTCATAAGGTTAAAATCTCTTGCTAGAACAATCTTACCGTTGACATTAATGTGTTTCAATTCCATCTTAGAGCTATTAATGGTTTAGTTTTCCCTTCAATCTTGAACCTACTTCTACTTAACAATTTTTTAATGATTGAAAACAAAGTGTATGTTTTTTGTTTTGTTTTTAAATCCTAGACTCTCAACTCAATTTTTCATCATATAAAATTAAAAATTAAAAATCATTAGAGCAAAAATTTAAGTTAAGAAGGTTCAAAGCCAAAAAATGTAGTTGAGCAAGGTGCAAAAAAACTTGTTTCCTTCACTTTAAATGCAAATATCTTGCAATCTACATGGTCAAAGTTTCTAAAATTTCTTCCACGCATTCTTACACTAGTCTAGTACAAGTTCCTATGGTTAGATATGCCAAAAAAAAATTATAATTTTTTTACTCTTTGCTATAGAAATGGCAATTTTTAGTGGTTTTAGATGGAAAAAGACCCTTGGGACTTTAGGGATTAAGACATACCTCCCAACTAATGACCCTATCTTTATTGCTTAGTTCAACAAGGTCAAAAATTCAAAGTATAGGTAGATGGATTGTGCATGGCCTATGGCACAAATTAGTTGAATTGTTGCAAAATCTTGGGTTGGAAATAATTTTAGATGAATAAACAGATTTAATCCATTTTTTACATGTTTCATCCAAGTTTTTAATGTAAATAACTTCATCACTCTAATATTCCTCCCTTTTTTTACAATCTAAAATAAATGGAATAAAAATGGGCCAACATTATTTTGTTGCCTAAAATTGAAATATCAATTTTATGACCAATATGATCTAAAACCATGATGGTAGCTATCTTCAAATTTACCCATGGTGCAACATTCATAGTTGTTAAAAATTAGAGCCTATTACGGATGGTTTTTATTTATTTTTGGAAAGAAATGAAAGGATTCAACTTCATAATGTGCCTTAAAACTCAGGATGCCATTGAAAGTTGGTAATTTACATTCTATGTGTTTTGTAGGGATAGAAAGATTCATATTGTTCTACATGAAAAATGAGTGGAACTAGTGTCAATTGAAAACTTAAGAAGAGCAGTTCAACAGTGAAAAAATCCAATTCAAATGTTTTGGTATCATCAAGTAGGTGTTTTGACTATTTTTGACTATTTTCATCCACAATTGATGAATAAAAAATATCGTGACTCTGTAGATGTATTCAAAAGAATAGAAAAAGGGTTAGATTTTGATTTTTCACTCTTGCTAAACTGACTTTAGACTAAGGATAAAATTAATCCACGCGAAAGTTACTTAGTGTATCCATATAAACCACTTCAAGTATCCTATTTACTGCATAAAATTTATTTAAAAATAAAATTAAAAAATAGAATAGATTTTACTTCTTTGAAAGTTTATGTTTTGAATTATAGATATATTTATTTGTTAAATGTAATTAGTTACAAATTCTTGAAGAAAAAAAGTACATTGAAGATTAAGTAGTGCTATTCTATGAGCATTGAGCGGGGATTATATGAGCTTTGAGCTTAGAAATTTGAAAAAACATTAGAAAATTTAACAATATTTCTAAAACTATACTTTATTAAAAAAATTGGTCAAAATTTATTATTTTTAATAAGTTTTAGTAGCTATTATTAAGAGAGAATTTTTTTCAATGAACAATACATCCAACTATTCTTCACTATAGGACATCTTATAAAGCCATCATAGGATTATTGAGGACCTATTACTGTGGACCTATTACCGTGGTTATGTAGAATTCAAACAAAAATTGTAATTTTTTGTGTTGTCTAAAATATTAGAAGTATACATTACAACTTTGCTAGATTTTAAGAACATAAAACATTGGTGATTAATTAGGATTTGTTTGACATTGAATGAAGTTGTTTCATTAGAGGAGATTTGGGCTTCTAAGAGACCACAAATTCCCGGACTGTGGGAACTCTGCAGGAATGCTGGGATGCTGCCAAATGACCAGTCTGACGTGGCTAAGTGACTGCCACATCATTTTTTATTTATTTTTGAATTTTTGAATATTTTTTTTAGTATTCTTTTAACATTTTAATAACTTTTTTTAAAATTTAAAATTTAATTTTTAATAAAAAAAAATTCTGACAGCAGGGGCTGGTTCCTAGCATTGGGAACAACTCTGAAACGGTCTTCCAAAGGCTCAGATCTCCTCTAGTGCGTAGAGACTTCAATTTTTCTAGATCAAACCTCTCTTCCTGTTGGACTCCCCTTAGCGCCGAGGGGAGTCCAAGCCAATTTTTTTTTTGTTGGGGGCTGTGGCTCCTCTTGGCGCCGAGAAGAGGCCAGCAGCAAAAGGGGGTTGATAAAAAAAATCAAAATCTCAATGGGCCAACAATTTTATTCAATTTCAAACAAGTCCTAAGCACTAATTCCCAAGAAACAAGAAGGGAGTGATCAACCAAACAACCATTAGATCAAAAATAAAAGAATTGGATCCCCCGAGAGGTCCTACAAGAGGACAATGATCAACTAATACACAATTTGTTGTAACTAAGCTCATTCCTTACAAAAATAATCCTTATCAATCAAATATTTTCTTCCAAAATCTTAACAAGTCTGATAACTAGCACATCAAGACAAAGTATAGGTAACCCCCATCAACCCCAAGAGGACCCCCGCTACTGCAAGAGGTACCTAGCAACAAGAGGAAAGTGATCTTAAAAATTGAAATCTGAATGTAACAATCTCATTCAATTTCAAACAAATCTTAATTATTCATTAATTTTTTTACATCTTAAAATCCAGCAAAGTCCAATAAGTGTCACATCATTGTTGTTTAAAGAACCACGGTAATAGGTCCACGGTTAAAATTTACTAGAAATAAAAAAATTTGGCCAAAAACTTTAAATGGAATATCTAAAAAGTTGTACACTCACAGGCTCACAAGCTCGCGGGCTCACGCTCACACGCTCACAGAATAGCAACCCTGATTGAAGATTGAGCTGAAAATAATTTTGAACCTCCTATTTACTTCATAAAAAATTATATAAAAAATGAGCAAAAATTCTTTAAAATAAATCTCTATTGAAAGTTCATTTTTCTTGAATATTAATGTAATGGTCATCAATATGTATTCTCTATAAATATTGATTTGAAAAACATGCCATTTCAATTCATTTTTTAACCTATTCTAAAAGCCATTTCATATGTTATTTAAGTTGGGAATTTTTGGCAATAGAAACTTGTAGTCATTATAAATCAAAATTCAATATTATAAATTGAACTTATAGTTTATAAAAAATTAAATAGGGGTCAAAAAATCACTTTGATGCACGTGATTTGCTAATAGATATACTAAGTGACTTCCCCGAAGATTTACCTTTTGAATTTAGCTCATAGACAAAATTTTATAGATTTGAAGTTCTAAATCACATCCATGCAAAATTTACATCATATAATACAAAATATAGAATATTAAAGCATACATCATATTAAAATTTAAATTAGAAGATAAACTATTTAACTCCTTTAAATCAAAGAAGTATTTGCACTTATTTGAAATTGAAGTTTTTGCAAAATAGACATTGTAAATTTTTGCAACTTTTAGCAAGTTATGAATTTAAATATTTTAGGCAATCACAAAAAGATGTCAATGAATAAAATTCATATTTATATTTTTAATGTGTACATTAAGTAGGTTTTTAGTCAAAGCTTTATAATAAAAAAATGTTTACAAAAGACATGTTCAAGTTATGGTCTACAACCTGAATTTTAAATTTTAAATTATTTAATTACAAAATACATATATGATTGTGTGTTAAGTTTTATCTAAAACATTTAGGCATTTAAGGATGAATATTGTTGAATCAATATATTTTTTGGTCCAATATTAAGTCTATATGAAAATTCTAAAAAAATATAAGTTCTTTAACTTCCAATGAAATTACATCTTCAACTATTGAGAGTTGTTTATGCATGAGGAATGAAAATAATTAAATGAACCAATAATTTGGATCTAATCTATAAAATTACTCTCTAGAATTAAAGGAAAGAAGTAAACTATTCTATCTTTGTTAATGACCAAAAAGTCAACAAAATCAATGCTTTTACAAAGCCAATAGTAAACCTTGAATCAATGCTTCCATCGTATATTCATCAGGCAAGTTTGGATTACCAATGTTCCAAACGGGCGGACATATTAGACAATTTGGACTAATTAGACAGATAATGTGAGTACCTTAAAAGTAATCACATTGGAACATATTAGGGTCATCAGACATCTTGGACGGGGGGGCAAATCGGATAGTTCAGATAGGCAATGTATCCAATCACTCCACTATGACAATTGTGGCTGCTTCCGTGAACAAGTTGGGTGTGACATTCTGATCTTTCATAGCTTGCAATATCTCTGGAGTTCGCCAAAATCTCTCCACGACACACATCGAATAGTTGTAATCTGTTGCAATGCACAGATACAAGACAAACAAATCATGAGGAATGAGGTTTGGATAAAATCTTGTCACAAGAAGTTCAATGAGCACATTTGATGCTTTGAGGTCCCTATGGACAATGTTGGCACTTTGACAAAGTCTCCGTATTCCAAACTCAATTTATTGCAGTTGACAAGCAGAGAAAGGGAAACTTTGGTTGCCATTGCACTGCATTCTCAAATCAATGAGCTTCCCTAACTTACCCCAAGGCATACAAAATGCAAATCTATCATTTGTCAAAGGTGCCTTCCAATATTATAGACAATGCATATATTGATGCATAAAAAAAAATTCATTTAGCTACTTCATCATCTCTAGTGGCCATTGCCTTTGAAGCTTATATACGGAAGCGCCTTCCTTGAATACCTTCAATGTATACTGAAAATCACCATCGGGAATATCACCGGGAACGATAAGCCTTGCATCAAAAACTTCAAATTGGGCTCCTTTAGTAATTATCTAAGTTGCTTCCACTCTAAACGATCATCCCAATTCTTAATTTTAAAATTTATGAAGGCAGTTTTTGCCTCTTCCTGTCTAAAGGGATTAATAGAACCATGGTTTACTTAATAATCTCATTTAATTAATCAAAATGTAAGCAAATGTGGGAGTGTACAAACCTAGCTAAATAAATAGCACCTTTTTAGCCCTACATAAGTTAGATTTTTGATTCCCTCCTTTGTTTTAATGCACTGAACCAACCTTCACCACCTTATCAATAATGTAAAATGCACCAGCAATCAGGATTTCCACAGGCTTGATGTCTTTTTTTATTGCATCTTTTTTTTCAAGCAATCAAAAAATACAAATATATATCTTAGTAAGACACTTCAAACATCTAAAAATTCTCCTTGGAGAAGGGCATAGTTGTCATACCCACATTGGATGGACCGTCTGTCCAAATTGTCCGATTTGCCCGCCCGTCTAGGACATTCAATGACCTTAACCCGCCTAATGTGGCTACTTTAAGGTAGTCACAAGCATTGTATATCTGATCCATCCGAACCATTTGATATATCCACTCATTTGGGACATATAATGACCCTAATCCGCTTCATGTGACTACTTTAAGGTAGTCACATTATTTGTCCAATCCGTCCAAACCTATCAATATGTCTGTCCATCCGAGACGTTCGGTAGTCCAAACTCGCTTAACCCATGAGCGCCCCAGCGTCCTAAATCTGGCCTTTCAAAATTAAAAAAAAAGGCGCAGAGGCGCCAGATGGGGTTGTATTGCACTGGAAAGTGTACAACAACTTACAGTACCAGTGCATTCATTATGAGTGAGTGGGGATAGGCAATTGGATGCGTTGTACCAGACACTATAAGAAAACAGAGTTTTTTGTGATGTTCGAAAAAACATGACTCCGTGTTTTTTTTGACACAATTTTGATCCGCGTTGATGTCTCCTAAAATCCGTTATACTGGACGGGCAAAAAACATGCTAAAATCAAAAGTGACGTGCCAGATTTGGCCTTGTTTTTTTTTTGACATCCCACATGATATAGTTTTCCAAGTTATTGAGAGTGTGCCATTTGGCGGACACCTCATCGCCACGTGGGCGGGCAGTGCCACATGGGAATTTTTTCATCTATCCGATGAGTGACGTGGTTGATGGCGTGGACCCCACCAATTTCTGACGTGGCATTTGATTTTGGTGACATAGCAGTTGGTTTTATTTTTGGTTTGGGATTTTGGAGACGTCAAATTAGATGTTTTTTGAGACATCAATTGCTGCATATCCTATCCAAAAGGCAAGATCAACAAAAAATAATTATTTAAAATAAATTTAAATACAAAATAAAATAAACAAGAAAGATTGTTGAATTCAACAAAAATTAAAGAAAACTTACCATCTACCATCAAAAGAATTTTTGATGGCAAAATTAAAGAATTCATTCATTGAAAGTTAGTGAGAATGAAGGGTAGAGAGGTCCTATGTATATCAATTGTCCATCCATTGTGAGACAAAAGATATGGGATAACTAGAATATGGGAAGTTGACCATTTTCTCTATTGACGTTGTTTTAGATGTCTACATGTTGTTTCAGACATCTCAATGTTATTTTAGACATCTTCATGTTGTTTCAAGCATCTACATCATATTGTTTTAGACATTTATATTGAATACAATTCTTGCTTGAAATATCCCATATGGATTGTCAATCTTCCTACCACCCCACTTGTATAAAGAGTTTCTCTTTTCATCCATAGTGCACATCCATCCATTGCCCTTTTTTTTGCAAAGCATGCCATGTGGTTGCTCTTTCCTAAAAAATTTCACATTTGGTCAACATTTTACCATAGACCATAGAAATTTTCATTGATTTATCCATAGTCAAAATGGATTTGCTTGCTGACGTGGCAGTCTATGTTTTTTTGAATGTTCCAAAAAACATCAATATGTCTTCAGTGATGTCAAATAAAACGTCAATGTCAATGATAACATCAACTTGTTTTTACAGTAACATGTAGGCGTTCTCTGCAACGTCCACAAAAATCTACCTTTTTAGGCCATCAGTCCTTTGACATGTTCGTGTTTTTTTGGACATTGCGCGTTAGTGGTAAAACATAGCCAAAAACGTGGTTTTCTTATAGTGAGAGCTTTAGGAGTCGTATTGGAGGAAAACTGCTTCTGGAGACACTTTCATGAAAAAAGAGCGACCGGGGCCATTGTCTATGGCCGGTGGTATATCGTTGGGCACTTTGGCGCGAAATTTTTTACTCTTGCTGCGAGTTGGGTTTCTCAGTGGGCTTCTTGATGCTATGCTCTTCACCAAAATGTTTTGGGGCTTGTTGGTTCCTTCTTGCAACAGTGCTATTTGTGTAAGTTTTGGCCTACAATACTTCACCATGCTCGATGCTCCAAATCCGGGCAGTTCAAGTTTGAGTTTGAGGAGCAGTGATTGGGAAGATGTGCTATGGGTTGTTATGTGTTTGTTTCGTTTTGTTTTTGGTGCAAGCTTATTGTCTGCAGAGTGGAGGCGTATTGGCAGGTGAATTGCTTTGGATATGAGGAAATTAGGATGATGAAATTTGACCTAATTGGAAGTAAGTTTATTATTGGTAATCTTAAAAGTGGATTCATGGTTTAGGGTTTTGAGGAGTAGAAGATTACAGAATTCGTCCAGTCGTTCAGTGTGATTGCCCATTTTCAATTGTTTTATGGGTATAGGTTTTTGATGTTTTCTTAGTTTAGTTTAGTTTTGTTCTTGGAACGAAGTTACCAGATTTCAATTGTGGCAGGAGTAACCAGGTTCAATTTGTTGATTGATGGATGTGCTATTTGAAGCTCCTGTTTTGTGTTTTTAGTTTTTGGTGGAGGTCAACCTCAATGTGCTTGTTCTTTTTTTGAGAGTTTCCTTGCTAGGAGTGTTATATGGAGATTGTCCTTGAGCAACCAATAAGCGAATCACCCACTTGGTATCTTTGAATTTGTGGAAATTTGCTTGCTAGGATTTCTTGCAATAGTCACTAGTAATTTAGTCCTTTGTGTGTCATTCCGTGTTTTGGATTTTGTGACAGCAAGGCTTTGTGGTGAGGTTCGAGAGGGCCCTTTTTTTACACTGAGGATTATATCAAAAATTTATGGAGAATATATGGAACAATACACATGTACATTTCTATTTAGGTGAAGCCACTTTGCTTTTGTTTCACATATTGGGCAATCAGGGCCTATTTTTGACATTTTTCCTTATTGTGTACTTTTGCAGAAGTAGCTTGATTCTTCTTGTGGAGAGGCATTTGACGAGTGGATCGTCAAGGCTGCTTGCCGTTTGTATGCTTCATCAGCTTCTTCATTGTGAATTTTGATGCGCAGAGGCTTTGTTATTGCGGGGAGTTGTCCAAGGAGATTGTAAGCTACTTTGCATTGGTCAAAAGTACCGTTGTATCTTTGTTCACTTAGAAACTGAATTTAACAAGAGAAATTGGTAACCTGAAGGAAGCTATTGCCTCTCTGTTGCAGGGAACAAGAATGGTCTGCTTCTCCCACAAGCGACCACTGATCAAGATAACAACTTCTACTAACTTGAACAATGCCTAGAGCTAGATGACCTTTCAAGTTCTTGTAAATCTTTTTGGGTATCCTTGCGTCTTTTTCTCTCTTTCTCTCGCTAGGGTGTCCACTAGGTATTTAGGTGTCTGTAAATTGGTTGTTGGTAATTGAAAGTTCAAGGAATTGCGATGACAAGTGTTGTGGTCCTGACAGAGCTGTTGCACATTAGGAATTGCTTACCAGACAAGGCGAGAGACAAGGTAGTGGTTCAAAGAGTAGACGAGTGTCTTTTTGCACTCGGCAATTGTATTGCTTGTAATGATTATGTCTCCCTATTCACATTGACTTGGATAGGCTACAAAATTTCTGTACAAGAAATTGTAATTCTTGTTACGATGGAATCATCTTGTGAACATGCGGAATTTAGTAATGAACCCTCTCTGTCATTTGCACCCTTGCGTTGCATGCAGAATGTAACATATTGTCTCTCACTCTTGCATGCAGCTCATTCTCTATAGTTCAGCTGGCGTTGACGGTTGGCTTCTGCACGTAGAAGATCCCAATTGGTAGCATGCCTAGTGTTGTACGTCCTTGCGCGCGGTCAGGGTGTCAGTCCGAAGTCCAAGGTGTCAGTCTAAATCGTACGTTGTTTCCGGTGCACATTTACTACGATTGTGCATTCATGCCAAAATTGAACGGTCCTACAATTGTGCAAAAATTCTCAAAATTGGGGGCCGTTGTCCTGATGGAAATCCTTCCATCATGTAAATATATATATTTATATATATATTTGTTTGTTTTTAATAAAGGAGTGATTAGAACTAAAAGGATTGGTCGTGGTGAGAACCACGTTTTAATTCTTGTCACAGTGCGAAGCACAGCTCAGGGGGTAGGTAGCGGGCAGTCGGCCTTTGTTTCCTGCCTCTTCACCAGCGTGCCAAGCCGTGGCGCCCCGCCGCTCGACGGTCCCATCGGGGTTCGAACCCGCGATTCCGGACCAGCGGAACGCCTTTGACCACCGCTTTCCGGCCGACCAAGGTCACGACTTGGCGATCGAAGAGTGATTCCAGATAGTTTTAAACACTCTAGTGGCACGTGGCTATCCTACGATTGCTTGCCTTGCATTTGTTTCCTTTAATTTCTAGTTTATATTGGCTTTGATAGATGTGTGTGAATAGTTTTGAACTAAATAAAATAGCCAAGGAGTTAGAAGAGAAAAATGAGTGTGAATAGGGAAGTAGATGGGATCTTTGGTGGGGTCTTAGGTAGGGAGATAAGGGGTATGGGCTGATGTGCTCCCACCACCACCTTAGAGAGGGGAGAAAAAGAGAGAGAGGAATCTTTGAGTTTGTTAGGAAGGGAGAGTTTTGTGTGTGTGGAGGAGAGGTTGAAAGGACCGAAACTTGTTATGTATATAGCTCATGGAGCATGGATTTTTGAGTAATGAAATTTGAGTATGTTATTCTTGATGATGAGAGCTTTCCATAGAGTATTTGCAAGTTGCAATTGAAGTTGTGAGCAAAAAGTTATTAAGGTTTGAAGTTGTGAAGACCCAAGGCCTTCCATTGAGAGGGCAGAGGCTTCATCAAGCCATAACTTTTGCGTCGTTTGCTTGTTCATTTTGAAACTTAGAGGGTTTGTAGATCTTGTTTATAGCTTTCTAAGAAGCTATTAAACTTGTGATTTGGAGTTTGGAGTGAGAAGTTATCATCTGCTGAAGCTTGGAGCAGAGATTGAGCTTGGAGGAGGAAGGCCGAGACTTCGAAGGCTACAACTTTGGGTCAGTTGTTTTGTTGAAGTTGAAACTTTGGGAGTAGTTAGAATATGAGCTCACCTTTCTAGAATGAGTTCATTTGTGTGATTTGAGCTTAATATGCAAAAGTTAAGTAGTAATAAAGTTTGAGGTGTTTCTTGCCTTCTTAATTGAGAAAGCCGAGACCCTACACCTCATAACTTTTGGACAGTAGTTTGGATTGTAGTGAAATTTTCACAAGTTGTAGATGGTAGGGAGGGCTTTCCGAATTGCTATCACACTTGTGATTTGGAGTTGTTAAACAAAAGTTATTGAGTTTTGAAGAAGCAGTAGTTGGTTGTTAAGGGAGAAGAGGACCTCTACTTTGCTCGCTAATAACTTTTGGACAGTAGCTTAGTTTGAGTTGAAATTTATAGGATAGTTGTATTATGTTATTAGCTTTCCAAAAAGCTAAGACACTTAGAATTTAAGCTTGTAGATCATATGTAGCACTAGTTTGAAGATGGCAGCTTGTGTGGGGAAATAGTTTCTTTTGAAACTAGTTCGGATTTCTTCAAATTCGAATGAAGGAAGGTTTGAAGACTCAAGACTCAAGATTTTGAAGACTTGAAGATCCTTAAAGGGATCTTCAATGTGTTGTGGCTTGTGGCTCGTTGTCTTTTATGTTATTCCCAGCCGGTTTTGGAGGCTAGTTGCATATTTCCTTTCTGCTTTGTAAAACCTGTTGCGGGCTTGTGGGTATCCAATAAAGCCCCGTTTTATGTTTGTGGCGACGAAGTGGGATTGATCACCCACATGGTCGATCTTTTATGTTGTTCCCACTGGTGAAAGGCGCTTCCTGGTCACCGTGGGTTTGAAATTTAGGAGCCAATCTTTCGGACGGTCAGTTCGTGGTTTGGCCGTCCCGTTTTACCCGTCCGAGGACTTGTTTCTTATCACACACCCTTACCCTTGGCCCTATAGAGCCACTACAGGATAGGCCAACGGAAGATCAAGTGAAGATTCAAGTGAAGATTCGAGTTTTCAAGAGACCGACCCATATCATTCAACAACTTGCAGCTAGACACCCCGTGTGTTCCCTAAGCGCGCTCCTCTCTACCCGACACCGTCAGATGCTTCTTATTCCTAAAGCTTGGCAAAATTTCAGGGCAAAATTGCAAATTGTCAGAACGGTGTGCTTGTCCGAAGTGCAGGACCTCCCTAAATTTAGGGCTACTGCACATTTTCAACTCCTCTTTGACCACTATAATCTTTTCACCCATATGGTCAAAGGGTTCCATATTTTTTCTAAATTTTGGGCCTCAAGTATTCTTTCAATTTCAATGGTGGCACTCTGTGGATGTCATTTCAGCACTTGCTAGAAGCATCTGAATGAGAGGTGGTCGTTGCTGGTGGCAGTTTCGGCATTTTGTGCTGGGCACTTAGGGGTTAATGTGACAAAGATGAAAAAGAGAAACCATTCTAGTAGGTTTATTTCCCATAGTTAAAAAATCACCCATTTGCACTCAACCTTCTATACACCATATAAATATATCATATTCATATATAAAAAAACTTAATCATTTGAAATCATCAAAGAAAGGTGATGTACCTACATAAAGGCAAAAATGCATATATAGCTATCAAACCCCTCCAACAATGTCATGGTCGTCGTGCAAATAGACTCCTTTGTTAAAAACCTGTCATAAAAGTTTAGATACAAGTGCTCATTGTGAAAGTCATTCCAATAGGGAGGAAGCAAGTAACTTGGGCTAGCACAGTTGAAGCTCTATCTACTAGCATAATCAAAGCTCCACTATCTCCTACAAGAGGCCCATTATTTCTTTGTGAATAATATGCTTCTCTAGTAGGGCATCCAACCTCTAATTCATTGTCCGGTTCTCCTCTACAATAATTGCTAAGATATTCTAAGCGCCCACTAACAAATTCTTGATGTTCATAGCTTGATCTGCTTCTTCTCTGCTTAGATTGGAAATTCTCGGGTGTGCTACAATTTTCCAAGGCAAGGACAAATTTAATAAAGAAAGTTTAAAATTTTAGTCCTTGTAGCTTTTCCAAAGCAATTACAAACAAGTCCAATAGTGACACTACTACAAGCATCGATATAAGCACATTACTTGTAGAAAAAGGCTATAAATGACTAGATTGAATGACTCATAAAACTAGTCATTTGGGAGTAAAGTTCCAATACAGGTAATAGAAAAGGCTGTCTTAAGGCAAATTCCTTGAACCCTATACTTTTGTCATGCCAATAATAAATACACATAAAACTTTTGAGAAAATGGATTTGAGATTTAATAAACTCTATTTATATGCTTCCCAAATATGGTTTTTAATCAAAGATTGAAGAATTTTGACTTGTCCAAATGAAACCTTTTGCAAATAATATGAAACTTGTCTTATTCCATTGAATACAACATCAAGAGAAATAAGGACAATAAGTTCTTATTAGATCGATCACAAATTTTGAAATTAGATGCACCCATAAGTTAAGAACAAAGTTTCAAATGTATAATGTGCAAATTAATCATAAATTTTGAGCGATAAACAACAAAAAGCTAGTTTTCAAGCAATTATTTACAACAATCATATTTAGCACACAAATAAAGTAAATATGATTTTTTTTAAGAAATTGGGAATGTAAGCCTCAATGAAGGTGCTTATACCATTACAAGAAATTTCAGCCCTTGAAGGGGCCGCAAGTTCTGAGTCCCCTAGTGCAATTCTAGAAAAAATAAAAATAAAAAATTATTTTTTTATTTTTAAATATTTGGGTATTGACGTTGTGCCACTGGTGCCATATCAGTGCCATGTCAATTTTTTTAATAAAATTTAATAATTTTTATTTTTTTAATAAAAAAAATTTCAATTTTTTTTTTTTATTCTTTCTGTAATTGCATTGCGAGGGTGCCGAAAATGAAAAGTTAGGGTTGAAATTTCCTATAATGCTCTTAAAATAAGTAGAAATGTAATTAACTGTGATCAATAAAATTGTAATTTTATTATTCTATAAAGGAATTTTTGGAATTGGCACGGATTAACAAACCCCAAAAGGCAAGTTGGTGTGTGAATACGATTTTGAAACTAGTTGAGTACGTGGCATTGCAAACTTATTACGTGATACTTTTAATTCAAAAGTAAGAGCGGGAACATGAGAGTCATAATCCAATTGTTGATCTGAGATTGAGCAAAATGTGTAGCTCCTATGAATTGAATTACCCACTCAATGCTTTTCAAGTCAAGAGTTTGATGCGATAGAGTTAGAGATTTTTGGATATAGCTCATCTTGTCCGGGTTTCCTGAATTTCTTGTATCAGCTATCCCAAGTGGAAGTGTAGCCTTAGGACATTTATGATTGCACAATGACTAAAGCTCGATTTTAGGCTTATAGTCATTTTGGACAGGTCATTTATTTTCATGAGTCATTTATTTGTAACACTTATTCTCATCCGGCTACTGATGTAGGAGTTCAAGAATGCTAACGAGGCTATTGTATTAGCTGGCGTGGTTGACCAAACTTAGCGGATGTGGTCTATGGTGCATGACGTGTTTGCTAAGGTAGATCCATAGACATGATTTGTAACTTGGCACCAATAATGTGGCAGGCGTTGTTCGACGTGGTTGTTGATTTGGCACAAGCTATAGACGATTGTTTAATTAACGTGGCATCAACTCTACTTGTTGGCCACTCATCAGTTGGTCATTGTCCAATCATTTTTTGGCATATGAAAAGTCATATGTTGGTTATTTAGCAGTTGTATATATGACTACTACAATCATTGATTAGTTATTTTGTAGTTGCAAATACAGAATTAGGAAATAAGAGGATTTGAACATAATTATTTTTGAGTCATTTTTTATTTTTATTATTAATAAAAGGTTGTACATTATTCTAATTCAATTGAGACAAATGATTGAAGCAATTGTTTTTATGACTACACTATAACTATACTATGCCTCAAACTCTTTATTTTCTTCATGCCATCGAGCATGCCATAATCTTCAACAACAGAAACTACATAAAAAAACACAATAAAACAAATCAAACAACAAAACAATACAACTTGCACAATACCACAACAACAAAACAATAACATAATAATACAACAAAACAACAAGAAGGTAAATGAATCCAAATGAATCATTGAGGCTTTGGTCAAGGATCAAGAACAACATGAGTGCACATTCAAGCAACGAAAGTGTTGCTTACATGTATATACATTGCCATATCTTGGTTGACTAGCAAGAAGCTCCATCTATCTATGCAACAAATTCCTAAAATATATATAGAATGTTCAATAATATTTGTCATGAGCATATAATTATGAGAATGTCTATTATACTATACAAATGTTCATCATGACACCATTTGACTGATGTCTAGCATGATTGACATGGCCAAAAATGTGTTTGACAAGATAACCTTGGTTTTGATGGCTTAAATTTTCCATGATGTTTATATTTCAATTCCTTCCCCCCTCCCTTCAAAATATCAAGAGTCGTTGATCTGAATTTAGGAAAAATCTCCCCCTAAATGCCGTCAATTTTTTGAAAAAATCAAAGTCATTGATGCTTATGGAACATATAATGTTGGCCGTCTAAATTTGGATACAAAATAGGGATACAAAATGCAGATATAATTACAGGACATGGATACGGGTTCAGACTACAAAATATAGAATACAAATATGAATGCACTTACAGAATATGAATACAGAACACGGATATGGAAGATATATATATATATATATATATATATATATATATATATATATATATATATATATATATATATATTTTTTTTTTTTTTTTTTTTTTTTTTTTTCTAAGAATAAAATACATATATATCCCATATGGTTTGCAAGTTCCACAGGGGTCCCATAAATACAAATATAGGTGGTGGAAGTGGGTTTTACAAGTTGAATTCATGAATTCATTTCACACAAGGGATTTGCTCAAAAGTCTTACAACTTATAGGAAAATTACATGTGTACCTCCTTTAGAAATTTTGTAAAAGCTTAACAACCAATGGGATAGTGCCACATGTATCCCTTTTGGAAATCATGTGTAGTATTATTTGAAATTGACTCTTTTGTCACTATGAACCCAAAAAATGTAAATATCTTCTGGTATTACACCATGGCAATTACAAAGTGATACACATGTTCACTTTTATTTCTCAACCCGTCATTGAGATGATGAATCTTCTCATAAATGTAGAATCGCAAGAATCTATGACAAGGTCTTCTTACTTGATGGATCCCTTTTTTATTTTCTTTAATCAAATTAGGGTCAACATTTTTTGTCTCTCTCCTTTTTAGCTTCTTTTCTAAAAAATTCTTGAAATTTAAAGAATCTTGAGAGTTTCTAGTTTAATTTAGTCTTGTTAGGTGAGCATATAGGAATGAGTGAATGACCACTACAAGAATTTCATAATTCTATAATTGCGTGTATGACTATGTTTTCAGTCATTGTGGACACCTATGACTGTTGTAGAATTTTGGACGTTGTAGTCATTGTGGACGATTCCTTTATATAAATGATAACATTTTTATATCATCATCCATCTTCCTACATGGATGTTCATCTACAAATTTTTCCTATGTGTCTGCTTATGTGTCCATGGTGGCATTTGACTTGGCATATTAAATGTTTAGTTATACCTCAGTCATACATATGTTTAATACTGATGAATGACTGGTGGTGGAGACTTTTGGAGACGTGAAAATTTTTTATTGGTCATTCTCCATATTTTTTTATATATGCACAGTAGTTACTCAGTAGTTAATTTGCAGTAGAATCTTGTTGTATACTAGTCATTTATTTTGTTGTAGTAGTAGGTGAGTGATATTGTAGTTTTGATTGCGCCACGACTATGAAACATAGAACTGCATCCCTGCAGTCATTGTCTAAATAAATTACTCATACAACTGAAGCAACAATGATTGCAATGTTAACTCCTAAAGTTCCATGACTATGTTTTCACCAAAAACACTCAAAAATTGCCATTTTTAGTACAAGTACCAAATTCTTGAAAAAAAAACTTTTTTGACACATGTAACCATAGGATCTTATAGTAAACTAGTTTTAGAAGATGTGAAAAAAAATTCAGAATTTTCCATCATGCGGATTGGAAGATATTAGCATTTGAATTGGCAAAAATCCTTTTTTTGTCCCTGCAAAAAATAGGGCAGCTGCACCTCACAAGGTCACATTTGTATGAAAAATGTCCAAAATGGTGGTGCTTCTTTGAATTCTTTTTTCTAAATAAGTTGGCTACATGCTTAAGAAATTTCAAATCATTTGGAATTGTACAACATATACAAAAAAATAACAAGTAGAAAGAAGTAGAGAATGATCCAAAATACTAAATTGTAAAGAATTTAATTATGGAATTGGAAAATGTCAATCCCAATGTTTATAATTTTGTAATAAACAACCTAAATCCTATGAATTTTCTTTCTTTCAAAAAATATTAAAAATTGAGTTAAATAAACAACTTCAAAGTTTATTTCAGAGTAGAGAATCCACAATTGCCCGCAAACTAAAAACCCTCATAATTTTTGACTCATTGGTCAAAATGGAATGATTCAAAGCTTTCCACGTATATATAACTCTAGAAAATCAATTTAAAATTTTTATTTTTGAAAAAAATGATTTTTTCTGATTTGCCCGGACTGCCCAATTACAAAAAAAAGTAACATACTTGGCCATAACTTTTGACTCCTATTTCCAAATGTCATGAAATTTAGTGCATATGAAAGATATTCCTTGCATCCACCTTCTATTAAAATTTCAACTTAAAATATAGAAATCTCTAGTCACACATACCTGCCCAAAATTTCTGAAAAGTCCAAAGAAGCATTCCGGTCCTTTAGGGGTTAAATGACTAACGCAACTTGCACAAAGTCATTTCTTAGTTATTTATGTAATTTGTCACATTATCAATGACTACAAAATGATAAGACCAAGCCTAGGATAAATAGAGCTTTGTATCTAAATTTTTGATAGTAATACACCTCCATTAATTGCAAACATGAAGCAGTAGAAGTGCAACAATAATTTCTTCTACACATAAAACTCATCAACTGTTGTACTCTATTGTATCAACCCCTCTACAACTGCAATTCTAAAGCCCAACATCATGCTAGCTAGAGGCATCTTCTTTCTTGGAGGCATCTTCTTCCTCAACTTTTGGTTTAAGGTGATCTTCTACACACAAACCAAATCCAAGTTAGACACTTGCTTAAAGACAAGGTGAAGGAACAATTTCCAAACTAAGCCATGCAAATGGATAAAAAATACAAAGAACATTGAATTCTATTCTTTGGAGGGTTGAAAAAAATAACACATACATGAATCTTAAGTGAATAAAAGCAAAAGCTATAAAGTCCAAGACATATCAACTCACTTTAAATTTGAACAATCAACTTACAGAAACCCTAAGAGAACCAAAGTAAGAGTTGTGATACTCGAGAATAATCAATCTATTGTTTTGAACAATCAACTTATACAAACCTTAAGAGACCTAAAGTAAGAGCTATGATATCCAAGACAAATGAACTCAATTTTTTTAATAATGAACTTACACAAACCCTATGAGAACCAAACTAAAGAATTGTGATAACTAAGACAAATCATCCATTGTTTTGAACAATCAACTAACACAAATCCTAAGAGAATCAAAGCAAAAGTTGTGATACTTGAGATAAATCAACTCATTTTTTGAACAACCAACTTACAAATCCTAAGAGAACCAAAGCAAAAGTTGTGATATCCAAGAAAAATCAAATCATTGTTTTGAACAATCAACTTTTACTAATTCTAAAGAAGACAAAGCAAGAGTTGTAATACCTAAGATGGATCTACTCACCTCTCTATGAAGATGGAGCAACGGTGGTGAGATGCAACAAACTCGACAATGAAAAACAGCAAACGCATTCACTGAGAAACAACAAGTTATACAGTTGTGAGAAGCAATAAATACAGTGATAAGAAGCAACAAATACAAAGGTGAGAAACAACAAACATGGTGGCCCTAAACAACAAACACGGTGGTGAAAGCAACAAACACAAAGGTGTAGTGGCGGCTTTGTGGAAATGTAGGGTTCTGTCATGCCAAGGAGAGATCTCAACCATTCGTGTCATATAAGGATCCGATTGAATCACAAGATGCCACATCGCAATCCTAAGTTAGCATCAGTATGACTATTCTATAACTGATCTACGACTATTCTATAACTGATCTACGACTATTCTATAACTGATCTACGACTATTCTATAACTGATCTATGATTAATGTACATTGCTCTATAACTGATGAATGATTACATTATAACTAATCTATAACTACATAATGACATATGATAAGCACTCATATACCACATTTTGCAACAATGTACTCACATGTTTTATACACTCATTGTATGTTGGATATACTCATTTGCTATACATTGGATGTTATGCATTGCAAAATGAATGTGACAAAGAATTTTTTGAAGACCATAATTGGAAAAAAAAACATAATCAAAGTTAGACAAGACTAAACCATATGTGATGACTCTTGCATTAGAAGACCTTACATATCAATATGTGCTAATATATGTATCTATTCTGCAACAATGGCATGTGTACATGACAAAGTTGAACCTTTTTTATGTCTCACATTTGTAGTATTGAAGGTGGAGACTTGTATATGTATGTTTTTTTTACTCATTCCAATGGAGAAAATGTGTGTAGGGGAGATGGAGAGAAGAAGAATATCCAAAAACTGTTAAATGTGGTCTTTGCAGTTATATTGAAGATGGTGTTTAGTCATTGTCTTATTACTACAGGTGTTTAGAACTCATCTGCAAATAAAAAATAACTAGTCTGAGTGATAGGTTTGCCACTCTCTCGTCAAGCACTTAAAGATGTATTTGATCTATATGTACAGGAATTAGAATCATAAAACCCTTTGAGGTAAGATGCTTTGTAGTGCAATTTCTAATACAAATGTATGCTTGTAGGAATTGGAAGAATAAAAAAGACGATAATTAAAGCATTTCACCATTTGGAAAATGAATTTACAATGTTGTAGGAAGCTCAGCATTGGATGTAGCAAACTCAGATGATATGGACAAATTTTTGCTTTATTTGCAAAAATTTGTCAAAATAAGCAATCCTGTACTCAAAGATGAAATTGTATAAGAGCCACTTCCGAGTGGACAATGCAATGATTGCTCAATTGCAATTGGAAAGAAGCTTGAGTTAAAAGGGCAGTACTAGACACATCAAATGTGTTCATTACAATGAAAGTAGTGATCTTATTGTTCTTGAAGTTGTGCCAACTCCATCAAAATTGGCTTTTCTAGTTGAGGCCATTGAATTGTTTGCAGAGGAGAATTTACTAGCAAAGGCAAAGTACTATAAGAACTAAATGCTAAGGCAAAACATTGGACATTTTCAAACTCTACCATGTTTCTATAATACATGTAAGCAACACTCTAAATATTTGAGCATAGAAAACAAAATGTGTACAGAATGATTTGAAAACAACTAAGTAAATGAATAAAAGTAGTTATTAAATAGACACAATAAGAGAGGCAACTATGAAGTCCTACAAGGCCACAACCACATATTGACTACTATATGATAGAGTTTACTTTCTCATAGTCATTTTGTAGTTGAGCGTATAACAAGAATTCCTCTTAAAACAGTCAACAAATGACCTTAAAAAATAAAAACTTGACAATTTCCGGAAAGAATGCATTAGGAATGTGCATGTTATTCATAAGTCATTTCATAGTCATACAAGGCAAAGAGTTATACTGCTGTCTACTAGTCTATGACTACAACCATTCAAACTCAAATTAATAAATTTCCATGTCATAGGTTCAACTACTTCTTGAATGAAAAGGCGCAGATGGGTGATTGTTGGAAAGACTAGTACTATTTTGTCACACTTGGATTGGCAAAGTTGTCATTTGCTATAACTTTTGAAGCATGAGCCCGATTAATTTGAAATTTTTATTAAAGATGGCTAATATGATAGTAATTGTATCCCTTATTTTTCAAAAAAATTCAAAAATCATTTTATATTTAATTTTAGTTTTGGCTAATTTGTCACATTTTGCAGTTTAGGTGTTTTTAGTACTGGGGAGTATCCAAAATTAATGATCTAGAGCTGAAATTTTTGTGGTCTATTCTTACACTAGGGACACATGTGCCTACCAAAGGAAATTTTTAAAAACATTATTTTATGTCCTCCACGTGCGTGCAAACAGGGCTCCCTTGCGCTTGCACTTTTGAATATTGAAGATGGTTTTGAGATCATTCTTTTGGTGAAATATCTTCATTATAAAGTTCTATCAAATTGAAATTTTTTATTTTCCTCAAAAATTTCTTTCCCTATTTTTTACAAATTAAAATGTAAAAGGACCTATTTTCCTGCAATTTTGCTAGTTCATGAGACTTTTCTGGTTCTCCTACTTAGAGATTTTTTCTACGCTTTTCCTTCTTAGGGTACCTTCTTTTTAAAGGTTTATACATGGAAAAAAAATTCACATTTTTTTAAAATTGTTTTTCTAATTATACAATACTACCGAAAGAAAAGTGAGTATTGTGGAAAGCACTACAAAAAACGGTTGGTCTTTCTTGCAACCACCTAGACGTACGTAGTGTTTGCTCAATTTTCATAAACTCTTCATCCCGCAGTCATTTCCACAACTGAACAATGACTGCAATATTATATACATCACAGAGCTAGTGTAATTACAGAGCCAAAATTTTGTATAGTTGTTTTGTAGTCATTTAGGACAGTAAGTCATTGTTCAGTTGGTTGTGAAAGACCCCTTTTTCTTGTATTGGAGCCTTCTAATTTTTCCCATAATTGAATGGACATTTCAAGATGGGAAGCTACAAGGAAAATGACTAGGATGGGCTTACATGTGGTTGTGGTCTAAGTATTCGGGCACTTGTATGTTGGAAAAACAAACTAAAATAAATGTTCAATACTACCAGTATAGACCATTAAATTCAAGTTTTCTTTTTGTCTTTTCTTTCCACATAGGTTGATGATTGAAAATGATTTAACTATTTTTTTTAAAATAAGATGAAAGCACCCAAAATTGTCCATGTATCCCTTTGTGACAAATAGATATCATTGAAAGTGTTCACAAAAGTGGCATTAACTCCTAAAGGACTGAGGCACATTTTAAGCAGAAATTGTAAAAATTGCCACTTTTTAGGGCAATGAAAAAAACTATTTTTTTTTCCCCAAAATTCATTTGTATAAATTTGTATTAGACTACTATGGGAATGTTTGGAAAAAAAATTCAAAAACTTTGATCACACGGATTGAAAGATTATAATGTTTGAAGTTAGAAGAATTTTTTTTTCTTAACCTTGCTTGATAGGGCCAACAAACTTTATTTCCTCCTAGAGTGAGATTTTTATACCACATATATTTATTTTTTTGTGACATTTGCATCTTGTATCATGTAAGCTACATACCTGCCAAATTTCAAAATTACAAGAAGAGTTTTGCCGACATGCTATCCAAAGCTACCCAGATTGCCCCAAAAGCTCAAGGTAACATAACTTTTGATCCGGGCACCCAATCAAAAAACAAAATTGTATTCCCACTAAGGGGGTGCATATTCAGACCTTGTATAAATTTTTTGCCCAAACATCCGATCAAAATTGACTTTGTAGGAACCTACCTAAAGTTTCTTGCATACATTGGACAGACACTTGGTCCTTCAAGGGTTAAACCGTTCCCTTACGTAATTGTGAATGGTTGACTGTTGCTTCTCTTCAATTTCATGCCCAAGCTACATGCCGATTTCAAAGGCCTAGGAAGCTTCCGCTTTAACCCTGGAGCGCTCCGACGTCCATTTTCTGGACAATGAACAGATTCAGATCCTTGTTTCTGTCTCATTCCTGCTTGGATGAAAGTCATCCTAATTTTTGGTGATACTTTATCAAGTTGTTGTCCTATCCATCGGTTGGATTTGATGTTACTAAAATATATACATTTCTAAAATTACCAATGTGGAAGTATGTCAAGTGGTCAATTTGCATTGACTTTAGTTCAAAACTAGATGTACAAAAATGAGGTCAAAGATGTAAAGGTCACAAAAATTTCAAAAAATCACCATATGAAGAGAACCTTATTTCAAATCCATTCCAACAAGTTTTACTCAAAAAATGATAACATTTTACTTGTAATTGAATTTAGAAGGAATTCTGAAGTTTTCTTTTCAAAATTTATAGAAAAAGATTGGTGATAGCATTAGTAGATCTAACCGTACGGATAGAATTTAAAAATCAAAATCTACAGCTTTCATTTGTATACCAATTCCAAAATATTCTTCCAAATTGTAGTTTATAATGGTTTTTCTCAAATCGACAATTTTGGAGATGAATCCAAACGTTTAGGGGTTAAAAATTCATAGTAATTATGTGTCTTATCCAATTTTTTTATTTATTTTAAATTCATGATATTCAATTGCTAATACTACAAAAATAATTTTTTTTTCCATTTTCTTGAAAGAAAGGTGCCTCCAACTACGCTGAATTGCTTAATATTTTGACGTTTGTGGGTGCCTACTTTCACCTAAGAAAGGAACTTGAATTGGCATGATAGGTTGAAGAATGATACTACCTCTATTTCTAAAAAAGACCCATGTTTCTTTTGTATACTATAAATTAGGTACCCCAAATGTGCCATTGACCCTAAACCGCCATCTTTACACTCTGTACATCTCCAAAATCAATTATGTATTTATGTGGAAGAAACCATTTTAGAACCAAACTTTGTTCTTTAATAATTTTTGCATACAGTATCCAAATGTCATGTTCTCTGGTGCGTTGGAACCTTCTTTCAGTTGCCAACAAGAACATATGAAAATTTGACCAATCTAATAATAGTAACTAGGCTCAGTAGCAAAAAGTGGCAGTTTTGGGAGTACCCACCCTATTTTACAAAGGAAACACAGGTCCTTTTCACAAGCATTGTGAGTCTATGCCATGATTGTAGTACATCGAAATTTCGCCAGATTCCAACTTCCTCTGACAGATTTCAGCCACTGTGCCTGGCTCCCTCCAAATATTCACCAACAAACGGAGGCCACAGAGGGACTCCACTGTTCATCTACAGTGCAAAAAAAAAAGCCCTGGATTGGATTGTACATACTCCACAAACAAACAAGAAATTGAGAACACAACAGCCAGAGTGCTGACTTTCGAAGACGGGTCGGACTGACTCAATCTGACTCGGACAAAACGCCTGAAATGACCAATTCCCAATTGAGTGCCGGTGCCCCTGGTCAGCAATTTTGCAGGACTGACTCTGCTCATATCCAGTTGAATGATTATATTTTTGGTTCCTTCCTCTGGCCCTGGCTTTCCAGATCTCCAAGTTCAAATAGGAATTCAAACTGTTTGTCAAACTTCATATAATTCAGTTATTAAATACATTGTTCACCACTTGCATTGATGGTCCCATTTGACTTGAAATAGTCAGTGCAAAAGTCTCGAAGAGTGAGGATGAGGTGGTGTAGTCTCTTTCACTTGCGCAAAAGTCAAAAGGTGATTCTTTTGAACGTAACCTATATTCTTGGGCTCGCAACATTGTCTTGGGAGATCCACATAATTATTCATTGCCTTATGGAATATTTTGAAGTTCTTTCATATTTTTTCCTAGACTTGTAAAAAGAATGATTCCTTGCTTTGAGCTTGTTTTGTGAGACCTTCAATAGTCTTTTGGAGACCCAGGTAAGGTAGAACTTTTCTAAACCGATCTGGCCAGGACTGCATGACAGGATTGGTTTAGAGAAGTTGATTGCTTTAAAGAGGGTTTGGACTACACTCCTATGAGTTTGCCGTAGGAGGACATGTGCCACATTTTTAGGAAGCATCATGATCAAGAAGCTTATTGAAAAGAATATTTTAACCTTTTTTTGACAAGGTCTAGGTCCACCACAATTCCTTGGCACGCCCTCATTTATTGCTACAACTTATTTTATTCCCAAAGCCAAGATCACTAGGCCATATTTGTTTATAGAGGTTTATCGACTTTGAGTGGATCAACTTAGGGAGGTTCTATTGTATATACATTACAATCAAAATTGTATTTTATAGAAGGTATATCCAATCAAAACATAAGAGACTACCGGTATGAGGGCCTTGTTTTTTTTTGCTAAACCTAGAGACAATGCTTTTGAAATTTGTAACTTATTCATACGGTCTTCAAATAATGCATGCTAAAGTGTATTGGTATCCTATTGAATTGTCCATGAGATCCATCCAAAATAATTTATGTTTCATGACAGTAACTCTGTCCAATTGTAATTAGTGACAATTATAGTTGCAGATAAGCAACATTGTTTACCAATGAGGCACAAGCTCCTTTTGCATTGTTTTTTAAAAAGTTTTTTTCTACATTGGCCCAAATCATATTCTATTCATTTCCAACCAACCACAGTTCTTGAATTTACTGGTAAATTCCTCCCAGGTATCCAAGAAAGGATAACACTTTCCTAGAGAGAGGAGCTGCTACCATGCTAGGTAGTATACAATATTATGTAAGGTAGTTTGCCCTCAAAGTGAACTTCAACTTATAATTGATTGCATTTGGAGGGGAAGCTAAACTCCTTGAAACAACTTCTAGTAAATTTTTGTAGGAAGAAAAATGGAAATGGCATCTAATCCAAGTCAGCCCGTTTCATATTTTCTAGACCTTTGTGGAATTAGTTACGAATTTTTGAAGTTCACAACCAGTGGTTACTAGAAGCGTCCCCCTCCTAAAATGTACACTGTTGATACACTGAAGAAAGCAAAATGTACCTCTGCATTAGAGGATGCTTTTAGAGCCAGGTTCTGTTTGCGTCTGTTTGCGCAGTACGTCTCTTAGAATGGTCTTGATCCAGCAAGGTCCTCACGCCGGGTCCACTGGCTATGAACAGGTTCAGAGGATTCCACATGCAACTGAATCAAACACTCAAGCGGCGTACAGTGCTGCACTGTACTGTACAGGCAGTCTTCGCCTATCCACTTGCGGAACAGAGTCGACTTTCACACTCTCTCCGCCACTGCAAGGAGGTCCAATAATTAAGGGTTTTGTTTGCTGCGGAAACGCAATTATATTGAACCTAGCTTTAGTGTGTGTGTTTTGCGACCAATATCTCTGGTGCAAGGCCGGTTGCGTGGGTTTGCAGGAGCTCTGGAGGTGCATGAAGCTAAGGACCCATCCAGCTCAAGCTAGTAATTAACGTACGTCCACTCAGGAGAGCTTCGAGCTTTAACAAGGTGCCCATTCGGTGGAAGTATGTTCTTCACCTCAACTTTCGTTTCAATCCACGTTTTTGATTCATTAGTCTGGCATTGCACAGTCAGTGTGATTAGTGGTTGATGGCGTTTGTGGCGAAGCATCAGCTAGTGTAGATGCTAACGAATCGACAGAAGAAAGTTTCATTTTGTGTTGGATAGCTCTGGATCGAAGGGGAGCTCGCTAGGAGGCTTTGATTTGACAGAAAGCTTCACTACATTGCAGTGAATGGAAGGAAGTTTGAGTAGGAGCTTACTTGAAACGGCGTGGCCAGGAAGAGAGCCTCTTGCGTTGCTGCTTGGTTGTGTTCATACCTAAGGAATTGACGTGCAGCAGCACAACAAGGCTGCATGTAGTGGAGCTCGACATCTCCCACACCAATCTCTGAGGAAGATAGGTTCAAATCAACAGGTATTTTTTGTTGGTTCTGGATTGAAGGGGAGGAGGCTTTAATTGGTCTGATAAAAACTACATATTGAATGGGAGGAAGTTTGAGTAGGATTTTACTTGAAACTGGAGTCAGCGCTGCAGGTCGAAGAGAGCCTCTTGTTGCCTTGCTGGTTGTTTATGTTCATAGCAACGTGGTTCGTTATTGAGGCTCTTTTTTGAAATTTGGACATTAGGACTATTTCCTTTCATTGTTGTAACTTTCGTTTTGCACAGTCGACATCGACTCATCTGCCTTGAAAGCCAGCTTTAAGACAACTGTACGTTGGTGACAATGATGGACGAGCTCTCATCTTTTCAGGCGAGCCCTCTCATCCCTTGAGTATCTACAGATTTCCAATTTTTTCTGGCCTCTTTCTTTCTGGTCCCCTACAGCGTGCAGATGACTTAGTGCCACTTAGATTGCACAGGTCGAATCCAAAACATTGACATCAGAACGAAGCCATACACCTAAATTGACTCAAGAACCATAATATTATTCATTTTACCCTGTTTTGTTCCATGGCGACTGTATACTAGTCCAGGAGACGAGTGAGCATGAAAAGATGATTCTCGCATGGCTATTAGAAACATGCAGCAAAACATCTGAGATAACAAGGTTTCAAGCTCCCTATTGAGATCTTTCAGGTATATTGGACCCTTGTAAAATACCTCAATTGCGTCAATAAGCTAGGTGTCAAAAATGCAGTGGAATACAGTTTATTAAGCTTGTAAGCTCAACCCATATGAACGTAATGTCGGCTCAAACTTTAAGTTTGTTGCTTCAATCCGCGCCATCTAAAGTGACAGTCAAATGAATCGGAATTGAACTCGTCATCACGTCTTCCAGTCCAGCATTTTATTTTCAGCAAGCTCGAGCCATGAAATCTACTTCTGTCCCATCGATCACAGAGCTTATTAATGTCCATGCTGAATTTGAATGTCCTTGCTGAATTTGAATGTCCTTGCTGAATTCACGCTGTATGCTGATACCTGACAGTGGTTGCATCACACCACAGGGTCGTCCCCCCCTCCCAACATGAGAACGCCCAAGCGACTTAATGTCAAAGAGCAAACCTCCAGCCTCAAAAATGGCGCAACGTGGATGTTCCCAATCCCATCTCACAGCGCCATGGATCCTTCTGTTGCCCTTTCTTTTGGTAACAAGAGTACCAGCAGGAGCATGTTCTCCAGACCTAAGTCCTCAACAACCAGAACCCGAGTCCAGAAGATCAATTCTCACCACCTCGGGAGAATCCGAACTCTTACTTTCCATCAAGGAGATCCTCGACCCCTTCTCAACTCTCTCCTCCTGGAACAAATACAACGCCATGAATTACTGCAATTGGCAAGGCGTGATGTGCAACACCACAACCAGACATGTGGTGGAGCTTAACATCACCAACACCAATCTCAGAGGAAGCATCCCGAGCTTCCTTTGCAACCTCACTCACCTGGGAAACATCAGTCTCTCCTACACAAATCTCACAGGAAACGTGCCACCGGAGCTTAGCTTATGCAAAAACCTGGACTACTTGCACCTGGACCACAACCTGCTGACGGGAGCTCTTCCCAAGGAACTCGGCCAGTTGCAGAAGCTTCGGGACATTTATGTCTACAACAACCAGCTTACTGGAGGGATTCCGGCGGAGTTAGGGAACTGCTCCAGGCTCACTGCGTTCAACTTGGAGTATAACGAGCTTTCTGGACCCATTCCTGGGTCGTTAGGGAACTGCGCTGAGCTCGCTTGGTTTAAGATGACTAATAACTCGTTGAATGGGACGGTACCTGATGAGCTTGGGAAGTTGAAGAAGTTGCAAGGGCTGTATCTGGGGGACAACGAACTCGAGGGTAGCGTACCTGAATCTTTTGGTGGATTGGAAAGCCTGAGTTTCTTGTATTTGTACGGGAACCGATTTAGTGGCGCACTGCCAAATTTGTTCGCCAATTTGCAGGCTCTTCAGTATGTGGATCTCTCAGGAAATGGCTTCACGGGCGGGATCCCGACTTCTCTAGGAGAGTGCAAAAAGCTTGCGCTGTTGCACCTCACGAATAATAGCTTCAGTGGGGAGATTCCGAGGGCGTTAAGCAATTGCACCAACCTCGTGTACCTCGACTTGAAGCAGAACAAGCTTTCGGGCGCCATACCGGGCGAGATTGGGGGGACACAGAAAAATTTATCCGTGGTGGACTTTCGAGAGAATTTGCTGACAGGAGAAGTCCCATTCGCGTTTCTCAACATCAGTACTTTGTTATACGTCGATTTCAGCAGCAATTCTCTTTCAGGAGCTTTACCAGAGTCCAACAGGAAGCCTTTTCTTCCGCTTCTTCGTGTGCTGAGCCTCTCTAACAACAGCCTAAGTGGACCATTTCCGCCATGGATATGGAAACTCTCCGCAGTTCAAATTCTAGACTTGGCGTTCAATAACTTCACAGGCACTATTGCAAGCAATCTCTCGAGTCTCACAGCTCTCACGAAACTCTCAAACCAGTCTTCTTTGGATGGAGCCTTACAACCTCATGGAGGATTCCAATTACAAGTAAAAAACGGCTCCTACATTTACAACTTGCTGACGAAGTCGGTGACGGTGATAGACTTGTCCAACAACAGCATTGAAGGGCATTTACCCTCTGATTTTGGAAGCTTGGAAGCGCTCTACAGCTTGAGCTTGTCGAACAACCACTTGACAGGGACAATCCCAAGTAGCCTGTCTCTGATGAAGCAGCTGGAGAGTTTGGACCTCGCCTACAACAAGCTCACTGGGCCGATTCCTCCGGAGCTTGGAAACTTGGCTCAGTTAAATTCCTTGACGCTGGCGTATAATGATTTGTCGGGGGAGATTCCGAGTACGAATGGCTTCAACTTTAAGAACGAACCCTCCAGCTTTGTAGGGAATCCGCTCTTGTGTGGTGTCCCTTTAGATGCTTGCCCAAGTGGGAGTCACACAAATATTCTTTTCTCGGATGTGGTGAGGAGTCCTGGTTTTGGTGTGGGACTGGTGGTGGGGTTTGCAGTGGTGGCGATGGTGGTTTCGCTGTGGCAACCGGCTCGGGGGTTCGTGTTTCACAAGAAAGAGCGGGGCAGATTTCTAGGATTCTACTACGATGCAGAAAATCATGTTAAAACGTAATTGCGCAAAGGACTTCAGCTGGTGGAAGGTAGTGAATCCGTGGCCGTAGACCTGCGCTGGTTTGTAATGGTAGCTCATCTCGATCCCAGAATTTTGTAGAAGATGTTGTGTGCATCCATAATTAGCGTTGTATCATACATGAGGAGTGTGATTTTGGGGCATATATAGAGCTGTAAGCGGAGCTTTTTCAGGACGAGACACGGTCATGGAATGGAAATGGAGATCTTCAGGTGTTGATGAGATCAAATTCCGGCAACCCCATTTCCAGTCAACGATGATTCATTACACTTAGGCAAGCTGAAACCACATTACATTACAAAAATACTCGACCCTCACTGAAGGGGCTGCTTCAGGATGTTCAGGAGCTTAGTTTGGAGACTGACTAAGTTACTGAGATACATCCACAGTGATGATAACTCCAACCTGATGAGTATACCAGATCACTATATGGTCTGACTAATATGACACATTAGACCAATATCAGTGAAGCTTATTTCCACTGTATGGACAGTACCCCTTGGGGATCTAGAATTCTAGAGGTTTGCGCATATTATCAGCGCTAATTTTTGCGTCGTTTTTTGAGTGATTCTTTTGAAAAATGTAAAGTTCAGTTAAGTTTTGTACAATTTTGAATTTAGAACTTCAGTAATTATTACTTATATCAATTGAGTCGGCCTGTATTGGTTTCCTGGCACATAATTGTAGAGGATTTCCATTATTTCTACTCAGTATTTAGCACAGGTAAGAAATGTGTCGATTCTTTTGGACAAATGCCTAGAGTTTTTAATCAAAACGAAAAAGTGTGTTCTAATCAAATTTTGCACAATTATTGCAATTTTCCTATTTGTAACAAAAATTCAAAGCTTGAAGTGGGGTTGCTTTCTTCATGGTCCTGTGCAGCCACAGGGAGAAAAGGTCAGTGAAGAACGATTCAAGCTACTTATCCTTTCGCATAGAGTCCCTGACTGTAAATTTGGCCTGCGCCACGACCTTCGAGGCGTCGCATTAATTCTGTGATCCAGACTGCGAAAGTCTTCTTTAAAAATCTATCCTGAGAACTCGAATCCAAGTTTTTACGGAAGCAAAGCCAGCAATGACTACCAAATCACGAACCTGGAATGCATCCCAGCATTCGGAAAACGAAAAAATACACTCGGAAGTTAACTCGAAGTTCACTGCACTGAAACCTAAAACTCCCCGCAATCCCGACTTCACAACAGACAGCTATTCGAGACAATGACGAAATGAACAAGTTCACTTCTTAGGTCCAAAGGGCTGCCATTACGCAGCCTGTGAAATTGGAGGCGTCATGGCGGAGATTTCGAGAACTCAAAGCAGAACGTATCGCAACCTAAATGGAGAATAAGCATCTGAGGCAATTCCCTGCAAATTGGACGCTTCATAGACGAGTTGGATTAAATTAACAGTGGGTATAACACTGGCATAGAAAAGCGGTCATGTATAAACCAGAACTACAATCACTTACAGGGCCAGCGGGAGGGAGGCTACTCTCATTGACCTGTCTTCAACTACTACTCCAATATATGAAATTGTCTACCATTGGGACAAACAGCCATGCCTTCCAAAACAGCCATGCCTTCCATTCGTCCTGACTCACTAGGCTTGCAGTTTTCTACGTCGTTTGTCGGGTCCATTGTTGAGCCTCAAGACCAAATTCAAGATCAAATTGAAACTCAGAAGCCCTCCAGAGAACTTGGCAGCTCAAAAAACTCGTGGTCCAGCGCTTGGTAACGAATCCCATCCAGATGCGGAAGACGTTGCGGGCCCGTCGGAAGGCACATCGGCCCATGGGTCTGCTGCAGCTGAGTCTGAGTTGGTCACACTTTCCCAGGCACCTCCCTGGGAAACTCCTTGAGAAGTTCCTTGAGAAGCGCCCTGAGAAGCTCCTTGAGAGGAGACGCCCGGTTGAGGAGGATTATCCCACCTACTCCTGGAAGAGCCTCCACTCTTAGCATCCCAGCCGTTCCCAGAGGAAGGCTCGGAACCCCAGCTGCTGGTGCCCCCAACCTGCTGACTTGGTGGACGCGGCTCACCAGCTTTGTCCCAACTCGAACTTCCACTTACACGACCACTGTTCCAGGAATTGTCCTGTCTCCAGCCTCCAGGTCCACTGCCCCTGGAATTCGCACCCACTCCCCCCCAGCTGTTTCGAGAATCATAGCCGGAGGCACCGGACTCGGAAGGCCTCCGAGAGCCTGCGCTGTAACCATAACTGCCTGCACTGTAGCTGCTTGGGCTTCGAGGAGGAACCATAGCAGCCACTGCTCTCCTCGGAGCCTCAGGTATTGGATCGTTGAAATGTTTCTGGAAGTAAGCCACAAGCTTATCGATGTTGTCAAAGTTGTGCTTCCGATAACGAAAGCCCTTTGAAGATAGTGATAGGTACTCGTGATGAGGATTCACAGCCCGGATGTAGGAGAGCATGAACGCCCCAGGATGTTCATGAGCAACAGAGAAATAATAGGGAATGCGCTTGGGATTTGCCGCTCTTTCAACACGTAGTAAATCATCAATTTCCATCTTGGTCCCTTGTTTATACTTTCGATACCGCAGCATCTCACGCAGATAGCCAACTAGAGGTTCAATATATCTAGCAATAACCTATATATGACACAGCAGACACGAAAACGGTCAGAAGATCACGACGACTGAATCCAACTTCATTTCAGGTTCACGATTCAGACGAGCAGAAACTGAAAAGATCATCGAAGGAAAGAAGAGAAGCCGCAAACCTCGTCAAGATCCTCATACGATTCCTCTCCGATTGTAAGTGTCTTGCCAAGGCTTAGAAAGCTTGTGACGTCGCGACTCTCCTTGCCACCCTCAGCAATATCTATGTGCGTGAAAACATCATCGTGGATTTTCAATGTCATAGAGAGATGGGTTGGACCCCTGCTACTGGGACGAATGACAAAATCCCCCACATCCTTCTCAGCAAGTGCCTGCAAAAAGTTCTCGCACTCAATGAGCTTCCAAATTTGATGTCTTCACTTCATTAGGTTAGTGGAACAGAACGCATAAATCCATTTCTTGTCTAGGTAGGAACTAATCACAAAACCAATAAACTAGGGTCAAAATGGTCAACAGTCTTTCCGGATAAAGTTCGCCCACATTCAGAAGCCCGTCAGTTATAGATCAATTACAAGTGCTGGATTGTGGTAACAACATACCTTTATAGCATCATCAACTGAGACATTCTGAAAATAAGGGTGAACAATCATGCGAGGCTTGAAGGCCTTCTTTTTCTCCTCTTCCTTCTTTTTGCGAACCTTATCTTGCTCGTTCTGCAAGAAAGAGTTGTCGGGTGAAAAGTACGGGTCGGGTGGCACCCTAGGCCGCCAATGGTTCCCTCTAAGCTCACTCCCTCTGCAGCAACCAAAAAATGAAAAAAGTTAGAAGCCAACTCCAAAGAACAGGCTAGCAGGGACCAGTAGCATTTTACTGACAACGGGACATGAACCCAAAGAAGGCCCAAAGCTGCAGCTGAGAGCGTTATGGATACGACAAACATGCAAATTACAAAAAGCCAGAATAAGTTCTCAGAAACTCAACACCTCGATGAGCAATTTTGCTCGAGAAACGTAAACATAGAACTGAAGAAACGTAGCATCGACATCGATATCAGGTGGACACTGAGCGACTTACCTGCAGGTCAAATCCACTAAGAATTTGGCCAACTTCACTTCTTTCACTCGACAGGTCACAATGCTGCCTTCTTCAACTTTCTCACTGGGATCCACATCACGATCATCAGAAAGGTCCTTCTTGTCTATGAAACCGAGTAATCCAGATTCCAAAACACAGATAACACGGTTCTGTTGCACATTCCTCACAGTCGCATGCACAATGCGACCACATGACAATGTTTCTTCGGTTTCACCACACAGCATATAGAACTGGTCCTCTGCAGATGGCTCTGCGTAAGGTTTGCGCCAGTCTCGGAAGCCGTGTTGAAGCTCCGTCTTAATCAGACTGAGTGTAGGAACCTTCTTGCTTTGTGCACGTCCGAGTGCACTACGAGCATATTCCTCCACATCCATGGTGTCTAGGACCGAGGGATTTGTCATAACATGCTCCACAGCCATCTCTAGCATATCCTCATCAACTTCGTCATCGTTTTGTTGAGCCTCTTCTTTGAAAGCAGCCTCAGCCATGTTCTTTGCAGTCTGATCCAGTTCAACCAACATATTATATAAGTATTCGCTCGCATACATAATAGCTTTCAAAAGCAAGAATACAACAATGAGGGGGCCAAATTAAAAATAATAATTTCAGAACTAAATAAGCACTGGCACCCAGGTCTGTCGGTTACCAACATCGCACCCCAGTATTTTATGGTCCAGGTGAGAGGACTAGACGTCACAGCCACAAACGGGTGATGATATAAGAAGTGTCTTTGATACGATAATGGTCATTTGGATTAACTATAAACATACCTGATAAGACTCGGGATGAATACGAGTATCGTCAAGTGGATCCAAATGCTGCATCCCTGAAGCTGCTTGTCCGCTACCTCGAACTCGGATGAAACCAGCAGAGTTGATGAAAACCTTCTTGTCCATAACCCGTATACTAGCATAAAGATCTTTTCGAGTCCCCACACGCCCGGCACTTTGGATAGCTCTCTGGATAGCCCCGGCTTTTCGAGGGCCAAGTCCGGCAACAAATTGAAGAGGGCCGAAAATCCAATCATGTGAAGCTGCCAGGTTAATATCGATGCCAACCTGAACATACCAGGGCATGAAACAAGTCCTGAGTAAAGGGGATGAACATGGTTGCAATGATTGTGAAGGATCAGTGCAACTGACGGGTTTAATGATGAGCACTTCTACTCAGACAATCCGAAGAAAGATGTCTCAAGGACCTCCGCAAGCAGAGTGATGATACAATTAATGTCTCAAGACTACTGCAAAATATGACACATTAAGTAATTCCTACCAAAAAGGATAAACCAAATTGCAAGAGAAAGAGACGGTGCCCACCTGATTAATCACAGTAACCATGACACGCTCTATGGCTTCATATAATTCCTCATTTGTCAAGCAGTTCTGCATTGGGTGCAACCTGAACGAGAGAATTTCCTTCGTTGGACCACATAAAGAAGCAACCATAGTCACAGGATTTTGCAGGAACCTACCCAAGGCAACTGCTCGTCTCACAATACCTGCAAACCGCACACATGCATGTAATGAATTGAGACTACTCTGCCCAGTGCGGTTAAGAGAAGTTATACATCAGACCCAAACCCAAAAAATAAAACAGCCACTTGACAAAAATATAAAAGAATCTGCCAAACTTATAACATAGATGGTGATAGAAACAAAAGAAAGTTGTAATGAATCTAGTAAACAGACACCACTCGGCAAGTCTAGTTCAAGTGGTCTCCTCTCACACCATCAAAAACATAGCATCAAAAACAAAAAAGTCAAACGACTCATGTTGCTGAGTTCAGGCAAAGCAAAAAGGAGACAAAACAAGGTGCAAAACCAGTAAATTCAGTCAGGTTATTAACTGCCAAAAGTTGCATGCCTCGAGCTTCCCATGTGTATGATTAATTTTAAATTATCAAAAGAGATGATACGAACCTGGATGCCCGGGAAGCTGCTCCTGAGAAACTCTTGAATTCTCGTACAATGAAGGAATGGTCTCATCTCCATAGACCACTTTAATCATATCTAGTCCTTCTGCTAAGTCGCGAGGATGCACCTCGACTACCTTAAAAATCACCTGGATACATAAAGTTCGAAAAAAGTCAGCCAAAAGTAAATCATATCTCAGCCAAAAGTAAATCAAAAGTAAATCGTCGTCACCCCCACCAACAGCCACCCTGACGGGTGCTTTCTTAATTCGGGTCAATTTGCCTTAGGATCCACTGTAGCCTACGACCCACTCAAACTCGAATAGTTGTAGCTATTCAACTGTTGCTAGTTGCCCAATGCGGGAAGGTGATTTATCACGAGTAAAAAAGTTGAAGCCAGAAAAGGGGAATATTCGAAAAGGGCCCTGCGAGCTCCGAATCTTACGACTGGACGATGGAGGTCCAGAGCTGGAACCTCCAGATGCTCGATAGGCACACGTTCCTATTAAACACTATGGGGCATGCTCATAGATGCCTCTATCACACCTAGAAAGGATTAAAAAAGACCATTTACCACACATGGGCATACTTGAAGCAACAGAAATCCTGAAAGCATCTCCAAATGAAGAGTTGCAAATGAGCATAGAGCATCCTTACTTCAAAAATGGTGTTGCTTAAATGCCGACAATGCAGGTTTGCAGCACCCAGGACACAAACATGAGGTTGGTATTCTCTCATAAATTGAAGTAGGCGATTTTGGTCATTTTCTTTCCTCTTTTTCTGTTCAGGACTTGAAGCCCTCATGTTCAGGTATCCAGTGTGCAAAACGCTCATTACTTCTCCAGCTGTATCTAGCATCACAAAAGTAGTTGCCGGGTTGCCTGGGCCCCAACAACACGCTAGCACCCGTAGTGAAGGGCCATCATCCATCCTGTTATCAAGTCCCCAACAAACTCATTAAGCTATTATAATGAACATAATCTCATAATCGTAAGTAGGAAACCAGATAATAAAAGAGTGATGAGAAGCGGACGGTACTAATCTTAGGAGAACAATACCTCGGCATGACCAGTTTATACTGAAAAATCAACTACTTGGCTAATAAGAATAGTTTGGGGATTCACCAGTGCGCATCAAACTACACTGTCAGAAAAGCAGATGGCGCAAGGGGACATAATAGGAGAAAAGTGCAGAAACTTTCATCACACCTTTCATCCTGATCATTAGCCTTCTCAGGAACAAATGGAGCAACGGAAACTCTATTCCATAGCTGCAAACCACACTGCGATGAAAGCCACTGCTTCGCCCTTGTGGTCAGCAACATCCGAGCCTCTTTTTCCATAGCTGGGAGCAAAAGCGCCACTATGGCATCCCGTAAAATCTGTTTTCTTTGTTCATTCCACTGTTGCGCTGTGAGGCTAACACCGTCGCTCAAATACAATGCCTCACAATCTTGCATCAGGGACGCAATTTGTTCTTTCGGCAAGGTAACTGTGACCTCCAGAAGTTTCTCTTCAGCAGCTTTCTCAATAAGAAGCCACTGAGCATCATTGAAAGCAATGATTGGCTTGTTTAATAGCCACTTCACACCCGCATATTCATGGAATGTGTCAATCGCATCGTTCCCATCTGACGTCGGTCGTGTGCTGACCACTGCCCTCTCTAAATAAAGACCCCGAACATGCTCACGCACTGCAGGCTCTGTACTAATTTCCACAGAAACCTGGATAGTACATATGAGAAAGTTAGGAATCCCCGCCTGACTGTTGCATACGGTATTACCATTGAAATTGTTGCAGGAGTTTCTCGTTCGATTCCATCTTCAAAAAAGACATCCTTCTCCAAAAGATAAACTGACGGACCTGTACCCAAACAGCTAGACATCTATATCCGATGCCCGGGAAGCTTACATCACCGGTATCAACATAAATACCGAAACCCAAAGGGACACTTACCATGTGCCTAGCACCTCGTAGCACAGATGCAGGGTCCCTAAACTCATTTGCCGATCTATTCGATGCACAAAACCTGGCCGCAAGCTCATCTGGTGAAACAGGTTTATCCTCAACATCATGCCTCTGCATAGCAAGAACAAAACCTTCAGAAAATGCTTGCTGCTGGAGCACATTACGGAACTCGCCCATTAAAGACATGCATCTATCTCTCCGGGGTACTTATGTATCTGAGGACCTTAGTGTACTCATAAAAATCAAAGCTAATGAGATCAACCCCTTAAAAGACCCCTGTATTGTAAGAAATCATTGAACACTTGAAATTCGCTCCGTAAGGTTTGCGATTAACGAAGGTCCCTGAAGTAGAACCTACATGAAAATTTCAGACACAAGGCAACCCTTCATACAAATCGTACAAACGCCAGACTAAAAGAGGTCTTTGTACATACCTTGTACGTGGCCAGCAGATTTTCTCCGAAGAGGTCTGGCGCCAATCCAAATTCCTTCGCAAGCGCACCCAGATCTGCTTTACGACAGATACTGTAAAGTGACCGTCTCTTGGGGCGCTTGAATCCCCCATCCACAACTTCAATCTCATCAGGAGGAAAGTGGAGATTGAACTTGGCATCACAATCATCTACAGCTTGATCAGACTGGGCATCTACAAGTCCACGGAACATCTTATCAACAAGCTCTTCTTTCTCGGTGTCGTCTCTAACATCTGCAGGAATACGCTTCTCATAAGCAGCCTGAAGCGCTGTCTTCCGACGCTGCAGCAGCAGCCACTTCTTGTCCCACTGTTGAATTGCCCAGAGTGCCTGCAAAAAACCCACATATCAGCCCGAGAAAGCCGGAAGAGAACATGAATAAGGAAGTTCAGGCACGCCCCGAATCATAACAATCATAACCAACGGTATCACGCAATTAAATCAACGAGTAAGCAATTTGAACTGGCAACACAAAACAAAGCTTAAATCTTGCCAATTTCCTCCTCCAAATGGCTAGTGATTACCGTATACAGTCCCAACACACTGAGCCCTATGATAACCCAAACAAACACCATCAGGAAAATTACAAATCTATACAAAACAGGACATGCAAATATCATTGACTGATCAAAGATTAAGAAAGCGGACCTCGTATTGTTGAATCACAGGCCTTTCTTTGTCTTCATGATCATCCGACGGCTCTTTCAGAAGATCAAAGCAGTCTTCCCGCCGATACATTGCAATAAATGGAATCTGTAGTAAAAACATAAAGAGGTCAACAACCCCGATACCATCGAAATCACTTGCTGTCCTCCCGTTTTTCTATTCCAACTGCTAATACTGTGGACACTGAGAACAGTTTTTAGAAACGGGATAGTTTAAAAATTCTATTCACATAAATAAATGTCCGCATTTAGTAAAGCGTACCTCGAATTTATCATCATGTACAAAACGCAAGACGTTTGCAATTTGCCTAGAAATGGAATCTCTTTCAAGGTTGGCAAGGTTCTCAAATTCAGGACGGGCAGGTACTGCAAGGTGACCAAAGGCTCTGTCAAAAATCCATTCAGCTTCTTGTCTAATTGCCATGTCTGAGGAAGTTAAGGTACCAACAGTTTCTTCCAATATCTGCAGTCCAAGATTAAAAAGGTGAGCCTAAAGGCTGACGAACCAAACATATTTCCAGATGGTTTATATGCGAAGAAATGCGGGAGAGTAAATCAACGCTAGACCAAGGGACACCTCCGAGGCACACCAAAAATTCTCTTAAATAATACATCAGTGCAACCAGTGGGTGAATGCACTTGCCGGTAAAGAAAGATTTCACGAGGCACACCAAAAATTCTCTTAAATAATACATCAGTGCAACCAGTGGGTGAATGCACTTGCCGGTAAAGAAAGATTTCAAAAGCAATGAAGCAGAAAAAACGACTGTAAGTAAAGACACGTACTTGAAGTCTTTCAGGAATGTCTGTTTCTCGTAAACGGTCATCTCTTTCTGTTAAGAACTTCTCCTCTAGCAAACTAGGTTCAAACTGCTTCTCCAACAACTTCTGAGGTGGCGGTTTTCGGCCACGGCCGTAATCATCGTCATCCTCATCATCATCAGCTCTTTCCTCGTCATCGAGACCAGCTAGTGTATCCCTCTCACGTCTTCGTCTCTCCTCCAGCAAAGAACTCACGTCTCCAAAAATCTCTTGAGCTTCTTGTAATGCTAGAGAATTTATTCCAGGAGCTTGTCTAAATTCTTTCCTCTTAACTTTCTTCTTCCTGTGTCTAAAAACACATAAGATAAGTACAAAAACTCAAGTTGAAAGTACAAGCTGACCGCACACATGAACAGGTGATCAACAAGACTGGGCATGCAATATAAGCAACAAACCACATACGAAAATTCAAACTGAAGGTGTGGTGTAACGGGAAATACTTAGAAGGCTCTCCATGCTCATCAACTTCTTCTTCGTCGACAATGAAATCAGCCATCTCGTCTTCTTCTCCCAATTCCTCTTCTTCATCCAATTCTTCCTCTTCCACCACGTCCTCAGCCGCAGCCCCTGTCACAAAATAAACAGAAATTTTCTTACTCAACGCCAAAGACATGCACCTTGAAATCAGACTGAATAAAAACCTGTGATAGACAACTTGAAGTTGGAGCCAACATTTCACCAAAAATATTTCCACTGCTGAACATACCATCGTCTTCTCCGAACAAAGACCTTTTGAGCTCCTCTTCGGCAGTGCGACCTCTCCTACCACCTCCATCGTCCTCCTCGTCCTCATCTGAGAGACCAATACCACCGGACCCTTTCTCTCCACCAATTCCACCTTTCTTCAGTCGCTTAAATTTTGTTTTCCCATCCTGTATAGGGAACAGGACACATACGTCCATGAGAAACAAGAGTACTACTGAATCGTGAAATTCAAGCGAGATTTTTCAAATACTCGACGAATTGCTCCACGTAGCTTTTAATAGTGTCATGAAGACTGGCCAATTTTAAAAAATTTTAAAAAAATCCAAAAAACTAAACCGCTCTTGCAGACCAAAGCAATTTGTTTGTTACACGAGACAGAACGTACTGCTTTAGGCGGTCGATGAAATCCCGTGACGTTCGCTTCTTGCAGCAGATCGTAATCATCCTCGTCAAGCTCATAGGTCTCCTCCCCTCTGCGCATTATTGAGTCAGAGACGAAGAAAACACAAATGCGGTGAATACGATCTCTATGCGGTGAATAAGATGATAACACAAACAATACAGCCTCAGTGGAGGAAGAACAAATAGCCGGTCGCTACATCTCTCGTCCAATCCACACGAAAGTCCCGTACCTCTTCTTGCGCTTCTTTTTCTTCGCCTTCACCTCTTCGTCGCTACTCTCCTGCGGTTCTTCTTCAGGATCCTCGTCCTCTTCCTCATCAACTATGAAACCGTCTTTCTCATATTCATCCTGGCCCTCCTCCTCGTACTCCTCCTCATCGTCGTCCCCGGAGTCCGCCATCTCGAATCGATTTCCTTACAAACCCTCGCGAAACCCCCTTGAAACCCTAAATGGACAACTTAGTGGATTGCCGAGTGTCGGGAATCGTTCGCGATTGCTTTCATTGAGTTATTTCCAGTGATGTCGCTACTCTTGTCGAAAATTCATCTGAGAGAGCTTCAGAAACGCTCCGACGGAGGCCACACGAGCCGCAGCTCGCAGTTGATTGAAAACAGGGCAAAGCTTGCGCACTGGCGAGGAAGGGGGTCTGGGGGAGACGAAGAGAGAGTGACGACGAAAACACCTCAAGCGGATCTAGTATCTACCAAATATGGAGAAAACGTAGATTTTTGTTCTTAGAATGTTCGTTATATGGAGAGAGTACCTATTACTCTTAATTCACGGGGCCGCCCCTATGCTGCATTTCAGACATTTCACTCTTTTGCATTATCCGACACAAATTGATAGATATGGCAATTGGGGGGGAGCTCCTAAGGCTCTCTTTTTAGACTACCCTACGTGAAGGTCAGATTCAGACATAAATTAAGTATTTTTAGACTGTCTGAATGTTTAGAACATTACAAGTGAAATGTTCGAAATGTTGCAGATTTTTTTTTATCCATACTGCCTAAATTTTTTAATATTTCTGAAAACTTACATCACGCTTTAAGCCTCGCATGACAGATTTCCCAAAACAAGGAAACCTAGAAGTTGCCAAATACAAAAAAATTTGGACACCAATAGTTCAATTGTCTGAAACCGTTTTCTCACCAAAAAGAAACTATTTCAACACTTAGATGATGAATCCGACCTTCATGTACAATAGATTAGACTAGAGGCCAGATGTTATTCACAAAATAGTGAAATCAGGTTGCTTTAACAATTAGATTGCCTTACGCCAAGAAAGTTACTTTACAAGCCATCAAAGTCAACAAATACTTCTCCTCGAGGTTTATGAGTTCCAATTACAACAATACTTAATTCAAAAGTATTGCATTCTTGTACAATAAAAATAAATATTTATATAGTGTCAAATGTCGAGAAATTAACTTTTGGCAACCTAATTTCACTATTTTGTGTAGAGAAAATTCTTCAAGGTTTATAGTTTGTCTTTGAAAGGCTAGTCTTTGGAGGTTATGATTTTTGAAAGTATTGTGATTCAATACCAATTTTGTTAAGAAATACTTTTAGAATTAGGAATTGAAATTATTGGAAAATTGTTCTTTGAATAGTTTTTTTTGCAAAGAAAAACAAGGGATGTATAAAAACTTCATAGAGGTGAATTCAATTTTCTGAAAAATAGTAATTAGTATTAATTTGTCATGGATGCGATGGATATACTATAGAATTTGCAACTGTGGTAGTATAAAGTGAGAGGAGGCAACACTAGTGTATCAATAGTTTTAGTATATTTTCTAAATAAAAAGGCGTCTTCTAATGTAAATTATTGTTAACCCCTAAAGGACCAGCCTGCTGTTTTTAGCAACATAGCGATTTTGGGCAGGTACGTGTGACTACAGATTTTCATATTTTAAGCTGAAATTTTAATAGAAGGTGGGGACGAGGAATGTCTTAGATGTACACTAAATTTCATGACATTTCGAAATAGGAGTCAAAAGTTATGGCCTAATATGTTACTTTTTTCATTGGGCGGGCAGTTCGGGCAGATCTGAAAAAATCACTTTTTTCAAAAATAAAAATTTGAAATTGATTTTCTAAATTTATATATATATATATATATATATATATATATATGGAAAGCTTTGAATCATTCTATTTTGATCAATAAGTCAAAAATTATGAGGGATTTCAATTTGTGGGCAGTTATGGATTCTCTACTCTGAAATAAACTTTGAAGTTGTTTATTTAACTCAATTTTTAATATTTTAAAAAAAAAAATTCATAGGATGAAGGTTGTTTATTACAACATTACAACCATTGGAATTGACATTTTTCAATTCCATAATTAAATTCTTAACAATTCAGTACTTTGGATCATTCTCTACTTCTTTCTACTTATTATTTTTTTTATATATGTTGTACAATTCCAAATGATTTGAAAAATTTTAAGCATGTAGCCAACTTGTTTAGGAAAAATAATTCAAAGAAGCACCACCATTTTGGACATTTTTTCATACATATGTAACCTTGTGAAGTGCAGCTGCCCTGTTTTTCACAGGGACAAAAAAAGTATTTTTGCCAATTCAAATGCTAATATCTTCCAATCTGCATGGTGGAAAATTCTGAAATTTTTTCCACATCTTCTAAAACTAGTTTACTATAAGATCCTATGGTTATATGTGTCTAAAAAAGTTTTTTTTTCTAAAATTTGGTACTTGCACTAGAAATGGCAGTTTTGGAGCGTTTTGGTGAAAACATAGTCAAGGAACTTTAGGGATTAAATAATTGGCTATGAGCCTTTTAGTTCAAAAAAGCCCTAGAATGTAGCCTAGCCCACCTCTCTTGATGGGCTTGACTACAATTCTAGGAGATTCTAAAATTGTGCACTTGTGTGCTACAAAGAATAAAAATGTCGTCCTCGTCATTCACTCCCTTGGACCTAAAATTTCAAGTGTAAAGTTACAATCTTTAGTCTTCCTAATTTTTGAAGCTTCTATTAGCTGAAAATTTGCTTTCAAAACTTCAAGTCTTTAGTCTAAAGTGAGCCCAAAAATAGTTGAATCCACTAGGTGGATCGTGACTATTTTCAAGAGCTTTCTATGGGAGCGACATCGAATAGATGAAGAATGTCCATACACGTTGAGAAAGCAATTTTTATCTATTTTTCACCAAATGAATGTAACTAAAATGGTCATTTTTTGCTTTATAATTTTTTTTTGCATAACTATGAATTAGTTCATATTGTAATGGAAAGAAATGGAATAATTGTACAAATGAAGGTCTTTTGTCTAGATTCTTCTCCAAGCTATATTATATTTTGTCTAAAAACTCCACATTGACGTTCTTCTTCCTGCTAAACCTTTAGGACTTAATACATGTATACATATACATTAACAAATTCATATTTTATACAATTCTAGATTTTGAAAATTAGATAAAATTTTACATTCCTAAATTCTAAATTGGAATTATTCATCAAGTTTATTCAATTAGTGTGCGGCTCAAGAATAATGCTCACTTGACCTAATTTTGAAATAAAAGGAATATAAAAGACACATTAATATGATAGTAATTAGTATTTCTGGTAAAATCAACATAATTTAGACTACAGTGTTACTAACTATCTCAAAAGTGCAATTTCCATCCATCTTTCATCTTAGAAAATTCCATTCATTTCATTTGGTTTTATATAAACTCAATGCAGTCTCATCCAAATGTTTCCACTAATTAGATCACATTCATTTGTAATCCATGCAATTCTTGTGATGGACTCTCGTACTATTCAAGTTCTTGCACTATTTGAATAAATTGTAGTGGTAGTGCAAAGAGAAGTCAAGACCTAGTTCAATTAATTTAAAAAATAGAAAAGTAATTTTTAAACGAAATGATGCCTTAGTACTTTCCACACTACCAATGGCAATCAATTGAAGATTTTGAGCTGATGTTGACATTTAAATTATTTATATTAAAAAAATAATATATGGAAATAATCCTTGGAAGTCATTAGGAGAAATCAAAGACTGCATTTGCAACTTGTCTCATCCTAGATGAATTCAAACCTATACAACTCAAAAAAATCATGAGTTTTTAAACTTGTGGAGCTTGAAAAAAGACATGCAAGACAAAACAATTATGTTTATACTGTTTTATGACTTCAACTGACTCTATTAACAAAATATCGTTAGCATCAATAACAATAATATCTCATAATGGCTAGAGGTATGTGTAAGTAGAGAGCCATTTCCAAGATGGTGAATTTTTTTTTCTTTCCACTCGTATGGACAGATGTAAAAACCTAAGTCTTATATAAGAGTGGTTAATTTTGTATTAATCCTAAAAATACAAGTCTTATTACCAAGGGACTTTGCTAAAAATAATCCAATCTTTGAACCAATAAGAGCATTCTTCATTTCTACAGTAATCTTGAAAGTCATCCATTGTCCATTTTTTAACTTCAATGTCTTTGTAGGATTAATTAGTTACTTTATGTTTCCAAATGTAAATTCAAAATTTGAAAATCTTATAAATAATACATTCTTGCATTTTTTACAAAGGATTTTTTTCCAACAAGCTTCACAAAGAGCTAGCTCATTGCCCATATGTAAGTGCATCCAACAATCACTCACATAAAAAGAATACGTCCAAACCCGTCTCCGTACCCATTCCTGACCTATAGACTTCTATTGAAAGTGTCCTCCAAAGTGCAAGTAAAACATTCTCATACTTAACTGCAATAGGTTGACTACTGATTCTCTAAATTTTGTTTTTATGACCAGGCTATGTGATGTTGTCAATGGCCTAGAGAGCTTCTACTTTGAAAATTCATAATAATTACATGTCTTATCCAAAAATTCTAATTTTTTTAAATTCATGGTTTTCAAGTACTAATACTACCCAAAAAAAATAAATTGAAAGGGTGCTTCCAGATTTGCTAAATTGCTTACTTTGACAATATTAAGTATTTTCACCTTACAGACAAAAAGACCCTGTATTTGTCTAAAGGTCATCAATGGTATTTAAGTTCATTCTACAATAGTGAGAGGATGAATAATAAGACAATAGATGTTTTGAATGAAAAACACTGACCACGGAGGTTACAATGAGTTAGAAATTTTACAGTCTTATCTAAACCACCACCATTAACCCATGATCCTACTAACCTACTATTCAACTCATATTATGTACTTTGTGTCAAACATTACTTTGTTATGATTCAACTCTTCCATTGACTGTTAAATCAAAAGTGATATCATTCATGAAATGCCACAATCATCAAGGAAATAAAAAACAAATCTTTTTGCTCATACTTCAATTGAATTGATAGAAGGGAGGTTTTCAATACAATATAATCTCACATGATTGCTCCAATGTCCCTAAAAAACAATGAGGGCAAATTCTTACATTACTGTGGGTGCAGTCCTTGACTTGATATGGATTTATTTTTTCGCTGGCAGTGGCATCAAAACTTCAAATCCATCTGTTTGATTGTGCAAAGTAAATTAAGAAATCATACAATGATTACTTGATCAAAAGATTTAAAATAAAACTTGATTGAGATTCAACCAAGGTTGAATATCACTATTTCATTGTCATTGTATTAATTTGAAAATGGGAGATCAAAAGATTAGGGATTGGAGACACCCACCAAAGACAAAGTTTACGGAAAATTTTCATAGGTTGGTGAAAATTATTTTAGGTTTAATTGTGGTAATTACATCGAAATGTGTCGACATTGCGGAAGCTGCGAGGCAGGGAATACCTCCGGTCTTACCGGCAAGGTACCAAGGCAGTGGCAACACCCTTCAAGCTCTTCTCAATGCAACATGGCCAGCAGCTCAAGGACCGTCGGCAACTTTCACCTTCTTTGCACCTCAAAACAAAGCCATCAAGGTATTCTAACTTACATCCGAAACAAAACACTACCATTGAATGATCATGGACTCCGTCATTTTTTTAATTATTTTTTTCCCAACAAAATATATTGAATACTGTCAACTTTCACCTTCTTTGCACCTCAAAACAAAGTCGTCTAGGCATTCTAAATGAAAACAAGAAACTACCAATGAATGATCATTTTTTTAATTATTTTTTTCCCAACGAAATATACTGAATACAGCCAACTTTCACCTTCTTTGCACCTCAAAACAAAGTCGTCGAAGTATTTTAAATGAAAACAAAAAAAACACCACTGAATGATGGACTCTGTCGTTTTTATTATTTTTTTCCCAACAAAATATTGTGAAATTTTGGGAATAAAATTGCGTTGGCCAATGTCAGAATTTGAAGAAGGAAAAATGCAATCATTTAGCATTTTTTTTTGTTGTCGCAAATAGTCAGAAGCTGTATTAGTTATGGCTACAAAAGAATTATGTGATATTTTGCTGTAATTGGTATTGTCTCAACCGAATTCCTTTGAGGGCACCCAGCAAGAAACAAAAATATGCAAATAAAGAAAGGATTCAGATGTGAAATCCATGAATCCATTGAATGCACTTTGGATAAATTTGTGACGTCGTATAATTAGAGTTGAAATTTTTTTATTTTTTTCTCTTTACAATAGAATTAATCGTAAAGTGGATGCAAGGCGGGACCAGGAGCCGGAGTTTGGGAAAAACACAGGACCAAACTCCCTGGAGCACCCAAACTCAGGTCTGATTGAGTTTGGTGCCGTGTTTGTTTTGTTCTATTCTTAGTTAAACCTTCCTCTGACACAAGTTCACAAACACAAGATAACTTTACAATTAACTCTAATATATAATTTCAAATACAAATATTTTCAAGTGGTTGGGGTGGAAATTTGTGCAGAAATATCCATGTCTATTCACCAATGTTGAGACGCTAGCCGGGAAGACAATTGCAACGAGTGTGTTGCAATACCATATCATTCCCGGAAAGGCCTTATCGTACCAAGAAATGAAGAATCTGGCCGTGAACACGGACTATGTCTCGGGCACGGCTTTTACGGGACACAAGCTAAACATCACCAAGGGGGGGCTCCGACTCAATGGATACTCGACCATTAGCGATCCGGATTTGAGCACCAAAATTTCACAATCCATTCAAGGCATCAGCACTTTGTTGGTGCCTCCCGGACTGATTGTAAGTGATCAAGTATCCATCAAATTGAAAATTCCTACTCTTAATGTAATTGAGCCCATTGCGGACACAAATATGAGCAAGCCCATTGTGGACAAAATTATAATGGTGATGTAGATTCAAGTTCCGAAATGTACACCTCTAATACGATTTTGCCCACAATGAGCTTGCTCCCATTTGGCCCACAATGGGCTCACTTACCTTAATTACGAGTTAATTAGTCTAAAGTTTGATCTTGTATGTTGATGAGAAAAGCAAATGTGGGAAAAAAGAAAATGGGGAAAAAAGTTCATTTGATGAATCAATAGCAAGGTCTGCAAAAATGATGAATTGCGTGTTAAAATGCAGATTGGATGTGGACCTCCAGCCCCTGCAGTGAAAGGTTATGGAAATAGCAGCAGCTCATCTTGTAAGCTTAATATTAAGTGTCATCACTCATACCAAAATTTGGTCATTTGAACTCTGAACCCGGTATAAATATTGGTAAATACAAGACAATTTTAGACTACTAAGGTAGGAGGCTCATAAACCGACCATCTAAGAGGTGTTTGCCATTTGGGGGAAGCTAAACTCCTTAAAACAATTTTCAGTAAATTTTAGTAGGAAGAAAAATGGAATTCACATCTAACACATATTGTTTCATAATTTTTGGACCTTTGTGGAATTAGTTATGAATTTTTGAAGTTGAAATGCAGTGATCACTAAAAGTGACAACCTCCTGAAATGTGCATTATTGGTACATGGAAGAAAGCAAAATGTACCTCTGTGCCATGATTGGTTTTACAACCTGGTCGCTTTTAGAGCCTCCTACCTTAAGTGTGCCCCAACTCTTGGTGTGTTGTGTGTTGTGGCATGTATGGAATTTTAACCCCAAAAGGACGAGTTGGTCATTATGGAAATCATCCTTTTGGGTACCGTGTGAATCATTTGCTAATTATAAAAACTAAAAAGCACTCATTAGAGGTCAACTATTGTGAAAGACCTCCCCATTTTAGACAAAACTCTAAATATGAACATCTACACTTTTATCTTATATAGAAGGATTTTCTGTCATCTACATTTGACACTTAGTGTCTGTGGCGTCCTTTTAGTGTAAAAGGTCTACAAAACTCCGAAACAAGGGCCACCTTGTGCACTGCACGCTTGTGAAGTGAGCACTCATATTTGCATCACAAATGACGGTTGTAATCTTTTACGGAAAAATATTTTACATGCACCATATTATTGTAGCTATAAGTCAAGGATGAAGGAAAATATTTCTTCAAGATAGATGTCAAAATTGTCTTTCATGGAGAAAAAATGGGTCTTACAAAATATTTTTATTTAATTTTTCAAATCAATGGATTTAAAATTAATAATAACAATATTCACACGAGATGTGCCTACCCTCCTTTTTACCTATGGTTCTAATTCAAAATGTTTCCCACAATAATTGATTAGAAGTTGGATATATTGTAAGTGTCATAATTCTCTTAAGGGAAAAAATCATGAAACTACACTTGGCTTAACTACATTGTTCACCAAAGACACAATACTTGCATTTGTTGATAAGGATATGTGTATAAATCCAATTTAAATGTATAAATTGAGGCAAAAAAGAAGTTTGCATTGTTGATCCACGCATAATAGATATGCATTCTTGATCATAAGTGTATTTTTGTGACACTATTTGCTTGTTGAGGTTGAATTCAGTAAATTAGAATAATTCAATAATATTATAACATGGTACATTAAAATTTATTAAATAGTATAATTATTTTTTTACTCTATACTTTTTATTCTATTCAAATAACGATTGTTCTTTGTGGGTGTTCTTTGTGGTTACACAGTATCAATGCAACTAGTTCAAATGAAATATGTGGACATAGGCATTTCATTATTGAGTGTGATTTCAAGTTTTTATAATTTTTTTGTACCCGTATGATGACATAACAACAAGGAAGATTGATATCAATGGATTTGTTACATGTAAAATTTTAATATGTCAAAACTAAAATCAATGAGCTATTTCCACTTATAAAAACTACTTTGTTAACTTGATGATATACATACATACATACATACATACATACATACATACATACACACACTAGTCTTTTATACTACCTTTATTTTTGAAAAAGACTTGTGTTTCCTTTGTAAAATACAAAAGAAATATGTTTGTTTTTAGAAACAAAGGGAGTATGAAACAATATACTCATTAGAGTTAATTGTAAAGTGACCCTAGTTTGCAAGAGGGGTGTTAGAGGAAGGCTTAACAAAGATTAATACAAAAAAAAAAATCCAAACTTTGTGATACTCCAATTTGAATTCTCCAAGGAGTTTCATCCTAAATTTCTCTCAAACTCCAACTCATGGTCCGTCATTGCACATATTTAAGGATTAATTTTTAATTGTATGATGGCATTTCTAGCACGGTGGGTTACCAAACCAAGTATATTCAAATTTTATATCAGGAATTATTTGAGCCATTTCTTATTGTAGAATATTGTAATGCAAGAGATAAAGAAATTATAAATTTTAGTGATAAGGAAAGAAAAGAAAAATTACATTACAAATCACATGTCCCACATGCATAATTGTTCATATTTTTATTTATTGGCAAAGATATTTATCTAAGCTTTCACAAGAAACCAATCATGACCACTTGATTTTTTGTATTGTTTTGATTTGATATGAATATTGTATCTGGCTAGTAAGGTTGGTATTTGATGGAATTTATGTTGAATATTCAATTAAATTTGGGAAATCAAATTTGGAAAATGCTGAAAATAGTAATATTTTTTTAAATTCGTATCTTTTGTAAGCAATTTTTTTTTTTTAATTCTCAAAAATTTCAGTATCTCTTTTTAGAAATATTTTTTGAAGACCCAAATAACCAAGTTAGGTATGGATAATTAATTTCATAGATTTAGGACAAATTATCATTTATTTCTTAAATTAAAAGTTGAAAAATAAGTATGAATAACAATTGAAATTCTACTAATGAAATTTATAAAATTTCAAATTATAACAAAAAGTTTAAAACCACAAGCTTTCTAAGGATTGTCCTAAATATCATTTTTTTGTTGAACTAATATGTATAGTCGTATTCTATAGAACATATATAATATTTTTGTATTATGATAACTATAGAAATAGTATACAATAGGAGAATTATATCCATTGCATTGAGTACCATTTTTCAAAAGTCCTTACTATCTACTTTGATTCAAGTTTGGTAAGGATTATTAGAAAAAGACAAATAGACATGAATTTTATCCCTTATTAAAGTTGAATCTTATAATTTTTTAAACTATTTAAATCTCTAGTTTTAATCTATATAATAATAGAATAAAACAATGATAGTTTTTTCCTAGTAGGAACAAATTTTATACCCCTCATTTTCATATTTAATTAGGAGTACTGACAACTATTGTCATGTACCTATGTGTGACACTTGTACAATTATATTTCAAGATTTGAAATGCCAAATTAAAAGACATTTTCAAGTTGTTTTTTTGCAAAAAGAGAAAATAAAATTAGAAAAATCTGATTAATTTGAATTTTTTCTCAAGATTCAAATTATAATAAAAGATAGTATAAAAAATTCAAATAATTATTTATTAATTACACTATGAACACCTTTAGGTATAATTTAATTCAAATTATTGATTACCTCTTTCACATAATTGTTTATTAATCCCTAAAGAACCAAGGAAACCACTTTGGACTTTTGAGAATTTGGGCATTCTTTATTGACTTTATTGGAATTTTGCATCAAAAGTTTAGAATGGATGCTAATCATCCTAATCTACATGTGAAATTTTGATTCATGTCATTTCAATAATAATCGCAAAGATAGAACTTTTTTTTGTTTCAATGTCAAACCGGGTAGATAAAAATATTTTAAAAAAAGATTGATTAATTTTATTTAATTGTACAGATTGATACCTACTCAAAAACATTTGAACCATTCAATTCTAAATAATGAGGTGAAAATTATGAGGGGTTTTATTTTGTGGCAATGAAGGTAGAAAAAATATATAAAAATGTTCTTTCAACTCAATTTTGAAAATTTTCCGATAAAAAAACTAATAGACACCAATTAATTGTGTATTAGAACATTTTCTCCATTGAAATTAGCAATTTTCAATTTCTTATAAAAGTTATTTGCAGTTTAGTTTTTTTTCTTTTAAGCAATACCCCTTTTTGTTTAACAATTTTTATAAAGATGAATATACAAAAAAAATTGGTTAAATTTTTTTCATATATTTTCAATCCATTTTCCATCACATTGACTAAAATGCACAAGTTATGAGATATATATGTTTTTTCTAAAAATGTTGAAAGACAAAACTTTACGTTTGGGAAGGACTAGAAAAGTCTACATTTTGAAGTTTGGGCATGTTGAACTTGCAATTGGTTGGGATATTCACTTTAAAATTTTGGAAGGATGTACAGTGGGGTCCCAATCAAAATGGCGTTTTCGAAATTGTAGGGAAGGAAATTTTGCATTTGCCAACTTTGATAGCCTCCTGAGGGCTCAAAAATTGATCTTTGACTATGAAATTTTTACCATAGCATCATCTTTAAGTTAATTATATGTTTAGCAAATTTCAAGGCCAGATTATTTATACAAGTAAAGATATTTGAAATCTCCCAACATGTGTAGCCGTGAAATTTTTTTCACTACTGCCAACTTTGACACCCTTCCAAGGACTGAATTTTTTTTTTTCTATGAAATTTTTGGCATAGGACCATCTATATGTTGATTACATTTGTGAAAAATTTCAAGTCCAAAAAATCCCTACAAAAATAAATATTCAAAATCTCCCAACATGTGTAGTTGTGAGAAACAATTTCACTACTACCAACTTTGACACTATCTCAAGGGTTGAAAAATTGTTTATTTACCATGAAATTTTTATGATGAAATAATCTCTATGTAAATAACATGTGCGCAAAATTTAAAATTCAAAAAAATCACACAAAAAAATATATGCTAATTCTACCAACATGTGTAGTTGAGAGAACAATTTTTTCAACCCTTGGGATAGTGTCACTTTTTGGGGTAAAATTTCACACGGATGTAGAGAGTCATTCTCACAACTACACATGTTGGTAGAATTAGAATATCTTTTTTTCGGTAAATCTTTTGACCTTGAATTTTGGCATACATTTTATCAATATAGAGATGATCTCATGCCAAAAATTTCATGGTAAAATGTTTTTTTTTCAGCCCTTGGGATAGTGTCAAAGTTGGTAGTAGTCAAATTTTTCTCACAACTGTACACATTGGTAGAACTAGCATATATTTTTTTGTATGATTTTTTTGAAATTTAAATTTGGAACACATTTTATTTACATAGAGATTATTTCATCATAAAAATTTCATGGTAAATAAACAATTTTTCAACCCTTGAGATAGTGTCAAAGTTGGTAGTAGTGAAATTGTTTCTCACAACTACACATGTTGGGAGATTTTGAATATCTATTTTTGTGGGGGTCTTTTGGACTTGAAATTTTTCACACATTTAATCAACATATAGATGGTCCTATGCCAAAAATTTCATAGAAAAAAAAAATTCAGTCCTTAGAAGGGTGTCAAAGTTGGCAATAGTGAGAAACATTTCCAAGCTACACATGTTGGGAGATTTCAAATATCTTTATTTTTGTAAATCATCTGGCCTTGAAATTTAGTACAAATATAACTAATTTAAAGATGATGCTACGGTAAAAGTTTCATAGTCATTTAATTTTTGAGCCCTCGGGAGGCTGTCAAAGTTGGCAGATGCAAAATTTCCTTCCTTGCGATTTTGAAAACGCCATTTTGATTGGGACCCCATTGTACTTCATCAATTTAACAATTAAAAGGATCCTACAATTGGATTTGTTAAAAATTAAATATAAATGAAGATTTTAGACTTGCTTTGGGTTCAAAAATTTTGAAATTGTTTTGGGCCTCTAAACGTGAAGGAACTTTAGGGTTTGAAAAAATTCATATTTTTCATAGACAAAAGAATTTCTATCATAATTTTTTTTTTTTTTTTTTTTAGTTCGAAAATCAAATGTTGTCATTTTCAAAAGTGTAATTTATAAAGAAAGATAGTTCATATTGCAATTGTCAAATAATTTTACAAAATATAAAGGCTTACAATGATAAAGAATTATTTGTAATTTTTTTATTTATAAATGTGCAATAGTTTACTATTTAAAATTTAACATATTGAACTTACCAATGCCATCATAAAATTTGTAAAATTTGAATTTATACTTGGAATTAACTAAGAGAAGTCAAGAAATACAAAATTAACCAACCTCAAAATAGGTGATAATTTTCTTAATCTATTTTTGTAAAACTTATCCTCAAAAAATGAAAGGGTCAGCTCTCTCTTCCTATTAGTGGAATTCCACTTCTTATGGAAGTGATGCTAAAGTTAAGAAAATGAGCAGAATACAGAAGAGTCTTTCCTTCCTACATAGATATAAATAAATGTAGAGAGCAAGTTGTTTGTATGGGAAAAAAACTATTTTGTTTGGAATTAGATAAAAGAGGTTGATGAATATATAATTTTAAACATCCAAAAATAAGGGGTAAATATTTGTTTTTTATCTTTAGATTCTTGAGCCCTCCAATTTTTTTCTATTTGTCATTGGAGAAAATTTGGACTCTCTAGAGGACCATTTCTTTGTTGGCTAGATGTGCAAAAAAAATATTTAAAATGATTGACTACCATATGTAATTACCTTAGTAGCTACATCAAATGGTGTTTTAAAAAAATTTAAATTATTATTATTATTTTTTTCAATTTCTTGTATTTACATAGCTGAATTAAGTGTCTCTGCCCTCTAGAGAATCCAAGGTTCCACAAGATACTTTAATCATTAGTTCTTCTAGACTGACACAATTCCAATGCCAAAAATTGTAACTTAAATCTATGCAAATCTCTAAAATTAAGATTGATATAGATTTACATTTCAAGTAGCCAACTTCATTTGTGAAGGTTTGGTTGGGACCACATATGCGGTCTTATATTTTACTTTTAGAATACAAATTATGTATTAAAATATGAGAAGACATGAATTGAAAATTCAACAATTGGCATTTTTCACTTGGAGATCATTTTAATATCTAAACATTATCATGTTCAAATATGGAAATTTATATGTACATTACATGTCCATTTTGCAACTTATTAGATATGTAGGAGGTGCAGTATTGATTTAAATTAGAAGTGCCATGTGTTGTTTGGCTCAACATGAATACAAACTTTTGTGCCTAGTATACATACCAATTCATGCACCTTGTATGTTGAATACATCCAAAATACCAGGTTGCAATCCAAATTGGACTTCTTAGACCATTAAAGATTAAGAAAATTGACTTAAGAAAATCTTGAACAACAAAAAAGAACAATTTATACTTATAGACTTGACTCTAATGTATATAATCGCTCTATCCTTAATTAAATGTCTTATTTGGTGTGTGCTTTTTTTCCAAATTAAATGGCCATTATGCCGCTTGCATAGCCTCACGAGCAAATTGAACAATGTAAGAAATGACAAATGAGGTGAATACATGATTCTTCAACATGCTCAATGCGATGATCTTTTCCCACATTTGGTACCTTATAATTGTTGCTACCGTTGATTTTTATTATTTTTATTATGCAATGTTGCAACGATAAGAAGACAAAAAAACTATACATTTGCAATTGTAATACCTATATTCTAAAGTCTAAATCCTATTTTTTAAACCTTAAACCTCTAATGTAAAAAACTGAAATTTTTTAAATTAATTCATGGACTTTCATGAATTGTGACGCTTAAATCAGGATGGAGGGAGTGATTTTCAAATAATTGCTAATTATTGGCACTTGATTGAAAAGAAGGTGCATAGATAGAAATTACTCTAAAAAAAGCAGTCTCTCCTTTACTAAGGATATGTAGTCTTGGTGTCACTCTTCATTTCTCTTGAAATCTAATGTGGGACCTTAGATAAATAGATTCATAATTCTATAGTATTTGGTTGATTTTTATTGAATTTTTGTATATTTTGCCTTACGCCTTCATAAATATAGATTATTTATCTCAATTTCATCAAATTCATGCAAACTTTGACATAAGATTAGAGTCATTTTTCTCTCCCTCTTACCTCAAGAAGTTTGGGTATTGTATGTGTAGGTCAATGACACCTTGATGCCGAAATAGTTTAGATTTTGTAGTTCGACAGTTCGATAGCTTGATTTGGATTTTTTGGCTTTTGGCACTTTGTTTTTTCTAATTTTTAGACACTCCTAATTTTGGATTGATTTTTTATATTCATAAATAAATGTGTTCCTTTTTCTAAAAAAATTCAAGAATAATTTTTGGATATTCAGAATTAGCAACAATGAAATTTTTTCAGATTTTCAAAAATAGTTGAATTTTTTTAAAAATTTTAGACACGATCCAAAATTTCCCTACTCATTTTTGAAATTGACCTAGGCACATACGGTAGCTACATACCTTAGTTAGTCAATATAATTAGCCTTAACGGATATTTTGTTAAAATGGCGATATTCTTCTACCATTTTTCCATTCATTTTCTAGGATTGAAATAGATTTCAGACCACATGGTCTAAAATCAAGGACTGTCTTACATTTTAGACCACATGGTCTAAACCTGAAAGTGCCAAGTTTGTAGAATATTGCCATTTTAACGAAATATTTGTTCCTTCTATTAGTATTATCTCCATAAGTATAAAAACCTCATATATGTTACGGAGTTTTGTGCTCCCATAAAATATATACTATTTAGTGTTAAGTGATATGAATTTTTTGCTTCCAACTTCATTGATTTGACTTAATTTGATAATTGATATAGTTAAAAAAAATTGTGATAAAGTTATAAAAGGTTGAAAAAAGATGTTGAGAGTGTACATGAGACTTTGAAGAAATTTTTGGAGCAAAAACCTAGTGATGTCATGTAATCTATCAAGAATATCCAAGCACTTCAAAAGCAAGTACAATCTCATCAAACTACTATTAATTCTTTCTTTCAACCAACTTAGATGAGTAATGACTTAAATTTTTGTACTTTCATTTCTTATTTTTTTATAAAATTATAATTTTACTTTTGAAGTCTTGTAAATTTAATTTTGTAAATGTTACATATAGTTATTGAGATCAGTTTTAATAAGTCTTAAATGTAAATACTCTATATGTGTTATAATACTATGTGCCCCCAACCCCTTACACTTAGAGCATGGCCACCCTTACGCGCTAGGGATTTGACATTCTTCAAATGTGGATGAAAAGTGCTACAGGCCCTTTACAATATTCTCTTGAGACTCAATCCTAGCTGTGTCAAGGAATGGCCCTTGAAATCACTATTCATCCTAAGTTTAGTTGCTTTATCCTTTATTCTATTGTACTTAATGAGTGGTCACTCGACTACTCATGGTTCATATTTGTTGAACAAGGGCAGGGACAAGGAAATTAAGGGCCCTTCAAAATTAAATGAAAAATTTGAGTGTGCCAAGTTTGGTGAGTAAAACTTTGTTCTTATGGAGGGTTGATTGTTAGCAACGGCTAATGCTACAAGGACAAAACCTCCCATAGTACAATTGCTTGTTAACTTTTCTGTAATTGAGTTCCTTTTTTCTTTTTTTTGAAACAAATGAAACAAAATTTCATTGCAAGGGCAAAATACAATACCTGCCAGCAGTGCTTTTTCTATACACAAATTTTTGCCACTTGGCTACAACCAAAAGATGTTGGCTATTTTTTGCAAAGAAAAATTTCATTTTTGAGGGTCAAAATAGCCAGTTTCCTACTATATTTTAAGACTAGTAGCCAAATTTACCTAGATGGGAAATTTCATTAAAATGGGGATATTATTTTAAAATGGCATGAAAACAGTTCAGAACGGCCGTTCTAAAATCTATACTCTTAGGTGGTGAAATTGGCACATTGTTAAAGTGGCACTTGGAATACCACCATTTTAATGAAATTGCCCATCTAGGTATCACCTAGTTTTTATATAAATATCACCAAGTGTCACTCAAGTATCACATGAGTATTCCATGAGTATACCTTAACCCCTAAAGTCCCAAGGCCATTTTTCCATAAAAAAACACTCAGAACTGTCATTTCTATAGCAAAGAGCAAAAAAAAATAATTTATGTTTTTTTTGCATATTTAACCGTAGGATCTTGTACTAGACTAGTGTAAGAATGTGTAGAAGAAATTTCAAAAACTTTGACCGTGTAGATTGCAAGATATTTGCATTTAAAGTGAAGGAATCAAGTTTTTTTTCACCTTGCTCAACTACATTTTTTGACTTTGAACCTTCTTAACTTAAAATTTTTGCTCTAATGATTTTGAATTTCTAATTTTATATGATGAAGAATTGAGTTGAGAATCTAGGAAAAAAAATTCAAAAAAGAAAACCTTAGTTTTTTCTCATTAAAAAATTGTTAAGTAGAAGTAGGTTCAAGATTGAAGGAAAAATTAAATCATTAATAGCTCTAAGATAGAGTTGAAATATACTAATCTCAACAGTGAGATTGTTCTAACAAGAAATGTTAACCTTGTGAAACTGTTATTTTTGAAAAATTGTCAAAATTGGGTTCAGAAATTAATCCTACAAGTTATTTTTTCAAGAAGATGCTCTAATTGCCTGAAAAATAAGAATGTCCATAACTTTTGCATAACAAATCCAAAAGGAATGAATCAAAGCTTTCCATGTAGATAAAAATAAAATCTATATCAAACAAATTTTTAAAAATTTTAATTTAAAGTTTTTGTGAGGGTTTTTTTCTGCCCACCGAACTAAAATTTGGAGGTTTTGTGCCATAACTTTTGCTCCCGGGCACCGATTGAAATAAAAATTACATTTTTGGAAAGCTAATGTGATTCTCTATCTTCACAAAAAAATTCAGAAAATTATGACAATTATTGAGACCGTAAGAGCCTGCCCAAAATCCATTTTGTCCCCCGAGGGGACAACGGGACTCTAGGGGTTAAGTTTGGCTGTTTGTTTGTTTGTTTGTTTGTTTGTTTTGTTTGTATGTCACGTTGAGATCTCCCGGACCGTGCGTCCCCCGGGGGCGTGCTTGGTACCGTCGGAAAGCCCTCAACAAGGAGGGGTGCACGGGCTTGGTTTCGTTGCATTTGGAATTATAGTGCAGAAATGATTGAATTTCGAAGTATTTATGGATGAAAAAAATAGGAAATTACTTTTACTTTGATTTTGGTTGCGTTCTTGGTACCGTCGGGAAGCTCTTGGCAAGGAGGGGTGAACGGGCTTTGTTTTGTGGCGTTTGGAGCTACAGTGGGAAAGTTATGGATTTTTTAGTTCTTTTTGGTTTTAAAAATGACTTTTACCTTTGTTTTGGTTGTGGCAACGGCACAGGGCTACACTAGTTCAGTTGAAGAAACAACTGGCTCCTCTCCAAAATGTAAAAAAAAACACTGCCTGCCAGTCACAAGTGGCCTGGCAGCGGCACAACAACAAGAACAAATACAAGTTTCGACACGAGCACAGCCTTAATTTAGTTCCTTTCTCAAATTCCTTCCTCAAGTTCCTGGAAAACATGCTCGAAGAATCCTCGAAGATGCTCGGGAAAAGCGCCACCAGCAGATCAGACACAGTCAATGCCTCAACTAAACAGTGTATTGGTCGGACCGTCCGACTGTTAATCTTCCAGGTAATCTTCACCGTCACAGGGCTGTGGTTATTCGCTTGTCCACTACAGGGAAATTCTTCGCATTAGATCTGGGTGAACAGTTAAGCAGGGACAAAAATAAACTCTCGACTATTTGGCACGAGTTCCTGACGGAGGTGATCCTTTCTTTCGAAAAACTGAACTTTACAAGCCATACAGAAGCCATTGTTTTTCACGTACCGATAGGAGCTCACTCTCATTACTATTTACAGTTGTGAAATACGGAGTGCTCCGTAAGTATCAAAATGGGCTAGCTAGATAGACTAAGTAGGACCGCGGCACTAGTGTCTGAAACTCAACTCCATTTTGTTGGATCGATACACTGAAAAGTTGCTTTCTGAAGGACGGATCGACACCTGAACAAGCCGGAATCAGTCGATTTGTTCCCATTGGTAATAAAGGTCCAGGCAGCAGATAAAAGAGCTACTGAGTACCTTATTACATATTCTTAAAAAAACATTCCAGGCACCCACCTCTGTATATTCCAGCGAGCGTCCACTTGTTCCCGAACTTATTTCCCGGCCTACTTGCAGCCTAGCCAGCTCTGCGTCGCTTGACCAATTCATCAATTCCTCCCTGTCCACGCCACTTGAAAGTGATCAAGATTGACCCCTGCCAAGAATAATGTGACAACTTAACTGAAGCGTACAGTGCATACCTGGAGTGACTGCCCTCGTGTGTTGTCCCGAATTAAAGCAGGCTGCGAGTCAGCCAGTCACGAGTCGAATGGTTCCAGCACTTAGCTTGAATTCAAGAATATGTACAACTGATGGAGAGATTGGAGAACGTACTGAAGCGTTTCTGTAAACTAATCGTTTTTTGTTTTTTTTGATGTTGTTGTTGGCTAGTCGAGGATTGAAGAGCCGGGGTGAAGCGTTGTACTGTACTGGATTCACCTGTTCTATCATTGAGAACAGATCTACAGTGTAGTGCTGCAAACCCAGCTGCCGAAGTGTCTGCGCTTTAGAATCAATTTCTACAAGTCTTCGAGTTTTGGTGCAACTAATCCTTGATCAATTAATTATTCCCCTGTCGACTCGACATCGACAAAGCTTATTTTCACTGCTAGTCACAGATATTTAGTGGTACAAGGGTCAACCTGAGCTTGAATTGTTTCTGGTATTTCAGAGCATGAGGCTCTATCATTGTTCATAGGATGACGAGGTTTGGTCTATTCAAGACCACGGAAATAGCTAGCATGGGTTTCAGATGCCGCTCCAGCCCAAGTTTCAGATTCTCTTCTTATGTTTACCGTCGGTGAGAACTGAATTTCATTAAATCACGTCTTGTTACAGTTTAGAGACTTCTAACGACAAATTAAGCTCTCCTTCTGCACGCTGGTGCCAGTGAAGAGTTCCGTTGAGAGCCATGCCACTGGTAGCTATGGTAAATGCTCCTCCGGAGCTAGAACCCTTAAAGGCGAGCGCAAGGGAAGCGCCGGTGGCGATGGTGCAACCGCTGGTGGAAGCAGGGATTAAGGAAGTGCCGGCGAGGTTTATCCAGCCTGAGGACCAGAGAGCTGGACCCTCGATAGGAAACTCCCAGATTCCTGTCATTGATATGTCGCTGCTGGACGGTGGCGAACGGAGGGATGAGGTCCTGGCCCAGATGGCTGCGGCTTGTGAAGAATGGGGCTTCTTTCAGGTACTGTCATGGAGAGATTGATTGGCTCTGGACCGAAAGGGAGGAGACTTTGCATCGACAGATCTACATAAGCTACCAGTTCTGAGGAAATTTCAGAAGTACCTGACTTGAAAACCAAGACAATTTAAAGAATGAAGATATGAAGAGAGAGACACTGTTCCTTACTAGTTGTTTCGTTTCGAATGCTACAGGGGCAGAGCCTCCGTAGCTGCTTGTTTACTCTGGTTCCCGGATTGCCATTCCCGGTTTGCAGTGTTGCCAACATTGAAACTTTGAATGTGTGAATGATTTTCCCTGTTCGCCGGCTTGACATCTTGCTTTCATACTCCGTTCCAGCTTGGCCTTTACACTAAACAATTCATGTCAGCGTGGTAATTAAAATGAGCATGGGAATTAGAATCAGTATGGCAAGTTGTTGACGGTACACAAGTGGGAGAAGGCGATTACAATGACACAGTTTTAATGATGTTATAATGGAATGTTGTTCCAGTGCATTCATTCAATTGAAAGTGCAGACGAATATATAGGCACTGTGGACACACCGGGAGAAACATATTACCCTGTGGTAGCCAGCGACTAAATTGTATGATTACCCTGCGATTTAGCTTCTTGCTCCCCGGGGAAGTGGGTCTCGAGGGTCTGTGCCAATCATACAATTTTAACATCAATTTCGTTAAATTGGCGGAATTTCGCGACTTCGGCTCATTTCAAGGCGCGAGGCCTGAAAAATAAATTTTTGTGCAGATGAAGGACACAATTTTTGTCTCTCAGAATAATACCAATCTAACGAAATCGACGATTTTTAATGACATTGGCCAGGATGTTGTTCCCAGTGTCGTTCTCAGTTGCTCTCCCCAGCCAATTGTAGTGACTGTCCACTCATGATGTTTCAAGTAGACCTTACAAGTGGGTGTTTCTATGAGGAATTGCAGGTTATCAATCATGGAGTGCCACCAGCTTTGATGGCAGAGTTCCTGAAGGTAACAAAAGAGTTCTTTGCAATGAGTGCAGAGGAGAAGGAAGTGAACGCCATGAAGCCTGGGAAGACTGTGGGCTATGGACGGCTGTTTGAGACGAAGGACAGTGTGGCCAATTGGATTGACCGCCTCGTTTTGTGGATTTATGGTGACCGTCAGAAACTTGCTGAGCCCTGCATGCCATCAAAGCCCGAGCAATTCAGGTAAGTTACACGCGATCTGTCCTGCAATTCCAATTAGATAATCGTCAATTTCGAATGCATTTAGATAATAGTCACATTGTAATTAGGTTATCGTCAATTTAGTTAAACTTGCGCGATTCTGGGGGCCCAAAATTGGGACATTCATCTGCACAACGATCTAAAAATAGGACTGGTGTAGAATTGTGTTACAGGCCGCACCCCCTGAATGGCTGAAAGTGTTGAAAGTCGTGAAATTTCGCTAATTTAACGAAAATGATGTTGATCAATAGATCAACAAACTTGGGCGTCAATTTCATTACATGGGCGCAACTTGGAGAGCCAAAATTACGATATTTAACAGCCAAAAACTCTACGAATTACACTGGTACAGACGTAGGTTTCAAGGTGCCCACCTTCAAAAGCGCCAATGTTTTGAATATACGAAATTGACGATCTGGATCAATCGCTTCCTAATTAAACATGAACCAATTTAACGTCAATTTCGGTAAAAAAATGTTCTACTACTCCAAGTGGCAAAACCAGGACTGACGCACTGCCTGAAACGTAAATGTATATCTGACCTACTTTATAGAGTTTATATTGTGAAGATGTTTGTCAATTTTTGGTAGCGAAACCTCACCAATTTAACGAAATTGGCTATATTTATTTAAGGCTTTACTAAGTCCAGATGACTGAATTTGAGGCTTTACTAAGTAAGTAACTGGAATTGTATTAAATGTGGAATGAAACCTGGAGAATGAGGAATGCTTGTTGTGATGCAGAGAAGTGGTGGACGTCTACTCCCAGTCCGTTTTCAAGCTGTGCAACAGACTCCTGGAAGCTTTGTCAGTAACGTTGGGCCTGGAGGCGTATGTCTTAGGAGAGCGTGTGAATGCAGAAGCTCTGGGAGTCCGAACTTCCTGCAACTATTATCCCCCATGCCCGCAACCAGAGCTCGTGCTGGGATTGATTCCCCATGCCGACTCCAGCATCGTCACTCTGCTGCAACAAGACGGCCGAGTGCCTGGATTGGAGATTCTGAAAGACGGGCAGTGGTTCCAGGTGCCGCCGCTCCAGGATGCCTTCGTTGTCAACGTGGGAGATCAATTGCAGGTGACGTCCCGTTCAATTAGTTTTCCATCAATTTTTAAGCTGCAAATTTTGGACTATTCTGCTCTGTGACGACGTGCAGTCTTGTCTCACAACCCTCTTGTTTAACCCTGTAAGAACTATCTACAACATTCATCCAAGCTTATGTGCATGGATCGTCAATTTCGTTAACTTGGCGTGAAGCTGCGCCAGGAATTGTGACACGAATCTACACAAAGCTTTCAAAACTAAGTCCTGTTAAGATTTACGTTTTAGGCCTGAAAGTGCCAAATTTAATGGGATGCCGCCAATGTAACAAAATTGACGTTATGAATAGAATCAAAATTTACAAGTAGAGGTTATTTTTACTCATAGATAGATGGAAATCATACTTGTCTATGTATTTTGGAGAATTTTTGCAATTTTTGCGTATTTTCTGTGTCAAGACTTGAAGAAACCATAATTGCAGATTCAAAATTTCACTTTCAAGGGTTGAACTACAGTCTGATAAATGAATTTTGGGTGGTGGTCTGCAGATTATCAGCAACGCCAAGTACAAAAGTGTAATGCACAGGGCTCGGACCAACACTACAGAGGGCAGACACAGTTTCCCCAACTTTTTACTCCCCATAGAGGATACCGTCATTGAGCCCTTCCCGGAGCTGCTGTCTGAGCGGAACCCCCCTCTTTACAGATCTCTCACCTACGGAGAATACGTCCGTGGCTTCCACTTCAAATCCTTCGCAAATAATCGTCATATCGACAACTTCTTGATACATCCTCCCAAATCATCAATTCCACAGGAAAACCCTGACACGGTGTAATAAGTTGGTCATGTAAAGGCAGCTCAAGATCACGAAGTGGTCGTGTGATTAAGGTACAGGATTCTATGTCCATCACTTGAAGCATTCTCTCATACGGAGGAGCGTTTTTTTTGGAAGATGTGTTGTATAGTAGTAGGGAGAGCTTTAGATATTTGAGTCAATCTGTTGAGGCAAATTGTTTTTTTATCAGTGTGTATGAGTTTCTCATGCAATTCGAAAGTGGGAGGTTGTTGACTGTGCGTTGTGAGTGACAATAAAAAACTCCATTTGTATCCAATTCCAGGCTCTGTATTGAAGCTCTAGGCACTAGAGCATCACTAATTTGGTGCTCTGAAACACACCACATGAACATTTCAGAATTGATGAGTGCATCAGCTTTTTATGATGAGGTGTTACATCCCAATTGCATCAATGATCAAGCTTTCATTCAAGAGAGGCTGAAGTTGCATATTTTGTGGTAATGAGACACACCATAAGCAATCAGCAGTTTTAACTTGTTTCATCAAGTTATCGGGCAGAGGCTGAAGGTGCAAACTACAATACGGTCTCACCTTATATTATATGTTTGGGAATCCCAATATTAAGGCGCCAGTCAGAGAATCACCCCTCACAAGATTGAATTATCAAATGTCCAATTGTAGGAATATCAACTATGGTAAAATGTTACGTTAGAGAGGTGAGATTGCAATGATCATACCATAAGCAATCAATATTTTTACAGTATCCTCTAACCTCTCTAATATGACATGTTTGGGGAACCCAAATTGTAAAGGTGTCATGGAATCATTCCTCACCAGATTGAGCTGTCCAAAATCCAACATAAAGTGTTGCTATTAGAGAGGTGAGATTGTACCATATCAATCAACAATTTTTCAGTTTAGTAACTGAAAAACTTACGAGTAAGTTCAATCCCACCCGTCCATCACGGAGCCGCAGCAGCCCCCTGCTCTCCCGATCAATTCTTCCCTTCTTTTCCTTCCTCTTCAGCACTGAAATCATTTTTCATCAACATAGTGACACCCAACTTGCTCCAAAAATTGTGCTCTAGCTTTCGAACCACCGCTCCATGTGTGTCAGGACAGGGTTTAGTTTTCCAAAGACATGAAGGGGTTATTCATTTTCAAAAACATGAAGGCAACTGGAAGGCTAGCTACTTGAACAATGAATAAAAAAAATTGGTGTGAGAGAAGTCATTAATGTAGATATGTGGCTGCAGGATCACATTTGTAGGAGCTGCTGATAATTTCCGCTCGATTGATAGTCTCGAAAAGTGTTCATATTGCAGCTAAACGTATACACCGCGTTTTGCGCTTCTTGGCAATTAACCACAATGGACTTCTCTTGCTTCCGTTGCTTGCGTTCGAGGTAGAGGCTCTCACTTTGATACCAAGAAGGCATCTTTTATTTTGAACAGTGAGATGAGCACACAATTGGGTAGATTGGCACAGACTTGAGCTGAAAATACAAGGCGCCCTATTTTAAGGTACATGCCATATGTTAGTAGCAGCAGTGATTCGGATGTCCACAATAACTCTATTTATGCGTCCAACTCCTGTAAAATCCAAATTATTGCCAAGGTTCCAAACACCGTGTTTCCCTGCACTATTTTCCACTATTTTTTCTGAAATAACTCAGTTTTGTTAGCCTATTTCAGTTGTAAAAGCACTGTCAATTCCAGGTGTTCATTATGCAGTAATAATGAAAGAAGCTATATTATTGAGTGATTTCGCTGATTCAACAACTCTGATTTCTTTTGTGGTGTTTAATTGCAGTATAACCTGCTTAAAAATGCAGCTGAGATGAGTGTGGTTTCAAGATGCCCTTGAAGATGGCGCACACAATATTGTTGAACCTCCTGCAAGCCACAATTCTACTCAGTCATGTGCGAGTGGCCGTGGCCGTGGTGTATATTGTGGGAGGACCCGCTGGATGGAACTTCGCCCCCACAGCTTCCTACTACTCCGACTGGGCTTCTGAAAACACCTTTGTGCCTGGAGATCAACTAAGTAAGACTCACCTCAAATTGGAACTTTCAGTGATTTTCGGACATCAATCTTAAGGATGTGCACAACGAGGAGGAGGAAATTTAAAAAGGAGGTCAATCATGACATGAGCAGAGATTTATAATCATTTCGTTAAATTTGTTGAAGCTTGTGCACAAAATATTGTCACCAACACATAGAGAGCCATAGACAGAGAGGACTTCCCAGGATTTACGTCATGCTTAGCTTGCCTCTCCCTGGATCAATCAATGATATTGTTAACGAATTCTTGAAATAATCTAATTTTTCTGAAAACCAACTTAACCTTCCATCAGTTACCAAAGGTCGGGAGACATTCAATGACACCCCAAGAATGACACCAAAACTTTGAGTGACACTTTCGGTGTCGTTCTTTTGAGGTAAGGGTGTCGTTTAGGATGCCATTAAGTGTCATTGATTCATTACATATGTCCATTTATTCATTAATCTATTCATGGCATCCTAAACGACACCCTTATTCTACTCCCACCTTTCCTCTCGATCTCACAATTCGTCACTCCCACACATGAAGATTGCATCATCTTGGCCACGAGTTTCTTCTGCAAAATGTCCCAAAAACTTCGCCATCAATGTTCTAAACCTCAATTTGTGATGTGATGGTGCAGGTTTTAGGTATGATCCAGCGGACCACAACGTCCAGCAAGTGAACACCAGCGATTACGCGACGTGCAATACCTTGAACCCCATCAAGCAGTACCAGTCCGGCCACGACATCATCACTTTGGAGCATCCAGGCACACACTGCTTCATCTGTGGATTCGCTGGCCACTGCGAAGGAGGCGGAATGCTAATCAAGCTGGTGGTGACGGGATCCACAACAACGCTAAGTCCACCTCCAAATCATCCCCCTCCACCACCAGTACCGCTAAAATCGCCTCCAAATCCCCCTCCACCCCAGCTACAGTCTCCCCCACCCCATTCTCCACCTCCTCCAAATCCTCGTCCACCACCTCCACAGCCCTTTCCTCCAGCAATTCCACCGAACACTGGGCAAGTCTACCCGCCTTTAGCTCCAGCTCCAGTGTTAGCTGGTCCTCCAGAACCGCCTCTAAGTTCGCCTCCTCCCCCAGTTTTAGGTTCAGCTTCACCTCCACCACCCCAGTCAAATTCCCATTCTTCTCATTCCCATCCGAAGCCGTCACGACGTCCACCAGCAACACGAAATTCTCATCGAAACCAGACGTATGAATCCCCTGCAGCTCCTCCACCGATGACAGTCCCTCCAGCTCCAGCTCCTGCTCCGTCGAATTTTGCAGCAGTTCCTGCTCCTTCGAATTTCGCACCAGCTCCATCGCCTACGGATGATTTTGATACTGGAAAGATGGGTCGCCAGTTTAACCTGGAGGTGTTTTTCACTTGCTTGGTCGTTGCAGGAGTTTTTCTTTTCTGGTAGCAATTGAAGGTAGGTAGGTTCGGTGGATTGTTTCGGACGTGAAAGGAAGGCGGCAACGACAAGTTCGTTAAATTAATTGGCGTATGAAATTCCATTAAAATGGCGTAAGGAAAGAAATGAAATGCTTTAGGGAACAGGGACAGGAGTTAGAAAGTTTAGCTTAGAGGTGCACAATGTCGAGGATGAAATGCAATTTGCAAATTCATTCACGTATCTATCGCCCGATCTATAGGCACAGCAAGCTAACTTGAATGTCAAAATGACACATGGACTGCTGCCAATTTAAAGGAATTGACGTTGTACTGGAGTGAGAACAACAGTAAGATGTGGTTCAGCCAGTATGTGAAATTGCATTGTTGATGGGATCTGTTAAACAATTAGTCGAGAGTTTGGCATTTTTTTTCTGCTGAGCTTGCTTGTTTGTTTGTTTGTTGTACAAGGTTGATTCATGCTTTGGATTTGGACTAATGACGATGGTTTTTGGAATTTTGTTGTGATGATTAGGTTGTGTTTTGTTGTCAGATTACAAGATTGCTTTGTTATGCAAGCTTTGGGATGGTAATTGTTATAAGAGCAAGTCATGCAAAAGGTACCTTGCCCCCTACTCATGAGCAATAAAACTGGTTCTTCAATTTTGCTAAAAATCATCATTAAAGCAAATCTCTCTTCTCAAAACTCAAATGCCTTGGATACATTTACAGACAGAGTTTTCCTTGAATGTTTCATAAGCTTTCGGACAACATTCCCAATGGCCAGTGATCTTATGGAGGCCTCTCCATGCTACATGGGGAAACCTCCACATGAACACTGATCATAGGAAAACTTCCCCAGGAATCATGAAGAAGTCAGATCTTCGACAATGATGATGCCTAAAAGTTATGGAATAGAAGAATTTGACTATAAACCCTATTTACAATTCTAACGTCACAGTGCAAAGTTAGCACAGTTACAAAAAGCATGTGCAAAAAGCATCAGAACAAGTTTCAACGCAAGGCAAGTGTTGCAAGCGCTAACTTCCATCATAAAGCATAAGAAAGCACTCAATTCTTGAAAAAAAATCATCGTGCGGACTTCTGTATACAACTCCTCAGCTCGAATCACAGCTGGAAAATTGACAACGACTTTAATATACACACAGACTGCAACCTGGCTAGCTTCCAACAGTCACACAGTGAACACCAAACCACAGCAGCAGCACCACCCTAATTCTAATGGAAACAGTTCACAAAATTTGCGATTTCAGGGTGGCCTTGGAAGTAGGCTTTCTTCTCCTCTCTGCCCGCGGGAGCCCCGTGCGCCTCCGTCTGACGAACTTGTGCCGCCGATGAATACACTGGGCTGACTGGGGGGTACAATGCCTGCGGAGCACACGGTGCAGATGGTTCATACGGCCCCGGTGCCGCCGCCCGAGGTATGTGTCCCGGTTGCACCAGATGTGGTTGCTCGGGGGGGTAAAGTTGGTGTGGAGACTGAGGAACGGGCGATGACGGCGAGCCCTCAACTGGGTATCGAAAGTAGATGTTAGGCATGGGCTGTGATTGGTGATGAACGAGATGCGGTGGAATGGGCAGATGTGGTTCTTGCCAAGGAGGATACATAGATGGCGTGGAAGCGTGATCCTGAGGATAAGAATTTCTTCGAACGATCTGGAGAGGAATGGCAATAAGAAGGTTAGCCTCAAACGGCAATTTGGCAGTATTCCACTGCAGAACTCGAGCCCTGAAACGGAGATCACATCTATATCAGTCCTAGTTTTTAAAGCTTGGTGTAGATGTTTTTCACAATTTTTGGCATCCGTGTTGCAGCAATTTAACAAAATCAGTGACAATAACCTCAAATTCAGTAGAATGAGAAGGATTAAACTGTGCTTTAGCTGAACTAACGGATATTTTGTCAAAATGGCGATATTCTTCCGCCATTTTTCCACTCATTTTCTAGGACTAGGATAGATTTCAGACCACATGGTCTAAACTCTAGGACCGGTTTACATTTCAGACCACATGGTCTAAACCTGAAAGTGCCAAGTTTGTGGAGTATTGCCATTTTAACAAAATAACCGTCAACTGTGAAATCCGAATTGTAAGCACTTGGAAGGTGGGAAGGATCCTCTATCTTAACTGCTTCTGTCCTCTAAATACTGAATTCTAGATAATGAACATAGTGTTTCAGGGTGATGCTTCTCATTCATGCAAGGTACTGTTTGAATCTTAAAAAAACAATCGTTTCTGAAATACCAATTTCATTTCTGAAATTGAGAAAAACTAATATGTTTTAACAAAGAAGGAAGGTTAAAAAAATGCCAAAATTCAAAAGAGGATTTAGGTATTAAAGGGTTACATTCTTCAGGATGGAGAGGCTTGACTAATAAGCACCTAAATATTAAAAACAGATCAGTTATAGTTACTACATTGTACATAGTCACACTGTGTTGCAGTGGACTTACTTGAGTTTTGGTGAAAGCGGCAGCCACTTCGATGGATCCAACATTTTTATTTTTCACGAGCAGGTCTGCTGTTCGAGTAACCACCACCCTCGGATCGGGTCGGAGACCCTCCTCTCCTGTTATGAGCAATGACATCTGAATCCTGCAAACACAAGGTTGACCCGACCATATTTGTTAACCCTTAAAGGACATTCCATGTCCGAGCTTGGTCAAACTTCATTGGATTTCTACATTAAAACACATATTTTAAAATTTAAATATTTTTCACATGTAGTAATATATGTTTAAGATTTAATCTCATTTTTTCATAATTAAAAACTTTAAATTCAATTTTATATGATTTTTAAAAGAAATTTCTTTTTTAAAATCATAGTAATTACAAAAATGCTTAAAATAGTATGAAAGTTTTAAAAAAAAATGGGAATAATAGTGACAAACATCATGGTGTAGTTGATGTACTCTTTAGGTTCATAGTAAGAGAAATTTGATAGAAAAAGTTCAAAAAGTGGTGTATTTTGAGCTTTCAAGATGCTCTCTTCAAAGTGTCATAAAAATTACAATTTTAACAATTTTGGAAAAAATTCAAATGGAGTAAAAAGTAGATTATTGGAGATACATTTTGTTAGTTAAGCTCAAAAGCATTTGAAATAAAAAACGAGGTGTAAAATGCAAGTTTGACTTTCAAAATGCCCGTGGGGCTTGCAATGTCCTTTAAGGGTTAAACTGATGGCATGATTCCGTGTTTGAAAATTGTGACATTCAAGTCAGCCGCAGTCACCTCTAAATAATAAGGCTGATAAAGATCTGAGGTTCCAGAATGAAGGGCATCTGGAAATTTCTTGAAAACTAAGTTGCCATCTAATAAACACAACAATGTAGATCATCAATCAGGAGATGTACCTTATTCAGTTCTAAAGCAGCTTCAAATACAATGCCATACAGACCTCGCAAGACACGACAGACAGAATTGAAGGTAAACTCAAGGATTATTTTCAGCAGGTTTGCACTTACTTGCATTGCCCAACCTTGTTTAATCCATTGTAGACCTCAATTTCAAGTACATCGGCTGGGTCGGAAGAGTTGATTAAGAAACAGAATGTGTTGTTTGCGTGCCACATAAATTTGTTTCCCATCCCTGACACACCTCACGAAAGAATTGAACATGACATCAGGGAACATGGAGGGTTTAGCCGAGTCATAATCTCATCCTTTTTCAGAGAGCCATAGATCTTCAAGATGTTAACAATCTTCATCAAGTTGTCATCTTTCAAGGTGTCATGTAAACTCACCTTCGAGGGTTCCACTTGCTAATGTAGTGTGCTTGTAGGTGAGCTTCGCATTCATTTTAGTTGTCCTTGCTGCATAAAACATAAAATAGTGCTTCAGTACCTTCACCAATATCATTGCACAGACGTAATGTAACTTATGAGGAGTTAATATATGGGTTCCATGGTACAAATCAAAAGCATTAAAAATAGCATGTATGGTAGACTCTCAACGTGATCTCTCATGTAATGACCTTACTACCAACAAAAGAATCTCAGCTAAGTTATTCATATACTCCTGAACCCTATTCATATACTTAGTTGGCCTTCAATTAGCAAGGCGCTGTAAGCATGACTTGCCTAAATCTCTATGGCCATTCATCATTGAATGAGGATCATTGTCTACTATTGCACCAGCTTTAAAAAATCACATAAAAATCACACTTTCATGTGTGTAGAAATGCTTTTCAAAATGACACAAATAGCATCCTCCACCTAACGGATTACATAAGAAGTGGAGACCAAAGGCAAACAGAATTACATCCGAAAATGGAGATGAGCCCCTTGATGTTTCCTTGCTTAAGCACAACATTTAGGTTTCCCTCCGCCCCCTCAACCTGTCCACAACAAGGCAACGATCCATGTTTCCCGATTGTGAGGAGTAAATTCTCTAGAAACATCAGAATGCATTCCATAGAAACTCACAAAACTGCACAGAAATCAAATCACCAGGTTTGTAAAATTGGCAAAGTTCTAAGAAATTGGCTCTTTCCATGATTGTCTGGAACCTCAGATCAATCCGATTGCTAATTTATATCATTCCCAGTTTAATGTAGAGATTTGTGCACTTGAATGCCACAGTATTGGCACTTTGAGACAATCCAATTTCACAGATAATAACCATTCAACCTTAAATCTCCTCACCTTCTGCTGTTTAATTTGAGCAGTCAAGATTAATTCTCCGAACGACTTCTGGTAGCCACCAGAAGTGACCTGTACTGGCAAGGTCCTCTCTTCTGGGTCTTGCTCCGGCTTTAACTTTGCAAGCTCCGTGAAGGAAAGTCTGCCAGATTGTCTCCACAAAGATTAGGCCCTTTTTGTCAACCAGAAGTGAAACTGAACTAACGAGCAGGCTAAAATTCTAATCATTTTTCTCCTCTGAGAAATTGAAGGCATGCCGTCATTAGAAGAAACTTTGTAGATTAAGTGCGCAAGTGTCGTTCAGTTCCCAATTAGGTGATCATCCATGTGTCAAAAAATTATAAATCTTATCAAGATTTCAAATTCTGTATCATCAAAGTTTTCTTTTTTCATACAGTAAATCTGTCATCACGCAAAACCGAAGTTCTCCGGACACCAACACAAACCCCTGTTAAACAACATTTTAAAAACTTCAAAGGGCTATTTCATCCCAGCGGAAGGTTGGAACAACATCTCAAGGTTGATTTTAAGGTCAATTTTAGTTAAATTGGCGGAATGCCACGACTTAGGGCACTGCCTGAAACGTAAATATACACCAATCCTAGCTAGTTTTCAGAGCTTTGTGCAGATGAATGTCAAGTGGTATAAAAACTATGTCAATTTAATGAAACTGGCGACTCATCTATGTTGATTCTTTCCACATAATGGGGTTGCACCAGTGAGGGGTAGTGCAGTAGTGAATACAGGGACCCGGGAGACTTGGGAGTCAAATTAGAACATGTGGAATTTCTTCTAACGAAACTTACATCAAATTTCCAATACAGGTATGATTCCTGTTGAACAATTCAATGGTGATGCACTCGGCCTCGTCCTCGTAGACTAAATGACACACATTGGTACCGTCCTCCGCAAATACAGGATTCTGTCCCATATCTGCAACCATCCCAATCCAAACAATCCATACATCACAGACTTATACAATTGGGTGTGTATTTAACTATGGTAAGTCTATGCCATCAAGTTTATAACTCTAGTTATATCGTAGGACTGGATCAAGCCTGGAGTACTTCTGACATTTTTACTTCTTGTAGATTATCAAACCCTAAACCTAAACGTCGGCACTAAGCTCACCGAGAAAGCCTCCTCTACAGAACGTACACACCAAAATTCACGCATCAAACACAAGTAGAATCTTCAGAATTTGGCAAAAGGAAGACTGGATCATACCTTCTACTGGACTGGTTGTGTGGACGGTATTTTTGTAAGAAACTTTTGCGTATACCCTCGTTCGAGCTTCTGCACTCATATGGAAACACCACCTTAGTTGTTAATACAGATGTAAAATTTCGGAAAAATGAATCGCCATGTTTGACAAAATGGCAAAAGTCCAAGAATTTGGAACTTTTCCAGGTCTAAGCTAATCTGGAAGCTCAGATCTATATCAAATGTTCCTTGTTTTTAAAGCTTTTGTGCACTTGACTGCCACAATTTTGGCACTTTAAAACAAGTCGATTTAACGAATATAAGAGAAGTCGACGAAAATAACACATTTCTGTTCCCAACCAAAGTAACCTCAAATTTGTTAAAATGACGGATTTCAATATCATTGGGTCACCCCAGTGAGCCCTCAGAGCTATACCAATCCTAGTTCTAAAAGATTTGAGCACATGAAGGTCCCGATTCTAGCGCTCTCACTGAAACAGGCCATTTCAACAAAATCGACCACCTCATATTCGTTTATGGGTGGGTTTCAGCGAAATCGGAGCAGTTTCAGTCGGGCGACTGAAATTTCACATCTTGCCTAGTCCTAGATTTCAGAGCACTGAACACTTGCACGTCACAACTTCATTGCTCTGAAACACGCCATTTTTGCAAATAAAACCATAAAAAGTTCATATGAATGCGTTAGGGGGTGGATTTCAGTGAAAATTGGAGCACTTTCAGTCAATCGACTAAAACCTCGGATCTATAGCAGTCGTTATTTTCAAAGCTCTGAGAGCTTGACCATCCCATATCCAGCGTTTTGAAACACGCCATAGCAACGATTATGATCATCGAAATGGAGAATTTCAGTGCCATTGGAGCAGCAGTTTCAGTCGGCGACCGAACCTGATAACTTGCCCAGTCTAAGTTCTCTGAGCTCTGGCGTGGGTACTTGAAGGTCGCAACTCACTATTTCAACGATTACGACCAAGCAAGCGAGGAGCCGACGAATATAAACAAACCGACTTACTCATACTGGTGCAGGCATTGATTTTGACGGCTCTAATGAGCGTCACTTGGAGATACTTCACCATGGCTCCTCCTCCTAGCTTCAACCTGTAAGTTTGAAATTAAAGCAGGCCAACCCAGATCCATCGATCAGATTCCGAAACCAAAAGCTTTACCGACACAACCGCAAAAAACATTGATTCAAAACGTCGTTGTCAAGACTATAGCATGCCCAAGGATTGGAATCCATCCGCTCACAACCCTAATAATTAACCTGCCCAACAACCAAGCGTTCCACCAACCTGAAACTGAAATATGCCGGACTGTCGGTAGCTAGCAAGCTAGAACTAGAACTCCACCAGTCGAGATAGATTCTGTTGTAAGTAATCTAATTCTAGTATCACTCTTTGATCAAAGAACAAGTAGAATGTAAACTCTCTTTATTTGGTAACACACATTATACAGATTGAGTCGTGTTGCGATTCTCTAGCTATCCTCAGAGCTCTGATATGCGATGCACATCCTTCTCTCTCTCACAGACACTCTCTAACTGCAACAAACGAACTAACTGAGGCCCGGTTCAGACGAGTGGATGGACGAAATGAATTGAATGATGATTGGCTGAAATTCCAGCCTTGTCCACTGGAGTGTTCAGACTGAGGGTTTGTCCTCTTGCTTCAGTTTCCACGTCACCCAGCAGTGGAGCCACCTCAGCGGACGAAATGGAGAAGTTTTGGGGCTTCCTTGTAGGGTGACCCCAAACTTCTCCAGTGGAGAAGCGCTCCTACTTCGTCGCTCCTACTTTCTCGCAACTTACACCTTCTTTGCTGCAACGTTCTTCTTCCGAGGCTCGTCTGCAAAATCGAAACAGTTGCATGTTTGTAGTGAGTTTTCTTTCTACATTCAAAGTCTTTTGATGCTCTTGGTGCTTTCTTGTAGGTGGTGTGAGTGGTAGAAATGGAATCCTTCTGTGAATCTCAAAACATTCATGTGGGTGAATTCACTTGATCTTTGGCTCCATTTCTGCAATTTCCTCATGTTCACAATGGAATTCCTGAGGTTGGAGGGGAGAGTGATGCCGAAATTGGTGAGCAAGGTGGTAGTGCTGAAATTAGAGGTCAAAATGATGGTCTGGATGCTTCGCCTGCAGGACAGAGTGTTGGTGAGCAAGTGACGCAGAAGAAGCGAGGTAGCAACTCCGAGAAGGCATCGAGACCTAAGAAGAAACGAAATGCAGCAGGCAAGGGCAAAAAGAAAACAACCGTAACAGATGCAGTTGATTGTTCCTCCGATGAGGAGAATTCCAAGAGAGGACCCAATTGGAAGGATCACTGGGTAGTTAATTTGATTCATCTGCGAGGGACTATGCATGAGAAGTTCTCTGGAATGAAGAAACAAGGTAGTACTTTCCATGTCCTTTGAACTTCTGCATGCTTGTTATTTTTGTTATTTGTATGCTCTTTGCAATTGTTATATGCTGCAAATTGAAATCGTTTGAGCTCGTAAATGTACAATTCGAAAAGACTACTTCATTGACGATCATAGGCTTCATTTACTATCGTGGGCTTCATTGACTGTCTTGGGCTTCATTCCTTCCCTGTCATCAATGATTGGTACATGGTCACTGAGATCTGGGGGTACTGTTTGAGGCTCACATTCGAAATTCGGTCAACATAATGCTGAATTGATAACAAGAATTACTTGATTCTTTATGGAAGTTTAGGGTTTACTACATGAACGGCCTGAGTTATATCACATGCTTTTTTTTTTATAAATTCATATTGACATGGTTGTTGCTTGAGATTGATTCAGGAGTAGATAACTGGGCCGTCTTGCACACTGAGCTTGTGGCTGCATGTCCAGATTTCAATTGAAGTAGTGATGCATGCAGAAAGAAATGGAAGAAGATTTACGATGATTACAAATCAGATTATGATGTCAACGGCGTCAGTGGAAACGAAAGAGCCTCCAAGTGCAAATGGTATGCTCTTGTTGATAGTTACATGCATGAGAGAGCAAATGTCATGAAACATGTCCATGGGAGTGCAACAGACGCGGATCCAAATGCGAGCCAATTGGATGGAGTAGATGGTGGCGGAGTCGATGGTGAACAGATGCTACCTAATGAAAATCAAAAGCCTACACAAGGCACTTCCAAATTGGTTGGACGGAGAGGTGAAAAGTTGGCGACACAAGAAGCGATTCAAGAATTGTCCCAGCAATCCAAGCTCCTTCTTGAGACACTGAAGGACATTGAGAAGCAGAAGTTGCTACTCTTGGAAGGCATGCTGGCCACCATGGGCCAATTAGTTAACAAGTTCTAGATGTTCAGGAGTAGTTACTTGGAATTTCAACGACCTTTGATTTATTTCTTGCTTTTCGTCTTTTGAGATTGCACTCTCTATCATCAGTAAAACTGGACCTCATTCTTTTCAGAATTCTTTGGATATTTTGCGTGGAGACTTTATCTGTGTAAATTTCTGTAACCTGTGCCTGGACACATGGAAGATTCTTCACTGAATATCATCACCATGATTGGAGTTAGCATGCTCAGACATAATGAGCTCATAAAAGTATTCATCTGTTTGAACCTGTTTCCATTTTCTGGAGAGTCAAAACAACCATCACAAATCATACATGATTGCTTGCTCACAGATTAAAAAAAAGGATTGCACTGCATGTTGGCTCCCATTACATAGCACTAGGGAGCAAAACTCTCGTAAATAGTTCAAACTTTCAGTGGACAAGAAAAGTAATTGAGATTCTGAAACCTGATGTTCGAAATTGGATTCTTGAGTCACACCTTGGTGCAGGAATATGACCCATAGAAAGTGGATGGTATTGAATGTAAAACTTTTTGTTGTATGGGCCCATTCAGTAGGGAATTCAGGAGTGTGCATATGTACTGTGCAGTATGACGCAATGAGCTACAGAAGGTGGCAATTCCTTGCACAGTTTGAAAACCTTACGCCAGTTGCTAGGAGCTTACAAGTATATTGAAGTATGCATGGGCCACGGTGGAAATTCCCCAAGTGCAGTCAATGACATTTCATTTGTAACCATGTAGGTGAGTAGGAGGGTACATCCATAGAGAAAGCTGCCAAAAATGCAACTACATCTGTGCAACTACATCTGTGCAACTTGCAGTCAATATACAGGTGCTATTTCTTATACATGATTTCTGTGCAAGGAATCATCGTCACATGTAGTCAATCTGATGCTGGTGATTGAAGTTTCAGGAACAGAAAAGAAGGCATGCTACATGCTTTGTCCTATAACACGAGAGAGCAATAATTTATTGCAAAGCATAACCACTGAAACACACAGAAGGTAAGAGCACCACAGTTGATGTCTTACAGTGCAATGACTTGCACAGAGAAGAGATGTGTCAATCACACTCAGAGTCACTAGACAGACCAACATGGTAAGCTGTACTCCCTTCCTGCAAATCTTTGAGCCTTTTTCTACTGAATAATGACAAAGCGATTGCATCCCGCCTCATGCACATCTCATCCCTGGTAGCATCATCTCCTGTACACCACCCTGGAAGTTCATCATCTCTTGGGCGGTTGTAAAACTGGCGTGATGTTAAATTAACACCACAAGTTTCGTATAAGGTGCAATTGGCTGCAGCAATTGCTTGATTCCTCAACCTCAGGGAAGATTGTGATATTTCCCGCAAGCTCTGTTGAAGCTCCACCTCAGCTTCTACAACCCAGTCCCTATTGAACACGTCATTGTGAATGATAGTCAAATTGTGCAGAATTAAACATGCAGTGATATGGGTTGGTACGTACTCGAGCTTGACATCCATGCACTTCAGTAAGATCCTCCATCTCAGCTTCAATATTCCGTAAGCACGCTCAATGCACATACGTGAGCTTGATTGGATGTAATTCCAATTTTCTTGAGTGCGAGTGAATCCATCCTTTGAGCCAATGTAAGGAGTGAACATCCACGGCCTGCAACTGTATGCAGCATCTCCAAGTAGAGCATAGGGATTGAGCTTCCCAGACAAGCAAATTTTTCCAAGCTCTGACTTGGAGAACAATTTTGAATCATGGATGCTCCCACACCACCCTATGTCATAATCCCAGAAGCAACAGGAGTGATCTACAACCCCTTGCAACAACACTGAATGGAATCCTTTTCGGTTATAGTAATCTGCGGCATGCTCTGAAGGTGAAATGATTGGAATGTGACTTCCATCAATTGCACCAGCAATCCACGGAATCCCATGCAAGGATTGAAATTTTGAACTAATATCTCTCAATCTAGCTGGTGATGGCCATCTAATGTAAAGATCTCTACACTTTTTTTTTAAAGCATTGCAAAAATCCAAAACAATTCCATGAGCTGTAGATTTTGCAATCCTGTACTGATCTTCCAAAACACCTAAACATGTGCCAGATGCTAACCGTGAGATTGCAATGGCCACCCTTGTCTCCAATGGAATTGCTAAGCGTCGTGACGTATCTCGCTTTGCCACGAGTGGTGCAACTTGCTGACAAACATACATGAAAGTTTCTTTGTTCATTCGCATCCTCTTTCTGAACATGCTCCTACTGTAAGAACCTAACAAGTACCTGTCAACAAAATCTTGAGGCCTATCAAATGAACGAATCCTTCCCGGTCTTGATCCATTTCGACCATCTTGAAGTAAGAGATTTTGCAGAACGAGTACAACTAGGAGCTGCAGGTTACCGCTAATTGCTATAGAATTTGCAGAAGAGGCAGCCTCTAGTGCAATGAACGAAGAAATTTGAAATGCCAGGGTTGCAAGAAGAAAAGATCGTGATGGCTCCATGACTACCAAACTCAAAAAAATTAGTAAGCAACCTGGAACTCTTAAAAAATAAAACCCAGTTAAGAGATTTGAGAAGATGCGAGGTGAAGAGAAAGCTCATGCAAGTCTCACAAGATGGAGAAGTTCATTTTTTCACCGATTAGGGTCGGCCGGCAGTCTGAAACCGCGTCCGATGAACCGGCCGGCACCACCAACGGCCACCTGACGTGGAAGGCATTTCTCCGGATGAAAGACTGGCCTTGGGGTTGCTTTTTTGTTTTCCTCCGGTCAGCAGTCTAAATCGGGCCTGATGCAAACAAGAATGAAGGACTAAAAAGGAGAGATGACCAAACAGAGGATGAAACCCTAAGAGTGAATGTGGATGGATTTCATCCACCAATACTCCCACACATCCATTCACATTCTACGTAGAATTCCTCTGAACACACTCCCACTCATTCTCGTGGAATGTTCGAATGCCCATCAACTGTCAAAGTCTCTGAAAAGAATCTCAAGGTAATGCCTTTGTGAAGATGTCAGCCACCTGTTCAGTTGTATGAATGTATTTGAAATCCAGCAGTTTATCTTCGTAATATGTCCTGATGATGTAATACTTCATATCAACATGTTTCGTCCGTTTGTGGTACTCAGGGTTTTTGACCAAAGCAATAGCTGCTTGATTGTCACAATAAATCGTGATGGGAAGTTCCTGGGTGCAATCTATTGTTCTTAAAAGTCGACATAACCATATGGTTTCTTTTGTCGATTCAGCCATTGCTACCAGTTCAGCTATTGTGGTTGAGTCTGCAAAACAGCCCTGTTTATGGCTTCCCCAGGCAATCGCTGTTGATCCCAAAATATAGACGAAACCAGTGCGGCTCTTACGAAAGTCTAGATCACCACCAAAATCAACATCTGAATAACCAATTAAGCGTGGAGGAGGAGTCTGACCAGTGTAGTAAAGACCGAAGCGTTGTGTGCGTTTGAGATATCGCATGATACGTTTAACAGCTGTCCAGTGACTCTGTTGGGGCCTCTCTTGGAAAAGTGATACTTTGTTGACAGCGTATCCAATATCTGGGCGTGTGATGATCGTATTGTACATTAAACAACCAATTGCTTGTCTGTATGGAACATCCACTGGTGGATCTTTGATATTTGTATTTTTCCAAAGCCTAGCGTGGGTATCAGCAGGTGTCGAAACCTCATGAGCGTCCTGCATACCGAAACAAAGAAGAAGATCTTGGATGTAGCGTTCTTGGTGAACAAAAATTGATCCCGTTAGTGGACATCGGTTGATTTGAAAACCAACAAAATAGTCCATCTCTCCACGGGTTACTTTGAACGTACTTTCTAAATAGACCAAAATACTCTCAATATAATCTGGATTTGTAGAGGCTATGATGCCATCGTCTACATATATACCCAGTATTGTATGCAATTCCCCATGGTTTGAATAGACACAGCAATCAGCTTCACTGACGATCAGTCGAAATTGTTTAAGAAAAACCGATATGCGTAGATTCCACTGTCTGGCTGATTGGCGGAGTCCATAGATGCTCTTTTTGAGTCTGCAGTAATGTTTAGGATGCTTGGGATCAACGTATCCTTGCGGTTGGACCATATAAATCTCTTCGAGGAGATCACCATTAAGAAAAGCAGTGCCAATGTCAAACTGACGGAGATGCATTCTTCTAGCGGCTGCAATTGCAAAAATTGCTCGTATGGAATTATAGCGAATCACCGGTGAGTAAGTCTCAATAAAGTCAAGTCCACGTTTTTGAGTAAATTCCTTTGCAACGAGTCTTGCTTTAAATCTATCCATGTCGCCATTAGGTTTGTACTTAACCTTATAGACCCATTTATTTCGAACTGCTTTTTGATCAGAAGGTTTCTGGACGAGCTCCCAAGTTTGATTTTCCATTAAAGAGGCATATTCCCGATCTATAGCATCTTTCCACGATATTGAATCAGAAGACAATACTGCATCATGGTACGTTTGAGGTTCCTAGATAGATTCTCCCACAAGGGCAAGCAAAGCATCTGAAAGACGTATAGCATCGTGTTGCATGGGGTCAAGTCGAAATAAATCTGGCGGTTCTGGCTCTTCCGATAACTCAAGGAAATTTGAGAAATCTGGAAGACGAGGCGTACTGTGCAATAGCTCCTGGATGGATCTGAACCTAGGATCACTAGGTTCATCATTTGCATCATCAGGTTCCACTATAGAAGAGTCCACCTGTGAAGATAAAGCTCCCACTGCTTGTAACAAAACCTGAGAGTCTTCCGAAGGACTAACGGGTAGCTGAACATGCAAGATATTGACATCGATATTGACAGGGGCATCGTTAGGGCTTGAAAGATTCGACCAACTCCCACTGCTATTCAAATCTCCCATAGTCTGATGTGAGGTATGACTAATAACCTCAATCGGACGTTGAAGATGAATACCAGCATCAATCATAACAGGTAAAGAGTCAATAGGTAGATGAACGTATTCTTGACGGCCAGGGTTTGGAGGAAAATGCTGAGGGTACTTATCAGAGCATTCATTGATAATATAATCTGCGCTCTCGATAATCTTGTCAGTGATCGGATCCCAAAAACAATAAGCACGGCTTGTTGAAGAGTAGCCCACGAAAAAGGCTTTGAAGCTTTTAGGATCGAGTTTCGTCCTTTGCTGCTTGTTTACGAAAATCCAGGCTGAAGAGCCAAAAATCCTGTAGTGCTTGACTGAAGGTTTCTCTCGAAACCAACGCTCATAAGGAGTCTCAATACCGAGCTGGCGATTAATAGTTCTGTTCAAAATATGAACAGCTGTGTTGACAGCTTCAGCCCATAGTTTCGTGGGCAGATCCTTAGCATGAATGATACTTCGTGCCATTTCCATAACAGTGCGGTTGTCTCGTTCAATATAGCCATTCTGTTGTGGCGTGTAGACAGTACTAGTTTGACGAGAAATGTTCTTCTCTTCAAGATACTGATTAAAAGCATCATTTAAGAATTCCGTGCCTTGGTCTGTACGTAAAGCAAGGACGTCGTTTCCTGTGTGTTGTTTAACCATTTTGACAACTCGTTTGAAAAATGGAAAAGCCTCAGAGTTTTGCTTAGCAAAATGGACAAATCTGTAGGCTGTTGCATTGTCCTTGTATAATAGATAATACAGGGATCCCTTTAAGGAAGGAGTCTTAATCTGTCTCCCAAAAACATCGCCATGAATAAGCTGACCAAGGACAAGGGATCGAGGTTTACCAGGATCATGCTTGTAATTTGACTTGTGCTGCTTGCCGAGACAGCATCCTTCACACGGATGTTGTAATTGAATATTTTTATCCAATTTGAAATCACATAAACTGCCATTACCACTCATCTTATGAATGGTGTCGATGTTAACATGTCCCATTCGCGCATGCCAGAGAAGAAGATCTGTATCATCTTTCAATGAACTGGCAATAAGAACAGGATCACTGTCACTAGAATGAGCTGAGGAGATCAGGCTCAAATCACCATCAGGGGAATGAGAGAGGATCGAGCCAGAATCAGCATCAATAGTTTGAGACTGGATTAAACCAGAAATACACGCTTCCTCTGAAAATTCCGATACAAGATGAGCAGAATCAAAATTTTCACATGTTGGTCTCTGTGTCGGTTGTATCACCGTAATTGATAACTGATATAACTTGCGAAATCTGATGCCCTCCAGAACCTTTTTTTCAGAGAAAGTAATAAACTCACATCTGCCAGGAAAAGTGACAAAAGAAAGATTTCTCTCGGATACAAGGCCAACTGAAAAGAGGTTGCGCTTGAGTTTAGGAACAAACAAAACGTCACGCATAATTCCAGTGTAATATTTGCCATCAACAAGACAATTTATCTGGATATCTCTTTTCCCTCTGATCCATAGCTTTGTGTCATCAGCCGTTTGAACAGTATGCGTATCTTTCGGGATTGATTGGAAAGTAGAAAACCACTCAATTCTGTCAATCATGTGTTCACTGGCACCACTGTCCGCAAACCAAGCGTCAATATATGAATTAGTTGAAAAAGCATAGCTCGATATAGTCAATCTGACCATAAAAGCAAAATCATCCTCTGAAGAGGATTTAGTGTCATCATCGGAACTGCTAGAAATACGCAAGCTCTCCACAAGATTCGCCTCGCTCAATCCTCCATCAATTTTACGAGGATCTTTGCCATTGGATTGTTTCCTTTTCAGCTTAGGGCAGTCAGCAGACCAATGACCGAGCTCATGACAATTGTAGCACTTAGTACATGCCTTCAAATCTCAAATGTACCTTAAATCCTTCTGGTGCTGTTCTTTCTTTGAGAAAGGATGAGAGCGGGAGCCTGAAGCAGAACGGGTGAAGAAGGCATGATCTGCTTTGTGATCTCCTCCTCCTTGCCAATGAAGCAGACTCTCGTGACGAAGAAGTCTCTCTTCTAAATTGTCAACCGTTTGGCTAATCTCAGGTACGTTCGACCAAGCCGCAATGATACTATTGTAGCTTGGAGGGAGACTGTAAATGATTTTTGAAAATATCATTTTATCAGGGATAGTGTGACCTAAGTCAGCAAGTATCATAGACATCTCAGTGATGTTTTGAATGTGCGATGAAATGTCATCACTACTCTGCATCTTGTAATCGAAAAACTTGCCTTGAAGTATAAAGACACTTTCAGGAGTCTTTTTAAGGTGCAGGGAACAGAGTTTCTGCCACATCGCTGCTGCGGTATTACAGCTAGTCAGCTTACCGAAGATTTTCTGCGAAATCGATTTGCTAATGAACATGCGCGTGTTTGCGTTCTTTTCGTCCCACATATCTATCTGGCTAAGTTCGTGAGGAGTAATATTGTCAGAATCAACTGGAGATGGACGCTTGTCAAGACCAGAAACAACACGCAAAACTTTCTTAGCCTCAAACACTATCTCCATGTGATACTTCCACACGGAAAATTGCGTTCCGTCAAACATTTTGACAGGAATTTTATCGTGTTTATCCATGAAAAAGAGAAAATCAAGAAAATCAAGAAAATCAAGAAGAGTGAGAAATGCTACAGAAAACGCATGTGCTCTTGATCGGGAAGGCTGCTTGGTAAACTTAAGCTCCTACTTGGGAAAACTACTCAGTAAACTTAAGCTCCTGCTCCAGGATCTAAACCACCGGAAGGCTGTGAAACGGAAAAATGAAGTTGGAAACAAGTAACTAAATCCGCTGGAGGAGGAATGGAAAATACTACGTCATTTGGCTGGAAGTCTAAAGAAAACGGAGGTTGAAGAATTGTCTCAATAGGAACTTGGATAAAAGCATCAGAGAAAGAAGTAAAAGAAGTCATCGCATCTTAAATGTCAAGAACCATCACGCTCATAATTCTCAGTAGTCAGAAACTAAAACTAAAAACACGCACGAGGAAGATGTAAAGGTGCACAGCAGCGCTTAGCGCTTAGGGCCCATAACCTGTTGTAAGTAATCTAATTCTAGTATCACTCTTTGATCAAAGAACAAGTAGAATGTAAACTCTCTTTATTTGGTAACACACATTATACAGATTGAGTCGTGTTGCGATTCTCTAGCTATCCTCAGAGCTCTGATATGCGATGCACATCCTTCTCTCTCTCACAGACACTCTCTAACTGCAACAAACGAACTAACTGATGCAAACAAGAATGCAGGACTAAAAAGGAGAGATGACTAAACAGAGGATGAAACCCTAAGAGTGAATGTGGATGGATTTCATCCACCAATAGATTCAGCCAATTCAAGCTATGGCCGTGCAACCTAGAATCGACCTCATTCACTCAGGCTTGATAGAACCCTGCACATATGGGATCGATCGCTGCGAAGTTCCAAAGCAAACCTGAAGCACAACCTGAAGCAAAGTGAACTTGAGTTCCTATTCCTGATCTTGCAACAATGCTCCTAATTAAGTGGAACGCTCTAGAGAGTTCTCACGCGTTATGGAAGAAGAAGTTCGGAGCTAAGGTTCATCGACTGTAAGACAGTGAGATCCTGGAAGGTGCAGACATTAGGATCAAATTTTACGAAACTAGTCGGCTGCCTTGCCTACCGAAAACAAACCTAGTCAGCGCCCCAAGGAAGGTGATGCTGTATTCCGCGTCGGGGTATTGCCTGGAATTGGAGCCAAAGCACAATCGGAACCTCTTTGACCTGTAAAGGAACAGATTCATTGCGAAATGACGGAACATCACGTTTGAGCTAAATCTAGCCTTTTAGATTGTCTTCAACTAGAGTTAATCGTAAAGGTCGTCCCCAGTTGGAACACTGGTGTCAGAGAAAGGTTTAACTAAGAATAGTACTCCGTCCGTCCCGAAATAAATCCAGGGTTTACTGGAAGTGGCTAGATTAGTGCGGGAGTTGCTCCTATTTTCAAGGGATTGGGTAGTTAGTGTAGCATCCAATCAAACCCACTTGACATGAAAGAATGAAAGCCATAATGAAATGGTGGAAGTCGAAAAGACCTAATGAAATTGACAAATTGTAGCCCTTTTGGGAACTGCTCCGGTGGTATCCATTTCGGTCAGTCATCCACTACGGCTGGTGCAGTGGCATTCCACAACATCCTTAGTATCCCATTCCGCTAAGGTCCTGTGATCAACTTGTTTGATCAACTAGCAGGTGATACAAATCTGTGAACCCCTGTGAACGTTGTTCAAGAAGTTCTGATCATAATCAGAGTGTGATTATAGAGTGTACGATTGAGAACTTCCAATCGATCACAATCTGCAATTGAGGTGCAAGAGATTGGATTACAATTTATCAAACAGCTCCAGCAAGTTTGATTGTGTTCAACTCCAGTGATACTAGTTCAATAACCTGAGTCACTGAGTGCGCTTCGAGTTCAGACCAACTTTGGCAGTTCCAGTTTGGATAAAGTTTGGCGATTTCAGGTCGATCAACTTAAGTGATTCCTGTTCGATCAACTTCAGCGACTCTTGTTTGATCATCTTTGGCAATTTCAGTTCAATTATAGAATTCCACAATGATTTCATTTCTTGAATCATAGAAACATTGAATTTAATTTGGGACAAGTATATTTGGAAACCCTGGATTTATTTCGGGACGGAGGGAGTACAAAAGAAATATAGCTCTCACAAAGTCAACCAACAGGATGGATTTATATCAGGGAAAAATGCACTAATATTTCATTTTTCACACATGAAAAAATTTGCAAATTTTGAATTTATTTTTGCAATCAAAGACCCCACATTAGCTGTCAAAAGTCTAGAACATCCCCTAAACATGGCATAAAAGAAGGGACTTTTCCTTTATTTTTACCTCAAAGAACACAAAATTCACCTTGTTGGTCCCACTTTGTACGACAGGTTTAGCGTCCTGCCTCCATCACACCCCACTTTTGGTGCTCCAAGGAGTTTTGTCATGCGTTTTTCTCAAACTGCAGTTCTTGGTTTGCATTGCACACTTTACAATTAATTTTAATATTAATCTTATATTTTTCTAATATGTGATACCGTACGTGAAGATTTGATCTGGCACCTGAGTGTCGGAAAACTTTACTTTTGGTGCAAAGATGGGTTCGGTAGGTGGTATATTCTAGGATATTCTAGAAATTCATTTGTAATCTTTTAAAAATTTCACTTGTAATATTTTCAAAAATTCAGACATCCCCAAAAATACTTAATTTACGTCCAAATCTAACCTTCACGTAGGGTATTATGAATTTTTCTGTTACTATAAAAAAACTCAATTCGTTTTATGAAAAACTATCATTGTTATAATTTTGTAGCAAAAAATGAAAATAATTAGTAAATTATTATATAGAAAAGACGGTTTAGTTAATTTGAATTTTTTCAAGAAGTACAAATAGAATGGAGACTGGTGTAAAAATTTATCAGTTCACTATTTTATATTTTATACAGGTCCAAAAAATCCTTGCTAATGACCTTCAAGTCAAATGCCACTGTCAAGCTAAATTTATCTTTTTTTATAATGATACATAAAATTTTGATGTTTTTTGCTTGTGATTCAAAATTGATATATTTTTTGTTGATGTCAAATCGGAGGTTAAAATAGAAATAAAAACATAACATTTTAACCAACTTTTGGATCTTTGTAAAAAACAGATTCCCTAGAAGACCATTTGAGAGAAAAACAAACAATATTTGATACTCCATTCATCTTGAAGTGATTGTCCAATGATACACTTTTCTTAAGATTAAAGCGAAATTTGAAAATTTAATAAAGGAATGAACATTTGCAAATAGGTAGATTAATTTATGATTTGCTTGGCGGTTTGAAAAACCGAAAATGTCATATTTGAAGCATAAATTGCTTCAAGCAGGAAAGTTGAAGCTGCACTACAAGAGAAAGGGGTGTTTTAAGTGAGTTTTTAAGTAGTGTCCTAGACACATGATTTTAAGTAATGATCTTTAAGGAGATTTTTAGCAAAATTTGACTTAAAACACATGTTTTTAAGTCAAATTTTGCTAAAAATCTCCTTAAAGATCATTACTAAAATCATGTGTCTAGGACACTACTTAAAAACTCACTTAAAACACCCCTTTCTCTTGTAGAGCTGAAACTTCTTATGATAAATCACTTGCTAGTTTACGATTTTCTACCGAAAATAAACATTGAGTACAATAATGCATTGGTTTTCTATTTTGTCTTTGTACTGTGTGAAGATTTAATGAAAGTATATAGTTTAGAATTAGATTCATTGTGAGTTGCTTATGAGCTGCGGTTGTTGTGAGTAGCTTGTTTATCTGAAACTGTCTATTTCATGAATTGTGTCTTCGTGTATTCAAAACTGTCATTGCGACTCATTGACTATTTTATGAATTGTGTATTTGAATAATTAAATTTGAAGTAGTGAACAATCAATTTTAGACATCTATTTTTGGAATTATAAACAATCATTTTGGGACGAAGGGAGTACTTCACTGTGGATGCCCAAAACAATTTTAAACCATTTTGGATTTAAAAGAGCTTTAGAAGTTAACGGATTTTTGGGATTGTAGGAATTATACACATTAAAAGGATTGATTCATAATCCTTTTACATATACATAACTCTTTATCCTCACTTTTGTATTCAAATTCTTACAACATACTGTACCGTACCTACACTAAATAGTGAAATTAAATTGCCTTAACAATTAGATTGCCTTCACTAGAAAAATTATCTCATGACTCATTGCTTGTCCAGATGGAGGCGCAAGCCATTCTCTAAATCTGAGCCATAAACCAATGCACCAAGCTATGCAACACACATGGTTCCTAAATGATTGCATCTTTCTATAGTAACCCCACATATTTATATAGTGTAGTATGGGACAACGTAATTGCACTATTTAGTGTACATTAAATAGTAAAATCGGGTTGCCTTAACAATTAGGTTGCCTTATCCCAGAGAAATTACCTCATGACTAATGCTTATTTAGATGGAAGCACATGCCAATCTCTAATCCCAAGCCATGAATCAGTGCGCCAACCCATGTTATACACATAGTTCTTACTTTACTGCATCCATCTATGTAATTGTAAATATTGATATATTGTAGAATGTAGAGAAATCAGTAGTGTAGGGCAACCTAATTTTACTATTCAGTGTACACTAAATAGTGAAATTAAGTTGCCTTACTCCAGAGAAGTTACCTGATGGCTAATGCATGTCCAGATGGAGGCACACACCAACCTCTAATCCCGAGCCATGAACCACTGAGCCAACCCATGCCATGGACATAGTTTTGACTTTACTGCATCCTTCCAAAGTAACTTTGGATATTGATATAGTGTAGAATGTCAAGAGATTAGTGTGGGGCAACGTAATTTCACTATTCAGTGTAGTGATCAAGGTCAACATTCCCTGCGTAATAATTAATTAGAGTTGACAAATGTGATTTAGCATATGCAACAACTCGGACAAGCTTTGAGAGCCCTAATTATTTCATTTTAAAACTTGGGTGCCGGGGATGCTCCGCCTACAACAGGCTCCATACGATGGTGGTGACAGTCAAGAGGCAAGACAAGGCGTGTAGGTATATTGTACCTATTTAAATGGTGTCTGCAGAATTTTTAAGTTTTGTTGACACCCTCGGAATAGTGACACCATTGATACGTCTATGAAAAGTAATCTTTGATGGCCACTACGAGACTACCACGTCGGTATCTTGGCCCAGTTGGTCTAGTTGGGCCTATTTTTGTAGAATTTTTTTAATGGTATGTCTGCAATTGTCAACAAAGCATATTAGCAGAATAGTTGTGACCGGATTTTTTATTATTTGCCAGCATGTTTGTGATTCCGTTCTACCACTCCGTCTAAGGTAGTAAGTTATGCTCTTAAAGCGACCATTTAAGGGCTTGTTTGCCTTTTTCACAGGTTTCCATGAATAGAAATATTTTTGCCATGAATAGTCTAAATATTTTTGGATCATTTTTCAGAGAAAGAAAAAATGGATGCGGAACCTAACACAAGTGGTTTCATATTTTTTGAATCATTTTTGAATTACTTAAGAATTTAAAAAGAAAACTGTTGTAGACACTTATTTGTGACCCACTAACCCTAGGTCTTCCAAAATCTGACCACTTGCAACTTCTAAAGTGATCTGAGAAAATGAAGGCCAATGATTGGCTCTTGAAATAAATAATGTATTTCCCTTGATTCTCTCAAGGGCTTGAGAGGTCCATTTAACCCCTAAAGGACCGTTTGTCCCCTCGAGGGACAATTTGGGTCCGGGCAGGTTCCTACTGTCTCAATTTTTAGTGATATTTTTTGGAATTTTTGAGGTTGTGTATTTTTGTGAGAGCTCTGTGAATATATAATTTTTATTTTAATTGATGCCCGGGAGAAAAAGTTATGGCACAATAAGCAAAAATGGAGTTTGGCGGGCAGCACAAAAAAAATCACAGAAAATCAAAATAATTTTTTTTCAAATTTTTTTCTCAAAGATTATATTTTTGTCTACATGTGAAGCTTTGTTTCATTCAATTTGGACTAATAATGAGAAAGTTATGGACAATCTTAGTTTTTCAGACAATCTAAGCATCTTCTTGGAAAAATAACTTTTAGAATTCATTTTTGAATGCAATTTTTAGAATTTTTCAAAAAAATTTGTTATAAAGGGTTAGATTTTCTTGATAGAATAATTTCACCATTGGAATTATTGTAATCCAATTCCATCTAAAAGCTATTAACAATTTAGTTTTTTCTTCAATCTTGAACCTACTTCTACTTAACAATTTTTTAATGAGTGAAAATTAAGTGCTTTTTTTCCTAAATTTTTTTTGTAGATTCTCAACTCAACTAATTAACATAAATAAGAAAATCAAAATCAGTAGTGCAAAAAATTTGAATTAAAAAGATTCAAAGCCAAAAAATCTAGTCAAGCAAGGTGCAAAAAAAGTTGTTTCTTTCACTTTAAATGCATATATCTTGCAATCTACAAAGTCAAAGTTTCTGAAATTTCTTCCACGTATTCAAATACTAGTCAAGATCTTATGGTTGGATATGCAAAAAGAAACAATTTTTAAAGTTTTTTGCTCTTCACAATAGAAATGGCAGTTTTGAGTGTATTTTGATGGAAAAAAAGCCTTGGTCCTTTAGGGGTTAAGGACCATCTAATGTCCGTTTCAGACCTAAATATAGGATTGATTTGAAGAGGCCGCTTGCTTTTAGAGCAAACTACCTTACTGCAGGGAAGTCTCAGTCCTCACCAATGCTCTCAAGTTCAATTTCTGAAAGTAGTCCACATTTACACTAACCTGTCAGGGTCAGTAGGTGAAATTTTTGCGACATGGTGAAATTTTTCTAGAATGCAGTTGGTGATGGAGTTTTCAGCTCTGTAGTAAAGTGTCTACATTTTTAATTTTCCGCATACATAGAAGAAGTCTACCATGACAAATGATTTGTGAAGCAGAAGTGCTATCATTCTACGGAGTAATTTTTTGGTTGACACTTTGCCCATGTCAAAAGCTTTTGTATAAAATAAGTTGTAACTTCTCAAATTTTCCTAGTTTCACTTATGAGAAAAAAAAGATGTGACATTTTTTCTCCCTAGTCATTTCACATATTTTTTGGACCTTTGTAGAATTTGTTATGAATTTTGAACTTTGAAGTTGGAATCACATAATATGGTAATGAAAGCGTTCATCCCCTGATATGTTCGTTGTTGGTGCATTGACAAATGCAATTGGCGCATTGAAGAAAGCAATATGTACCTCTATGATAGGAAACACTTTTACAGCTTGAGTTATTTTAGGACCTCCTATTTTTTTCCAACATCTAGATCAACAAAGGGGAGTGAAGGCAATGCAACAAGGCGGCGAAGGAGAGAGAGGGTCGACTATTCTAAGGTAAAGGATCGAAGAAAATGGTTAAGCTACATGGATAGCCTAAATTAAGCCACCCTACCTCCAAATCTATTGTTTATATTGGAATCAAGCTATTCAATGACCTCGTGGATGGGGACTGACTTGCTTCCACACCTACCAAGTCTTTTGCACCTCATCTCCTTAATGTCAATTTTGATGCAAAATGTGGCAAAAATGACATGATTTTAGCCCTTAAATTTCAATGGGCATGTAGCTACAGGGATTTCCAAGTACAAATTTTGCAAAATTTAGCCAAATTTGTGACTATTAGTCCTCACTTCCAACAAACCTCAAGATACCTAACCATAAGTAAGCTTAACATTACCTACCAATGAGGGAGGGATTCCTTTTGCATCCTTGAAAAATAAGACCCTTGTAATGAATAAAATTGTCTTATTGATGGTTCCTCAACCAACTCCAATGCTTGAATTAAGTGTAAAATCCCTTCCAAAAATCTCGTAAAGCATAATACCTTCCCAACATGGGAGAAGACTACATCATTACATGGTTAACTCCTCAAATTTTTTCATGTTTAGAGGCTCAAAATTGCTTCAAAATACCTGTCCGCAAAGTAAGGTCAAAATCTTCATCAATATTTATTTTTTAACAAATTAAGCCATAAAATTCTTTAGTTGACTTGTTCAAGTACATTGCTCCAAAATTTTAGAGTAAATATACCCACCAATTGCAAATTCAATGTGCCTAAACTTCAAAATATAGGCTTTCTAGCCCTTCCAAAAGGTGAAGTTTTGTTTTTCAACATTTTAAGAAAAAAACACGTATGTCCTATAACTTGTGCGTTTTAGTCAATATGATGGAAAGTGGGTGGAAAAAATATAAAAAAAAATTTAACCAAAAAAACTTCCATGTTCATTTATTAAGAAATTGTAAAGTAAAAGGTGTTACTAAATGAAAGATAAAACTAATATGCTAATAACTTTTGGAAGAGCGAGAATTTTTAATATCAACATCAAAAATATCTTAATGAAAATTATTATCTTTATTTTTTTTTTATTTGAAAAATTTCAAAATTGATAGCAAAAGATGACTTTATATGTTTTTCCTACTTTCATTGTCAGCAAAACAAAACTCCTCTTAACTTTTACTTCACTATTTATAATTGAATGGTTCAAATATTTTTTTATCAGGTATCAATCTATAAAATTACAAAAAAATAATTGATATTTTTTAGAATATATTTTTTGTTGCCTGGTTTGACATTGAAATTGAAAAAATCCTTCTAACTTTTGCAATATTTATTAGAATGACATGAAATAAAGCTTTATCCATAGATTACAATGAGTAGCATCCATCCTAAAAAAATTGTGCAAAAATTCTAAATCATGAAGTCAATAGATGAAGCTTGACCAAGTCTTCAAAAAGCCTAAAAGTGGGCTCTTTGGTCCTTTAGGGATTAAGATAGCAGAACATTAGTTAAGCTTGTAATGACTTGGATGTATAGGATGGCTTCTTTCTAGGATTAAAGCAACAAGTACATAAGTACATAAAACTAACACCTATTTTTTGCCTCAAAGCAAATCATAATTGCATATAAAATCACCAAGTCTCCTATTTAGAATTTGAATAAATTAGCAAAGTGGCTATTCATAGGTGCCTTTATTCATACATCACTCTTTATTGCTTCAAGGTTCCAAATGTATTGTTTTCTAATTAGTCTATGACCCATTATAGGGGCCTATAGTGTGTTGCTTTTGAATTTTTTAAACATATTCTCTAAATTATAGCAAAAAATTCATATTCTACTTGCACCATCTTTTCACTACGATTTGCTAAATATCTATTTGAACAAAATTTTCACTACAAGACCAGACAAAAGATACAAAAACTCTTATAATGTTGCTTTAATCCCTAAAGGTCAGAGACTATATTTTCACCCAAACCGCTCCAAAAATTCCATTTCTAATACATATACCAAAATTTTGGAAAAAAGTAACCGTAGGATCTTCTAGTACACTAGTTTGAGAAGTTGAGGAAAAAAGTTCAAAAATTTCCAACGTGTTAATTGCAAGATAATAGCGTTTGAATTGACAAAAATCCTTTTTTTGTCCCTGCTAAAATCTGGGCAGCTGCACTTCACAAGGTCACATTTGTATGAAAAAATGTCCAAAATGGTGGTTACTCTTTGGATTCATTTTTCAAGACAAGTTGGCTATATGGTTCAAAAAATTTAAATCATTTGTAATTGTACAATATATAGGAAAAAAATAGTAAGTAGAAAGAGGTAGAGAATGATTCAAAACACTAAATTGTTAAGAATTTAGATATGGAATTGAAAAATGCCAATCTCAACATTTGTAATGTTGTAATAAACAATCTACACCCCGTATTTTTATTTTTTTTCAAAAATATTGAAAATTGAGTTAAATATAGAACTTCAAAGTTTATTTTAGAGTAGAGATTCTATAACTACCCTCAAACTAAGACTCCTCATAACTTTTGACTCATTGATCGGAATGGAATGATTCAAAGCTTCCCACGTATATATAAATCTAAAGAACCAATTTTTTTAATTTTTTTTTAAAGTGATTTTTAAAGAAGTTTTTTTTGCTGCCCGGGCTACCCGCCAACCAATGAAAATGACATATCATGCAATAAATTTTTAATGTTGCAGTCAAAAGTTATGAAAATTGTTGGGCCTTAAAGCTACTCCTTGGGCACATCTTGTGTGAAAATTTCAAAGAAAAAAAATAAAAATTCCATTTGTAGTGAGCTGCCCAAAATTGCTATGTTGTCAAAAAATAGTGTCCTTTAGGGGTTAAAGTAATAGTAGTAATAGTGAAATAGGATATCAAAAATAAATTTGGTCCAAAAAGCATTGTTACTAAAGAGTTTGTTGGAGGTATTTTAACAAGCTATAGCTCAAGGATATGAAAAGTGAGGTTGCCCTTGTTGCTTCCTTTTAATGATAGACTCTATTTCACAGACCTAGCTAGGGCTAGTAACTAATAACCAATACCTATGATTATTATTCAATATTTTGTTCATTCAAGATTTAGTGTATGTTTTTGGATGCTTTGTGCGTTACATCACTTTTGTTTTTCTAATAGAAGTTATTCCACTAAGTGAAAGTATATTTATAAAAGACCGATGAGTTTATAATTGATTATCTAAGTTTGAATTCTATTTAGCCATTAATTATGCCGTTGGGTGTTGTCTGTATTATGAGCTAAATGGCAAGAATTAGTCTAACTTAGTTGTAGTAGGGACTACTTATTTTTCAATTTTTTTGTGAGTATTATATATTGGAGGTACTTTCTTGCATAGTGATGGATTTCTCTAATTGCTGTGGTGATTAGGAGTTGTTTGAGCTTCAAATATTCTATAGCCTTTCAATTACTTTGGCATTATTTGTGGAAGGCTCCTCTAACCCTAATTATGATAGTTAAGAGTGGTGCAATTTTCCATCCTTGATTTTTGATGTTGTTGAATAGTGTTTGATATTTGTTTTCTTTGTGAGTAATGACTTTCATTGTGTATTTGTTTGACAATATGTAAATTCCACAAATTTTATTATATTGTCACGAGGGTTTAATTGTGTGGGTACTTGTGTCATTTTTCAAGTGGTTTAGTATTGGAAGTATGTCTTATTTTAGTATTGCTTCACAATTACATGATGCTAGAGAATTTAGCAATTATAATTCAATAGCTAAGATAGGATTGCATTGCCTCTTGGGATTCATTGTCTTTTTTTTTTCTAGCATTCATTAAATTATAACATCTTGTGTTTTTTTTGCTCATGAGGAGTTTGTATAATTCCCATGTTGCATTGTTATGGTGTGTTATTCTTAGCTTGAGTATGTTGTTTTTTGAACAAGACAAGAGAAGGTGGAGTCAAATATCTACTCGTTGGATATTGCAAAATGTGCAATTAATCCCTAAAGGACCACAAATTTTTTTTAAGAGAAATTGTCAAAAACTGTCATTTTTTTGGTGAATTGCCCAAAATTGAAAAATAACTCTTTTTCTTAACTTCAATCACATAAAAATGTTGTAGACTACAATAACAATGCTTTGAAAAAATTTCAGCCCATTGGATTGCGTGTTTTGAAAGATTAGAACATTCGAAGTGAGAAAAAAATGTTATACAGGGTCAATAGACTTCAAGCCCTCTTAGTGTTGAATTTTTGCTCTTGATGAATTTGAGGCTCTCCACCATTTAAGCCACCATTGAATTCAAAATCTTATGAGGTACACTCATGCAAAATTTCAGAAGCAAATATGGAGTCTAGATTAATCAAAATCACCCTGCAAGTGAGGTTAAGTAAATATATTAGTCATTTTTTTAAGATTTCTTATGCAATAGGGAATTTTTTTAAATTTGAAATCTAAATGGTAAAAAGTTAGAAACAAGCATTTGAAATGATGTTTAGATGTTGTGTAATGGTATTTTTGAGGAGATTTTTTTATTCAAAGAATAGAAAAATGTGATTAATGTGGTGTATGCAATATATGTGAATCGCTAGTGGTTCTATTTTAGATGAAGTTTAGTTTAGTTTGTTTGTGATTCTTAGAGTGATTTTTTATGTGTGCAATTGTTTGTATTAGTGCATGTGTGCCTTTGAATGGTGGCTTGTATGGTGTTTTGTTTATACACTATGTTTGGTTTGATACTATTACTATTGTATTATTTATTGGGCTTGTTTGCAATGCTAATCTAGCACAATGGATTGCTTGTTTGGTGAGTTTTTTTATATAAACAGCAGTGTTGGACTTTTGAGTGTTCTTTCGAAAGCAATTTGCCAATTCCATTTGAGCCTAGGCCACAGATTCACCATAAATTTTATTATAATAAACCATATGATGGACAATTTTTTTTAAACTACTTAGAAATAGCATAAACAAGTGCCTTCATCTTGCGCATATTGTCAACATGAGTAATCTGTAAAAATCCAAAAATTTGTGCTTCACAGACCAGCTCATTGTGAAGGCAAATGACACTTTGGTAAGAGCCATTATAAATACAAGAGACCTAATTTAACAGTGCCTATGAAAAATGGTCTCACCACATCAACAGCCACAACTGAGTCACTATCAAAATGACACTACAATGATGGTGAGTTGCACAACCCTCTTCTGTCACTTTCATTGTCACATGGCTTAGGACAATTGGAAAGAGGGAGGGAGGTATAGAGTCATAATCCCACTTTTCTAGAGACCCTTAGATCTCCAAGAGTTGACGGTCGGTTTGCAGGAGAGGGTTATGTCCGATAACCGACTTACGGCCAGACTGTTTGTGATTCCATCAGGTGACACAATCCTTCCTCTAAAAGCTATGGTTTCCCATACAAGGGAGCCAGATGCTTCAACCACACTTGTTCAAGTTTATGTACAAGCATTTGAATTGAGAGATCCATCACAAGGATGACCGGTCTACATTGGATTGTCAAGAACTCCAGGAAGTGATTACTGCTCCCTCCCAAAGGCAAACTCTGGAGGCTTGGCAAATTGAGTGAGCAATGGCAACCGCAGCGACAGTCATGATTCTCATGCCTTGGCCACACCCGACTCGCACCTTGGATTGGCAGTCAAGGAGGAGGTTAAGCGTATTTTTGTAAATTGGGGAGACAACATTGTTATCAAGGTCCTTGTATGATATCTATTTGATTCTCCACGTTCAACACCAAGCCCTACCTAGCGTTTGAAAAGAAGGGGGAAACCGCCAGTCCAAGAATTTGACTACTATGTTGAAGTAGAGAAAATAGCTTGAAAGATCTAACTATTCTGGCAGGAGACTCATTTCACTAACTACCCTGCCAGCTCTGTGTTCAACCCCGTGTGTGACTGGCTTTTCAAAAGAACCACCTCCGCCAGTGAGGAGCGAAAGAAACGGGAGTGGAAACAGAACCTGCACTGACAAGCGTGAACACTGCAATTCCCAGGAAGATGAAAAGCCAGTGCCCTCCGTAATCCATGAAACTTGACACCACTCCCCTCTGCTGGTGGATGTTATAATACCGGTTGTAAGGATTCCACAACGAAGACGAAGACGAAGACCACGGCCACCGTGAAGCGCCCCAAGGAGCTCTGTGATCGATCACTCCCCCAAAGGCGCCACTCGGGTAGCCAGACATGCCTGGGGCTCTCATTCCGTGTCGCCCATAATAAGCCTGGCCATATCCGTGGTACCATGGACCCCCAAAGAACTGGAGAGCGATGACGCCCAGCACGAAAATCCACAGCACGGCTCCTGGGAACCTGGAAGAGGGTCGTACTGCGGAGTAGTACGCCATGGTGGCATATGGAGTTCTCATGTATGGCATGGACGTGATGAGCACGATCACGCCCAGAATTGTTGCGGGGATCCACGGTGATGGCCCTTGCGTTTGGTAATGCCGATAGTTGTACTCTCGAGGATCTCGCGGTGGTCCGTAGCCTCCGTGCGGTGCACCGTACCCTCTCATCATCGTGGCAGTTTCTTAAACCCTCAGCAGCAATTGCAATATATCCCTTTCTTAAACCCTCAATTGCAATTGCAATATATCGTAGCAAGTCAAAAGCACAACAGCAGCACTCGGGAAAAAAACTACAACCACCCTTAAAGGCTCAAGCAACCACGGTATCACCTCAAGTACTAACTATCAACATCGCCACGAACTCCTCCCAACATTCACCACCACGGCATTCCACTACAAAGTTCACAGCAGAGGAGTCTCGATCACAACCCCATACGATCAAAGCTCCAAACCCCAACGCAGGCACAGGCACACATAACAATTGTCCACCATGACAACAAATGGTAGGAGCTTTGTGGTGAATCGATCACTCACGCAAGTATGCATGGTGAGAGTCCCGCAAGTCAAGTCCGTCGGTAACCAGGACACAAGGCATTGGACGACGGACTCCGCCAAATGGGCACTGAATTCTCCAGAATATTTTGAGGCACAGTGACGGAGAAGTAAGAATACTGACGCAACTATGAGATTGGTTTGGAGGCCTCATTCAGCCTCACCATCTGGAGCTGGTGGACCCCGGCGGTGGCAGATCATAGTTCGACAGAATGAGCCGGGTGTCCCCAGCCAGAGTATCCAACTGGCGCGGTGTCATTCGTTGAACCTGGTAAATGACATGGAGAGATGCTCAAGGGAATGCCAAATTCAATTTCAAATGTCAATCAAAATGCACCAGATTTGGAATCTGTTAATACAGTTCCGTTAGAAAGGCGCCTTGCAGTGTGGTGGTCTAACGGAATCGTCGCGAGAAGCTGATATTGATACATGACTAATGAATTAATAAATGTGCATGACTAATGAATTAATAAATGATATTCTGCAACCAATTATCCTTTAGAAATTATCAGTAGCACAGCAATGAACCATTATTTATACCAGTCTTGTTTGGATGATCCATTACACAGAAAGACTACAAGATGACAGTCCAGCAGGCATGCAAAACATTTTCTCAGAGATAACTGCGTACAACATACCCAGAATTCTAATGGTATGTCAAATATAAATAATAATAAGTTGACGGCTTTGGTGGTGTACCCACAGATAGGCACCTCACGATCTGTGACGCAAGCCGTGTAGATTGCTAAGTAGAAAATAGGACTTCAGTAGCTCCGCGCTTCCGCTTACTGGCAACAAGAATGTAACTAGTGTTTTAGAAGAATCCCACATGCTACAGTGGCCTGACACTAGTCAAATTCGAGCACTATGGCATTCAAAGTAGACACATAACAACACAATTTTCAATTATACCATGCGAGTACCATTATATTATATATAAGAACAACACAAGACATGGTCTGCACCTGAAGCTAATAGAGTTGTGTGGTCGTTCTTCAAAGTAATTCAACATGCCTGGATTATATAAGAAAGTGCAGAAACAATTATCTTCCGTCTGTAGGTCAACCACATCTTTGCTCCACACACTAGATGCTGCAAATTATTTGTGAAGGCCAGAAGCTGACTGCATCCCGTGGGCTGCTCGTCAACTCATCTGTCCCTAAGAAGATCCTGTTAAAACGAATTGGATACTGTACTATGATGCATCGGCATTCTTTTCATCCAGTTCTTGTAGCAGATCTCGTCTCATCCTTGTTGCTTGCTTGTCTAGTTTGATCTGCTCAATCTTGCTCTCTTGACGTTCTACCATCCAACGAAAGACATGATCACCACTCGTGATCAAGCCAAAGGTCACTGCCACCATCGCGGCAAAAGTGTATGTCCTCACCATTGTAAGTGACTTCTGCGGTTCTTGCCTCCTTCACAAGGTAGTGTCGTATCTGCAGTGGATTTGAGACAAGCAATAAATCATTTGGATGGTCACAGAGGAATGATTTCATAACATAAATGAGGAACTTCACAACAATCGTGACGGACAATGAGATGAAATTTTAATAAACGTGACGAAAAAAAGAGTCTGTCACCAAAAGTATGAATTTCTCATTATAATAGAGAGGAACCTTGCAGCGACGATGAAAACTAAGATATCAAAGTAAGAGTGCAACGAAAAAATGTCTATACCACAGCTTGAAGGGAAGAAAAAGACAGCAAGAAACTCTGACCTAATTAAACGCAAGAAGGACAAATTTGAAGTCACTTTACAGCAGGTGGAACCTGAAGGGAATAAACGATTTCACGTCCACAACGCTATCAAGAAGCAGACCAAAACACTGCATAATGGGAGAGTATCATACACAAATGTAGAGCGCTGCTTACAAAACTATCGAAGAAATGACATCTCAAAGGAGGCAGTAAATCCCAAAACGTTAATGAGCAGGTACAACAGGTCGACTAAAGATGAAAAAAAAGACAGAGTAGCATAGCTGCATCATTCACATCAAATTTCGTTCTAATATGTAACATTGAAAAAATTCTAGTCGAGAGATTCAGAAAATCCATAGTTATTGATTTCCAATGTCTCCATCCAAAAACTCCCCCTAGACCCATTCCCTTTGACTCGCCTTAAAAATTGCTACTCCGTATTACAATTGCTAAGGACACAAAAAAAATTTGAGTTCCCTAGCCCTAATCCATCAGAAACTTAACAATGTAAGCATTTACATATTTCTCTGTCTGTACAACAGTCAGACAATACAAAACATAACAGAAAACCCCGAGATCAAGAAATGCCGAGAGATGTTGAGAAATTCCGGACATGAAAATTCCGGGAAGAGAGGGTTACGAAACGGAGAAGTGGAAGAGAAGATTCTTAAAAGCATTCTCATACACCGGACTAATGTTCGTGAAGCAGTGGCAATACTTGAGTGATGAAAATAAATGTGATCACCTCACCACCACATTGCAAAATAATTACAGGAACGATCGTACTACAAGTCCAACGCATAACCTAAAATCCAAATTTATGCAACACGTCCACCCCAGCGAGGTAGAATGTTCTCCGCACATTTCACCACAGTCGCCTCCGTCATCCACAATGAAACGGAAAGTAAGTCACAAAATACAGCAAAGAAAACAAAGGCATGAAGGCGTAAGGGAATTCGACGCTTACAAGGATCCGTCGCTAGCCCCGCAATGAAACTCCGAAATGGGGAATGGTGACCTAATATGAGAGCAAGGCGCACCAGGTGCGAGAAGAAGTTCCCAAACGAAGTTCTCAAATGGAGTTCCCAAGTGATTTCCGGCGTTCGCATGTTCCCGCGAGAGCTTTGCCACGTCTGATTTTTTAAAGGAGATCCAATTGGTGGGTGACACGTGGGCACTTTATTTTCGGATTTTGGAGAGGTTTGAGAGTTTGAATTATGGACAGTGTCTACAAGTTCTGTAGTCCAACCAACTTCTCATTCATCCAATGTAATACTTGAATGTAGAAAAGACAACCTTCCTTAACAACCACATTCATAAAATTCCGGTAAATAATATTTTTGTACAAAGATATAAGCAAAATTGTGCAAAAATTCAAAAAAGGATTGAGGTGTTTAGGATTTATCCTTAACCCTTTCGGTCCCAAGGAACCACAAATTGGTTTTCACAATATGAAAACAAAAATAATTCATAATTTGAGAGGAATTGGAAGTGATTTAGGAAATGGAGGTTACTAATTCATTTGATAGAAAATGAATTGGAGCATTTAGATTTAGACAATACAATTGCATGCAATAGTTATTTACTTTTATGTATGAGTATACTTGCCACTCTCTATACAATATGGAGTACATGGAAAGAATTGCAAAAGATGGGTCCCTTCTGCACCTTCACTAGTAGAAATCATGTTGGTGAATACATATTTTGGGTGACATTTGTATTTGCTATAACATGAAAATGTCAAATTCAACATAGTTTTCTACTAGTTTTTGAAGAACATTGGCATTTGGGGAAGAAGAATTTAATACAAAGATGGCACAAGTAGATAGGTCTTTTTTGGAAAGATGGTTGCTATAAAGAAATACAACAAATGATACTATGTATAGCAATGTTTTTAGTACCATTAGATGTTTTTTGGAGGCATTAAAGGGTTGTTTTAGGCCCGTTCCCTATCCTGTAAACCAGCCACTACTGGTCAAAATAAAAAATAATTAAAAAAATAATTAAATTTAATATAAATTAATTATAATTAACTAATTATAATTTAAAGATTAAAAAATTTAATTAAATATTACAAGTATTATCTAACGTGACCAAAGTTTGGCCACGTCAACTAATGATGTGGTGCAGTTCCCACGGTCCAGGAACTCAAGCGGGAACTCGTGGCCTTTTACTACCCCAAATTCTCATCTAGTGTTTCAATATGACAGTCAACAATATGCTTATCTTGAGTCTTTCTTCCAACCTCTATTGCAGAAGTTGGCTTCAACTACCTCTATGTAAGTAGTGATTAGTCCCAAAATAAACAAAATAAACTTGTGTGAATTTCAAGTAAAAGATTTGTATATGCCAATGTCAAGTTAGTGTTTTTTGTACCAAGCATGTATTTTCAAACATTGAATTTGTATTTTTTAGTGTTGATTGCTTTGTATGAATCATGAAAGCAATGTCTACCAAATCCAAAAGGTCCTTAAAGTAAATCTTTTATGAGGTTGCTACTGCTATAGGCCTTTATTTGTGCATTTTCATTTGCCACTGTCAACAACATTCTAAAGTAAAAACACCCAAAGTAAATTTTATATGAGGTTGCTATCGCTACAGGCCTTTATTTGCACATTTTCATTCGCCGATGTCAACAACATTCAAAGGTGAAAACATCCAAAAACATCCCTATACCCATCTACGCATAGTAGACTTCCATTAAAGTGTCCCTCAGAAGTGTCATTAAACCATCCCCATACTTAACTGTGAATGATTAATTGCTGATTTTTTTAGATTTCGGTTTTAGATCTAGCTATGTGACGGTTTCAGTGACCTAGGGAGCTTCTACTTTGAAAATTCATAGAAATTATTACATGTCATATCCAAAAATTCTAATTTTTTTTTTAAATCCATGATTTTCAATTGCTAATCCTACAAAAATATTTTCTAGAAAACAAGGCCTCTAATTATGCCGAATTGTGTATTTTGACAATTTTAGGTGTTTTCCACCAAAAATATATTGTCAAAAAATTCTAAATTCTCACAACATCAATGGTGTATTGTCCTAATTTTTTGCACACCCACATTTATCATTCATTATTTACTTCAAAATAAGTATTCACTTCACTTCAACACCTCTATCGTCAATAATCCCACATCTGCTAAAGATTCTCTAACCAAAACAGCTTTTGGGCACTTAGGGGTTAACCCCTAAAGGACCAGCCTGCTATTTTTTTTAATCAACATAGCGATTTTTGGCAAGTAATTGTGACTAAAAATTTGCATATTTTAGGCTGAAATTTTAATAGAAGGTGGGGACGAGGAATATCTTTCATATGCACTAAATTTCATGACATTTGAAAATATGAATAAAAAATTATGGCCTAATAGAGTTAATTGTAAAGTATGTACAAGGTAGGACCAAGAGCTGGAGTTTGGGAAAAACACAGGACCAAACTCCCTAGAGCACCCAAACTCAGGTCTGATTGAGTTTGGTGCCATGTTTGTTTTGTTCTATTCTTAGTTAAACCTTCCTTTGATACAGGTTCACAAACACATGACAACTTTACAATTAACTCTAATATGTTGTTTGTTTCTCAACTTGGGTAGTCTGGGTAGATTAGAAAAAATCACTTTTTTCAAAAGCAAAAATTTGAAATTGTTTTTTCAAGATTTATATATACATGGAAAGCTTTAAATCATTCCATTTCGATCAGTGAGTCAAAAGTTATGAGGAGTTTTAGTTTGTGGGCAGTTATGGATTTTCTACTCTAAAATAAACTTTGAAGTTGTTCATTTCACTTCATTTTCAATATTTTTTGAAAAAAATAAAATCATAAAATGTAGATTGTTTATAACAACATTACAACCATTGGGATTGACATTTTTCAATTCCATAAATAAATTCTTAACAATTTTATATTTTGAATCATTCTCTACTTCTTTCTATTTACTATTTTTTTTCTATATATTGTACAATTCCAAATGATTTGAAAAAAATTTAAGCATGTAGTCAACTTGTTTAGGAAAAAGAATTCAAATAAACACTAGAATTTTGGACATTTTTTATACAAATGTGACCTTGTGAAGTGCAACTGCCTTATTTTTCGGAGGGACAAAAAATAATTTCTGCCAATTCAAATGCTAATATCTTCCACTGCGCACGGTGGAAATTTCTGAAATTTTTCCAAATCTTTTGAAACTAGCATACTATAAGATCCTACGGTTATATGTGTCCAAAATTTTTTTTTTTCTAAAATTTGGTACTTGTACTAGAAATGACAGTCTTAGAGCGTTTTTGGTGAAAACATAGTCAAGCAACTTCAGGGGTTAAGTGACCAAACTCATTGGTGCAATGTAGGAAGAGGAAGACAAAGCAAATTTGCTTGCAAGTAAAATATGATGAAGTTTGGTGTGGTCACTACCAAGTATCCGTAAGATCTTCTACAAAATATTAACACAATTTACTAGAATTTGTAATGAAGGTGACAAAACATTCTTTGGATGTAATACTACAAGAAAAAGGGGCCCTAATCAATAGAAGATCAAAGCATTTACTTTAATTATGACAAAAAAATTTGGACTTTGTTGATTTGGCAGTCCACTAAATATGAATCAATATGATTTGGTTGACTCGATCTCATTCGTTTAGGGACAAATTTGAACCAAAAAAAATTTATTCAGTTGATTTGTAGTAGTAGGGCAAGTTTGACCAAATATAATTATTTAAAAGTATGCCAAAAAAGAAATAAAAGAAATAAAAGAAATTCAAATTCAACAAAAATTAAATGACCGAAATGTAAAAACTAAAAATGTCCAATGTTAACGGGAAAGTTCAAAAGAAAGTCCAATGACCATCTAAAATCAAGATATTCTAGATGGCAAGGTGATAGACTTACTTCATTGACATTTTGAGAGAATGATGGGTGGAGAGGTCATTTTTAGAAAGAAATCCATTATTCATCATGAATTCTCAAAGGGTATGAGATAATTTGAAGTGATGAGAGCTTGACCGTTCATTGTCAAAATGTAAGAATTATGTGCAAAGTAAAATTCTAGACCTCATTTTGGCATAGTAGAATAACTTTTTTAAATATTTTGAACTAGAAAAAAATGTGAAATCAAGCCAAATTTCATGTCCCAAAACCCGTTTGAGATTTTGAGCCTTATATCAAAAGTTATCGCCAAATTTCAGAGCGGATGCTTGAAATTGTCAAAGAAAATGTCCCTTCCAATCCCTCTCTCAAATTTGTCCATAACTTTTGATTGGAGGCTTGAAATCTCAAACAAATTTTTAAAGATGAAAGTTAGCTTGATTTTCCACATTAACCCCTAAAGGCCCAAGGCCTTTTTTCTGCCAAAAAACACTCAAAACTGCCATTTCTATAACAAAGAGTAAAAAAAAATTGAAAAATGTTTTTTTGGCACATCTAACCATAGGATCTTACACCTAACCAATATAAGAATGTATGGAATTTTTTTTAGAATTTTTGACCGCATAGATTGCAAGATATCTGCATTTAAAGTAAAAATAACAAATTTTTCAGCACATTGCAGGACTAGATTTTTTGACTTTAATCATTTTTAACTTAAAATTTTTGCACTATAGTGTTTTGAGCTTTAATCTATATAGTCAAGAATTGAGTTGAGAGTCTAGGAAAAAAAAAATTCACAAAAACTTAATCATCAATCTTAAGAAAATTGTTAAATAGAAATAGGTACAAGATAGAAGGAAAATCTAAAATTTTCATATATTATAGATGGAATTAAAATGCACTAATCCCAATTGTGAGATTGTTCTAGCAAGTAAATTAAACAATGCAATTTTATTTTTTGATAAATTAGAAATATAGCATTCAGAAATGAATCCTACAAGTTATTTTTTTCAAGAAGATGCTCTAACTACCCGAAAACAAGAATGTCCATAACTTTCTCATAACAAATCCAAATGAAATGAATCAAAGCTTTCCAAATAGACTAAATATATTCTACGAGACAAAAGATATTAGAAAACAAAACTTCAAATTTTTGCAAATTTTTTTTTGCTGCCGGGCTGCCCCGTCCCCTGTTTTGAGCTTATTTGGTCATAACTTTTGTTCCCGGGCACCGATTGTGAAAAAAATTATATTTTCACAAAGTTTATCAATTTTTCTATCTTCAAAAAAAGTTTCAAAAAATCATGACAAAAATTCAGCCCGTAGGTACCTACCCAAAATCCCATTTGTCCCTCGAAGGGACAACAGTCCTTTAGGAGTTAACTTAGTTCAAAGTTCTCTAAAAAAAGTAATTCTACACTGCTTAAATGAGGTCTGAAATTGTACTTAAACCACAATTCCTACTTTTGACTTAAGTACTAGGAGCAATTGAGCTCCTTTTATTCCTCACATTACAAAAATTATTGGGCTTCAAAAAGGTCGTTAATAAAATGTTAGAATTTTGTTTTCAATGACCTCCATGCAACTATTCCCCTGTACCTTTGCTCAGTTTATCGGGTTGCTCTTGATCTTTTCTTAGCCCTTCCTATCCATGTTCATCAATACCTATACCACTTCAAAAGAAGCGAACCTTTTCAAGATTGAATATGAACAATTTCCATGCAAGAGTTGCTTCCCAATCTCTTTCTGTGACCACTGTGGCACTATTTCTGTCATACTTGATTACGGGTTGGACATCATGGATTTCTTGGTCAATATTCTTCCAAGGTCCTTTGGACATTTTGAACCTGCGGCCTCCTACAAGGCTCACATTTTTTCTAATGTTTACAAAATCCATACAGGTTGTCCTACCTTCTACCACCCCACTTGTATAAAGACCTTAATTTCTCCTCTCTTCAGTCACCAATGTAGGCATCATTCAAAGTTCAACTGCAATGTATCTTGAAATGTTTTGATTATAGTGTTGAATTTCTTAAAGAAATTTTTTAAAGTGCAAAATTTATTTTGGAAACTTTAATAAAAAATTTGGCATCAATTTGCTTGCAGCTACTATGGCAATACAATTTGTTTGGCGAGTCTATTGACATGGAAGCCCTGCTTGCATGGCAAGTGTTGCCTATGTGGCAAATTATTGAATAATAATAATAATATTTTAATCGAAATAAATCAAGATATAAAATCAATATAGAAGTGTTGACTTTTGTCCAAAGCAAAATGTCCTAACCAATTGTCCTAATCAACATATATGAGTTGATGCTCATGTTGGATCGGACACTATTTTTTCTTGTAGTATAAAGATTATACTGTTTGACCGAAAAAACCTCAATTTTAACTGTAGTGGACAGCTCCTTTAGTTCTTTCATCTTCAAACTTGCATTCCTTACATAGATTGGGAGATTTTCAAAATTAAAGAAAAATATTAGTAAGTTGTAGTACCCATATTAGAACATTTACAATATTTTAGAGTTAATCATAAAGTGTGTGCATTGCGGGACGAGGAGCTAGAGTTTGAGAAAAACACAAGATGAAATTCCTTAGAGCACCAAAACTTTGGGGTCTGAAGGAGATTGGTGTTGTGTTTCTTTTGTACTATTTTTAGGTAAACCTTCCTCTGACACCATTGTTATAACTAGGGACGACCTTTACAGTTAACCCCTAAATGCCCGAGTGTGAGCTCCCAATTTGTCACTTGGGACTCGTAGATTTTTTTTTTGAAAATTGCAATTTAAAGTTGATAAAAATATACAAAATGCCATAAAAAGAGTGTAGAACCAGAATAGGGTTGCGTCATATCCATTATAGTATTTGGTCTAGATTTGTGTTTATACCTAGAACTCCCCCAAACCTTGCCTAAAAATAGAGTAGAAATGACGAGATAGCGAGATTTGGAGGATTTGAGTCATATAGCCCCCAAAGGGCTAAAATCCACCATGAATGTGGTAATTTATGGCTAAGTCAGTCCAAGGGACCCACAACGAGGCCACTAGGTTGGGTTCTAGAGTTAAATTTAGAATTCCCCATTAGATTGACGAATTCCCAAAATCTTGATTGTTAGCATGTAGGAGCCACTAACGCAAGATAGGGCCTGTGGAGGAATCTACAGCCCAAAGATGGTGTTTTAGGATAAATCCCATGCCAGGAGTCCAACGGCAAAATCGATTCCCCAAGATTCTTTCATTTGCGGAAGATTCCTGCACCGTCGACAATTCAAGGAGATGGCCAGTTTTAATCTCCACTAACCAATTGTGCCAGGTACGGAAACGCACCTATACATCTTTCGTAAACTCCCTGAGAGGTTCCATAAAAATTCCCGGCATCTTCCGATTTGTAGAAGAGCCTTTTCCAGGCAGTCAACTATTCTAACCTCCAACGGGAATTTCGTGGAAATTATCCAGGTTTCGGTAAAATCTCACTAAAAATTAAAATAGCTTGTTTTATGTTAATAATGCGCTCCGTCAAGTTTCATGACATACCAATAGCGGCAAGTACCCAAACCAGCGAGATTCCTCGAGAATTAACCACGTGGCGGGGTCTCCGCAACGTTGACCGGCATTCCGGGACCATACAATGGCAAAACAAAGTCAACCAAAAGTCCTTTCCTGCTCTCTTGCACCTACTGGAGATCCTAGGCTAGTTACTTTTCCCAAAATAGGAGACCCCCAAGATTTAGGAATTTACTACGACTTGGTTTTTAATCTAAATTATCCTCCAATGGGTTTTTGGTCCCGGCTCGGGGGCAAGGCAATCTACGACTGAACATGGCAACCCAGAGCCAACGGCGCAATCCGTTTGACGATTGAAGCTAATCTCCAAAAGTTAGGATGTTGGTCCAGCATAGATGGTAAATAGTCGTTTTTTAGGGATTAGGATGAAAATCTTTGAGGATGAGGATGAAAATCCAAGTTGATAAGGTTACCGTTGGAAATTTAGAGGGAGGGGTGGGCCCTTGGAACCCTATATAAGGGCCCCATTTCTCTCTCTAGAATCACCCCCATGCTTGTTTTGGATCCGTGGATCCAAGTTATTTTGGATATTTTGGCATTTGAAGCCAAAAACCTCTACGGTGTTTTGGGAGCACTTTTGGCTCCGTTGTTGTTCTATTTTACGCTTTTTGAAGGTCTTGGGGGATCCTTCTATTTTGTTCTTGTGTACTCTTAGGTGCTACGTGTGCATTGAAAATCTTTCCTACCGGTTGCAGGTCTTTGGGAACCAACTTAGGTGTCTTGGGAGTCTCGTTTGGTCTTTTATACTAATTCTAGAGTCACCCCCCACCGTACCTTGGCAATGCCGCTTTGGAGGGCCTTTAGTGTATAAGTTGTACTACTCCGTATTCTAATATGTGTGTGTTTTGCCTTAACCATCTTCTTACCTTCCTCTAACGTTCCTCGTGGCCAGTGGACCCTCCTTTCGGGACAGTGAAGCTTTGACCCCCCTTGTGTACGTCTTCCCTAGGTGGTCAACTACCCTCTTCTAAAGTTCTCCGCATTATAAGGTTCCATCTTGGGACAGCGAAGCTTTGACTCTAGGACTTAGGAAAGTTGGCATGGTTTAAGGATTTCTTTCGTGACGGCGAAGCTTTGATTAATAGTTCTAGAAAAGTTTGGCATTTTTTTAAGATTCTTCCTTGACGGCAAAGCTTTGATCCTAGGGTCTAGAAAAGTTTGGCATTTTTCACAAAATTACCACACTATTCCCCACCTTAGTTTCCAAATATCCACGTGAAGGTATTTCCATTAGTTTCCAAATATCCATGATTCCCCAAAACGAAAATGAAGTCTAAGCAAAACCATCCCTTAGTGCATGATATAGTTTAGAACCAACATTTAGAGCTAACACTTAGACCAATATTTTAGACCAATTTTTAGACTAATTTTTTGACAAGCAAAGATTGGGGTAGGGGTCTGTCCGAGCAAAGGCTGGGAGTCGGGGTCTATCCAAGCAAGGTTGGGGAGTTAGGGTCTGTCCAGGCTGGGGTCTGGGGCCTGTCCAGGCAAAGTCGAGGAGTTGGGGTTGCAAAAAAAATCCAACCCCCCCCCCCCCCGACCACAATTGGAAAAAAACCCTGGAGGAGGAGGTTGCACAAACTTGGAGTTGCAAATAGACTGAGAGGATCAAAATATGGAGCCCACATTGGAACTAGGCTAATTTCTCAGAAGAGGCATAGGGTCCACCAAAGAAAAAGAAAACTAGACTAGCTCCACAAGGGCCTTAGAGGGAGGTTAGCTCTCCAAGAAAAAAAAAGAACCTGTAACCCACTCAAACATACAACATCACAAGTGGAGATCAATGGAAGAGGGAGAAGGCAATATAGGCATTACAAGAGAATGGGGTGTTTTAAGTGTGATTTTAAGTCCAAAAATGCCTACTGAAAGGTCGTGTGTTTTTAGTAAAAAAGTGCTGAAAATATTGTGTCTAGGACTTATCTTAAAGTACCTTTACTGAATTCCTGCATCATGTCAATTCAATAACTTTTGCATGTCTTTTCAGCATTCTTAAAAGACAATAAAATCTTCTCCAAGAGACATTTTACTTTGTAAAAATTTGTACATTTAAGCCAAATCAACAAGGCGTTTTATTTCTATGAAGAAGTCCACATCTATGAAAAAGTCTAAATCTATGAAAAGTCTAAATCTATGAAAAAAGCCTAAATCTATGAAAAGTCTAAATCTATGAAAAGTCTAAGTCTATGAAAAAAATCCAAATCTATGAAAAAGTCTAAATCTGAATCTGAATCTATAAAATGTCCAAATCTAAATCTAAATCTATAAAATGTCATCTCCTCAAGCAGTATGTTGATTGTTGGCTTCCATTGAATGTACAGGATAAAAATAAGGACAAGCCTGCCACATCAAACAGGGAGGGAATTCAGAGAGAGCTCATCTGCAACCAAGCTCAATTTCTGCAACTAGGATAACTACATTAGATAATCAATGTTCCACAACAGAAGCATAGGTGGGTCTCGTACCACATAAATGTCAATCATCCTACACATTCACCCCTCTTTGCATTACAATTTTCAGCCTAGAAATAAGCTCGTTTAACTACTTGTTTAACATTTTCTTTAAAGAATGATAAACTTTTACCAATGAGAATTTTTTTAGATTACTAAGTTCCATAGCCCGGGAGACTAAGCATAGTACATTTTTATGAATGGAAAAAATTTAAACTAGACATATATAAGTATCTCGATTATTAAATATTTCAGAAAGTAGGCATTGCAGCACATACTGATACCCAAGGAAAGCCAAATTCATCGTGATTTTCACTGAACATGCATCTTTCCATGAAGATCCAAATGGAAGAAAACAGAAGAGCAGGACATATGTTTCCTTCTAGGCTTTCAAGGTTAGGAAAGATTTCCAGAATCATTCACCATCCGCAGTAATTGAAGGGTTCTGAGTTAGATTCTGAGAATGGGTTGGGTCCCTGCAGGCATCTAAAACAAACTTTAGGTGAACCTCAAACCACATTACTTCAAATAACCGAGAGCTCAAATACTCTAATCAGCTCCATAAAACAACACATTTGACCCAGTATAACTTTGCTTTCCTCATATTGCTACTCATCTTTAGGTCAACATTGATAACATTAATTGTTCACACGTTACCAAGAACTACAATCCAATAACACATGATCGACAGCTTTTACACAACAAATCCGATGAAGAGGAATAACATTTTTGAATCAGAAATAGGTGCTTGAGACAGCAAGGTTTCTTGGCACTACTCCTAATAGTTTTAGCCCTATGTATAGACTTCACTACTCCTCAGCTTTGCCATCTATTTTCATTATAAAGATAAAAGCGCACTGAAGCTACTAATAGAATCCATAGAGAAATTGGACAAAAATATGTATGGAATACTACACCATGAATACCATAAGAAAGTATCCATGCAAAATCAACAGAGTCAGGGAAAAATTGAAAACTTATACAAATCTAAAATGCGGTTAAGCCAGCAACTTGCTCAAGTGAAGAAAAGCATACCATGGCTTCCATTATAGTCAGCCTGTCCTGGTGATCATGCATACTGCAAAAGCTTGTCCAAGAAATCTACAGCTTGCACATGCAAGTGGGAAAACAACCTTCAAAGTATGAAACATCTTGAACGTGCCAAAATGAGAATAGCCTCGATAGTAGTTACATGCTAATTCTGACTTATTTGTGTAGATGTAATTCTCATATGATGCATTTGTGTAAAGATTCTGAGACTCCCATCAATGCAGATGAATACAATTGATCTTCACTCAGCACATCCGTGCCATGGAACATAAAATATGATGTGCATTGTGACCAGAAATCCCTTTTTCACAGCTGAAACATCAAGTGCACATCCAAGCACATGCCACAAATTGTTAATTAAGCTGAAGACATCAAAACTCCAATCTCAACATGGGCTAAAGTACAACATCGTAATAGACTCTTCGTAGGGTTTTTTAGTCAAATTAGAATGTATCAGGAACGATAGACATTATCATATAGAATATCATTTCCATAAATCATGCGAGTTTTGGTTGGCACCTCGCACCATCTGGAGTGCGGGGTGAGCAGCTTACAGCCGGGCCAGGAGGAGTTGGACAATTGAACCCTCTCCATCCTCAGACCTACACTGTGGTACAAAATGTTATCAGTGAAGTCACGGAGTTTTTTTCTGACGACTTTTATCATCTCTGGGTATGTTAATCCCCATGATCCTGTATGGCCTCTACAAACAAAGTCCAAAACCCCAGTCATTGAGATGTAGGAGTATGCAAGTCTCTCTCTATACAAGTCTCTCTCTAGACTACTTGAAAATAAAATTTGCTATCCTATGGCGCTCAAACTATGCATTGCCGACCGAAGAATGATGCAAAATTAAATGGAGAATAGACACTGTGGAGGATACTAAGACTGTTCAAGACCTGATCCCGTCTCCTAAGCTGACTCTTACATATATTGAAATAATCAAAGTCACTCAAAGAATTTCTTCTACATCATGATCTTACCAGGCATGTCGATTTTGGGGATGACGCGCACACCGTGCAAGCACCCAAACTCAATGATCTTCTTCATGTCCGAGCTTCAGTACTGCTCCTTCTCCCGTCACCGTGTTTGGAGCAATGGAGCAGTTGCGGTTCTCTAGGGTTGTTATTACGACTGTAAGATTGGGGTTGGGGTTGCACGCATCCTATTGATTCAAAGTCTTGAAGATCGACCAACAACTTAGACCCTTTGAAGTACCTAGTGCACAAGAGGATAAAAATAGGGAAAAATAAGTACAAAATTGCACTTGGAAACATTCAAACATGATCCTAGTTCAATTAGCAAAGACAAGCAAATACGAATCACTAAGAACCTACACCTAATCCTCAGCAAAGCAAATAATTACCTCATGCGGAGCTGTAGGACGTTGCAACGTGCACGAGAAACCTATCGTCCTGAAAGATGCAACTGGACGCCGCATCCTAAGACTTAAGCCCCGAATCCTAATACTTGAGCGGCCTGGATCGTTTGGTGAAGATCAATGGCTTGGATCTTCTCAAGTTGTTAGTACATGAAAATTACCGGCACGGACAATGCTACAGTATCGACCTGAAATGACAGGCATCCCTCGACCGATCAGCATTTTACACTGTTCACAAGTCTTTCATTGCCATAAAGTGACCTTGCAGTACTTTTATACTGAACTTCCCTACTTAAAACCACCTCATCTCTTGTAGTGAGGAGACTTGGAGAGACGATAAATAGTGCCCTAGTCACAAGATTAGGTAGGCTTAGGAGGAAAATCTAGGAGAAGTTCTCGTGACTATTAGGAGAAGGATTAATATGACAAAAAGGGGCCAACGTGTAAGAGGGTAGGAGCACCATTAAGGTCCTTGGAATTGGAGTCTATAGTTGTAAGACAACCATCAATACATTTGGTGGAATAGTCTTAGTGTAGAAGAAGGAGGGGAGAAAGAAAAGGAAGGAAAACGAAGAAGGAAGGAGGTTAGATTCTCAAAGAGTGTAACATTTTCTAAAATTAAGCGGTGAGCTTGAAAAAAATCAAACAAGAAAGCAAAAGGCTACCATGGAGCATGAGGATGCATATGTGGATGTGGACGAGGTCATCTCTGACACCGGTAGTGAAGAGGTGAGTCTTTGAACTAATCTCTAGAGTTTTCTCCCTAATTAGCATTGATTTCCTTAATCATCCCTTAATCCACGTTAGCCAGCCAAAATTAGTGCAAATTAGAAGTTTAGATTCAAAAGTTCATAGATTAGAAGTAGAGGTTTCCGGAAACATATTACATTTAGGATTTGACTTTGAATTGACCACGCTAGGGTAAGTTAAGTGGTAAGGGATAGGACGGATGAACGTGATAAAACTTCATCCACAAGGAACAATGGACGGAAATTAGGAATTTAGATTAGAAGGAGAATTTAGGATTAAAATTAGGAATTAATTAGCGGTTAAAAATTAGAGTCAACTTAAAGGTCTAATTGTAAAAGTTAAATTATAAAGTCAAAATTTAGAGTTAATTTTCGAAAGTAAGAATTAAAATTAAAATTAGAAGTGAAATTCTAAGGTAAAAATAGAGTTTACAAGTTAGAGTAGTTTGGAAATAAAGAGTTAGAGTTAACTTTAGGAAGTAAAAATTAGAAGTTAAAAGTTAGATTTGTAGTAGAATTTAGAAGTTAGAAATAATCTAGAAGTTGAACCATAAAGTCAAACTTAGAGGTTAGGTTTTAGAGTTAATCTAGGAGTAAAACCATAGGTTAAATTTAGAAGTAGAAAGTTAAATTCTAAATTCTAAAGTTAGAGTTAAAGTTAGGGGGTAAATTTTAGAGTTAGTTTTAGAAGTAAAAATTTAGAGTCAAAAGTTAGAACATAGAGTAAATTGAAAAGTTAAAAGTTAAAGTTAGAGGTTAAATTTTAGAGTTAGTTTTAGAAGTAAAAAGTTAGAGTCGAAGTCAAAACGTAGAGTTAAATTTAGAGGTTAAATTTTAGAGTTAGTTTTGAAGTAAGAACTTAGAGGTAAAAGTCAAAAGTCAGAGTTAAACCTAGAGGTGAAATTTTAGGGTTAATTTAGAAGTAGAAATCCAAAATTAAAAGTTAAAACGTAGAATAAATTTTAGAGGTTAATCTTAGAGGTTAACATTTAGAGTAGAAGTTAAAATTTAGAGTATAGTCTTAGGGGTTCATGGAAGGAACCTAGGGGGTCTCATTTCAGTTAGTTAGGGTTGTTAGAAATGGCACCAACTACCCAGTCTACACTCGACGTAGGATAGATAGTTGGTACGGTAGAATTCCACCATTAGATCACCGTAACCCTTGATCATCGGCAGTTAGCTTGGAAATCATTACTTGCATCTCTAGGCATCTCTTTTGCCCATTCACAACACTTAAGAAACATTAGCAAGATTCATTGCTTGGAAGGCACAGTGGACCGCGCTTACAACACCCCTTAAATTAAAAAGTAAATAAAAGCTAAGAATTTGGTCGTGTTTGCTATATTACCAAGGGTGGATAATCTAGTGCCCACACCGAGGTATCAAATTTTGGTGTTGACAATATTTTGAAGTTAAATAAAACCTTATTAAGTTATTATTTTTAGTAGTTTATATTTTTGAAAGATTCTTTTTGAAGTCTAGTTTCAACATCAAAAATCCGATTTTGAAAGTGAATGATTATGATTTTCTAGTGTTGAGGGTTCTTGGAAATGAGCCTCAAATACACTAGATCTTGGAGAAAAAAGCACATTAGAAAATCATTTTTAAAACTTGTAAAGTTAATTTTGAGAGGCCAAAAATTGATTGGGATGATACGTGTTATATCTTGTAACCTCATGTTTTTTTGGTGACCAATTTTTTAGATTTGACATGTGAAAAGAGGATTGAAAGACTTCAAATTAATTTTGTGGTTTTAACACCCTCATGATTAAACATTATAATCTTTCAATCCACAAGTGATATTGCCGTGTTTTCTTTTCCTATGTGATCTCTAACATGTCTAGTTTGAATTTGTACGGGTACAATTTTTTTTAAATTGATAAAACTTATCTAAATGTTGGATTTTAGTTCAATTTAGAGAAAATTCTAAGAACCCCCCAAAAGGGCTTGGGCATATAGGGGTTAACTCTTGTGTGTAGAAATTTTGTACAACTACTTCTAGGATTTTTTAACTTGCAATTAACTTGGAGACACTTTCAATACAACTAGTGTAGCCCTGTGCCGTTGCCACAACCAAAACAAAAGTAAAAGTCATTTTTAAAACCAAAAATAATTCAAAAATCTATAACTTCTCCACCGTAGGTCCAAACACCACAAAACAAAGTCTAATCACACCTCCTCGCCAAGAGCTTTCCAGTGGTACAGAGAACGTGACCAATTGACACATGGTTCAAAAGATACATAATTTAGCATAATTTACTAGTTTTTAAGAACCCAAAATAACTCAAAAATCCATAACTTTCCCATTGCGGGTCCAAACGCCATGAAACCAAGCCCGTGCACCCCTCCTTGCCGAGGGCTTTCTGATGGTATCGAGCACGCCATCAGGGGACATACAGTCTGGGAGATCTCGACGTGACAAACAAAACAAACAAACAAACAGCCGAACTTAAGGTATGGATGAGCGTAGCACCAGCCTAGGCAACAAAGTAAATACAGTAGGGAGGTAACAGGTTCAAAAATCACCCACCTAAGAGCTGAAATTGAATTTTGGGGAGGTAAAACGTCTCGAAATATTTATCAATAAATTTTCCTTGAAAGACCTAAGTCGTTTCATATTTTTGGAGCTATCTAGAATTAGTTATGAAAATGTGAAGTTGAAGTGGCATAGGGCTCTAAAATCGTCCCCCCCTAGAATGTACACTATTTGTACATCGCTGAAGGCTATGAAATAGTTACATGTACAAGCAATGTACATTTGAATAGGGTGGGCAATTTTAGAGCCTGTGCGATTTTAGAGCCTGTTATCTATAGTGAACTTTGCAGCATCTCTAAAGAAGCTGACAGGTTGCCCATAAACACTGTATAAGTTAGTTCTATTTCCACCTTTTACTAAGCTTAACCCCTAAAGGACCGGACTGCGTTTTTTGGCCGTATAGAAATTTTGGGCAGGTCCGTGTGACTAGAGATTTCCATATTTTAAGCTGAAATTTTAATAGATGGTGGGCGTGAGGAATATCTTTCATATGCAATAAATTTCAGGACATTTGGAAATAGGAGTCAAAAGTTATGGCCAAATATGTTACTTTTTTTTGTAACTGGGCAGTCTGGGCAGCAAGAAAAATTTGGCAAAAATTTGATTTTTTTTTTTTTAATATTTTTTTTCTTGTAGATTATATTTTCGTCTATTTGGAAAGCTTTGATTCATTTCATTTGGATTTGTTATGAGAAAGTTATGGACATTCTTGTTTTTTGGGCAATTAGAGCATCTTCTTGAAAAAAATAACTTGTAGGATTCATTTCTAAATGCTATTTTGCAATTTTTAAAAAAAAAAATTCTCATGGTTTAGTTTACTTGCTAGAACAATCTCACCATTGGGATTAGTGTATTTTAATTCCATCTAAAATATATTAATGTTTTAGACTTTCCTTGTATCTCGTACCTACTTCTACTTAATAAATTTTTTAGGAATGATAATTAAGTTTTTTTGAATATATATTTTTTCCCTAGACTCTCAACTCAATTCTCCACTATAAAGATTTGAAGCACAAAACTCTGTAGTGCAAAAATTTTAAGTGAAAAATGTTTAAGGTCAAAAAATCTAGTCCCGCAATGTGCTGAAATACTTGTTTTTTCCACTTTAAACGCAGATCTCTTGCAATCTGAGCGGTCAAAAATTCTGAAATTTTTTCCACACATTCTCATACTAGTTAAGTGTAAGATCTATGGTTAGATGTGAAAAAAAAAACATTTTTCATTTTTTTTTACTCCTTGCTATAGGAATGGCAATTTTGATGGTTTTTTGGCAAAAAAAGGCCTTGGGCCTTTATGGGTTAATAAGAGCAACCTCAATGAGCATACAATAAGGTAGAACAACCCATTATGGGCAAAATTAGGAGTTTGGCCTTGTTCCATTGCTGAATTTTTTAAATTTTATCCTCACAGATAGACTAGCGTGAGAAACGATGGATGAAATATTTTGAGTATTGAATGAAGAAAAATCCTAATCTGCTAATAACTTTTGCAAGAAAATGAGTTAATTTCAATGGTGAAAATATTTTTATAAACAATTAATATCCTTTATTTTATTTTTGTTTGAAAATTTTCAAAATTGAAAGCAAAAGACGACTTTATATGTTTTCTCTACCTTCATTGTCTTGCAAAATATAACTCTTCATAACTTCTACCTCTTTATTTGGAATTTAATGGCTCGATTTTTTTTGAGTAGGTATTGATCTATACAATTCTAAAAAACAATTAATATTGTTGTAGAATATATTTTTTGCTGCCTAGTTTGACATTGAAATTAAAAAAAACTTCTAACTTTTGTAATATTTATTGGAGTGACATGAAACAAAGCTTCACAGATATATTACAATGGATAGCATCCATCTTATAGTTTTCATTCAAAATTTCAAATTATGAAGTCAACAAAGGTTGCCCAAATTCTCAAAAAGCCCAAAGTAGGCTCCTTGGTCCTTTAGGGATTAGCCTTGAAGTGCTCCGACTAATAGATTGAAACTTAAGTTTTATTTCATTACTACTTGGATGAAAGTCATCCTAATTTGTGGAAATACTTTATCAAGTTGTTGTCCTACCTAATAGTTGGATTTGGTATTACTAGAGTGCATATTTTCTAAAATTACAAATGTGCAAGTATGTCAAGTGGTTGGCCAAGCCAAAAATTGCATTGACTAGCTGGTTCAAAATTGGATTTGCAAAAATAAAGTCATAAATTTCAAGAATACAAAAATTCAAAAAATCACCTTATCAACAGATTCTCATTTCAAAACCATTCCAACAAATTTTATTCAAAAGGTGATAATATTTTGCTTGTAATCGAATTTAGAAGGAATTTTGAAATTTCCCTTTCAAAATTTACAAGAAAATATTGGTGATAGCATTGGTGAATCTAATCGTAAGGATGGAATCTACAACTCAAAATCTACAGCTTTTATTTGTAAATCAATTCCAAAATTTTCATCCAAATAGTATTTTATGATGATTTTTCTCAAATCGTGAATTTTGGAGAATACTCTAAACGTTTAGGGGTTAATGCATGAATCCAACAAATACTCTTTTGGGCATGGCAAATCTTACAATTCTCTGGAGGTTTCAAACTCCGTCACCACTAGGGTTTTTTTTACAAATAGTTCACTAGATAAACAATGATGAAGATTGGCTTATTGCTTTTGCAAACTACGGACTAGGTAATTGCAAAGCAAGCCAAGATATCTAAAATTATCACCAGTTAGGACCAATCAAAACATGCCACAACAACAAAAGTTTCTTGCATTTAGATTATGTTAGGTGGATCCGCACTCACTAAGTTAATATAGGTTGATAGCAGTAGAGATTTCTCTCAAATTTCTTTCATTGCCCACCAATGAAATTTCTTCATCATACCCACCTTGTTGGAAATATGCACAAGATTAGCAGTGAGCATTATCAGTCTTAATCTGCCTCTCCTTAACCAATCGAACCATGCCACGACGGCAAAACTCTACATTATGATGCTTGGAAAGGAAAATAGCATTATGTATGAATGGGATAAACACTGAAAAGGATTCAAACATGAATCAAAGCTTCTCAAGGATTTGCCCAGTTCTAAACTCGTTGAGACTCCTGGCCATGCCCGGGTGGCCCGAACAAGGGATTCAAACATGGAGAAGCTACACAAAATAGTGGAATTAGCTTGCCCCACACTAATTTCTTGACATTTGACACTATATAAATATTTTAAGTTATTGTACAAAAATGGACTACTTTTGAATTAGGTATTTTTATACTTGGGACTCATGAACCTCCATGTGTACAAATGAAAATATTTTTAGATATATTTGTTCACTTTGATGGCTTGTAAAGTAACTTTCTTGATATAAGGCAACCTAATTGTTAAGGCAACCTAATTTCACTATTTTGTGTAGTGTCAAAAAAACCCCAAAAAATATGGAGAAGCTTCCTTGGGATTAGCCCAGATGTAAATTTCGTAGGCCAACGCACGGATGGGACAAACAATAGATCGATTCAAAGTTTCAAACGTAGAAGAGCTTTGCCTACACAAAATAGTGAAATTAGGTTGCCTCTAAGGGCCTCTTGCCATGTGAGTCGGGCCAGTGGGTTCCATTCTAATTCAAGCAACAAGACAAACAAGCTTCACTGATTGTCTTGCCGGGGTGGGCAAGCAGGAAAGAAGGAGTTGAAGCTTCACCGATCATCAGTGGACATTCCCATTGGTGGAGGCTATTTATGTTGAGAGAATCTAATACGTGTGGCTTTCTAATTGTATCCCTCTCCACCCACCGGGTCCACATAGAAGGACACAAACTTTTAATCAACTGTAGAACCCTGGTGAAGTTCCCCCGGTCACCGATACATGGCAAGAGGCCCTAATTCAATTTCTCACTCTGATCCATTACAGCAAAAGTCTCCCACGAGTTTTGACAAAATGAGTTCTTTCCTCGTATGGTCGGACTGGACTGGTCATGCTCAGTTGTAAGAGCATCGCCACCATTTTGCAAACCAGAAGCCCAGCGCGGTGGATATTGAGCCCGGAAGCACTGTCGCGCCCTACCGCAGACTCAGGGACGGTGGTTACTGAGCCGGCCGATTGAAAAAACTGGTTTGGCACAGCATCGTCCCGTGCCGTTTCTTGTTATGCTGAGCTACTATTCCGGGGTATCCTTGATGAATAGTTGTCAGCTTTTTGTCAAGACGGCCCGCAAATACGACACGTCCATGAACAGTTGCTGATGCCGTGGTATCATGGCGCGGAAGAGTGGGGGACCAACATCAGACCGGGCGTAAAAGCTCTTTTTCAACTCGGCAGAGCACCGGTGCTGAGTCTCGTTTCATGCGAAACGGTGGCGATGCTCTAAACAAAGTGCAAGGCACGAGCATTTCGCCTAACTTATCCTTCACTATTGTGATCACTGCTTCTAAATACAGTATTAATAGCACGACGACTGTGAAATCACACTCAAAATCTCAAATTATGCCTCTGTTTGCTGCTGCAAGTGGCAGTCCTGCTCGGCTGCTCTACATCGCCGGGACCATCTCCTAATTATGACGTCGCCTAATTATGCACATACCCCAGCTAGATCAACCCGGACTATTGCCACCTCTGCACCAAGCAGATTGGATACGGATAAAGAACAGTTTTCATTCCAATCGACGGTAACGCAGTCACGAGAAGATGCTTTGCAATATACTCCATCCGATCCACTTCAGTTTACGCTAAATACCGAAAAGAGCGAATCACCGAATATTATATTGCCCGCGCTTAACTATTCCTGCCCGCCACTTAACTATTCCTGTCATAACGTAGAGTGATCTACAAGCGACCTTGCTCTTCAAGCGACCTCTCTATCAAACAAAGAAGTACATTTTGCTTTCTTCAATGTATCAATAGTTTACGTTTCAGGAGGTGGTTCCTTATAGTAACCACTACGTTTCAACTGCAAAAATTTGTAACTAATTCCACCAATTTCCAAAAAAAATGAAACGACTTGGGTGAGGTGCCAGTTCCATTTTTCTTCATACGAAAATTCACTGAAAATTGTTTCAAGGAGTTTAGCTTCCCCCGAAAATGCAACCAGCTCTTCAAAGGTCGCTTTAAGAGCAGACTACCTTAATGGGCATACATGTCACATGTGATTGAATTAAACCAGAGTCAACACTCAGGAAGCAGCCTTGAAATAGCTGAATACTCGCATCCCCTGACGAGGATTGAGATAAGGTAATATTGCAGCAAGACACACCTGGCATCCTGGCTGATCTGTAACAGGGTTAGGAGGGACCATACAAACGTGATCGATCAGTTTATTGCCGAGGGATTCATGTCCAACTCCATCTTTCAAGTGGCTGCATTTGCGCAGTGAGATTCAGGTTTTGCAGGCTTGGCGATCGATCGATCCCAGCAGCTTAATTCCGATGGTACGCCAGCCGAAGGTCAGCCATGGCCTGTCGATTTCTGGAGCTTGCTGGATAATGCTCATGGTTGTGTTGTGGAACGGTTCTTCTGCAGACCTTCCAGCTCCGGTGGAGCGATGTCCTGGTGGCGGCACTTGCCTTCTTTCCAACGCCTACAATGTCTGGTCCGATAGATCGATTTGCAAGGTACGTACGTTGTGACTAGTCGAGTTCAGTGATGTTCGGTTCAGTCATGCGCAACTGCGCTCTGTCCTCTTTGATATGACTTCGTTCCACTACAATAAATTTATAGAAAATGCTATACTAGTGCCGCAGGCTGTACTGGGTGCTTTACCACGCGCTCCAAGTACCGGAATTTTGCCTTTCTCCTCGACAACCGCTACACTCACTATAGTCCAAAGGCCAAACGTTACACTTAATTCTTCTTCGGTTCTTTATACAGAAGTTTCCAGCAGCCTTGAACATGTATAGCACGTCGCAAGGAAATCAATTTGCTGAAGTTTCAGTGTCCCTTTTAAAATTTGCAAAAGAGGAGAGAAGTGAGTGCACCTGTAGCTTGAATCTCATAAGTTGATTCGATGCACAATGATATGTGAGTCGAATTGTAGATCCCATTGGAAATGAACCCGGAAAATTTAGGCAACGCATCTCATTGCAACAACGCCCTTGATCTCTTCTGAGCACTAGAGTTGTCAGGAATACTAAAAGCCGTCTCAGTGTATAAATGTACTCCCAACGGTGATTTTTCTGACGTTTTCATCGCCGATGAGTCTCTTGTCAACCAGGCAGCTTCCGTGGTCTACCCCACAACGGAGAAAGAGATCCTGCAAGCCGTGGCGAGCGCCGTGAAGAAGAACCAGAAAATCAAAGTGTCGACGACGTACGGGCACGGTGTTTCCAAGCTCCCATGCCCAGGCTCCACCACGGGCTTGATCATCAGCGTCAAGAAGTACACCGCCATCGTGAAGATCGACACGAAGAAGCGCACCGTGACTGCACAGGGCGGGATTTTGCTCCGGAACTTGGTTGATGCTGTCGCCGCTGCTGGCCTGGCGCTTCCGGTGTCGCCCGCGTGGGACGGGCTGACATTGGGTGGAGTGCTCAGCACTGGCGCTCATGGCAGCTCCCTGTTTGGCAAGGGGGGTGCTGTGCATGAGTATGTCATTGGGATGCGCATCGTCACGCCTGCGCCTGCGTATCAAGGGTACGCCACGGTACGCCAATTAGTTTGCACTAACTTTGCAATTTTACCATTTGCGAAGAATGAAGTAGGGAATATGAAAGTGGAGGTATTCGTAACTCTTTTGAATCGTCTTGAGATACATCACGCCACGGGAGTAAGAAGGGGCACTGATATTTGGACCACAACAAATCTATTCTTTCACATTACTGTCAGCACATAACTTCAATGGTCAGATCATGGTCTACTCCATAAAACGTCAATTTCGTTAAATTGGCGATATTCCACAAGCTAAACCGTTACCAATACAAAATACTTGCTGATGATTTCCAGCAGCTACTTCCTGTTGTACTTCGCAATTTGAACTGAAAATTGCACGAATTGAATGGGACTTGTCGCAGGTGCGGGTTCTGGAGAGCAAGGACGAAGACCTGAAAGCGGCCAAAGTCTCCCTGGGAGTTCTGGGCGTGATTTCTACTGTCACGTTGCAGTTGCAACCTGCTTTCAAGCGTAGCACGACGCTGAACCTGACCGCGGAAGACACGGGGATGGCGGACGAGATCCTTCGGGTGGCCAGGACGGAGGAGTTCGGGGAGGCCACCTGGTACCCAGGCTTGGGACAAGTGGTGTACCGCTACGATCACCGCGTCTCGGAGAACGCCGTCGGTAATGGTGTGAATCGGTTCTTCGCGTTTCAGCCCACACCGCTGGCGACTATCGAGCAAGCCCGATCTATTGGTACGTACCCCTCGCATCTCTTTCATCACGGACGTACTAGCTAGGGATTTTTCCAGTTACGCAACAATTCCTAGTTCTTATTAGAGCTTTGTGCAGATAAAGGTCACAATGTTTTTTGCAGACTCGTGCCAATTCTACAAACATTGACGATAAGAGTAATGTTGACATATACCCCATTGACAGATACAGCATATTGATACACCGTTGAACGTCAACAGATAATAACGTTGACAGATACACCACTGATACACCATTATTACACCAAAGAGTAACGTTGACAGATACACCATAACTAGCGGTATTCCATTCATGATTTTGATGTTTACATTAGGTGTGCCGATAGTGAGACATGCAAATCAAATATGCACTTTGAATTTCATCTGTGACAACATTGTGAACAGGTACTTAAGCCAGGACAGATTTCCACCCCCATTCCCTCTCGTCTCCCTCCTTCATGGCCCACCACACCATTGTCATGGAATTTCGCCAATTTCACGAAATTGACGTTACTGTGAATAAATGAAAGAGTGCATTAAGTGGGCAACAAATTAAGTCAGCATATTAACAATTTGTTTTCGTGTTGCGTGCAGTGGACATCGTGGAAGCATCACGTAACCGACAGCTGAAATGCACTGCGGCGGCGGCAAGCGTGATCCAACAGCAAGCCGCCGGGTCGGGCTACGAGAACGACGGCGTGGCCTTCACGGGCTTCCCCGTCGTGGGTCCCCAGAACCTGATCATGACGGCGGGGGGCTGCCAGCGATTTGACCTCCCCCAACATTACTGCAGTTGGGAACCCAGAATCAAAGGCCTCGTATACTTCGACCTAGGCCTGGCGCTTCCACTGAGGAATTTGAAAGCCTTCATCGCTGATGTGAAGCTCCTCCGTGCCGCGGCACCAGGAGGGGCTCTTTGCGACTTGGATTTCTACACTGGTATCTATATGCGGTTTGTTAAGAAGACAAGCGCCTATCTAGGTACAGTGTTGGCCATACCTGTCACCATGTACCATGCTTTCGAATATTGTTTTTTCATATGAGGTAATTACCCATTTAAATTCCTTTACAATACGCCCTCAGTCGTCTATGTACAGTACGTAATCATGACACTCTTCCAGGAATTTTTTTTTTGTCATAGAAGTTACATTCACTCCAATTCCTCCCATTCATCTAGCTATGTACTTAATCTTGACAGTCTTCGAGATCTAAACCTTACCGCGCCCGGCAAGCTAGGATTCTCTACATCGAAGTGTAGCTACTGTAAATTTTGTAACAGAGAGGATATTAATGTGCCATAGTTATCATTATCTTTAAGATTGGTTCACTAGCTATTTGGAATGCATACAAATTTGGTGTCCGTGGGTGGAAAATGTTAAGTTGAAATGCTCTTCTTGTGTAGAAACGACGATTTCGTTAAAGTCATCGATGTTTCAAAGGCTTACGTACTTGGGCATTTTTCGGCGTGAGTAGCCTGAATTGTGAATCTACACCTGTCCCAGCTGTCCTAATATTCAGAGCTTCGTCTAGATGAACGAATGTCATAACATTGTTGGTGCCCAGAACCACGCTTATTTACTGAAACTGACGATTAGATCGGAAATTTCAGCAAGTCTACAGTAGATTTAGAACCCAAGCCTGGTACCACACTACTAACAAAAATTTGAAATGCAACTGGCACGGTCAGCATTCCGGCCCTAGCTAACTGCGACCAAAAGATGTACTAACTCTTGTGATTTCCATGCAGGCACTGCCCAGAAGGAAGACGTGGCGGCGCTGGACATCGCCTGGTCCCGTGGCGACAACCCTTCCCTCCCTCGCCTCGACATCGACGTCTTCCAGGAGCTCGAGCAGATCGCCGTGTTCAAGTACGGCGCTCGCCCTCACTGGGGCAAGAACCGGAACTACGTGTTCGAGGGCGTCCGCTCGCGCTACTCCAACCTCGGGAAGTTCCTGAAAACAAAAGCCAGCTTCGACCCGAGAGGAGTCTTCTCCAGCGATTGGTCGGACGCTTTGCTCGGCCTTCACAACAAGAGTCCTTCCGAGTTCGGTCCGCACTGCGCCATTGACGGACTGTGTCGGTGCCAGACGGATGCGCACTGTGCGCCGGAGCTGAACTCGTTCTGTCGACCGGGCTTGGTGTACGCGGCGGCTCGGGTTTGTCGCACGGAGGTGCCGCGGTGAAGAGTTGCCACGGTGGATTTATGAGGGGTCTGAGGCAATTGGGGGGTGACACGTGGACGTTGAGGTTTTGATTTTGGAGAGGGTTGAGTTTGGGAAGCTTGTCTCTTTTAAGTTAGGTAGAGTGATTGTTTTCGGGTGCACATTGCATTAAGTTTTAGATTTTATCCCTAACCTTTGAAGGATATGGGCCCCATGACCAAAATACTCCAATTATTGAACCAATTGATGCATTTTTTTTTGTTGACTAACATTGACAGCATTCGGAAGATATTTTAAAGTCCATAGCAACCTTACAAAGTTAAAATCATTAGTGAAAATTTCAAGCCGTGGGAGGGCCATTTTCTTGTATGAAAATGTGAAATTGCAGAAAATATCAGCCCAAACTTGTTGACAAAGAATCTTGTTGGTGAAGTTAGCTTGCATGCCCTATCGGATTTTTGATTAAATAGTTTTTTTATTTTTATTTTTTATTTTACTATATTTGCACATCTGCAAAAAGTCAAACAACCATCTATAGGGCCGAGACTTTTGTTAATTGGAGCATTTTGAAAGTTTGTGGATTGCAATTGTGATAGTACTAAAAGAGTGCTACCTCCATCTCAAAATGATCTTCATGTTGGACAAAGTGCTCTAGATTAAGGCTACAAATAACATTTTTAAAATCAATTTTGTGCTATAACCTCCATCCCAAAATGACCTTGTTGGACAAAATGTTCTAGAATAAGGCTAGAATTAACATTTTAAAAAAAAAATTTGCACTATAAGTAATATTTAGAGCACTCCTAGCAATCTTGTAACTTTGAGTTTCGAAGCCCTTTTCAAAGTGTACTTTTGGAATATTGAAAAGTAAATTTTTTGGGGGCATTTTCAAATTTCAAGGAGCACCACTAGTCAATTATTTGTTGAGTGTGAAGTCATCATTTAGTATGTGCCCAAGTCCATGTGTGGCCCTTTGTTCCGCTTCCCAAAGCTTCATCTATCTCCTTTAACCGAGCAATAATTGAAGAGATGCAAAAATAAGAACAAACTGTGTTGATTGACCCCTTCAATCACTTCATTTGACTTTTGATTGATGACTGCATGGATGGAGGAGGAACTACTACTTGAAGTTGCTTTGTTGGTCTCAAATAGCAATCAAAAGTCATATTTGACCAATTTGCAATGTCACAAAGTGCAATAGGAAGATCCTTTTGGGAAAAAAACTTAACCCCTAAAGGACCAACATGCCATTTTTGGCAACATAAAATTTTTGGGCAGGTACTTGTGACTGGAGATTTACATATTTTGGGCTGAAATTTTTATAGAAGGTGGGGACGAGGAATATCTTTCATGTGCACAAAATTTCATGACATTTGGAAATACGAGTCAAAAGTTATGGCCAAAAATGTTGTTTGTTGGTCAACTCGGGCAGTCCGGGCAGATCTGAAAAAATCACTTTTTTCAAAAATAAAAATTTGAAAGTGGTTTTCTAGAGTTATATATACGTGGAAAGCATTGAATCATTCCATTTCGACCAATGAGTAAAACGTTATGAGGTTTTTTAGTTTGCGGGCAGTTACGGATTCTCTACTCTGAAATAAACTTTGAAGTTGTTTATTTAACTCAATTTTTAATATTTTTTGAAAAAAATAAAATAATAGGATTTAGGTTGTTTATTACAACATTACAACCATTGGGATTGACATTTTTCAATTCCATAATTAAATTCTTAACAATTTAGTGTTTTGGATCATTCTCTACTTCTTTCTACTTAATATTTTTTTTGTATATGTTGTACAATTCCAAATGATTTGAAATTTTTTAAGCATGTAGCCAACTTGTTTAGAAAAAAGAATTTAAAGAAGCACCACCATTTTGGACATTTTTTTCCATACAAATGTGACCTTGTGAAATGCAGCTGCCTTGTTTTTCGCAGGAACAAAAAAAGGATTTTTGCTAATTCAAATGCTAATATCTTCCAATCCACATGGTGGAAAATTCTGAAATTTTTTGCACATCTTCTAAAACTAGTTTACTATAAGATCCTATGCTTACATGTGTCAAAAAAAAAATTTCAAAAATTTGGTACTTGTACTAAAAATGGCAGTTTTTGAGTGTTTTCGGTGAAAACATAGTCATGGAACTTTAGGGGTTAAGGCCATTATGAAGATCATTTTGGAGCGGAGGGAGTATTATTTAGGAAAAGAGGACTTTGTACATTGTGCGTGACTTCTAGTATAAGTTGACATGTCTAGCATCTTGATCCAACCAATCTTCAACTAGATAACCTTGCTAAACACAGTATGTGATCTTCAAAACCTTGTTGAAGTCCAAGAATATTGGCTAAAAAAATGTAGGCCATTGAGGATTGACCACCTTGTGACATTCCTTCCTAGTTGCCTAGCTCTTCTTCACGTTTAAGGGAACAAACCTTACTCTAATAAACAATGTTATGTATATAATTCATTTAGTATGTTAGCAACTTGAGGTGATTGAATCAAACTATAGATGGAATCCAAAGTGGATGGGTTTGATGAGGAATTGACAATCTCCATCTCTCAGTTCAAAAAATTTCTAAATGAGTCATACCCAACCATTTTATGGGGGTTTTACCCTATAAGGATCAATTGTCAAATTGTTCACTCTAGAAATCATCATTTTTGATACTGTGTGAATCATCTTCTTTAACAAAAATAAAAATATTCATTGAAGGTCAAATTCTCTTTTTTTTACACAAAATTCCAAGGATGAACAATTGCACTTTTGTCTTACATAAGAGGTTTTTTGTCATCCATTGGTTCACTCTGGTCCGTGGCATTGTTCTAGGGTTAATATCTCCAGATTTCAACAAATATTTTGCTAGCATTCAGTGAAAGCCTTTAAAAATTGAAGGACTAAAATATAATTATTGATCCAAGTCTTATTACATATTTGTTCAAAATCTGTTGTAAATTGTCAAAAATTGAATTGTAGGTAAGCATAATCAACAAAACATGTAAAAACGTGTCAAGAGTGATGGCCTCAAAATTTTTAATAAAGAAACGTTACCTTCAAAATTAGAGATGAATAATGGAAAACAATGAGTGTCAATGAATATTGGATAATTCAAGACCCCCGCAACACGTGAAAATCAAAAAGGAGTAAGAGCATCTGCACTATTGCACGGAAGAGTTGGCCAAAAGGCATTTAGCTAGGGCCGGGCTACTTTTTGTACCATACCATGTGCTCTTCAACAGAAAACGCAAGCCCAGGCTTGCCAAATTTTAGACTTTGCCTACCAACCTTCTTTGGCCAAATTCTAGAGACTTGAGCTATTGAGTATGGTAGGACGTCACATTGATTGGCAAGAAGACAAAGGTGTGTTGCAAGCACCCAAACAAAAAAACAAGATCAAGGAAAGAGAGGGGAAGGACTAGGCTTTGAATTTAGTGACTTCTCAGGGATTTTTTTTGCCTTTCCGAGTCACAGTGGGGGATGAATAGTTTTGTGTGCCAAATGGTCACGTCCTTGCCCCGCCAAGTCTATTCTATCCTTGTCTTTTTCCCTTACATGGTATGGTTGTTCTATTCACTAGAATCAATCGACTCCAGAGCCATTTTTTATCACAAGGTGAGTTGCAATAAGAAGTGGCAGATTTAATACCTTTAGGATGCTCTAAAATGGCATACATGAGCAAATTCTAGTGTATTTTGAAGGAAATGATGCACAACCACCATTTAGTAACCTTGGACCAGGTCTTTTTGAGGTGAGATTTTTACACACTGACTGCTTGCAAGTGTGCTACAAAATTTTTGCAATCTAACATGATTTTGGAGAAACAAGCTCCGACAAGAAATTTGTGACTATAAATGGGTGTTAGGTGCTTTATAAATGAAGACTATATTGTACCAAGCCGGAGAAGTAGGAAAAATTAACATCAAATAGTCTGTTGAACTACCTCAAATGCTTGGTATGACACGTTTACACTGGTTGTAGGTCAGTTATGGACCGGAAGTACCGGTGGCCAAACAAAATGTGGCTCAGACAACTACAACAACAACCCACGCAACAAGGTACTTCACTTGTGAGAATTTTGAAATCTTCATGAGAAAGTTGATGCTAATTCATTTTGAAATTGACAATTTATAAGGGCTGCAATTTATCGACACATTTTTAACCTCTAAAGGACCAAGAAATTTTCTGGCTCAAAAACCACTCAAAATTGTCATGTCTGTTGCGTTTACCTAAGAAACCTTAGGATCTTTTACTTCACTTGTCTCAAATATTTTTAGAATCTAACCATAATATCTTTTACTTCACTTGTCTCAAATCATGTGGTAAAAATTTCATGAAGTTTGATTGTATTGATTGGAAGATATTAGCATTCAAAGTTGGGAAAAATAGTTTTTTTGAATGTTGGCCCGCAAATTCAGATGACATTGACTTCTCTTTGTGAATTTTTTTTTCTCTATGGACTTTGAATTTAAAATTTTTAATGTTTAACATTTGAATTGAAGGTTAGAGAAAAAAATTCAAAAAAAAAACATTTGATTTTCGTTCATTAAAAAATTGTTAAGTAGAAGTAGGTCTAAGAGTGAATAAAACACTGAATTGTTCATAGCTCCAAGATGGAATTGAAACACCATAAACCCAATGGTAAGATTTCTCTTGCAAAAAGTTTAACCTTGTCAAAAAAAATTTGAATTTTTTTGAAAATTGCATTCAAAAATGAATTCAATTAGATGTTTTTTCAAGAAGATGCTTAGATTGCCTAAAAAATAAGACTGTCCATGACTTTGTCACTATTAGTCTAAAGAGAATGAATCAAAGATTTAGATGTAGAAGAAAACATAATCTTTAAGAAAAAAATAAAATATTGAAAATAAAATAAAATCATTTTTGGTATTTTTTTTTTTGGTTCTACCTAGTGAACTACTTTTTGGACCTAGGATGGCATAACTTTTGTTCCCAAGCACCGATTGTAATAAAAATTATGTTTTGAAGAAGATAATGTGATTTCCTTTCTTCAACAAAAGTTTCAAAAAGTCATATAAAAAAATGAGTGTTTACACGAGCCTACTTGAAATTCCAATTTGGTCCTTTAGAGGTTGTTTAAATTGCATCCAATCCTTTGTTAATTTTTTTGGCAATGCCAAAGCTTATAACAAAAAATAACAAATTGAGACTCTTCTTGTTACAAAAATAACAAAAGAATGTAGACCCAACCTCTTACAACAAAATGAAAGATTTCAAAACCTAATTGTTATGAAAATACAAAATGAATCCAAACATTTCCTTGTTCCAAAAAAGAAACAATCCAGAACGTAGGTTGTATAAAAAAATAACCCTAAACCTAGCTTGATACAAAAATACAAAAAGAATCAAAGACACTACCTTGTTTAAAAAAATATTATATCCTATTTTCTAGTTTGACATGTAATCTCACATGTAATGTTGTAAATTCCATTTTTTCTCAATGGCATGGTTGATTTTATTTCCAGTGGAAACAACAATATCCTACAAGAGAAAATGCAAATCATAACATTCAAGGAAATTTAATTGTAAGATGTGGGGTGGAGAGGTTGTTTTTATAATGAAATCCATCGTTTGTTATGAATCCTTACAAGTTAAGGGACAATTTGAAGATGAGAGCTTGACTACTCATCATCAAGACAAAGGAATTGTGTTCTAATTAGAACTTTAGACCTAATTTTGGCATAGTAGAATATCTTTTTTCAAAAAACTTTGAAGTAAAAAAAGTTGTTAAATCAAGGTAACTTTCATTTCCAAAAAACCGTTTATGAGTTTAAGCCTCCAATCAAAAGTTATAGAAACAATTCAAAGACAATGTTTGAAAATGTCAAAGAAAATATCCCTTCCAATACCTCTCTTAATTTTGTCCAAAAAGTTTGATTGGAAGCTCGAAATTTCAAACGGATTTTTGAAGATTAAAGTTAAAGTGGTTTAACAACTTTTTTTGTTCAATTTTTTTAAGAAATGTTATTCTACTAAACCAAAATTAGGTCTGAAGTCCTACATTGAACACAATTCTTACCTATAGCATTTTATTTTCATCTTGGTTTTGTATTTTTGGTGTTAGTTATCTTTTTGGTTTCCTATTTAATTCTAATTTCATTTTTCTACTTTGCTGTATTTTGTTTTTCATTTCGTCACCATTTTACTACTTGCCCAATTTGGTTATTTTACCTAATCTTGCATAAAGTCATTTTAATTTAAAACCCATATTTTTTTTCTAAAATTTTTCTTTTTTTTTTCTCCTAATTGCACTTTTTAGATTTTCACCCTTAACTCTAGACATTTCTATTACTATCCAACGAAAAACTTTGCATTCCTTGCTCCCCTTCTTAAAGACTCCATCCCAAGGAGGTCATGTAGATTTTTTTACCAAACAACGTGCGGCATAATATAAAGGGTATTAATTCACGATGTTAAAAACTTAGAAATAACTTTGAGGTAATGTATAGAGTACAAATTATTGAATACTCAATTATAAATAACATACACGTATAAATAATACCTCATGTTTGTAGGTTTTTTTTTATTAAATAGCATAAAAAGTATGGGCTTTAGAAATTTATTGTAAGTACGGTCAATTTGTAGGATTGTTGATATGCTTGGTTGGATGAAAAATTGTGTAACTATCCAATGAATTGAATATGTTTTGTCCTTGCATGACTTTACAATCTAGTCATCTTTCTTGCACCACTGTAGAGACTTTGGATGCTTTGAATGTTGTTTTCCACTGCGGCACTGACTTTACTTCTTGATTCTTGAAGAATGCACTACAAGAGAAAGGGGTGTTTTAAGTAGTGTCCTAAACATCACGTCTTCTAAATAACGTCTTCTAAGTAACGTCTTCTAAGTAACGTCTTTTAAGTAAGTTTTTAAGTAAAATTCTACTAAAAAGACAATCTTTTTAGTAAAATTTTACTTAAAATTTTACTTAAAATTTTACTTAAAATTTTACTTAAAATTTTACTTAAAATTTTACTTAAAATTTTACTTAAAAGACTTTACTTAAAAGACGTGATGTCTAGGACACTACTTAAAACACCCCTTTCTCTTGTAGTGATGGTCTAAATGTGATGTTTGTGCATGCTGTTACTTTGAAGGTTTAGAACTTACAATGAGTTTTTCTTGTTGAATTAGCATGTTTTGTTTTAGGATCCGCTAGTACTTCTATTTATGGTTAGTGTCTCATATGTGGGATTTGCGTTCAATTGTCATATGTGAAGTGTGAAGTGATGGATTCACTTCGTAGGAATTTATAGAAATTTTGAGGTATATGGGATGTTGTTTGCCTTCAGATGAGGGTTTGGGATTTGATTTCTAGACTGAATTTTGGATGTGTTGGTTTATAATGAGGTTAGATTCTTTCAAGTTTCGGACACAATTTTAGGTATATTGGTTTAGGATTTGTTTCAGAGTGAGGTTTCAGTCTTTGGGCTCTAGGGTGACATACTTTCGGATTTACGACAAGTTCGTCATCCAATGTTTATATAGTTACGGTTTAGGATTGAGATTTTAGGATTCAAGATTTTAAAGTGTGGCAACTTTAGGCACCCATTTTGGATCATCTATGTATTGCCCCCCTTTAAGATCTCAGCAGTGGAGAGTTGGAGGAGTATCGTGGCATTTTGTGTTGTAGTTGGCAGCCTTGCAAGGGTTCTGTAATAAAAGGTGAAGATTGGCACAGCTTGTCATTCTTGTGGGTGAACCTTGCAGCCTGAGAAGTTCTAGCATGTAGTGTTTCTAGTAGAGAGAATTCGGGTCTTATAAAGGGTCGTGAGTTCCCACAAGTTCTACTAAGTTCCCAACTACATGAACTGCGCCGGTGATATGTCCAAACAACTACCACATCAGATTTTTAAAAATAAAAAATAAAATAAAACAACATTCTTAAAATGAGATTTTTAATTTTTAAATTTATTTTAATAAATATTATTTTGATAGCCCGTACCGTGGTTCATAGCATAGGGATAGACTAGGGAACAGGTATGAAACGACCCTTTCTTACCCCAAATCCCTTCTAATGCTTCTAGCTTGGAGCTTTTTTTATTTTGTCGATTTTCTTGTAGTATATGCAATAGAATTAAGGCAACTATATACTTACAGTTGTGTTATGAACACATTTTAGGCTTTGAATACTTTGATAATATTGTTGGTGCACCATACGTACTTGAACATTCCTAGTTTAATTTTGTCTTTTTGTGTTTTTTTAGCTTTGCGCATTTCTAACTTCTTTACATGATGTTGTTTTGTGTTGCATGGTGTATAACCATGTTGATGAGGTTATGGTGTCTCATTTTTTTGTTCACATTCTCTTAGATGTGGATGCTTTTAGTTTCTAGTTTCTAGTTCATGTGTGTTATTTTGTCTTTCTTTTGGGGGGGGCCCTTTCTTTGCCTATTTCATTCTACAATTTGAAAAAAATTCATGTATTGTATGCATTATATTAGGAAGAAGGCAACAATGTATGTTAAGTGCACCTTCAAATTGTTTTGAGTGAATGTTGTGCTTGTAGTTCATTTGTTGTGTTTTTGTCTTTAATCTTTGCATTTGCCTTTTCCACTTTACTTTTTTTTTCTTATAACTAACATATTTTAGTCTATACTACTATACATGGAGGAACTTGTTTGACAAAAAAATTCTGAAATTAAAATTCCACATTGAATTTTGAGAAGTCCACATTTCTTGGAAATCAATTTGAAGATGACATTGACATTTTGGGGGAAAAAATTACATGCATTATGTCAAATTTGACTAGAATTTGGAAAAAAAAATGAAAGATATTATAAAGTGAGATGAGGAAAATGAAGAAATAATTGATTGGATTTTAAAAGCAATTGAAAAAATTTGGCAAAAATTAAACCTTTTTAGTTTATAGTATAAATTAAAAAAATTCATCATTCAAAGCGGATATTTAAAAAAATGGTTCAATACAAGAATTGAAGAAAAATTAGCCATTAACCCTTAAAGCTTTTTTAAATCCAAAATGGTTTTGGGGTGTAAGGGTGTTTAAGGCATCCAAGGTGAAGTTTCAGATTTTGTTTTTATATTTCATTTTTTTTTTACATTTGAAAATCGAGTGAATTTCTAGAAAATATAATTTTTACAAAGATCCAACAATTGGTTAAAAAGGTCCTTTTTTTTAAGACCTCTAATTTGTATAAGTTAAATAGAGCATTTTTTGCTTCAAAAATTTTCATATTTTTTAATTTTGATACAAAGAACTTTAGAGGTTAAAGCTCTTGAAAAATCCCAAACACTCAATCAGACCTTCACTTAGTGTAAGTTCATTATTTTCCAAATAGTCTAGTTTTGGTAAATTAGTATTGCAACCCTCTCCCCCAGATAAATAGGCACAAATAAAAAGATCCAACTAGTAGAAAAGAGGGTCAAATGTAACCAGTAAAGAAATGATCAGGTATTGAAAAACAACTAAACAATCATTGCCAGTCATTAAAATGGCGCCAAAGCAGACACATTGTGCAATGTAGTCATTGTTCGAGTTTAAATGACTAGTAGATGATGCCTAGATGAGACCAACAACAACAAAAACCAGTTTCATGTACGGTTCAGTTTGCGTCTTGAACCTCTATTGCTTATGTGGATTGCGTCCAATCAATTTTCAATTGTTCATTCATAAACTGAAAGCAATAGCTAACTACAAAATAAATGAAGAATGAACGCCATTAGAACAAGCTGGAATTTAAAGTAAACAATTTTACATTGGCACGTCTAACTAGGACTGGTCATAATTTAGGCATGATTTAGCCAAGGTGTAGTCATTGTTTGCCAATCATTGCAATCATAATGTAGTCATTTCTAAGTAACAGGGTGTGAGTGTTTCTAATTCCACCCTTGAGTCAAAAAGTTACACACAGGCTTTAACGGCTATTTCGAAGGAGATTTACTCATGGCTGGGTGGTTCCTAATTAAGTATTCGCCTTCCAAGCAATGGACACTTTTGTGAATGACAATCATGTAAAATTCCACTAATTCTATGAAAAAACTAATTGGTAACTAGTTAAAACGTTATGGTTAAGCAAATGATGAAAAGAAAACAAAATCTAATCTAACTAAAATTGTATCTAAGCAAACTAATAGAATATAACTTCTCCTTTTCATAATGGTAAAGGAAGTCAGATTCTAAGATTCCTAGCAAAAATTTTAAAGGGTTGAATTTCGGCCCCTTACTTGTGCTAAAAATTTCATCCACTAATCTAAAATAGCAAATCAATTCAAAATAATTCTAAATTATAGGGTTAAGTGATTAGTTCTTTTAAGTTTTGGATTCTTAAGATTAATTGGAATTTGAACCTATTTGGATGTTTTTCATCCAAAATTGGTCTCAAAATTCATCCAAACTTTTAGCCTTCAAAAAATAATTCTTTTTTAAAAGTAAAAGGGATTTTGGAATCTTTATAGATTCCTTATTTTATTCTTACCTTAAAATATTCTTTAAAGATTCTTTTGGATGAAAATCTTAAATTCTCACTCAATTTTATGGTTAAGTTCAATTGTTAGTAACTTCTTCATTGTTTGGTTAATTTTTAAGTGTGATTTGGTTTTGGAAACCTCTAAATTTTATCTATTAGGTTGTAAATTCTAATTTAAATTCTAAAGCTCTAATCTAAAAACTAATTTCTAAAAGCAACAATTCTAACTTCAATTTAAAGGAAAAAACAAAGAAAAAGAAAAGAGAAAGACTAACATACCTTCATGTCCATCGTAGCCATGGTCTGTCATCGCAAATTACCAGCATAATGGATTCGTAATACCCTTCGTCCTCCATCATGTGTGCTTTGTCTATTTGATGAAAATGTGGTGTCAAAATGTTTGGAAAATCTTCTTTCCTACATTCTTTCTAGCTAACTTCCTACAAAATGTTTTTAGTTTAAAGTATTTAACTTAATTCCTTTGAATTCAGGAATTTACGTTAAATCTCTAGTGGTTTTTAGTTGGTTTCTAAACAACCCTTTTAAATAAAATAAACTTCAAGGCCCTATTCCCAATTACTTTGAAGATTTATTTTATTCAAGAATTCATTTAAAAGATGAATGTTATCCAAATCTAATAAATATTCCAATGAATAGTTAAATTTTTTTGTTATTCATTAGTTTATTATTTTTGTTGGATTCATCTAATATTTTTGTTGACTTTTGTCTTTTTCTATTTGGCTTATTAAGCCTAATAAAACAAAACCTAAATCAACATTCAACCAACTAATTTCTTCCAAAATCCTAATTGATGGAAAAGACCAAATTCTTCAATAGCAAAAGGAATAAAACCAATTAATTATTCCAAATGAATAGAGAATGAATAGGAAATAAATAATTTAAAAAAAGGGTTGTCTCGAAATGAATAGGAAATGAATAGGAAAGGAATAAAAAACCAAAACAATCCAAAATGAAGAGGAAATGAAGAGGAAAAGCACAAAAACAACAACCAGCCTCACGTGAATATATAGTTTGATGAATAGGAAAAAAGAATAAAAATCGAGAACAATTCTTTCTTCAATAGTGAGATGCTTGAGAAATATTAGTTTTTTAATCCTAATTCCTTCCCAAAGCCGCCAACTTCCCCTTCTTATTCTTCTTATTCTCCCACTTTAATTCATTCGCAATTTTTGGTTGTTAGTTTCTTCCTTCAACTTTGTATGTTTTCACGTCCATACGGTTCTTCTCATTCAATTCTACTTGAAGTTTGTTATGAGGGTTTTGTAATGAGTGTAGGTACTTGCTTTAGTCTCCTTCATCAACTCCTCAATTTTCACTAGTAAACTTTTAATTAAAACTTTATTAGTTCAAGTTAGAATTTTACCTTTGAGAATGGACCTAATGTTTGCTGGTTCGGTTGAAGATTGCCTGGGATGTTTGCTAGTTTGATCAAAGACTGCCTGGAATGTTTGCTAGTTCGATCAAAGACTGCCTGGGATGCTTGTTGGTTTGATCAAAGACTGCCTAATTGTTTGATAGTTCGATCAAAGCTACCTGGTTGTTTGCTGGTTCAATTACTAGCTCCTCTGGAGGCACCACGTGGCTGCCCGTCACTAGCTGCGTTCCCGTGTTCCTTGTCACGTTCCCTGGCCTCCTACCGTTCCCAGGCTCCTGCCGTTCCCGGGCTTCCGATACCCACCCCCAATACCTCGGTTTTTAACTGATGGTTTGGAAATCCGATTCTGACTACTAGTTCAAAATCTGGTTTCTTGACTGCTGGTTCAAAATCTGGCTATTGGCTGCTAGTTCAAAAATCTAAAACAAAACTAACTGAGTCAATTAATCTAATCTTTTTGAGGGTTTTTTGGATAAATTCTAACTAAGCAAATCAACTAGACTAAGGTTCTTTGGATGTTTTTGGAAAACACTTTAAATTCATGTATAACCTCTATTCTAATTAAATTCTAACTACTCTAAGGTCTTAAGGATAATAACTAATTCTAACTAATATTTTGGAGTTTTTGGTTATTTTCCAAACAACTAATTAAACTAATCAAGGCAAGTATAACTAAGTTTTTTTTGGAGGTTTTGGGTTGATAACTAGCAAGCAAGTCTAAACTAAATGTTTTGGATTTTTTTGGAATAAATTGAACTAAAGCAAACTAAACTAAAACAAAGACTAACTCTCAAATTAACTAAAAATCCATAACGTTGGCAAATGGGTGCAAAAGGCAAACCAAGCAAATTCCGGCAGAAAGAAAGGGAGCCACTTGGTGTGGTTTCTTGGCTTAAGTAGCCAACAAGCCAAGGATTTTTTTTCAATTATTCTTTCCCCTTCAAAATGGTTTAAGGTAAATTTGTTTTGAAGTTAAAGCTTCGCCATGCGAGGGCAACTCCAAGCTAAACTCGTGCAATACGGTCTCAAATGATTCTAGAAATATTTTAATCCTTAAATGAGGTGTACATGACAGTGCTTAAACCAAAATTAAGGATCAAAAGAGTTTCCAAGGTATCAAATAGTTTAATTCCTAAATGAGGTACATATGACAGTGTTTAAACCGAAATTTAGGAGTTATGTCTAACCAAACTTTGTTATACAACAAGGTTTGGCGGGTCTTTGAGTGTTAGAACCTTTTGGTGAAGACTAGCTTTACCGCCTTAAGAATTCTGACTCAAATGCTGCTTCAAAACATAAAATTAGTGCGTGAGCAAAAGTATCCAAGTTTTGGGGGACTAAACTTCCCAAGAGCGTGGTTTTAGTGTGGCTTGATGGTTTAAAGGGAAATCCTTGTCCTCTAACCAATTCTTCCACTAAAGAAAACAAATTCAAGCAAATTCAAGCAAAAGATGGCCAAATTGTGGCCGAAATAAATGCTTTCGACAAATTCAATAAGCAAATTGAACAACAAAAAGTCTCCACACTCCGATAGAATGTCGGTGAACAGAAAATGGGGTATGAGAAACTTCAGAGAGAAGCCTTATATACTTGCTAGAAGGCCCCACCACTTTAGTTTACCATAAGATATTAGTCTTTTTACTTGAAAACTATCCTAAGTTAACTCCTAATCTATCCTAAGATATTTGTTAAATAATCTTTGTTTAATCTTTAGAATTTTCTAAAAAAAGCCTTAATTAGCCGCAAGGAAATCTTGTCCAAATAAAATCTAAGATTTTTCCCAAAGATATTTAGGAAACTAACTTATTTGACCTTAGGATAATTCGTGAATAATCCTAGGATATTTTCAAATATTCTTAGTTTAATCTAAATTTGCTTTTAAAGGAAAGATTTGAAATCTTAACTAAATCCAATCTTCAACTTTCACCAAGATGTTTTGCAAATTAACCTAAAATTATTCCTAATTACTTTTAAAAAGTCAAACTTATGGTTGAACTCTTCCTATCTTCTTGAGAACAACTTCAAATTGAAAATCAATTGCACCATCGCAATCAAAAGACCCCAATTAGTCTTAGAAATCACTATCCCCTGCTTCCAGGTTGTAAATATCTGTAAAAATCATTTAACGGTAATTTCAAAGAAAAGTCAAAATTCCAACTAATGGAATTTGCAATTTTCAAGGAAACTGATTAGGTAGGGTTTCCTCGAAGGTTCGTGAGAGTAAGGAAACATTTCTTATTTGCAACATTCAGACACCGCTAGCTCCTAGTTCGCTTGTCAACCTGCCGCCATGTTGTAAATTCTTGTTAAATTCGATGTTATTGCCGACTCTAGTACTTTTGACTATTAGAAAGTCTTCAAACTTGATAGGTCGCTTATTTAGCACACAAAACTCTAATTCAATTTTTAGTGAGATTTTACCATGCTCCGGATAATTTCTATAAAATTACCATCAGTTTCAAAGGCGGTTGACGTCCTATGGAGTCATCGTGGAGTTTTGTAAAATCCCGAAACTTTTGGGCAATCTTCTAGGAAGTGTCCAAAAGCTAAAGGCAAAACCAAACCTCCAATAAAGATGCTAAATTTAGCAATTCCTTAATAATTTTCGCCTAAGGGGGAAATCATTCTGGTACTGGGGATTGTCGGAGATGATTAGCTCTGTTGTTGACCTCTTGGAATGTTTTTACCCTAAAAACACCTCTCTGTAAGCTCCAATCACCTCGCCCTTCTTCTAATTTGCATTCTGGTTTGTATTCTTAACCCCTAAATGCCCAAGGCACCAAATTCTGGTGTCGGCAATACTTTGAAGTTAAATAAAATCTAACCAAGTTGCTATTTTTAGCAACTTATATTTTTGTAAATTTTTTTTTGAAGTCTAGCTTTAGCTTCAAAAGTCCGATTTTGAAAATGATGGATTATGATTTTTCTACTCAAGATTTTGAGCAAGGGTACCCATTGCAATCTTGACTTTCCGTAGTGTTGAGGGCTCTTGGAAATGAGCCTCAAATACACTAGATCTTGGAGAAAAAATCACATTAGAAATTCATTTTAAAAAATTGTAGAGTAGATTTTGAGAAGCCATAAATTGATTGGGGTTATGCATGTCATGCCCTTTAACCTCATATTTTTTTGGTGACCAACTTTTTGGATTTGACATGTGAAAAAAGGATTGAAAGAATTTCTTAGTTTTAACAGCCTCATGTTCAAACATTATAATCTTTCAATTCATAAGTGATATTGTTGTGTTTTCTTTTCCTCTGTGATCTTTAACATGTCTAGTTTGAATTTGTACGATTACAATTCAAAAAAAATTGATACAACTTATCAATATGTTGGCTTTTTGTTCAATTTAGAGCAAATTTCAAGAAGCTCAAAACAGGCCTTGGGCATTTAGGGGTTAAACACCTGCAAGTCTTCACATAACTAGTCCAAATTTCATATGAATTGGATCTAAACACTTCTAAACCTGAATATAGACTCTTATAATTTAACCAAGCTATCACATACACTCTACAGGTTGAGTTTAACATAGACAAGACACTAGGACTAGCTAAGTCTCACATCCTCACTTCTCTCTAAAACGTTAATCTGGACTCTAAGACACTAAATTAAAGACCTTACCACAGAAAAGTAGAGTATTTTGTACTTTTTATGATTTTAGGAAGAGTCCTCACTAATCTGGTAGGGACTTCTACCAATCTCCTCTCAACTAACTAATTCATGCTATTTTACATGAATTGGCACTAAAAACTAACAATAAATTGTGAAAAATAAACCCAGAGCTCCAAGTGCTAACTTGAGGGCTTACACACGAGCCAATCATTATTCAGTCATATAGCATTCGGTTAGTGGCATCCAACACATGGTAACTTGTGATTGCATCTTGGTGACAAATGGATGGCTTAGATGGACGGTTCAAATAGATGGTCCAGATGAATGACTCAAATGAACAGCTTAGATGGATGACTCAAATTGCATCTTGACGATAAATGGATAGATCACATTATCACATTTTAGGTCAGCCACCTCATTTTAGGTCAGATACCTTTCTTCTTCTATAGGACATGTGGCATGTCGTAATTGCATCTCATTTATTAGTCATTGATTAGTCATTCATTAGAATTGTCACTGATTAGTCATTGACTAGTCACTGATTGGTTTTTATTTAGTCATTGTTTAGTTATAACACAATCATAACATATACTGTAATGTAGCAGCTTTAGGTTGCATTTGCAGCTGTTGAAGATGGCCGGCAAATATTTCATCTTTCTCATTCAAATTTAGGGTTTAGGTCAGCTGTCAGCCACCACTTCTAAAAGCATCTTCATTTTTTTCTTGCTCATGAGCATCTTCTCCTTTTTCTTTTTCTTTTTGCCTCAAGTTTTCTAAGTAATTAAGGGTTTAGGTTAGCTAACACCTCTTGATTGTGTTGGTTTACATTTTTCTTGTTAATTTGTTATGTTGTTATGTAGTTTTCTTCTTTTGTTGTTTACAGTTTTGTTCTTCTACTGTTTTGTGCATCTGTTCTTCTATTGTTTTATTGTTGTTTAGTTGGTGGTTGGCTACAATTTGCAATGGACCAAGAGACAAAAAGAGATTGTGGTGTAGAGAAAATAAGGAGTTTGAAGCATAGTATAGTCATAGAGTAGTCATAGTACAATCATAATGCAGTAATAGTGTAGACCTAGAAATACAATGTAGCCATAATGCAGCTATAAAAACAACGTACAAATTCAATCACTTGTATGTCTCAATCACATTATTGTAATGTACAACCATTTTCTAGTAATAAACATAAAAAATGATTCAAAAACAACTATGTTGAAATCTTTTTACTTCCTGGTTCTATATTCGCAGCTACAAAATAATTAATCAATGAAAATAGTATTCATATATACAACTACTACGTGACCAACTTATGACTTTTCAAATGACCGAAAATGACAGGACAATGACTAGCTGATGACTAAAAATTGACTGGAATTAATGCCACGTCAACTAAGTGACCATCCACAATTTGTGCCATGTCAACAACCATGTCGAACAAATTGATGTCACATCAGGCGAGTTAGGATCACTAGACGTATTGGACACATAGATATATTGAACGATTTGAACGGACTGAAAGGACAATGTGACTACCTTAAAGTAGTCACATCGGATGGGTGAAGATCACCGAATATCCTTGACAAGTGGGCAAATAGGACAGTTAGGACGGAGGGTCCATCCAATGTTATAACTATGGTCTTACAACACCTGCCACATTAGTGGTACCAAGTCACCAATCACATCCACCTTAGTAGACATGTCATGCACCATGGACCATATTAGCCAAGTCTTGTCAACCGTGACGGCCAATACAACAATCCTATCAAAACTAGAGGCTGATGAATTTTCACATCAACAACTGGATGAAAAACAAATCTTTACAAATAAATGACTCCTGAAAATAAATGACTTGTAGGATCAACAATTTGGAGTTTGGGCTGGGGTTCCATCGTGCGCCTTCAATGCATTAAGGAGAAGTGGATTCAATTGTAAGCCTTCACTTCAATAAAGAGAAGTGGACTCAATCGTAATCCTTTACTTCATTAGGGAGGCAAACTACATTTGTCTTCCTAATGAACAATCCTAATGAAGATAAACTAAGTTTGCTTGTTTAATGAGGTGAAGGTGCACGATGGAATCCCAACCCAAACTCCAAATTGTTGATCCTACAAGTCATTTATTTTCAGGATTCATTTATTTGTAAAGATTTGTTTTTCATCCAGTTATTGATGTGAAAATTCATCAGCCTCTAGTTTTGATAGGATTGTTGTATCGGCCGTCATGGTTGACAAGACTTGGCTAACATGGTCCGTGGTGCATGACATGTCTACTAAGGTAGATGTGATTGGTGACTTGGTACCACTAATGTGGCAGGTGTTGTAAGACCATAGTTATAACATTGGATGGACCCTCCGTCCTAACTGTCCTATTTGCCCACTTGTCAAGGATATCCAGTGACCTTCACCCATCCGATGTGACTACTTTAAGGTAGTCACATTGTCCTTTCAGTCCGTTCAAATCGTTCAATATATCTATGTGTCCAATACGTCTAGTGATCCTAACTCGCCTGATGTGACATCAATTTGTTCGACATGATTGTTGACATGGCACAAATTGTGGATGGTCACTTAATTGACGTGGCATTAATTCCAGTCAATTTTTAGTCATCAGCTAGTCATTGTCCTGTCATTTTCGGTCATTTGAAAAGTCATAAGTTGGTTACGTAGTAGTTGTATATATGATTACTATTGTCATTGATTAATTATTTTGTAGTTGCAAATATTACAAATATAGAATCAAGAAGTACATCTCCATTGTTGCTTACGTATGCAGAATTCCAATAGCAATTGGATAGTTGCAAGATACACCTGCTAGTTTTGGCTCAAAACGGCCTTAGCAGAGGAGTACTTTGACTTTTGAAATTAAATTTTAAAAATAAAATAAAAAATATATAATTTGTATATCATTCAAAATAGTATGTATAAAAATTCAAACCTAGAAAATTTTATTTCTAAAAATTATGTACATTCAAAGAATGATGGAAAATGCAAAAAAATAGACACTTTAGAATTTGATTCTTAGAAAATAGTAAAAACTTTCAAAAAAATCCAATCAAGAAAGGCATTTTTTCTAACTTGAAGATTCTTCTTTTCAACCATTATTTTGCATCTTCAGAAAAAACAAAATAGAATTCTTTGCACGTGCACAAAGGTGGTGCACTTTGAGCACGTGTGGAAGGTGGAAAAAATTTTATTTAAAAAAATAATCTTTATAGGCTTGTATAAGTTTAGTATAACTCTTTGTATCCCAATTTTTACCTTCAAATTTGTATTTTTGGTTCAAAAACAATACTAAAACCTCCCAATATGGCCAAAGTAGACATCCAATTGGGGGCAATTTGAAAATAGTCAAAGAATTTTAAGTATTGAAAAATTTATTCAATGTTTGAGACAACTTCATGTACCTTCATTTCAAATTTCATAGAAAATGGACATACTACACAAAAGTTATGAGCAAAAAACTACCTGTCCAAGGCCAAGGGGACAAAAAAATGGACAAGAGTTTCTTGCAACAACCCAATGAAAAAATGCACTTTTTGTTGAAGTCCCTTAGAATTGTTTCATTACTTGAAGACTATAGCCAAAATCTAAATTTGTTTGTTAATTTACTTACACTACTTTGCAAATGAAAAATTGTGAGTGAATCGTATTTCATCAAGGTAGATTTGAGGGCAATGGAGGGCCGTTTCAGCCTTGTTCCCATTGCTGGGAATAGTCATAATATTTTAATAATAATAAAAAATTAATTAAAAAAAATATTATTCAAAAAATTACAATTTTTTTAAAAAAATTAATTAAATATTAATTTCTGACATGGCACTCTCTCGGCTATGTCAGATTACAGTTCCCAAGTTGTTCCTAAAGTTCCCATGGCCCAGAACTTGTAGTCTTGTTTTGCCCCCAAATCTCTTCTAGTGAATATTGTATTTTGCATAACGTGATTGTCATAATCCATATTTATTGAAAGGTCTCTCAATGATTGGAGGTCCTTTTCACTATTTAGAATTGATTGTGTGCTAAAGTTGGTCTTCACAAAAGGCGTTGCTTGTTGTACTGAGGTTGGTACTGTGGGTCTCCCGTAGAATATCAAAATTCAGCTTGGCTTCCCGGACTTTTTGGAGATGTTGCACAAGCTCACTATGGTGTGTGGTTGTCAATATATATTTTGACATTGACAAAGCTTCTTTAGAGTATCCTTCCGCCAAACATTATTTTGAAATTGCTTTATATGTTGGATTTGAGAATCCTGACAAGAATCAACCGTATCTGCATGAAGGTAAACTTGTGAAGACCTTTCAAGTAATCTTTGGACGCTCAAAGTACTTTTGAATCAAATTGTTTTAATGGTAAATGTAGATCCTTCATCCCTCAATTAGCAACATCCATTCATAATAGGATCGGCATTACATGTGAAGGATGAAGTAGATCCTCTGAATTGGCAATGTCCTTACTATCTAGGGCCGCTATTACATGTGAGGGGGAGCCAATAGTCCATAGACAAGTAGGTCAAGTGCATACCTTGGATACTGCAGGCAAATGCCTTCATTTGATTTGAAAGGCACTTGTTTGTTATTTGTTGTATCAAAATGAGTTAATAAAGGGTGAATCTACCTTCAATATATAATTGTGCTTCCACCTTACCAAATGTTTGTACTCGCTTTTGCCTCGTCATTTTGTACGTGCTCTTCTAAAATTGTGAAAAATTTATCCCCTAAAGGACCGGCATGCATTTTTTGGCCGTATAGAAATTTTGGGCAGGTACGTGTGACTAGACATTTTCATATGCACCAAATTTCAGCACATTTAGAAATAGGAGTCAAAAGTTATAGCCAAATATGTTACTTTTTTTCGTAACTGGGCAGTCCGGGCAGTAGAAAAAATTTGGCAAAAATTTGGTATTTTTTTTTTTAATAATTTTTTTCTCATAGATTATATTTTTGTCTATCTAGGAAGCTTTGATTCATTTCATTTGGATTTGTTATGAGAAAGTTATGGACATTCTTGTTTTTCGGGCAGTTAGAGCATCTTCTTGAAAAAAATAACTTGTAGGATTCATTTCTGAATTCTATTTTTGCAATTTTTCAAAAAAAAAATTCTCACGGTTTAGTTTACTTACTAGAACAATCTCACCATTGGAATTATTGCATTTTAATTCCATCTAAAATATATGAATATTTTAGATTTTCCTTCTATCTCATACCTACTTCTACTTAACAATTTTTTTAGGAATGATAATTAAGTTTTTTTGAATATTAATTTTTTTCCCTAGACTCTCAACTCAATTCTCCACTATAAAGATTTGAAGCACAAAACTCTGTAGTGCAAAAATTTTAAGTTAAAAATGTTCAAAGTCAAAAAATCCAGTCCCGCAATGTGCTGAAATACTTGTTTTTTCCACTTTAAACGCAGATATCTTGCAATCTAAGCGGTCAAAAATTATGAAATTTTTTCCACACATTCTTATACTAGTTAGGTGTAAGATCCTACGGTTAGATGTGCAAAAAAAACATTTTTCAAATTTTTTTACTCCTTGCTATAGAAATGGCAGTTTTGAGTGTTTTTGGGCAGAAAAAAGGCCTTGGGCCCTTAGTCTAATTAGAAGACCTCCCAATGTCTAATTTTGTGTGCAAATCCAATAGGACCAAATATATTCTTAAGAATTATTTGAATTTAAATCATCCCAAATTCTTCAATTTCTTGTAATACTGCAAATTCCAAAGTCGTGGTACCCTACCCTAGGGTCAGATTTGTTAAAAAATAAATCAAAATATAATTAAACATGGCATCTAATTGAAATTTTTGTAAATTATAATATGACATAATTGAATATTATAGAAAATATTAATGAAAATAATCTTAATCTCCAAAAAAATCTTTAAATCAAAGCCATGAATATTGGTAAAGTGGCCTTGACTATTGATAAAGTTATGAATATTTTGAACCCTGCTAAAGATCATAAAATATTTCAAACCCTGTAAAATGAACTTCCGACAATTCTAAATTGACTTAATTATTAAAAAAAATTATTAAAAAAACTATTTTGTAGGGGGCCTAATGAATCTAATCCCAACGTACAAAATTTTGTTACATAAAAAAATCTCTTGATCAATGATTCATCTCGGTTACTATGTGCAAGTGAATATAGAATGTATAGAATATATCATAGAATATTGCATAAGTATTGCTATAATAATGTTTTCTTGGCATCTTTTCATATATAAACATGTTCTCTTAAATATTTTTTTCCTACTTTCAAAAGCTTTGCGGTCTTCAAAATCATAATATTGAAAGATCTCCCAATTAATAGTACTTTCATATAGTCCAAATTTTCCCCTCAAGTTTACAAGTAGTTAAATATGGCATTATTGTGCCCGTAAAGATAATGTCGAGGGTAATGTGGGAGGTGCGTTTTTTTGGGATCCATGTGGGACTTGTCGTTGCCATGCCTCCATAAAGAGCAAACTAAGGATGCCCTAAGAATTCTCCTGTATCCAAGATGCTATATTCTTTTTCTTCCAATAGTTTCAAAATGAAGATGTGCAAGTGAAGATGCATTTTTCAAAGAAATATCAACAAAAATGGTGTCACAGTGATATTTTGTCTTAGGTAAATAACAATATTAGTTTATTGATAGTGGACAATTTTTGATAGTTTATCAAAAAAAACATTAAATCAATGATGATTATGCATGAAAAAATAAAACAAAAAATGAAACTTTAAAAAATTTAAATTAAAAAAAAATTGAATCCCCCCATTCAACTAATAGAATAAGGAAGGGGGTGTCCAACTAGTCAGTCTCCCTCTGACCAAACTCTAATTAAGTTGTGTAGTCATCACAAAGTTTAGAACCTACAGATTATCAATGAACATCGTGTGGTTACTATTTTTTCATGGGTGTGCACGTTAATTTACATCTTATGGCATTGTCACAATGCCCATGATTACTGCAAAGAATTGCCACTACTTTGTAATTAGTATTAACTATGTGATTTCTATACATTAATCAGAAGTGCGCAAAAGACACAAATTATGTACAAAAATTTATTATATTTATTGTGCATTTTATGCGCATTGAAGTACACAAAAAATCCATGACAATAATGTCATTGTTGTTTGTACTACCGTAACACTTATTAAATGGTATCAATGTTCCAAAAAGTATTGTCAATATTCAATTGTTGATCGCCATTCTAATTAAGAATAACTTTTTTTTTAACTAAATTTCTTACATTTTGTTAGTCAATACCTAATTACTATACATTCTAATAAATTTTAGTTTATATCTTAATAATTGCACCAAATGATTGAACTGAATCCATCATTACTATAGGCCATCAAATTTTAGCTTGAACTAAATCCATCAATAGGCCACCAAGAAACTTGATAGTGTAGTGAAGGAATCACTTCATTGGCACTTGGTGATAATGGAGGGTCAAGAGGTCTTCTTTATACTAAAATCCATTCAATAAACACTCAAAGAATATGGGATAATTTGATGATGAGAGCTTGACTGCTCGTTGTAAACTTGTTTTGAAAACGTAGGAATTGTGTTCAAAGTAGGAATTTAGATCTCAGTTTGTTTTAATATATTATTTTATTTTAAAACCATGAACTAAAAAAAGTTGGTCAATCAAGCTGACTTTCATCTCCAAAAACCCATTTGAGATATAAAGCCTTCAATAAAAAATTATGGACAAAATTCAGAGAGAATGTATGAAAATGTCAAAAAAATGTCCCTTCCAACCTATCTTTGAACTTTGTCTATAACTTTTTATTGGAGGCTCTAAATATCATACAGATTTTTGTAGATGAGATCTGTTTTAATTTACCAACTTTTCTAAGTTCAAAGGTTTTTGAAAATAGTTATTCTACTATACCTAAATGAGGTTTAAATTTCTACTTTGAACACAATTCCTGTTTTTCACATGCTTTCCAATTGACTTGGTACTGAAATTATCAAAGATGAAAACATGCTATGTTAGTGCAATAATTATGCACGGACATGATGTTGTGTGATTATTGCACTAACTTTATATGTCTTAAATAAGCATTTATGTTGCATGAAGTTAGTCGCCCATGACTAAACCACTGAAGTCATACATATTTTGTCATGCATAGTTATTGTGCAACTTTAGCACTTCAACTTTAAACGTTAATGGCATGCCTAAATTGCATGGTATTATTAAATGTCAATATTGTGTTGTAACAATATTTCCAAATGAATGAATTTAACATGAAAACACGGCCTGACAATAATCGTACAATTACTATTGACAATTTGTGACAGAGGAACTTTGTGACGGTATTGCCAATTCATTTAACCTCCTTGCATTGCAAGATCAATGAGTGTAAGCTAGAAATCTTAGTTGCTTCAAAAAAGTTTCATGAGTGAACCTAACATCATATACTTATGAATGGTCAAAAATCCTCATTTTAGGATACAACAAAAAATTTTACTCCAAGAGGCTCGAAGTTTGCTAACCCTGTTTTGTAGGATTGAACAAAAGTTTTTTTTCTCACTTCAAACATTACAATCTTTCAATCCGCGAGGTCAGATGGATTGAAATTTTTTTACACTTTGTTAAAATACTTTACTTCAATTTTTATGGTTCAAACTTCAAATAAAAATTTCGATTTTCATTTTTGAATAACATACCCCAAAACTACAATTTCTGACAATGTCTCCTTAAAAAAGATTAAAACCTTTAGGCAATCTTTGATAACTTGCATATATTAGGGCTCTCACTAATTAACCTAAACCAAACTCTTTGGCTTTATTTCATAGGTATACTAAGAATCTCAATGGAATCCTACTTGGATAATTTATATCTTTCTATTGGTACCTTGAAATTCATTTTTTCTTTGAAACCATCTCTAATTGTATTTATATGTTCGCTAAAATTCAATCTTGGCTTGTGGTATTGGGAGATGCACTCTTTTGCTTATATTGTTGGGAATAGGTGCTTTTACTTTATAAAAAAACTCTAAAATGGCCAAGGTAGACATCCAATCGGGACAATTTAAAAATAATAAATTAATTTTAAAAAATAATAAAAATTATTCAATGTCTACTACTACCGCATGTACCTTCATTCTAAATTTTATAGAAAATAGACAAGCAATGCAAAAGCTATAAGCAGAATACCACATGTCCAGTACTAAGGGGACAAAAAAAGACAAGCGTTTCTTGTAACGACCCTTGCACACTGCACACTGCAAAAGAAACCCTCTATTTTGGAGTTGAGTAGACCAAAGTCTTTCAAGGCCAATTACAACCCTTGTACAGCTACGAAATCCTAGGCTTTGTGTACTTCCAGAAGCTTACTTTTCTTCTTGGAAATTCATTGGATTAGCAATGATGGAGGCTCCTTTTTGCTTTTCAGCACTTCTAACAAGACTGGTGATTAGCTCATGGGCAAAATAGTGTAATGTTTGAGTAGAGCAAATAAGGAAGAGTTTGACCAATAGTTGCCATTTTAGCCGTAGTTCTTCTTTTGGAGGGATGAAAAGTACGCAATTGGTGCATGAATCCAACAATAACTCTTTTGGACAATGGGCATGGCAAAAGTTACAATTTTTTGGAGGTTGCAAATTTCATCAATACTACTTTTTTCTTTTACAAATGGTTTACTAAATAAACAATGATGAAGATTCTTATTGCTTTTGCAAACTAGGATGCTTACGATTGGTTGAAAAGAAAAATAGAGTTATCAATAAATTAAAAAAATATTGAATTAAAATCCCCTCCTATGATGACCTCTTTTAAAGAAAACCAGGGAATATGATTGTCACAGGGAAAGGTGAGAAAGAATTTCCTAAGGGGGAATTTGGGCATTTTTTAGTACTATTTGAAGATGTCTCCACTTCCAAATCAACTAAATTTATGAACTTCAATATTTTAGAATGTAGATTTATGCCTCTAATGTTTTAGGGTTTCTAAAATATACAAAAATGTGTGAATAGAATTTCATTGCCTTGGAAATTGACAAATTACAAGTTTTATGTGTCTAACTCCATGGTACCCTTGACAATTGATATGGGACATTTTTCATCTTGTAAAATCTACCAAATATTAGGTAGAAACAACATTGGAATGTAAAATGCATCAATGTATCATTAGAGAAAATCTGGGCCCTTCGGAGGGCTGCTCCACAGCCCTTCGAGGGACCCTGAAATTTATTTATTTTTTCCAAAAAAAATAGTTTTTCCCCTATTTCCGCGTAGCAGTTTCTGCTGCGACAGTGGCACAGGAAACGAAAACTACGAGTAAATTTTTTCTTTTTTCTTTTTTCTAGATTTCTAATTCAAGCACTTATACCTGATAATAGCTTATGGATTTACATGAGTATGAGTTCTAAGATATCTATATACTTAGAATTTTTTTAATTTATAAGCTATATACGTATATAGAAATATTTTTGATGAATTCTGTGAAGATATACATAATGTTGTATATTTATATAGTTTTTTCCTCTTGATTATTTTTGTCCCTTATATTATTATATTTCTTTCAATACATGACCTTGGACATGTTTTGATATAAATAAATGAGTCTATACCCAAACTGGGTGAATTTGGGACCCAAACGGGATGAGTTTGGGACCCAAATTAGACAACCTTGGGATCTAAATTTGATGTTTCATTACATGGCCTTGAACATGTTTTAATATGAATAAGCCTATGAATAGAAGTAAATGTAGTTTTATTTACATTCCTATGTTTTTCATTACATGGCTGTGGAGATGAGGTGATAGATATGAGCCTATACATAGTGGATTAAATTTAAACTCATACTTACTATTTTTTTCACTCAACCATGGACATATTTTAATCTACATAAGCTATGCTATGGCACTATACATGTCCTTGAGTGAAACTATAAAAGCCTATGTGTTTGATTTCCATTAATCCTTTAGCCTTTTCATTTAAAGACATGTTTTGACAGCATATATGCCTAGTTCTATACCAGGGTTTTTTTTTTAGGCGATAAAAAGACTAAAAGCACCAAAAATTTATCTGCTGCACCAAGCCCTTAGAAAAAATTAGAGGTAAAAAAGTTCAAAAAACCAGATGTAGATCTTAAAGCACACCCTCACAGCCACTACCTCGACAATGACTACTGGGGTTTGTGACCCTGTCGCCACCTATGTAGATGTTGATTCAACAACTTTTTATCCGGAATAGCCTAAAATATACCAAAGTTGTAGATATGGGCACAGATTGTAGCCACCATAATGTTTCTAGAATTGGGAATACGATCATTTGGGGCCTCCCCTACTTAGTCTCTTAGTTCTTCTTTGCTTGTCTTGTCTTCTTCATTGTCCAACCTCCGTGGCTTGAATGCATTTTTTTCTCATTTTGCAATGGAATCCATATATTTCAAAGAAAACAAAACGAAAAGAGAGATTGTTGCGCCTACTTGTGGGGAAATAGATTCAGCTCTACCTATTTTACTCCAATTCAAGAGCTGAAATTGCAGAAGAAGTTTTTTCAGTTTTTGTTTTGAAGCCATACAACTCACACTAATTCCTGACTTGGAGCCAAATTTTGCACCAAATGTTTTTTGAGGGCGCCTAACCTCAGCCACTTACTTTTTACTTGGAGCCCACATTCAGATTCCCTTAAAATTTAAAAAAAAACACTGTTCTATACTAGTGATGTGACCATCTTCTACTATGGTAACCAATTGGCACATTGACTGTAAATTGCTAGTTGTTCAGGGATTTTGTACCGTTCAACTAACCATCAGAGCAATGTAAGTAGCCTCTTATTAAGTTAGTCACAGCTTGTATGACAACTGGGACATTTAAAGTCCATATTTGCACAGGCTCATTATCAATTGGGATGTTAAGTAACCGCCATATGCCCATATGTACAACAGAAGGGCTTCTAATTTACATCCAGATCATACTTCTTTTAATCTTAAGCTGGGACAATAGATTTGGTGGCTATATTTGCTTTACTGACTCAGTTTTAATTTGAACCAAGGTGATTATAGCCTCAACGGCCGCCTTGAAGTTTAATTGTCACAAATGGTTGATCCTCCATCTGGGAAGTGACCTGCGGCCCTTTCTCACTACAGTATACTCCTTGCAATACTAGTTGATTGAAGTTAGAATTGATAACTCAAGTCTTTGAAAGTAGTCTTGCCATCTGGGTCTCTTTTGAACCAAACTTAGTATCCTCTCCAGTTCTGAGTGGTTGGTTACACTAGCTGTGCTGTCTTGAGTTTTACTCGCATTACTGGCTTGGGCTGTGACTGAGCATTGAAGGATTTTTGCAAACATGGCTGCGACACAGGCTTCCTCAAGTAGTCAGGTTCTGGAAGTCTTGCAATTTTAAATCTAGCTTTGTTATAATATGGACTTAGGAATGGACTTGAACTTCTTTGTTGTTTTTATGTGAAAACAATAGCAAGTGTTGTTAGGCTGAAGACACCTCGTGCAACCTCTCTAACTTCACATTTTGTGGTTTGTTATTGGGACGGGCACAGGTGAGGCCTACTTCCTCATGAAGACACATGGAACGTCAAGTTTAGGAAGTTTTTTCCTACTTTCCTACTTAGTCCTCAAAAAGAAAAAAAGTTTGTATGGGATGCAATTTCTAAGCTTCACATAATGAAGCTTTACTTTACTTTACTTTACAGATGTATATTTCTAGCCTTGAAAAAAATCTCACAGGTCATATTCTAGTCTTGACTAGTACTGTTATCCAACTGTGAAACTTACTTGATGATGGTGATGCTTCAATGTATCTTGTATAAAATACTTTGAGCTTTGATTTTTAGAAAAATGGACTGGATCTATTGACAATAGTTTTACTATGAAGAATACACTTAGCAAAGATCCTTATGTGCAAAAGATAAGACTTGTTTGGATAGGTGCTCATTTAGATGAGATGTTCCAAGACAGTGATTTTTTTTAAAATCTTGAAAAATTATTAAAAAAATTTAAAAAAATTTAAAAATAAAAAAAATTGCGGAAGTTGACTGCTCACCGCAGCAGTCAGCTTGGTATGACAGACCAAGCTTTTAATAGCTTGGTTTGTCACATTCTAGCAGCCCTCTAAAGGGTTCAATTTTTCTCTAATGTGTGAAGTCTACCAATTTGGATTGTACATGGGAGATTTGGAGAGAATTTATGAAAATCCTTGTAATGAAAATTCACAATTTGTTTCTGCATAGGAATTCTTTGAAGCCCCCCTCCACAATGACATTATGGTAGAACATTGAGAAACAGAGGAACTGGCAGAAACCAACAGAAAAAAACAGTTGAAAAACAATCTCCTTGTTCATAATAGGGGTAGTCACACCTTCTACACCCACCATCCGTTCTCTTAAGAATTGGGAAGTGACGGTTTAGGATTTGCTTCCCGAATGCAAAATATACTTTTTTTGTGAAGCCTTCGTGACGTCCATTATTCTCATGCGGAGGTGAATAATGGGAGAAAAGAAGTTTGCAAGCGAATTTTTTTATCAATGCTCATGTGGCGCCCCGTAGTTTCACCCTCGTGACACTCTACATGCAATTTCACTCCATAGTTTCTTGATCTAGCACAACGGCATGAACTGCGAGTAGGTGATGTTAGCCCATCTTTCCTCTCACCAGTTGATTGGATCCGAGAACCTTGTCAGAATTCCCCCATCATGTCTTGCAGGTAAACCAATTTTACAGTTCTTGATTCTCGCAGTCTTGCACTAAATGAGTCTCGCGAAGTGGGATCAGCAAGGTGAAAACGCAAGTTCATGGGGATAAAACTATAAAAGTAAAATCTTGCCCCCTATTTTGAGCCATGTCCGGGGTACGATGTAGATCTCTCATAGCTAAATTGGAGTCTCTGATTGCAAATATGAATTCAAAATTTGCAAAAAAAATTTGTGTGAAAAATAGAAAATTTCTGCATTTTCCCCGGGGGTAAAATTCCTACATTTTCACCCTGCTGGTTCCACTTCCTGGGATTCATTTAGCGTCTTGCTCGATTCTCCATGCTCCTGGTACCAAACAGGGTATCAAACCTTCTTCACCCTGAACCGCTCCCCATTGGGATTCATTTAGCGTCTTGCTCGATTCTCCATGCTCCTGGTACCAAACAGGGTATCAAACCTTCTTCACCCTGAACCGCTCCCCATTGGCTCTTCCTTTGTCTCACCAACTTTTCATTTTTGGCTCGGTGAAGAAGGTGTGACTACCCCTAATTTATCCAAACAACTCCGCTGTGGTGGGCCGAACAAGGGATTCAAACATGGAGAAGCTTCCGTAGGATTTGCCCAGATGTAAACTCGTTGAGACTCCTGGCGATGCTCCGGGGCCATCCTCGATCTAATCCATTCCAGCAAAACAGTCTCCCACTTCTGACAGAATGAGTTCTTCCCGCAAACCGCTAGATCATGCTCTAATCCATTCCAGCAAAACTTACAGTCTCCTGACAGAAATATGAGCTACTGTAGTTCTATCCTCGTACAATCATACTGGTGGACTGGACTGGTCATGCTCTTATAAGAAAAAGCGGTGCAAGGCACGACTGCACGAGCATTCCGTCCGTCGAACTTATCCTCCACGATTGCGATCACTGCTTCTATCAAGAGCACGACTGTTGTGATTTTACTCAAAATCTCAAATTATGCCTCTGTTGGTTGTTGCAAAGTCCTGCTCTGCTGCTCTACATCTCCGGGACCATCTCCTAATTAGGCACATATCCCAACTACTGAAGATCAACCCGGAATGCTCGGACTCTGGCCACCTAGCTCCGCACCAAGCAGATTGGACAAGGATGATGAGCAGTTATCATTCCAGTAGGCGACAACGCAGTCACGAGAAGATCATGCTTTGCAATTTCTTATACTCCATCCCATCCACTTCAGTGTACGCTCAACACCGAAAGTGCGAATCACGAATATTATATTCCCCTAGCTTAACTATTCCTGCCCGCCTCCGTCGTGAAGTCGTAAGGTAGTCGTCATGAAGTCGTAAAGTCGTAAGGTAGGTCGCTCTAAATTAAGCGACCCTACTCTAAGAGCGACCTCTAACAGAGAGGTACAATTTTCTTTCTTTAGTGATCAGACAATTCAGGAGGTGGTCGCTTTTAGTGATCGCTGCGTTTCAACTTCAAAAATTTGTAACTAATTCCAGGAAGGTTAAAAAAAAATGAAACGACTTGGGTTAGATGCCAATTCCATTTTTCTTCCTACTAAAATTTACTGAAAAATGTCTCAAGGAGTTTAGCTTCCCCCCCAAATGCAATCAGCTCCCAAAGGATCCCTTTCAGAGCAGAAGTCCTGCCCTACTGGCAATGTCACATGTGATTGAATTAAACCAGAGTCAACACTCAGGAAGCAGCCATGAAGTTGGTAAACACTTGCATCCCCTGACGAGGATTGAGGTCAGCTAATATTGCAGCAAGACACACTGACCCACCTGCCTGATCTGAAACAGGGTTAAGAGGGATCATGTAAAAGTGATCGATCAGTTTATTGCAGAGGGATTCATCTCCAACTCCATCTTTCAATGGGCTGCATTTGCGCAGTGAGATTCAGGTTTTGCAGGCTTGAAGATCGATCGATCTCAGTAGCTTAATTCCAATGGTGCGCCAGCCGAAGGTCAGCCATGGCCTGTCGATTTCTGGAGCTTGCTGGATAATGCTCATGGTTGTGTTTTGGAACGGTTCTTCTGCAGACCTTCCAGCTCCGGTGGAGCGATGTCCTGGTGGCGGCACTTGCCTTCTTTCCAACGCCTACAATGTCTGGTCCGATAGATCGATTTGCAAGGTACGTACGTTGTGACTAGGCGAGTTCAGTGATGTTCGGTTCTGTCATGCGCAACTGCGCTCTGTTCTCTTCGATATGTCTTCTACTACAATAAATTTATAGGAAATGCTATACTGGTGCCAGAGGCTGCACTGGGAGCTTTACCACGCGCTCCCAGTACCGGGATTTTGCCTTTACCCTCAACAAACGCTACATTCACTAAAGTCCAAAGGCCAAAAGTTACACTTAATTCTTCTTCGTTTCTTTATACAGAAGTTTCCAGCAGTCTTGAACTTATATAGCACGCTGCAAGGAGATCCTTTTGCTGAAGTTTCAGTGTCCCTTTTCAAATTTGCAAAGGAGGAGAGAATGATTCGGTGAAGTGAGTGCACAGCTTGAAGCCTTGAATCTCACAAGTTGGATCGATGCACAATGATATGTGAGTCGAATTGCAGATCCCATTGGAAAAGAACCCGGGGATTTTAGGCAACGCATCTCATTCCAACAACGCCCTTGATCTCTTCTGAGCACTAGAGTTGTCAGGATTACTAAAAGCCGTCTGAGAATAAAAATGTACTCCCAACCATGACCTTTCTGACGTTTTCATCGCCGATGAATCTCTTGTCAACCAGGCAGCTTCCGTGGTCTACCCCACAACGGAGAAAGAGATACTGCAAGCCGTGGCGAGCGCCATGAAGAAGAACCAGAAGATCAAAGTGTCGACGACGTACGGTCACGGCCTTACGAAACTCCCTTGCCCAGGCTCCACCACAGGCTTGATCATCAGCGTCAAGAAGTACACCGCCATCGTGAAGATCGACACGAAGAAGCGCACCGTGACTGCACAGGGCGGGATTTTGCTCCGGAACTTTGTTGATGATGTCGCCGCTGCTGGCCTGGCGTTTCCGGTGTCGCCCGCGTGGGACGGGCTAACATTGGGTGGACTGCTCAGCACTGGCGCTCATGGCAGCTCCCTGTTTGGCAAGGGGGGTGCTGTACATGAGTATGTCATTGGGATGCGCATCGTCACGCCTGCGCCTGCGTCTGAAGGGTATGCTAAGGTACGCCAATTAATTTGCACTAAATTTTGCAACTTTTCCATTGCGAAGATTGAAGTAGGGAATCTGAATCGAAAGTGGAGGTATTCGAAACTTTTTATAAAATCGTCATGAGAAGCATTACGCCACCAGAGTAATTAAGAAGGGGTGATATTTCCGCGACAAATCTATTCTTTATATATACAGGAAGAACGGGGAGGCGTTACCCTCCCCGGTATTCTGTGGGAGGGTCTTAAACAGAAAGTCAAGGGGGTGAAGTAACACCCTGCCAAAGAATACCAGGGAGGGTATCGCCTGCGTGGTACTTCAATTGTCAGATCATGGTCTACTTCTTTGATTTGGTGATATTCAATTACTTTGAAGTGTTTGAGGTCAAAATCTATACCTGTCCTAGTTTGTGGCCTGAACCTTTTTGAAGATAAACGTCACAATTTTTGGCTTGTGGAATATCGCCAATTTTAACAAATTTGACGTTCACTGATTACAATAAGAGAAGATTATAAAATACTATGCCCTACAAGAAATTGCTCCCTCGAGGTTATGAGATGCACAAGATGGACATGTATAGATAGATAATTAGATGTAAATTCAGTACAGTTGTGCAAAATGCAAAACTATATTGAAGGCTCAGATTGCAATAGTCTTTGCAACGGTTTTGCAGTGACCGCGGAATATCTATTAACAATTAATTAATTATATAATGATTTACTACACCATTGCGCAACGTATTTGCAACTATTACCAATTTAGTAACAGTTTAATCAGTAGGCATGCATGTGCATTCGTTTCATGCACAAGACTTTAGTTTGCAACAAGTTGGGAGCGCCTTTGCGACGGTTTTGGAAACAGAATTTCAAACCATGAATTTTGGACGACGTAAGTTTCCAATACAAAATACCTCCTGATGATTTTCAACCGCTACTCCCTGTCGTACTTCGCAATTTGAACTGAAAATTGCACGAATTGAATGGGACCTGTCGTAGGTGCGGGTTCTGGGGAGCAAGGACGAAGACTTGAAAGCGGCCAAAGTCTCCCTGGGAGTTCTGGGCGTGATTTCTACTGTGACGTTGCAGTTGCAACCTGCTTTCAAGCGTAGCACGACGCTGAACCTGACCGCGGAAGACACGGGGATGGCGGACGAGATCCTTGGGTTGGCCAGGAAGGAGGAGTTCGGGGAGGCCTTCTGGTACCCAGGCTTGCGACAAGTGCTGTACCGCTACGATCACCGCGTTTCTGAGAACGCCGTCGGTAATGGTGTGAATCGGTTCGTCGGGTTTCAGCCCACACCGCTGGCGACTATCGAGCAAGCCCGATCTATTGGTACGTACCCCTCGCATCCCTTTCATCATGGACGTATTAGCTAGAGATTCTTCCAGATACGCAACAACTCCTAGTTCTTATTAGAGCTCTGTGCAGATAAATGTCGCAACTTTTTTTGCAGAATCGTGCCAGTTCAATAAATATTGACGATAAGAGTAATGTTGACATATACCCCATTGACAGATACAGCATATTGACCATTGATACACCGTCGAACGTTGACAGATAGACCACTGATACACTATTGTTACACCAAAGAGTAACGTTGACAGATACACCATAACTAGCGGTATTCCATTCATGATTTTGATGTCTTACATAGTGAGACATGCAAATCAAATATGCACTTTGAATTTCATCTGCGACAACATTGTGAACAGGTGCTTAAGCCATGATAGATTTCCACCCCCATTCCCTCTCGTCTCCCTCCTTCATGGCCCACCACACCATTGTCATGGAATTTCGCCAATTTCACGAAATTGACGTTACTGTGAATTAATTGTAAGAGTGCATTAAGTGGGCAACAAAGTCAGCATATTAACAATTTGTTTTCGTGTTGCGTGCAGTGGACATCGTGGAAGCATCACGTAACCGACAGCTGAAATGCACGGCGGCGGCGGCAAGCGTGACCCAAGAGCAAGCTGCCGGCTTGGGCTACAAGAACGATGGGGTGGCCTTCACGGGCTTCCCCGTCGTGGGTCCCCAGAATCTGATCATGACGGCGGGGGGTTGCCAGCGAATTGACCTCCCCCAACATTACTGCAGTTGGGATCCCACGATCAAAGGCCTCGTGTTCTTCGACCTAGGCCTGGCGCTTCCACTGAGGAACTTGAAAGCCTTCATCGCTGATGTGAAGCTCCTCCGTGCCGCGGCACCAGGAGGGGCTCTTTGCGACTTGGATATCTACACTGGGATCTACATTCGGTTTGTTAAGAAGACGAGCGCCTTTCTAGGTACAGTGTTGGCCATTACCTGTTACCATGTACCATGCTTTCGAATATTGTTTTTTCATAATTATGAGGTAACTACCCATTTAAATTCCAACGCAGTACCTCCTCAGTCGTCTATTTACGTAATCATGACACTCTTCAAGGAAGTTCTGACCATGAAGCATGGATTCGAATATTTTTTTTCTTCATATAAGTTACCCATTTGAATTCCAATTCCTCCTGTGCAGTCGTCTAGCTATGTACGTAATCTTGACAGTCTTCAAGATCTAAATCTTACCGCGCCCAGCAAGCCGGATTCTCCACATCAGTGTAGCTAAATTTTGTATCTGAGAGGAAATTAATGTGCCATAATTATCATACATTATCTAAGTTGGGATTGGTTCACTAGCTATTTGGAATGCATAAAAATTTGGTGTTTGTGGGTGGGAAAAGGTGAAGTTGAAATGCTCTTCATGTATAGAAACGACGATTTCGTTAAATCGTCGATGTTTGGAAGACGTTTGGGCACTTTTCTGCGTGAGTAGCCTGAATTGTGAATCTAGACCTGTCCCAGCAGTCCTAATATTCAGAGCTTCGTCTAGAAGAACGAATGTCATAACGTTGTTGGTGCTCAGAACCATGCCTACGTACTGAAACTGACGATTAGATTGGAAATTTCAGCAAGTCTAGATTTGGAACCCAAGTCTGGTACCACACTACTAACAAAACTCGAAAGTCAGTACAATCAACATTAATATTCCCTCACTGCGACCAAAAGATATAACTCTAAACGACGAAAGACCAATATGACTTCCCTACAGGCACTGCCCAGAAGGAAGACATGGCGGTGCTGGACATCGCCTGGTCCCGTGGCGACAACCCTTCCCTCCCTCGCCTCGACATCGACGTCTTCCAGGAGCTCGAGCAGATCGCCGTGTTCAAGTACGGCGCTCGCCCTCACTGGGGCAAGAACCGGAACTACGTGTTCGAGGGCGTCCGCTCGCGCTACTCCAACCTCGGGAAGTTCCTGAAAACAAAAGCCAGCTTCGACCCGAGAGGAGTCTTCTCCAGCGATTGGTCGGACGCTTTGCTCGGCCTTCATAACAAGAGTCCTTCCGAGTTCGGTCCGCACTGCGCCATTGACGGACTGTGTCGGTGCCAGACGGATGCGCACTGTGCGCCGGAGCTGAACTCGTTCTGTCGACCGGGCTTAGTGTTCGCTGCGGCTCGGGTTTGTCGCACGGAGGTGCCGCGGTGAAGAGTTGGCACGGTGGATTTATGAGGTCTGAGGCAATTGGGGGGTGACACGTGGACCATTTTTGAGGGTTGAGTTTGGGGAGCTTGCTGGGGTCCTTGTCTTTTAGGTTAGGTAGAGTGATTGTTTTGGGGTGCATATTGCATCGAGTTTTAGACTTTATAACTTAACCTTGGAACAACATGGCCCCCATGACTAAGGTAGTCACCAAACACTCCAATTATTGATCTAATTGATGCATTCTCTTTTTCTATAATTAACGTTGAAATAGTTGAACTGGACCTATTGAGGTCATTAGCATCCTTACAAGGTTAAAATAGAGCATTCTGAAAGTTTGTGGATTGCAGTTGTAAAAGCACTTATTATTTAAGAAAGAAGACTTTGTACATTGTGCATAACTTTTCGTAGAAGTTGATATGTCTAGCATCTTGATCCAACCACTTTTCAACTAGATAACATTGCTAAACACACTATGTGATCTTCAAAACTTTATTGAAGCCCAAGAATATTGGCTAAAAAAATGTAGGCCATTGAGGATTGACCCATTTATAACATTCCTTCCTGGATACCTAGCTCTTCTTCCAGTTTAAGGGAGCAAAGCTTATTGGTGAACAATGTTATATATATATATATATAAATCATTTAGTATGTTAGCAACCTAGAGTGAATGAATCAGATGACAAGATGAACTCTAGAGTAAATGAGTTTGCTGAATTATTGACAATCTTTGTCTCTTACTTCAAGAAATTTCTAAATTAGAATCATACCCAACCATTCTTTGGGGGGCTTAACCCTGTAAAGATGGATTGGTCACCGTGAAAATCATCTTTTTTGATACCGTGTGAATCATCTACTTTAAAAAATTACTATGCAAGTTCTCCTTTTCTTTCTACACAAAATTCCAAAGATGAACAATTGCACTTTTGTCTTGTCTTACACAAGTGGATCCTATGTCACCCATCGGACCACTCTGGTCTGCAGTGTTGTTCTGGGGTTAATATCTCTAGACTTCAACATATATTTTGCTGAGTTCAGTAAAAGCCTATAGAAATTGAAGGACTAGAATGTATTTATTGATCAAGTCTTATTACATATTTGTTCAACATCTGTTGCAAATTGTCAAAAATTGAATTGTATATAAGCAAAATCCACAAAATATGTAAAAACGTGTCAAAATTGATGGTCTCAACCTTTTTTAATAAAGCAACGCTACCTGCAACATTAGAGATGAGCGATGCAGAACGGTGAGTGTCACTGAATACTGGATAAATCAAGACTTCCGCAGCGCGTGTAAGTCAAGACGCAGGAATCACAGAAACCAAACGACTCCAGAGCCACTTTCTTACCACGAGAGTTGCAACAACAATTAAGGTATAAGAATCAAAGAGGATACAAACAAGCACTAGAACCATACCAGCAAATTGTCAAAGTCACCGGTGACATGATGTACCATTACACAGAACGCCCGCAATACGCATCAAGGTTATCTTCTTAGACACGGCAACACTCTACCTAACATGACATTTGTCAAAAGTCAAGACCAACATGAGCTTGTGAGCATCTAAAAATAGATCCTTAAAATATAACAAAAAAATTAAAAAAATTAAAAAAAAAATACTCAAAATACTAAAACATATTCTATGAGCACGTCTAACGTGCTAGACGCATGTTCGAAAAGACAGACGCAGAGTAAAATGCGTCTTACAAGACAGTGCTGATCCGTATCACATCAAACTGGTTCACATGTAACTTCAACAACTCCACTAATGCAAAAGAATCACAAAGTTCAAATTGAATTCACAATCAAGTTATCTTAGCATGTACATTTTCATCAAAGGCTCAGAAGTCCTTCTCTCCAGACATGCAAGAATAAACAAACCCCTGTCTTACATAACCCATCCCCAGGCCTTCAAATATATCTAAGGCATCACCATGGCAACAGCTACTACAGCTGCTGCTAAAGGCCATGGCAGTATGGTACTGCTTATTGCAACGGTGATGCTCTTATCACTCCCTCCGTCTCCTCTCATGCAGGTCAGACAGGAGCCATTCTCGTCACAGAAGGCTCATCACTCTCTCCATTTCCCGCTCCACGACTACTTATCTACAACCAAAGGCACCCACAATACTTGCAAATTTTGCCAACCTCGGCCATTGCAATACACCCCAAGGATGTAAACTTGCAAAACCCACAGCATCTGCTGCTAAGCAAGGAACACCCATCTCTGTCCCTTGACCTGAATCCATCCAAAGTAAAAAATGGGAATGTGTCAAAAATAGTGACAGGAAACTGTCGAATTGAACCCCATATTATGGAGTAGTCTAGGGCTCACTTGATCATGCAAATGGACCGGTCAAGATGATAGAAATAGACATCCATGCAGATCTACTCCTGATCATTCACAGAAAAATACACTTTTAGGTCAAAACCAGTAATCGTTTCCCTTTGAATTTCTAAATTTCAATTCCCTTACGAGAACAACAGTCCATGTACATGAAATCCTGGAAGTGATGGAAATAGCAGTTTTGCACCTTGCTCTGATCTGTGAGGAACTCTAGGATCGTTGAATAGACGTCACTCTGCCAATGATGGCTCCAATGTTCTTGTTCAAAGTGCCCAGTCCGTTCACCAGCCGGTCCAGCTTGTTGTCCACGCCCTCGATCATCTGCAGCTGCCGCTGCCGCGCGTCATCGCCCGTCAGCCCCGTGCGCTCCATCCTCTCCATGTGCTGCCGCAGGAGCTCCATGGTGAGCTCGGCGCGGATGTTGAGCGCCTCCTCGCGCTTCTCCGACGCCTCCAGCCTCACAGTGATGAGCTGCTGCATTTCACGTACAATGGCGCAGCTGGACGAATGTCGGTGCTCATGCTGGCTTGCCTCACCATCATGCACTTCCTCGTCATGGCCGCCCCCACCCGCCTTGCTCGGCAGCTCTGGCAGGTCATCCTCGGATCCCGAGTCCACAAGCTCAATGTCAGGCATGCGGTTGGAGATGTCGCTCGCGACTTCCAGCCACACGTCATAGAACTTGGGCTTCAGAAGCTCACGAACTGCCTTGCCGGAGTACACATCCGCGTTGCTCTCGTGCGCAGCACGCTTCTCCAGGCGTAGCTTGTACTTGGTGCACTCGCGGCGCACCTTCCAGTACTTGCTCTCGCACTGGTTCTTGGTGAACTCCCTGCCGAACTTCTCCTGCATGGTCTTGATAATGGGGTCCCACTTCTTCTGGTTCTTCACCTTGCCGCGGCTCTCGATGAAGAGGCGCCGGTGTACGTCGTCGTAGGTTTCGAACAAGTACTTCACCATCTCCTCCGTCCAGGGCACGGCGGTCTCGATCTCCTTGCGCTTGCGTTTGCGGCCACCCTTCCTATCTCCATCGGAACTGAAGTCGTCGTGCTGCTTGGAGGAGCGCTCCGGCTTCTTCCCCCGGTGGAGCTTGCCCTTGCCGTGATCCTCCCCCACGGTCTTCATGCTCGGGTGCTCCTTCCAGACTTCACCTTGATCCGTCCAGTTCAATGTCCCTGTGTCTAGAGAGTAGTCCATGTCGCCATGCTCGTCGAATCCTATTGAAACACCATCTTTCCAAATCTCACGGTCTTTGCGCTTCGGGGCTCGTTTTGTTTCTACATCGGGGAAGCCGACGGGCGTGGCGGTGAAGCCCCCACTCCACGCGCCATAGCCGCTGCTATCGAGCACTCCGGGAGAAAAGAGAGCCAAATGCTCGCCGCTAGTCGACTGCATGGAAAAAGCGGGAGGGTCAGGACCCGCACCGGCACCCACTTCGCAAGGTGCCCTTCTGGTGGATGACGCCTCAGAAGCTCCTTATACAGGTCGAAAATTTCCTGCTCAGCGCCCATTCAAATCATACGAGTAAGTGCAATGGACAGTGATTTGCATCACCCAAAATCACTCCACAAGTTAGGAGATTTCTTCTGACAACTACCGTAATGCCTCACTTCAGAAGCAGCAGCTAATCCAACTGACCTAAGAACAATGCAATCAACCTTCCCACCGTGATACAGGTCAGAATGAGAACCCAAATACCACCTTCGAGATCTGAGAGATGTTACAAAAGCATACCAAGGAGAGGATCGGGTAAAGTCTTCGCTACCTTAATAGAAGAACGAGTAGCTGGCCTACTGTAGACGTTCAACTGCTTGTTGACCTTTTTTTAAGCTCATCCTCTGTTTGCAAGACTGTTCAGTCTGGGGAAGCCTGTACACGGACAACACGAAATAAATTCGCACTGTTAATTAAGTACTCAGCCTGCTCTCTTCCAAACCAAAACGCGCACACTCAAAATCCTTCTAAAATTTGAGAATCCCAAAGAACTCGGAAGAGAATCTTCACAACATCCAAGCGCATATCGCATACTCTGAGAAAGGTTGCAACCATCGTGTGGTGTAGGTGAACGACCTGACGGCCAACCAAGAGGAAACTAACGTTAGTAGCCACGTCACGAGCATACCATGCCTTGAAATCACTTCAACACACAAAACAACAAAATTTACCACATACCCTTAAATCCAAAGCAACGTCCATTCTGAAGGCCACGGTTACAACCCACGCACACATACTCTAAACTCACAACAACACAAACGCACATCTCGCCTCAAATCCTCAAAAACCGAGCCCTCTTCAGAAACCACTCCCGTTCCACCACAACCCAAAGAATCCACAACCCAACCGAGAATTTCACAGAACACTCTCAAAGAAACACTCGGCTCATTTCAAACCAAATAAAGTCTCACCAGGCACGAACCAGCCACCCCCACCCCCACCCTCACACTACCCCATTACACTAACCCTACCCCACCTCCACGAAACCACTCAAATCCACCACCAAAGACTCAAAATACACAGAAGCAAGTCCAGTCCAGTCCAGTCCAGTCCAGGATCACATAGCCTTAAATCCAAAGCAACGTCCATTCTGAAGGCCACGGTTCCAACCCACGCACACATATTCTAATCTCACACGCAAATCTCGCCTCAAATCCTCAAAAACCGAGCCCTCTTCCGAAACCACTCCCCTTCCACCACAACCCAAAAAAATCCACAACCCAACTGAGAATTTCACACAACACTCTCAAACAAACACTCGCTCGTTTCAAACCTGCCAAAATCTCACCAGTCACCCCGGAGCATCCCCCACTAACCCTACCCCACCTCCACGAAACCGCTCCAATCCACCACCACAGACTCCAAACCCACAGCAGCGAACATAAGCAAGTTTAGTTCAGTGCAGTCCAGTTCAGTCCAGTCCAGGATCTCACCTGTCTAGTGCACCCTGCCCTTCTTCTCGTCGCACCACCCCACCGACGCATGGAGAATGGAATCGCCCAGCGGAAGTCCTGAACCCACTCCTTGTTCTCCCCGAGTGGTTTCAAGCCCGTGGAACGGCTGAATGGGAAGAACGACTCGGAAGACTTTGAAGGCGAGTGAAAGAGATGGGATTTGATGGCGATGGCGATCCTGGAGGGGAGCTAAAAGCCAAGCTAAGCTTAGGCAAGTAGTGTGCAAGGGGCAGGCAAGGCGTGGCCGGAGGCAGGAAGGAAGGAAGGGAGGAGCAGCAAAGGAGAAAGCACCTTGTGAGCGACCGAGCCACCATCCCTGAATTTCCTGAATGTGGCGTTCGGGAGGTGCCCGGGAAGCAGCTGCGAAGCTAGAGGCGCGGCCCGAGCAGCGCTTTTTTTAAGGAGGAGACAGCTATCTCTGCATTGCGCGTGGGATACTGGGGGGATACTGGGGGGATAGTGGGGTGATATCTAGATGAGAACTAGGTGGCTCGGGGGATACTGGGTGATATTGGGGTGATATTGGGGTGATATCTAGTTGAGAACTAGGTGGCTCAGGGGATATTGGGGATATTGGGGGATACTGGGGGGATATCTTGTTGAGAACTAGGTGGCTCAAGGGATATTGGGGTGATATTGGGGTGATATGTAAATGAGAACTAGGTGGCCCGGTTGATATTGGAGTGATACTTGGTGATGTCCATGCGAGAACTAGGTGACTTGTGGGATATTTGGGTGATGTTTGGTGATGCCCATGTGAGAACTAGGTGGCTTGTGGGATATTTGGATGATACTTTGTGATGTTCATGTGAAAATTAGGCGACACGTGGGATACTTGGTGATGCCCATGTGAAAATTAGGCGACTCATGGGATACCTGGCTGATACTTAGTGATGCCCATGTGAAAATTAGGTGACTCATGGGATACCTGGGTGATACTTGGTGATGCCCATGTGAGAATTAGGTGACTTGTGGGATACTTGGGTGATACTTGGTGATGTCTATGTGAAAATTAGGCAACTTGTGGGATACTTGGTGATGTCTATGTGAAAATTAGGTGACTTGTGGGATACTTGGATGATACTTGGTGATGTCTATGTGAAAATTAGGTGACTTGTGGGATACTTGGATGATACTTGGTGATGTCTATGTGAGAATTAGGCAGCTTGTAGGATGGATGATACTTGGTGATGTCCATATGAGAACTAGGTGGTACATAGGTAAAATTTGGCTATTGGTCTTACAATAGAATAGTATTCTAACTATATTGTCTAAAAACAACCCTAGGGGGAAAGGAATACATACATGCAGTTTTAAATATACACCTTTGAACCCAGTGGATATTTTATGGCACCTTTTAAATAATATTCTTAAAAATAAAATTATTATAGAATATTTCACAAATGTACTCTTGTATGATTTTGTGGACAATACATAACTTCTATAAAATATAATTATTAGGTCCAAGAAATAAAATGCACCATTCAGTTAGACTCACATAGTTTTCTACTTTTTGTCAGTGTCTTTCTCTCCCGAGAAGAAAACTTAAAATTCCTTTACAAAAAATAGCCATCTTGTTTTCTTTGTAGCTAATTGGCAAAAATTCAAACTTCAAAAAAACAATAATCTCAAGTCCCAATTTAGAGAGAAGGCAAAATAAAAATATGAGTGACTTGGAGAACGTTCAAAAATGTGGAATATGACAATTAGCTCTAGTTGATTTAGGGGGGGCACCATACAATAGGGGTTAAATTGCACCATATCAAAATAAAGTTGTAGTTTTTGCTAAATAAAAGTGCAATCTTTTATTGATAGAAATTGTCTATTTCTATTTTAAAATGTGAATGAGGTCAGGAATTTTGGATGAAAAAGGGCACAAATACAATTGAAAAGAGTTGTTTGGATATAACAGATGAATGAATCTAGAAATACAGTGCCTCACTAAATATTAAGGGATTGTTAGCTCGACACCTTTTCAAAAAGTTTAAAAAAAAAAAATGGTAGTGGGAGCATACTAGAGATAGTGGTTTGTATAGAGATCAACCAATTTCAAGAGCAAATTTTAATTCTCTTAAATTTTCATATTGGAAGTGGTATTTGGTGATAGAAAGACATTCCTCGGAATGCTATAGTGCATAGCAGATGAACTTTGAGCCAATCATATTGCAAATAATTTTGGAACAAATTGCTAGGTATAGGATAATGCCAACCATAGGAAATTTTGGAAAACAAAGGGCCACCAAAGAAATAGGGTTTTGTAGTGTCAAAAGCTTAAAAATACATATAGGGCTATATTTGACAAAAAAAAGAATTCTGAAACATGCACTAGATGAGATTCACCTTCTCAACAAGGCCGCAAGTTTCTGGAGTTCCCAAATTGTGGGAATTGAACTGCAGCAACAAGTTGACGCGGCACAATGATTGCTACGTCAGATAATAATATTTAATTAATATTTTAATTGAAAAAATATATTAAAAAATATATTTTAGAATTTTTATATTATATATATATATATTTTTATTTATTTTTTATTTTTATTTTTATTTTATTTTTATTTTTATCTTTATTTTTTTTATTTTTTTATTTTTATTTTTATTTTAAATTTTAAATTTTAAATTTAAATATTCTGACTGTGGCACTGTTCATTACAACAAGGGAATAGGGCAAAAACGGCCCTCTAATACCTCCAAAAAATATGTAATGGAATGTCTGATTAGGAAAACAGAGCTTCACAAGGAGATGGTTTTTTTCCACAACTTTCAATGTGTAAGGTAACAACCGAGTGAGAAGGCCTTATGCAAATGAGAGGCTCACCAAGGCCGGTAGGCCGAGGGTGGGCTCCTCATTTGCGTAAGGCCTTCCCACGAGGTCGTTGCCTAGCGTAAAGATGCATCAACGGCTATTTCTTTTGACTAAGCCACTCAATGCGTTAACCCCTAAAAGCTCAAGGCCTTTTTTCTGCCAAAAAACACTAAAAACTGCCATTACTATAGCAAGGAGTAAAAAATTTTGAAAAATGTTTTTTTTTGCACATCTAACCGTAGGATCTTACACCTAACTAGTATGAAAATGTGTGGAAAAAATTTCAGAATTTTTGACCGCTCAGATTGCAAGATATCTGCGTTTAAAGTGGAAAAAACAAGAATTTCAGCACATTGCGGGACTAGATTTTTTGACTTTAAACATTTTTAACTTAAAATTTTTGCACTACAAAGTTTTGAGCTTCAAATCTTTATAGTGGAGAATTGAGTTGAGAGTCTAGGGAACAAAATATTCAAAAAAACTTAATTATCATTCCTAAAAAATTATTAAGTAGAAGTAGGTACGAGATAGAAGGAAAATTTAAAATATTAATACATTTTAGATGGAATTAAAATACACTAATCCTAATGGTGAGATTGTTCTAGCAAGTAAACTAAGCCATGAGAATTTATTTTTTTTGAAAAATTGCAAAAATAGCATTTAGAAATGAATCCTACAAGTTATTTTTTTCAAGAAAATGCTCTAACTGCTCAAAAATCAAGAATGTCCATAACTTTCTCATAACAAATCCAAATGAAATGAATCAAAACTTTCCAGATAGACAAAAATATAATCTACGAGAAAAAAATATTTAAAAAAAAAATCAAATTTTTGCCAAATTTTTTTTGCTGCCCAGACTGCCCAATTACGGAAAAAAATAACATATTTGGCCATAATTTTTGACTCCTATTTCCAAATGTCATGAAATTTAGTACATATGAAAGATATTCCTTGCGCCCACCTTCTATTAAAATTTCAGCCTAAAATATGGAAATCTCTAATCACACGTACCTGCCTAAAATTTCTATACAACCAAAAACCGCATGCCGGTCCTTTAGAGATTAAGAGCTCACGCGAACAGGAGAAAGAAATGAAGATAAAAGAAAAAAAAATTGTTTTTGAGTGTAAGGTGTCATCTGCTCATCGTGAGACGGTCTGACTTGTCAAGTAAGGCGCCATCCGCTCCTTCAGTAAAGTTGTTGTTGGGTCTTTACAAGGAGCGGCATTGTCAATGCATAAATCATCAGCTTAGGAACAACTTCAAATAGATGAAAAAATTGGAGATGGATGAAGAAAGAAGAATGCCCAATTATATAGGCAAATTGCGTAATGTGCATCCAAACCCTAATTGCACTATATATTCTTTATAGAAATTGAACAATTATAACCTTCATTGCACGAGTCATTGCATTAGTTTACATAAGGTAGAATAACTCATCATTGGCAAAAATAGGAGTTTGCCCTCATGCCCTTGTTGAATTTTTTAAATTTTTTCACACATAAAGACAAGTGTGAGAAACAGCAAGAGCAATTGAAATTATGTGCTTTTTGACAAAGTATAAATTTGTTATGAATTTTTGAAGTGTGCTTCCCATCATGGTCTTAAAGTACCCCCAAATCAACAAAATTGTTCCATAATAGTCATCTTAATCAACCAAAGCAATTACAATATTTTTTAACTTGGCCACAACATAAAGGCCTAAAGAAATCACTTCTAGCAACGAATTTATACTCAAAAGAGAAAAGTTCCTATTTTAGTCACGAATCACTCCATTACCACCATCTAAGACATTGATTGTGGCCCAAGTCTCATTTATTGAAAAAAAACTTGTAATCAGGAGTCATTCCTTAGGTATCCAAAATGGGTCTTAATGGATTGTTCTACCTTATAGAAGATTGTCCTCCAAGAAGGAATTCAAGGAAAAATAAGCTTCAGCGAGCAACGTCATCCGTTTATAAACCACCAAGCTTGAATAATTTTGAATGGATGAAGACTTTTAGGGATGGATGATTAATTAGATTGCCCAATTATGAACTAGATAATGTCCATAGAGGGTGCCAATATAGCTTGTAGGATTGCTTGCTCAAGTTCCAAAGCGACAAGAGCTGATCCTTTAAGCCATATAGGCACCCTTCATGGCCATTATCGTTCGTAACATGTACAACCGAGTGTACAACTAAAATTCTCGACACATGGCGTGGCGCTTTTTGTCAATTAGTTCATACCGAGTGCTTGTCATTTTCGACCAAAAAGCCTATTGTGTTTTTGACCGACGTCCATCGGCCAATCACACTGTGTTGGAGGGTGCCCATTAGCCAATCTTTAAGAGGAGTCTTACTACCTAAAGAAGGATTGATGAATGTCATGAAGGGCACAAACTACAATTGAGACTACAATTCATAGTATACTTGCTTGTAGCAAATTGTAGAATGCCACGGTGGAGAAAATTTTGGTCATGACCGTTACATGAGCAAACTACGTAATATGCAAACACCCTAGAACACATGTATATAAAGTGAATATGGATATAATATAATATTCTTGAATAAGCAAAGGACCCTTTTCTTTCTTTTCTTTTATAAAAATTTATGTTTTCCCTAAGGTTATTGAAGTTCACCCAATAAAGGAATTCAATAAAAATTTGTCAAACTTGTCATGACACTTGCTTACTTAGCATTGTTGGATGGATTTGGAAGTTGTGAAGAGAGAGGATGGATATTAGGTCTCCCTCTTGGTGGATGGATGGGTCCAAGACAAAATTCTTGAATGTAAATTTATCCCCAAATCAAAAAATTAGAGCATTTAAGCCCAAAATATATTTGTGTGATAGTTCTCCCATAGAACAGGTACCTAGGTCCTAACAAGGTTTTGGGAAAAATTTGAAATTACTATGATTTTTTTAAGAAACAATGAAGAAAATTCATATCAAATACAAAATATACTCGAAAAATCTGAAAAATCTGAAATTTTCAGCATAGATGTATATTATAGTGTATAGAATCATGGTATAAACCAAGGCAATTGTATCACCCCAAAGTTAGAAAATCAATGAACTGCGGTCATAGGCTTCAAGTTCATTTTGCTACCAAAATATATCATTTTTATGGCTAAAATTCACAGCAAGAATAAATAGTAAGAAATGGCCAAAATATGATTAGTGGTCATAAGCCCGTCTTTCTAAAGTTAACTATTCAGACATCTACTTGACCTTCCCATTTGCATTAGTCACCCACCCAATACAACAATCTTAACAATTCATTACCACCATAACAATGCAGTTGGAGAGGGGAGATTTCAAGATGTGATTTAGCATGGGTCTATCCACGCTTAACCAATTTAGTCAAAACAAACTTTTAAAAAATACAGAAAAATTTGTTTCTTGTCGGTACGTCTTGATTTTACTTGCAAATGGCTTCTCTCAAACTTCTCAATCTCTTTAAAATACGCAAGTTCACAAATACATTCTCCAACGTAACCACTATAGATAGCAATATGTCGAAATGTAATATGTCAAAATGGTGGCGAAGGGTCCTTGAATCATCCGACCTTGTGCCCCTCGACTTCGAAGTTATTTCTCATTCAAGCCAGCTCACCAGTAAACTAAATGGATGTCTCTGTATCGGACCTTCTGTGACGTCATTCTGACGTCATGCTTCTGACGTCATGCCTCTGACGTCGTCGCTGAAGATGATGACTTGACTCACTCCTGACATCGTATGAAAACATCCGGCAATTCCGGATACCGACCATTTCTACGGCATACGACCACACGTTTTATTTTTATTTTTCTTGTTCTGGAAAGACAAAAAGGAAACCCTCAAGTTTTCTTTTTCTTTTGGGGGAAACATAAGAGGAAATCCTCGAGTCTTCTTTTTCTTTTTTGGGAAATAAAAGAGGAACCCTTGAAGTTTTCTTTTTCTTTTTTGTAAACAAAAAAGAAACCTTCAAGTTTTATTTATTTTATTTTTATTTATTTGTGAAACAAAAGAGGAAACCCTTGAGTCTTCTTTTTCTTTCTTGGGAAACAAAAGAAGAAATCCTCAAGTCTTTTTTTTTTTCTTTTTTTGTGAAAAAAACAAGGAAACCTTGCTTCAAATCTTTTTTTTATTTTCCTGTTTAGTGAACAAATGAGGAAACTTTGCCTCAAGTCTTTTTTTTTTTCCTTTTTTGAGAAACAAAGGAAGAAAACCGTCTGTTTCCGTCTTTCTTTTGAACCCGAGTGGAAAGAAGGCCAACAACTGCAGAGACTTTCGCTGACACTCATTTACTGAAGGCACAATTGTTTTATAGTACAAGCTCATATAAAATTGTATTGCACAAATTTTATCAAAAAAGATATTTTGTAGTGACACTAATCTTTGAAGGTGATACTAATTTTGCACCCTCACTAATAGGATAAATCATTGTAGAGAACTAAATGATGAGGAATGACGATTGAAAAATGTGTATGGATTCTAAAGTATATCCCAATAAGTTTAGATGATAAATAGATGTTCACTAAAGAATGAATGTTCAACATGGAAATTCGTGCACAAACTTCATCAATTCAATTTTTGACTTCCTCTGTAACTTTTGCATGATATTTGAATGTCATTTTTAGATTTCATTTTAGTTTAGTTGCAATTTATCTACATGAGATTTTTTTTTAAAAGCAAACTTTATTGATTTTCAATCATGGATGTTGAATGATTTTTTTTGGTTTTAAAAAATACGATCTTAATGTAAACTATCATTTTTCAACCACAATTTCTAATTTTCTGAGATAGTGGGAAAATATTAATTACTTTTAGACAAAGAAAATTGTGATAGATTGTTGTTTTAATTGATACTAGTGTGCCATGTGCCACTACCACAATATAAAAGTGAAAGTAATTTTTTAATTAATAATTAATAAAAACTTCGAAATTCAACATCTTTTCTACCATGAGTCAGAATGCCACCAAACAAAGTCCATGCACCCCTCTTCACTCAAGGCTTTCCAATGGTACCAAAAACGCGACCAAGAGACCTTGGTTCTAGAGATCTCACTGTAACAAACAAAACAAACACCCTAAAGATTCAAGACTGCTAGATGCTACGTGAACTTCATGACACTTGCCAAGACGATTCATGCCCAATATGCTCTTCAGCGCACTTTATAGAAACAGAAAACGACATAAACTTTAAAGATACTCAATGGCAAGGAAAAAACACTGAGGGACTTGACTTCTTTTTTGACCTCGATGCCAACAGAAGAAAACGCCAGAACACTGCATCAGTACTTACTATCATGTTGCAAAGTTTTCATTGATAGAAGCATTCACGAAGGATCGCTCATTATCATCCAACCTTGTCAAAACTTGAGCTCGACCGACCACTACATGGGAATTGCAAACTTCAGTTGAGAGCAGGAACTTACATCGATGACTGCAACTGTATGCACTTATACACCAACACAAGGATTGCTCCATGTGGTAAAGGAAAAGCCTTGAGAACTCCACCCCCTAACCAGAGTGCCAAGGCAACAATAGCAGCTACAGCATGATACGCCTTTCCCAAGACTCTGGTGGTGACTATGAGTGCAACAATGAGAGCGAGACCTTTCTCTCCTCCCATTAACCACGCCACTCCAGAAGCAAGCCTGTACCCTACTCCGAAGTCTTTCCAAAGGGCTAATGCACTTACAAGTAGACTCAGAGAAGTCTGGGCACCCAAGGCATGCCACATTGCCGAAACCACCCATAGAAACAACAAGCCCTCCCTTCCAATACGTTGCAAATCCAATTGTCGGATGTCTTCTTCAGGGCGTTTGCTACGGTTTGAATAATTTCTGGATGACTTTTTCTTCATGTTGCTAAACGTGCCACTAGTGGGGTAGGTGTAATAGTAACTCTCCATATTAGAATACTCGCTTTCATAGGAATTATACACTGAATCACTCCAATCCTCATTCTCATACGGAGCTCTTCTATAATGAGATCTGTTGGGACGTGACCGTGACCACATGTCTCTCTCTCTTCTTTGATATACCTGTTTTCTTCGAGATGCCTTGACTTGCTCCTGCAAAGAGCTATCGTACAATTTCCTGCTTGTCTCATCAGATAAAACCTGAAGACATTTTCAAACCAATTCGTTAGAGGTAGCACTCACAGAAGATACTTGGAAGTAGGGAACCCATTTACGTGGGGTCCCCTTCCCGTGGTTGAAAAGTCAATCATTTACAATCCAGGTGGCATCCAAACACATGAATTGTAAGAAATAAGATACTCCTAGGATCTATCACAGTCAAATATGCTTCCATGAGATGCACCATAAAAGCAGTACTCATTGTTCAAGGGTAGCGTAGGCTCAAAATTCGGGTCCTTGCTGAAGTTTGAAGTACAGCACCCAAATACAGCATACTTCAATGCATTGGAATCCACTGGAAATGGACACAAGACCAAATACAGTAGAACTTCTATAAAGTGAACTTCTCTAAAGCAATGACCTCTATAAAGTGATGGAGTGTTGATTGCCCAGTCCGGCACTATACCCAATTCCAGACACACACATCAGAGAAATTCTTTGAGATTCTTGAGCATGGGGACTTGAGCCCGGTCCCAAGGCTATTACTTTAGAGAAGTAATGGGATCCACTCAAAACAGATGAAAGCCACGAGAATGGGTTCCCTACTACACAATGGTACGGTTTATATGAGTTTGCGCTCTCATTTCCAAATGCAAAATATATATTTACATGTCTCGCGTAAACCTTCAACCAGAAATATGAAGTAATCAAGCGATGGAAAGATTATCAGAGATATACATGTAGGCAGGTAACGCACCTCATATGCAAGACGAACGCTCATAAATTTTTCATTAGCATCCACGTCTTTATTCACATCTGGATGCAACTGCACACCATCAAACGAATAAAATCTTATTCTTGAGTTCATTACTCAATCTCAACATTTTCAGTTTATCCTCTAGGAAATCAAAGCATTGTGATACTGAGACGCCTGCGAAAAAATCGAATTGCTCACATCTGCATAGATGAACATTTATTGATCTACACATTGTGTTTAGGATCAAGCAAGATTGCATACAGTGAGAAATCTTGCTGACAATCGACAAGAATTTCAGAAAACTTTGGCAGTGCCAACGTGATTCAAGAAGACAGTGGATTTTGAACCTGGCGAGCGAGCTGCCTGTAGGCCAACTTAATAGCGGAGGCTGTCGCTTGGCGGCGCAAGCCGAGCACCTTGTAATGATCCATCACATCAACTTCCTCTGAGTAGCTCCTTTCCTGCCTCCCGCCATCCTCTTCTCTTCTTGCAGCGCAAATAAGCCTAGACTTGTATATGTACCACCTTCTAGATAATTTGAAAGGTGTTCTCTCGATATCTGTCAACCCATTAAGACTCGTAAACCTGCACGAACACAGTGGCGTCAGGTACAAAGAATGCAGGCAGTAAAAACGATCCATGAAGGTGGAAAATTCTATTACATGACCTTGCTGTGAAGTATAAAGAACTGCACATTATACTGTTCAAGTTGGAATTGAGGAAAGGAAATGACCATCAACTGTGCGAAAAAACCAAATTCACCCTAACCCTATCCCAAAATACCACGAAAGCTCTTAACCCCTAAATATGACCAAGGGTTTTACTGTTCGAAAACGATCGTTTCGATTGATCATATTGTGAAAATAACAGAATTCAGAAGGGACCAAATTCTACAACACCAGAATCAGTAAAGAACATTGCATGCGTTGGTCCCAAAACGAAAGATTTGAACATATAAAGTCTCCATATGACAACTCAAACCTGCCAAAAGATCATTTGGCCCATATGGAGCCTCTTGATCCTTGAGGGAATCACGATTCTCCCAGAGCCATGAAGTTGGAAAATTCTATTGAATAACCTTGTTAAGAAGTCTAAAAAATTCCACATTGCTGTGGTCGACTTGGAATTCAAGAACGGAAACGACCATCAGCTATGAGAAAAGACCAAAATTCACTCCAACCCTATCCCAAAAACCCTCGAAAGCTCTTAACCCCTAAATGACCAAGGGTTTTATTGCTCGAACATGACCAATTCGATTGTGAAAATAACATAATTCAGATGGAGACGAATTCTGTACCGCCAGAATCAGTAAAGAGCATTGCGTGCGTCGATTCCAAAAATAATCCGATTTAGAATTTCAAAAGCTAGGTTAAATACCTGAGCTCCAGTCCACCATTCCAGCACCCTAGTCCACCCCCAATCCCCAAGAGCAACGACGAGATCAATCTCGGCATACGCCTCCTCCAGTGTCCCGAATTTTCATGGATTTCGGCCGAATTCGTGGAACAGTCTTGACCTAGACTGCCATGCTTCCTCTTCAATTTCACAGAAAGATTGCCAGGTGATGGTTGTGAGGAATTGGAAAACGAGAGGACAGGGGAGAGGTACGAAGGATGATGCGACCAGCAAGGAGCGATGGCCCCCATGGCCGAAGGGCAGCACGTTTAACGTCGAATTCGGCCATGGACCGCCATCGCCATGGCTATGGCGGAACTTGAAAGCGCAGAGGACGACAGACGGAACTTCACTGCCGGTCCGGCAACGTTGCTTCTAGCCCTTAGCGCCTGAATCCTTGCTTGAGCGATTTTGTCCCTAGATTTTGTAGCAATTGAGCGATTTTATCTATTGGAAATAGGGGAATCTATCATCAAAAATTCCTCAAATAAATTTTAATAGCTTTTGAGTGATGAACCCCTCGATGTTGAAGGCCTTTTTTGAACTTCTTGCAATTTGCTATGAACCAACATTTTTCTTATGGACAAAATTTCACCAGTTTTGACAAAAATGACTGATTATCTTGACATCCTTCCCAATTTAATTCAATGCCATGCTACCATGAACATAAGAGCTAAAGTGAAAAACAAATGAGTGAAAGTGTTGCTCTTAACTAATCAAAAAGTCAATTTTTTGATAAGTTTTATTAATTTTTAAAAATTGTGACTATAAAATCTTAAAATAGACATATTATGGATCATTTTAGAAAAGAAAACACATCAATATTATATATAGATTGAAAGATTATAATATTTGATCACAATGGGATTAAAAACTTGAAAGTACGGTAGATAAAAACCTTTTAATCTCTTTTTACATGTCAAATCTAAAATTGTGGTCACAAAAAATTACGAGGTTAAAGAATATAACATGTATAAAAATAATCATTACTTCTTTTCAAAATCTACTCTATATTTTTTGGAATGACTTTCTAATGTGACTTTTTTTTCTAAGATCCAATGTATTTTAGGCTTCATGTCCAAAAGCCCTAAACACTTGGAAATCAAGATTTGCAAAGCATAAGTAGCAAAGTAGAACAAAATCTTGAATTAAACATATTTAAATTTTGACAAAATAAAAATTAGATTTTTGTTGACTGATTGACTATTCATATAAAAGTTGGTTGATTGACTATTCAAACAAATAAATTTTTGTCAAATTCAAAATTTAGATGTTTAAAAAAGGCTTTAATGAATATTCCACCCAAAATATTAAAAAATAGTACTCCCTTTGTCCTAAAATGATCTTCCGATTTCCTTTGTCTCAAAATGATTTTATAATTGCATGTTGTGACATTGCAAATTAGTCAAATTTGGCTTTTGATTGTTATCTAGGACTAGCAAAGCAACTCCAAACAGTAGTTTTTCTTCCATTCGTGCAATCATCAATCAAAAGACAAATAAAATGATTGAAGAGGACAATCAACACCGTTCATTCTTGATTTTTGAATCTTGTTGAAGGTTGCTCAATTGAAGGAGACGAAGCTCTAAGCCTTTAGGGGGAGGCAAAAAAGAGGTCCACATATGGTCTTAGGTCCACATTAACTATCCACAAAATGACAACCTTGCAACAATTAAATGCCTACACGTGCTCCTTGAAAATGCCCGAAAATCTCTACTTTTCAATATTTAGAAACTACACTTTAAAAATGGCTCCAAAATTTAAAGTTCCAAGATAACATGAGCACTCCAAACTCTACTTGCAATTCAAAATAGGTTGAAATAACGTTATTTATAGCTTTAATCCCAAACATTTTGTTCGAACAAAAGATCATTTTGGCTCAGAAGAAGGTTCTTTTATAAGACTTTATTTAACTTCAAACTATTGTTGATACTAAAATATAGTTCCTTAGGCATATAGGGGCATATAGGAGCATATAGTTAAAGTCTATTGCTTGATGGATATAGTTGAAACCGACCATTTAGCAAAAATACAAAGTTAACTTCTTGGTGATGAATTATTTGTTGATTGATTGACTATTCATACAAAAAATTTAATAGTGATTCCAAAATTAAACCAAATATCCTATTTTCGGAAATTTTGATTTATGTTATTTTGGTAATACATTTCAACGTGGATGATATTGAAAATTGTCGTTGTACACAAACTTTAGTGACTCATGCTATGTTCTTTTAGATTCATTCTCTCTTAAATTATGTTATCACTAGTTTCCTTTTGTAAAAATTTGAGATAGTAAGAAGACATTTCCCATCCTCAAACTTTGAAAGCCAAGAAATTAATATGTGAAGGTTCTCAATGATTAATAGTTTATTTGTTAAATTGATAAAATGAATTGAATTCAATTTTAGGTGACCACTTCCTAATTGAGTTGAGCAAAATCTAACCATACAACCCAATATACCAAGATGTATGCTTGAGATAATGGAATCAATGTTATTGTGTAGTCTAGAATGTAACTATAGTTTTCAAAAATCCAATGTAGATTAGAAATAATTCTATATCAACTCTTTCTATTCAACTAACTGAAAATTACTTAAGATAATTTTAAGTAATTTTAATCAAATATTGCAAAAAAAGGATGTTTCAAAGATCATATTTTTTTAATTATTCAATCATAAGTATTGTAAAAAATTACTAATATTTCAAAACTGTTGTAATGGTGATGCTTGACATTTTTCAAGTGCATATTTTTTAAGCATTTTTTTCACTTTTATTGAACTTAAACTAGAATTCATCAAAACTATTTGGAATGAAAATTGATCTAATTCGAAAGTTATTATTAAGATAGAAGAATTTTAAATGAATTATTTAGGTAAAAGTGCAAAAAATGAAAATAAAATCTAACCCGATTCTGAAAATATCTATACGCAAGTTGTCCAAAATGTTTTAAATGTACATGTGCACGGATACAAAAAGCAATTTAGCATACTTTTTTTTTAGAGTTTATAAAATATCTATACATATTTAAAAGCTTTTATATATCTATCATTATTTCAATAGCCAACATATTAAAAAATAGTCTCATGTGTTGATTCCGCATATGCATGTGGAATTAATTAAGTAGAAGTTAATTAAGTGGAAGGTACCGCGGTTTTCATTAAACTATAGGAGGCCGGGTTGACGAATGTCAGACGATTTTCATTCATTCAAATATCATCGGACACGATCTCGTAATCGGAGCCGTAGATATCCATTGCAGAATGTGGACGGCTTGGATGCGATGCCATCGCGGGATGGATCTGGGCCGTCCGAAGGAAAATTAGGGTTCGGAGCTCACAAAGGCTGAGGTTCTCTGCTACATCGCTCTCTTTGTTTGCTTTCCTGTGGTGTACTCGGAGGAGCTCCGAGAGACAACGCCAGGAACACACCATGACGACCCGACTGAAGAAGAACAGGAAGAAAAGAGGACACGTGAGCGCCGGGCACGGGCGTGTGGGCAAGCACCGCAAGCATCCGGGAGGTCGTGGTAATGCCGGAGGTATGCACCACCACCGGATTCTCTTTGACAAGTACCATCCAGGATACTTCGGCAAGGTTGGTATGAGGTACTTCCACAAGACGATGAACAAGTTCCACTGCCCTATTGTCAACATTGATAAGTTGTGGTCTCTGGTGCCGGCGGCCGTGAAGGAGAAGGCGAATGGAGACAGCAGCGCTCCTCTCTTGGACGTCACTCAGCACGGGTTCTTCAAGGTTCTCGGAAAGGGTGACTTGCCGACGCAGCCGATGGTCGTGAAGGCCAAGTTCTTCTCCAAGCTGGCTGAGAAGAAGATCAAGGAGGCCGGGGGTGCGGTCATTTTGACGGCTTAGGGTTTGACATCGAACCTTGGATTAGGGTTTTAGGCAGAGCTGATGATGCTTTGTTGTGGTGCCTCTTGGCTTCCCCTGAAATGGAAGCTCTAATTTACAGAGACCTCGTGTTCTTGTTTCACTCTGCATGTGAGGTTTCCTTTATTATTGCATTCCTGCTTCCTTAAAGATCCTGTCTGTTGTGCTTAAGAGTCGCCATAGCATTTCGTATAATGAATCATCCCTCCCTTCCCCCACCGGTCAGTATTCAAGCCAATCGGCGTCGTCTGCAGTGTTTCTTTACGTATCAGTTACGGGTATTATTTCTCCGAGTTGAATTTTTAGGGTTCGAATTTAGGGTTTGCTTCTGGCAGAGCCTAACTAACTACCGAATGGTACAGTGTCCTCCTATTGAGGATTTCCAACTTACAGTTAGGTTGAGGTTACCAATTATGGCGAAGTTTACATAATGCATTTGTTCATTTGCTAGTGACAATCCAATTTGTGACTATTTACAATAGATTTAACATATTTGCTGAAGAAATGACTGAACTATTGCATTTTCCTCTTCTATCTTTGTGGTAGCATGTGCTAGATCAGACTATTTAGTGACATTTGGCGGTATCTTGCCAGAAAAAGGAATGACACAGGTAGTTGTGAGTCCAAGTCTCTGAGATCAACCTGCGACGATAGCAAAGGGGCACAGTTAGAAGCAACGAGCTTGGTAACTGGTGTTATAGTTGTTTTATTCCAGTTACTTCCACAAAATATGAGCATGAATGATGAGGACAGGGATGTTTAAAATCTCTAAAAAAAATCCCCAATCCCGACACTAAGTATTCTTCTTGTTCATTTGATGTACCTGAATGTAGGATTTTATGACCTAGTATCAGTTTTCTCAGTTTGTTGGTTTTAGCTATAACTTATTTACCTTACAAATAGTAGTAGTCTTTGAATCTACAATATTGTGTGCTCATTCAGGTGTGTTCTTTATGTATGTATGACAACTATTAGTGCTTTTCTTACACTCCTTGCATTTGGAAGTATGGAGTTGGGATATGTAATGCAAAAGAGTGTTTTGGAATATCACTTTTGTGCAAGCTGCGGTATAGGTCAAATTTGAGTTGGTAGCCTTGGTGACAATATAAAGTAGAAGCATCTCAAACCTCTTTTTCTGTCCCTACTTTGAGTTGGTAGCCTTCGTGACAATCTATAGTAGAAGCATGCCAAACCTCTTTTCCTGCCTTATATGACTGATGATTCAAATGATTTTGCTTTTTAATGTTTTTTTTAAGTATGTTAGATTCCTTGAGAGAACTAATTCAAGTCATTTCATAATCTTTTAACACTCACAATATTCAACAAATTTTCATATTTAAAAGCATATAGTACCTATTTATGCCACTAGATTTCCTTTAAATGGCCACCTCGGCAGCAAAAAATGCTTCAGATCCCATGGGTTGTTCTTCAGAGCTTGTGGTGGATTCAGGTGAATGAAGGTGCTCGTGAAGGTGGCCACTCAAGGTCCCAATATAGGTGGTGCAAAATGGAAGGTGACACTTTTGATGAATATATTTTATGGTGTTACACTCTGGATGGTGGTATTTGTGGTGGTTCTTAGGGCCACTTCACACTATGGCCGTCCAAGTTGAGAGGTCGTGGGCTTGAGTGGCCAAACTTTGTTGAGAGTCCAAAGAAATGAGCAATAAATAGGCAATAAAATATAGAAATTGAAGCCTTTGGCCGGCTATAGTGTGAAGCTGCCAAAGGCCAAGCCCAAAGTCCAAACCTATACCATTCTTCTCTCTCTACATTAACCCTTCCAATTTCTGAAATTTTTCATGAAGCCTTACCTATGTGGTAATTTTTTGAAGCAAAAGATTAAGAAACATGATAAAAGAGTAAAAAATAGGTTTGAAAAAAAATTCCCACCACATGCTCTCATCATCAAACAAAGAATATGAAGGGTATAAATGGAATAAGAAGGTGATAAATAACAAATAACAATGCCACCTTCTTATTCCCTTTATACCCTTCATATTTAGAAATTGATAAGATTGCAGTTGTTAGATTTGACTAGAAGGGTTGTTTTGCAATAGTAGGTAGGACGTCATCTGCAATAACAATCATGTTATTTGTTATTTGGACTCTGCTGCCTTGTGTGAAGGGTCAAGAGGCCAAATTTTGGGTTTTTCGATTGGTGGAGGCCAACAGACTCTTGACCTTTGGCCGTAGTGTGAAGTGGCCCTTAATTATTTGAAATCTTTATAAATGAACATTGCACGTTTACATGATTAGTGGTATATATGAGTGCATGAATTGAGAGATTAGCGTAGTACTTGCAGTACTTTTAATAAATATGATGAGTACCAAGGGCAATATATCAATATATTTCTATCTTTTTGCAATAGAAAAATATTTGTCTTCTTTTTATATAATAGAGTTAATAGTAAAGTCATACAAACCCCTTGGTTATCGTGCCTCTTTCAATATCTACTCAAAAATGCATTTAAATTCTTAAATTACTTATCTTTAAACACATGAATCTTTTTTTGAATTTTTGTATATTTTCTCTTTTCTCTTTATATTATTTACCTCCATCTAATCAAATTTGTCATGCAAAGGGTTTTTAAAAAAAGAAGTCAAGCATTGGTTTGGATGAATGAAAATTTTGTGGTAAAAAAAATCCCTATATGTTCATTGTCAAAAATTAAAACATCATAGTGCTGAGGGTTAAATGTTTTGGAAATGACAACACAGCATGTCTTACTCCATTTGAATGTCAACAAAGCATATTGCATGCAATCTAATCACATTGAGTTGACTTCTTTCTAAATGGAGGTGTTAGGTGGTACAAATTCAAACCTCCCTTTTAGAAAAAAACTCGATGTAATTAGATTGCATGCTACTATGCCTTGTTGTCATTTAAAAAAATCAAATAGAGTAAGCCATGCCTTATTGTCATTTCAATAAAATTCAAATTCAAATAGAATTCAAATTCTATTTGAAATAATTATTTAAAGAGGTTTCATATACACAAGGGGGTTTGTATGACTTTACAATTAATTCTATTGTCAGAATTAGAAGCCTTAAATTGGGTAATAAAAAACATTGTTTACAACAAGGTCACTCAATATCACATTAAATCTAGAATTCAAAAAATATGCTCCAAAATTGAAGCCAAAAGTATATGGTAGGCAAGCCTAAATTCAAAGAGCTTCCAAAATGAGACACAAATAAAAATCCTAACATCATTTTTCAAAGGACTTTAACCCTAAAATATATGATAGAGAAGATTTTTTATGTCCTTTGAATGAATTCACGGAGTTCAAGGCCTCACAAATGGAAAAAATCATTTCTCATCCAATTTGGGGGGGGGAAGGGAGGAGTTTCTTCGACCCAATTTCAATGAAAGATGTTGTAAACTCTCTCCTTGTTATATTTTTTGACTTTCCTACATAAAAAAAGGCAAATCCATAGATTACCATATTGCAAAATGGGAGCATATAGAGAAAATAACTTTGGAATTTGAAATAGTAGTCATAGGTTTATTCTTTCAAAGTAGAATTGAAGCACTATAGAGTCCAAAAAGAGTTGCAGATGGATGACTCAAGATTATTCAGTAGACATGAAGAATGTACCTATTGGTCCAAAAATCAGAAAGTTGGTTTATGAATAACTTTGTAAGGGCCTAGAGGATGGAAAAATGCAATTTTTAATATTCTTTTTCTTAGTAGGAGGTGCTGGAATATGTATTTTGAGAATAGAATTGAATATAGCATCATTGTGGTATTTTTGACTTTTCTACATAAATAGATGCTTGATCTACTATCACCATGTAGTATATTTTGACATCTTCTAGGTCCTCACTCATGGCATGAATTTAAGTCATGAAAATAATATTTTTTTGAATTTGAGTCCAACAACTGAAATGAAGTATATCAAGTCTAGTTCTTATTCCAATTTGGAAATTTGAAAAGACCTAAAATCCAATATTTTATTGCAATTTGAACTTTAGACCTCTTACCATGGAGTGCTAATTTTCTAATCTTAGAATGACATGGTAAGTGTTTTTGCACTTCTTCATATTCTAAAATATTATATACACTTATAAAAGAAATTCTCAGATTTTTTGAGCATATTTGTATTTGATATGAATTTTTTTTACTCTTGTTAAAAAATTCACAGTAATTTCAAATTTTCACAGTTAAATATGAAAATTTTAATGACACATGTCATTACATCTCTGAAAAATAAACATAAAAATAAAAATAAAAAGTTTAAATCATACTCCCTATGTCCCACTAAAAACCTCCAAATCAAGCATAATTTCTGTCCCACTACAAAACTCCGTTTTTAGATTTCGATTGTTGGGTAAGTATTGGCCGTGTTGATCGACCTCGTGGGGGCAAGTTAAGTGATTAGGGAGCATTCTTCGCCAAGAAAGCTTGGCCTTGCCCATATGAGACACCTTGGACCCGTTGTGCTTCTTTAGACAGTAGTATTGACAATGGATTTGGTAACCACTTCGACACTTTGAAGAGTTGTTCATGAAGTGGTGTAGGGATCTTTGTTGTGGATATTTAGGTTGCAGTAGATGTTTCTAGAATCTCAATGTTGCTACCAACATTTAAATCATCAAGAATGATGGAGCCGGCAGCGTTTACAAATTTTGTCAAAAATGGTACTTTTCGCATGGATTTTGGGTGCTTAAACGATGGTGCCTAAGTTGGAGATTTTGCAGAAATTTAAAGGATGGGTTGCTAGTTTTCAAATGCATGTATCCCTATCAAAAAGACTAAAAATGTAGTTAATCCCTCGTGGGGAAGCTTTTTGGAGTTTTTTAGTGGGATAGAGGGAGTACCTACACAAAATAGTGAAATTAGGTTGCCCCATACTAATTTCTCGACATTCTACACTATATAAATATTTATTGTTTCTCTACAAGAATGCACTACTTTTGAATTAAGTATTGTTGTATTTGGGACTCATGAACCTCCATGTGTTACAAACAAAAATATTTGTTGACTTTCATGGCTTGTAAAGTAACTTTCTTGAAGTAAGGCAACCTAATTGTTAAGGCAACCTAATTTCACTATTTCACTATTTTGTGTAGTTGCAAAATGGAAGCATACAAAAACGAGGAGTTTGAAAAAGGAGTTTGAAAAAGTGGACATAGGCCCGTTCTTTGAGGGTTACGGCGATAGGTCAGGTGCCTGTCTATTCTCGGGCTAGGGTCCCAAGCTCGTGCTTCGTGGCGATGGCGAAGCTTGCCGGATAGATCGGAATGGCGGCTCAGGGAAGCACTTGAAATCTTATGGACGGATTGTGTGCGAGTTGGAATTTTGCTTTGCGATGGCGCCGTGGAAGTGGTTGTTTCCGGAGGGGAAGAAGCCGCAGGATTGCCCGTTTTGTATACTGGCCTCAGGATCGGCCGAAGGCCACACTCCCAATGTGTTGTTCCAGGTCCGGAAAACTTGCAATCTATAACTCTCTCTCTCTCTCTCTCATCCATTTCGTGTTTCTATATATTTTTTTGCAATCTTCGGTGTATTTGAGACAGAAGGATCGAGAAGTCGCTGTAATTGTGGAACTCTACGCAGAGGTAGGGTTAGGGTTTAGGGTGTGTATTTGAGATAGAAAATTTATAGGGTTTTGAAAGTCGGAGGATTCACCCTCTCTTCACTTTGTGTTGTCAGAAATTATGAACTAAGCTTACCTGACACAGCCAACTTTCGTATGATCTTAGAGGGAAGCTGTCGATGCCTCCGAAGGTTCAGAGTATGTCAGTGCTCGTTCTGACTGCTGTTGCTCCTTCTTTTTCTCGTCCATCCTTGAACCTGGCTCTTCTTTTAACGGACCATGGGATTCGTGGTTCTAAAATGACCAATTGGATTGATCATCATATAGTTCGGATCGGCGCAAATTTCGTATCAGCAGAATCAGGGTAGAGCTTTATTTGTGTTGGTAAAATAAAATGGGAAAAAAAATTCAAATATTTGACAAAAAAATTCTTCATATGAGCTACGCAAAATTGTCAACAAAACATAAGGCGCAATTTTAGCCCTTTGATTCCTTAGGGGTTAAGTTGGCTGGCACTCCGTTAGGGTTGCTGCTCTGCGTCGAAATTTGTTGTGGCTGGTAACTCAAGTTTTGATAGGCTTCACGAGAAGCTGTCAATGATACTGATTGTATTGCTTTAGCATGACTCCGTCTCAATTCTGATGCTGATTGTACCTTAGTTCGTGTATTCGTCTTTTGCAACAAAATTTACACCACATTATACGAAGCTGCTCACCAGTTGTATGCAATTGATGAGCAGTTCAATGCGCAGCAGAAGTGGTATGGTGAAAAGTAGTATGCGATGACTTGTACGATCAGATTGGATAAGTGGTCTTGTAGCAATACCTTCAGGAATTGGAAGTTGAGCGTGCCATTGTGTTTTGACAAAAGTGAACCGCTTGGACTACAGGATGAGCAAATAGTTGTCTTCGTTGATCGCAATCCTTCTGCCTATAGGTGGGTGACTGCATCGGTAAGGCCCGATCCTGTTGAGTATACCATAGTGCAATAATGCTAGTAGCTGATCTGAAATTCCTGCGAATGTTGGTATGTTTCAATCATTCTGTTTCCTATATTTTAGGAGTTCGATTCTGTACTTCCACATGATATGTGGACCAAAGCAATAGTCTAGATTCTAGAATTGCAACTGGATTGAGTTGTCTGGGGTAACCGCCGATAGACGCACATGTGTTCTGATTATTAATAAGTATTGATTATAAATTAATAAAAATATAATTTCTGATGGGATCGATATTTTTAACTAATGGATTATATGTATTTTTAGCATTATAATGTTATTATATTATAATATATGGTATTTAAATAAGCATTGAAGTTTTGTACATCTTTGATGAAGTTTTATAGGCAATTGAAATCTTAGCAGTGGAACCAGTGATAGAATGACTGAAAAAGAAAAAGTCATTGTTTTTCAAAATTGTCTAGCTTTGCCTTAATATTGTTGAGGAAATCGAGGGAAGAAACGATTGGAGTAGACTGCATACCGGTATTAAAACCAAATAATAGTTAAAAAATTCAAAATTTATTTTAGACTGTTTTGCAGTTCGTCTGAATCCTTTTCTGCTGGTTGTCCCTTAGGCATTACCTTGTGGTACCGAATAACCACATCAAGACTGTCAAAGATCTTCGACCAGGCGAAGCAGATTATGCCTTGGGTAAGCAATCAACCTGAATCTAGAGTAGAGAAGTTTTATCCTGCGTCTATCTTGCGAAATCCTAACTGTGGAGAACGCTCGATTTGGCAGTCGCTATGCAGAGTATATCACTAAAGGTAGAGGTCACTGTTTGCGTCACTTTAAGCACTGAAATAAACACGTAGGAGTGATTTTGGGGAGATCACTGCAGAGAGGTGGAGAGTTCATTTTGGGTGCAAGAGCCAGATATTCTTGACATCAAACTTTGATCATTTTGTATGAATTGCTCATGCAGTTTTAGAGTGGCCGGTTGTAAACCACTATACGTGATACGAAACAACCCTATTTCCTCTCAAAGATAACTGGTTGCAGACAATCAGCCGAGGCTTGCTTACCCCCAACTTTTTAATTGAAGGCCATGCAAGTGTATGAAGAGATGGTTTCTGATGGTATAAGAGATAGGATCAGGTCCTAACGGTTTTAGTATCCTCTGCCTTACGTGTGCATGTGATAATTGCAGTATCTCATATGCACAAGCTAGGGAAGTCAACGTTGCAGCGTGACGCGCCCAATGCTCCTAACTACAGGTTCGGACTGCTTACTTTTGATGGATTCCAGTATGTTTTTTGTGATCGCCTATACGCTGTCCTGATTTTAGTGTGCCAGTAAATACTTCATCGGTTTGCTTGCCGTCTGTGAATGGCCTTCATCCTAATTCAGCATTTTATTTGCAGATTTGGCTTTCACAAGCCTCCTTTCAACAGTGTCGATCATCTTCATCTTCACTGCATGGCCCTTCCTTACAATTCTGTGTAAGATTGTGGTCTCTCTACCAGCTTTTCATATCAAAGATTGCCCTTTTAGATTTACAAAGTTGTTAATGGTAAATTAATGTTAATCTACTAGAACATCAGATGAAGACTACAATAATGATTATGTAGCTTTGAGTTAATGTTGACTTCATGTCATCAGTTGCCAGTATAACATCAAGGACACTAACATTGCACTAACAATTACTTATCAGCATTTGCACTACAAGAACATCAACTTAACATTACCTTAACCTGAGTAATAGATGAATTTAATGCCTATGACCTAAATTTTAAATTTTGCCAATCTTTTGTGACGTTTTTATTCGAAATAATTGTGTTCCACTTGGCTTTGATGCAAGGAATGTGATTCTTTTTACCCTCCCGAAGTTATTACTGAACTAAGAATTTGATGTTTCAGATGGAGGCGGATGAAATATGTTGGTCTAGGTTGGTGGGGTGCATATGTTAGTGTGGAGCGAGTATTGCAGTACTTGGATCCTGGGAAGGGTATGAAAGCAGGGGTTCCATTGCGTGACCAACCGGAGGCTCCTGTATGATTAGAGACACCTCGTCAGTGTCTTCCCCTCGAATTGCGATCCTGAGAGCCTGTTCTGACGCGCCATTATGTGCAGGGTTCATATATCATTGCACATGCCTCTGGCCGAGCAGCATGGGGGATCACCAGTTGTAAGTCGCTGCCTTTGTCCCGAAATAAGTGTCCAAATTGGGACTCATGTTTTTTTCAGTAGATCGGAGTATAGGTCATTTGGGGGCTTTCGTTTGTCCAATTTTATTCATGTTTTGACGAACACATGCAATGTGCTTTATCGATTCTCGTGATATAATATTTGAACCCATTTGAATTATGAGTTTTACAGTATAGCGAGTGAAATGGGTGTCAGAAGTTTCAGACATTTATTTGCAGGCGGAGTATTTGGAAATTGACTTCGCCTGGGCTGTCAAGCTGGTGGCGTTGGAGCGATGCGGTTTGAGGTCCCACTCTGATTGTATGTTTTTTATAATGAATAAAGCATCATTCGCCTTCTGAAGTATCTGCCGTCATTTTGGGGCATCGAGAATTATTCGCTGATATTGTACGTTCCTTCTGTTGATTGAGCAATGCAAATTCTTGTGCGGCGTTTGTCATTTCCTAGGAGAAAGACAAGTTTAAAGTTCAAACCTCGTATAACTCGGTCATGAACCTTAGTACATAAAACTGACGTCAGTGGAGTGGCAACTAATAGAATAGGTGGCTATCAAGGATAAGGGAGATGCACCTCCTCTCTACTACTAACCTAGAAACACACACCTCGATGGTTAGAAAAACATAAATAAGGTAGACAAGCCTATTACCACCCTGATTCGCAAGCAGAATATCTTGGGGCTAACTCCAAGAGGGGTACATATTTTTTAGAGGTGTGTGCTTGTTTCATGAATCAAATCCAAGTGGAATTATAGTTTTTTTATTAAAATTATAATTTCTGTGAATTTCTGAAGTGGTCTTCCTTGAAAATACAAAACTGCTCATAGAGTGAAAACCGCTCATAAAGTGGAGTCATAAGTGTCCTATAAACAACCCATGACTGCCTTTCCATGTATCCAATTGTACTTAAGTATTCACTATTAAAGGATTGACATGTTACTCCGTGTTGGCATTAATGCAATGATTTTGTCAATTAGATTTGGATGTTTTTTTGGATGGAATTGGGGCCAAAAGTAGGATGATAGAATTGGGTAGTGAACGGAATTGGGTAGTGAACGGAATTGGGTAGTGAACGGAATTGGGTTGGTCTACTTTATGTAGTGGTGGTTTAGGGTAAGTGGTTTAGGGCTTGGTCTACCTCCAGGCCAATAAGGGTGTCACCTAGCTTGTGCTTTCAAAATTGTGTTTCAACAATCTACAATATGAAGGATCTAACTTAGCAAGGTATGGTGTTCTAAGAGCAACCTCTAACACAAAGGTACATTTTGCTTTCTTTAATGTACAATACCAATAGTGTACATTTCAGGAGGAGGTCACTTTTAGTGACCATTACGTGTCAACATCAAAAATTTGTAACTGATTCTACAAGGGTCCAAAAAATATGAAACGACTTGGATTTGATGCCAATTCCATTTTTCTTCCTACTGGAATTTACTGAAAACTGTTTCAAGAAGTTTACAAATCGGCAACCAGCTCTCCAAAGGTCACTTTAACAGCAGACTACCTTGCTTTCAAATGGAGAAAGAAGTGTTATGTTGTAACAAACCTGCCAATTGTGAAGCCTGCTTATTCAACAGGTGCCAATAGTTGTACATTCAGTATGGTGACCACCAAATAATTATGAGCAGATGCTAAGGTAGGAGGCTCATAAATGGAGCATCTAAGGGCTGGTCCGCCTTTTTCATGTATTTCCTTGGACGGGAATATTTTTAGCTCATTTTTCAAACATAGAAAAATTGATGAGGAATCTAACCCAAGTAGTTTCATATTTTTCCAAGCATTTTTGAATTACTTATAAATTTTCAAACGAGTTGGGTCATAGGTCCCAATTTGTGACCCTAGGTCTTTCTTAAACGGTTCACTTGCAATTCTAAAGAAAAATGGGGAAAGCAAAGAGAATGATTGGCTCTTGCAATAAAGCTTTTTTTCTTGATTCATTCAATGATTATACTAGTCAATTTCAGAACCAACTAATGTCCATTTCACAGCCATTTATAGGGTCCATTCTTAATGCCTACTCTGTTTTATAGCCTCCTACCTTAACCCTGAACTGCCTCAGTGACCATATATGGTCGATCTGAAATTTCAGGCTCATTTTGGTATGGGCTGTTAAATTCGTTTGACTGTTTAAAAAAAAACCGGGCAGTTTTTAGGGTTAACTATTGAAAACTTTCATTTTTCACTACAAAAGGTAAACATTTGATTTTTGAGAGGTCTTCAAAGCCATATATATCCAATAGTGGAAGAGTAAAGCAACTTTTGCCAATTTCACTTGATTTGAGATCTAAAAACTTGTACTTATCCATTTGCTTTGAAAATGGTCCCAATGGAAAGAGTAAAGTGTTTTCATGATTTTCACCATTGAAAATTTAAACATGCAAGTGTTGATTTGGAGTTATTTGCAATTTATACTTATAAAAAAAAATTGCATTTCACCAATTGCAAGGTGGATTGTGCAATAAGTTTGATAGCTTTTCATATGAAACTAAATTTTTTGAAAGTGCATTTTAGTGTGCTAACATTATTTGTAGTCGTTCATGTCACTTCCCATCCCAAAAAACTTTTATATGCAAATTTCTAAAACATTGTGGGGAGGGCAGCATACTAAAAATAGAAAGCATACATTTCTCTTGTTATAATCTCACAACTCCTATGCAATTTCACACTCAAAAGTGGTATGCATACTAATAATCAAGCTCTTTAAACATCTATACGGTTAGATTTTGAAAAAAATACAATTTGCTTCATTGGGGTTAACTATAAGCCCATGCTCTTTTTTCATAGTCAAAACACACTTGAAAAGGCTTGGGCATTTAGGGGTTAATGAATCAAAACCAAATTTCATTACACTCTTGAATGAGTCAACTTTGAAATTGGTCATTCTATGACTTGTAACGATGGAGTTTTCAAAAAAGTACACGTGTTCCTTTTGTGCAAATGAGAAAATAATCCGACTGATATCCGTTAAGTACATATATCCCTAGATTTCATATGTGTTTTCTATACCTTACATGGAGTATAAGTTAGTGTATGTAATATGCAAGTCCCAATCTTCTAAATTAATTCAACAATGGTCTCAAGTTTTTTATTCATTCAAACATTGGAGGTATAGATTGAGAAATATAAAGGTTGGAAGTTGATAATGGGTTCATTCATCTTTTTAAGTTGTTTAAGAAACAATCAATATATACTTCACGATACTATATACTACAGTAGTTGTCATGCTTGCTAATTGTACATCGAGTTGTACATTCAAGTTTTGCCCTATTTCAAGTTATTAAAGTCTTTCCTAATCCATGATCTTGAAACCCCAAAGAGGAAGACTAAATGATATAAACTATAAAACTCAATATTCTAACCAAATTAATCAATATTAATTGTTTCATGCTTCCTTTTCTTCAACTTCCTAAAGTGTTTTTTTATCAACTCTTTGTGAACTTGTTATCAACCTCTAAACATCAATTCAAAAGTCTCTAGTAAGAGCATAGAGCTGTCTAATATTGCAAAAAAATCAATTTTTGATTAGGATTGGACCTTCAAATCATGACAATATATTGTTTTCCCTTACACGAAATAGTGAAATTAGGTTGCTTGAATAATTAGGTTGCCTTAAGTATCCTAAGAAAGTTATTTTACAAGTTGCATCAATGCCAACAAATATCTCTATAGATATTTCTGTTTGTACTCATGGAGGTTGACTTTATGAGTCCCAATTCCAACAATAAGGTAACTACACCTAAAATCGATTGTTGAAGCAATTCAACTTATTTTAGCATGATTCTCATTATTATATTGGAAATTTTTTTGTAGGGCCTTATTGGTAGTTCGAAGGAATTCTAGATTCTCTGAGATTGCATTTTTTGGACACCGCATGAATAAACTATGAATATTCAAAATATTGAAAATAGGTGTTTCTAAAACCGACCCTAGACTCTCATGAATAGTGGGAATAGTGGAGTACCGATTTTAGGCAAGAATCTATAGAGGTCGGTTTTAGAAAGGGATCAAAATTGGGTGTAGTTACCTTACCTAATTCAAAAGTAGTGCATTCTTGTATAACAACAATAAATATTCATATAGTGTCAATTGTCAAGATATTAGTGTGGACAACCTAATTTTCACTATAATTTAGTGTAGCTTTGTTTTCGGTGCGTGTTGTAAATGTGACGGACTTTCGAAGCATATTATTATGTCTAAATTCCAGGCTAGCGTGTCCCGCTCACGGATTGTTGTCATGGATTGTGTGGTGGCCCATTGGTGGTCCCGTTTTGTTGAAGGTAGGTGAGGTGTAAAAATTGTACCACTTTCGGAGCCCCAACGTTTTTGGTACACGTTTATATGGCGCACTGATCATTGACATGGACTGGTCTGCACGCAAGTATGGCACTGTGGCTTTCCTCATGGACAAAGCAAATTGATTTCTTGGTCCTTGGTCCTTCGCCTGAGAATACACTGATAGTTTCAAAGAACTTCTCATAGCAAATAACTTTGTGGACATTGTAAGGTACTAGGAGGTCCGCAAAGCAATCATCTAAGCACTGAAACTGAATTCTGGGGAGGTAAAACATCTTGAAATATTTTTCAGTAAATTTTTCTTGAAAGACAAGAGGAAATGGCATCTAACCTAAGTTGTTTCATATTTTTTGGAGCTTTGTGGAATTAGTTATGAAATTTTGAAGTTGAAATGCCACAGGGCTCTAAATGCAACCACCTCCTAGAATGTACACTGTTTGTACATTTGGATACATTGAAGAAAGAAAAATTTACCTTTGTGTCATGTTCGGTTCAAAATGCCCAATCATAGTTTGAGCCTCCTACCTTAACCCCTAAGCATTCAAACGACCATTTTTTTGGTCATTGTCCGACTTTGAGCAGATTTTTTAGGCGGGAAAAAAAATTAAATAATTAAAAAGATTGGGTTGTCTTTCAACATTTATATTCAAAAATAAAATCGCTACAGTCAAACAAAAATGATAAGAGAAATAGCACAAACACTTTAATATTTGCCTAGTGTTGAAAAACTTATTATTAAGGAAAAGTGTTGGTGTTTTCATTACTAGATCTTATGCATTTTTTCACAAATCAATAGAAAACACAATTTTGACCAATCAAAAAATATCAAATGCTAAAGATAGAAATTGTATTTTTGGAGAATTTTTGAAGTTGTATCTTCAAAATTCATTTGAAGAGATTCTAAAAATAATTTTATAATTTTGACCGTATGTATATTTTCTACTTTTTGTGCTTCACATTATCTTCTTTAATGCAAACTTCAAAAAAGTTATAGAACTTATATTTTATAACATATTTCTGTCATTACAAAAAATTTCAGGCCAAGGGAGGGCCGCGAGTTCTCAACACCCCACCCCCCGGTGCAATTGCAGAGGAATTAAAACTGTTTTTTATTTTTTATTATTTTTTAATGGTAGCAGCTGATGTGGCACTACTTGTGCCACGTCAGTGCCACGTCAGATTTCAGTATTTTTTTAATATTTTTTTTTTCAAAAAAAATTATTTTTTTATTTTCCTGTAATTGCATTGCGGGGTGCCGAAACAAGTTTTCTTAACGGCCCTCCGCAGGGCTCAGATTTTTTCTAATGTTTGTCCAAACCCCTTGGGCTTTTAGGGGTTAAAGGAGGGTGGGTTACACCCAAACAATTGCACCCTACCTAAAATAAGCATCATCACTTTGTGTAAATCTCCAAAATCAGTATGTACCTATGTTGAAGAAACGATTTTGGAACATTTACTAAAAAAAACTTTCATTCTTTGTAACTTTTGCATCCGGTATCCAAATGTGCTCTTCTTTAGTGCCTTGGAACCTCCTTTGGTCGAGCTTATAGTTGTATGATGAGCCTCTTGTGGAGGTCTAGCCAAGGGTGAATGTAAAGAAAAGACCCCCTATTTTGTGCCGTGTTAAATTTATTTTTCTACACCTCTCTTAGCTCATTTGGGGCTTCTAATTACAAATATGAACTCAAAATTTGCAAAAAAAAATTTCATGTGTTGCAAATAAAACGTTCCTACTTTTTTCCCAGAGGTAAATTATGGGGGCAACATGACCTCCGCAAGAGGCTTGTCATACAACTATAAGCTCGACTACCTCCTTTCACTTGCCAGTAAGAATATTTGACCAGTATAATAATAGTAACTAGGCACAATAGCAAAAAGTAGTGGTTTGGGGGGTACCCACCTTCATCAATCTCACGCTCGATGATTTTGACAAACTTGATGGATATCAAATTTTTCGGAGGTTTCAGTGTCTTGTGGAGTTAATAGCTTTGCTATTGCATGAGTGCAATGAGGGCCAAAGACCCCACGATCCCCAACTAGACCTACTCAACATTCTTGTGGAAACCAGCCAAGTACGACTGGTCCAACCACTGGTTGTTTTTTGCCACTAAAATACTACTTGTGTCCTTCCAACTGGTCTTCAAGACTTGTGATATTCACAGTTTTTGACTATCCAGCCTCTTGAATGCCTTCAACAGAGCACTCAATAGGTTGATTTTACACAAAAATTTTGACTTGAAATCAAAGGCAAAAATATGAATTGAATGCCTACAGAGCACTCAATAAGGTTGATTTTACACAAAGTTTTTGACTTGAAATCAGAGGCAAAAATATAAATTGAATGCCTACAGAGCACTCGATAGGGTTGATTTTACACAAAAATTTTGACTTGAAATCAAAGGCAAAAATATAAATTGAATGCCTACAGAGCACTTGATAGGGTTGAATTTACATAGAAAATTTTGACTTGAAATCAGAGGCAAAAATATAAATTGAATGCCTACAGAGCACTTGATAGGGTTGAATTTACTTAGAAAATTTTGACTTGAAATCAGAGGCAAAAATATAAAATTGAATACATTTTTAAAAAATCAATAATTTGAGAAACCAAATTTTGAAACAAGAACGCATTCCTTGACACATAAATCTTGGAGTGGCATGTCAAAAAAAACTACTTCAAGGTGTTTATAAGGATCACTTATATAGTACACTCCTCGATTGTTTAAACTACTCAGAAACATAACATCCTTCATTACCCTACGTGAAGGTCAGATTTGACATAAATTAAGTCATTTTTGTAAAAAAGTAACACATGTCATCTTGTCAATGGTGTGAGGTGATGTGGACCCTTGAGAATTGGAGGTAGAAATTCAATTTTGGCACTTGAGTGATGAATTTGACCTTCATGTATGGTATTAGTCTTTTTCCCTCTTGGTAAGAGAAAATTGCAGACTTTTTAGAAGGAAATGTATCTGTAAGGGATCAAAGTAGGATCATAGCTTCCCAATGAATTTAGAAAAACACTTTATGTGGTCTCATATATAGAACTGTCTTCAAGAAGTGGCTCTAGCCCAATTAGTAGCTTTTTGCACTACCGCAAGATGGGGTGTTTTAAGTGAGTTTTTAAGTATAGTCCTAGTAGTAAGATTATAAGTAATGACCTTTTAGGAGATTTTCAATAAAAATTTATTACAAACATATGTATTTCTAATAAATTTTTACTAAAAAATCTCCTTAAAGGTCATTACTTATAATCTTACTACTAGGACTATACTTAAAAACTCACTTAAAACACCCCATCTTGTGGTAGTGTTGAATAAGGGTCAACCCAAATTTTTTTAGATTCATGGACAAGGTAAGCTCTATACATTTCATATTGGCAAAACCTCTTCTCATGAGTTGAAGATTAATGTATATGATTCAAAGAATTATTAGATGATTGTTGCACAATGTTTGACATGAGGACGTTGATATTAAAGGTAGTTTTAGAACACCTCACAATTCAAATTTGAGCTCTTATAACTTGTGTATATGACATATAAATGCCATTCTTGGACTTCACTCAAATTTAGTTGCAAATAAGCTGTTGTATTAAAAAAATCCATCATATATTATTTTTTCTCATGACATGTTTGTTATTTAATCCAATTCTTACAATCTAAAAGATCAAAATGGATTTAATTCAGATTACTTGCAAAAACATTGTCTCTGTACGGATTGGAATTTTTTCATTTTATACTGAAGTTATTAGCAATTTAGTTTTTCATTTTGTCTCATACCTCCTACTTAATATTTTTGAAATACCTAGAATACCATAAATAGGTGTTTCTTTCCCTCCCTTATGAATCTTCATAGGAAATTCTTTTTTCTTCTCTTTGTACTAGAAATGATAATTTTGGAGTAGTTTTTAGCGAAACAACATTATCATGAACCTTTGGAAGTTGATTAGTGGTATTTGACATTCAAATACCCTTACCATTTGCTTGCTAATTAATAAGTTATTAACCTCTCTTCAACAATGTTAAGTCAAACCACCTCATGATAGGCAAAAGGCCCATTATAGACACCTACAAAATGACCCATTCATGATTTTCAATTGCTAATACTACAAAAATGTTTTTAAAAAAAAAAGGTGCCTCCAACTATGCTAAAATGCTTATTTTGACATTTTTAGGTGTTTCCACCCGAGTGGCCACAATTAATGTTTTAGGTGATGGTAATGAAGTGTTTAGTAACCACAATAGCAAACTTTTATCTTTTGAATGTAAATCCATTACATGAAGTGACTTTTTCAAGCCTTCATGTTGTGGCCATGTTAAGAAATATTGTGATTGCTCTAGGTGAATAAGATGACGACCATTACATATACTCTATTTGTTGGTTTTAGGATAGTCAAGAGTCTCTTCTAGTCCAATTAGGCAGCACACTTCAAAAATTCATAACAAATTCATACTTTGCTGAAAAAATATAATTTCAATTGCTCTCACTATTTCTCATATTTGCTTTTATGTGGATTTAAAAAAAATTCAACAATGGCATGAGGTGCAAACTCAGTATTAATTCTCACTGTCATGGGTTGGTTTACCTTTGTCAATGTGACCAAATTCCAATGATAGACTTCAGAAAACTTGCGTGAATGATACTCTCTCAATCTTGAAATAAATCCAGGGTTTTCCAAATATACTTGTCTCAAGTTAATTCAAAATGGGCTCTCCACAACTTGATGGACAACAACTAAAGCTAGTTCAAACACCCTGAAGCAAAAGAATCTGCAGATGTCACACTCTGAAGACTATATAGCAATTTGATTCTTTCAAAGGGAATCAAACCGCAACCTCTAACCAACCAAAGGCAAAGAATTCAACCCAAAATTATACAGAGAAACTGCTACTAACAAACCTTTTGTTGAGAATTCCTTGGAGTTGAATCACAAGACGTTATCGGAATTGAATACAGAGGACATCAATGAACACCACTGCACCAAGTAACATTGCTCGAAGAATGATCAAAACTAATACCACTCGAGCAGTTCTAGAAAGGGGCAAAAATTTGTCACTTTCGTCGCTTGTTTTCAACATGCACTGCTTCATTGTTGACTTCCATTCTTTTACACCTAAGGGGGGGGGGTAGTAGAAGCTACAATATCTCCGCAATCCTTTGAAAATAGGAATAGCTCACACATTAATCTAGCCATTTCTAAAAAACCTCGGAATCATTTACAGACGGAGGGAGTATATAACTTATGCCTGGGCCAGGGTTCTGATGGATGGTCCCTGGCCTACGAGTCTACAACAGTTTAGATCAATGTGACCCACATTCCAACGATGGAATTTGGTGAATATGAATACTTGTCTGAACATCAATGGACTTCGATTTTTGGACATCAATCATCAGGATGTGTGCAATAGGGACCGATAGGGACATGAAAATGAAGTCGGTCAATCATACACACGGAACTTCTCATTCCTTTCATTGAAATTGTCCCAAGGGAGTGACCAAGATATAAGTTAATATGCTGCCTCTGTCCCAAAACGATCTTCAGGTTCCGCTTAATTTTAGTGTGATAAGCTCAATACTGCATATTTTGAAACAGGCTCCAAAACTCAAAGTTTCAGGAATAAAGGAGTGCACCCAACTTGAAATGGGTTGGAATAACAGTATTTTCAGCTTGAGGTCCCTAACATTTTGTCCAACTCGAAGATTGTTTTTGTGATAGAGGGAATAACATATTGACATTCTAAGTAGGAGATTTGTATAAGAGGGTCTCTTTATAGCATCATGCTTGTTTTTCTTCCCCGTGATTAATATTCTCGGGATTATTTCTAAAAATTCTTGAAATAGTAAGTTCAATTTATTAAAGTTGATGTTGTGTGTATAATGGTTCAATTGTAGAAACATATTATTTTGAGTGTATAGTGACCCTGGCCTAGAGCCACTAGTTGGTTTGAAAAAATGTCTCACTTAGATCTATGTATTTATCGCAAATATGAAACCAAGCCTAATATATATATAGGGAATGGAATTGACATCCAAATATAACTGTCGCTTATTTGGTTGAATTGAGTTTTATGTAGGTTCCAAGCATCAATCAAAGGTCTTGCCACAAGTTGAGTTTGAATGAGACTTTTGAAACCTTGAAGCATATTGGAAACAAATCATAAGGGAGTTGAGACTCATTTTTGTACATGGTTGAGTTTTCCAACTCAATGATGACTTGCAGAATCCCCGATTTACTTGTGATTGCACATGCACGAGGTGAGTTTATAAAATTCAATCAAAAATTATAATAGAAATTTATGTGTGGAGAAAGCCAATGAAACTTGCACTATGCTTTTAATTTGGGAGAATCTTCTCTACTTTATTATTTTCAGGAATGATTATTCTATGTTATTCCATATGTTCAACTTAAATTGTTCAAAAGATATGCTACAATGCATATTTGCAACCGTATGTACATATTTTTATCTATATATGTATTTAGATATTGAAGATCATTTCCAATTAGCAATCTATCATGTGCTTCCCAATCTGCATGTTGCACCCACTTTTTACATTTCATCACATTATACAACTCATAAACATAATTATATCTTTTTATCAAATTCACTTGTCATAGACAATTTTTTATATATATTATAGACCCTTAATTTTATGATTGGCTAAAATTTTACTTTATGTACTTAAAATAGTCAAAGACTACCTAATCACAAAATCATCATTACTTCCTCTCATAGTAAGTTTGAATCCTTTGATGCTTAGATTTTGTGAATCTTTGCGCAAATTTGCTTATATTTTTGTACAAATGCATTGTGTACCCCATTTCCATTAACCCCTTAAAGTTCCTTGACTAAGCTTTCACCAAAAATGCTCCAAACTACTGCCATTTCTAATGCAAGTAGCAAATTTTAGGAAAAAAATATTTTTGGACATATTTAACCAAAGGAGCTTATAGTAAGCTGGTTTGAAAAGATGTAGAAAAAAATTCAGAAATTTCCACCTTGTGGATTGCAAGATATTAGCATTTGAATTGACAAAAATCCTTTTTTTGGCCTTGTAAAAAACATGGCATCTGCACTTCTCAAGATCATATTTGTATGAAAAAATGTCCAAAATGGTGGTGCTTCTATGAATTCATTATTCTAGGCAAATTGGCTACATGCTTGAAGAATTTCAAATCATTTGGAATTGTACAACATAGAGAAAAAAGTAAGTAGAGAATGATTCAAAATACAAAATTGTTAAGAATTTAGTTATGGAATTGAAAAATGCCAATCCCACTGGTTGTAATGTTGTAATAAACAATCTACATCCTATGATCTATTTTAAAATAAATCTTTCAGAAGTCCTTTATTTCACTCAATTTTCAATAATTTTCGGAAAAAAATAAAATCATAGAATCTATAACTGTTGCAAACTGAAACTCCTTATAACTTTCATCTCATTGATTAAAATGAAATGATTCAGAGGTTTACACGTATTCACAAATCCTATAAGCCAATTTCAAATTTTTGTTTCTGAAAAAAGTGATTTTTTTTGTCTGCCCGGCCTACCCGGCCAAGAAAACAAAATAACATATCATACAATAACTATTTAACCATGTAGTCAAAATTTATGAAAATTGTTGAGCCTAGCCTTAAAAAAAAACTTGTCCCCATGCTGTATGGAAATTTCAAATAAAAAAATAAAAATTCCATTTGTAGTGAACTGCCCAAAGTTTCTTTGTTGCCAAAAAATGCAGCTTGGTCCTTTAGGGGTTAACTATGTCATAAGGAAAAGTTATCTCTCATAGATTTTAATATTGATTTGGATAAATGAGAAGCTATTTGGTCAAAACATTGCTCATAAGCACTTTGAGAATAACCTAGAATTTGGACTTCAAATTGATTAGGAACTAAGTACTTCAAAGGTATTGTATACTTTATATTCACCTCTTGGTAGAAAAAAACTAGGTAATATGAGGAATTTCAATGTGTAAAATACCTATTCAAAGACAATCCATTTTTTAAAACATTAAAAGAAAATTTGAAAATAAAGTTGTAGCCAAAAAACACTAACCACGTGTGTGTAACAACTACAAAAATAATTGCACAAATTATTAGGGGTTAAACCTACAAGGACGCAACCCTATCACTAAGGTAGTTAGCCCCAAAACATTATATTCTCAAATGAATAGGTGCATTCTCTGTCTCTATAGTTCTATTCATTAATCCTTAAATGTCGATAAGGACATTTATTGTCTGATGGATGACAGAGAATCCTTCTAGTATGACAGAAGTGCAACTATTCATTCTCAAAATTTTGTTGTGGAAAGGGGACATCTTCCACTATAGTTTGACTTCCAATGAGTGCTTTTGCAATTTCCTAAGTGAATGATTCACATGATAACCAAAGGGATGGTTTCTATAGTCACCAGTCTGCCCTTTAAGGGTTAAACACTTTTTGTCTATTAAAGTAGGAGTTTCTTAACCCTTAGAGGATGGATTAGTGACTGTGGAAATCATCACTTTGACTACCATGGGAATCATTAGCTTAAAAAAATGGAAAAGCACTCATTGGAAGTCAAACTACTGCAGATGATCTCCCCTTTTCACAACAAAATTCCGAGGATGAAGAATTGCACTTCTGTCCTACTAGAAGGATTTTTTCTCATCCATCGGACAAAAACAATGTACATCTATTTGTACATTGCTAGTGAAACAAAAAAGCAATATGTACATTTGAGGAGGTGGACGGTTTTAGAGCCCTATGTCATTTGAACTTCAAAAATTCATAACTAATTCCACAAAGCTCCCCAAAATATGAATAGACTTGGGTTAGATGCTAATTCCATTTGCCTTTCAAGGAAAATTTACTAAAAAATATTTCAAGAAGTTCCACCTCCCAAAATTCAGTTTTAGCTCACAATGGACCTCACTTCACAGTGGACCTCCTACCTTACAACATTTCAGGATTTCGATCTTTTGGTTACAATTTGAATGTTTTTTTTGTTTTTTTTGTTTTTTTTGAACAAATGGCAGAACCATTGCATTAAAAAAAGAAATCACAATACAAGACAAGCAAGCCACGGAGGCTGGACAATGAAGAGATAAGAGCCAAAGCAAAGAAGAGAAGGCCTAATGGAAATCACAAGGGGGAGGGCCCCTCTTGTTCCAGTAAATGATAGGAATAGATCTACTAGCAATAATGGAAGATTTGAGCCAGATACTATCAAACTTGGCCCAAATTCGCATTCTATCTTGTATTCGACGGCGAGCCCCTATTTGGGCTTTGAGATGAGCAACATGGCCAGAGTTGAGAAGAGCGTTCCAAAGCACACTTTGGATAAATTCCAAAGGCCAAGGATGCTAAGCAAAGACTTGACTATTTCGTGAGATCCATATAGTCCAAATTGCCGATCCTCGCAGTAGAGACCAAATAGTCTTGAGTTCCTGGAATCTCCTAGGAGTCGAGGAACCAAATATACACTGAGACAATTTGAATGTTTCAGTTAAAAAATTGTAAATCTTTGATTTCTTTTTCAAATTTCCGATTTTTTTTTTCAAATCTTTGATTTTTTGATTTGTTTCAAACATGCTCCGACAGATGGAGCGAAAGGCGCACTTCCTTCCTGCATTGATCTTATCAATTGGGTCTAATTTGGATTAGCATGGCCCAGACTAATAATAACTTAGCTTGACCAATGACAAGCACCTGGAACCTTCTAGAAGATTCCTGTCGACCGACCTACGAAACCCAGGCTACAAGAGATGCCAGCCGCAAATTCAGGTGGAAGGCATGCTTGGTATTAACCCGAGAAGGATAAGCTGGTCACCACGGAACTCATCCTTTTGGGTACCTTGTGAATTATTTACTTAAAAAGAAAACCCAAGAGCACTCATTGGAGGTCAAACTACTGTACAAGACCTCCCTTTTTCACACAACATTCCAAAGATGAACATTTGTACTTTTGTCTTACATAGAAGGATAATATTCTCTATCATCCATCAAACATTTAGTGTTTACAACGATGTTATAGGAGTTAATTCCTAAAGCTTTTTCATGTTTAGACTTTAGAGGCCTAAAATTGCTTCAAAAAATACTAGTTTCCAAAGCAAGGCTAAAATCTTCATTTATATTTATTTTTTAACAAATTCAATCGTAGGATCTCTTACTTAACTTGTTAGAGTACACCCTCCTAAAATTTTAGAATAAAAAACCTTACCAATTGTAAGATCATGATGCTTGGGTTTCAAAACAAAGTATTTTCTACTCTTCCCGAATAGTTAGATTTTGTCTTTCAAACATTTTATTCCAAAACATGTAGATCCTACAACTTGCAACTCTCCTTAATACGTTGAAGAAATAAGTTGGGAACACATGTAGAAATTTTCCAAAAAACATACTCCGTATTTCATATTCATGAGTGAGTAGAAAGAAGTAGAGAATGATTCAAAATTTAATTATGGAATTGAAAAATGCCAATCCCAATGGTTGTAATGTTGTATTACACAATTCACATCCTAAGATATTATTTTATTTTTAAAATATTAAAAATTGAATTAACCCCTGAAGGACCAAACTACGTTTTTTGGTTGTATAAAATTTTTGGGTAGGTACGTGTGAATGGAGATTTCTATATTTTTGGCTGAAATTTTAATAGAAGGTGGGGACGAGGAATATCTTTCATATGCAAAAAATTTCATGACATTTGGAAATACGAGTCAAAAGTTATGGCCTGATATGTTACTCTTTTTTGTAATTGGGCAATCCGGGCAAATCAGAAAAAATCACTTTTTTCAAAATAAAAATTTGAAACTAGTTTTCTAGAGTTATATATACGTGGAAAGCTTTCAATCATTCCATTTTGATCTATGAGTCAAAAATTACAAGGAATTTTAGTTTGCGGGCAGTTATGGATTCTCTACTCAAAAATAAACTTTGAAGTCGTTTATTTCATTCCATTTTCAATATTTTTGGATTAAAATAAAACTACAGGATGTAGATTTTTTATTACAACATTACAACCATTGGAATTGGCATTTTTCAATTCCATAATTAACTTCTTAACAATTTAGTGTTTTGAACCATTTTCTACTTCTTTCTACTTACTATTTTTTTCCTATATGTTGTACAATTTCAATTGATGTGAAATTTTTCTAGCATATAGCCAACTTGTTTAGGAAACTGAATTCAAAGAAGCACCACCATTTTTGACATTTTTTCATTGAAAAGTGAGCTTGTGAAGTGCAGCCGCCCGGTTTTTTGTAGGGTTGAAAAAATGATTTTGGTGAATTTCCACGTATATATAAAACTAGAATACCAATTTCAAATTTTTGTTTCTTGAAAAAATGCTTATTTTGAGCTGCTTAGGTTGAGAAAAACCTACATATCATACAATAAGGAGTAAATTTTTAACCATGTAGTCAAAAATTCCAAAAATTGTTATGCCTTAAAGTTACTCCTTGATCACATATTGTGTGAAAATTTCAAAGAAAAAAAATGAAAATTTCATTCGTAGTAGGCTACCTTAAATTTCTATATTGACAAAAAAAGTTATTTGATCCTTGAGGGATTAAACTTAGCCCCTCTGGCTTGATATTCTTATCAACCTCAGATTGAAAAGGATTAACTGCAATTCTAAAAGCTCTAGAACTATATGACCATTTCCACTAGTGGAAAAAAGTTTCTTTAGAATCAAAAATCAATTTTGAAGGCATGTCATATAATTATTCCACTTGTAGGGTATTTTCACATATTTGTCAAAAGTCCATCGCTTCAAAACATGGGGTCATTTCTTTAACCCAAGAACGATGCGAAGGACTAAAAATGTTCAATGAATTGCTTTGGAGAAACTATAGAGTCAAAGAAGTCACCTATTCATCCAAATATCTTGATAATACTTAGATGACTATTTTGATGATAGGACCACATCTTTCCACAATTCAGAGACTGGATCCCATATTTATACTAAAAAATACTTTTACACTTTAGACAATTTAAGAAAATAAAAAATTCTAAACATTCTCAATTGGCTAAGAGATGAAAATGGTTCAAGGTTGACCAATAAGTGCATTCACAAATTTTTATTATCTTTGCATGTTCCAAGGTTTAAACGTCTCACTTTCCAATCCCAATTCTCCTAGCAAAAGTAAAAGAGCAAGCAATCCCTTATTATTTCAAATCCCTAACTATTTTTTGCCATATATGTAGGTGTAGTGGATATGGAGTTGCTTTTAATATGAACAAAAAGTGAAAGTAAGAAGCATAAGTAGATTATATTCAAGGGCTTTCAGAATTAGAAGACTATGAGTAGAAAGGGTTGGTCAATGTAAGGTAGGAGGCTCGAATTCTGGAGGGTCATTTAGAACCGCCATATAGACTCACTTGGAATGGACATGAGGTGGTCTTTAATACCTTCTATAGTCATTGAATGAATCAATAAAAAAACTACGGAGTAGTATTTATTGCAAGAGCCAATCGTTGTCTTGCTTTCCCCATTTCTCTCTAGAAGTTGCAAGTGAACGGTTTATGGAAGACCCAGGGTCATAAATAGGGACCTATGACACATCTTGTTTGAAAATTCATAAGTAATTCAAAAATGCTTCAAAAAATACGAAACGACTTGTGTTACAATCAGAATCTATTTATCTTTGTCTGGAAAATGAGCAAAAAATAATATCATCCAAGAAACCACATGAAAAAGGCGGACAAGCCCTTAGATGCTCGCTTTTAGAGCCTCCTATCTTAATTGAAAAGAATATGTGACAAGATGTGCAAAAGCAAAACAAATTGCTTTGCAATTGCTTGTGTAAATGATCCTTCATCTAGATTGCACTTACAATACAACCTCATAAAACCATTCACATTCAAAAATTTATTACTACTCTTCTACATAACAGTCAAGTAGCATTATGTAGCACTGCCTTGGCTCTAAGGTAATCTGCTCTTAAAGTGACCATTTAAGAGCTATTTGCCTTTTCGGGGAAGCTCTACTCCTTGAAACAATTTTCAATTAATTTTTAGAGGAAGAGAAATGGAATTGGCATCTAACCCAAGTCGTTTCATTTTTTGGGACCTTCTTGGAATTAGTTACAAATTTTTGAAGTTGAAACGCAGTGGTCACTAAAACCGACCACCTCCGCCTGAAATGTATATTGTTGGTACATTGAAGAAAGCAAAATGTACCTCTGTGCCATGTTTGGTTTTAGAGCCCGTTCGCTTTTAGATCAGACTACTTTACAGCATAGGGTGTGGCATATTTCACACCCAACAACCTTTGTATCCTCCACTTATCAATAGTCATTGATCAAGGAGTGTTGGATGTGGAATATTCCACACCCAACAGTGTAGAGCCAAGGTAGTGCTACATAATGCTACGTAGTGTCACATAATGCTACGTAGTGTCACATAATGCTACGTAGTGTCATGTATGCCTCTAAAATTTACTTCATCATTTGCATTTTACTCCATAATTATTTGTCAATGTACAAAAACTTTCTATTCTTCATTTTTCATTGCAAGCCCAAATTGCCCAAGATGCCCCAAAGCTTATCGAGACAAGTATAGGCGGGATTCTGTTTTTGTTTTTTGTTTTTTCCGGACAAATGGTTCCCTAACTCCTTCAATTTGGGGGTTTGAATTGAAGAAGGCCAATTTTGAGTATGCCATTTTGGGTATGTAATTTTTGTACATGATGGCTCTGCATGATGGATGAAATGAGGTTTCGAAAATATTGTGGCAACAATGTGAAGGGACATCATTACAGTCTAGCATTTTTTTAACACATTTACCCTCCTTTTTTTCATCCCTAATTTATACTCCCATTACCTCAAAATAAATCTATGGTTCTCCAAATAGTTTTCCACTAGAGACCATAGATTTATTTTGAGACACATGTAGTAGCAAATTAGCAAATTAGGAACTAGAATCTACAGTAGACAAGGCCTTGTATGTATAGCGTTAGCTCACTTTTTGACTAAGCCCTTCATTAACTTTCCCACATGTAGTTTTTGTCAATGCAATACTTCTTCTGGATTCTCTTTGGTCCACAACCAATAAAATATTTGTCTAGAAATTTGATCGTGGGTGATGAAGGTTAATGTAGCCATTTTTGTTTCTTTGGTCCTTGCGTATATATAGAATTTCATCTTTAAGAAAATAAATTTGTAAAAGATGTGCAAATCATAGATTGTTCAACATTTTTTTGGGGTAAATTATTTTTGAAAAAAAATAGCTACATTTTAGGTGGTCAAAGAAAAACATATATTGCTTGTCATTGTCAACCGTAAGGGGGACTAATCTTGTCCTTTTGAATGCTTATGTGACCTTCAAAATTCTCTACATTGTTGCAATGATATTCCCAAATTGTCCCTCAAATTAAATAAAAAAATAAAATATTCTTTTGCCATCCACTAATATATGAAACTCCTAATTTGGATAATTGTTGTAATTCTTATATACTTGAAAAGCTATAATATGGTCATGTATTCTTCATGTATAGTACATGCCTAAGAAGTTGCAATAATTTTATTATTAACTAATTTTGAGTTCTTTCTAAAAACAATTCAAAGATGCAGTTAATGACTTTGTAACACTGTAAGTATTATCAAAGAATGCACGTAGTCATCCAATAATTGGATCATTTTTTGGTGTTGGGTCTCATCTTTTCTTGCTTCCTTTTAGGACTAAGATATCTTCAATTCTATTGACGTTGAAAATCCACAAAATTTACAAAAATTCTCCAATAAACATAATTTCTTTGGAAAAAATTATTAGATTTCCACTTGTTTTCAAGTATAAAATAACCTTCAGTTGTAATACCAACTTAATTGACTTAATTGACTTAATTGACTCTAATTACGTACATTAGCTTAACCCCTGAAGTTCCTTGACTATGTTTTCACCAAAAACGCTCCTAAACTGCCATTTCTAGTACAAGTACCAAATTTTAGAAAAATAACATTTTTGGACACATCTATCCGTAGGATCTTATATTATGCTAGTTTTAGAAGATGTGGAAAAAAATTCAGAATTTTTCACTACGTAGATTGCAAGATATTAGCGTTTGAGGGTAGCTGCACTTCACAAGGTCACATTTTTATGAAAAAATGTCCAAAATAGTGGTGCTTCTTTGAATTCTTTTTCTTAAACAAATTGGCTACATGCTTAAAAGTTTTCAAATCATTTGGAATTGTACAACATATTGGAAAAAAATAGCAAGTAGAAAGAAGTAGAGAATGATTCAAAATACAAAATTGTTAAAAATTTAATTGTGGAATTGAAAAATGTCAATCCCAATGGTGTAATGTTGTTATAAACAACCTACATTCTACGATTTTATTTTTTCAAAACAAATTGAACATTGAGTTAAACAAACAACTTCAAAGTTTATTTTAGAGTAGAGAATCCATAACTGCCCGCAAACTAAAACTCCTCATAACTTTTGACTCATTGATTGAAATAGAATGATTCAAAGCTTTCCATGCATATATAAATCTAGAAAGCCAATTTCAAATTTTTGTTCATGTAAAAATTGATTTTTTAGATCTGTCCGGACTTCCCTAGTTGAGAAACAAACAACATATTAGGGCATAACTTTTGACTCATATTTCCAAATGTCATGAAATTTTGTGCATATGAAAGATATTCCTTGTCCCTACCTTCTATTAAAATTTCAACCTAAAATATGCAAATTTCTAGTCACAAAAACTTGTCCAAAATTACTAAGTTGCTAAAAATAGCAGGCTAGTCCTTTAAGGGTTAATGAATGGTTTTTGATAGTTCTACCTAAGAATTTAAAGGAATATTGAATGTAGGTTTTCTTTTTGGACAATGTTTCAATGCATGAAATATTTGGTGATATATTCCTTCTTTTTCAAGGGATGAAATCACTAAATTCCTACATACTTTTGTATATTATATGAATAATTAAATTTGAAATGGACATTGAGGCCCAAAGTGGTTGATGGATGACTTTCAAGAAATGAAAAAGTACCCATTGGTCCATAAATCTGATCATTTATGGTTGACTACCTAGTGATTGGTCTCGTCTTTTCAGAATTAAATTCCTTTCATGTTTTGCATAGTTCATTTGCTTCATTTAGGTTAGTGTTTTTGACTAGAGTTAAGGTAGGAGGCTCGAATTGCAAGCATGCAATTACAATTGCCCAATAGAACAGTAAAGTATACTTCATTTACAAATTGCCGGTTTGAGCCATTCCAATTTTAATTGCAAAGTATAGAAAAAAATTGGAATTTTTTGTCTTGCATAATTGACACCCAATTCTCACGCAATACCAATTAAGCATACCAAATTTTAGTTTCAAAAAAGTAAAATTCCATTTTTGGTGAATTTTTGAAGTCAATTTTTATGGTTTTATATAATATTTTATTGAAAACAATTAGTGATAAATTTTTTAAATTTGATTGCATACATATGTAGGAAACATCCATACGCACATCTTTCAAATTAAAAAACACCCCATTAAGTAACAAAAATATGAGCAAGGAAGAGTTAAATGTGCAACATCATATGACCAAAATTTGTGAAATTGATGATTTTATATCTTAACGAGATTTTGGCAAAGTAATTGTAACATCACGCTAAAATGTACAAAATTAGTTACAACGTGAAGGTCAAATAGAAAAACCTCGTTAAAATATAAAGATATCAATTTCACAAATTTTGGTCACATGATGCCTCACATTTAACTCTTCCTTGCTCATATTTTTGTCACTTAATGGGGTGTTTTTTTTAATATGAAAGATGTGCGTATGGACGTTCCCTACATATGTATGCAATCGAATTTACAAAATTCATCACCAATTGTCTTCAATAAAATATTATGTAAAACCATGAAAATTGACTTCAAAAATTCATCAAAAATAAAATTTAGCTTTTTTGAAATTGATTTTTTTTATGCTTGATTGGGATTGCATAAAAAATAGACCAAAAATGTGCTTATAAAAAATATGCCAATTATACTACACATTGTACAAAAAAAATTGAATGCCTCAAAGCGGCAGTTTGTAAATGAAGTAGACCTTACTGTACAAAGAGTTTCGAAAATGGATCACAGTTCCTTCAATGTGCTTTTTACCTTTTATTTGTGTTCTTAAATCCCTTTGAGTAAAATATACATTCATGTAAGGCTAAAATAAATGAAAGCATGATGTGGATTGTTCTCTGAGAGACAAAATTACAGAAACTTCCTAAGTTTGAAGCGCTCCATTCAAAGGCTAATTTTGATTAAGATTGGTCCAGTGAGCACCAATAGCTACCTATGCACCTTTCACTTTGAAAATTCAAATTTAATTCATTCCGAGTCCGAAAATTATGATTTAAATTGTCAAAGAACTGTTTCTCTTTTCTCTTTCTACCAAGAACATTTAAAAAATGTTACGCTCTATTGATTTTCCTATAGAGGTCCATTATCCCTTAGATGGTCAATTTAAGAGCCTCCTACCTTAACCTTCTTCATTCTCCTTCTTTCTTCAGTTCTTCTTCTCCATATTTCATCCACGGATGTAACCAGCTTCATCACTCTAGCAAAGATCGGATCGCCGCTCTCTGCACTGCCCCAAATAAATGAAAAAACAACAACTGATTGCGGTAAAAGTCTACGAACAAGACAAAGTCCTGATCACCGGAATTCCAGCTACCACGCCCTCCCATTTGCTTTCCTTTCCGTTTCCCTGGCGATGAAGGCGCCACATGGGGACTGCGAAGACCAGTTCAACGACCCCGCACTCTGGACCAGGAAGAATCCCAGCTAGCCACATGGCAATCCCATTGGTTTAGAAATGCTAAATTTAACACAAAGATCTCAATTTCGTAACTTAGTGCCGCCCTTTTCATGGAAACAATCAACTCATTTCATGGAAACGATCCACCGGTTTCCAGTCAATTTGCGGTGATTTTCCTCCATTTGAATCTCTTAACAGTTGATATTTTACCATTCTTTACAACGGAGACTCGGTGTCTTTTGTGCCAAATATTAAAATGAAAAAAAATAAAATTCACCAAAACAATAGTATTGATTGCAACTCCCGCGACATTCCGTTCCGAAATTTGTGTTGTGGAAAAATCCCTGTTTCCCTGCCCAATCAACTTCAGTTTCCTCCTTGCTTGTGGTTTGCCTGTTCTCCCTCGTCACGCTCACCAGTACGCGGTTTTGTGTTTGAGTGCGTGCCTTCCATCACTTTCACAAGCTTGCATCACACAATTTGGGCACCAGAGCAGGCTTGCTAGACATCCTAAAAAATTTCAGCTGGGGAAGTAGATTGCCAAGTAGTAGAGTTAGCGTTTTGAACGCGGCATTGGTTCAAGCTACGGAGGCTTGGGTTGGGTTCTTATTCTTGAGGTTGAGTTTGTCAGGGATTTGTAGATGGTTAGGTTGGTCGGATTCGTTAAAACTGCGTGTTTTAATCGCAGGTAGTGTGAATTTTTTGAGTGCCCAGAGCACTAAAAATTAGTAAGGCTAGTACACACGCCACGTTGATTCATGATTTTTGATACCTGAGTTCGAGTTTGTGAGGGATTTCTAGACGGTAAGGGTGGCCAAGCCTAGCGACACGAATCCGCTGAGAAAAGTGGCGTGTTCCGAAGCGCTCTACTTATGAGATTCAAGTGCTCGGAAAACTAGGGCTTGTAGTGGAGATTTGAGGTGACTGAAACTGCGCCAATTTAATCAGTTACTATTTGTGTTGTTGCAATGTCGACGACGTGTGCAACGAAGCAGCTTCTCACGATCACAGACATGGACGTGCAATGGACGTGTCGATGAATTTGGAACTAGGCAGAAATTGTTGAAAATCGGTGAGTAGTAACGAAGTGATCGTCTCAGTCTAGAAAAAATTCCTTCCAGTTTTCTGAATTCGCGAAATCACGAAGAAATTTGCAGATCTGCGGCAGATTTCGATCTCTACTTTTTAATTAGTGAGATCAAGTCGTCATCAAGGTTTCTCTCTATGAATTTCGCACGGGTGCGATGTACCTTCTGGGGCTTGTCAACTCGGCGTTCGAAACGAGGCGACCCACAGGAAACCTGGAGCTTGTGGATCTGTCGTTAGAGAAGAAGTATCACCCGCCGGAGCTTCCTGTGGCAAAACGGAAAGAGCACAGCAATGACCACTCACAGAGTTCTTGTATGATCAATGGTAATGGAAATGGGACTCACAAGAAGATGGAGAATGCTAACAACAACAACAGCAACAACAGCAACAGCAGCAACAATGGTGCGACGTTGAAACGCATTGCCAGGAAGCCAAGTCACCGCCCTTCACTAGAAGATTTGCCAGCCGACCTCTACATGGAGCCTCTACCACCCCTTCTTTCGAAATCTCCGAACATGGCCCGTCACCGATCGTCGTGGGTACCCGAGGAGACCCCCGTGAATTGGTTGCAGCAAGATTTGGCTTCAGGGCGACAGGAGTTCGAGCAAGAATGGTGGCCATTCTGCATTGGCAGCCCTAGCAAGCACATCAGGAGGAAAACCCCCACAAATAGATGGACGTCGACGTTCGAAAGCGTGTTCTCAGACGGTGGAATTTCCATTCGAGTGGAACATCATCCGTTGGAACCGTCGACAACAGAAGAGGAAGGAGAGGAAGAAGACGAAGACGAAGACGCAAGCGAAGCTTCAAACTCAGAGGATTCCATCTCAGTCTCGTCCGAGTTTTGTGAAGAAATTGCAGAGAATACGAATGTAAACGACCCTAGTGACGAGGGTTTTCCACGAGTGTCACAACATTTGGAAAGCGTAGAGAATGAGGAGCCTGGAGAGCTTCCATCTACGCAAGCTGAAGCAAAGAGTGCGATTACATCGCAAGAGCTGGGGATGGAGCAACCAGAGGTGCAGGATTTCAAAGGGGTACCGATTGCTGCACCTCCGAGAAGTTCGAAGTTGGGCGAAGAAGCTCTTGCGGATCTGGCGAAGCTGCCGTCGTTGTCGCCATCGCTGTCGAGTCCGGTGATGGAGAAGATGGAGGCGCTGGCTGCGTCGTTGGAATCGGCGTATTCATGGATCCAACCAAAGATTGCGAAGACTGGCGTGCAACGAGAGTTGCCTGAAAGGGGCTTGCGGTATTCAATGCCGAACGGTAACGATCTTGTTCAAGAGGAGCTTTCGTTTCGGCTGTGGGAGTGCGAGGAAACGCCGAAACGGAGGGAATCCCGAGACGAGCAGGACAGTGCAAGGTAGGGAACCCATTCCCGTTCTTCTTTCAAGTTGTTCGAGTGATTCTTATTCTTATTAGAATTGAAAGGGAGAGTGTTGTACCTGTCCCGATTTTCAAGGGGATTCAATGTTCCAAAATGCATATTACGTCGACCTTGTACGCATAAGGATTGCTTTAGATTGAGGCTGAAGAAGAAGCTGAGCGAAGATTTGAACATTCCTGTAACCATTGTCCTCAGCTCAAAAGAGTTGAGATCCATCCTATTGGAAAATCTTCATCCCAGCCCAAAGAGAATAACCCTATACCACGTCGTTATAAGTTTTTCTTGGTAGAGACTAAGACCTAATATTTGCAGTTCTAGATCTCTAAGCTCCATTCCTGTTCTAAGTTTTGTCTTGCACCTGGGCCGTGTCCTAGTTATGAATGTTTTGAAGTTGACTCAGGCTTCAAAAACTTTGAGTAGTCCAAGTATAAAGTTTTCAGTCTCCTTTAATGGCGTCCTATTCACGACGTAGTAATGGAATTGGGGTGGGTTCACAGGAATGGATTCTCTACCTTGAACGGCGTTGGAGATGATGAGATTTTGAAGAAGCAGTCACCACTCAACGTGGACGCTCTTGTGAATCTAAGAACCTCGGATGTGCGTTCAAGAAGAAGAGGAGCAGCAACTACACCATCCATGGTTATTCCATCCAAAGTGGAAGTCGATTCTGAGCAGGACTACCCATCCCCGACCTCTTTCACATGTGGTCTTTCACCCACATCGTTGTTTTCTGACGACCAAGAGCCTTTTCGATCGAGCATCTCCAGCAGCGATGACAACATGTTCCCCTCGTTCCAACCAGTCCGAAGTCGTGGTGGCTCTCTTGAAGAAATTAGGTTGGGGAGCCATTCCTGTGACATTTTTGCTCTTCAATGGTATCTGTTATTAGAACATTTGAAAACGTCAAATGCACTAACATACACATTATTTCAATGCTACATGCATAAGACATGAAATTTTGAAGTACTGGGTTGTAAAACTCCAAAACTTTGATTCTTCAACTGTGGTTTATGTCATATTTGCTAAATTCCATGTAAGTTGAAGTATTCAGTTGCAATGTAATATTATATATTAATATTGGAGGGTTCCCTTTTTCCTCTTCGCTTGAGCTTCTGACTTGTAATTACTATTCGAATAGTAAATACTCTGACCCTGCTCTGCCTTGAGGTTCATGGTTTCTCAATCTTTCAGTACATCTGGACCCGAGGCATCTCGGTGAAGTATATACACCTTGTCCACGTCCGAAATGATTTTAGTATATAATGTTATGAGTTATTCCACTACGGCGTACTAAGGGAATTGGGATGTGTTGACAGGAATGGGTTCCGCAAGTCGCCTCGGTCAGTGCTCTCACAGGAGCCTGATGAAATCTCCTGTGAAACCTCGGATTGCTCTGAATTATCAGGAAAGAAGCATCATCAGAAGCAGCAACAGACATCGTCAACTTTCACGTACTTGTACAATGACGAGTCTTCAGACTTGGAGTCACCCATGCATGCCAAGTTCAGGCATCAGTTGCAGCAGCCGTTTCCAGCTTTCACATATAGTGTTGGCAAGGACATGGGGGTAACATCTGCATCCTCATCCTCATCCTCGTCTGAAGCAGATGAGGATGAGAGTGTGGTTGCAGGATCGTTGCAAGAATTAGGGCTCTTTCAAGAAGCGAAGGACTGGGAGCCATGGCTTGTACATGATGGCGGGGTTTTGTACGACTCCGAAGATTTGGAGTTCCTCCTGTCTCCAGTTTCCAAATGGAAAGATACAACGAAGATTGTACCTGTGCCCGAGGAGGCTTCGTCTTTGCGTAGTCTGCAACCAAGGTAGGAAATCCATTCTCGTGACTTGAGGGCATCCGCATTGGTGCTGTACCTGAAAAAACTGATAATTTACCGCTTTAGTTTGCCCAGCCACTTGATTTAGGAATTTTGTCCAGATTTCCGACAAAATTTTGACTAGAAACTCCATTTGCAGTCAAGAGATGAATTGTGTATCTGTGTCTAGAAAATGCTTTCCAAAATTACAAATTCTTCAGTTGTTGTACATTATCTTATTCACTACATTCTAAACTTGAATTTTGCAGTTAACTTACATTCTATTTATGGTCCACTAACGGAAATGGAGGTTTGCAGGATCGGGTTCCCTTCCTTTACCCAATATCCTACAAGCGAAGAGATGGCAGAATCGACAGATGGAAAGACTAAGCATGGAAGTCCCAGGACCAAGCATGACAGTCCCAAGACCAAGCTTGGTAGTCTTAAGACGAAGCGTGACAGTTCCAAGACAGAGCTTGAAAGTCTTAACACGAAGCATGACAGTCCCAAGAAAGAGCTTGAAAGTCCGAAGACCAGTCATGACAGTCCCAAGATCAAGCTTGATAGTCTCAAGACGAAGCATGACAGTCCCAAGACTCAGCAAGAAAGTCCCAAGATCAAGCATGACAGTCCCAAGATCAAGCAAGCAAGTCCCAAGACCAAGCAAGCAAGTCCCAAGCTCAAGCATGACAGTCCCAAGACTCAGCAAGAAAGTCCCAAGATCAAGAATGACAGTTTGAAGAGACTTATATCTGAAAACAAATGGGTGCCATATGTAACCAGCAGCCTCCACGGCAACAATCCACCTCGAGTTCGCAACCCTACGAGAGGAGGATCACAAGCGGACAACCCCAATTTTGATAAAACCACATATAACCCCAATTTTGACAAAACCACATATCAGGTTAGATAGTTCCACCGAAATCTTTTTGCAATTTGGGCTATGAAATTTCAAGAGTCCCGCTATTGCCAACCCTTTTGTCATGCAGTTTCACGAAATTCATAACAAGATTTCTAAAAGTTCCAAGACATTAGCAGTCCCCCCATGGCATGCAGGTTTGCAAATTTTCACCCAAACCCTAACTGCTCGAACTAAAGATAGAAAACTGACACTCAATCAACGCAACTTCCAAACCATATTCCTATTTTTCAAAAATGTAGGTCATGATGTATTCTCGCCATCGTTACCTTCGTTAAAACCTCTCTAAATCAATTCATGCATCCACATAACATGTGAAACTCTAATACAAGTGGTCTGTGTTGCAGGGAAAAACATCAGTCACCAAATCATCCACGGACAAAACTCCGAAACGCACAGTAAACTTCGCACCAGACCTCGTGAAGGAGATTCCTTTTTCACAAAAAACAAACCCAACAACAGCAACAGCAACTGCACCTCAAGATCGTAAGCAGCAGCAGCAGTCACGAGCAAATCCAAATGTGCAGAAGACGAAACAAGAAGCAGCCGACATGGATCCCCCGAGTAAGGTGAAGTCCACCAAGGCCTGGGAAGCACCTGAGGCCGAAGTCGAAGAAGGCCCTTCCATCATGAACTCGCGAAGGCGGTGGCGGAGAAACCGAGACGGCGGCGAGGAGGATTCCAAGCCGGCCAACAAGCCGTCGTCCTTGGGATCCACGAGCTGGAGCTTCTCGGAGTCGAGATTCTTTCGAAACAGGGAGCGAGGAGGAGTAGGAGTGCCGTCGTGTATGGGGAGGCTCGTATCGTGGCCTCGCCGATTGGCAGTCAAGGTGAAGAGCAGCAGCAGCAGCAGGATGGTGGACAGCGATGACGATGTGTATGGTGATGGGGGTGGGGGTGGTGGTGTTGGGGAGAGAAGCTTTGCTGGGGAACGCAGCTTTGGAAACTCGTCTCGGAGAGATGCCGAGCTCGTGAGGAGGATTTTGAAAGGGAGTCACAAGAAGTATTCGAATTTGACGGGAGAGGACATTCTCAAGGAAGATTTTGAGAGGTTGTATCCGCAATAGCGTGTGGCAAGACAGCAGGAAGGTGGCTTGGTGATGGGAGTCAGCGAGACTTTCAGCGAGTTTAGGGAGGCAGCGTACAAGCCTGTCAACGAACTCGCTGAAGAGACTGATGCGGAGAATGGAGTGCTTGTCAGTTGTCACATACTGTGCGGACTTGGAAGATCTGTGAAGGTGTGTAGGGATTGTGATTGGCCTTGGAATTCCAAGGTTCTCTCATTGCCCCAAAGAGGGGCATCTTTGCGCTGCGCACCTGCAATTGCAGTCCCTTTGACCTTCAACAAGTTCATGGACATAGCCTGCAGCAATTCCCCTACCATGACTCCCCTTTTCGAATCCTAAGAAGGGTGGACAAGGAACCGTACAAGAGGGAGGTGAAGCAACATTTTTCCAATCATGAGCCATCTTTCTACTGATTTTTTTGGAGGTTCAAGTGGGTTTGATTAGAGCCTATTGGTTGTTTTTCTTCATCCACATGTGATTCATTCACACTAATGCAATTTTGAGAGTATGGACATGGCAAAAGCAGAAGTGGCTTAGCATGGTGGAACCAATTGAGGCTATCTTCTATAGGTGCATACTTCCCTTATGCGCATAGGTGTGGAAGGGTTGTAAATGGTCATGGAATTTTCAAAGCCTACACAACCCCTAAATAGGGAGTAGTGAGTAAAAGTAGTGATGCCATATATAGTGGTAGCATTGGGATGCAACCACCAAGGTTTTGTTAGCAATATATTGTTGGGTGCCTTTCCAAGGTCATTCCCAGTTATAACTTGAGTAGTTTGAATATTTTTCATATTATTCTTTAGTAGTTGTGAGAACTCCTCTTCTCCACTATGGATGGCAACCCATAAGGTAGGATCATTTGAATCGAGAAAAAAATTCTTTGAGTCAATATTGTGTGTTAGCAAGGTCTCAATTTTTAGTCTCATGTAGTATTGGCAAATTGTTTCTACTGCTGAAGCCCCAAAATTGCAATTGGATATTGTATGCAAAAGTTATAAATGGTCAAAGTTGCAATGGTAGATTTGGGGAATCTGTGCCCTAATTACATTCCAGAGTACCCTATGGTTGGTAGTAAATGCACTCGCCAAAAACATCTGAATACGCACACGAAATTAGCTCAAAACTTTGCACAAAAATAATCAAAATTTCTTTTCTAAAGGTGTTGAGGTAGCTCCTCAAGACGGTCATGAGCACTTCCAGCTCAGCTCAGTCACATTACTTTCACTCCAGTGTGGCAATAAGTGGGTTAGTCATTTCAGGACTGCAACAATTTACACATCGATACGGTCTCATGCGTGAAAACTGAGAGCTGCATACCCACAAGCCACACTTTGCCAGATAACCGGACACAGTGATTCAGAAGAACCTGAACGTTTGTACAATTTGAATAATATTACTTCCTGATATGTCATGAGTGGTACAAACCAGATTGAAGAACCACCATAAACCTCTCAATCAACTCTTATCAAAAAGCCAGTAGTAAAATCTCTTCTTCACAAGTTAGAGATTCTGCTGGCAGGCAGCCTTGGCATGGGGACAGGTAATACACTGCAGATCTTCCTCGTCACAGTAGGCTGGAAGAGGAGCACCTGAATTGCATACGTAAAACGAGGGTAGCTGCAATGGTGTTGGTAAATGAACAGGAGATACCTCAACCCTGTACCTAAATTAACACCTTTCCGACATTGTTGTCTGAGGAGAACTTATTGCACTTTATAAAGAATGAATCGTATTGGAATGGGATCCTACTACTTTACACTCCCAACTTCCGGGAGAATCGTTCTGTGAGATTAGCAATCACAAACCCTGCAAAAACCTGCAGGAGTAAAAACAATGGTAAGGTATAACTCTTGAAAGTTCTCATTACAATCTACTCTATATAGAAGTAGAATAACAGTGATTCAAACAGTGTTAATAAGCCTTGCAAACCAGCATGAGATGCAAGAGCAGAAGTTGTTCTTAACTGGAGGTCACACTATCATAGAAGCAAAGAAGAGCAGCTGTAAGCCGTACCTGAGCAGAACCAAGTACGTAGATGAAGGAATAGTGGCGTCCATGCACTAACATGTCAGCCAACATAGCTAGTGGGATGGTCAACGACATGCCGAGTGTGGCAACCAAAGGATTCGTCCACACAACAGACATGGCCCTGCATGTTTACCAAAACCTCAAATTAATCTCAGAAACTTTTTCAGTCACAAAAATAATCTCTATTGTTTCACCAATTGGTACGTAACCGTGCGTTCATCAGTATTCTCCCAATAGTACAATCCTTACTACAAAAAGAGAAGAATGTCAGCAATTGAGGTCAAATGTGACAAAGGAGAAGAAATTTACCAGAAATAATCCGACAGAACACTCCCAACCAAGCCATTCGCCAGAACAACCTCATCTACTTTCAAGGAGGTCGGTACACTGAATGCAGGCTCCAGCCCCATCAAGTGCAGAGGCCAAACTACACACCCAACAAGCCCAAATGCTTTAAACATCGGCACACAACCATAACAATTATGCACATTTTATTTCATAGCATCCAAAGGAAATAATGCAGAAACTGTGAAGATATACATCATCAATAATGGCTCAGACCTGTGGCGCTAAAGGATTCGACACCTCAGAATTTTAAGCCAATAACATAGAAGATGTAGATTATCGTATACTTACTTAGCCACCAGGCGCCAAAGAGTGTGAAGAGTCCAATGAAGCCAAACAATTTTTGCATGTCAACACCGTGACCCTCTTCTCCTCCATACTTCTTCAACATCACTGCAAAAGACAAATATTGACGGGAAAAAATCTTAGATTGAAACTTATTTTCCAAGCTATCACAGTTCATCTCAAGCTAGATAAGAACGGTCTCTGAACACATACCTGTAAAAAGACCGTACATTACAGCTGACAGAAGGCCTAGGAAATCTCCTGCCAAAGAATGTTGATCAAGACTGTCACAAACCACTGCAGTGCCTTGTTACTCTTTGTTCGTGCAAAAGGAAATGATAAAGGATTATAAACCAATAACTTCAGCAGGCTCCATAACATCAAATAAATATATAACCCCTAACTTTCTATATGTACTGAGAGAAAAACATATCAGCCGACAACTAAAAAGGACGGGACTCAAATTTTAGATATAGAACTTCCTCTAGAAATCGTAACCAGTCATTGTAAAGCCCGAACAAAGGGTACTGAAAAGTAACACCTAAGACAAGATCACAACTTACTCATTCAAAGAATCACTGGTATCGTTAGTGGACCAAGTCTTGCCCAAAGTAGTCATGGCCACCCCGGTAATGCTGACTAAAACTGCCACAACCTTTGCCAGGTTGAGAGAATCCTGACCCAGAAGCACTCCAAATAAGAGAGTAAACAATCCTGCTGTTGATGACAAAATCGTTGTGCTGGCCACACTTGTAAGTGCCAATGCAGCATTTGATAAGTACTGCAACAACACAGAGGTACTGCCCGTTTCAGCACATCACGAAAGCAACAAGAGTCTTTCAGATCCATTGCGCAAGCACAACGTTCAACACCTTTTAAGGTAGAGGATATTAGAACTATTAGGGATCTGATCCAGTCTCCTATAACGAAGCCTGTTACCAACAACACCTTGTCTATTCATAAACCTGATTGACCTTCCGTTCGCAAGTTGTATGTAAGCATGACTTGGCTAAAGGTCTATGGCCGCTGATCTTTGAAAAGAAATAGGGTTCTCTAATAGTGGTCTACAACCTCACACTTGAAATTGCATAAGATGCTCATACATAGTGATGAAAATAGATCTCAGCGGATTTGGCACTTAACCCAAAGTGATCTCTCCGCAGCTCCAGACTGATCTCCCAATTGGATAAAATGCTTAAAGTGACGCAAGTAGTGTCCTCTACCGGGAATTCCGACTAACCATCCAGACCTCTGATTCATAGATTGAGGATTCGAAAATTGCATACCTCTGTCAAAAGCCACAGAGGAGCCATGATCATACTGATCTTGGCAATTTCCCATGTTGTAAGAACGATGGAGACCTTCAGATCCTCTGAACTGCTAGGCTTGTGCAAAAACGGGTGATCAGAGTCCGGGTCAGAAGACTGAGAGTTGATCTCCTTCATCAGGATCATCTTCTCCAGGTCCACCTCGGAGCTCTTGTGCACACCATTAACCCGCATGGGAGACCCCGGCAAGGAAGACGGTTTGACCACCCCATTTGCCCGCCCGGGCGACAAAGGCAAAGTAGATAGTTTGATGGCATGGCCAGTTGAGTTCCTGGATTTCGACCTATGTTTACTTTGGTAGTACGCGTAGATACAGTCCTTCAAGCACGACACTGGTAGGTAGATGACTAATAACGAAGCTCCTAAGTACGTGAGTACAAAGGGATGCTTGTAGGCTTCAAATATGCTCTGCCACGTTACCACCGTTTCTTAATTTAGTACCACAAAGAGAACAGTTTACTCCAGAACGAAACTAGAAATGTACCACCGCTCGAACAACTAATGACAAGAAAATGAACATGTTCTCAAATGACTGTCTGCGAATACCCTGATCAAATTAGTCTCACTTAGCAAATTTCTGGTGTAATTCTGTTTGATCCGTCATCCTATCACACTACACCTTTTAAGAGTGCCAAAATGAGTATCATAACTTCTGGCAAAAGATAACTGAGGGATTCACATTATTCCCAAGTGCATCTCACCATCTGAACAGAGGATCTCCAACAATACCAATTTGGGCAATAGAAAAGTATAACTAGGAGCTTTAGACTATATAGAACTGTTCCTCGATTATTTCTCATAATAATTCTTGCCCTGGAATGTAAAATGAGATTCAGAGAGAGATTAAGTACTCTAACAATTACATAGACATACCAGTAGTAATGATAAAAGAAAAGAATTGTATATATGCTAGATCTAAGGAGAGCTTCTAGGGAAAGACTAGCATGTTGAACATAAGACCCTTCATAAATTACAAACCCCACAGAGTACAGCGACAAGGATTTGTATTAAACCCGGCAAGCCCGTTCTACTTCTGATTGAATAAACAAAAAATCGAAAAGGGTCCCCGAGGAGATCACATTGGCCGTTGGTTTTTGTAAATGACCTAGAGTCAGCTATTCTACCAGAAATCTTAGGGCAGTTTGAGGAGAGTGCGTGATAATGCTTTCAACACATTGTGGGAGAGAATTCGCAACGGTCTTCCGCGTAGACGAGAGGATGCAGGGACAACCTGAAGCATAATTTAGACCTGTTCTTAGAAAAAACTCAGCAATTTCAACTGACGAAAGAGGAGTGTGGCCAACAAACAAACCTGTGTAACCTCAGCTGAGGTGACCCATATCAAAACGACGGAACCGATCAAAACTAATCCAGCCTGGTAGCGCCACCCCATCCCAATCGCCGCCCCGGCTCTTCCTCGTGCAGATCCACGCCCTGCCGAATCCCCCAATCACTCAGCCCTTTCCGACTTCCCACTAACCACACCAAAACCCACGAAAATATTTCACTTCATATTGGATATCATTACAGTAGTTGAATTTTAAATGGATTGGTATGCTCAACGCGCTCAAACGACACTGCCTTCGGGAACAAATGAGCTTTGAAATGCATCCCCACGACTTTTCACTTGGCATATGAAAATTGTCCAATCAATCTGTAAACAACACGAGAGATTCTGCTCATATAAAAAGGAATATGCAATTACAGAGTGACATTAAATAAGTTTGAGAATACAGTCCTGAGACCGTACATCCATGGACAAAACTCCAAATCCCTTTCCCAATCCAAACTCTTGCCAAATTCCATCGTCTCAGAAGTAGAAAAAGACAGAAAGATAACTCTGGCCCAAACTAAGCGTTAACGAAGGGACTGTTAACGAAGCCACGATAGAAGCGTTACCGTCGGTTCTTCCATTCAGCCGCATCACAAACCGAATTCCAAAAAATACAAAACTCAGGAAAGATGAAAAAAAATTCACAAAAACACACGAATCTGGAAAAAGTCAACACATCCCCCTCCCCCGGGATGAAACCTCCACCCCAGGAGATGATCCTCCTCCACGGAGCTCAACCTCGACACGAAAGCGCCTTACCTTGCAGAGTTCAGATCTGGAATGAAGCGCAAATCGTTCGCTAGGTCAAAGCCTTCGTTCTAAACGAAAGAAACTGCACAGAGAAGCTCTTGCGGTGTCGTAAAAACAGAAGGAAACTAGTTATTAGAATGAGAATGAGACGGCGATGCGCATCGGGGCGATCTGGGAAGGCGGATCGGCGCCCACGCAGTAGTGCAAATCGGCAAATCGGCAAATCGGCAAATGGAAGAAAGGATTGTTGCGTCGCAGCGGAGCTCGCGACGACTACGGGGGACGAAGGTAGGGGTTGTGACCGGAAGTCGGCGACTGGAGAAATTATTCAGACCGTAGGTCGTGGGTGAATGAGCGTTCGTTATAATCCAATAGGAAGTTCATGAATCGGATATTCAATCGAAGCCGTTGATCGGGGGGTTGGTAATAATGGGGTAACGACTTTGGAAAATTCTTACAGTTCCTGACCAATCCGTGTTGGGTGCCCAATTTGGGATTTCACTCTTTAATTTCCTGAAGCACGTTGTGATTTTAATACTAAATTAATACTAAAAGCCAAGAGGATTGACCCCCTTATTGCCCCGTGTTTCACCCTGGAGGAAACACTGGAATTTTTTATTTGCCACCTATGATCAAATTTGCAAATTTTGAATTTATATTTGCTATTGGAGGACCCAAATTCGTGGGAAAGGCGAAGAAATACAAAATTTACGCGGCACAAAATAGGAGACAATTTTTACATTTATCCTTGGTTGGGACGATAAGGGGGTCAATCCTCCCTAGCCCTACTCACCCTCTTGCAACACCAGCCGTTTGAGAATAAAGTTTTTCACAACTCCTCATTGACCCAAATATGACAAAGCATTTGTTCAAACTCAACACTACTGTAGTTTTCAAAATGAAAAACTTAAGTTGAAGAGTTATTTGAAGCAATCAATGAGAGTTGAAGCCTTTTGTACTTTAAAGATGTTTGGTTTAGGGTAGTGGGTAGTGTCAATAATAGGTGTCTTTATGACCTCAATTTTATAAATTTGTAGTATATTGACTATATTCATACCAAATCTAAATTTTTTGAAATCAATTGCATTGACATGTGTTATCATTTGCTAATATTGTGATATGATATTTTTCCTGCATTGTATTCATAATTGTTGGTTTGGAAAAAAATGTCTATTTCAGATGCGGATACCTTATAGCTTACATTGTGAACCACAATAATTATAGGTGTTGCTACTGTCACATTGAAATAAGATATTGTGCACCTATAATTGTTACTAATTGCAATTGAGTATAGGTACTATTGGATGACTAAGTTTTATTTTTATTGGGTCTTATTGGTAAGTAAAAGAGGATTTCAATCTATTTTGGCAAGCATTATAATTTGGATTGTATGAAAAAGTTATAAAATTCCAAAGTGCAAAACATTGGTATAGCATAAATTGACACTAGACATTGGTGTTCACATAATATACACCCTAAAAAATATATTATCTTCATTTTAGGGACTATTTTGGCTGTACTTCCTTATAATACCAAAGTTAGAAAGCACATTTGATAAATTTTTTTTACCAAATGTTTAATTCATTAGAACTAAGACAAATTGTGTGGAATACAAATAGGATGTGTTATTTTTTTAATTTTAGCATATATTATAATTTATTTTTCTAAATAAAATAAATATTCAATAAATATTTGATGATTCTGCCTTTTATTTATGGTAGTAAAAAAAAACCATTTGAGAAGTAAATACATTTAATTTAGGTATCAATTACTCTCTAGGTTTTTAGGGATCAGAATTCAACTATTTTTTTCCATTACCAATGAAATTAAGAATTATGAAAATATATTCTCTATTATTTTTAGAACCTACTAATGATTTTTGTTTAATTTTCATGCTCAAGTACCAAGAAAAAAAATAGCCCTATACAAACATTGTAGGACTTTACAATATATTTTAGATAACATCTCAATTCAATGCATGTACAACTGTGACCTTCCAATTATCCCATAACAATTGGTCTCTGTAGTAAAAGCTAGTATAAGAGACTCATACATAGAATGACTAGATATCATGGGAAGTTCGATGAAGTGACAACTACAGTTCACTGTGATTGACATTACATGGAACTACCCATGGTTTTATTACAAAAATCAACTATTTTTTTTTTACCAATGAAATTAAGAATAGTAAAAATGTGTTCTCTATTTTTTTTTAGAAGTAAATTGTGTTGTATCACATCATTTAGCGCATAGCAACAAAACGACTAATATAAGTCAAAAGTAGGTTGGAACATCAATTGAAAGAAAGGTTAATATGAATACGCAGAAACAAATGGCGACATTCACATGTTTGAGTTCATGAATTGAAGTATGCTAAAAAATTACATTTGCTCTAAAAACATCTTCTAATGCTAGGGTTAATTTTTGAAGTTTTTCCTATACCAAATTACCAATAGTAAACATTTAAGAATGGAAATGCTTTCAAAGCACCATGGCATTCCAACTTCAAATTTTGATTATCAATTTTACAAAAACATCCAAAAATTTGTAACTAAAATTAGCTAACATGCACTTACAATTGGTTTTGATTCTTTTCCAAATTGAATTAAGCTAGACATACCTAAAAGTAACAAGAATTGTTTACTAACATCTAAAAAACGACCTAAATCCAAGCGCAACTGGACCCAGAGTAAACAAGTGGGGTTACAAGAAGTGGTCACGATCAAGAGTTTTTTTTTGCTTTGGCCAACCTCTTGCACAAGATCCAAACTCAGAGTCTGTTACTTTTGGGTGTTTCCGTGACCACTTGTATATTAGTCTACTGTTCACAGTAGGTGCATCTACATTGTTGTTTCCACAAATTTGTATTATATTTATATGAGCTTGGAAAAATACAAAACCATCTCCTAGACCATTTTCTAGATTGGTTGATTTCCTAGACCATTTCCTAACAAGCGCACATCATTTTATTCTATAGCTACCCTCTTGAATAAGTGTCACATTTAGGTGCTTCTACCTTTAACCTTGAACTGCCTCAGCGACCATATATGGTCGATCTGAAATTTCAGGCTCATTTTGGTATGGGCAATTAAATTCGTTTGACCGTTTTAAAATTTTTTTCGGGCAGTTTTTAGGGTTAACTATTGAAAACTTTCATTTTTCACTGCAAAAGGTAAACATTTGATTTTTGAGAGGTCTTCAAAGCCATATATGTCTATTAGTGGAAGAGTAAAATTTCCTAATTTTACATAATTTCCCAACTTTTGCCAATTTTACTTGATTTGAGATCTAAAAACTTGTACTTATCCATTTGCTTTGAAAATGGTCCCAATGGAAAGAGTAAAGTGTTTTCATGATTTTCACCATTGAAAATTTAAACATGCAAGTGTTGATTTGGAGTTATTTGCAATTTATACTTATAAAAAAAAATTGCATTTCACCAATTGCAAGGTGGATTGTGTAATAAGTTTGATAGCTTTTCATGTGAAATTAAGTTTTTTGAAAGTGCATTTTAGTGTGCTAACATTATTTGTAGTCATTCATGTCACTTCCCATCCCAAAAAACTTTTATATGCAAATTTCTAAAACATTGTGGGAAGGGCAGCATACTAAAAATAGAAAGCATACATTTCTCTTGTTATAATCTCACAACTCCTATGCAATTTCGCACTCAAAATTGGTATGCACACTAATAATCAAGCTCTTTAAACATCTATACAGTTAGATTTTGAAAAAAATACAATTTGCTTCATTGGGGTTAACTATAAGCCCATGCTCTTTTTTCATAGTCAAAACACACTTGAAAAGGCCTGGGCATTTAGGGGTTAAATGTCTCTACTTCACCCGAGAGTGTAATTAGGGTTCAAGTTGAAACTAAGGACTGCAGTGGGAACGGGTCTAAGTTAAGGGTTTGCGACTCAGTCATGTTTGTTAGGGTTTAAGCTTCCTTGCAATTGAGAAGGGCAGTCTCTGAAGCTCCACTGCATCGTCGCTCGCCCCTTCTTCTCTCTGCCGGCCGTTTTGTATTCTGTGGGCGCCGGTCCGCCCTAACGACGCGCATCCCGGGACTGTATTGAAATCATCTGCGCATTGCAGCAGCAGCTATGGCGACCGACACCGGCCTGGAGTCTCTCATCGATCGTATGTATTGCATTCTCACCATTATGCATTCTTGCTTCCCTCTAACCCTTCTTGTTACTCAGTGCGTTTCGGGGTTCCGAATGTAGATGGTTGAATGTGTCGGTGACTGGGAGTGTCAGGAGCTTGGAGATTTACACCTCTTTATTGTTGGCGCCGGTCCGCCCTAACGACGCGCATCTATGTGTTTTCACATCTTTTTTGTTGACTCTTTTCCAGTTTTCCCCAGTTGTTTCCGACGTGCATCTGTTTTATAATTCGTGGCGGCCTCTAATTAAGAGGAAATTCTTCCGAATTTGAATGCATTTGGGTAATAATGTTCTGGGAAGAGAGCCCATTTTGTGAGCAGTGAAGTGAGCCCATTTTATGAGAATTGAATTCATTGAAGTGAGCTAAAATTGCATTTGCTCTAAAAGCTTCTTCTCATTTGGATAATGTTCTGGGAAAGAGCCCATATTATGAGAACATGGATTTTCTCGGATTTTTCTGCAAACTGTCGTATGTGGATTAGAGATTATTTCCAAATTTTGAATATTCTGCAAACTGACGTATGTGGATTTAGAGATTATTTCCAAATTTTGAATATGGAGGATCTGTTCTTGTTTTTCTGAAGATTTTTTGTTTTGTTTCTGTGTATGTTGGATACTGCAGAGACCATATCCGTGATAACCAACGATGGGCGAAACATCGTGGTATGTAGCAATTTCTCAAGGATTCGTCCTGTGCAGAGTTTGAAGTGCAGTGTCTCATTCCTAGGTCCATAATTGTTTGTCTGTGTTTTAGGGTTACGCACAGAGTTTACATGGGATTGTCCATCTCTTGGGAGGTGCTCCAGATATCTTGTTGCTGGTTACATTTGCGCAGTTTTCTTAATCCGCTCATGTTTATACAGGGTGTGTTGAGAGGCTTTGATCAAGCCACGAACTTGATATTGGACGAATCACATGAGCGTGTATACTCTACAAAGGTATGCTTCTTTGGTGACGTCAGCATTTGATGATGGCCATAAGGTGTACATCTTTAGTTGTAACGTGTTGACCCCGAGTTGAAATTCTTGACTTCCGATTCTGGCAGACCCATCTTATTCGAGATCGTTTTGTCTGTGCAGGCTGGCGTAGAGCAGGTTGTGTTGGGTTTGCATATCATACGAGGAGATAATATGTAAGCGCCTCGTAAATTCATTTGTGGCTTTGGGGGGCTATTGCTATGGTCCTATTGAGTACTTCATGTCCTGATAGAGCTTCTTTTGCTAGTTCACTTCAAGCAGGACCTTGATTTTTGGATGAACGTTGAGTCAGCGTTTAGTCCTCATATGGAATATTTCGGTTGGTGCAGAGGTGTGGTTGGTGAGTTGGATGAAGAGCTAGACTCCAATCTCGATTTGAGTGCACTACGAGCACATCCGCTGAAAGCTGTGCAACACTAGCCGTACCTCAACCATTTAAGGTCTGGTGCCCAGGACCCTGATCTTTTTAAAATTTGTATTGACTTGAGACTGTAGACAAATCTAGCTATTTCGTACTTTGTCATTGTTATTATGGTGAATCTCATTCTGCTAAGAAAGGAATTTTTGTCTGCTGATATATTGGGAGTTCTTGTTCTGCATCGTCGCTCATGAATATTGAAAATATTTTGTAGTTTTATTGGTGTTGAATAACAGTGATTGTGTTCGTTTAAGATTGTCGATAGAGTGCTTTCAATTGCCCTTGATTTCAAGGATGCTCCGAAGGTCTGACAATAGTGACTTTGCGATTTGCAGCGGTTGACTTGTCAGGGAATGAACTATCCGGACTTGAATTCAAGCAAAGACAAGCTTGAACAGAAGGCTACGTGCATCATATAAATATCTTCATATCTAGTACGCCCGACATGATATCTGTAACTGAAGATCAAGCTTTGAGAGTTATATGGATGTTGTTCAAATATACTGAGAGGTGGTGAAGGTCAGATCAGCTTTGTAGCTTGACGATATCAACAGTTTTCCCCTATGGGTAGATTAGAAATGTTTCAATCGAAGTCAGGATAGCAATCTTTTAAGTCAAAACTTGGATCTGTGGTCTGATTCAATACTCATGTATTTTAGCTCCCTTAATGATGTTACTTTTTACGAATGCTGTGACAGAATGGATTCGAAGTGCAGATATGTATATTTGCGGTCACAAGCCGATAGTCGCATTGGTAGTGAATGGAATGATGAGTGTACTTCCAAATTGTGCAATTCGTGCTGACCCAAATAATTGGCCTCATAAATGTCAATTACATTGTAGGATAGAGAAGAAGGCTGACCTTAGAAGACGAAATAGTTGCATTCATCGCATCAGCAGACCACGAAGATCTTGACTGAGTTCTGACGAGGCCCGTAACCATAAAAAAATGTAACCACTTCACTACAGAATTGAAAACTCATTTTAGATTTCACCATGTGGCAAAAATTTTACATATCCATCCCTACAGGTTAGTATAAATTTGGACTACTTTCAGAAATCAAATTTCAGAGCACTGGTATGCATCGGCAATGGTTTCATTCAAGATATGCAAAGAGTAGAGACAAAAGAACAACCAGTCAAGGACTTCATCACCATGCAAGTTACAAAGATATGTGCACATAACACTCCATGACCATGACAACACCACGCAGATCCACACTTTTTAACAAATAACAGTGCTGCAAACCAACAGTTATCCTACTTCAGTGTTCAGACTCATCCAAATGTTCAATGTTATATCATCTTTGTCTAAAGCATAAAACTTAGCATGAACTGAGAAAAAACTACCTAGTCACCATAACAACATGATGAAAAGTCAGAGCTCCTACTAGACGGCAATTAATTCAAGACCAACTCACTTTCACAAAACGAAACTCACAAAACTCAGTTTCACAATCAAAGAGCCAGAGCTCTGTGAATTTGGATCTTAATTGCCATCTAAGTAGACCGTTCTCTCTCGTACTTTGATACCCTCACTTCATACCTGGCTAATTCGAAAAGGCCACCATTAGTTGCAGTTTGGAAGATCTGAAGGATGGTAGAGCCAACGACAACAAAAATAAAGACTAAGGCCCAGAACTACAGATCCTACCGGATAGTTGTTGGATTTCTTCACAGCAAATGGATGGACACGTACAAGCTTAAAGAGCAACTTCCGAAACTAAGAAACTTCCGAATTGACAGCTCTGACAGCTCAATGCTAAAAAAACTTATTGACAATTTTAAATTCATACTCCCTCTCAACCAAACGATAACGAATCCTACCGGCATTAAGAGAAACTTAAAAATTCTTCGCTTGCCACATACAAGAAGAATCCTATCGACAGTACTTATCTAGAGAAAACCGCTAATGCAACAACTTCGTATAATCCAGAGAACTATGATATTGAGTTGGTGAAACAGGAGACAAAACCTAAGTTATCCACAGAAAACAACAGCAAAAGGACGACATGCATGTCCAAGTTTTCAAGAGCATGCTTACAAATTGACGACCTTTCGAAACAAACTCAAACGCTACAAAACAATTTCAACTTCATAACGAAAGATAACGATGGTCCCGCAACTGCCTTACATTGATGAAAATCCTGAAGAACAACAACAAAGCAAATTGTTCAAGTGAACTGCCAAACTAGTCTACAATCCACCATTGAAGAACGCATTCGCCAACTGCGAGTTGTAGATGACGTCGTAAGTCCCAGGCGCCTGAGAGCTGGTACTGGTGGGTGTACTTGGGGAGACTTGCAGAGAACTACCGTCGCAGGTAGGGGTGCCGGAGTTTCGGAGCATGCTAGCTAAAATCTCAGAAGAGACGCCTGCAGCTTGCAAGGAGATCGCCATGTTGTTCTCCACAGGGTGGTGGAAGGAGACTGATCTTGGGGAATTCGAAGTTGCATTGCAAAATCCATCCATGCTCCCAATCCATTGTTGCAGGTTGTTGTTGTTGCTTGCGATGTTGCAGCTAGAAGCATTTGATGGCAAGTAGTAGTTGCAATTGGACCCTGGCGAGGGAGGAAGTTGTGTCCCGGGGTTGCAATTGGCCGGAGATGTGGGCCGGTATGATGTCCCGAAGGAAATTGGCGGCGCGACGAATTGATGGCGAGTTGTGCCTCCTGACAAATGGCTACTCAATCGTGAAGACACAACTGCACCGCTGCCGCCAGGTCCTGTAGGATTCTCGATCTCCGCGGACAACCTGTATGCACATTATGATTCAAGGTTTGGTGAAAATCACAAGAACCAAACCATTTCACAAGCTTGAAAAAGACTTCAAAATGATCTGTCAATTGTGTGAATGGGCGGCTCTTACGAGGACCACGTCCGTGGCATTTGCTGCTGCGCTACGGAACTCACGATTTGTTGCGCATGCTCAAACTGTTCTTTCTCCCGCTCTAGAGTTCACCAATTCAATTGAATAGTTAGTGAATAATTTATCATGAAATCAACAAGAAGAAACATGAAGATGCAAGCAAACACAAATCCTGCCATTCAATTCAGGCATGCAAACCGAAGAACAACGTACATACTACTAGAGAACTAGCTAAATCGCAAGCATTGAAACCTTGGCGGTGCCGGTTCATGTGCCCTCCCAGCGCCTGCGACTTCTCGAACTTCATGTTGCAGAAGCGGCATTCATACTCGTTCTTGCCGCCAGCGGACTTGGCATCCTCGTCTCCCCCACCGCCGCAGCCGTCTGCTGAAGCTCGCCGTTTCCTGGACCTGCGGCTGGCCTCTTGGACTACCACTGCAGTCGGCGCCCTTCCCGCAGCGCCATGGACGGAGGCTAAGTCGGGCATGGTGACTTTCCTTCCCTCGTGCTGGAGTAGCACAAGTAGACCCGGCAACAGTTGACACTAAACTGCAGAGCGAACTGCAGCAGACCCCGGCACGGAACTAAGACTCCAACGAATACGACGGCCGCGGGGAAGACGACGCCAGGCGGCGGAGAGGGAAAGAAATCGTCACTCACTGGGATAGGCCGGGTGGACCAAAAGGACAAGTGGCGGGGCGTGATTGGCCGGGGAGAATTTACTTGCTAATTTCACTGGGAGTTAGCGACCTGTTTGAGGACGCATGTGTTAATTGCGCACATTTTGCATTGGCTCGTTCGTTTGCACTCAATCTGCCGCCGTTCAGAGTGATCTTCCCTCCAGAGCGACGGCAGTCGCGCTTCTTCACGTACGAGCCTGGAGAACAAGCGATGTGCTCAACACGCGAGGCAAGCGGGTGAGCACTCATGCTTTCATTCTCTCCCCTCACATTGAAAGGATCCCTGCATACGAAGAATAATTCATGTTGCAATCTCGAGTTTTTTTCCTTAAGAATGGGACTGTCTCTTTCAGAATGGGAATGTCTTCTGAGATTCAGAATCCATGAAATTCTTTGCTTCTTCACGTACGAGCCTGGAGAACAAGCGATGTGCTCAACACGCGTGGCAAGCGGGTGAGCATTCATCCTTTCATTCTCTGCCCTCACATTGACATGGATCCCTGGATACGAAGAATAATTCATGTTGCAATCTCGAGTTTCTTTCCTGAAGAATGGGAATGTCTTCTAAGATTCAGAATTTATGAGATTCTTCAGAAGTGTGATTGTCCTCTAGGATTCAGCATTTGCGATTCTACACTGCGTGCAGAAGATTGCCACAATTAGGGCTTCCTCGTGGGGAAAGATGTCAGGTTTTATGAGCACTGCTGTGATTTTTTAGTCATTAGTTTTGCTTTCATTCTCTCCCCTCACATTGAAATGTATCCCTGTATACGAAGAATAATTCATGTTGCAATCTCGAGTTTCTTTCCTGAAGAATGAGATTGTCTCTTTCAGAATGGGAATGTCTTCTGAGATTCAGAAACCATGAGATTCTTCAGAAGTGTGATTGTCCTCTAGGATTCAGCATTTGCGATTCTACACTGCGTGCAGAAGATTGCCACAATTAGGGCTTGCTCGTGGGGAAAGATGTCAGGTTGTATGAGCACTGCTGTCAGTGATTAATTGTTGCTGAATTCGAATTTGGAGAACGAGATTATTTCGTTTCTGTGGAACTAATGTCTAATGCGATCCTTGCATTGAAAATTTGGAGAATTGAACTCAGCAAGAGAGAAAAATTCATAAGTTCTTAATTAGATCTTCGGTTTTGATTTTGGATGTGGAGTAGAGAATCTGCTGGAGTTTTAATCCTGGAGAATGTGGAGATTGTATCCTGCGTTAGTCTGAATGGTGGAGGATTCAGAGAATTTTCAGAGTATTGAGCTATTGGAAGAAATTTACGAATGACAGCGATGGTGGAAATGCAGGTTGGCGACTGTAGGCATGGACAACACGGTGGAGAACAGACAAGCATGGCGCGAGCTGCTATACTCTGCTCTCGGTCTTGGCAATGTGATCGTCTTGTACCATTCCGATCTCATTTTCTCGCAATCCACTCTTCTTCTAATCGCATTTTGTGAATTCATCAAGTGAATTTCACTTAATGGCGTGTCTGTCGTGGTTGGTGCAGTATATTAGCAGCACTATCATGTTCGACGAGACGCTGTTCCAGTCGTCGAGAGCGGGAGTGCCGTTCGTCGACATCTTGAAGAAACAGCGCATATTGCCTGGAATCAAAGTGGACACAGGTCTACAGCGTATCGACGGCACGGACGGGGAGACCGCCACTCAAGGCTTGGATGGCCTCGCAGAGCGCTGCCAAAAGTAAGTTGTTGATTCACGTCCTCGATTGTTGCGCACGGCAGTGATAACATTCAGTCACGTGAGGACTGAGTTAAGTCTTGAAAGCGGAGAATTCTCGTTCTCACAATTCTCCAATTGCGTTTGTGATTGCCTTACACTGCGTTTTTACTAACTCTGTTTTTTCACTCAATTCTTTAGCTGTAAGTACACATACGAAGACTGGAAAACGTTTAAGAGCGTTCAAGTTGTTCTGAAGTAGTTGCCGGAGGATTTTGACCCTAGTTTTTTGGTTTTGTGATTAGTTCCTACCTAGATAAGAAATGGATTTATGCGTTCTGTTCCACTAACCTAATGAAGTGAAGACATCAAATTTGGAAGCTCATTGAGTGCGAGAACTTTTTGCAGGCACTTGCTGAGAAGGATGTGGGGGATTTTGTCATTCGTCCCAGTAGCAGGGGTCCAACCCATCTCTCTATGACATTGAAAATCCACGATGATGTTTTCACACATAGATATTGCTGAGGGGGGCAAGGAGAGTCGCGACCTCACAAGCTTTCTAAGCCTTGGCAAGACACTTACAATCGGAGAGGAATCGTATGAGGATCTTGACGAGGTTTGCGGCTTCTCTTCTTTCCTTCGATGATCTTTTCAGTTCCCAGTCATGTTTTACGAGCCCTACAACATCTGCAATTCTAATGTCTGCTTCTACCTTTGGTGCTAAGCAGTATCGAGCGAACAGCCTACATTTCTGAGAAAGTGAACTCTCACGTCTTCCGGTTACTGAATGAGTACAGGTAAGCTTTGTCAAACACACTTTGAGCCATCTCCTTTAATCAGATAATGCCTTGTCCTCGACGCCAATGTCGTGCTTGTTCTGACTATCATTTGTTCACAATTTCCTGCTGTGTGATCCTAGAAGGCATCTTGCTCAAACCAAACATGATTCTTCCAGGTTCGAGACATGACAGGAGAACATTAGTGTTTCTTGGCCATATCTATGTCTTCGCCAACCTGAAGTGACGTAGAGTGTTGTCAATTTGAAACAGGTTTAGATGTGCCTACACCAGCTCCCGAATAAGTGTCTCGCTACACAGTGCGTCCTATGCTCCGCTCTGTCCCAGGGGCTGTCCCCGGTGAGCTCCGTCAATTCATCAACTCTAACGCTTCTGACCAACTCCATGTTTCTTAGATTCCGTTGCTTAAGCTCCAAGCATTTCACGCTCTCGATTGGTTTCTGTCTTCATATCTTCGCCACCATTGATTAACAAAAGCTCGTCGGATGAAATGGTGTGTTGACAGGAATTCACTTCTTATCAGGAGGTACGAGTGAAGAGGAAGCGACCTTGAATTTACAGGCTCTTCATCAGGTACCTTATCTGATGTAATTAGTTATGTATAGCACTGACGTTTCGTTTGCTTGCATGTTTATAGAAAGTTTCAACCCAATCGTTCCTTGTTTCATCACCAGGCCTTCGGACCTACCCCCTGGTCTCTAACCTTCTCCTACGGAAGAGCACTGCAATCTAGCACCCTGGAAACGTGGGCAGGAAAGACCGTAGGGTAGAATGTAGCAGCGACGACCTCACCGCCATTGCCGGAAGAATGGCCGGGTGGCCCCTTCTTCATCCAGAAAATAGATGAAACCTAAACCCTACGGAGCGGAGCGAGTAGGGTCTAGGCCTGTAGCGGAGCGCCATTAGGTGCGTAGCTACATCCTCCTTAGGGTTTGCTCAAAGGGCTTAGGGTTGATTGGTCAAATTTTTTTAGTTTTATTATTGAAAGATTGGGTGGAAGGGCGGGATGGATTCCATTGCTCACTGGACAGAGTCATGGGGCAGGAGGCACTCACCCGGCCATTCTTCCGGTAATGGCGGGTGAGGTCGCCTTTGCTACATGTGTCCCCTTGTTGCCCTGGCGAGAGCGAACTCTGAAGCACAGGCAAGTCCCTGCACTCTGAACATGTTTTTCTATTACAATAACCCGTCCTATTGCGTTTCTTTCGCCAAGACTCTTCGAATTCGGTCAACTTAATAGCTTCTAACTTCGAAACGACTGGTGATTGTTTTGCAGCTTGGGAAGTACAATAAAGGTCCGCATCCATCTCCCGGAGGTGAACGAATTCTGCAAGCTCTTAGATTAAGTGGAGCTGGCAAGTAGATTTGTAGCAGCACTCCTTTTCCATCATCTTTTTTAGCTTATCTTGCATATAAATTATGTGCAACCCTAATCTTCTGATTCCAGAATCTCTCCTGGTCGGATCTGTTGGGAACTGTACACATTTTACAAGTGAAACCACTTATTGCTCTTGCACCGCAAGAAGCAAAGTGTCATGCATACTGCGTTGCCTTTTCCATGTCCTGAAGATTTTTCATTTGTAATCAATGTAAAATCCTCGATTGAATCGTCGGTTCATTTCGGAGAAGTTTAAATCTGCAATAACATCGTGGAGTTTCTGCGACTGCTTGCAAAGTTCATAACAATACAATATTATTGGATTCGGGGTTGTCTGAGACTGTGCCTCAGTTTTAGGCATGTGGATCAGCAGATGCAAACTCGGATTGCCTGGCACCGATCTCTTCTTGCTGCTTCGGACATGGCATTTCAAGCTACAATCGTCTCGTACAGTCACACCTGTATAGTACTGGCATCGCTAATCCTCTTGGAGCCTCGGTCATTCTGCAGAATTTGAATTTTGGAGTTTCACAATACATTGTCTTCCTCAAGCCAACAGTTTGATATGTTGTTCTGGTTTCTTCGCATTTTGATTAATCCCCAAGTGCCCTGGATGAAAATAGAAGACCCACTTCCGAAGCTAGACCAAAAATTCTAATTACTGTGGATTCGAAATTGCTAGGCCACATATGCACTGTGGGTTGCAAATTCTTCAAATTACAAAGATTTTAATTGGCACGTACATAGATATTTTTGTATTGGAAAGCAACTTCTTAGATATTAGTACCCACATGTACTATACAATACTTTCAATTTTTGTTTTAGTCCATTATAATAGTCTTCAAAACATATTTGTATCATTTAGAATTCTAGGGTATAATTTCTTCTTTCTGTTGTTACTTTCTGTTACCTTCCTATAGATATGGAATCGGCTACTTTTGACCATTTGAGTCCTTAAGGGGCTGTTTTCTCAATTCTCTCTTCAGGAGTTTGAGTCAACTGTAGCTTTGATTAATGAAACAAGGCTGCCGAATGATTACATTGGGTAGTTGTCATAGTTTGGGGAACATATTACGTGCAGTTTACAGAATCTTCTAAGTCCTTACTACGAGGTTCCTGATAAAGTAGATGTCGATTATCATATACTGCACGAAGACATTAATTGTGTGACGTGATTGTGGTGGTGGTGTGACTGCAGTACGTTTCCGGATGGAGGTAATGCAGTGTATGGGGCTAGCCGCAAATTTGTGCGCTCCAAATTGGCTAACGAGCATACCGTGTAGTACGAAGCTTAGCTCCCATTTTTGTGCGAGACGATGTTTCCAAATACTTTAATGTTGTGAACTTTTTCAGATTTTTGTTTTTCGACATCAAGATGGTATTGGTAATTCGGCGAAGAAACTAACAATGCAACCAGCGAGATTCAATCTAACAATGGAATCAGCGAGGTTCTAAACGTCGAAACAAAAAACTGAAATATGGGCAAGCAAATCTCTCAACCAAATACTTGTGGTCTACAAAGCATGCATTTTCTACCAACTTTCACCATACCTGCAACCTTCAAAATGCTTCGCAACATCCTCAACCCTTGCACCGATACAACTGCAATCGACCTCAGTCTCCAACAAATATAACAAAATTCCGAATTCTTTCACCCGCAAACCGCACAAATCACGCTGTGCATGCACTCAAACCCACGACAGAACCCAAACCAAGTCAACGGTCCAAGCACCAAAACAATAAGCTTTAATTTTCATGACGAAGCCAGAGCAATGGAATTGAACACTGTAAATGCACAAGAACCACGGTAATAGAACCAAGGGGATCAGACTAAGCCTTAAAAGACGGACTGGTGACTGTGAAAATCATCCCTTTGGATACTGTGGGGTTCATTGGCTTAAAAAAAATGAAAAAGCACTCATTAGAAGTCAAACTTATGTAGAAGATTTTCCCTTTTTAACCCCTAAAGGACCATTGTCCGTTCGGGGGACAAATGGAACTTGGGGCAGGTACCTACGGGGGGACAAATTCATAGGATTTTCTGAAACTTTTTGTACACGTGAAGAATTGAGAGAGGTACGTGGCGGGAAAAAAAATCGAAATCGGACCTTCGAGCGGGAAGTTCTGCCATTTCTTGGAATGCGTGGGGAGAAGGGGCAGTTTGGGCAGGCTCTGTGCTCAGTGGGAGGAAGTTGACTAATTGTGGGCAACGCAGATGGACAATTAGTCGGGCACCAGCGGGGAGGGGCAAAATGAAGGCCCGCATTGACAGCCGGTGCTGCAGCTACGCAACGAGCGCTGGCAGCCCGTGCTGCAGCGGCGGAGGCAGGGCAGTCCGGCGTTAGTGCCACCGACCGCTGGCTGGCGCCCCACAGGAAGTGGTGGACGGCCGGGGAGAGTGCGGGCAGCGACCACAGGCGACGCTGCCCCGCAGGCCGTTTGCAGCCGCCGCCAACAGCGCAATACTTGCGGTGGTGAAGGACGTCGGTGGTACAATTTTTTTTTTTTTTTCGTAATTTCTCTCTCTGAGATTAGTGCTGATTATTTCCTTAGTGATTGCAACGTGCTTTGCTCAGGAGAGAGGAAATTCTTGGAGAAATGGAAATTGATTTGCATGTCACAGTGATTGGTGAAACGGAAGCGCCATTTTAGAATTGAAGCTACATCTTCATTGACAGCATTGAATTCAAGTCTATGAATGGAAAGTATATTCATATTTGAAAGTCTACAGCACTGTAGTTGGTGAAATCGAAGCATGCTGTGTCAATTCCTCCATGAACCTCATTTTCCAGCACTGAATTCTGACAAACTCATGAAAAGAATACTCATATTGCTAAAAGTTTGGACCTGTACTTGTTGAAATCCAAGCTACTTTCGTGAATTCGAGATTCACAACAACTTGGCAGCATTGAATTCAACAGTACAAGAAGAAGTAGGAGTACTAGCATGCAGTCTACAAACATATAGGCATCGCTACTTCCTATACCTGCATGAGAAGCAAAGAAGTGAGGCCATGCGTGCATAGGGTTTTTGCAGCAGAAATAATGATCTCCCAACTTGCACGATCTTGCAGTTGTTGACAATCTCAGATTCTTTCTTGTATGCTGCTTCTCTTGCAATTTGAAGGAATCAATTTCTGAGAAACCTGTCTGCACATCTTTCGCAATCCTTCGTTTCCTGCTTCCTGATCTTCACTTCTCCCAACTTGGAGTCCTCACCACTCTCTCATTGTGGAATTGGAGAACTGCTAATCGCCCTTGCAATTCATTTCTCCCTTCACTGCATCTATATTGAACGCTATAGTCATGCCAAGACTTAGAAAATTCAAAGATCACAGCTCTGAGGTGAGGCTCTAATCGATTACAATACTGCCGACTTGAACATGTAATATGAATTGCAAGAAGTCTCTTACCATACTCACTCTGTAGAGTTTTGGTGTGCAAATCGCATGGGACGGTCTTCCTCTTCGACGCAGTTGCCGCCTCGTACGTGGTGAAGCTTCAAACAGCAGAACTCCTCCACCTCCATCTAGAAGTATCAGTCCAGAAGCTCATTCGCCTTCATCTCCATGCAACACTTACCCTACGCCACTACATGTACCTCCTGTCTCAGAGTCGTTTGATGAGTTGCAGGACAACAATTTTGATCTACAAATAGGAGAAGCAGATCCAGACTTCATCGACAGTCAAGAACCTGTGCACGCAGGACTGAATTCTTCTTCGGAGGATTTGTCTGAGGACGAATTTGATGAAGGCCACTATGCAGACGTCGAGACGAGATCTTTGGAAGAACTCATCTGGCCTCTCGAGCTCTTGTTTTCTCCTTCCAATAGTTGCAAGCCGAGCAACAGAAGAAAGCGCCGGCGAGATCAGGCAGGCGGCGGCAGCGGAGGAGGGGTCGGGCTGGACGGGTCACCGCAGCGGGAAGTTGCCGGTGTCGGAGGAGAGGATGCGACGACAGCAGGGGAGGAAGACCAGCCGCGTCGGGATGGCCTGTCCCCAGCAGCAGCGGACCCCATGCAGTATTCGTCAAGTCAGTTTCCTGACACTCTTTGTCATTTTTTTTTTCATTTTTTTTTCATTTTTTTTTCATTATTTCATATCAACTGTGCTATATACAAACAGAGGGATGTCTTTCTTCAAGAACTACGGTTTTGAGTGACCTGTCTATGCTTTCAGTCATTTTAGGACTGCTTCTGAGCAACTCGTATCACTATTTCAACTCCTTCCACTACAAAGTAGAGTTCATTTGCGTGACCACAATTTTTTTTCTCACGTGCATCTCTAAAAGCTCTCTAAGTAGTAAATGACGAATTAGAAGAACTTCATAACCTGACCACCTTTAGAAGTTCCCAAGTAAGTGGATATAACACTAAAATTTTGAAGCTCTATACTTTCACAACCCTAGAAGAACACAGCTCTAAAGGATTAGGAGTCTAGAGCATTCCAACTCTGAAAACACACATCTTTTGAACTTCGGAACTCAAAAAGAGTAGAACTCCATAATATGAAATCTCCATATGTTTTTTATTCCAAAATTTGAGAACTGAAAAAAATGAGAACTCCAAAATAAAAGAACTCCTAAATAGAGAAACTTCATAATCCTACATCTCCAGAGGAAGACTACTCTAAATAATTTACGTTCTATGATACGACAACTCAAAACTTTGAGAACTCTAAACATTACAACTCCAGAACATTGAAACTTCAGAATATAAGTACTTTACAATTTGAGTGATTGAAAATATGAGAGGCCCACAACATTCCTATAGTGCAACATGGCAACTCTAAAATAACAATAGTCTACAGCATTAGAAATCTGAAGTCATCCACCTCTATAAATTGAGAAGTCCAAAATATTTCTACTCCATATGACAACTCTAGAACAATACAACTCTACTATATAACAACTCTATCACTTTACAACTATAATAGAAAAGAAATCTACAGTCATCCACCTTCACAACATATGGCCTCTAACAAATTCTAACTCTATAATATGACAATTCTAAAACATTAGAACTCTAAAACGGTGCAGCTCTACAATCTAACAACTGTAGAATATTGGAACTCTAGAATAATAGAACTTTACAATATGACAACTTAGAAAAATGAATAGTGGAACATGACAACTATAGAGCAGTAGAATTCTATAATTAGAACACATTAGAGTTCCACAACATTGCAATTGTAGAAAATGACAACTACAGAACATTAGAGCTCCAAGAACTTTAGACCTCTAGAATTGTAGAATTTTTGAACATAGACACTGTGACATCACCAGTATCATGAACTCTAGAACTTAACAACTATGGAATATTAAATTCTCTGAATTTTGTGAACACTAAAATTATAGAACTCCTCAACATTAGTACACCAGAATATGAGAAGTCGGGAACATTAGAACTCATGGAAAGGGCAACAATAATATTTTACAATAGTGAAGAGCATTAGTTGTTAATTTTAATTTTTAGCTGCTCCACTTCAATTTCTTGATGTCCTTTCAACAATGGCTATGAAGTGCATAGATATTTTTTAATTTCCTGGCAACTGTACCTCTCGACCACCACATGTGTAGAACATATGCATATCGATTTTCAAATGCACTTTTTCATCTGCTTTGCATCTACTAACAACGAAAGTGTTGTTCAATGTTGAATGGTGGGGGCCAATTGTTGGGCATTATAGATGGTGGCATGATTGATTTTCCATTGGGGGACTTCGAGGAGGAGCCGCCCACTGTTGATGAGCGCTTTGGAGGGGCTTCACGAAGGCGAACACAGACGTTTCCGGAAGTGCAAGAAGACTATGACAGCGGTAGTGATGCAAAATTAGCAGAGCTACATGTGAGTGATGAAGAAAATGACGACGATGGTGGAGATATTGGTGATCACGACAGTGTGCAATATATGTATCGGGAGGAGTCATGGTCAAAGAATTTTGTGACTTATGATCCACAGCTAGTTCCTTTCTTGGGAGAACTGACCTCCACTGTGTCCTGGCGGTATTTTCCAACCTTCATGCAATTATTTCACATTTTCTGGCCTTTCAACGTTCTTCGTGACATTGTTACGGAGACAAACCGGTATGCCACTGCTGTTGACCGACACGGTAACACCAAAGGCGGTCCTGCATGGACTCTGTGTTCTGTGAAGGAATTGCAAGTGTTTATTGCTATCATCTTGTATATGGGGATGAAGAGGCAACCGAATTTGAAGACATATTGGCACAAGAAGGGGTCAATTTTTCATTGTCCAACAATATCTGGCCTTCTCTCTTGACGTCGTTTCAATTTATTGACGAAGTGTTTACACCTCACGAGCCCTTTGAAATATGTGCAAGAGAAGGGGCTTCCGGGATATGATAAAATGGGGCAGCTCAGATGGTTGATAAATGCAATTTGCGATGCTTGTCAGTAGTCTTGGAAGGTTGGTAAATTTGGAACAGTGGATGAGATGATGATTAGATATAAAGGCACGTACTGTCCTACGAGGCAGTACATGCCGCAAAAACCTCAGAAATGGGGAATAAAAGTCTGGTGCTTAGCGGATTCGGTATCAAAATTTGTCTCTAATTTTGAGGTCTACTGTGGAAAAGATCCAGCTGTTATAAATGAGGCATCGCTACCTCGCGGACAACCGAGACTGGCACACAATGTAGTTCTCCGGTTGCTTGCAGCAAGTGGAGGACGAGGCCATGTTATTGCTATGGATAACTTCTTTTCTAGTGTACCTCTGTTCAAGGGATTGCTAGAAAAAGGAATTTATGCGACTAGCACTGTAAGGGCAAATCGAGTTGGACTACCACTGGGTTCTGAAGAACACAAAAACTTTTGCCAAAAATCCGCAAGGGACTCTTGAATGGAGGATGCATGAGTCGAGGTCTATGGGTGCAATAATATGGAAGGATAAGCGACTGGTTTTCATTCTTTCAACTCATATGGTGCCCGTCCAATTTCCGTGTCAGTTTCTTGTTGCTACTGTGCCCCGTCAAAATGGTGCAATTCGCAATCACAATCAGACTTCGCCTATTCATGTGGAATACACGACACATATGAGAGGCGTGGATGTGACAGACCAACTTCGAGCGTCTTATACTTGTCAAACCCGATCCCAGAAGTGGTGGCACCGAGTGTTCTTTTTCCTAATTGACACGATTGTGGTCAATATGTATATCATTTATATGGACAAGTGTAGGAGTCATAACCCTCGGCGGAGACCGATGACGCATCTGCAATTTAGAACTCAATTATGACAAGCTTTGACACAGAATTGGGCTCCAAGAACACACTTACCGGATCCACTGCCACGCTGAAAAGTTTGTTATCCGGCTACAACTGAGCTCCGAGGGCCATGTGTAGTATGCAATGATGGCTCTCGTCCGATAAAGCGTCCACACATTTATTGTCCTTCATGTGACAACAAATTTATGTGTTGGCGTTCTGGGTGCTTCCAAAAGTACCACGAGAGTCTTGAATGATGCTGCACAGATGATTGTAAGTCCCTATACGGTTCTGCATCTAATAATTTGAAAAGATGTTTTTTGGCAATAGAATCATGTGGCATTGAATGGTAGAGTACTTGAAGAACTTGAGGACCATGCATTAGACCAAAATATTTGTGATATACTGAATGCTATATGATATGAAAGAATTTGGAAGAACTTCATGTCCCTAAAAAATGTCTCACATATATGCAATTAGTAGAAATCATAAGTGATTAGGGCAAGCAAAAGCCTAACATATTGAATTTCTTCATGTTGTAGTCATTCCTTTATCCTTCTGTATTTCGGGTGCTCAAGCTTATGGAAAACTCTGTCATTCATTTCCACAGAATCCGACCAGCAAAGGAGGCCTGCTGTTGTGTCAAAGGAACTTTTGGGAACGCACTCTATGGCTGGGGTACGCTTGGAACGGGCCAGGAACGTTGTGCCCAAAGTGGTGGACGGAGGGGCCCCTGGGAACACCCGCACAGAGCTGGGCTGGGCCGCAGCAAGACCTGCCGCAGCGCTGCGCAGTAGGCGGGCCACCTGCTAGCCAAGCTACCGGCAAGCCAAGTGCCGTAGAGCCTGGCAGGGGGGCGGCCTGGCTGCCTGACAGCCATCTTCTTGCCGGGGGAGGCTGCAAGGGGCCCGGCTAGGCACAGGTCGTCCCCTTCTTTTAAGGTGCCCAAGCCTAGAGTAGCCTGTACTCTGGATTTTCGATTTAGAGGTCTTCAAACTTTTTTTTTTTTTTTTTTTTTTTTAAAAACAAGTAGAAGACTCACATGTCTTCCTATCCACCGTTCAGATTTGTGAAATCCCTCTTTTTGAAATGTACATACTCCTTCCAATTTTGCCTAGTGTAAATGCATTTTTCAGTACCTTTTTGCATTGCAAGGATTTATGTGATATATTGCGCCACTCCAAATGTTATGAAATTTTTTTGGCATGTACCTAACATGCTGTAATACAAGGAAAAATTAAAGCTCAACTTCGTCCACAACAAATTTTTCCCTCAAACGCTGGTCAAAGACAACTTTTAGTTCCGGTCATCCCCCCCAAACACAAATTTTGAACTTCAAACACTCATATCTTCCTATCCGCACACTCAAACTTCTTGAAATTTTCACCACTACCTCTCAAACAAGTGTAGAACAAGATCCTATGGTTAAATTTTGAAAAAAAGTTTTTTTTTGGTTTCCAACTTCAACGCAGCTGAAATGGCAGTTTTCAGTGGTTTTCTGCAAAAAATTGACCTTGGAACTTTAGGGGTTAAAACAAAATTCTGAAAATAAATAGTTGCACTTCTGTCCTACACAAAAGGATTCTCTGTCATTCATTGGATATAAAACGTCCGTGGTGTCATTTATGGGCAAATCAGTGCATTAGCCAAGATGGACAAATCAACAAAAGGATTCTCTATCATTCATTGGATATAAAACGTCCGCTGTGTCATTTATGGGCAAATCAATGCACTAGCCAAGATGGACAAATCAACACATACCAGTTTAACCCTTAAAGGAAGGAGTGACGGACTAGTGACCGTGGAAATCATCCCTTTTTATAATGTGGGAATTGTTGGCTTAAAAAATGGAAAAGCACTCATTGGAAGTCAAACTACTGTAGAAGATTTCTTCCTTTCACAATTGATAAAATTTCGAGGATGAATAGTTGCACTTCTATCCTACTAGAAAGATTCTCTATCATCCATCAGACAAAAAACGCCCTTGTCAACGTTTAAGGATTAACAATATTTAACCTCTACATGACCAACATGGCCCAAAACTACTTCAAATTAAATACTTGTTCCCAAAAGCAAAGTCAAAATCTTTGTCAGTATTTATTTTTAACAAATTCAACCATAGGATCTTTTAGTTAACTTGTTCAAGTACATTGTCCCAAAATTTTAAAATGAATATCGCCATCAATTGCAAAGTTCAATGTGCATCTTCTTCAAAAATTGGCTTTTTAGCCCTTCTAAGAGGTGAAGTTCTGTTCTTTCATCATTTTTAGAAACAAAACTCATATGTCCTATAACTTGTGCATTTAGTCAATATGTTGGAAAATGGGTTGAAAATATATGAAAAAAATTTCAACCAAAAAAACTATCATATTCTCCTTTAAAAAAATTGTCAAGTGGAAGGCAATACTAAATGAAAGAAAAAACTAATCTACTAATAATTTTTACAAGAAATTGAGAATTGTTAATCCCAATGGTCAAATTGTTCTAATAAAAAATTAATATCCTTTATTTATTTTATTTTATTTTATTTATTTATTTTATTTGAAAATTTTCAAAATTGAGAGCAAAAGATGACTTTATATGTTTTTTTCTACCTTCATTGCCCGCAAAATAAAACTCTTCATAACTTTCAACTCATTATTTGGAATTGAATGGTTCAAATGTTTTTGAGTACGTATCAATCCCTACAATTCCAAAAAATAATTAATATTTTCTTAGGATATATTTTTGTTGCCGATTTGACATTGAAATTGGAAAAAACCTTTTAACTTTTGCAACGAATTCATTAGAATGACATGAAGCACTTTACACTTAGATTATGATTAGCAACCATCCTAAGAATTTCATGCAAACTTCCAAATTATGAAGTCAACAGAGCTTGTCCGAGTCCTCAAAAAATCCAAAGTGGTCTTCCTAAATCTTCTAGGGATTAAGGTAATAATTACTCCTTATTGGGTCCCAATAAGCTCTTGAGCAGTGTTTTGAATATAAAATTGTCTAGTTGGATCTTATTGGAAGTCAAAAAAGTATTCAAGATTTTTTTTTTGATGCATTTTTAAACACCATATGAATAAACTACAAATTCTCAAAATACTCAAACTAGGTGTATCCAAAAAGACCCTAGGCTCATGAATATTTGAAGTCACTTGTCTTAAAAGCAATGTCAAAATCATGGCATACTATAAATTTAACAAAATTGACGTTTATCCATGCCATATTCACCATGGTTTCATTTTTCTTCACAACAATGTGTTTTATTTGTCCACCCTTCTTAAAAGACAATCTTGAAAAAAAATTTGAAACATTAGGAATGTGCAAAGAGTTTAGTAAAGGCTAAATTCTCATCATTTTGAATACAATTGAGGCTAGCATTGACTTCAACTACAATGGTTTGTCCTATTAATGTAGGTACAAAATTAGTGTCACCTATAAAATTAGTATTAATACAAAATTTTATTTTTATGGAAATTGATCTATTTTAGTTTGCACTACTGTATGTGGGGGGACCTGTTTGATAAGAAAGTGCTAAAATTGAAATTCCACATCAAAATTAGAGAAGTTCACATTACCTAGAAATCAATTTTAAGATGAAAATGACATTTGGAGGAAAAAATGGTTGAATACAACAATTGAAGAAAATTAGCCATTTACCCTTAAAGCTCTTTCAAATCCAAAATGGTTTGGGGCGTTTTAGGCATCTAAAGTGAAGTATCAAATTGTGTTTTTTCCTTTTTGTTTTTTAAGATTGGAAAATCAAGTGACCTTCTAGAGAATCTAATGTTTTATAAAGATCCAATGATTGTTTTTTGTTTTTTTATGAACCTCCAATTCAAGCAGGTTGTATAGAGCATTGTTATACTTTGAGAATTTGCATATTTTTAATTTTGATCCAAGGAAATTTAGAGGTTAAAGCTCTAGAAAAATCTCAAACACTCAATTGAACCCTCACTTAGTGTAAGTTCATTAATTTTCAAATAGTCTAACTTCGATAAATTAGTGTTGTAGCTCACACCTCTAAATAAATAGGGACATATAAGAACAACTCCATTCCACTTGATACCTTCAAGTCTGAGATCACGTATAGTACAGCCCCCTGTGTACTTCGAATGGAAGCTTCTGCCTATCCTTCCCAAAATAACCAACAGCGTAGATCCTCCTTGTCCATCTCATAGCCCTACTTCCTTTTTCCATATGGATTGCACTTCCCAACGCGACGTGCAATTTCTTTCTCCATTCAATCTCTCCCCAACATTCATTCCTCTGCTTCCCCATCCATCATCTTCATTGGAGTCTATAGTTCCGTGAGTTTGGTTTGTAGTTCGCTCCGCAATTTAGTGTCAATTCACTAGTAGAAAAAAGGCTATCAATGACTAACATTAATGACTACAAAACTAGTCATTTAGGACATTTATGACTAGACAATGATTGAAGCCCAATTTTAGGTTTTGAGTCATTTTGGACAAGTCATTTACTTTAATTAGTCATTTATTTTGACAATTTCTTTTCCATCCATTTGTTGATGTAGAAGTCCTTAAGCCTTAGCTGCTGACAAGGCTGCTGACATGGACAGCGTTGTTGACAAGGCTTAGAGGACATGGTTTTTGGCGCACAATGTGTTTGAGGAGGTGGACATGATCAATGACTAGGCATTGTCGATGTGGCTTATGAGTTATGACATCAGACATGATTGTTGACGTGGACATAGCTCTTGACAAGGAATGGTTGACAAGGTGTATACCATCTAATGTGGCAGGAAGAAAACTGGTCATTATTTAGTCATTTACAAGTTTGATGTTGTTTGTGGGTTCTGCTTAACCGTATCTTACGGCGGACACATGAACCGGCATCGCCAAGGTTTGGCCCTCAGTGGCTTGGCATCCTCATCTCCCCTACCATTGGCTGAAGCTTGCCATTTCCTCAACCTGTAGGTGGCTTCTTGGACTACGACTACAGTAGAAGGGCACAATAGCAAATGCCGCGGACAAGTTCCTTGTCATTGGTTTATGCAATTGACAAATCATTTTGAAGCTTTTTTGATGGGATTTCCATATTTTTCAAGCTTGTGAAATGGTTTGGTTCTTGTGGTTTTCACCAAACTTCATTAAGTAAGCAAAACGGCATTCGTACTCTATCTTGTCAACATACCTGTGTCAACTCTTTGGTAGTCACAACCCCACTAGCAACATCACTAATTTTCTCTCTCAAGTTTCCATTCACCACATACACCAGCAATACTAGGGACGTAATTTGCAAGATTGGGCAAATCCCACAGTAGTCATAATGCTCGCAATTCAAACTTGCAACCTGGTGCTAGAAAGACTGTTTTTTTCTCTCCATGATTGCACGTATTGCTCTTTGCACTTCAATTAAGTTAAGCTTGCCTTTTCAACTAAAAATCATTTAGCCAAGCCATTGATTTTGATTGTTAATTGTTGGATTAGTAATATAGCAGTTCATGAATCTAAGAGGACAAGTTGCTCCTCCAAGCAAAGACAAAGACGAAGAAGACAAAGAGGAACAATGGCAAAAAAGAGTACGAATGCCGCTTTTGCTTACTTAATGAAGTTTGGTGAAAACCACAAGAACCAAACCATTTCACAAGCTTGAAAAAGATGGAAAGCCCATTACAAAAGCTTCAAAATGATTTGTCAATTGCATAAACCAGTGTCCAATGACAAGGATTATGTCCGTGGCATTTGTTGTTGCACCCTTCTGTTGTAATTGTAGTCTAAAAAGCCACCCACAAGTCGAGGAGATGGCAAGCTTCAACCGACGGTTGGGAGATGAGGATGCCAAGCCACCAAGGGCCAAATCTTGGCGATGCTGATTCAAGTGTTTGCCGTAAGATACGGTTAAGTGGATCCTACAAACAACATCAAACTTGTAAATGACTAAATAATGACCAATTTTCTTCCTACCACATTAGATGCATGGTACACACCATGTCAACCATTCCTTGTCAACAACTACGTCTACATTAGCAATCACATTGGACATCATAACTCATAAGCCACATCGATGATGCCTAGTCATCTATCATGTCCGCCTCAACAAACATGGTGGACGTTGTAAGTAACATTAGTGATGCTTAGTCATCCATCACTAGCGTACAAACAAATATTTGAGAATTTGTAGTTGACGTCTTCACTTTCCACATGTTTTTTAAAGGTATCAAAAGGTGGAAATGGACAGATTAGTACTTAATTTATTTTTTTCCACTTCTAGTTGATTCAAAAGCGGCATCTGTGTGTGGGTAGGCAGCAAAGAGTGATACGTGTGAGCACCACACTTTTGGATTTTGTTACATATTCTAAATTTCCACTTCAATGTCTTCCTCTGAAAGAACAGAGAAAGGAAGCTCAATGGATACAATGTTGTACATTAGCAAATTTACCATTGTCGTCCAGATCAATGTTAGGGTAGACATTTGAGCCCATCCAACTAACTTAGTATCTATTCGTTTTCTATTGGGAATCAATTTTGCATTGATAGTCTTCGACTATTCCTTCTAATTTTACTTCAAACTAGTGTGCCTTGTGCCATTGCTACTACCAAAATAAAAATAAAAATAATTTTTTAGTTCATAGAAACTTCAAAATTCCATAATTTTTCCATCATAGGTCCAAAATCCATGAAACAAAGCCTGTGCACCCCTCCTCACCAAGAGCTTTTTGAGAGTATCAAGAATGCAACTAGAGGACGTATGGTCCAAGAGATCTCAACATAACAAAAAAAAACCCAGCCTAACTTAAGGTAATGTTTGGATAGATGTCCACCTCAACAAACATGTCGTGCGCCAAAAACCACGCCATCTGAGCCTTGTCAACGACGCCATCCATGTTAGTATCAGAGGCTTAAGAACCTCTTTCTGAGCAAATGGATGAGAAAGAAATTGTCAAAATAAATGACTAACAAAAATAAATGATTTGTCCAAAATGACTTAAAACCTAAAATTGGACTTCAATCATTGTCTAGTCATAAATGTCCAAATGATTGGTTTTGCAATAATAAACGCCAATCATTGATAGCCTTTTTTCTACTAGTGAATTGACACTAAACTACAAAACAAACTACAGACCAAATTCACGAAACTACTAACTTTGTTGTATGACTGCGAGTAATCTGGTGTAAGGTCTACTTTAAAAGTGACTGTGTTCTAAATGCGACCCCTATCTAGAAAAGAGTGATATGTAGCTTGAAATATCTATTACTGTCAATGATGAGTTAGGTCAGCTTAAGTGGTTGCTTTAAGAGCAGACTATCGCAAGGTCATAATTGAAGTTTTTATAGTAAAAATCATAAGAAAATGAACAACTAAGTTAATGGCATTGCTTTTTGTACAAAACAATCATGCAATATAATAAGGTAGAAGGCTCTGAAATTGCACGGGCATTGCACCGCCCTTATAAATGGTTGTGAAATGGACATGCGGTGGTTCTAAAATTGAACTCTGATTGAACTCTATAGTCATTGAATGAATCAAGGAAAAAAACATTATTAATTGCAAGAGCCAATCATCTCTTTGTTTTCTCCATCTTTCTTTAGAATTGCATGTGAACAATTTATGAAAGACCTAGGGTCACAAATAGGGACCTACGATCCAACTTGTTTGAAAGTTTATAAGTAATTCAAAAATGATTGGAAAAATACAAAACCACTTGTGTTAGATTCTTCATCTATTTTTCTTTGTTTGAAAAATTAACTAAAAGTATTCCCATCCAAGAAAATACATGAAAAAGGAGGACCAACCCTTAGATGGGTGGTTTCTAAGTCTCCTACCTTACAATGTCTAGGAATTGTAATATCTTTTGTACTTACACAATGGCTAAATCAAATGAAGATGAATTTCTTGCTGATTTCACAATTTTTGAAGGTTGAAGTTTCATGCTGAAGATTCATATATGGTGATTGGTCTTCCAATAGTAAGCTTAGCTCAGGGCTTATTTATACCAAGAAACTTTGGGTTGGAGCCCAAAGAAATGGAGTGTTTTGATTGGAAGATAGCTATGGTACCTCGCTTTTGGGTTTACACCAAAGAAAACTTGGGTTGCAGCCTATAAATTTTTCCATGGATGAAAATCCTTGTTGGAATCTTACATGGCTGAAGTGGATAGTGACTTCCTGGACCTAAGGGGAGTATTTCTTAGGAAGCTCTTGGAGGTACCCAACCCCCAAGTCTAGGAAGAAATTTGGGAAGAATTTTTTTAGTCAATTGCTTAAAATTGTTTGCTACTCGTTTTCTAGGCTATTTTGGACCATTTCTAGGTTGTTTTGGGTCATTTATGGACTATTTTGAACTTTTCAAAACCAAGTTCTAGCATGTGTGTTTGTGGTCTATTTTTGGATATTTATAGCCTACTTCTATGGATAACTTAACATTAAAAATTCAGCCCAAGTGTACATTGGGCCATGACTCAATTCTTTTGGTTTACACCAAATGTTTGGGCCAATACCTACTTATAAGTCCCTTGTTTCAAGCATGGTACCCCACTTACAATGGTCTCATCCCTAGAACAAGGTACTACATGTGTTCATGGGTTGGAGCCCAAGAATTTTGGTGTAAACAGGCCCTTAGAAGGGTTCACTATAAGAAACTCGTGTTTTAGGTGATGAGCGTGGATTTTTTGGAACGGATGTTTTTTGACATCTATGTTGACATCTAGCCGTTTTTATGTCAAAAATAACATCCAATGAACATCATGAAAAACATAAAAATAGCTAGATGTCAATAAAGATGTAAAAAAATCCATTCCAAAAAATCCTGGCTATAAAAAAAAATGAGTTTCTTCTAGTGGTTTGTACTTTTCAACCTGGCATACTCTGTACAATACATTTAAATTGTTGGCAATGTGCAATTTAAGTATATATTCGCTCCAATCTTGTAATTACAGTATGCACTGACTGTCTATCACATGTCTCTTAGGAAAGGATATGTTTAGTTTTATATTTAGGGCCGCTTTACACTTAGAGGCTAGGCCAATTTGTTATGTTAGAGGCCAAGAATCCTCACTTGTGATTTGACAAAACGCTGAAATCAGCCTCAACCTCTTTACACCTAGAGGTTGGGCCAATTTGGTGGAATGAATTTTTTATTCAAAAAAGACATGATTTGGCATAGCCCAAGCTCGCTAAATTGGGTGCACCAAAAATGGGAGGCCAATTCTTGGCCTCGGGGCCAATGTCAAATTTCAATTAAAATTTTTTTTCTCATGAAACATTATTTTTTCCAACAAATCACATCCTTTGAATTTTGTACAATCAACCTCAAGGGGAATTGGCCCAACCTCTAGGTGTAAAGTAGCACTAAAAATTTCAGCCCCTCTTTCTCTTTTTTGTAGATTTTATTGAAATGGCCTAGCTTCTTGGCCTCAAGGCCTTTACATATGGGAGAATTGGCCCCCATTATAATCTTATTCTAATGGGTAGTTGAGGCCAACTTCCAACCCAAGAGGGGCTAAAATTTTGTGCAAACGATTTGAAGGAGAATTGACCTGGCTTCTAGATGTAAAGCGGCCCTTAACGTGATACTCTCCACTTACAGACTGACTCGTGGCATAAACCTCAACGTTATTACAATTGTTTTTAGGATCATACTAATTTAGTGTAGGGTTAAATAACATTAGCCTTGGAATTCTCTTATTTCATTTTTTTTATCCCTAAAGGACCATTTGTCCCTTCGGGGACAAGTGGGATTTTGGGTAGGTATCTACGGGCTGAATTTTTGTCCTGATTTTTTTAAACTTTTTTTGGAGATATAAAAATTGATTAGCTTTGTGGGAATATTATTTTTTTTCAATCGGTGCCCAAAATCAAAAGTCATGCCCAAAACAACTCACAATAGGGGAGAAGGGGGGAGACATAAGAGAAAATTTCAAGCCTCCAGAAGGCTGCTCCACAGGCCTCCGAGGTACCCTAAAATTTGATTTTATTGAGCTGAAAATATCATTTTCCCCCTATTCTGCCCACCTAAAATTGCAGTGGCAGTGGCGCAGGAACCGAGTTTTACAAGTATAAAAATTAGTTAATTTTTTAATCTTAAAAAAATATTAAAAATTACAAAAAAAAAATCGCAAAATTTCACTGTTTCGACGAGCAATCAGCTCGGCTGACTGTTCACTGCGGCACTTTTCCAAAGTGACAGACCAAGCTCTGAAATAGCTTGGTTTGTCAGTCTAGAGTAGCCCTCCGGAGGGCTGAAATTTTCTCTAATGAGGGGGTAGCAAAAAAAATTGGAAAATCTGAATTTTGTAAATTTTTTTTCTCATAGATTATATTTTTGTCTACATGGAATGCCTTAATTCATTCCATTTGGATTTGTTATGAGAAAGTTATAGACAATCATGTTTTTTGGGCAATTAGAGCATTTTCTTGGAAAAATAACTTGAAGGATTCATTTTTGAATGCAATTTTTACAATTTTTCAAAAAAAGAATTCCACATGGTTTAGTTTCCTTGCTAAAACAATCTCACCATTGGAATTAGTGCATTGTAAATCTCTAAAAGATATTAATATTTTAGATTTTCCTTCTATCTTATATCTACTTCTACTTAACAGTTTTTTAAAGAATAAAAATTAAATTTTTTTTGAAATTTTTTTTTCCCTAGACTCTCAACTCAATTCTCTTCTACGAAGAATTAAAGCTCAAAATTGTGTAGTGCAAAATTCTTAAGTTAAAAATGTTCAAAATCAAAAAATATAGTCCTGCAATGTGCTGAAAAACTTGTTTTTTTCACTTTAAACGCATTTATCTTGCAATCTATGTGGTCAAAAATTATGAAATTTTTTCCACACATTCTCATACTAAATAGGTGTAAGATCTTATGGTTAGATGTGCAAAAAAAATTCAATTTCTTTTTACTCTTTGCTATAGAAATGGCAATTTTGAATGTTTTTTGGAAAAAAGAAAAGGCCTTGGTCTTTTAAGGTTAAGAACAACCCCACTGCAACATGCTGAAGCAACACTTTAAAAGTTGTGTACCATTGATCTATTAATAATCAGGAAGATCAATGGTGGAAAACTTTTAAAGTATTGCTTCAGTGTGTTGTAGTGGGGCTATTGTAATAAGTCTACTAATGGAAATTTGACCATGATAGTGCTACAAGCCTTTGTGGGGTTACATATTGAAGGAAGAATTAAAAACCTTCCCGTTTTTTTGGGCCATTATAGAAGTCCCCACCATTCCCGACCAAGGATCCATTCCAACTTGTGGGATACAACCATTTCCAAGCAAAGCTTGGAGTGATTTTTTTTTAATCCTTTCAAGGTTGGGACTAATAAGGTCATGACACATATCTTGAAGTAGTGAGCAAGAAAGTAGGAAGTACAGTAGAACCTCTCTAAGTTGATCCTTTCTAAGTTGATAAACCTCTGTAAACTAATCATGTCAGACCGGTCCTAGACTGGGCCACATAACAAAGGCTGTGACTAAAAATGGCCCTCTCTAAGTCAATAAACCTCTATAAACCAATCTGTCAGACCAATCCGGGACCGATCAGCTTAGAGAGGTTCTTACTATATTGAGCAGGAAAGTAGTTCTTCAATCCATGACCGCCCAAGGTGCCCAAAAGTGTCCACAACAGATTTGTCAGAGTATAACCACGTGTCGGAGACAAAGGTAATTGTAGCGCTGAGGTAGCAATCCGGTTGAGGGTTTTGTCTGGGACAAGACTTGGCCATTTTGCGAGGGTTTTGTGTGTACAATTTGCAAGTAGTGGCAACTTGAATCAGAAGATGTCTAAAATCGGACATGGCTGTTTGTATAAAGTGACCACATCAGGAACTTCAAGGCATGTGAACATGGTGCCACAATGGTGCATTGAAATGCAATTAAGTTAATTTGGTGCCAACCTCTGTACCAACCTAGTATGGATAAAATGACACTGAAATGACCTGTATGCGGCCTTTCATCACAAAGTTTAGACCCTACAATTTGGCAACAATTATCGTGCGGTTATCGTTGTTTCATGGGTTCGTACCATAATCGCACTGACTCAGTGTATTTTTACGCACTGAATCAGTGCGAAAAAATGAATATCAATAGCGTACGGTTTATGTACTTTAACTATACAATTGTTGTGTCAAAACTGTACAACAATCATATAGTTAAAGTACATAAACCGTACGCTATTGATATTCATTTTTTTCGCACTGATTCAGTGCGTAAAAATACACCGAGTTCGTGCAATTATGGTACAAACCCATGAAACAACGATAACCGCACGATAATTGCTGTCAAATTGTAGGGTCTAAACTTTGTGATGTTGGTATCAAAATGGCACCAAAACAATCTGGCCCAACTTTTCTGATGCAGTGTTTGCTGGTCTCGGACTGTTGGCTTTGGATGTTGCCGCACGCAAGTGCCACTTTTCAAACTATATTTCTTGGCGCTCCCTCGGTGCGCAGCTCATAACTGTACTGTAGGTCACCACCGTGGCAACAACAACCGCCGGTTAGGGGAGCACGCTGAACCGATCACCATAGAGACTCTCTGCATTCTTTTTGCTCAGTGCAAGTTGCCTCACGGCCACGGTGTTGGATGTTCTGCTCTGCAATTTTGCGAAGTCGTGCAAGAGGTGTTGGCCATGATACACACCAGTTTGGGAGTTTTGTGGAGAAGCACTTCACTCGGTAGAGGTGCCAAAGCACTCTGCACTTACGTAGAAAGCTGCACTTTTTTTCTTTCAAGGATCCAATTGGTACCCTGATGCCACAAAATTTGATGGTCGGATTTTCGATGGAGAAGGTCCTTTCTGATCCGCAGCATTCCTACTTTCCATCGCTACGGTTACTTTCACACGATTTCACTTCTGTCTCCTGCAATCGGGCATTTTGTTCGACTCTCTTCAAAAGCACCTGCAATAGTGCGGTTGACCGTGGGCAAGGAGGGGTTAATGATTGGAATTGAAAGACTCTATACATTGACTATGGGTTCAAACCAACTTTTGGCTTTCAAAATTCATAGTAATTTCAATTCAAGGCATACAATTACCAAAAAATTTGCAATCCTCGTGATTTCTATCTTTCCACATGGCAGAAAATTTACATTGCTCTATCTACAAAACTTGGCCTCCTTCGTGAACAAATCTTTATAGCGCCAAAGTGGTCCCTAAATCCATTGTCAACACAACTATTTGACAAAGAAGCAAGTACAAGGTGCCTCATATAGACAAGGCCAAGCTTGCTGGGAGGGGAATGTTCCTTGATTGCTTGCCACTTAGGGCATCGCCACCGCAGCCGCACAAAACAAGGGCGCCAAGTCAGGTTTGGCGAGCGCTTTTTGACAAGCACGACCTTTGGTTCTTTCCTCTACCCCACCCCAGCACAGGATTCACACACGGGAGCGTTCTCGTGCACGGCAATCAAAGTTCTAACAACCCTCCTATTGGAGACTTTTGCGTTTGTGCCTCAAAAATTGCATTCAACCGCATTAAGGTAGGAGGTCCATAAAGCGACCACCTAAGCACTGAACCTGAATTTTGGGGAGGTAAAACATCTTGAAATATTTTTCAATAAATTTTCCTTGAAAGACAAGAAGAAATGGCATCTGGCTCAAGTTGTTTCATATTTTTCGGAGCTTTGTGGAATTAGTTATGAAATTTTGAAGGTGAAAAGCCAAAGGGCTGTAAAAGCGACCACCTCCTAAAATGTACATCCTTTATACATTTTGGGAAATTGAAGAAAGCAAAATGTACCTGTGTGTCCTGATCGGTTCAAAATGCCCGGTCGGAGTTCGAGCCTCCTACCTTATTAGTACCTCAAAAGTTGTGTCGGAGCACATAATGCATCATAGAGGGGACTCTTTATTTGCCCGTCCGCTCTTCAAAGTTTGAAGTGGCCGGACTTTTTTGGGGAGTCCCCGTGCATGTTGTGGGGGAATAAATTGTGCTTGACGCGCCAGCTGAATGGATCAGCTCCCCTTGGCCAGTCGCCGTGGGGATGCTCTTGTTCCCACAAGGTCATTTAATACAGCCAATGCTTATTCCATGGTCAAAATCAGAAAATGGAGGTTTTTGGTGGGACAAAAATTGTACCTCATTTGGAGTTTTTTAGTGGGACAGTGGGAGTTTGTTGTAACTCAGGTCTCTAATTCCAAATATGAAGTCAAAATTTCCAATACACTGCCCAATTGGCTCGGTAGCCCAAATTAAATTCTTCCTCTCTGACGCTGATGATATGCTCACGTGGCATGCCACGTGCCCGTATTTTTTAGGGTTTGAGGCTCGCTGACAGACCCCGTCAAGCTTTTCCTTGATATCCCAACTCCGTCCCTTCTCGTACCCCTCTTTCTCTCACTTGCTTGCGGCTGCGTCTTCAACCGCGTTTTGTCAACCATGAGGGCCAAGGTAAGCTCATACTGTCCACTTCTTCTTTTCCCATCTCCCCGCTTTACGATTCACTTTGTGTTTACAGTTGTCTTCTGGCTCTCCACGTTCTCTTCTGCCACCAGGTCTGCTTTTGCTGGGGCTGAGGCCGGAGCGTTCTCTTGCATAATTTCTCTCTTTCTTATCTGCGTCGGTAGGCTTGTAATACTGCGTGTTTAATGTTCTTTGCGCCTTCTCTGTTCTTGGGGAGATTGGGTTGTGTCTTGTCCTGGGATTAGGGTTTCATGGAGGAATGCTTGGTGTGAGGTAGATGCCTTTCACGTTCCTTACTGTTTGCTTTCTGGATGTGTGTTTTTGTATCAGTGGAAGAAGAAACGCATGAGGAGACTGAAACGCAAGCGCCGAAAGATGAGACAGAGATCCAAGTAGTCGGCGCTTCGGAGTCGGGCTGATGTGCAAGAGGCAGGAAGTCACTTCTCCATTTTGGCAGTCACGTGGCCATGGGGTTAGCTCTTTGGATGGATGGCTTGTTATAAATCTCAGCTATAACGGTTCGGTTCGGTTCTGTTGGGTGGGGAGGAAGAGGACCGGAGCTAGGGAGACTTGAGTAGGTGCTGCTCAGGGCTTCCTGGTATGGTAGGGGAGAGATATATGAATAAGACTTCTAGACCTTGTGGTCATATGTGGAATACTTCGATTGTGAAATGGTGGTGGGATCCGGTCGCGCCCTTACTTATGCTTCAATCAACTTCGCGTCCTCTTCCTTGTGTGGATGGTATCTGTCACAGTTTGTTCACCTGATTGTAGGCAAGAATTCTTCTGTATCTCTACTTGTTGTATAATGTGAGTGGATGCTATTCAAGTGGTTATAGTGCCCGCTTCTGAATCTGGATGTGCGGTTGTCAAAACTCAATTGTGGTTTGATTGTGAAATGGTGGTGGGATCCGGTCGCGACCTTACTTATGCTTCAGTCAACTTCACGTCCTCTTCCTTGTGTGGATGGTATCTGTCACAGTTTGTTCACCTGATTGTAGGGAAGAATTCTTCTGTATCTCTTCTTGTTGTGTAGTTTGAGTGGATGCCATTCAAGCCGTTCAATGTAATATCAGTTTAACTCGTCATAGTGCCCGCTTCCAAATCTGGATACGCGGTTGTCAAATTCAATTGTGGTTTTCAACCCGGGAAGGGTGCTGCCCCCGACTAAGTTTGTAACCAAAATACTTGGATTATTGGATCAATACATGCATTCTTTGTTTCTGCAGCCTTTATTTATGCAGTTAACAATGATGTCTTCCATAAGACCTTTTAGGTTTGTAGCATGTATTCATCCAAACTAAGAAATTGAAGTCTTACATCTCTAGCCCCTCACCACTTTGAAGTTCATATTTTGGATGATCAAATGTTTTGGATGATCAATATTATTGGATAATATATTTTGCCTAAGGAACCTCTTAGTCTTTCAAACTCCAGTGATGACATTTAGGTCAGAATTGGTTTACTTGATATTTTAATCACCTATAGGACCAAGGCATTTTGGATGTGAAAAGTACCACTCTTTACGGTATTGAGAAAAAATTAAAAAAATTTAAAAAATTCTTCCAATGTCCAATGTTTGAAAGTAGAAGAGAAAGTTGTTTTCACAACCTCGCTTGATAGTAGATTGCAACACTTCCTAGATTGAGATTTTTACATTACACATGGTTATTTTTTTGACATTTGTGTCTTGTATCATGTATGTTAGACACTATCCAAATTTTAGAAGTAGAAAGGCCAATTTTGCACATGTTGCTTGAAGTTGCCCATACTATTCAAAAAGTTTAGGGTTTATAACTTTTGATCTAAGAATCCGATCGGAAAAAAATTATATTTCCAAAGTGGTACATGTTCACAACTTCTATCAAATTTTTGTAAACATGTGACCAAAATTGACTTCATGTGCAACTACCCGCATAGCAATCTCTTGCGATGTTGAATGGTTACTTGATTCCTTTGGGGGTTAAATCTTATATATCTATATCTATTTTTGTATTGGCAAATATAGGGTGCATTAGGTGTTAATATTTTCACGACTAAAATTATAAAATGAGGTTCAAAAAGTGAAGTCACGATTGAATCTACGGTCAAAGTCATGGAATGAAAGATAGGACAAAAATATAGTGTCAAGGGAAGAGGTATTATATGGCCTTTCATATATTTTACAGTAAGGTCTACTTCATTTACGAATTTTTGAAATCGCAACGAAGGAAGTTTCACATCTGCCAACTTTGACAACCTTCCGAGGGCTCAAAAATTGGTCTTTGACCATGAAATTTTTACCACAACATCATCTTTAAGTTAATTATATGTGTGCCAAATTTCAAGGCCAAATGATTTACACAAAAAAAGATATTCAAAATCTACCAACATGTGTAGCTATGAGAAAAATTTCACTATTGCCAACTTTGACACCCTCCCAAGGACTGAATTTTTTTTCTTTTGCTATGAACTTTTTTTTCATAGGACCATCTATATGTTGATTACATGTGTGAAAAGTTTCAAGTCCAAGAGACCCCCACAAATAGATATTCAAAATCTACCAACATATGTAGTTGTGAAACAATTTCACTACTACCAACTTTGACACTATCCCAGGGGTTGAAAAATTGTTTATTTACCATGAAATTTTTACGATGAAATCATCTCTATGTTAATAACATGTGTGCCAAATTTCAAGTTCAAAAGATTCACACAAAAAAAAATATGCTAGTTCTACCAATGTGTATAGCTCTAAGTCGCCAAAGTCTTTGTAGACAAAAACAAATGCTAAGAACTTCAATGAGGCATCATCAAAGCATGGAGAGCAACAAGCCCTAATTTAACCCCTAAACTCCCAAAGTATTTTTTCATCAAAACTCATTCAAGATTGCCATTTCTATTGTAAAGTGCAAAAAAGTTTAGAATTTTTTTCCGCATATCTAACTACAGGATCTCTCACTAGACTAGTATGAAAATGCCTAGAAAAAATTCAAAAACTTTGACCTTATAGATAGCAAGATATTAGCGTTTGAAGAAAATAAATCTAGTTTTTTGTACCTAACTTGACTAGAATTTAAGGCTTTGAATCTTCTTAGCTCAATATTTTTGCACTATACATTTTGAATTTATAATCTTTTATATTAAAGAATTGAATTGAAAATCTAAGAAAAAAATGTTAAAAACATATACACTTGATTTTCATTATCGAAAAAATTGTTAAATAGAAGTAAGTACGACATTGAAGGAAAAACTAAATCACTAATAGATTTAACTAAAGATGAAATTGAAAATCACTAATCACAGTGATGAGATTGTTCTAGCAAGCTAACTAAACCTTGTTGAATTTATTTTTTGAAAAATTGTGAAAATTGCGTTTAGAAATGAATCCTACAAGTTTTTTTTTTTAAAAGATGCTTAATTTTTATAAGTGAAGATAATGACTTTGTTTTGCATTATAAAATCAATATCAACATTGAAATTTAATACATTGATTCAATGGTGCTATGGAATCTTTTTTGTGTTATGTACAAATGGATGGACTAAAAATGATGACTAGAATGTAAATCTAAGATCCGACTCATGAAAGCTAGTTCCATTATTTTAATATAGTAGGAAAGGTGATGGAGGATTTTATCTATTCTTAATCAATTCATTGGATGTAACGGTTGTAATGTCTAAAAGTCTAGTTTCAAGCATAATTGTATTCTAAGATATGCACTCCACCTACAAGAACTTATACAAATTTATGCTAAATTAATATTTCTAGTGCCATCCTCAAATGGTCTATTCACTAAGTAATGATAGATTTTCCCTATCTTTTGAAAGAATTCTATAATTAGCAATATATACTTTAGATTGGAATTAATTTGTCATTGATAGGACCAAAAGTCATTGTTTAGTAGTGCAATGATGTTGCACTAAAATTTATCATCTGACATGGATGATATAAGTATATTGGAAGGCCAAAATGAACTAACCTTCATAGTAACTATAGTACATTATGTTGAAAAGGTGGAGTAGATAAAGTAGTCACATTATCTCTTACAAATTTTCAAATTTAGATTTTCCAGTGTATGTAATGAAGCAACGATGTTAGTGTATGAGCACAGAGACATGAGCCTACGAGCCTTGAACCTAGTTGTAGGTACCATCCCCACAACTACACATATTGGTAGATTTAGCATATCTTTTATTTGGTGAATCTTTTGACCTTGAAATTTGGCATACATGATAATAATATATAGATGATTCCATTATAAGAATTTCATGATAAATAAACAATTTTCAACCCTTGGGAAAGTGTCAAAGTTGGTAGTAGTGAAATTGATTCTTACAACTACACATGTTGGTAGATTTCAAATATCTTCTTTTGTGTAAATCTTTTGATCTTGAAATCTAGCGCACATATTATCAACAAAGAGATGATCTCATGCCAAAAATTTCATGGTAAAAAATAAATATTTCAGCCCTTGGGAGGGTGTCAAAGTTGGCAGCAGTAAAAACTTTCTCAATGCTACACATGTGACATGTTGGTAGACTTTGTATATATTTTTTTTGGTGAATCTTTTGACCTTAAAATTTAGTACACATGTTATTAACATAAAGATGTTTTTGTGCCAAATTTTTCGTGGTAAAAAAGCAATTTTTCAGCCCTCGAGAGGCTGTCAGAGTTGACAAATGTGAAATTTCCTTCCTTTCAAATGCAAAAACGCCATTTTGAATGGTACCCCATTGTACAAATAGATGGGACCCATGTCACTTTGAATATACTAGAAATTTGAAATTTCACAAAAAAAAACTTGCAGATTATACTTTTGTACACAATGTATATTTTTTATTATTAATTTTAGCAATTTACAACTCAAAAGTGGGAAAAGTGACTATTAACCCCTAAAGGACCGGCATGCGTTTTTTGGCCGTATAGAAATTTTGGGCAGGTACGTGTGACTAGACATTTTCATATTTTAAGCTGAAATTTTAATAGAAGGTGGGGACGAGGAATATCTTTCATATGCACCAAATTTCAGCACATTTGGAAATAGGAGTCAAAAGTTATAGCCAAATATGTTACTTTTTTTCGTAACTGGGCAGTCCGGGCAGCAGAAAAAATTTGGCAAAAATTTGGTATTTTTTTTTTTAATAATTTTTTTCTCATAGATTATATTTTTGTCTATCTTGAAAGCTTTGATTCATTTCATTTGGATTTGTTATGAGAAAGTTATGGACATTCTTGTTTTTCGGGCAGTTAGAGCATCTTCTTGAAAAAAATAACTTGTAGGATTCATTTCTGAATGCTATTTTTGCAATTTTTCAAAAAAAAAAAATTCTCACGGTTTAGTTTACTTGCTAGAACAATCTCACCATTGGGATTATTGCATTTTAATTCCATCTAAAATATATGAATATTTTAGATTTTCCTTCTATCTCGTACCTACTTCTACTTAACAATTTTTTTAGGAATGATAATTAAGTTTTTTTGAATATTTTTTTTTTCCCTAGACTCTCAACTCAATTCTCCATTGTAAAGATTTGAAGCACAAAACTCTGTAGTGCAAAAATTTTAAGTTAAAAATGTTCAAAGTCAAAAAATCCAGTCCCGCAATGTGCTGAAATACTTGTTTTTTCAACTTTAAATGCAGATATCTTGCAATCTAAGCGGTCAAAAATTCTGAAATTTTTTCCACACATTCTTATACTAGTTAGGTGTAAGATCCTACGGTTAGATGTGCAAAAAAAACATTTTTCAATTTTTTTTACTCCTTGCTATAGAAATGGCAGTTTTGAGTGTTTTTGGGCAGAAAAAAGGCCTTGGGCCCTTAGGGGTTAAGGATGCTTGAAAGAAATTTGTACCTTAACTCCTTTTGATTTTATTATAGTCAACGCTTGTACATGAGTTGTTTAGGTTGAGGTGTGACAAGTCTACAAATGCACTTGTTTAAGAATCATATGCCTAATAAGCAATAGTAGACTTTTCAAATAAAATCCCTTAAACATGTACATAAATGTTGCCAAATTAAATTTTTTTTGTTAAAGTTGGTAGAAGAAAATGCAAGAAATTAGAAAAAAAATCAAAAATTCAAAATTTTAAGTTTGTATGTGCATTTTTGGAATATATTTTACCTTTCAAATACCTGCCACCAATTTAGAGTGTATGAAGCAAGGCAATTGTAAGAAACACTTGTACTATTTTTTGTCACCTATTGCAAAGTGATATAATTATCGGCCACAACTTTCACTTTATACTTCCAAAAGACCCAAAATTCATATCTTAACCCCTAAAGGATCCGATTGTTCCTTCGGGGGACAAATGGGATTTTGGGCAGGTACCTACAAGCTGAATTTTTTTTTAGATTTTTTGAAACTTTTTTTAAAGATAGAAAAGTTGATAAGCTTCATAGAAATATATATATTTTTCAATCGGAGCCCGGGAACAAAAGTTATGTCCAAATAAGTTCAAAGCATGGGAGAAGGGGCAACAAAAAAAAATTGCAAAAATTTGAATTTAAAAAAAAAAAAATACTTTTTCCTCATAGATTATATTTTTGTCTATCTAGAAAGCTTTGATTCATTTCATTTGGATTTGTCATGAGAAAGTTATGGACAATCTTGTTTTTTGGGCAATTAGAGCATCTTCTTGAAACAAAAAACTTGTAGGATTCATTTTTGAATGCATTTTTTGCAATTTCAGTCAAATAAAACCCAGTTCCACATGGTTAAGTTTGCTTGCTAGAATAATCCCACCATTGGAGTTAGTTCATTTTAATTCCATCTAAAAGATATTAATATTTTAGACTTTCCTTCTATCTTGTACCTACTTCTAGTTAACAATTTTCTTAAGAATGAAAATTAAGTTTTTTTGAATTTCTTTTTTCCTAGACCCTCAACTCAATTCTTCACTATAAAGATTTAAAGCTCAAAACTTTGTAGTGCAAAAAATTTAAGTTAAAAATGTTCAAAGTCAAAAAAATCTAGTCCTGCAATGCACTGAAAAACTTGTTTTTTTCACTTTAAACACAGATATCTTGCTATCTGTGAAGTCAAAAATTCTGAAGTTTTTTCTACACATTTTAATACTAGTAAGGTGTAAGATCCTATGGTGAGATGTGGAAAAAAAAACAATTTTCAGTTTTTTTTACTTTTTGCTATAGAAATGGCAGTTTTGAGTGTTTTTTGGCAGAAAAAAGGCCTTGGTCTTTTAGGGGTTAAGTGTATAAAATTATTGCACATTGAAGAATTTTTTCATATTCATCAAAAATGATTTATTATTATTAAATTTTCCTTAATACAATATATCTATCATACCCAATATATTTTTGGGATTAAAAAATAGATCTAGGGCTTGGCTTGGGCTAATTTTTTTCCATTGGATGTGTATGTCCATGTCTTCCACTGTTGTCATAACATTCAGTAGTTCTACAGTGATGGTGTGGTATATTCCACACCCCAACAGTGCTTCATCAGTAGCTACTGATGAATTAGACAGGTGGAGGATGTAGAGGCACACCATCACTGTAGAACCAAGGCAACATCAACACATGCTACTGAATGTTATGGTGAAGAAGGACTAAGCAACGGAAATATACAGTAATTGCCATTTTTCATTTAATAGGGAAACCAGACTAGATTGGGCCTTGTAGTATCCTTAACCGTGGAGCACCTTGGATGCCAATTTGTTGCGTTCGGATGACAATTAAATGAATTGGACAGAGATTGGAATCACTTTTTCATCCAAGTTTTTTTTGTTGATCTTTCATGGTGGGTTATGAAGAGCATCCAATTGAGCTTGCAGTCCTCCTAGTGTTTGGCCTCATATAAATGAGAATTGTTAGTAAGAAAAACGGATCATAAAACATGTTATTTTAGTGTATTTTGGGAAGTTGTTGCTCCTTGCTTTAAATCTGAAATTTCCTCTTAAAAATGATATTTTTTGAATTTGAGCCCAATTATTGAAATGAAGGTCATTTACTTTAGTTCCTACTTCAATTTGAATTTTGAAAAAAATCCTAAAATTGGATATTACAATTTGGACTTTGAGCGTATTTTCAATATCTACTGAATTTTGGTTATAGAATGACAAGAAAATTGAGTTTGCACAATGATGTTTTTTACTATGATATAGACATATGGTGAAATTTTCAGATTTTTTGAGATAACTTTTTATTTGATGTAATTTTCTTCTCTTTTCTATAAAAATTCTCAAATAAATCAAATTTTTATAAAATAATTTAAATTTTTTGTGAAGTAAAAAAGATATGTAATTTCATTTCTGAAAAACAAAAATAAATTGTTTCATTAACATGTAGTTGCTAAATGGGAACTTACAAAGTGATGGAATTTAACCTCCAACTTTGTGGTCATAGGCTAGGCATTTTAGGATTAATCCCTTTAGTTAGCGCTTGAATCTTTTCTTGAATTTTTGGATATTTTTGCTTATATCTTTGTAAATATATAGTATTTACCTTAATTTCATCAAATTTATCACATAAAAAGTGTTTTTTCTAAAAAGTCAAGCATTGCTTTGGATGAATGCAAAGTTTTGTTGTCAAAACCCCTCCTTTGAACTCTTTATTCATTGTCCAAATTTTGGGCATCAGAGAGCTAAGGGGTTAACAGGTTAAGTGAGGTAATTTAATTTTTTGGCAATAATTCAATCTAAACTAAAGGAGAAGCAACCAAAACCAACACTATACCAAATTGTAGACATGATAGTCATTTTAGAACTTAAATGTAGGTAGACCATAGATAGCTTATTGTTGGTTCACCAAAATGATAAGCTAGCTATAGTCTACCTAGATTTACTGACTAGAATCATTGCCTTACCTAGAAAGTGATGCAATTGGGTACACTATTGGTTTGGGATGCTGCAACCTTATTGTGTGCCTCGTTGTTGCATACCGGTACCCTACTACTGACTCACATGCTAAGGTAGGAGGTGCAGAAACTGGCCATTCAAGAGCATTTTGGCTGAGGATGTCTTCTTTGCTGATTAAAGCATTTTCTAAAAAAAATTCAGAGAAAGAAGAAAGGGAGACACATCCATCACAATTTGATTTGTAATTTTTAAAACTAAAACTGAATTAGATGTGATTTTCTGAAGATCACAACAATAGGATGCTATTTGAGTCCATAGGTACATCCATGAAATGTCAAGTAGTTGTCACTCCTTTAATGGTGCAAATGGAGTTAAAAAATGAAGGTGTGCTAACTTTAAACTGCAACAACATGGTGCATGTAATTGCTTAGGACCACAAAAAGTCTCCCACCACTCATAACTCCACATTATGTACACTGAAGTTTAGTTTACTCAAATCAAACTCAATCTCCAACCATGTGCAATGAGAATCCCAAATTGGCACCAATTCATCAATTAGCCATTTTTCATTCCTACAGTGATGATTCATGGTGCACTTGCAGGAGCAGTTCTTGAAGCATGGGCAGAATTAGCACCTCCTACCTTTACTCCAGTTCATGCGTCGCCGGAGTTCACGAAAGGATGTTGCGTCGCGTTGCAATATGGAGGAATCCAAGCGCACCGCAGCAGAGATGGCAGGGCCGTCCGGGCGGATTTGCTGGGGCTTGAGCCAGGAACCCCAATCGCACATGTAGGCCAGGTCTTGCTTGATGCTCGTTCCTCTGTAACTAATCAGACAAACACGTGTTGTGTATGTTCGGACTGAGCTTCTGAAAAACTGGTTCCTGACAAACACGTTTTGTGTATGTTCAAAGTGGACTGAGCTTCTGAAAAACAAGCTTATTACCACCCTGATTTGCAATCTGAATATCTTGAAGCCAATTCTAAGAGGGGCATATGTTTTTAAGAGACGTGTGCTTGTTTCACAAACCAAACCCAAGTGGAATTATAATTTTTTGATTTAAATTGTAATTTCTGTGAATTTTTGATGTGGGTTGCCCTAAAATTATAAAATTGCGCATAGAGTGGAGTCATAAATGTCCAATTAACAACTCATAACCACCCTTCCATGTATTTATTAGCACTTAAGTATTGAGTATTGACCAATGAAAGATTGACACATTATCCTTGGGGGCATTAGTGCTCTGATTTTGTCATAAAAGTGAACGGATTCGGATAAGTTTGGTGGTGGAATTGGGGCCAAAAATAGGGTGGCAGAAATAGGCAGTTGGCGGTTTTAGGCTAGTCTACCTTATGCTTGTTGCTACTCCATCATCTAGCTTCCAATCACAGTCGAGGCGTTCGTTCGTACTTGTTGTTGATTACTAAGCTCAAGTTTATAGAACTTCAGCTGGGAGCACATATGTCAACTGGGTTGGAGATCAATCGAGCAACTAAGTTAGCTGTAGTAGAGAGTGGAGAACTGCAGTGGCCGCAAGCAATAACATGGGTGAGTGAGGCGATACCAGCAACTAGGAGCGCAAGAGCGGAAGCAAAAAATTGCAAAAGCTGATACCTGCCTTGTCTAAGAATGAGCCAACTCTAAGCCGATACCTGCCTTGTCCAAGAAGATATTCGCCTCCCTACACTCGGATATTAGCCTTGGGCCAGTTGTTGAAATCTAACAAGTTTATGAAAGCATGTGTTTTGTTCCACATTATTAGCGAAAATATGAACTCTCTATAGGGCCATTTGACTCTAGCTAGTAACGCAAATACAACAACCAACAATGCAAATACAACAAAAAAAGGAAAATAAAAAATATGTTTTTTTAGAAAAAATTTAAATAAATTAAAAAAGCATGTACCACGTGATTGCCTTAGGTGTCACTTCGGATTGCGATTTAAGAAAATTACAATAATAATGATTTTTTATTTCTCTGTATTTGCATTGCTGACCAAAGTCAACTACGACCCTCAAGAAAGTCCAGATTTTCTGCAATCCAGATGTTGATAAGACCGACAAGCAACCTGTGTGCATGCAATAATAACGGACATGATCTTGTAAAATCTTCAGAGAACACAGGAGGCCAGGGGCACGTACACTGAAAAGTGAAATCAGACAAGTTTTTTTTGTTTTTTATCCAAACAAATGACATCAGACAAGTTTATGAAAGCGCTGGTCCTGCTTGGCTTGCTCATACTCCTCGTGCTCCGGCTCCTGCTAATCTTACTCTAGCTTGCTCGCGCTCCGATCCTGCTCCGGCTCCTAGGATACAACCCAAGCTCTCTATTATCAGTCTCAGAATTTGGTATGTTCGTAGGCCTCTGCACCACCTAGCGATTTTGCGTCGTTTGGAGCTTTGAATTCGAAAGGGAACTTGAAATTCCCTTCTGTGTTTTACGTTACAAGATCATGTTTGCCAAACCAGGCGAAGGTGTTCAACTGTGTCAGGAACTCCAAAGAGAAAACCCATGCATTCGATGTTATAATCTTTGGCTGCATTGTGTAGCCAGTGATGTTGTTGATGTTGATGTTAACTTTGAAACTTGCTGCATTGTGTAGTTGTCTGGTAAAACACAGGGATTGGACTTACAGTTTCTCACACTTTCTAACACTGACTATGTATGGATCCAGTCTAATTCTCAAGTTTGAAATTGATATAGCAATCAGAAGCTGAGTAAGGAAATCGGTTTATAAAACTTCGTAAGCATGAATGTCGTACGAAAGCTAGACACATGAAATGATTGGAACCGACTTTCAAGATGTCTACAGTACAAGGATTGTGACTTTGTCCAGTATTCGAGACTCTCTTACTATGGAGGTTGCGAAGGCTACTTTGCTATTTTTTGAAATCTTTTTTATTTTCCCTCTGCAGGGTGAGTTTTTGCTTGGGATAAGAGGACCCATTTGTTCATATTCAGTTTCACTTCTAGAGGTTTGCACGGACCTGTCTGAATTCGAAAATATTAGGGACGAAGCCTTATTATATTAGATCGATCCGTTACTTCTCCAGTGAGTTTCTCATTCGTTTTTAGAAGAGCTACGACAGTGGCTATTGTGTTCCAAAGGACAGACGTGAGGCTTCCATCCAAAGAGCGTTTAATGGCTCGTTCCATTTGTTCAAAAAAAAGAAGAGTGTTTAATTTGAGCTTTCTCTCGCTGCTGGATTCTCAGGAAGAATCGTTCTGCAAGACATTGATCCATGCTCAGATCTTTCTTTGTTAAATTCCGTTCCCACCTCGCCTTAATGGCCTTATGTGCGGTCGCTCGTACTTCATTGTTTGTTCTTGTATTCCCACTCACGGTGCTTGGTAAATGCCAATCCTAGCTGGAATCTGAGGTGTCCGGGTGTTAGAGCAGGAGTATGACTCCGTAATATGTAGGAGTGTGCTATCAGTGCCATATCAGTAAAAAGCTCAATGGGCATTTTCATTAAAATGGCGGTATTCCGTGTGCCACTTTGACAGTGCCATTTTCACCACCTAGGACTGGTATAGATTTCAGAACGGGCGTTCTGAACTGTAAACGGGCCATTTTAAGGGAATATTGCCACTTTAATGAAATTGGCCATGGCTCGCTTGCTGGAGAGACCATGCTGGGTACACGAGCCAAACTCTCTCCATAGTCAAATCTGTATGAATTTTCTTGTGCAGTCGTTCAAAAGTGGGAGATGGCACTCCACAATGAGTGGTACTAGTAAAAAAACTTATTTCCATTCGAAGTTCAATAGCCCAAGACATTTAACCAAATCACTTTAAACCTTGCTAAATACTCCAAGCTAGCAAGTGTGGATCGACAAACTGTTCCTAATAAAGTCACATGAGCAACTTAGTTTAGTATCCACTACCTCGGAATTCAACAATGTTAAGCAGCTTTGATTGTCGCTTGCAGGTAACCAGCAATGGAGTTTTGGAACTCGTGGTTGGCCGACATCAAGTTACAGAAATACGCCAAACTGCTCAAGGACAATAATCTCGAAGAGAATGACCTGGTCCACTTCAACCATGAGCTTCTGAGCAGTGTTGGAATCAACAACGCAAAAGACCGCCTACACATGCTGCAAAAGAAGAAGGTAACCTTATACTCGTACCTTAAAACAACAGATTCCAGTACGTGAAAATCGTCCCATTCTCAGTCGCATGACGGAATAAATCAATCACGTCACTATCTTTACCCGACCTAGCTAGTTTTTACAGCTTTCAACACTTGAAATTCTTACTTCCTAGTTATAAATGCTTTGGACACAAGAGAGTAGGACAGAAGGCTGTGCCGCCAGAAACCTATTAACACTTTTGCATTTATGGGTTAGTACAACATTGTGCAATGTATTTGCAACTATTCAAGATTGCAGCAGTTACTGGATAGATTTGCATCGGTTCCCGGCCATCCGTACCCAAGACCTCTGCAATAAGTTAGCAGCACTTAAATTTTGCAATGGTTTGCAACAGATCATAACGTCAATTTTATTAAAGTTGGCGCGATTCCGACACCAAAAATTGTGACAGATCTGGGGACACAGAGGTGACCTCACCCGCCATTACCGGAAGAATGGCCGGGTGAGTGCCTCCCGCCCCATGTCTCTGTCCAGTGAGCAGCGGAATCCATCCCCGCCGCCCACCCAATCTTTCAAATTTTTTTTTTAATAATAAAACCAAAAAAACTTGGTCAATCAACCCTAAGTCCCTTGAGCAAACCCTAAGGAGGACTGTAGCTATGCACCTAACAGCGTTCCGCTACAGGCCTAGACCCTACTTGCTCTGCTCCGTAGGGTTTAGGTTTCATCTATTTTCTGAATGAAGGAAGGGGCCACCCGGCCATTCTTCCGGCAATGGCGGTGAGGTCGTCGCTGCTACATTCTACCCCAGATGTGTACTTGAAGGTCTAATAGCTAGGACAGGTATGGATTCGTATTTCAAAACAGGTTCTGAAAAGTGACAAAATGATGAAATATCGCCAAATTATCGAAATTGACGTTCCATTCATGAGTTGAAGGCCAAACCACTATAAAACCATTGCAAACAATAACTGATCGATAATGTGTTGCAACTGCTACTTCCTGTTGCAGTACTGTAGTTTGTAGAGCTTAGGCCGCTTGAAACTCACAGATTCAGCTCATACTGACGAAACATTATGTACTGTATATCGCTATCATGCAGGTCTACTTGCAGCACCACGTGCACACCAAACGTGCCAAGGAAGTGACAGAAATCACCGTCGAAGCTCAGTCCGCCATCATCGAGCGCTTACACAAATCCTCACCTCTAAACGAAGACCGTCTCCTGCAATGGCTGAAGCAAACCTGGCCCATCGACCGTGACTCACTAATACAAAAAGGCTACTTGAAGCCGACGGCCCCTGAACAAGGCTTAGCCTTAATCCAGGAGTCGTACCGCACTCCCACAGGCATCAAGCTCCTGGGCGAGGCGAAGGACCTTCTGTGGGCATGCTTGTTCGGCGACGAGAGCGCTAATGTTGACCTCCAACGAACTCAGAGGGAGCTGCTGGTGATCACAGTTCCAGGGAAGAAAGCCTTTCCTTTCAACTTCTTCCAGGCGGTCACGGAAGTCGGAGTTGCGGGGACTTGGAGAGATCCCGATAATGTTAGTAATGACTTGGATGCGCCAAACATGTTGTTGCAAGTGGAGTATGGTGATGTTGAGAGTGAAGTGGTGGGGGATGCGATTGTGGTGTGCGTTCATGTCGTGAACTTGCTGGAGGTTAATGAGCAGATCTTGTATGCGAGGTGCTCGAATGTGGAGCAGAGCACGTTGTTGCCGGAGTTGTTCTTCCAGAAGAAGATTGCCGCTCATTGAGATTTCCATCAGGAGATTGAAGGTTCAGTTTGATTTAATCCTTGAAATGGTTTTCTGTGAAGAGTTTTGGTTAGGGCCGTTAATCGCAGAGAGATTCAATGCGATTCAAGAAAGATTCCACCTTGAAATGGTTTTGTGTGAAGAGTTTTGGTTTGGGTCGTGAATCGCAGAGAGATTCAATGCGATTCAAGATAGTTTCCATGTATTTCTGACGATTTTCTTTATTTCCTGGAGTCTACTGATCGATCGTTTTACCTTGTTGCATCCATATTCCATTCCAGAATGCCTCGTTTGTATTCAAATTGTGAACTTGCTGGAGATCAAATTAAAGAGCAAATCGTTTATGCTCGAGGCTCCAATGTCGAGCAGACTGTTGCCGGAGTTGTTGTTCCAAAAGAAGATGGCCTCTACTTAATTCTTAGATCGTGAGATTGAAGGTTCAAATGTAATTCCTTGAATTGTTTTTTTTCTGAAAATTTTGCCCCCTGTTGAGGGGTTTTGGGTTGGGTTGTCAATCGCAGAGAGATTCAATGAGTCAAGAGAGATTTCATGTATTTTTGATAATTTTCTTAATTTCCTGGCGACTATTGATTTTTACCTCCATCTTCAATGCCTCTTTGGTTGTATTCATTTTATCAATTCGCTGGGAATTAACGAGTGTGCGAGATGCTCGAATGGCTCGCAGTGCAGTCTGTTGAATTTTTGTAACAGGATGAATAGTTGACGGAAGTTGAAGGGTTACAGTAGTTCATTCATTAGAATAGTTCATCCACTCTGTCCGACCTTGAGACGATAGTACTGTTCTCATCGAGAAAGATGTTTTCAGTTCTGCGTACGAAGATTGTTGTTGCAGAGACTAATAATGCAAGTGTTTGTAAGTTGTTTGTTGTCTGATTGTCAAGAAAACATTAGGTTATGGGCCATTATGAGCGCTAGGCTGCTTTGCAATTTCCTTCTGATGACTTCTGTAAATTCTTTCCGCGGTGATGCACTTTTACATTCTACTATTGATCCTCCTCAACGTAGTCCAGTTTTTTCAAACCTCGCTTAGCAACTACAGCTTGGATCTCAATTCCTCCTCCAGAGAACTTCATCAATCGTTTCCAATTCTTTTCCATTTTACCGCGTTTTGGTCGCTTAGATCCAAGAGCAGGAACATAATTTCTCTATTCCTTTCACTTCCATCGTGGATCCAGAACATGCTCTACTTTGCAGACAAATTATTGCTACCATAGAGTTCTTCCTTCCCTATTGATTCTACATTCAACATATTGGTAGCTGAGTTCAACCGTGGATCCTTGCACTCTTTACTGGAAATTGAACACCAGAGTGCGAACGCAATTTTCAAGAAATCGTTACATTAGTGAGCTAGAGCAATATCTATAGAAATTAGTTTCTTAATCTTCTTGAATTTCTTCTCTATGAACGTTGTAGATTTTCTCGATTCAACTTGTGAACACTGTCACTAAATAGATTCAGAATGTACTCTCTACTGCTCAGGATTCTATTGATCATTTTCTTTTCTCAATTCTAGTTTTCTGAGTTTTCTCTTGAGGAGTTAGTTTTTCCTTAGCACTTAGGGGAGATAACCCATTCCTGACCACTTAAGGAATTACAGGTAGTTGGAGGGCGGTTTCTTTGGAGGGAAAATTTTCCCATGTGCAAAAATAGAGTTTCTATAGTTTCCAAAATTTTCAGATTTTTTTGTCTCAAAACAAAATTACTATGAATTAATTAGTTGGAGATTGTGTCCACACCATTATTGGTGATATAGGTCTTGCTATTTCTGACCAAGAATTGGTTGCAATCAACCAAGGCTAGTTGCAATATTGAATCTTTGAGCCAAACATAATGCGCCACAACTACCTTGAGAACAGTGCTATAATTAATCATTGTTCTTGTCCTCCTTTACGAAAAGAGAGAAGTCTACTCTGCAAGAATGGGGTGCTGATCTGGAATGGGTTATCTCCCCTAGCTGCAGAGAGAGGCTACTGGACAAGTCGACTGTTCTGACAGATTCGACTACTTACAAGTTTTTACTTTTTTACTTTCAAAAATTAAGAAGGTCAACCGAAAATTTTCTACGAATCTTCCTTTTAAATTTCATATATCCATGAGCTCTATACTTCAAAAGTTATGATAGTAGACATGAGAGACTTGCAACATGCGACGCCAAAACTTACAGTACATGGATTTTGTGGATATCACCTTCAACTGAAATGAACTTTGTGAACTTTACACAATATAGAATTAAATTTTTTAGAATTCCTTTTTACAATAGCTGCAAGTCTATCAGAATTGCAAGTCTATTAGAAGAACATATCTTCCAAATCTCAGCTTCAATCAACTTTCAAATATCATGATCATCATAATCTTGTCCTCCCAAAGTACTCGATCATCCGCCTACTTCTGAATGCTTGTCTTCGTAACCTCTGTTCATGCCCCTGAATATTGCTATCCTAATGCTACTAAGTCTCTCAGAATTAGGCTAGCTAATTCGGAGTCATACAGTGAACCATTGCAAACGCAATGTTGCCCTGTTGCTAATTCAAAGCCATAATAATTCATTAAAAAATCATCGCAAAAGTAATAATGTTGCCCCTATAATTTGCTAATTCAAAGCTAATATACCAATCTCATTTGCAATTAATACTATACAAATGGAACACTCACTGCCAATCATCAAGGTGGAGGAAGAATAGAACTGGGACCTCCACTGCTGGTGGCTGCCATCAGAGCCGCTTCCAGTTGCCTGTTTCGTTCCTGCAGCTCCTGGTGAGATGATTGCAAAGTCTCGTACCGGCTTTGCACTTCAGCTCGGCCTGCTTGCGCATCTTGAATTTGCACTTGCAGGTCCTTGATGTAGATAATCGCGTCGCCCAGAATGGAAGCCTTATCGTTCTATTCATTGCAAGGAAACGATATGGAAGGTTAGTTCTTAAAACCATGGAATTGCGAACAAAAGCATCTGACCTCTGTGCAATTGATTTGTAAATCCTTTAAGGTATTTTCACCTAATTCTGTCTGACTGAATAAGCAATTAAGCACTGTTCCTATTATTAGATTGTCTAATTTTTTTGTTGGATCTTCAAGTTGTTGGAAGTCAAATGAGTATTGTAGATTCTCTTTCACTCTTCTACATTTTTTGGATTCTGTGTGAGCTATGAATTTCCAAAGTGCTGAAAATAGGTGCACCCAAAAGTGAACTTATATGCTCATGAATGAGTAGAGGCAGTACATTTTAGGCAAGAATTTGTAGGGGGTGGGTTTTAGGAAGGGGTCACAATTAGGTGCAGTTACCTCAGTTGTTACCAAGAGAAAACAAAAAGCAACACACGTTAAATTCTGAGTTGTTTTGAAGTAGTATGTGGTTTATGTTAAGGTGAGGGCGAGAAGAGACGGGAAGTTCCAGAAAATCAGTTGAGATTTTTCACCTTCGAAATGATGGGCACTAGTTTCCTCAGGGCTGCAAAATTCTCCTTTTGCCTCTTCCTGCGATTTCTCTCTGACATCATGTGCTGCTTGGCTGCATCTTCATTGCCTAAACCTGGTGTGCCAACTCGTGTTCGTCCCCTCACTCTTGATGGCCTTGCCTGGACAAGAGGATCAATCACCATTGTGAGTTTCTTGCGGTGTTGAGGTACATGCTAATCACTTCAAATTACATAACACTCTTCAATTTAATTCTCTTCTTCCCTTATGCTTATAAGATAGAAATCAAGCCGCTATCCAAGATTTTGTGATCCTCTGACAATTTCCTTCTTTGACGCACTTCTGCCAATATATTGAGTCTATCATTTGAAAGCAAACTCATGGTTCTAAAGGTGTTACCGTACGTATTGGAATTACATGCCGCGTGGTTCTAAATTTGTCAAATCTGCCACATGATTTTAAAGTTTGCCTCACGATTGCTGATATCACTAGTTCACATTATTTATGATCTCGAGAGCTATTCCTCTTTAGTGCTGCGGCGAGAATAAAAGTCTGCAAGCCCAACATGCACTGTCTACACAAGGATTTTATGGAGAAAAGCTTGTAGCAATTATGTATTGCTGTTACCTGACCAAGTGGATCATGCGCTGGCATGTCCTCGGGGCTAGAGCTTGACGGCCCACGGTGAGGTCCTTCCCGGATGGGCACCGGAGCTTCCTGAAGGCTTTGATTGCGTGGTTGCAGATTGCGACATTGTCTCAGAATCTCGAAGCTACGACGCAGGAGCCCCTGGTTCTTACTTCTCTCCCCCCTTCGCAGGACGTGTGTAGGTCGCCATGCTTTGAATCCGGCAGAATCCAGCAGGTTCCTAGGCGGTTCCAGAGATGGGTCGATGTACGTGAACTGTGGCCATGACTCCTGAGAACCCAGCAAATATCTGATAGCTTGCTGAACGTCATGCAGCTGAGGTGCAGGACCTGGAAAACCTGTGGTGCCCACTTGCTGAAGTTCGGGACTATGCGGTGGTGTAATCCTGGTATCATCACCGAATTGAAATTTCCTCACTTGTTAGAACAAGTCATAGATTGCAGAGAAATAAATCCAACCAAATTAGGCTCACGTAAATTAAGAGACTATTCATCTCGAATTCCACTTCGAACTTCACTTCGAAATTGCACTAAAGAAGCACCTGAAATAGTGATAAAAACTTGATCTCATTAGATTTGGAATATATACCCAAATTGATCTCTCCAAAGCTCTATAGTAAATCTACCCATAATTACACTCCTACATATTGGTTTAAATTCGTAAGGCTTACCTTCTTGCAGATGAGCTTGCATGGTTATGGGAGTTGAGGCGCTGGCTGGTGGAGGGTGCCATGAAGGAGATGTTCTGCTCCGGGGAGTCCACAGAAAGCCTGACGGAGGTATCTTCCAGGCTGCTCAAACTGGAAGAAGTGGTGCCGGATGGGGATCTGTAGTGAAACCTCCTCAAGGCTTGATAACTCGCCGCAGAAACTGGTAAAGCCAGGGAATTCGGTGATTGAAGCAAGTCAGTAGGCCGTGATGTTGTGGCCGATGATATCCACGTTGGCTCCGTGGGAACACTGCTGGTAATCCCTAATTCTTCGTCCTCATTCGGGTGTTGCAAATACATGTCCTCGATGCTCAAGCTTGGCGTTCTGTGGCAAACACGAAGAGGAACCGATTAGTTCTGACTTAAACTTTGGTTTGATCCTGCCTCAGAGAATTACCATAGAATTTGAAACTTGGAGAGCACTTGTGATGACAATTTGAAAATGTATCAGTGGAATGCTCGTAGGGATATTTACGGGGGGGTTCACCAAAATTAGATTGCTTCATGAATTTTTAGACATCACTACAAAATAATCTTATCCTTGACGTATGAAGTCTAATATGGTCGCAGTGACCATACGTAAACCTACCCTGTGATGCGTAGAGAAGCCTTCCGATGAGTTCATTGTGAATAAAGAGAGATCTACCTCTGGAGCATTGGAAATTAAGATTCTCTTTAAGAAGTCTTATAATCCTGAAACAGTCGAATTATAATGGAAATCTGGTGTTCGTTAAATTAGTTACAACTATGAAGATTGAAGAAGAAAATATGTAGCTGGAAATGTTACGTTGCAGTACCTTCTTGTCTGCTCGTTGAGTTCAAAGTCTTGGTTCAGAAGTCCGTGCGACTCATGGCTCAACAATGGAGCAAGAGGCGATTGAGAAACATGTGGAGGAGCTTGGGCATGCCCAAGCGCTGGCAATATGTGTCCCCACATGTAGTCACGGATTCCGTTCATGAAATTCATATTCTCAGCCAGCTGTGATTTTACATGACACTTAAATATGAGAATTCAAGGATCCGTCAACTTAAAATTCCCATGCTGCTAGACGATTGAAGTGATCTCAAAGGGGATCATACTCTACAGATTGTACAGATTTTGTACAAATTGTACAGAAAACAAAAAGCAGAAAATTTTTGTTGTGACGCTAATTTGCAGGTGCCCTCATTAGTGGGATAAATCAGTGTAGAGATATACAATTTCAACCAAAAATCCACAAAATACTCAAGCAAATATATTCAGGAAAGTACAGAAAATCAGGTATGTGCTTACACTTGCAGAAGTGCCAAGCTCCAGCACGGTCTCTGCCGAAAAAATGTATACCGCAGTCTGTGTACAGAAAATTAAGATTATTAGCGCTCTATCAATTACTGTACAGTAGAAGGAATGATGAAACCCTGCCACCAAGTTTTCTAAAATAAGGAAAGGGAGTGACAAATTGTGTCAAATTGTAAAGTAGAGTCCAACAACTGATTCTGATCAGAAGATAAGTTTGACTCCGCACCTCAATTCTCGCGTGTTCCAAAATTCTGGCTTGCACTTCGGATCCTGCAGAGAGGCGCACCGATGGCCCATTCTTCCAGATGTTCCTCTGTTCTGCAAATGCCTCGCCTACAGACCTGCAAATTCGCATATGAGACATTTTATCCGGCAACATCAATGTTTAGGTAGATTGAACTTACAATACTCATATGTACTTTAAACCCTAAACCCTAAACATCAAAGCTTGTAACATCAAAGCTTGTGTTGGTTTTAGGTCAATCACAGATCAAATTTTTAAATCTTCGTAATTTTTGCTCTTAAAATCCAAATGGATTTTACTGTGGTGCGTTGGAATCCTCTTTCAAAATGCTAACAAGACCAATAAAAATTTGGACAGGCTCGTAACAGGAACTGTACTCAGTGTGGTTTTAGGTTTTCCTACTTTCAAATGTGAAAATGACACAGCAGGATCTTACCCTCGGCCTGGAGTGAAGGTGCAGGTCTTTTGCATATTGAAAAGTTGTATACTCCAAACTGCTGCGTTGCCCTGGGCAGGTGAATTGCCCGTGAAGTGCCCCCCTGTCCATTCCAGGCTCCTGAACAAAATGTGCAACATTCAGTACTCAAATTTTTAGCCCTGCTTCCAAACCGTACAGAGCATTGAGAAAAAGTTTCCTAAGCAGCAACGCAATTCGCATCTGAGGTCGTAGATCCACCAGTACAAATAGAATCTATGCACTAATTATTCTCGAAAAATTCTCCAAATTTTTTGTCCCTTTTGAGTTGAATAGCTCTACTTTGAAGGGTCAAGAGGCGATTCTTTACATTAGAAGACTGCTTACATAGTTCTGAAGTTTATTGATCACTGATGTAATAAGAGATCAAATTTAAAGGCTTTGGATCGAATTGATTCCTTCTTTTTTTTACTTGGAAGGGGAGTGGGAAGGGTTAACCTTGACTGGGGATTGAAAGACCAAAGAGCCACGTAGGACCAGCCCAGGTGCTCCAATAAACTGAGCAGCTTCTTCTGCACATGCTGAATATCAACTTGGCGGGACGGCCCTGGGTTGCCACTGCTGGTTCCGTAACTCATTTTCCAAGTGATGAGCTTATGAAATCCCAGTCTCCAAGTAATGAATTTACAAGCCGAATTGATTGTATGCTCTTGGAAATCTGGCAGTACTCTCAATCTGAACCTGACCACTTCTACGTTATTTTGACCTAACAGAGAAACAGAGAGTCTTTTGATCACTTCGGGAATTGGGAACCCAAAGCCTCACGCAAACGAGCAGTGAAGCTGCATTGTCAGCTACTGCCCTCCACTCACTTCTCGGATCTAGCTTGAGAATTCAGTACCTAGTTACCGTTTGATGAATTAAACTTCGACAAATGCACCGTGGAAAGGCTGGAATTCATCAATTCCGCACTCAATGTAAGCGCTAGCATAGCAGTCACGCTCGCAATCCTCAGTTTTCACCAAAACCAGACCCCCAAAACTACCACTCGGACTCACTTCCCAAGGTGCTAACTCAACTCATAGCGCAAAATTCAACACCTAAAACTCACCTGGATCGACTCAACTCTCCCAAAATGGCTTAACTAGTACACTCGCGATTCAGTCTACAACGTCTTTCTAAACCGGGTTGATCGATAGATTTAATTGCGACCCAAACTCCTTCTTCTCTACTGGCTCGATTGTTTCAACTGCAACCAAAACTCGACCACCCAAAGAGCTCTAGAACGTGCAGTTCGATCGATCACACACTCGAAACCACGAAGCTTTAATTTCGCAACGTAAAAACAAAATTGTTGTGACTGTTTCAGAAAAAAACCAACAGACGAGGATTGAAGCTCAAGACAGAGCTTGTTGTAGCTAGTGAGCCCAAGCTTTGAGAGAGCCCTTGGAAGCGCGACCCTTGTTCCTATTACTTCGTGTCCAGGTGGAAGTTCCAGGGCGTCTAGTGCCCGGTCTGGTGGTTTTAGAGGGAGATCCAAATTTGTAAATTCCAATAGCGCACGTTTTCTGCTTTTGCGCTCGTTCCCACTGGCATGTGATATTCTGTGTGGCCTTCAAACAACGAAACACCCGGAGGCGGGCCCAGGACCATTCTTTGGCACTGTAGACACTGCTCTCTGCGTATCAGAAGTGGCGGTATCAGGAAAAAGGAAGACTGGAAAGGGCTTTGACTGCTCTTGACGCTCTTGACGAAACCTCGACGTGTTGCCGTTTCGTCTCGCCGTGTTGAATCCTTGAAAGGCGCTGCTGCTGTAGCGAGCTGAGCTCGTAGGCTTCGATATTTGGAGCTCACTGCCTGGTCCCGTCGTTGACTGCGTGGTTTTCGCGGGGTGGGGTGGATCAGTGGATTACGTTCTATTCGTGTCCTTCGAGCCCGGCTTCCGGCTTCCCAGGCGGTTTGGTTTTCCTCACGTGGGTAAAAAACGGACTCGGATTTCACAAACACTGTTAACTCTTAAAGTTTGTTGCAGACGTTTTTTGTCAGGTGATGACAAAGAATTGTACTATATGTTGGACAAAAGTGCAACTATTCATCTTTGGAATTTTGTGTGAAAGGGAGAGATAGTCTTATGCAGTAGTTTGACTTCCAATGAGTGCTTTTGCATTGTTTTTGGAGCCAATGATTCACACATGGTACAAAAAGGGATGTTTTGGCCATGGTTACAACTTACAAGCCCCTCCTTTAAGAGCATCGTCACGGCTAAGTACTCGCTAAAGGCACTGACACCGGGCAATGGGCGGGCCGTGGCTTGGAAATTGCCCCACGGCACGCCCGCCAAGGGCAAAAATATGCTCGGCCACTTCCAAAAATGAAGAAGGCACGAGCAAATGAAGACTCTTGAACGCGGCTCACCAAGCTATAAAATAATCTTTTGAATCCCACCTTTTGAAAGCTTATCTTCAAAAGTCAAAGAGATTCTTCTTAAAACAATAAAATAATAAGTATGGTGCACTTTTTGGCCACTTTGCGAGTGTTGCCGTGGGGTCGTGACTCTTCAATCGAAATGACGTCACGCCAACCAACAAAAATTCCTTGATTGGTGCCCTCTTTCCACGGCTTCGTTGTGGAGATGCTCTAAGGGTTGAAAGCAGTCCCATAGCAACTAGCTAGACTAGCACTTTAAATGTTCTGGACCATTGATTTCATCTTACAAAGAATTATCCTCTGTTGATTTGCTTGACCGTGTTACTTGAGCGAGTTGCTATGGGGATGCTCTGACCATATTAAATCATTTCCTCTTGGAAGAGGGACAATGCCTCCTTATATGCATACTTGGAAGTAAATTTAGTTAGAGTTAGTACTAGTGTGCCTCTAGCATTGCCATAGTCAAATTAAAAGTAAAAATAATTTCTAATTTTTTAATTTGTAAAAACTTCAAAATTCAATATCTTTCATACCATAGGTTCAAATGCCACAAAACACAACCGGTGCATCCATCTAGGCAGAGAGCTTTCTAACAGTACTAGTCAAGAATGTGACCAAAGGATGTACGGTTCATGAGATCTCAATGTAAAAACAAAACAAAACAAACAACCTCATTTAAAGTAAAGACCAATTGCCACAATATAATCTAATATTAAAAAAAAAATTATTTCATAAAACTTCAAAATTGAATATATTTTCTCCCAAAAATCAAAACACCAGAAAACAAAGTTCATTCACTCCTCCTTGTAGAGACCTTTCTAATGGTATCAAGAATGCAACCATGTGTGCATGGTACAAAAGATATATAATTTAGAATAATTTAAGCTCCAAAAATAACTTTAAAATCCATAACTTTCACACAATAGGTCCAAACGTCACGAAACAAAGTATGTGCATTCTTTCTTGTAGAGTGCTTTTTGACGATACTAAGAACATGACCAAGGGACGTACGATTCCAAAGATCTCACCATAAGAAACAAAACAAAACAAACAGCCTCATTTAAAATATAGATTTGCAGAGAATCATTGACTCACTAGGAAGTTGCATCACTAGTATCATTGCTGAGTAGAAAGATGCAAGAGAGTCATTAGCTGAGTAGAAAGTTGTCATGTTGGAGCTCCTACTTTCTGTGGAATCAACGTTGCTCTGGATTGTGAAATTTGTGACTTCTTAAAGATCATTTGAGGTTTTTTATTCCAAATATAGATTCAAAATTTACAAAATTTTATCATCTATGATATATATATATATATATATATATATATATATATATATATATATATATATATATATATATTTTTTTTTTTTTTTTTTTTTTTTTTTCTGACAAAAAAAATTTAGAGCAAAGCTCCAAAGCTTCTTAGTAGGACTATTTTGATTTGTCCTACTAGTGCAGTGTGGGATTTAACCCCTAATTTATTGTGGTGTTTTGGAAGCCCAAATTACTTCAAAATACTTGTACCTAAAGCAAGCCAAGCTAAAATCTTCATCTGTAATTATTCTCTACCAAATTCAACTATAGGATCTTTTAATTAACTTGTTCAAGTACATCCTCCCAAAATTTAAAAGTGAAAATATTCACCACCGATTGCAAATGCAATGTGCCTAAACTTTCAAAAGTAATTTTTTTTAGCCCTTCCTAAAGGTACTAAATTTGTCTTTCAACATTTTAAGGAAAAAACAAAAATGTATGTCTCATAAAATGTGCAATTTAGTCAATATGTCATATGTGGAAAAATGGATTGAAAATATATATAAAAAATTTAACCAATTATTTTTTCATATTCATCATTAAAAAAAATTGTAATGTGGAAGGTAGTATTGAAGGAAAAAAAAATATTGAAATAATAAAATCTATTATAAAGAATTATATATTTCTATTTATTTGAAATTTTTTAAAATTGAATGCAAAAGATGACTTCATATTTTTTTTTTCTGCCTTTATTGCCCGCAAAATAAACTCCTCATAACTTTTACCTCATTATTTGGAATTGGATGGTTCAAATATTTGATTAGGTATTTTTGAATATGTATGTATCTATACACTCCAAAAAAATTAATTAATCTTTCTTTAGAATATACTTTTAGCTACCATTTTTGACACTAAAATAAAAAAAACTTGTAAATTTTGCAATATTTATCATAATGACGCAAAACAAAGATTTACAAGTAGACTAGAATGATTGGCATCCATTCTAAGAAATTTATGCAAAAATTTCATATTTTGAAGTCAACAAATCCTACACGATTTCTCAAAACCCCCAAATGGGCTCCTTAGTCCTCTTAGGGATTAAAAAATTATAAAGTAGAAGGTGGTACTCTCAAAGTCCAAAGTGGGTGATTGCAAGAAAGACCGACTGTTTTTTGTCACACTTAGGTAGAACAAGGTTGTCCTCTACTATAACTTTTGAATTATAAACCCAATGCCAAAAACAAAACAAAACAATTTCTACATATTTTGATTGTAATTGTATTCTTTACTTTTATTAAATTTAAAAAAATCACTTAATATTTAAAATTCAATTTCTCTAATTTATCACACTTTTGAATTTAGGGGGTTTGAATACCATTGAGCAGCTTAATTTAATGATTTTCAGTTGAAATTTTCACAATACATTCCTCTAGTAGGCAGACATGTTCCTACTAAAGGGCATCTAAAAATACATTATTTTATGTCCTCTACGTTTGTGCAAAGAGGCCTCCCTTGCACACACACTTGTGAACAATAGAAATGGTTTTGACCTCATTTTTTGGGTTGAAATTCATCACTAGGAAGTCCTCCCAAATGTTTTAGTTTTAGTTTTTTTAATAATTTTTTTTTCTATTTATCACAAATTAAAACGTCAAAGTATGTATTTTTTGGGACATATTCTCAAACATATTCTGGCAAAAAAATACATACTTTGACATTTTAATTTGTAATAAATAGGAAAAAAAATTATTAAAAAAATTAAAAATAGAAGAATTGGGAGGACTTCCTAGTGATGAGTTTCAACCAAAAAAATGAGGTCAAAACCATTTCTATTGTTTAGAAGTGCGCCCGCAAGAGAGGCCTCAGTGCACAAACGTAGAGGACATAAATTAATGTATTTTTAGATGCCCTTTGGTAGGAATTTTTCTTCCTACTAGAGGAATGTACCATAGAAATTTCAATTGAAAATCATTAATTTAAACCGCTCATTAGTATTCAAAACCCCTAAACTCAAAAATGTGACAAATTAGAGAAATTGAATTTTAAATATTAAATGATTTTTTTTTTTAATTTTGAAAAATAAGGGATACAATAACAATCAAGATATCTAAAAAAAAAAATTTTGACATTGGGTTCATAATTCAAAAGTTATAGCAGAAGACATTCCAGTTTTGTTAATGTGTGACAAAATCAGTCGGTCTTTCTTGCAATCACCCAAGTGGGCTTTTTAGACAATTAGGAGTTAAAAAAGTCACACTATTTTGAATGAATTCAAGTTGATTTATAATTGTAAAGTATTAATTTTTTACAAGAATATAATTTTATAATGACACTAATTTTCCTCCTTCACTTGTGACACTATTAGGACAAATGAATGTACTATGAGAAGGACTAGTTTGAGTGTGGCAAATAACTTCAAATAAGGGCTCTAACTAGGCAAGCTCATCTATCTTGCTTCTTGTGAAGGCATAAATCTTACAGGGTTAGATGAACAAATATCATAATATATGAAGAAAGAGGAACATGAGTTTTACAGTACATGAATGGAAAGTTTGTTGGAGTAGTTCTATTATCTATGTCATATAGATAAGCATTGTTGGTCATTTTCTATCATTACATAATATTGAAAATCACTAAATATTTGCATTTAACCCCTAAAGGACCGAATGACCGTTGAACGTACGCAGGTGATCTTGGGTAGGTTCCTATGAAGTCAATTTTGGTCGGATCTTTACTAAATTTTCACACAAGGTGCAAATATGTACCCCCGTATTGAAAATCTAATTTTATTTCCAATCGGGTGTCCAAATCAAAAGTTATGTTGCCCTAAACTTTTTGGGCAGCCCGAGCAATCTGGGAATATTTTTGGAATCTTTTGCAAAAAAGCTCATCAATTTTTGAAATTTGGCATGCATGTAACTTACATGATACAAGATGCAAATGTCAAAAAAAAATAAGTATGCTTAGTGTAAAAATCTCACTCTAGGAGGAGTAAAGTCCGTTGGCCCTATCGGGCGAGGTTAAAAAAAACTTTTTCTTCTAACTTCAAATGTTATAATCTTTCAATCCATGCAATCAAAGTTTTTGAAATTTTTTCCACACATTCCCATAGTAGTCTAGTACAAATTTGCATGGTTGAATTTTGAAGAAAACCTTTTTTTTCTTTTTTTTTGACTACCCTAAAAAGTGTGAGTTTTTCATAATTTCTTCCTGAAACATGCTTTAGGGCTTTAGGGGTTAATGTTGACTATGGCCCTACTTGAAGGGCCATAGAATATGAGGTTGGTGCTTCATATGTAGGCCACATTAGCAACCAAGGCTTACTAGCAATCAAAGGAGTAGGTGAGATGTATGTTTATAAGATGGGAAGCCAATACACTATCATAGTATTATTAGGAAGATCTTTGTGTACCCTTAGTTTGATTCTCCAATTCAAGTACAAGGATAATTGGCATTTGTGATAATGGAGGAATTGCAAGTACAAGGAATCTACTACTACTTTAACTTCTAAAGTCCCAAGGCCATTTGTTTGTCAAAAAACACTCAAAACTATCATATCCAACGCAAAGAGCAAAAACATTAAATATAGATATTTTTTTCATATCCAACAATAGGACCTTGTCTTGGACCTTGTACTAGACTAGTATCATAATATGTTGAAGAAATTTCAAAAACTTTGACTATATAATTTGCAAGGTATAAGTGTTTAAAAGTGAAAAAAATAAGTTTTTTTACACCTTACAATACTAGATTATTAGACATTTGAATCCCCTTAACTTAAAATTTTTGCACTATAAGTTTTGAATTCAATTTTTTTATATTAGAAAATTGAATTGAGGGTTTGGATTTAAGAATTTCAAAACAAAAACCTTGAATTTCATTTGCCAAAAAATTGTTTAGTGGAAAAAATTTACCAAACAAAAGAAAATCTAAACCATTAACAGTTGTTAAGATGGAAGTGAAATACACTAATCCCAATGTTAAAGATTGTTATAGCAAGAAATTAGATTTTTTTTTAAATTGTGAAAATTGAGTTTAAAAACATATTCAATACAATATTTTTGCAAGAAAATGCTTTGATTTTCCATAAATCAAGATGCTTCATTACATCACCTATCCAAATGGAGTGAACAAATTCTTCAGTCTATATAGACAAAAATATAATCTATAAGATTGTTTTTTTTAAATTCTAAGTTAGTTTTCTTTACTTGTCCATTCTTGATTATTTTGAGCTTTGTGTGGCATAACTTAAATAAAACTATATCTCAAAAAACTAACATGATTTCTTATCTTGAAAAAAGTGTCAAAAAATTGTGCCAAAAATTGACACTATAGGAACTTGCCCAAACCTTTAAATGGACATTTGGGATCTTAGAAATTAAAGAAGATTAAATAACTTGAAGGATTTTACTACTTATAGATTTATATATCTAATTAGTCTATCCATCCGTTGGAAGCCTACTATGGTTGTCTCAATTCTCCATTGAACCTTAGAATTTTTGCAAGAACACAAACAATTTCAATTTTTTCAATTCATGGAACAAATGAAAAAAACTGCCCCTTATTTGCAATTGATTAATTTTGTGTTTTTCTTCCTTTTCTAGTCCAAATATGAATTCAAATCTGCAATATTTCATTGTAAATAATAATTTCTATCACTTTCCTTAAAGTGATACTTCAAGTGAGTCCTATTCTTACAATAAATGGTAGAATACAAAATAGAGTTCATGTATGGCTAGGTCTTCATTAGTGGGCATCAAAGAAATGTTGGATTTGAATTTCCAATTCGATCATATTTTGAAGAAGGCTGATATTCTTTGAACAATTGGGTATTTTACAAAATCCAAACAAAGGAAAAAAAACTGAGCAACTTTTTGAATTCTTGAATTCTTTCTCTATCTCTTACTCACCAGGAGTTAAATTTATTCTACCTTTTTTTCCTCCATGTCCTAGGGTGTTTGCATGCTATAGTACACAAGTTCTTTTTGTCACATTGCACCAAAAGGCATTGTTTTGATCAACTTGAAAATTGTCCACAATAAATGCAAATTAAACTTGAGGTGGAGGACAATTTTGGGTGGAGAAAGCCCATCTAGGCTATTTGACCATCCCAAAAAAATTAAAATTTTCAAGTACTCAAAATTGAAAAATTTACATCGATAGAATGCTTCATTACAGTACATCATGCACACTTAATTTAGATATCTCATTAGTAATTATTGAAATAGTTTTCAATTTTTTTAATATAGGTTTTTACAACTTAAAGAATTTCATTTTTTATGCTCATACTATTTTAGGATTTTTTGAATTTTTATACTCAATTTTAAAGCTTGACATCTTAGATTTGATTTTAAAGGTTTTACAAACTATATTTTTTATTTTTTAATTCTCTCAATGTTTATTTTATATATTTTTTATTTTATTTTGTGAACGTGAATATTTATTGATTTTTTGGTTGAAGGTCATGAATTAACTGTGGAAAAAAAGCATGGATAACCTAGTGTAATTTTTGGTGCAAGTATTGCAATTTCAATGCAAACTAGTTGCAAATCAAGTATTTCTATACACTTCAAGTGTACGATGGGACATGGTGTACCGTAGTGTGCAATTACCCACTAGTCATATTAAATCAAAATCTGATATTTTATTTTCACCTCAGAGACAAACGCAAGAATTAATTACTCATGTTTAGATTATCTAGTTGGAAAAATTGAAATTCATAATTGGAATCATAGATTCCAAAAGTAGCCAAGAATGTCACAAAATACAAAACAAAACACAACAAAATAGGGTGGAAAAAACGGAGTTCTAGCCTCCAAGTTTTTTTATTGCATGTAATTTGGAAAGAGACCTTTTCTTGTGCAACTTGAAGATTTAGCCTTTTGACAACATCAAAGCTTCCAACACTCCAACACAACAATAAATGTTAAAATCAAAATATAAAAACCTACTCTAGCATCCAATAAGGTAGGAGGTCCATAAAGTGTCCATTTAAGAATTGAAAATTAATTTGGAGAAGTTAAACTTCTTGAAAATATTTTTTCAATAAATTTTCCTTAAAAGACAAATGGAATTAGCATCTAATCCAAGTAGTTTCATATTTTTTAAAGCTTCATGGAATTAGTTATGAATTTCTGAAGTTGGAACGCAATTATTCACTGACAGCTTCACTCCACCTTCTAAAATGTGTACTATTTGTATTGAAAGCAATCAAATATAAATTCTTAATGTTTTTATACATTGCTGAAGGAATCAAAAAGCAAAATGTACAAATAGAGTACATTTCAGAAAGTGGACGCTTTTAGAACCCAAGCGCTATACAAAACTCTTTCTTTATGGAATATGGAAATGAAGAATGTTTTTTGGTTTTGGTGGACCTTCATTTGGTGTAGGGTCTCAAATGAATGGAGTCTTCATGTCACTTGAGCCGGACAATGATATTCTCCTTTAACCCTGTAACACAGCCATTTTGTAGCTTTTGGATGACTGTGTGGTCATCTGTACATTGCTCGGAAACATTTTTTCATCCATTTCTTTTTTGTTGACCTTCCATGGTGGATTATGAAGAGTGTGTAGTTGAATTTGTAGTCATGCAAGTGTCTATCTTCACATAAATGAGAAGTTATTAAATAAAACGGATCACAAAATATGCTATTTTAGTGTATTTTGGGAAGTTGTTGTTCCTTGCTCTAAAATTAGAATTTCTCCACAAAAATGATTTTTTTTGAGTTTGAGCCCAACTAATAAAATGAAGGTCATCTGCTCTAGTTTCTTCTCCAATTTGAATTCTCAAAAAATCAATTTTCCACAAAAAAAAATCTAAATTTTTTGTGAAGTAAAGAAGACATGTAATCTCATTTCTGAAAAAATAAATATAAAATTTTTCACATATGTAGTTGCAAAATGGCAGCAAATTGAGTGATAGGCACTGAGGCTTGAAATAAGTGGTTATAGGTCCGTCATTTAGGGGTTAAATACTTTAACTTCGGCTAAGGACCTTATTTGACATATCTAACGAGTGGTGAGAATGACGAGTGGTAAGAACCTTATTTGACATAACTAACGAGTGGTGAGAATGTTATCCACGTCAGCATCTTCGCCTCTTATTCTAACGAATTTCGAATGAACAACTCTTCTGGACTTCTAGTGGTGCGAAAGGGGTTAAGGTAGAACTACCCATTACCACCCAGAGTCGCAATCTAACTATATTGGGGCCAAATCTAGGAAAGACACATATTTTTCAGAGGTGTGCTTTTGTTTCAGGAGTCAAACTCAAATGGAATTATAATTTTTTGATAAAAATTGTAATTTTTGTGAATTTCTGAAGTGAAATTGCACAACGCCACTAGACTGGATTCATAAACGTCCTCTTACAACTCAATACCGCTTTCCAATGTATCTAATAGCACTTGAAGATCCACCAATCATTAATTGACACGTTGTCTTTTAATAGCATTAATAAACTACTGTTGTCAGAATCTGAAGCGGATTTGCATGTTTTTCTGACAGAATTGGGACAAAGCTGTAGACCACGGATTAGAATCACTGACGGAATTGGGTAGTTTTACCTTATATGAACCCTACTGCTCAAATAACTCGGCATCTGTGTGGACCCTTTCACACAGGCACCATTCGAATGGGCTTTATTTGGTCAAACTTCGGAGTCAGAAGCCAGGAATAACGAGGCCAGGCCTTAAGACCTCAGGGGTTTTAGATCTCCATCAATCTTTGGGGAGAGAATTGGGAAAAAAAAAAGTTGCAATTTGAAAACATTGAAAAAAATCAGTGAATGAATCTAGTAAAAAAAATAGAGTAAAAAATAGAGAAAATTCTAGATACAACACTGGAAAAAACAATTCAATATGGGAATTAAAGGAAAATAGCTAGTAAAACTCAAAAAATGTCCTGAAGAGAATGCTAGTCCCTATGAGGATTTGGGAGGCAAATTTTGGAATGTTTTGATATATTCTTTAGTTTTGAATGGATGAAATGGCTAAGGAATCTCCTGGAAGAATTTCGATGTAGCGGGGATAGTATAGTCACATTGTAATAAATGTGCATAAACTTAGATGATAAAATGATGTTTCATTCATAATCAATACATTTTTGGATGTAAATAGATTCATCACTCTAAGTGAGATCTCAAGTTGCAATAATTCCTATGAAAAATTGAAAGTAAATTCTTTTTGAGACAAAATTGAATGAAGAATTTGTTGAGAAGTTAGTTTTTAGCCGGTACACTCACATAGACACAAGTATAGTGTAAAGAGAATCGCTAGTTGGTTACTAACAATCCGATTTGTTTTCTAAAACAACCAACTTCAAATTAAAACCAGAGGCAAATTCCAAATCTGCACTTTTAGAAGTATTTAATTTGCTTAAATTTATTGAAGCATAAATATTTTTTTATTTTTAACAATCAAGTTATATCAATTTGAACACTTGGATTCTATTTAAAAAAATGTAGAATCTGACTTCAAAAGTATGCAAAGGAACCAATTATGTCTAGGATCAAATGTATATCTGTCAACACCATTTTAGGGTTACAATTGTAAGAATTATTATACTAAGCTCTTGAACCTTGCTTTTATTGCTTCAAAAAAAAACTAATACTAATATTAAACCCTATTACTCAACCATATAGTAGCAAATATATGATGATTGTTGTAAAATATAAACTTCATCCAATTAGTATTCATTGACAATAGCTTCAAGAAAAATCATGTAATATATCAAAGCAAAGAATAAAGAAAATTCTTTGTGAATAAATGACATGCATATATATATATATATATATTTATATATATATATATATATATATATATATATATATATGCGTGTATATATAAATATATATTGGAAGAGTTTCTATTATTTATTTTGAATTTTCAAAAGTAGGTTGACTATATTAAGGTCAAGCGCTTAGGGATTTATATAGATATTTGCAATAATTATATGTGCTTCACACAATGTTGATCCTTTACTAAAACTAACGTATTTGTAATTTATAAATTTCTAATTATATGCTAGGTCCTATTTTTACTTACTTTAGCAAACATTTTACCTCATCAATTCATCTCAAATATGGATAGTGACAATTTTTTACATGTTTTTAATATATCATTTCTCATTTCTACATGAAGAATGCATTCAATAGTATAAATTGGGCAAGTATTACAAGTAGCAATAATTAAACGTTCATTTATTTTTCATTTGCAAATTGAAGTGATTTTTTTTCAACCTAAGCATATTCAAAAGCTTCACTTCTATGGATAGAAGGACTTACAGTATGTTGGATTATATAAAGAATATAAATTGAACATATAATATGTATGGCAATACTTAGAGTTTTAATGAATGCTAAAAGATTCCAATTCAGAAATTAACGCAACATTTGGATAACATATGTAAAAGTTACAAAAAATCAAAGTTTTTTAGTAGATGAAGCTAAAATCGTTTCTTCAAGAATGGGTAAATATTGATTTAAGAGATATATGAAGGATGATTAAGTGGCAATGTAGGATACAACATGATTCAAAGTATTATTATCTTATAATTATAGTGCTTATTGTTTTTTGAAAATACTTTATTATTGAGCATCTATAAAATGAAAAAAATGATCAATATTTTAGATATTTTAGGTTTGTGAAGTGAAAATAAATAAACTTGTAGAATTGTTTTCTTAATTGGATTTTAAGCCAAAAGACTCAATATCATAGTGAAAATATAGCTTGACAAAATAACAAATATGTAGAAGCTTGAACTTCAAAAGTCTAAATTCCAAAAATATACTATTTTTATTTTTTCACTTTCATTGCTAACAATCTTAATAGTACTTCAAATATACTAGCATAATAGTAATATATAATATTATTTACCATTAGTACAAAGTGAAAGGAAATATATTTAACACTTTTTACCTACATTACATCTAGCAACCATAGGTTAGAAATATATATCTTGATTGAACTAACTATTTGAGGTTCCAAATAAAGAATATGAAAGAATTTATATGTCTAACGTGTGCACTACAAACAATGATAGTGTTATAAATGTATAAAAATTTCATAAAGTGTTTTTAAGTGAAGGACACACTTAGGCTATCTTTGCACATGTGACTTAATTGAAATTTTTGATTGAGTATGTATGCAAGTCACATAAGTTGAATTATTTTAAAGCCGTGGTTGAATTTGAAAATTCATTTGGATAACAAGATGAGTCATGATGGCCTTCTAGTTACCATTTCTATGTGGTAGAATCTCTACTTAATGTATAGCACCTACAAAAAGAATAAAAAGGGTAATTCTTGTCTAAAAGACAAGTGGAAATGAAGCAGATGTTGGAAATGGCTCATGGACCTAAATGGTGAATTCTATATGGCACCTACATATTAAACTCAATTCAATCCAATATGATTAGGCTACCATTGATTTTGGATCCTAGTTCCATTTCTCTATGGTCATGGGCTATGAAATTGAAACACATGAGTTGGCATAAGTGAAACCATTTCAATACTCAAATGTTTCTCAAGGAAGACCATAAGTTTAAACCACCCAAAAACGTCAAAATAAGCAATTCAACATAGTTAGAAGCACCTCTTTTTAGAAAAAAATATTTATGTAGTATTAGCAAATGAAAATCATAAATTTTCAAAAAAAAAATTACAATTTTTGGATAAGACGTGTAGCTTCCATGAATTTTCAAAGTGGAACTCCCTAGCTAGGCTACTGAAACCATATTATAGCTTGATCCGAATACCAATATCTAAATAATCAACAATCAATCAATTATAGTTAAGTATGAACACAATTTCATTGTGCTTCTGGAGACACTTTCAATAGAAGTCTCGTCAAAAAATGAATACATGAACGTTTTTGGGTTTGTTTTCACCTTTGGAACGCGCTTTACACCCAATGGCCATGCCATTTTCCTTAAGCCCATATTTCACAAATTTCAGCCTTTTGTCCAAATGAATCACAAGTGAAGATTTCAAGCCTCTTACACAATAAATTGCTTTGGCTTCTTGATATAAAGCATCCCTTACTGAATAGAACATCAAAAAAGTTGGACCAAATTATTTTGTTGCCTTTTTAATAAGGTAGAGGCACCCAATGGCATCCCTGGATCCAATGGTATCCCATTTTAGGAAGGGGAGTCATTCTGGCACATAAATCTAGGTGGACCACACATGGCTTATCATTTTGGTCAACAAATAATAAGCTATGTATGGTATGTCTACATTTAGGTTTTGAAATGACTCCCCTTCCTAGAAAGGGACGCCATTGGCTGCAGGGACGCTTTTGGGTGCTTCTATCTTAATAGAGACCATTTCACTGTCATTTTTCCAATGACTTTGATATTGAGTTGGCACATACGGACTGAGATTGGCACCAGATTATCTTGAAAGCGTTTCAAATGCACCATATTCACATACTCGGAAGTTCCTGATGAAGGTTCAAACTCTTGCTTCTTTCCATTCAACAAGAAAATCATTTTTCCAATCATTTTGATATTGAGTTGGCACGTACGGACTGAGGTTGACACCAAATCATCTTGATAGCGTTTCAATGCACCATATTCACATGCCATGAAGGTCCCGAAGAAGGTTCAAACTCTTGCTTCTTCCCATTCAACACGAAAACCAGAATCATTATCAATTCTTATAGAAATGACAGAGGTTGAATCAAGCAAGTTATGATCCGATTGAACATGACCAAACGATACGTACTCCGTCTCTCTGGATTCACATGGCCTAATTCCTCGAACTCCTCCTACTCCCGCAAAGAACTCTTGACAGTCGTCAGTCAGTCATTGAAGCTGAAAGATTTTTTTCTCCAAAAGAGTTGAAATCCGCATTTTTCTACGGAGTATTTTATTTGACCAAAGATTTTTTTCCTGCGACATTGACACGAGTCCTGCCGACATTCTTGCTGCGTACGGCATTTCAGTTCGTTGCTGACCGGATCTAACTTACAGTTCGTTCCTTCAGCAAAAGTTAACTACAAAGTGCAAACAGTGCAAACAGAAAAGAATTCCATGATTCCGTCATTCAGTTGCCTACTGTAGCTTGTGAGTGTTAAGAAATTTGCAAAATTCTGTCGGACACGGTAGTTATTGACCGTAGTATTCTTGTAGAAGTCATGACTTGAAATCCAATGAAAAGGCAGTCTTCAGCTGCAAGAAAAAACGGAAAGGAAGGAAAAGAAATGATGATTCCGTTTCATTTGTTTCAAAATAAAAATAAAAATAAAGTGAAAGAAGTGGAATGAAAGTGGAACAAGTGACGGAGGCTGAATGGCAACGCGGTGCCCAATACTGTCGGTAGAGTACAACCAGAACTCTCTCTTCATCAAAGTTAACATCAAAGTTAATATTACAGACTCACAACTTATTGTATGCCCAATTCGGCACACGTGGGTATGAAGAGTATTGTAAGAGCATCACCGTGGGGCAGCCAAATCCCCACAGCAGGCTAGTGTTGGCGTCCCGAATTCAACCCCAGAGCACAGTGACCTGAAGCTCCCCTATTGTGACACGCTTGCGTGGCCCGGTCAAGGACCTTTATTTAGTCCCTAAAGGACCGAGGCCTTTTTTCTGCCAAAAAACACTGAAAACTGCCATTTCTATAGCAAAGAGTAAAAAAATTTGAAAAATGTTTTTTTTCCACATCCAACCGTAGGATCTTACACCTAACTAGTATAAGAATGTGTGGAATTTTTTTTAGAATTTTTGACCGCACAGATTGCAAGATATTTGCATTTAAAGTGAAAAAAACAAGTTTTTCAGCACATTGCGGGACTAGATTTTTTGACTTTAAACATTTTTAACTTAAAATTTTTGCACTACAGAGTTTTGAGCTTTTATTTTATATAGTGGAGAATTGAGTTGAGAGTCTAGGAAAAAAAAATATTAAAAAAAAAACTTAATTATCATTCTTAAAAAAATTGTGAAGTAGATGTAGGTACAAGATAGAAGGAAAATCTAAAACATTCATATATTTTAGATGGAATTAAAATGCACTAATCCCAATGGTGAGATTGTTCTAACAAGTAAATCAGACCATCCCAAAAAAAAAAATTTGAAAAATTTGAAAAATTGCATTCAGAAATGAATCCCAAAGTTATTTTTTTCAAGAAGATGCTTTAACTGCCCGAAAAACAAGAATGTCCATAACTTTCTCATAACATATCCAAATGAAATGAATCAAAGCTTTCCGGAAAGCCAAAAATATAATCTATGAGGAAAAAAATATTAAAAAAAAAATTCAAATTTTTGTCCCTTTTTTTTTGCTGCCCAAGCTGCCCCCCGAAGCCTGTTTTGAGCTTATATGGTCATAACTTTTTTTCCCGGGCACCGATTGTGAAAAAAATTATATTCCCTTGAAGCTAATCAGTTTTTCTACCTCCAAAAAAAGTTTCAAAAAATCAGGAGAAAATTTCAGCCCGTAGGTACCTGCCCGAAAACGCATTTGTCCCCCGTAGGGACAATGGTCCTTTAGGGGTTAGTAACAAAATGAGCAAGGAAGCACAAAAGTGAATGGAAAGTAGTTCGCACAACAAGAAAACACGGCAATCCATCAAAAAGCTGTCAGACCGGGCTATTGTTACAAATCTCACCGGGTTCCGCGAGCTGAGGGGAAAACGATGAATTTGGCTGCTCCTGGTTGTTCCAAGTTATCAGATCGCGTCACGGTGGGAGAGGATTCGCCTCCCAGGCTAAGTGTATGGCGACCCGGCCAGCCTTGTTGAGCCACAGTGGGGATGCTCTAAGGTAGAGGCATCCAATGCCATCCCTGCACCCAATGGCATCCCTTTCTAGGAAGGGAAGAATTTTGAAACGTAAAATCTAGGTGGACCATACATGGCTTATCGTTTTGGTCAACAAATAATAAACTATGTATGATATGTCTACATTTAGGTTCTGAAATGACTCTCCTTCCTAGAAAGGGACGCCAATGGGTGCGGGGACTTTTTTGGATGGTTGTACCTTAAAAGAGTTTCAACATGTGATGGTGTTGCATACAAAAGTGATATTAAAGAAATAAGTAGGATTGTAAAAAGCAAGGCAAGTGGTTAAGAACCATGTTGCATTTACATTCTTAAATAATTATGGGTTAGTTGGTTTTGAGTGTTTTTTGTATTGTATTAAGCATCTTCAATTGCATTATTCTTTTAAGAATCTAATAGCTTGAATATTGTTGGTAGAGTACACGTCTTATAATTCTCTCTTCAAAATTATTAGTACAGACTCACACCTTATTATATGTCTAATTCAGCACACGTGGCTATACAGAGTATCGTAAAAGTGCCAACATGGTATTGTATGTAAAACTGACATTAAAGAAATAAGTAGGGTCATAAAAAGCAAGGAAAGTGGACAAGAACCCTGTTGCATTTAACTTGAATCATTCTTGATTTACGGTTTAGTTTGTTTTGATTAGTTTTTGTACTGCAACAATCATCTTTAGTTGCATTATTCTCTTGAGAACTTAATAGCTTTGATGGACATACTATTCACACACTCATGTTCTTCAATTATAAACAGGTTTCTGTTTTGTTTATGAATCCATATTGGAGTAATAAAATAGTAAGGAGAAGATCAAGTATAGTCAAATAGACAATTAAACCTCAATATTGTTGTTTCTTTTGATGAAAGGACAAAAAAATTGATATTGGAGAAGGTAGTATAAAAGGCGTTTGAATGTATACACACTTCAAATCAAACACACAAATTGAAATCTATGAAATTTATCATGCTTACATATTAAGGGAATAATTTATTTGATGTTCTTTGGCCAAAATGTGTGAAAATATACTTGAAAATGTCTAATTTGAAATTTGATTTTTCCTCAACCATCCCAATGCTTGATTTTTAATATTAATATACTTGTGTACTCTATTAGTAAAATTTTAGTAAAAGTTGATGAATTGCTTAGAAGATTATAAAATTTAAATATGTATAAAAGGGTTTCATTGGAGATAAGTCCAATCTTCTTAGATCACATTGAAACTCTATGTTTTTAAAGATTGTGTGCCATATTTCTAATACTAGATCTAATTTTGTCACATTCTATGGACACATTGGTTGGAGTTAGATCCCTAATTAATTGAAATAAATCCTAAATGATTGAACTATAAATAGAAATGTTACTTTTAATATTCATAATGAGTAATTTTAACTCCTCCAAAATATCTAAACTATTGATTTATGCATTATTTATTATTATTGATATTGATATGTTACACTATTTCTTTGAAGATTACTCCATCAATATTAATTGGAAGAAGTGCATGACTTTCCAAAACATTTAGCACTCACCCTCTAGATGGTTGAGCATTTAGGCATTTGTAGAATATCTTACCATTGTGCACTAGAAATGCAAAATTAACCTACTTGTAGATGCAAACATCCAATACATCTAATGGGATCCCAAAATCATCCTTGACATGCAATTTGTATTTACAATCCTTCTCTAACAATTGAAAGTGACTTGTCACCTATTGTACATGTACATACATTTTGTAATTTTCAAGTGGTAAGAAATTTGTACTAAGAATTTTACACCATCTAAGCAAGTGTAATGTATGACTAAGAAAAACACCATGTTCATAATTCAATATATTCAATAAATCATGGAAGGTCAACATACCTTGCTTTATCAATATTGATATGCACCTACTTGGGTTGAGCTATTAGGCAATTCATTCTTGAATCCTATTCAAAAAGAAGTTACTTAATGAGAAATTCCCAATTGAAGCAACAAAATTGATATTTTTATTTGAGTAATTTCTAAAACTAAAATTGCATAGACTAATTGGAAAACACAATCTAAGAAGAATTGACGAAAAATCTTGGAATCAATTCAATACGGATTTGCTATATGAAAAATCACCAACTACATTTATAAACCAACAAATTTGACAATTTCATCAAATCTAGAATTGCAAATGGAGTATAAAAAAGCATGCATGTGTATTAGCAAAAAGGGCACTATAATCTTGACAACTCCAATTTTTGTAACATCATACACCAAAGGGCATAAAGAAAAGGCAATTGTAGCTAAAAAATAAAATTTAGTGCAATACAACACCAACAACAAAGGCAACCAAGATAGAAGCAAAGCAAAGAAAGCTAAGTGACAAAAGATAATTTATGTTCTATGGTTCATCTTTGATATGAAACAAAAATAGCTAAAAGTTGTCAAAGTTGGTATCGGAGCTATTTTTAATTAACATGTAGATCTAAGTCGGTGATAGACATATTGATTTTAAATTTATTTTTAAGCTAAGGCTAAAAGAATCAAAGTTAATGTTATGTAGAACAATTCTCAGTTGACTTTCAACCCAGAAATGTTCCAAGTTGATGTTAGACTTATCTTTAATAATAAACTTTAAACATTTTTTAAGACTCAAGGTTTGCGTTTTTCGTGATTCAAACATTCAAAGGGGGGCAAGTGGTCTACAAAAGAGTTTCTTTGCAACAACTTGCCCTCAAATTCCATTCAAGAAGTTTCCAAACTGAACTCCTAACAAGCAGGGTTTTTTTTTTGGGCGTTTAAGTGCCAGACTCTAGTGTCGTGGCTCATACACAGAGGTCTAATTTTGGAGGGACCATCATGTATTCCTTGCATGGTGACTGCTACAGTCCAAAACAAAAACGCTACTAACAAGTTGAATTCGGTTGAAAAGGAGTGTAAACAGGGTTGTAGATAGGAAATGGACTTAGCTTGTATTAATAGAAGTTGATGGGAAGTCTGGACAGAGCCAATACTAACTTACTGCAAGTTGCAGTAAGTTGAATCGGATATGTGGTGAGTGCTGAACGTTGACGAGGAAATTCGAGTGACGGACTGGTGAAGGTCAAACATGACTTCGTATTCGGTTTCTGCTTCGGTGTAATGCAGTGGGTTCTCCCATTTGTTAAAAAAAAAAGGTCAAACATGACAATGAAACAAACAAAAGCCTCCGCCACTGTTCCTGTTCACTTCCTGTTAAGTTATTATTAGTATGTCCGTTCCTCAAGTTGTGGAACTTGCACAATGATCTTTTAAAAGTTCCGTGGAACCCACTGCAGACAGACAGACGCAGGGAAGGACGCACGGAGCCACGCCGCCGCGGACGCTTGGAGAGCAAGCGCCAAGCTCGCAACGGAATGGAATGGGGTCCGAACACTGTTGCAGTCAAAGGCACTCCTGTAGCAGACTAGCAGCACATTGAACACATGGGCTTTTAGGAGGAGGAGTGAGACTCGCCGCGGACTTCGCAAGGGAAGACTGAAGAAGTTAGAGGACAAGCAACTTCATTTCATCAGTTGTGCAGTGGGGCAGTGGGGCGTCGGTAGCCATTATGGGACCCAATGTTTGGAAAAAAATCGCGAGTTGTTAGCTACACAAAATAGTGAAATTAGGTTGCCCCACACTAATTTCTCATGTCTAACACTTTTAGACATTCTGCACTATAGTCTGGGGCAACCTAATTTCACTATTTTGTGTAGGGGAATTGGAAAAAAACTGGAAAAAAATTGGTGAAAGAATCTATAAAATTTTTGTTCAGAGGAAAAAATAGAGGAAAAAAATGGACTTGGTACTTGAAAAAATGGTTTGATATGGGAATTAAAGGAAAATAAATGATAAAAACTCAAGAAATATCTTGAACGTTGATGAAACCTAATGTCAAGTTCTAATACCGCAAGTTGATAGCACGTTGATGGAAAGTAATACAAAAAAATTGAAGGTGAATTTTCTTGGAAACTAGTAACTGTAGGAATTGAAATCAAGGAAATTCAAGTCAAGTAATGTTGAAAATTTAATATTTTTTATTCAAATACCAATTCATCATTTGACTATCTACCAGTCAAAGATTTATTTTTTTAATGGCAAAATGGAGGAATTTCTTCATGGACATATACTGAGATCAAAGGGTGGAGAGGTTGTTTTTATAATGGAATCCATTGTCCATTTTGAATCTTCAAAGGATATGGGGAAATTTGAAGATGAGAGCTTGACCACTCATTGTCAAAACATAGGAATTGTGTTCAAGAAAGAATTTTAAACCTCATTTTGGCACAGTAGAAATAACTTTTTTCAAAAAACTTTGAACTTAGAAAAGCTAAAAAATTAAATTAAATTAAATTTTATCTCCAAAACCTGTTTGTGATTCTCAGCTCGTAAAGATTGTTATGGACAAAATTTATAGCAAATGTTTAAAAATGTCCTTTCCAAACCCTCTTAGAAGTTTGTTCATAACTTTTGATTGGAAGCTCAAAATCTCAAAAAGGGTTTTGGAGATGAAATTTACTTTGATTTTTCCTAATTTTTCTCAGTTCAAAGTTTTTTGGAAAAAATATTTTACTATGCTAAAATGAGGTCTGAAATTTTATTTTTGAACACAATTCTTGCTTTTGACTTAACCTTAGTAGTTGAACTCCTACAAATCCTAATTTATATATCCCACATGGGTTGTTTTACCTCATACCATCCCACTTGTATAAAGAGCTCATCTTCACATCTTTGTACAAACACTCAACAACTTTTGAAGTTATATGAGAGTAATGCTTAAGGTGAATAGTTGAATTTAAAATAATTTTTGAAAAATTGAAATTAATATAAATCTGAAAATGGATGCCAAACCCCTCTATCCTATTTTTAATAATGATTTAAATGACTAGCGTCATCACAAATTCCCATATCTATATTTTTACAATTCTAAAGGTGTAGAAAGAGGGACAACATTACAAGATATAACGTTTTTCTAACTATTGAATAGAATGGTAACAAATCTTCTTCAAAAACTGAACTTGGTATTATGGACCTTCTTTCCAATTGCATCCTTCTCTATGTTTGTTATACATTCAGCTTGAAAAAAATGTAGAAAAAATGTAAAGTAGGAACTCCATAAAGCAAATCAATTATCAATTGATTCTTAATTTTTGAGGGTTTGACTTATCAAAATATTGTTCAATAGACTTTCTTTGAAAGATAAATGGAATTGGCAAACCAAGTTGTTTTATACCTTTGAACCTTCAGTTGATGGAATTGGTTATGCATTACGAAGTCAGAATCGCATAATATTCTAAAAAGTGTTCCCCTCATATGATCATCATTGGTACATTGGCTAATGTAATTAGTACATTGAAGACAACTATATGCATCTTTGTATTAGAAAATGTTATTTGAAACCTAGTTGCTTTATGGATCTCCTAATGAGATAGGGAAGTAATTGGTAAGAGGTTAAGTAATTACTCCATAGTAATCATTCTTTAATGTAGGAGGTGTTAAAACAATTTAGACTCGAAAAGCGGATTTTTTAGTACATATTGCATTTTTATTGTACCAATAGTGAACATGTCAAGGAAGGGATGCTTTTAAAGCCTTATATGATTCCAACTTTTAAATTCATAACTCATTTTTCACAAATTCAAAAAATATGAAACAACTTGTTGACCATAGTTGTAACTTCAATTTTTTCTTACAAAATATTTACTAAAAATATTCTTTACATTCTTGCATCTATTTAATGAAATATTTGAAGGAATCCCTACAATTGTAATCTCAAATTCTAGTTTGACACCAATCAATGGTTAGTAATATATTTGTCTCTAGTTTTTGTTGTGCACATTAATGATGCTCTATAATATATATATACATTATCATTGAAGGAAAATTGGTGTTAGTGACACTTTCAATCTTCATTATTTATCAACCTAAGCAATTCTTTCTTACTGAATGAGATAAGAATAATTAATATTGATCTACTCATTATAATACATTAAGTCCATTTGATGTATAAGTTATTTCAATTAATTAGTGTAAAATACAAGATCTTTTCACACTAATTGGATGAATGTGATGTAATTAATATGAACATTTGCATGAATTTTAGATGAAAATTGGATGAATGCTGATGGAAGTAGATGGCTACTAGATGAATTTAGATGAAAGTTGAATGCAATCATATTATTTTAGATACCCTACATGAAGGTCAGATTCGGCAAAAATTAAGTCATTTTTGTAAAAATATACCACATGTCATCTTTGAATGGTGTGAGGTGACGTGGACCCCTGAAAATCTAACGTGGAAATTCAATTTTGGCACTTGAGTGCCGAATCAGACCTTCAGGTACGGTAATATGAAAATAGTGTAGACTATGTTATATTGATTTTATCAAAAGACGATGGATTTCCATATTTGTATGCCTCTCAACTTTGCATAATTCCCAAATTATTGCTTATTATTATTGCAGAGCATACTAATTGAATCAATATGTAGTACTCCCTCTGTTTCTGAAAAAGCCCCAAGTTTCCTTTGTATTTTACAAAGGAACCTCGGGTCTTTTTTAGAAACAAAGGTAGTAGAAAGGAAGTCATGAAGTACAAAGCTAGAGATGTCACAACTTCATGGCAAAGGCTTATATGGACAACGGGACCAACTACAATCCATCAACAATCTATACTTTCCATTCAATAAAGTTTGAACCTCACTACAACTTTGCTACAACATAATTGTTCCAACTAATTTTACCCTAAAATGAATTTTGCCCTAAACCCTATGACCATGAGAACCTTAAATCTATTCATGTATACTTATACGGTGTCCAAGAAATTACAAAGTTAAGAAAATCTTCTTATATTCTTTTCCAAAAATCCAACGAGAATGAAGACAATTGGCTCTAACGATTATGCAGTATCTGTGAATTGGATTTAACAAAACAAATTGTGCTTATAAACCATTGTCAAAGAGTCTTTCATTCCGAAGTGCTTGAAGACATGAAAACTTAACCAATATGAATTGAAGAAAGTGCTATAGTACAAGAATGATTGCATACCTGAATTTTGACCTCTATATGTGCATATTTGATCCCTGAAATTGTTTTAATGAAAGTTATGAAGCATCTGCATATAACATAGTGGGAAACTATAGTTGAATACGACCTCCAAAATCGATGGTTGTTGCTATGAGAAGAAGAAGAATCACTACAAATCTAAAGCTCACATGAATGCAGAAGTTGTTGGGGATAATTTTACACACCAAGATAAGAGGACTTGGATAGCAAATGCTACCTTCGTGTCGATTCCACCAAAACCTTTGAACGGTTAAAGCAGTGCTACGCATAATCAGCTCACTTCAGTAAGCTGTCCAAGGATCAAATATGTTCTCACTGCCTGTTAAAAGCCTTGAAAGGTCTTGAGCACAACCTAAGGTAAACACCTTCACTCAATTAATTATTTTGATCCCAAAACCAAATTCTGGACAATACTGTAACCAAGCATACCCTGAATATACGTGGCTTCTTACTTCAAGCCGGATTGAACAGGCCTAATGGCATCCACACCCTAATTTGTAACCACAATTTGTTAACCAAAACTTGTAAACAAAATTTTCATCCAGAGGTTATTTCGGGTATTTTGAGCACTCCACCACCAGAGTTGTCGTAGTTTCCTCATTACATTACATGTCTGGTAGAGGACATGATAAAATTTGAGAAGTTTTAACTAAAACAATACAATACCGGTATGGGAATGTCAGACCTTGTATTTCTGGTTGCACAATTTGCAGGTTTGTTACCAGCTTGGGCACAACTCAATTCTTCTTTCTTCCAAGTATTGGACTCTTTATAAAATCGATCACCTTGTTCTGCAGGCCATCTCTCGCACACCTTGAAACCTCAAATTCGTGTCGAATTTGATTGGTGTTTTTTTTCTTATATAAGTAGAAAAAGATGGCAATATTGCAGAACCAAGTATTGCATCAGATTGCTACTGTGGTTCACTACATTTTCCTTCACTGTACAGTACAGATATTAGCACTCAAACCAGAGTTTATTATGGTCTTAGCTTGCATCGAGAAATATTCACCACCAGGACTAGCAAGAATCTGACTGACGGAAGACTTGGAGAGAACGCAGACAATTTCTTAGTTGATGATAAGCAAAACTTCAATTTCAATTTAGTACACATAACTCATACCTCTCTTAAATTGACATTTTGGAATATCTTGCACACTCTCATCGAGTGTAGCTCACTTGTCATTCATTCATAATCATAGTTTTGGTACCCCATGCCATCAGTCAAATTGAAAAGGTCGGTGTAAATTTGCCGCAAAGTGAAGGCTTGGGTCGCAGGATGCCCAAAGAGAAAGACTTTTACCTACAAACGTGTAAACTCTTCTGTATGATTACATAAGATCAGAATGACAAAGCATTCCAACGATCAAAAACTCACATGTAAGTGATGCAGATTCTTCTTTTGTTGTCATCAATCGAAAATCTTCAGTCAGTTGAAAACAATAGAAGAGTTGCTAAATCGGTCGACAGATCCAGAGGAAACTGACCTCGCTTAGCAGTCGCCAGATCACAACCTTGTGACTGCTGAGGACAGAATTGCGAAGAAACCAAAAGAATTGCAGACGACAAAAGATTGCAAAGGTTAGAGAATTTCGTAACTGCTAGATCTTAGAAAAATAATACAGAATTGCAAAGGTTAGGAGATTTCATAGAAAACTGGAACAAATATACTGTCACAAATGATCAATTGAGCATGAAGCAATATTGATTTTGAGAAGGTTATAGTCTATGCTTTGCATAATCACAACAAACATAAACCTTAAGGCTTCATAAATATGAATTGGGTTATTAGTATCTAGATACTGAGTAGAAGACTCGTCAAAACTTCCTCTAATATGACATTATGAGAACACATTGTAGCTGTATAGATAACATCATCCACAAAAGTGTGCACGTGCAGGTTCACCTTGGAGAATAAAAACGGATGGAAGATGTTCACGTTCAATCTCTGCCACATGGTCCTACTAATTAAATGAGAAAAAACAACTACTCAAATTCAGTTTAAGTTAATTCCTTCAAACGGGAGAAAAAAAAGCGTGAAAAAAATTTAGCAGATGGAGGTCGTAGCTTTCATTACCTAGTAAAGCAAAGTATAAACAGTTTAACCTTCCCATATCTACTGGAATACTGCTCCTATAGATAGTCAAAAGTTCGTCGTTCCAGTCAGAGTTCTAAATCAATGGCACACCTGTCCAATACTGGGTTACAAACGTACTTCTGAAAGACAGAAACTATAAAATGCGTTAAAGTACAGAAATCCAAGGTGTGTAAATTCGAAATTTGTTGTGTGCAACAAGCGAAAACACAAAACCACGATACTTCGTCCATTATTATGATACAGCTCTCTGGACCGTAGCACTTGAGCCTTATATCTTGGAGTGAAAATCCCATGTTGTCAAGCTCTTTGTTCCAGTCATCGGCACAACAATAAAGGGTAACAAAAAGCACCATTACATCATAAGCATGGCACACATCTGAAAGACAGAAATTTTTAAGTAGCGAAATCCAACGAATGTAACCAGAAATTTGATTTGTGCAACAAACAAAGCCGCAAAGCCACAATACTAGGAAAATTACTTTCACAGAGAACTTTGCACCGTGTCACTTGAGAGCATTATGTCTTGATGAGGGAATCCCATGTTCTCAAGCTCTTCGCACCTCCTGGATCACGAACTTTACATCCTGAAGCACGTGTAGGAACTTGCAAGAACTGGGAATCAAAGAAAGATCTAAGACTTAACCACGAATGACCATTCTATTCCTTTTTGATTTCTATTCTCCAACACTCAGTTCCAAAGATTTCCTTATTCCACCATTGAGATTATGTTTGAGTAACTCAAATCTCAAGCCCCGTTGAATTAATATTGGCTCAGCTTGTATTATTTTCCACAACCAAGCTCTAGTTTTGAGTTGTACCTAGCCATGCTGTACCGCATCCGACACTCAACCAAGATCAACGATGTTGAGGAGCTGCACTTCTTTGATAGTGCCAAAGTGAAGACTCGAAGTTTGTAAAAAGAGGTGATCCTCAAATGAGACTCCGAAATTCTACATGAGGTCAAATATTTATGACCAAAACATGGACTCGATCAGAATGGAAAGAAGGAAGAGAACCTTGCAGTTGAAGTCGAGCACTAAAAAACCCAAACCCTTGACAACCTCAGGAGTCTTCTCAAACTCTAGAAACATCCGAAACGCATTTCAATAAACTCTAAAATATTCTCAGCCACCGACCATAGAAACAAACTCTCACTCTACCACCCAAAACCCAAAACCTAGAGCCCAGCACCCATTTCTTCACAGAGACAATCAAAGAGAATCCAAGCACTCCAATATCCAATGCAGCTGCACTAACTAACTCACCCCTCTCCGCCCGTCGAAAGCGGACCACATTGTCAGCTCAAACAAAGAAATTCTTCCAAACCAAACACGGAAAAAACAGAGGGAATGCTGCTTGAATGTACGTGGAGCGCAACCGAATTAGTGAACTATCAGACTAAATCCAGCTAGCTAGCTGCACTCTTCAATTCCTCATGTGAAATTGGAACAACAAAGTTGTGCATTGGAGAAAAAACCGGCCGAGTTCGTTTGAAAATACTCAACGTCTAATATTGCAGCATACATTCAGCGATCGATTGCAATGACGGACGGACCCCAATATAGTTGGAAATCCGGATTGTAGAGTAGTGGCAGCAGTCGGCAGGTGGGTGGCTATTAATCCCATGTGTACGTTCTGATTACCGTCATTCTCTGTCAAAGGAAAAAAACATGGGTGCTTTGGTTGTAGAGAAGCGGGCGGACTTTTGTCAGTTACCAATTTTATAGAATTGGATTGAAGCTTCCTGATGGAGCCGAATTGAGAGTTTTGGTGTGTTTTGTATGCGAGGAGGAGGGCATTTCGCAGAATGTAAAGCTTGGGAGTCGCGTGGGGGGAGGTTGTATTCGTGCGTCGGCTGTCAGGCGAGGGCGGGCGGCTCGTGTGGTTTCTGTTCACACCTTCGACTCTCTTCGATTCTTTCTATAGTACGGAGTACTACTTACTAGTAAGGTGGGCACTCACCCAAAACCGCCATCATCAACCTGGGTACATCTCCAAAATCAATATGTACCTATGTGCTCCAAAATCAGTAAGTATCTACGTGGAAGAAACAATTTCAGAAACTCAACCAGAATTTTTTTGATCCTTCGTAACTTTTGTATATATGGTATCCGAATGTCGTGTTCTTTGGTACCCTACGTGAAGGTCAGATTCAAACATAAATTAAGTGTTTTGGGGAGTGTCAGAATGTTTGGAATATTACAAGTGAGATATTACCCAACATTTAATACACTACCACCACTACTTTTAACTGTCTGAATCCACTTTGCATGCGAAAAAGAAACTATTTTGGCACTCACCTACCGAATCAGACCTTCACGTATGGTATGTTGGAACCTCCTTTAACTTGCCAACAAAAAAATATGAAAATTTGGCTAGTCTAATATTAATAATTTGGGCACAGTAGCAAAAAGTGGCATATTTTGGGGTGCCCACATTGAGGTATGAACAATTGTAACTGTCACTAATTATAACTCAGCATGGTTACTACTATTAAATATAAATGTTTGGCTCTGGAGTATAGGGAGGAGGCTTTGCATTAACTGAAGTTACATCTGAGGTAAGTTGAGTAAGTATTGAAGTTACATCTTGTTTTTATTGAATTTTATTGGCAACTAAAAGAAGATTCTAATGCACTATTAATCCTTAAGTGCCCAAGCCCGTTGACAAAATGGAAGGAGATTTAAAAAGTGAGAAATTGATGATGAATAATGTTGATTTTTTCCTTTTGGGTGCAATGAAGTAACCAAATGATTTGTTGTAGTTGCATCTACTTGTTTGTGATTGAAGTAAATTTTGTATAACAAATTTTGGACATGAAATAAATAAGTAATGAATTTTCAAAATACTATCCCTTAGGTGTACCAAAAAACAACATTAAGCTCTCACAACAAGGCAAAAAAAGCAACACGTCACCCTTGTTTTAATTTCTCTGCCCCCCATTTTGGAAAAATTCAGAGCTGTTGATCTAATTTAAAAAGTAAACCACCACCGTTGATTGCTATCGTGAGAATAAATCTTGGTCGTTGGTGCTCTGGGATACAAAATACAAATACAAAATATAGATATGGGACTATGTACAGAGACAAGACTACAAATACGGCAATCAGGTTTTAAATATCCCATATTGTTTGTCAGCCAAATTAATGTTACACAAATACAAATATGGGGTGGGGGTGTTAGTTACAAGTACTCGTCTCATTTTCTCAACCAATGACAAAGTGATATGTGTACCCTTTTCATGTTTTTTGGAATAATGCTACATGTACCCCTTTTGAAAATAATTTGTGTTTTTCTCTGAAATTGACAATGTACTTAAAAAAAGCAATAACTAACTTTCATGTTTTGATTGTTAATATCTAATGTAATCAATATCTAAGTTTTTGTAATGCTTAATTTTTGGTCCAAATGTAAGTGTTGCATTTTGAGCCAATATCTCAATGTTGATTATGGATGTGTGTATCTTTCAATTGTTGCAACATCCTCATTGCATTTGGGTGGAAATTTATAAAAATGAAAACTTAGATAAATCATTGACCTTTAATAAATCAGTGAATGCCCACTCCAAAATTTTCTAAGTAGAAATGAAGTCAATGCATTTCTAATATTATTCAAAACTCTTATTAAATTTGGTTCCTTGTGGATTTTGACTCCAATGAACTTGTAGGGTTAAATGGATGGTAACTTAATATATACGTTAAGTACTCAAAAGTGTGATTAAATTTCAAAAATATTATACCTAAAATTGTCTTTGTAGCTGAAAAAGGGAAATTTCAAAATGTTAATTTTGAACTTATTGACATATGTAATTGTTACTAATAACAATTGAGCATAGTTACTATTACAAAACAGAAATTATTTAAAAAAAAGATTAACCCCTACACGACCAAGGCCTTTTTCCTACCAAAAAACATTCAAAACTATCATTTTATATAGAGCAAAGAGTAAAAAAAAATGAAAATTGTTTTTTTTTGCACATCTAACCATAGGATCTTACACCTAACTAATATAAAAATGTGTAGAATTTTTTTAGAATTTTTGACGGCACACATTGCAAGATATCTACATTTAAAATGAAAAACAAGTTTTTCAACACATTGCGGGACTAGATTATTTGACTTTGAACCTTCTTAACTTTCATTTTTTGCACTACAAGGTTTTGAGCTTTAAATGTTTATACAGTGGAGAATTGATTTGAAAGTCTACGAAAAAAATTCAAAAAAGCATAATTTTCATTCTTTAAAAAATTGTTAGGTAGAAGTAGGTACAAGATAGAAAAAAAATCTAAAATATCAATATCTTTTAGATGGAATTAAAATTCACTAATTTCAATGGTGAGATTGTTCTAGCAAGCAAACTAAACCATGTGGAACTTCTTTTTTTGAAAAGTTGCGAAAATTGCATTCAGAAATGAATCCTATAAGTTATTTTTTTCAAGAAGATGCTCTAACTGTCCGAAAAACAAGAATGTCCATAACTTTCTCATAACAAATCCAAATGGAATGAATCAAAGCTTTCTATGTAGACAAAAATATAATCTATGAGAAAAAAAAATTAATTCAAATTTTTGAATTTTTTTTTGGTCCCCCCTCTCCCTCCCTCTCCCTTGCTTTGAGCTATTTTGGGCATAACTTTTGTTCTCAAGCACTGATTGAAAAAATATATATTATCATGAAGCTAATCAATTTTTCTACCTCCCAAAAAAATTTCAAAAAATCATGACAAAAATTCAGCCCGTAGCTACTTGCCCAATATTCCATTTGTCCCTCGAAGGGACAAATGATCCTTTAGGGTTAATATTGACAACTGAAAGAAGAATTCAATACACCTTAGCGTGCATTATTTGGGCACTATATGAATAAGTTATGAATTTTTATACTACAATTGTCTCTAACTAAACTAAGAACCACCACCAGGCTCTCATGTTTTAATTGTGTACATCTTGTGTAATAATGTTTAGTTTTTTGTGATGATTTTGGTCCAATTGTAGGTTTTATATTTTAGGCATGGTTGATTATGGGTGTATATATTATAGCAATAGTTTTAGCAACTTCAGTTATTCTTGCAACATTGTTGCAAACACTAAGTGTCAGATGGATGATAAAGAATCCTTCTAAGTATATAGGACAAAAGTGCATATGTTCATTGTGCCTTGGAATTTTGTATGAAATGGGAAGCTCTTGGACAATAGTTTGGTCTCTGATGACTTGATGACTGCTCTTGGTTTTTTTGTAAGCAAATGATTCATTGGATATCCAAAGGGATGATTTCTATGGTGACCAGTCCATCCTACTAGGAATAATACCAAGCATGCCTTCCAATTGAATTTGCCTAACATCTCTTGTAGCTTGGAGCCTGTAGGATGGTCGATAGAAATCTTCTAGAAGGTTCTAATTGTTGGTCATTAGTCAAGCTAAGCATTAATAGTCTCGGCTAAGTTAATCTAAATTAGACCAACCTATAATATGAATGCAAGAATTTTGTGTAAAAAGGGAGGTCTTGCACAATAGTTTGACCTCCAATGAAAGCTCTAACTTGATATTTTTAATAGGCAAATGATTCACACAATACTCCAAAAGATGAATTCTATGGTGATCAATCTGGTGTTCTAGGGTTAACCCCTTAGTGCTTTGACGTTCAATTTCTGGATGATGAACAAATTGAAACTAACGTTTCTTTGTCATTATTGCTTGGATGAAATTCATCCTAATTTGTGGAGATTTATACTTTATCAAGTTGTTGTCCTTTCTAAAGGTTGGATTTGGTGTTATTAGAGCACATATTTTTCTATATGTGGAAGTGTGTCAAGTGGTTGACCAAGTCAAAATTGCATTAATTCTAGTTCAAAACTATATTTGCAAAAGCAAGGTTATAGATTTAAAGAACACAATTTTTTTAAATCACCATGTCAAGAGAACCTCATTTCAAATCCATTCCAACAAATTTTACTCAAAAAAGGATAATATTTTGCTTGTAATTGAATTTAGGAGGAACTTTAAAATTTCCTTTTCAAAATTTATAAAAAAATATTGATGATAGCATTGGTGAATCTAACCATGTGGATGGAATCTAAAACTCAAAGTCTACAACTTTAATTTGCATATCAATCCAAAAATATTCTTCCACATAATACCTTATAATGATTTTTCTCAAATCGTCAATTTTGGAGAACGCTATGTATCGTTAAAGAGTTAAGGTGGAAGCATCCATTTTTGTCCACGTACCCACTGATCCATTGAAGAGTTCCTTAAAGTGTCCCCAAAAGTACCTTGAACCTATCCCCATGCTTCATTATGGGTGTTGATTTTTTTAGATTTCTGTGTAAAAAACAAGGCTGCTTTATTAGATTGCGGTTTGGAATGTCCTAGAGAGTTCTACTTTGAAAATTCACAGGAAAATAGATGCCTTATCCAAAAATTCTTTTTTCTTTTTGAAAATTCATGATTTTCAATTATCAATACTGCAAAAATATTCTTTCTAGCAAAAGGTGCGTTCAACTATGTTGAATTGCTTAACCCTTGAAAAAAAGACTAATAACTATGGAAATCATTCCTTTGGATACCATGAGAATCATTGGCTTAAAAAATGTAAAGGCACTCACTAGAAGTCAAATTTCTATAGAAAACCTCCTCTTTTTACAACAAAATTCCAAAGATGAATAGTTGCACTTTTGTCCTACATAGAAGGTTTCTCTGTCATTCATTGGACGTTTTGTGTCCGCGGTATCATTTATGGGTTAAATGCACGGGAATGGATGCTAGCTTCCACCTTAATCCTTGAACGTCGAGCTGGTGACCGTGGAAATCATCCTTTTTGCAACCGTATGACATCATCTACTATAAAATATTCAAAAGTGCTCATTGGAGGTCAAAGTATTGTGCAAGATTTCCCCTATTTGTACAAAATTCTAAGGATGAACAATTGCACTTCTATCCTACATGCAAAGATTCTTTGTCATTCATCGGCCAGAAAATGGCCGCTGTGTTGTTCAAGGGTTAAATTCCAAAAGATCAACACATAATCATGATACAGCCCATTCCTATACATATGGCAGTTTGTCATTTGGAAGGAGGGGCAAGTTATGAGCCATGATTGGAGGTTGCTTTAGCATTATAGATACCCACCAAGTAGCAAACCTTGAATTTGTGTTGTCCAATGGATTTCACTCTGAAGTGATTCTTAAATCAATTATAATCCTGAACTAGACTTAAGGCCGCTTTACACTTAGAGGCCGGGCCAATTTAGTGAAATGAATTTTTTATTCAAAAAACACATGATCTGATATGGCCCGAGCTCGCTGAATTGGGTGCACCTAAAATGGGAGGCTAATTCTTGTGGCCTCGGGGCCAATGTCAGATTTCAATTAAAAAAACCTTTCTTATAAAATATTATTTTTTTCAACAAATCACATCCGTCGGATTTTGTACAATCGGCCTCAAGGGGAATTGGCTCGGCCTCTAGGTGTAAAGTGGCCTTGAAAATTTCAGACCCTCTTTCTATCTTTTGTAGGTTTTATTGAATCGGCCCGGCTTCTTGGCCTCAAGGCCTTTACATATGGGAGAATTGGCCTCCATTATAATCTTATTCTAATGGGTAGTTGAGGCCGGCCACCAGCCCAAAAGGGGCTGAAATTTTGTGCAATCGGCTTGAAGGAGAATTGGCCCAGCCTCTAGGTGTAAAGCGGCCCTTAGACCAACACATTTACACTTAGACCATAGCCAAAGGTTACCTTTGGCAAAAAATAATTAAAAATTTCAAAGCCAATTGATTTTGGAAATTTGCAAGTCACCTTGCCAAATCCAAGGAAAATTATTTGTTATGCAAATCAAAATGTTGGAGAAGGAACCAATACATTTTGATGCCATCACAAATCCACTTAGCAATGGGTGGAGAGGTCTTTTTATAATGAAATCCATTGTCCATTATGAATCCTCAAGGAATATGGGACAATTTGGAGATGAGAGCTTGATCGCTCATAGTCAAAACGTAGGAATTGTGTTAAATGTAGAACTTCATACCTCATTTTGGCATAGTAAAATAACTTTTTTCAAAGAAATTTGAACTTAGAAAAGTTGGTAAATCAATCTAACTATTTCCTCCAAAAAACCTTTTGTGATTTTGAGACTCCAAAAAAAGTTATGGATAAATTCAAAGAGGATGTTTGAAAATGTCAAAGAAATGTCCTTCCTAACCCCTCTCTCAATTTTGTTTATAACTTTTGATTAAAGTCTTGAAATCTCAAACGGATTTTTGGAGATGAAATTTAGATTGATTTCCCAACTTTTATTAGTTCAAAGTTTTTTGAAAAAAGTTATTCTCTTATGCCAAAATGAGGTCTAAAATTCTACATTTAACACAATTCCTGCTTTTGACTTAACTAGCTGTATGAGTGGTTGAGCTTCTACTAATCCTAATTTACATAACACATATGAGTTGTTTTACCTCCTACCACCCCACTTCTATAAAGAGAATGTTCATACACCTTCATCAACTCACAATACAAGTGACTATCAAATCTATGTGGGATGGTTGCCGAATATATCAATACTCTAAATTACATAACATTCAGTAGCAATCACTGGCTCTGGCTGCCCTCCCCCGAACGAAATGGTGTGGTATATTCCACACCATTTCGTTCAGGGGATGAAATGGTGCGGTATATTCCGCACCATATCAATAACTACTGATTTCATGCGGACAGTTGTCAATATTTGTCAGAAGCGAACTTTGAGCCTGCGTCGCGACTGTACACTAAAGTAGTGGAAAATTAAAAATTTTCAAGTAAAACTGAATACAAAACAATAGGAACTTTAAACAAAATGGTAATGGATTCATTGAGAGTATTGATTTCTATGTTATTATAGAATTACCTCACTTCGAATTGGAACCCATTTATGCGTTGTGCTTTAGAAGTGAGAAGACAACTCTTTATATGCACATGGAGTGGTAGGAGGTAGAGCAATCCATGTGGGATAAATAAAATAGAATTTGTAGGTTCTCATGCACTCATAGTTAAGTCAAAATCAAAGAATTGTGTTAAAAGTAGAATTTCAGACCTCATTTAGGCATACTAAAATAACTTTTTTCAAAAAACTTTGAACTAAAAAAAGTTGGTAAATGAAGATAAGTTTTACCTCTAAAAATACGTTTGGGATTTTGAATCTCCAATCAGAAGTTATGAATAAATTTTGGAGAGGATTTTTAATGGACATTTTCTACAAAGTCATTTTAAAATCCATTCCAACCCCTCTCCAAATTTTATTCATAACTTTTGATTGGAGATTCAAAATCCCAAAATGATTTTTGGAGGTAAAACTTATCTTCATTTATCAACTTTTTTTAGTTCAAAGTTTTTTGAAAAAAGTTATTTTATTATGCCTAAACGAGGTCTGAAATTTTACTTTTAACAATTCTTTGTTTTTGACTTAACTATGAGTGCATGAGAACCTACAAATTCTGAATTATTTATCCCACACGGATTGCTCTACCTCCTACCACCCCATGTGTATATATAGAGTTATCTTTCACTTTAAAACCCAAAATAAGTTATTGACTGCAAACATTAACAAGGTGTTAGTGTATTACTCACTGGATTTTTTGCCAACATTTTTCACTACAATATTTGATGATATGTATGTCTAGTCCTAAAATTAACCCCTAAAGGCCCAAGGTCTTTTTTCTGCCAAAAAACACTGAAAACTGCCATTTCTATAGCAAAAAGTAAAAAAAAATTAAAACTGTTTTTTTTCCACATCTAACTGTAGGATCTTACACCTAATTGGTATGAGAATAGAGTTATTCGTAAAGTACCATAAACTGGGGTTTAAACCCGTGAGTTTTGTGAAAAAGCCAATTGAGTTAAAAAAGTCGGAATAAAAGTGGGTATGAAACTTATTTTTCCATCAAAATGGTGCCTAAAAAAGTTTGGTCCCCACTTTTGAGGTTGTGTGTCATAAGTATCTTGCAAAATTTTTTGACACTTCAACTATAGTTGCCTTCTCAATTTTAGAAAAAGTTCTGCCCGAACTAGTGAGGACTTTACGAATAACTCTAATGTGTGGAAAAAATTTCAGAATTTTTGACCGCACAGATTGCAAGATATCTGCATTTAAAGTGGAAAAAACTAGTTTTTCAGCACATTGCGGGACCAGATTTTTTGTCTTTAAACATTTTTAACTTAAAATTTTTGCACTACATCGTTTTGAGCTTTAAATCTTTTTAGTGGAGAATTGAGTTGAGAGTCTAGGAAAAAAAAAGAAACTCAAAAAAACTTAATTTTCATCCTTAAAAAAATTGTTAAGTAGAAGTAGGTATGAGATAGTAGGAAAATCTAAAATATTAATATCTCTTAGATGGAATTAAAATGCACTAATCCCAATGGTGAGATTGTTCTAGCAAGTAAACTAAACCATGCCAAAAAAAAAATTTTGAAAATTTGAAAAATTGCATTCAGAAATGAGTCCTACAAGTTATTTTTTTCAAGAAGATGCTCAAACTACCCGAAAAACAAGAATGTCCATAACTTTCTCATAACATATCCAAATGAAATGAATCAAAGCTTTCTAGATAGGCAAAAATATAATCTATCAGAAAAAAAATATTTAAAAAAAAAATTCAAATTTTTGTCCATTTTTTTTCTGCTGCCCGAGCTGCCCGCCGTCCCCTGTTTTGAGCTTATTTGGTCATAACTTTTTTTCCCGGACACCGATTGAGAAAAAAATTATATTCCCACAAAGATTATCAGTTTTTCTATCTCCAAAAAAAAATTCAAAAAATCAGAACACAATTTCAGCTCGTAGGTACCTGCCCGAAAACCCATTTGTCCCCTGAAGGGACAACGGGCTTTTAGGGGTTAAGAAAAGAAAATGGAACATACCATAATGTATTGTCTCTATCCCGATACCGAAGCGTACATAAATTAAGTGGGGATGAAAGTCATGGATGAGGACTTCGGAGAGGAAAAGGCAGCCTCTCTGAAGGCTACTGAATGTTATGTATAATGCCTAAGTTCATTTTGAACTTTCATTGATTATTTGGCAAAAAATTAATTTTTATTATTACATAAAGATTTGCAGAATGATTATGTCTGGTAATTGGTATGCAGCTCGACAGGTACCAGCCCAAGGTTATTTCCCATAACCAAGGAGTGCATACCAATTAAGTTATCTAGTCCATTATTTGGGGACCACCTTCAGATACAGTCAATGCACGTCTTTTTCATTTGGACCTAACTTAAGTTGAGTTCGACGTTGGCCTAAATGTTACTCAACTGAGAACTGACCATGGACCATCAATGGTCCATTGGTAGTTTGGTAATTGGTACCATCCCACACGAGCAGTCATAATTTTCCAAGCACTTCAATCTGCCTGCTTTCCTGTCTCTATGGAAGGGTGCTCTAAAAGCAAGGTAAATTTTTTCTTTCTTCACAGGAGGTGGTCGCTTTTAGTGACCACTGTGTTTCAATTTAAAAGATTTGTAATTAATTCCACAAAGGTCCAAATTAAAAAATATGAAAAAAACTGATGGGTTAAATGCTAATTCCATTTTTCTTCCTACAAAAATTTATTGAAAATTGTTGCAAGGAGTTTAGCTCCCCCCAGGTCGCTATAGGAGCAAACTTCCTTATTACTTGCGCCTGCTTCCCAAGTTTTCTAATATTTCCTGCTTGGGTTTGTACCAATTTGTGAATTCATGTTTGTTTACTCTTGGCACACTTTTTCCATCATTGTTCCTCTTTCAAAGTTCATCACATGCATTTGTTTTGTCTTCCCCCAGTGATGTTGCCCGGTAGTCAATAACTTTTTTACGTACTCATCAACAACAGACCCTGGCAACCTTTTCTTTGAAGAAGGTAGATTGGTTGGTCTTGTTTTATTTGTCATTATTTTTGTGGTTGTAAGGTAGTCTACTGTGAAAGCGACAATCTTCTTCAAATTGACCCTATAATTAGCTCAAGAATGGATAAGAGGTGGTCCTTAAATGGACCTCTTTAGCCATTGAGTCAATTGAGGATAAAGTGTTATTTATAGCAGGAGCCAATCATTCTCCTTGATTTTCCTATATCTCTTTACAACTTGCAAAGGAATAGATTTTGGGAGACCTATGATAGAAATTTTTGAAATTTTTTGAGTAATTTTGTGTTACATTTTGCATCAATTTCTCTTCATCGAAAAAATGAGCTGAAAATCTTTTTGTGCACAAAAAACGATGAGAAAGGCAGACCAACCCATAAGTCCATAAAGCACTCGCCGACAGGTTCTAGAAGTGTCCACCTCCTGAAATGTATACTATTTGTATATGTTTTTTTTTATTGCTCCATCAATGTACAAATAGTGTAGATTTTAGGAAGTGGATGCTTTTAGTGACCATTGTGTTTCAACTTCAAGAACTCATAACTAATTTTTCAAGGCCTTAAAAAATATAGAATAACTTGGATTAGATGTCAATTCTATTTGTTTTTTAACCCCTAAAGGACCAAAGTCCCCTCGGGGGACACTTGGGATTTCGGGCAGGCTCGTGCGACCTGAAATTTTAACCTGATTTTTTGAAACTTTTTTTGAAGATAGGGAATCACAGTAGCTTTCTAAAAATATAATTTTTTTTTCAATCGGTGCCCGGGAGCAAAAGTTATGGCATCCTAAAGCAAAAAAGCAGTTCGCCGGGCAGAAAAAAAAAACACAGAAAAATGATTTAAATTTTTTTTTTTTTTTTCCCTCAAAGATCATGTTTTTGTGTACATTTGAAGCTTTGATTCATTCTACTTGGACTCAGAATGAGAAAGTTATGGACAATCTTGTTTTTCGGGCAATTTAAGCATCTTCAGAAAAAAAACACTTATAGAATTCAATTTTCAATGCAATTTTCAATTTTTTTCAATTTTTTTTTTGAAAAGGTCAAGTTTGTTTGTAAGAACAATCCCACCGTTGGGATTATGTTTTTTTAATTCCACCTAAGAGCTATTAACAATTTAGTGTTTTGTTCAATTTTGGACCTACTTCTACTTAACAATTTTTTTATATGTGAAAATCAAGGTTTGACATTCTGAAATTTTTTTCCCCGACTCTCAACTCAAATATTCAACATATAAAATTACAACTTTTTGTTGTGTAGTGCAAAAAAAATCCACAAATGGCCGTCAAAGTCATCTGAAATTGCAGGAAACAGTTCAAAATTTATTTTTTTACAACTTTGAATGCTAATATCTTCCAATCGAAACGGTCAAATGTCTTGAAATTTTTACCACATAATATGAGACAAGTGAAGTACAAGATCCTACAGTTAGATTGTAAAAAAAAAGTTTTTTTTGATTTAGGGAGTGATCGCAGCAAAAATGGCAGTTTTCAGTGGTTTTGGAGCCTGAAAATGGCTTGGTCCTTTAGGGGTTAAGGAAAATTTATTGAAAAATATTTCAAGTATTTTTACCTCTCCAAATTAATTGTTAGCTCTTAACCCCTAAAAGCCCGTTGTCCCTTTGGGGGACAAATGCGTTTTTGGGCAGGTACCTACGGGCTGAAATTGTATTCTGATTTTTTGAAATTTTTTTTGGAGATAGAAAAATTGATAAGCTTTGTGGGAATATAATTTTTTTCTCAATCGGTGCCCGGGAAAAAAAGTTATGACCAAATAAGCTCAAAACAGGGGACAGGGGGCAGCCCGGGCAGCAAAAAAAAAATGGACAAAAATTTGAATTTTTTTTTAGTATTTTTTTTCTCATAGATTATATTTTTGTCTATCTAGAAAGCTTTGATTCATTTCATTTGGATATGTTATGAGAAAGTTATGGACATTCTTGTTTTTTGGGTAGTTTGAGCATCTTCTTGAAAAAAATAACTTGTAGGACTCATTTCTGAATGCAATTTTTCAAATTTTTCAAATTTTCTTTTTTGGCATTGTTTAGTTTACTTGCTAGAACAATCTCACCATTGGGATTAGTGCATTTTAATTCCATCTAAGAGATATTAATATTTTAGATTTTCCTTCTATCTCATACCTACTTCTACTTAACAATTTTTTTAAGGATGAAAATTAAGTTTTTTTGAGTTTTTTTTTTTTTCCTAGACTCTCAACTCAATTCTCCACTATAAAGATTTAAAGCTCAAAACGCTGTAGTGCAAAAAATTTAAGTTAAAAATGTTTAACCCCTAAAGGACCAAGGCCTTTTTTCTACCAAAAAACACTCAAAACTGCCATTTCTATAGCAAATAGTAAAAAAAACTGATTTTTTTTTCCACATCTAACCGTACGATCTTACACCTAACTAGTATGGAAGTGTGTGGAAAAAATTTCAGAAATTTTGATCACACAGATTGCAAATTATTTGCGTTTAAAGTGGGAAAAACAAGTTTTTCAGCACATTGCGGGACTAGATTTTTTGACTTTGAACATTTTTAACTTAAATTTTTTGCACTACAGCGTCTTGAGCTTTAAATCTTTATAGTGGAGAATTGAGTTGAGAGTCTAGGAAAAAAAATAAAATTCAAAAAAACTTACTTATCATTCTTAAAAAAATTGTTAAGTAGAAGTAGGTATGAGATAGAAGGAAAATCTAAAATATTCATATATTTTAGATGGAATTAAAATGCACTAATCCCAATGGTGAGATTGTTCTAGCAAGTAAACTAAACAATGCAAAAAAAAAAACTTGAAAAATTTGAAAAATTGCATTCAGAAATGAATCCTACAAGTGTTTTTTTTCAAGAAGATGCTCTAACTGCCCGAAAAACAAGAATGTCCATAACTTTCTCATAACATATCCAAATGAAATGAATCAAAGCTTTCCAGATAGGCAAAAATATAATCTATGAGAAAAAAAATACTAAAAAAAAAAATTCAAATTTTTGTCCATTTTTTTTTGCTGCCCAGGCTGCCCGCTGTCCCTTGTTTTGAGTTTATTTGGTCATAACTTTTGTTCCCGGGCACCGATTGTGAAAAAAATTATATTCCCACAAAGCTTATCAGTTTTTCTATCTCCAAAAAAAGTTTCAAAAAATCACGACAAAATTTCAACCCGTAGGTACCTGCCCAAAAACGCATTTGTCCCCCGAAGGGACAATGGTCCTTTAGGGGATAAAGTCAAAAAATCTGGTCCCACAATGTGCTGAAAAGCTTGTTTTTTCCACTTTAAACGCAGATATCTTGCAATCTGTGCGGTCAAAAATTCTGAAATTTTTTCCACACATTCTCATACCAATTAGGTGTAAGATCCTACGGTTAGATGTGGAAAAAAAACAATTTTAATTTTTTTTTACTTTTTGCTATAGAAATTGCAGTTTTCAGTGTTTTTTGGCAGAAAAAAGACCTTGGGCCTTTAGGGGTTAATGGGCACTTCTAAATATGGAGACCTACCTTACATGTATGTGGGCCACCCTTGGCAAGGTCAACAACTTTGTTCTTGGTACAATTTGCAAGACCTTGAAAAGAAGAAATATCAACACTTACAAACATTAATAGTTTTATATGATGAATTGAAATTTGTAAGGATTTAGTGCAAAAGTTTGAATAGTATCAGAACCCTTCAACTAATGAATTTGAGATGAATGTGGACAAATAGTACGTACATTTGGATGAAAGTTGGATAAAAAAGAGATGAAAATGGATAAAAGTTGGGTGACTAGGATGAAAATTACAATATTTGAGATATTATTAAATAGTGTAGATTGCATTAAATTGGTTTTATCTAAAACACTATGAATTTCCAGTATGTCTCACATTTTTCCATCATTCCAACATCATTAATGCAAGTTGGACCAAAATGTCCCAGAGGTAGCAAGAAGCCGAGAAACATTTGATCTTGTGGAACAATTATTTGGGCCTAAGAGGTCTACACCTCAATTACTGTTAGTATTCACAACCTATGCTTAATCATTTGTTTTGGTTGTAAAAACAACCCTCCTACCAAGGACAAGGTCCAAATATTTTTGTTGTAACTCTTACTCGTAGTAACCAACCATAAAGTAACTACACCTAAAAAAGACCCTTTTCTAAAATTGACTCCTATACATTCTTGTCTAAAGTATACTTTCATTATTTGTTAGAGTCTAGGGTCGGTTTTTAAAACACCTATTTTTAATATTTTGGAATTTATAGTTTAGTCATATGGTGTCCAAAAAATGCATTCTTAAAGAATTCATTAGAAGGGATTTGGGGCCAAGAAAGGGCCGTTTTAGGCCTGTTCCCCAATTTGTCCCCATGTTGTGAACAGTGCTATGGGCTGTCAGAAAATTTTATTTTTCCCAAATCTCATTTTAAGAAAAAAAATTCTTTAAAAAAAAAAAAAATCTGATGTGGCCGAAGTTCGGCCATGTCACCCTGCTGCGGCGGCACAGTTTCAGCAATTGGGAACTGCGCAAAACTTATAGAGAACTTATGGGAACTCGTGGCCCTTTAGAGGGCCCGAATTCTCTCTAATGAGTAGAATCTCCTTTTGACCTACCAACAAAAACCCACATATGCTTTTTCAATATAATAATGGGAACCATGTTGAATTGTTTATTTTCTCGATTTTATGTGTAGTTATCTTATATGTCAAGTAAATCACAAGTAAAAAATTAGTACGAGTTTGTGCTACAATTGAATTAAGGTTCTATTAATTGAATTAATTTGAAGGCTGCTTTACACTTAGAGGCTAGGCCAATTTGTTGTGTCAGAGGCCTACTATCCTCACTTGAAATTGGACAAAAGGTTGAAATTGGTTCCAACCCCTTTACACCTAGAGGCTGGGCCAATTTGGTAGAATGAATTTTTTATTCAAAAAAGACATGATCTGACATGGCCTCAGCTCTTTGAATTGGCTGCGCCAAAAATGGGAGGCCAATTTGGGGCCTTGGGGCCAATGTCAAATTTCAATTAAAAAACTTTTTTTTAATAAAATGTTTTTTTTAAACAAATTAGATCCATCGAATTTTGTGCAATCAATCTCAAGGAGAATTGGCCTGGAGTCTAAGGTAGAGGCACCTAAATGTGACACTTACTCAAGAGTTGTAGATCTTGAGGGTAGATACAATATGAAATGATGTGCGCTTGTTAGGAAATGGTTCAGGAAACCAACAAAATTGGTTTTGTATTTTTTTGAGCTTGTATGAATATAATAGGAATTTGTAGAAACAAGTGTATAGATGCTTCTATTGTGGACCGTAGACTAACACAAAAGTAGATTAAGAAACATCCAAAAGCAACAGATTGTAAGCTCGTATCACGTTTGTTTTATTGGCCACCGCAAATCCAGTCCCATCACTATGACACGTTCACATAAATTCACTTGTCACCATTGGGTTCACTTGCACCTCACTTTAGGGCGTATTTTAGGTGTCATAGACCGACTTGTGTTACATTTGGGTGCTTCTACCTCAAGTGTAGAGCAGGCCTGCAAAGAGAGAGAGAGAAAGGGGGGGAAGGGGCTGAATTTTTTTAGGTTTTATTGAATCAACCCGGCTTCTTGGCCTCAAGGCCTTTACATATGGGAGAATTGCCCCCATTATAATCTTATTCTAATGAGTACTAGACTACTACAGTAGAACCTCTCTAAGTCGATCCCCTCTAAATCAATAAAGCGTTGTCAGGAAGTATTGATTGTCGGTCCCAACTTAACAACATGAACCACATATGAACATGATGGCCCTCCCTAATGTAATAACCTCTCTAACTCAATGTGTCAGACCAGTCCCAACTCTATTGACTTAGAGAGGTTCTACTGTAGTCGAGGATGGCCAAAAGGGACTGAAATTTTGTGCAATCGGCCTCAATGAGAATTGGCCCAGGCTCTGGGAGTCTGGGTGTAATAAGGCGGCCCTGAGTATATTCATGTATAATGAAAGGTGGGCCAATGGTTGCGAGTTCTGGAAGCTTAGTGCCATTCTGTGTATGAAATCAGGGTATGGACCCACATTGACGACATTCTCCATCGCAGCTAGTATCGTACAGTCCAAGCTCTGCCTGTCCTTCTTCACGACCTTTCCCAAGCTTGCTGCCATAGCCAGACCTCCAGAAGACCAGCCCGCCGGCTGCGGAATGTCTTCCTGTTGAATACTGGATTGCCATTTACCAGGTCGTCGTCGAGGTTTTTGTTGCTCAAGGCTGATGTTTCGTTGCAGGATTCCGAAGTTTTGTTTTCTTAGACATTCGTCATCGTTTTCTTTTTCAGATACATACAGCGCAAGCAGTCTAAATAACCTTGCCAGGATTGGTCGCTATTTGCGTGCGTGACAATTTCCATAGCTGAAGACGTTAAAATTCTCGTTGGAGGAGGAGCTGTTGAAACTAGCGCGCTTGGACCTGTTGAGGTTCTTGTTGAGGCTTATATGTCTTGTTGCGGGATCCCGAAGTTTTGTCCTTAGAAACACATCATGATCGTTTTCTTCAGGATACATGATCTTTTTCTAGGTCTGGAGAGATAAATCGCAGCGCACGTGCTCTATGGCCGGTACGTTAGTTTGCCAGGTTTGGTCGCTATTTGCGTTGGATGGCCGGCAATTTCCATAGCTGAAGACTTTGGAGATCGTGCTCGTTGGAAAAAAGAGCTGGTGAGGCTTATGTCTTGTTGCAGGATGCCGAAGTTTTTTCCTTAGAAACACAGCATGATTGTCTTCTTAAGAATATATTTTCTAGGAGAGAGAAACGCAGCGCACTCTACGCGAGTTTGTGTGTTACTATGTCGACAATTTCCATAGCTGAAATCTTTGGAGGTCACCAAGCAAGAGGAGCGGTGGAGGTTCTTATGAGAATTTATCTTTTGATGTCGGATACCGAAGTCTTGTTTACTCAGAAACATGTGATCATTTTCTATTTGAGGTGCAGCGCACACTACGTTAAGTTAGTTTGCGAAATTTGGTTGTTATTTGCTTGACAAATCCAGAGATTAAGACTTTGGAGATCACTTTGGAAGAGGAGTTGCTCCCAGGCCTGCTTAGGGCTGATCTTGAATCTAAAGCTGTGCGCGACAGCGGTTGAGCGGTTTGACCTTCTTTGCCATAGCCTACTGTATTCGTTTCCTGAATATTGACATATTGAAATAGCTAGAGAATTTAATGAGGAGTGAAATCGAAGGTTTACTAATTTTTTCAGCCTTGAACGAGGGCTATGGGAGTCTACATTGTGCGTACAGAGCTGGAAATATTGTTGAGGTGGCAAGAGAGTTCGACGTAGACGGTGACCTGTGTTGTACTCAGGTATTTCGGTAAAGCATTCTGTTGGTAAATAGGCGGCAGAGAGACTCTTGGTTGAGAATTCAGATCAACCTTGAAATGGCACGAAGAGGTTCGATGGGAATGCTCATTTCAGGGACGTTATGGAGCTGGTCGTGTCAGCATCGGTATCGCTCAAAGCGAGCAACTGCACGATGATGAGGGGCAATTGCAAGGGACGGCCTCTTGATTAGAATTTGCACTCTCGTGAGTCAGAACTATATATAGTGGCGATTATTGAGTTGAAGCACACTGTGTGTCTTCATCAAGGGAAGTAATGGAGCTGGATTGGTAGATGACTTGTCCAGCTGGACAAGAACAGAGGTAAGTTTGCACATTGATGCTTGTGATCGATGAATACTTTGATTATCGGCGAATTCTCTCGTACCGGAAAAGAATAGTCCTTGGATCGGTTATTGTGGAAATAGAGAGTTGAAAATGCCATTTGCGAAGCTTAATGCAAGCAGATTCTGAATCCATTGAGTTTCCGGGATGTGGTTAGGGTTTTTCACAGATCAGTGGTTGTCAGTAAATAGCAGCAGATGCGAGAGAAACCGAGAAATGAACAAGAATGCGCCACAGAGGATGAACGCCATTCAACTCCTGGTGAAGTTGCTAATCTTTTTCAGCCTATGGCTACGAGCCATACAGCTTGTCGTCTGCCAGCAATCCAGCAACGGGACGCAAGCGACCATCCCCCTCGGAGAAAGCCTCGTTGCAGGCGACCTTAACCGCACAGCTTGGGTGTCACTACCAAATGGCAATTTCTCCTTTGGCTTCTATGCCATTGACAGCGGAGAGGCTCAAGCCAGCTACAAGCTTGGCATCTGGTACACACAGCTGCCAGTACAGACCGTCGTGTGGGGATTGGTGGAAAATGACGGTCCGTTTGGTGCAGGAGCCAAAATCACAATCACCACTAGCGGCAGCCTTGAGCTTCACAGTTCAGATGCTTCTCAAGGTCTCATATGGTCGAGCAACACAACTGGCCTAGAAGTGAACGGGGCGACCTTGAGCGACTCTGGGAACTTCATTCTGCTAAACAAAACTGGTGAACATTTATGGCAAACCTGGGATTCTCCTTCTGATACTCTATTGCCAGGGCAGTCGCTACCTCAAGGAAAATTCCTTACGGCTTCGGTGACCCCGCACATTTCCAGCGCCGGCGTGAGCCCGTATATACTTTCCTTCAAGGCGGACACAGCTGTATATTTGGTGCTTTACTTTAATCAGACAACTGTTTACTGGAGCACTGAAGTTGCTGGGGGTACTCAATCAAATGCAAATAGTGTTTACTTTGATGCTTCAGGGGACCTTCAGTTGCGCAATGGCTCAGGAGTTTCAACTTCGTACCGGAGCAGGGATTACGGGACGGGGCCATTGAGGAGAGTGATTCTGACATCAAGTGGTGATTTGGAAACGTTGAGCTGGAACGATTCAGCGTCGAGTTGGACAGCAACGTGGGAAGCTTTCCCCAATGAGTGTGAGATTTACGGGTGGTGTGGTAAAAATGGGTTGTGTGCGTATTCGGAGAAGGGACCAGTT